>JAMXBC010000004.1:22811712-25311712 GCA_024138005.1 Lumnitzera racemosa | reverse complement strand
TTTAGTGCTGACCCAAGTCGAGCTAAAGAAAGAGATGATGCTTAAAGGGTCGACCTATCTATCGGTTAGAAGATTACTTGAGGTAAGAGGATTAAATGAGGAACTACTACCTACCAAGGTGAAAACCTTACTGAATGAGTTTACCAACCTGTTCTTAGATGAACTGCTGAAGATCTAACCCCAATCCAATGCATTATAATGCAATAGATTGGTAGCCTGGAGTCATATTGCCGAATAAGCTTGCCTACAAGTTGAATCGTAAACAAGCTACAGAGATAGGTAGATGAACTGATAAGAGTGGGTATGTCCGAGAATCCCTAAACTCATGTGCCATGCCAACTCTGGCAATACCAATGAAAGATGGGTCATGGAAGATGTTGGTAGTCAATTTTGGTCCACCTTTTTTACTCGTCTATTTGTCTGCTAACAGGCCAAGCAATCTATATTCTTGGCACCTTACTAAGTAATTGACACTTAGCATTCCACCAAGTAGTATAGATCCGTTCTTAATTTAAATTCAAATTCATGGTGTGAATAGTTATCACAAGTACGGTTATATTACATAATTGTCTACTCTCCTTATATTTCAAGAAAGGTGTCAAATCAAGAATCTTCTACATGTCCTAGCAATTATTCCAAAACTGCTCCTTCAAACGTAACAATCTCCTATAAATATGGGAAAGAAACTCTATAAGGTAGATTCGAGAACTCTTAACCACTCACTTTACTTTTGCCATTCCTACTTATTGATCTAGGCATCGAAGTAGCCACATCAAACTGGCCCTGGTACCAAGCATTTTTCTTCTCTTTGCAGGATATCTCCAACTCCCAAAATTCACCAACAACATTTGGCACCATCTGTTTTTCCTAAACATACCTACATGGCTAAGACTCAAATGATCAAGAGAGCAAGTGCTAGCACTTCTTCCCAACACCTTGAGGGGGGGGGGGGGAGTCAACATACTGATGAGCAACAATTGGCTAAACTCAAGCAACTTTGCCTCGATTTGGCCAAGGAAAACTTGTAGTTAAACGAAAAACATGAACAGATCCTTAACCTCCTCCATAATTGTATTCATCCAAATCAAAACAAAGATCATGGCAATGATGATACCAAAAATAGCGATGATTCAATTTATTCACCTGAGTTGCAGAAAAAGCAAGCCAAGGATATGATGGGATCTTCAACTCCTACTTTCAAAAAAAAAAAAATGACAAAGGCAAGCAATCACAGTAGGTGCACCATGTGAGTCCTTTACATGTCAACATTCCTGCTACAACAAGCAAGTAATTCCAAATTAAGAAAAGTCCCTTTGTTCCGGAGATTTTGGAGGAAGTGATATATCGGCACATTAAGCTACCACAGTTTGAAACTTGTGACTGAATAAAGGACCGTGAGGACCACTTAGAGTACTACCATACGTTGGCCAAGTTGCATGGTTTGAGTGATGTAATGGCCTATTAAGCTTTTCCTTCAACTTTGAGGAATGCAGCCAGCACATGGTTTAAACACTTAAAACTAAACACCATTTCTTGTTTTAATGAATTAATAGAAGTGTTTCTTCAATATTTCCTTGTAAGCAAACTTCCTATTAAGGATTTTTCAATCCTTAACACAATCAAATAAAAATCAGATGATTTAATCAGAGACTACTTAACCAAGTTTATGGCCAAGATGGTTCAAATCCCAAAGTTAAATATGAGTGTGGCTCTCAACACTATAATTGATGGAGTTAAGCCCCATGGAAACTTTTTCAAGTCTCTCACAAAAAACAAGCCAAAAACTTTTGCTAAGTTCAAGGCTAAAGCCACCTTGTACAACTGTCAAGAAGATAACATAAAGGCTCGATGAGAGGCTGATTAAAACAATGGAGATAGGAAAATGATAAGAGAAAAAGTGCGAAAGACAATCTCGGCTTGGATGATGATCAAAGTTCGGATGCCCAGAGAAAGAGACCAAGGATTCTGACATAGTCATGCCATACGTCTGCCAATTGTTACATAGGTAGAGAGGCGTCCTCTAGTAGTAAAAAAGAATGAGAAGGAATCCCTTAAGGAGAAACTCCAACAAGTACTATGATTTCCATTGTGACAAAGGTCACAATATAGATGAGTGCATTCAACTCAAGAATGCAATTGAAGATGCAATTCAACGTGGGCATTTGTGAAAGTTCTTAGCGCATGATGTTGAGAATACTAAGAGGCTATCTCAAAGGAGATGTAAGGAACAAGAGAGTGACACTCGGCCAGCAGTAGTTTTGAGAGATACAAGGGACGTGAATTCTAGCAGAGCACCTAATGGAGTGATCAACACAATTGTCGACGGACCTACTATAGGCTAATCAAGCTTAACGCCAAAAATTATGTTTGCAATATTCAAGGAAAAAAGGTTAAGATCAACAATACAATTTCTTTCAAAGAGGAAGATTTTGAGGGCATCCAGAGGCCGAATGATGATGTACTTGTTATCAATGCAAGAGTCACTAACTTCGAAGTCAAAAAAATTCTTGTTGATACTGAAAGTTCGACAAACATCATTTTTCAGTATACCTTCGACCGGATGAGACCTAAGATCAAAGCATAGCTAAGGTCTTATAAGTATGATCTCTATGCCTTCAACACTCAACCTATCCAAGTAGCCAAAATAATTTCTTTACTGATACAAATTGGTGATGACAAGCATGTTATAAAGGATAAAGTTAACTTCCTCGTCATCAAATGTTGGTCCCCATACAACGTGATAATGGCCGTACCAGCACCTATTCAGCATTGTCCCTTCAATTGTACATCTTAAAGCCAAGTTCCTTACTCCTATGGGAGTCAGCATATGCAAAGGGGATCGACATCTGGCAAGGTTCTTGTATATGAGAGCCTTAAGACAAGAAGAAGTATTTTAGGTTGAAACCTATCTGAAGGGAAAGTTGATCAACATCGAGAATGCCAAGAATGATACTGAGGAAATTTCTTTAGGAGCATCCTGTCAGGGTCCAGGAAGTCGTTGGTGAGGTAGCCTATTGACTAGAAGGTTGGATAGATCTATCATCCCTTGAGAATGGAACGTAAAGAATTTGAAATTATATTTCAATTGATTGTTTGGATGATGTTCATCTCCACTTGTTTATAAGGCAGCAACCAACTTGCTTGTAAGACTACTTTTTTACGAGAATTATGTTTTTATAAACAACCAACTTGCTTGTAAGACTACTTTTTTACGAGAATTATGTTTGAAGTCTCATTATGTTTCTTGTTCTTGTTATGATTGCTGAATTAATGAGTTCTAGACTGCACGGCAAATGAATTGACCTAAGTTCGAGCCTATCGCGGCTAACGAACTACATAAATTAATCTTACAACCAAGTAATGCAGCTAGTCCACACCTCAAACAACTGATGAACAAAGTCTACAAAGAGGCACGAATTGGGCATGTGAAATAAAACATGCCAAGAAATAATTGAGCATGTGAAATAAAACATGCCATGAAATAATTAGGTGTGTGAAATAAAACATGCCAAGAAATAATTGGGTTTATGAAATAAAACATGTCGTAAAACAATTAGGTGTGTGAAATAAAACGTGCCGAGAAATACTTAGCATTAATATGAGAGATGCTTTTCATTTGACAAAGTGTTGATTATAGACACTTGGCCTAGCAAAGAAAGCAATGAATAAAGAATATAAAGAAAATCCTAAGACCTATCCTCAGAGTCAGCAGAAGTAATTTTTGGATCGGAAGTTGGGGATTTCTCCAAGCATGCTTCTTTCTCGGCACTTGGGGTCTCAAAGCCAACAGGTTTCTCTTTCCACACATTAGGGATTTCTTTTGATAGAAGTTCCTCTTCTTCCCCTAAATCCTTGACCTGAGCTTTGTTATCACCCTTATTAGCAATCTTGGCACTTGCCTCATCGTCATCATCTTCGTCAGCACTAGTGATTTTGTCATCAACATCGCCGAAGTCAAGGCAAGAGAGAGATCATAATCAAGGTGAAGCTTCAGGATCTCCTCTCTTGCCGCTTAGACCCCTTCCAACAACTTTTTCCATAAAAGTCTTTCGTACTACCAATTAGGAGTAACTATATCGAAAGCCTCTTCAACAGAAGGTCCTCTCCTCACAACTTCTTCCAACTCGGTAACATAACTTTGGAAGTTCATGTTGTTGGTTTTCAACTCTTTAATCTACATTCTGAGCTTATCTTTCTCTTCGCTCATCGCGCAAAGAGTTCGACCCAGCCTTCAGCACTCTTCTTTCTTCTTCTGCAACTCCTCCTTTAGGCCTTTAGACTCCTTGTTTTGCTCTTCCATTTTGGCCTTCAAGCTCAAGACTTCATCGATAGTAAGAGTATGTGCCAACTTTTTGGCACCAAGGTCTTCTTATAGCTTTCTCGCCTTTATCCTTGCATTTTTGGCAGCAACAGTCTGGGCTTTGGATGCATTATATGCATCCTTAATTTTCTACAACAATTCCATTTAATATGATGAGTATCGGAAATGACTCGATAGAATACATGAAGACTACTATGGATCTTACCTTCTTAGTTTAATTATCAGCTTCATCCAAAGCCATTAGAATGTGGCTGCTTATCTAACAAATGAAAAGGAATATCAGCAACTGAGTAAATTCAACAATTAAAAAGATGGATACAGATACTTACATCATATAACTTTACCGTAATGTAAGCCTCATTGCAACCATTGACCCTATTAACATCCTTCTTGGCAATCTCTTTGTCCTTTGGAAGAATAATTCATTCCATCAAGGCCAAAGATTTTATCCTGTCACCTAAGGGCAAGTTGATATCCAAAACATTTTGGCTCCAGCATAGGATGAAGTATTCGTCGACCTCCTTGTTAGGGACAAATTCGGCGCTTCTAATGCTAAGGGCTTTGGACCACATTGCCTCCTTCGTCATTTCGTCTAAACCTTTAGACCTTTTAGTAGTTGGTTGGCTAGTGAGTTCTTTTCCTAATCTCTTATCGGCACTATGGGCTACCTCTAGCACCAACGACAATCCCTTAACGACGATAGCATCCTCAGCTTCTCTATTGGGTTAGATCTCTCAGCCTATACTTCTCGGCTCAACAAAGGGTTGAATATTTTTTTCAGGAGGCTCTACAGAATGAGTGACCTTGGTCGATATTATGCTCTTACCTTCCTTCTGCCAGTCAGATGGCTACAAGGTCTCCTTCTATGCTGCTGCCTACTTGGATGTGTCCTCTTTTTCCATCTTCTTCACAGCAGCAAGGTAGTGACTATTGTGGCTGCCCTCTTGTCCGCGTTTGATTTTTTGGCCTTAACTTAGGCCGGCAGCTTGGTAAAATTTACCTCACCAGCGCTCATATCTACAACATGAGCAAACAAGTTAATATTAACACGCAAAAAGAATAAAATTACATTCTACATGCCGAGGAAGGCTTAAAGGCGACGATTCTCCCCCTAAGTTGCGAGAACAACTTTCCTCTTATGGCTATACTCAGCATGGTGGTAACTCATTAGTGTACCTTCTTTTTCAAAAAAGAGTAGGCCTTTACTTTCATAACGTCGTATAATTTTCTTAGCATCCCGAAAGAACAATTTGTTCTTCCTCCTTAATTGAATTTTCTTTGCTACTGCTGCATCATTTGACATAAGATTTGTATCTTTTGTGTGGATTGGCTCAGCCCATTGAGTCCAAAAGTCTAGCTCCTCATCAGACACTATCGATACGAATTTGTCATGCCATTTACGAATCTTGGACTCTAACCCATTCATGAACTTATGCTCATACCTTGTAGCAGCAAAGTACCACCCATCAGGCTGTCTCCTAATCGTAAAGAAAAACCAAAACAATTGAGGTGTAGCCCTAACTTCAACTTCTTCACAAACTATCTCAAAAGCTGCTAGAAGCCAGTATGTGTTAGGTGAGAACATACTCAGTACAACTCTAAAGTAGTTGAAGAAGCCCTTCACAAAAGTCGAGAAAAGGAAGCACAACCTAAAATCTAAATATTTCAAGTATATATAGAATTTGCGCTCCCTTGGGAAACATACCTTCTCCTCCTCTCTCGGCCTCCTCAGATTCTACATCCTAAGAAGATCTTGCCAATACTTGTTGTATTTCATGACAAGATTTCTGTCGGTAGAACTGGCAGTTCTATTTAGAGAGTCACAAAAGTACACTATGTTGTTATGCAGATATCTCACCAAGGATCTCCCTTCTTTGTCTTCAGGATAAATATCCACAGTAAGAGCGTTTATTCAGGTAAGTTTATCACACCTTTCCATAATACTATCGGTTGAGCTACTAGAGGAATATGCTACCTCGCTCCTTATTTAAGGGGGAGAAGTGGCCTTAGTTTTCCATTGCTTCAAAATCGAAGAGGACAAGTCAACGGATGACGTTGTAAACCATACCTGAATGGTTACAAAGAATGGTATCACAAAAGTTGAAGAACTTGAGAGTAAAGACAAGAAAGCAAGAAAATTTATTTTTGAGTTTAAATAGAAATGAATTCTGATTTTGAAGAGTCTTTTAAATACAAACAGCTTATCTTCATAACTACAAATTTGTTTTTAACGGTAATGATGTGCTGATTTGATAGTGGTACAGATTGGTGACGAGTGTTTCGAGATAGAAATCCAATGATTGACAACTCCCTAGTAGTTATTAGGCCTGCGAAGTAATGATGATTAAGGCAACAAGTACCATACCACCTACTTTTTGGTTTCTTGAATACGCGAGAATTTAAAAGTTGCAACTTTTCGATCAAGATGTGAACCGTCTTGCTTCCTATCTCGCTTGTGATGAACTACCGATCAATAGTACCATTACTCACATATGGCTCTGAGGACTCTAATCCCTTACTCGGTGAATTCTTTCCCGACAACCTACTAATGACAAGAAAGTTTACACCAAAAGAATGTTACTAAACTCTTTGAGCTCCCCTAATTGTCATACGTTGATTTGTATACTTAGAAGTGATGATGCCAACCATTCTCTTACCAAAGACCCTATGTCAAGTAATCTGACCAACCACTATCGAGAAGTTCCTACCGAGTGACGAGAGACTCACTTAAACGGCCAAATAGTTTTCTCTCGGCATGACACCATCTCTCTCATCATGGCCTCTTTATTGCTGCAACATTTTCACCCTTCTCGCTTGCTATGCTTAGAGAATATTCATATGGGACTAATGTTGCACTAACACCTGTCTACCTCATCTGACATTGTAGTACTTTTCCATTTGCGGTCTTTTGTCCCTTTTACCCTTTTTGGTACGTACTAGGAATCCCATTTTTGTATATACTTTCTTGTAATTTCATTATTTGTAATGCTACCCTAAGGACTTACAATAAATAGTCCTTTTCTTTTGTAAGCCGGAAAGAACTTACATTTTAATATCAAATATTCTATTCTAATGAGACAACCTTCTCCATGTCCATATTTCATACACTCTTATTTCATCTTGCTAAGTAGCTTAGGATTAGTTGCGGGTGGATCTTGACATCAACTTGTGTATCATATTAAGTCGTGTTGTGTTCGTTGGTGAGTCACATCCTCCGAGCAACTTTACGTCAGCTACTCTTGTTCGGTTATGGACCGTTTCCCTCTAATTTTCTTCGATATCTTGAAGGATTCATTTCAGTTCAAATCTGCCTCGGTAAGTGCTAGTGATAATTGAGCTTCTAGGCACACCATATATTCCTAGTATCAGAGCTTGAGGTTAAGGTTGAGACTAAAAGCTGTATAGTAATAGTCAATCTGCTGTTTGAGATACTGTGTGTGATTATAGCTACCCGTGTGAAGTGTAGTTACTGAAATTTTGTGTTAGGAATGTCAAACCTTAGTGTATAGGGAGAGATTCACGATATCGAAAGTGGTGCTCATTGTCATGGTCGAGTTACCCAACAAACACTACGTACTATTGATGAGCAGATACAAGATCTTGCTGCTATTATGGCTAATTTAGCTATCTCAGTTAACAGGGTCTTAAAGAATGGACCGCATAAGAGAGTTGCTGAATAAGGCCGAGAAATGAGAGATAGGCCGAGGAGGCAAATGAACAAGCACACTCCAAAAGCCTTTCCAGTGAACCACGCACCACCGCGATGTGCTAATAGAGTCGTGAAAAAAAAAAAGGTTAGAGTTGGACAAAGTAGAAGAGTACGAAGAAGAAGAAGACCAGTATATTGGGATTGATGAGTGAGAGTTTTGACCACCAAGAGGTGTCGAACATCTTAAAGTACAGATTTCGAACTTCAATAGGTCTGGTAGTGCGAATGACTACCTGGATTTGGTAGAGAAGATAGAAAAGATATTTGACTTCTATGATTATGAAGATGCTATCCGCATTAGAGTGGCCGCATTAGCATTTTTTGGGTATGCAGCAATATGGTAGAAGAAGCTACAGAATGTTCGCTTGAAGACTCAACGCGAGGTTCAAACATGGAACGAGATGAAGAGAGTTTTGAGGAATAGGTTCATTCCCGAACGCTACGAACATGAAACTTTTTTATGACTCCAAGACTTGAGGCAAGGTAACAAGTCCATAAACGACTATGTCTGAGAGTTTCAGTTGCTCATGATACGATATGATGTTGATGAGGCTGAGACTCAAACTATAGCATAGTTCCTCTTGGGACTCCGAGCTAAGATTGGTCATGTCGTAGAATTGTAAAGCCTCATAACTTTGGATGAAACCATCCGTATAGCCTAGAGGCTTGAAAAGTAATGGCGGAACTAAGCTAGTCGAATGCTAAGTAATCGAACCATGATGTTGAATAGGATTGGCTTGCTGAGTAGACCAAAGAATGATAAGGCGTCAAACAGTTTCGAGGTGGAATACCGAGGTCATGTACTAAGCCGATCAAACGAGGGCTGAAGTAAGAGCAAGACTGAGTAACCTAAGATCCGAAGAGACTAAGGTTAAAGTTTAAGGAGGAAAACCTAAGAAATTAAATGTTTTAAATTCCTTGGCTATTGATACGTGGCTAGTCAATGTCCAAACTACCAAGTCATGACCATAAAGGAAGATAAGCCCTAGTTTGAAGTAGAAAGTGCGAGTAAAGGAGAAAAGAAGTGACAACCGATCAGATGCTAGAAGAATTTGAAGAAGATCGAGAGGCCAAGATACCTCCGAAGGTAGAGCCAAGTATTGCTTTATTATTCAGCGATCTCTCAGTACTTTTGTGGCTAATGAAAATGAGCAAAGAGAGAACCTCTTTCATACGAATTGCCGAGTGAATGAAAAGCTATGCACCATGATCATTGATAGAGCTATACCAACGTTATCGCGCAAAGGATAGTTAAGGCCATGAAATTGCTGACTCTTCCATACCCCAAGTAGTATAAGATTCACTAGTTTAACGAGAAAGGAGGATAACATGTTTCTAAGCAAATCAGAGTACCAATTACTATTGGTAATGGGTACAGGGACGAGGTGATGTGTGTTGTCCTTCCCATGTATGTATCTCACATATTACTTGGCTGATCGTAGCTACTTAACTTGAGAGTGTTACACGATGGGTACAAAAACACCTACATGTTTCAAAAGGATTGGAAGAAAGTTATGTTGACACTTATGAGCCCTTAGGAAGTGCAAGAAGCCTCAGAAAAGGTTACTAAATCTCTATAATGGAAGTCCTTAGTGATTTCCTAAGCTTAGTTTGTACGATAGGTCAAGGTCGAGGACTATGTACTCCTATTGGTCAGGAGACTCTTACAGGTTAGAGAGGCCAAGAACTTACCTGCTAAAGTACAACAGCTACTTCAGGAATTTACTAACTTCTTCCCTGCTAAAATGCCGAAAGGATTACCTCCCTTGAGAGGAATTGAGCATTACATCAATCTTCAACCTAAAGTAGCCCTACCGAATCGACCCACCTATAA
Source organism: Lumnitzera racemosa (assembly GCA_024138005.1). Classification (NCBI taxonomy): domain Eukaryota; kingdom Viridiplantae; phylum Streptophyta; class Magnoliopsida; order Myrtales; family Combretaceae; genus Lumnitzera; species Lumnitzera racemosa. Next base: position 25,301,848 of record JAMXBC010000004.1, on the reverse strand, counting down.
ACTCAATCCTGAATAAGCAGCCAAGCTGAAAAAGCAAGTTGATGAGTTAGTAGATCATGGATACGTCCGTAAGAGCATGAGCCCATGTGCTATCCCAGCCGTACTAATACTAAAGAAACATGGATCATAGAAGATGTACATTGACAGTGGTGCCATCAATAAGATTACTGTTAAGTACCAATACCCGATCCTATGGTTAGATGACATACTCGATAAGTTACATGGTACACACTTCTTTTCGAAGATAAATCTAAAGAGTGGCTATCATCAAATAGAAATGAGACTAGGAGATGAATGGAAAATAGCCTTTAAAACTTGAGATAGTCTATTTGAGTAGATGGTTATGCCATTTAGTTTAACTAACACACTGAGTACATTCATGCATCTCATGAATCATGTGCTCAGAACATTGATAAGCAAATGTGTTGTAGTTTATTTTGACGATATTCTGGTCTATAGTGCCAACCTTCTCATTCATGTTGAACATTTGAGATTGGTGTTTAACATACTTCACATCAAGAAATTATTTGGCAACTTGAAGAAATGCCTATTCTGTCAAAGCGAGGTTGTATTCTTCAGATATGTCGTTTCAGGGAGTGGAGTTTGAGTTGATGAGGAAAAGGTTAGAGCTATTAATGAGTGGCTTACACCAATTAGTGCAGCTGAAGTCAGGAGCTTCCATAGCCTAGCATTGTTCTATCAAAGATTTATTCGAAACTTCGGCTCCATGATTGCACCATTGATTGAATTGACCAAAAAGAATGTTAAGTTTAAATGGATAGAAAAGGCTCATAGGAGTTTTGAAGATGTAAAGTGTAAGTTAACGTCTGCTCTAATACTTGCCCTACTAAATTTCGAGAAGGTTTTTGAGGTTGAATGTGATGCTTCTAGTGTTAGCATCGGTGCTGTCCTTATGCAGGAGTGCCGACCCATTACTTACTTCAACGAAAAAGTCCGAGGTGCTGCCTTGGATTACTCAGCCTACAACAAGGAGTTATATGCCCTTGTCCGTACATTTCAGAATCGGCAACATTATCTGTTGTCGAGAAAATTCATCATCTATTTGGATCATGAATCTCTCAAGCATCTTCATGGGCAGTAGAAGCTTTCTTGGTTTCATGCTAAGTGGGTCGAGTTCTTAAAGACCTTTTGTTATGTCATCAGGTATAAAAAGGGAAGCACCAACATAGTGGCTGATGCACTTTCTCACCGTCATACCCTCATTATGACGTTACAAGCTAAAGTGCTTGGATTTAGCACTTTACCCGATCGATATGAGCATGACCCACATTTTAGGCCTTTTGGTAGCCAAGTGCAGTGATAGAGGAGTTGTGGATGAATTCTACTTGAGTAAGGGGTTCTTAATAAAGGGAAAGCAGATTTGTGTACCGAGTGGTTCTATAAGGGAGCTATTGCTTCAAGAAGCTTATGCAGGAAGTCTAGCTGGCCCTTTTAGGGAAAAGAAGATAATTAAGATATTAAAGGAGCACCTTTACTGGCCTAGGATGATGAGGGATGTGCACCAAATACTTAAGAGGTGTAAGGTGTATAAGTATGCAAAAGAGAAGAGAGATCCTTACGGAAAATATACACCTCTACCAATTCCCAAGTAGCCGTGAATCGATCTAAGCATGGATTTTATGCTTGACCTTCCCTACAAGTCAAGAAGACACGATTCAATCATGGTGGTAGTCAATCGGTTCAGCAAGATAGGCTACTTCATCCCTTACCACAAAACTAATGATGCTTTATTCATCACTAACCTCTTTTTGCAGAAAATTGTGCGATTGCATAGAGTACCAAGGAGTATTATGTCTGACCATGATTCCAAATTCACAAGCTTTTTTTGGGAGACCTTATGAAGGAAACTCGAAACTAAGCTTCTGTTCGGTACCTCTTACCACCCTTGGATAGATAGCTAAACCGAAGTAGTTAATAGAATCGTCAATAATCTCTTGCGCGCCACTGTTGGAAAGAACTCTCGTGACTAGGATTTCTGCCTGCCCATCATTGAATTTGCCTACAATCACTCCACTGGAACATCACCATTTAAGGTTGTTTATGGACTTAACCTGAACTTACCTTTGGACTTAGTTAACAGTTTGACTACATAAGGGGAGAGTTAATCCGGCTTGCAGCGTGTCGAGGAATTTCACAGGTTGCATTAAAGAATTGCTGAGAAACTAGCCAAAACTGTAGCCCAATAGAAGGAAGTGGGAAGCCACAGAAGGAAACGAATCGTTTATGCCCCTGGAAACCTTATATTGATCCATCTTAGCAAAGAACGCTTCCCTAGCAAGAGGACAAACAAACTATCTCCCAGAGCGAATAGCCCCTACAAGATCCTAAGGCGCATTAATGATAATGCCTACAAGATTAAACTACCTAAAGGTCTCGGCATGTTCACCACATTCAATGTCGCCAACCTAACTCCATATGTGCTAGAAGATGACGAAAACCAAAATTTCAAGACAAATCTTCAACAATCCCAAGGAACTGATGAACTACCGACCAACAGTCCCATTACTTGCGCAAGGCTCTGAAGACTCCAATCCCTCACCCAGTGAATTCTTTCTCGATAACCTACTAATGATGAGAAAGTTTACACTGAAGGAATGTGGCTGAACTCCTTGAGCTCCCCTAATTGTCATACGTTGATCTATATACTTAGAAGTGATGATGCTGACCATTCCCTTGCCGAGGACCCTGCACCGAATAATCCGACCAACCACTGCCAAGTGATAAGAGATTTACTTAAACGGTTGAATAGTTTTCTCTCGCGATGCCACCATCTCTCTCATCTTGGCCCCTTTATTGCCACAATATTTTGACCCCTCTCGCTTACTGTACTTAGAGAATATTCATATGGGACTAATATTGCATTGCTACCTATCTACCTTATTTGACATTGACTACTTTTCCATTTTTTGTCTTTTGTCCTTTTTACCCTTTTTGGTATGTACTAGGAATCCTCTTTTTGTATATACTTTCTTATAATTTCATTATTTGTAATGCTGCCCTAGGGACTTACTATAAATAGTCCTTTTCTTTTATAAGCCGAAGAGAACTTACATTTTAATACTGAATATTCTGTTTTTATGAAACAACCCTCTCTAAGTCCATATTGTAAGCCCTAAAGCCAAGCCAAGTAACCGTAGGATTGAACTTAGAACCCAAGGTTTAAACCGATCGGTTAATGGATCCGATCAAACCCAAATTATAAACTAATGAGAGAAATATTAGTAAAACTGACCCTGTAAACGTGAATTTAAGAAAATAAGTAATAAAATAGGAAGCTATAAAATTTTCAAATTTTAAGCATAATAAGTACTAATTATCGAAAATGCGAAAAGTGTAATCAAATAATAATTAAGAATGTTCACGTGTACCCCACATATATTTACACGTAGATAAAAATACGCGAAATTACCTAAATTGGCTAAAAACTAAGTAAATAATTAAAGAAAATTATAAATTAATTATGGAAAAATAAGAAAAAATTAGAAGAGGATAAGATGAATTAAGATCAGGCCGTGGCAGGTCCAAATCTGCAAAAGAAAAATTAGCTAATAAAAATTAGACAACCTAAAAGTAAAAAAATTAAGGAAAATGGGCAAAGTCTTGTCAAATTAATGCATATTAATTACAACAAATGTCTATAAATAGGGGAAAATTTTCCAGAAGTCATTTGGTCAATTTAGCATTTGGGAAAAATAGGAACACTGAAAAAAATCTAGAGAAAATCCAGAAAATAAAAAAAAGGGGAAAACTGTGCAGATTGGGCAAGTGAGCTAAACCTACCACTCACCACCACCTAGGACCGAACCGCCACCACCACACCACTCTAGTCCCACCGCCTAGGCTGGTCGACAGCATTAGACCGGGTTTGGATGGCCAGAATGCTTTGGATCGGTTAGTCTCTTAAATGTCCCAATTTTGAATAATTTTGTAAAATTAGTTATTTTGCCTAGAAAATTATGAAACTTGTTATTCTGAGGTTTTATTGTATGTAGATTTAGGAAAAAATATTGATTTAGTTTAATTACAACTGCAATTATAGGGTTCTTAACAAATTGCTCAAAATCGAGCATGATTAGAACCAAAAATAAATAGGCTTAGGAGTGTAGTTTGGAGCTTAAATTTTTTCTGTAAGATACTCATATGATGTAGAACAGTGCTATAAAGCCATTTTTTAAAATTAATTTTTGAAATTTTTAAGTTAATTTTTAGCCCTAAAATGATGGAAAAATTGGGTGATTTGGGATTAATTAGGAGATTAAGATGTTAATTACTGATTTAGATCTTAATTAGATGTTTAGGGATGTTAATCTCTGAAGTGAAACCCTAATCCTAGCCTTTGGAGTATTAAGTATGGTTAATTTGGGAAATTAGGTAATTAATATAAGAATTTAGTAATATATGAAATTGTAAATTAATAAATCTAAAAAAATAGAGCTATTTAGATAATATTATAATAGAACTCAGAAAAATAATAAATCTGAAAATAACATTAATTTTAAGCAAAAGTCTCAAAATGTAAGATTTTCACACATCAGGAATAAATCTGATACCACAATTAGGGTTAGCGTGTACCGAATAGTTTAGAATACTAAATTATGACCCAATAGGATATTCGGACACTCGAGCTTAATGTGATTAATTTCACATTAAGATTCGAGTATATTTAAGGCTTAGAAATCAAAGTTTAAAATCTCATTTAGGATTTGAACACCGAAATAGAGTACAACGAATCATTAGGACGTAATGGGCATATACAGAAAAAAATGAATTAAAATATAACTTAGAATATGAAACCGTAAATTTTAAGTACTAAAAAGACCTATTTGTATTATAGGACACCCCGAGACAAAATCAGCTTGCGATTAAGGGATCGAGTGATCTAGCAAATCCAAGTAAGTTGGGATTATTGCTTATTATAATAGAGTACTAGTTTTGTAGTACTCGGAGACTTAAGCTTGTATATGATTGTGATTGTAAGTAGTTTACGCATGTGTTTGATGTATCTGAATTCGTGCTGAATTTGTATTGTGAGTGATTTTGTGACTCATTGAATTGGTATGAAATTATTTGAACACTCTAAACGGAATTTAATCTTAGTCGACCCAAATAATTAATAATGTCATGCATTGCAACCTGTTAGGGGATCATAAGATTCTCCAACCAAATACCGACCCCTTCGAAAGGGATAGCACAGGATTACAAAATGGTCCCTTCTTCATCCTTAGTCGAACTAAGTGATAGGAGAGGAGGTCGCGGCGAGGGTGAAGTCAATGATTCGAAGGTAGTCGCGGGAGGAGCAAGGTATCCATTGCACAAGTCTGGGTTTGGTTGTAAGCTGCTGCATAACATGGAAACTCCTCAACCCGGATTGGAGCGGGTGAAATTTTTCTGATTCCACAACGGACTGGACTATGTTGTGCGATAACACTTGATTGTAGCATTGCATGAAAATTAGACTAATACCTATATTAAATAGATATAAATTTATATTTAATGGAGATATTAAATATTTCCTGGGACGGAAGGATTCGAACCTCCGAATACCGGGACCAAAACCCGTTGCCTTACCACTTGGCCACGCCCCATTTCGATTTCGATTCGATACTAATAAACAGTATTATAGGGATTGGTTGTTCGTCAATTCCATCCAGTCCAAAAATTTATAGACTATATTGTTCCTAGGATTTTGACACACGTAGATATAGAATTAAACCGAATTTATTGATCATTCCATATAATTCAATTAAGATATTGCACGAAAGTATGATTTCTTCTATTTTCAATTGCGAATAGAAGGATTTTTGATTGGGTAAGTTGAAAGAAGGATTTTTGGGTCTACTTTAACTTTCGTCATTTTTACCGTATAGCAATTATCAATAACATATTAATAACTCAATCAAAATACAATTATCTCGAAGTCAAAAAAATGTTTGTTATGCTTAATATCTTTAGTTTGATCTGTATCTGTCTTAATTCCCCCCTTTATTTGAGTAGTTTTTTCTTAGCGAAATTACCTGAGGCCTACGCTTTTTTGAATCCAATCGTAGATGTTATGCCAGTAATACCCGTTCTCTTTTTTCTCTTAGCATTTGTTTGGCAAGCTGCTGTAAGTTTTCGATGAGATCTTTAATACGGTCCTAGACATGATTTATCTGAGAAAAAAATTCTAACAATAGAATGGATAAGGTCAGAGAAGTGTATGAACCTTCGATCTAAACAATTCTTCGATACGATAGATAAGATAAATCTGAATCATCCCATTTTCTCATTCGAATTCTTTTTCATTTATTGAAAGACCTATTAGAGCTCACGGTGATATGAAAGAAAATTTTTCTTGTAATGAAAGAATCGATTCTTATTACAAATTACAAATGAATTTCGAAAAATTATTTTTCTAGTTTATAGAAAGCATTTCATTTATTGGTATCAAAATAGGATATATGGTATAAAAATGGAGAACCTATTCTCTTTTTTTTCCAAAAAATGATCTTGGAGATTGTGTAATGCTTACTCTCAAACTCTTTGTTTACACAGTAGTGATATTCTTTGTTTCTCTCTTCATCTTTGGATTCCTATCTAATGATCCAGGACGTAATCCTGGACGCGAAGAATAAAAAAAGAGGTCTTTCTTTTTTTTTTTGACTTGTTTTGCTTCATTTTTCAATGTTCTTAGGATTGTTATCTATTAACATTTTTATCTATTGCACACCTTTAAATAAAAATAAAAAGGGTTCAAAAATTTGAAATTTGAAAGATAAATAAAATAGCAAGTCATCAACGGAAAGAGAGGGATTCGAACCCTCGGTACGAAAAACTTGTACAACGGATTAGCAATCCGACGCTTTAGTCCACTCAGCCATCTCTCCCAATCGGAAAAGGATAATTATTATTTTACATTACATAAAGGATTGAAAAAATCCTTTCTTTCTTCTTTAATATATTATTTTCTTTATACATATACAAATAAATAGATACAACTTTCCTAAGCAATCCCATTTCTATAAATCACGGCCTGGCCTGGTCAGTACCCAGCCGGGCCATCTTTTGTTTGAACTCATAAACAAAATGATTTTTTTTTTCAAAATCAAAATACTTGTTATTGAAACAACAAAAGAAGGACTATTTCCATATTTTTGATAGAGAAGAAATTTTTTGAATTTCATAATTATAGAATAAAAATAGAATAAAAGTCTCGTTTCTTATTATTTAATATAATCTTCTTATTTAGTCTAATATAATCTTCTTATTTAGTCTAATATAATCTTCTTATTTAGTCTAATTCTTTCGAATTAGAATTCTTTATTTTTTCTATTTATGGAAATTCTTTATTTTTTCTATTTATGGAAATAAAGAAAGAAAAAATACTGAAAGAAAAAAATGGAACTGGAGATTGTTGTTCAATGGATTTTTATGTCATGAATGACAGAAATAGTTTTCTCGATCCATATCTGTCAAAAATCCTTCATCAAAAGAAAGAACTTGTCATTTATTTTCAATTTTGAAATATGAGTTTAGATATAAATATAAGTACTTTTTTACTAATCTAATCAGATTGGGTCTACAGACAAAACACGCCAATGTCAGAATTTGGCTCATTATTTTCTGATCCTATCTTAATTTTTCTGATCCTATCTTAATTATGTCTGATTAGCTTGTTCGATAAAAAGTTCATTTATATACAATAATCGCACTGGAGCGGGCATAGTTTAGTGGTAAAAGTGTGATTCGTTTTACTGATCGCTTCTCTAGTTAAGGGATCCCTCGGTTTGATTTGTCCGAGCAAAAACTTTATTTCTTAAAAGGCCTTACTCCCTTACCTCTCAATGAAGGATTCGAGGAAGAATATACATTCTCGTGATTTCTTTTCAAGGATCAATTAGAAATTGAAAAATTGGATTATGAAATTGCGAAACATAATTTTTTTTATGAATTGGATCAATACTTCCAATTTAATAAGTATGAGTAAAGGATCCATGGATAAAGATAGAAAAGTTTCTTTCTAATCGTAACTAAATCGAAATCTTCCATTTTTGGTATATTTCTATGTATATCGGAAAGATTGAAGCAAAATAGCTATTAAAAGATGTCTTTAGTTTACTAAAAACATCGACATATTTTTTTAGCTCGGTGGAAATAAAATCCTTTTCCTAAGGATTCTAGTAAATAGAAATAGAGAACGAAGTAACTAAGAATATTGTTAGAATGCCCGATTCCCTATTCTAGGGGGATCGTCTAGAAAGCAAATTGTTTTGAATGCATTCAAACAGAAAAGCTGACATAGATGTTATGGGTCAAATTTTTTTTATTTCGTTCACGTTTTAGATAGAAATATATTTCTTAGATATATATATCTATCTATTCGATTTGGGAATTTATCCATCATCCATAAAGGAGCCGAATGAAACCAAAGTTTCATGTTCGGTTTTGAATTAGAGACGTTAAAAATTAGGAATCAACGTCGACTATAACCCCTAGCCTTCCAAGCTAACGATGCGGGTTCGATTCCCGCTACCCGCCCTATTCTCTATTTCAAATAGAATAGATTCTATTTCTACAATGTAGAGTATAGAATGTTCTTACTATACATTATTAGATAATTGATTATTTAATTTCGATTTCTATTTCTTTTATTCTATTTGATTTTTTATTTATATTATATTTGATTTTTTATTTATATTATATTTGATTTGATTTATTTATATTTGATTTGAATTGAAATAATTCAATAAATATATTCAAATAAATAAGTATAATAAATATATAATCTTTTTAATTATAGAAAATATCGAATTAATATTTTTCTTAGAAAAAAGAATTTTTTTTTTAGAAAAAGACTATTTAATCTACTCCACACAATCCAAAAAATTCTTTTACATCGTATTTTTATTTTTGAGAACAAGAAATAGAAAAATCCGAAAAAATTGGAAGAATAAAAAAAAAAAAGCGTCCATAGTCTAATGGATAGGACAAAGGTCTTCTAAACCTTTGGTATAGGTTCAAATCCTATTGGACGCAATGCTATTTTATCTGTTTTTGAGATTTCTATAGCAAGAAAAATATTGCTATCTAGAATGCTTTGAATGGAATAAAATACGAGGATGCTTAACTTATCGAATTTCATTCTTTTTTTTTTTTATTGATCTATTTCTAGTTAATTTATCTAGATTTATTTCTCTATTTTATTTATTTGAATATATTTATTGAATATATTTATTTCTCTATTTTATTTATTTGAAAATGGATATTTTCATTTTTCTTTTCTATTTTTTATATTTTCTATTTTTCAATAAAATTTTTTATTTAATTATGTCTCAATAGAAAGTAAATTCTTAAATATAAATAGAATATTAATATTTCGAATTTATAGAAAAAAAATAAAAAATTTTCGAATTTAAAGAAATTAATATTCTTTAAATTCGAAATATTAATATTCTATTAAAAAAATAATATTCTTTAAATTCGAATTTTAGACTTATTAATTAAATTATATTAAGTAAAGATTGATTAAATTAATAAGCAAAGATTAAAAAGATTAAGAGTGATTAATTTATTTCTACTATCCTTCTTCCTATCAATTTATTTACACTTGTTCCTGAAGTAGAAAGCGTTCCATCTGTTCCTGAATAGCTTCTTTCAAAAGGGCTTCTGCTTCCTCAGTGAATGTCTTAGTAGAAGATATTATTTCTTGGAACTGAGGTTTATTGTTTTTTACGTAAGCCCGTAACTCAACGAGAAATTTCCTTACCTGACCAATTTCTAGGGAATCAAGATAACCATTCGTTCCGGTATAAATAGTCATTATCTGTTCTGCCACTGTGAGAGGGGCTGATTGGGATTGTTTAAGCAACTCACGTAATCGTTGACCTCTTGCCAATTGATTCTGGGTAGCTTTATCAAGATCAGAAGCAAATTATGCAAAGGCTTCCAATTCTGCGAATTGCGCCAATTCCAATTTTAATTTTCCAGCTACTTGTTTCATGGCTTTAATTTGAGCTGCGGAGCCTACTTTGTTTGATAACCTTGTTTGTGCTTGTATGCATTCATGAGTCTCCAATTCAACTTATTGAGCTGTAGTTACTCATACCCTTATAAATCCTTTTGCAGGTTCTGATTTCTGAACACTCAAAGTACTATGCCGCCCTACAATTACCCAGAGGTTAGTCTGTTGGAAGCCAGGGGTGTAAGGATCAAGTTACTTAGTATAGTGTGTAACTAGAGTGACCATGTAATTAGGAATGAAAGATTGGTAGTTATTCTGTAATCTAGTGAACTGTTATATTATGTAAAACTTCCTAGGAAGCTCTGTGGACTTATATATATATAATATTGTACATGTTATTAGAAATTTACACTATTTATCATAATTGTAGTTTAATTGTTAATCGGACTGTTTACTTCAAAGCGAGGAGTCGTCGACGCCTTGTGTAGGTCATGTCTATAGTAGGCACTGTGAGGCCAGTTACTATCATAAAATGGTTTACACGGCGAGACCGTTACGACTCTGCGAACTTCGGGGCGTAACACATATTTCATATAATCTTATCTAATCTTTTGGAGTAGCTCAAGATTTGTGGCGGGTGGACCTTAACATCAACTTATGTGTCATATCAACTATGGTGTCAAGTCATGTTGTGTTTATTGGTAAGTCACACCCTCTGAATAACTTCAAGTCAACTACTCTTGTTTAGTTGTAGACCATTTCCCTCTAATTTTCTTCAATATCTCAAAGGACCCATTTCAGTTCAAATCTACCTCGGTCAATCCTAGTGATAACTAAGCTCCTAGGCATACCAGCACGGCATCTAAAGAACTGCTCCCTACTCGGCCTCTAGAGCATTATGTATTACTCCCTTGTTGAATTCTCAAATATAAGAGTTCGGAGGCAAATGTTGATAGTCAATTTTCATCTACCTTTTTTACTTGTCCATCCATCTACTAATAGGCTGGGCAATCCATATTCTCAGCACCTCGCCTAGTAATTGACACTTGACATTTTGCTAAGCAGCACAAATCTATTCCTGATTTGAATTCGAATTCATAGTGCAAACAATTATCTCAAATACAGCTATATTACATAATTGCCTGCTCTCCCTATATTTCAGGAAATGTGTCAAATCAAGAATCTTCCATGTATCTCGGCAGCTATTCCAATAACTACTCCTTCAGACATAACAAACTTCTATAAATACAAGAAAGAAACTCTGTAAGGAAAATCTGAGAACTCTTAACCACTTACTTTACTTTTTCTATTCCTGCTTACTGATTTAGGCATTGGAGTAGCCGTACTGGACTAGCCCTGGTACCAAGCATTTTTCTTATCTTTGCAGGATATCTCCAACTCCCAAAATTTACCCAAAGAATTTGTGATCTATACTGATCATGAATCTTTAAGATATTTGAAGAGCCAGCCTAAATTGTTAAGGAGGTAAGCCAAGTGGATTGAATTTATGGAAGGATTTTGTATTTTGTTAAGTACAAGAGTGGTAAGGATTTAGTCTGGATCCACCTTAGTAAAGATCAATTTCTAAGTCTGAGAAAGAGCAAGTTATCTCCTAGAGTCGATAGACCATTTAACGTGTTTGAAAAGATCAATTCTAATGCCTATAAGATTGACTTGCTTAAAGATTATGAAGTCTCTGACTCCACCTCCACCCATATGTTTTCGAAGAAAAGCAATAAGCAACTAAACCAAATTTGATCCCAAATCTCAAATAGCCTGAAGGTGATGATAGGGATCACAGACCAATCACTCGTTCCAGTGCTCGAGGACTCGCCTATGTGGTCCACTGAGCTATCTAAAGGAAGTTGAACTTTGAGGAACAATGTATTTTCCATCGTGATCTACTAAGGGTCTGTAAACAATATCTCTTTATCTCATTGAGAAGACTTCCAAAGCATCTGACCCACTATCAAGCCAAACACTTATTGTTGCACCATGGCTAAGCGCTAAATCTGCATATTATTGAGCTGACATGCATCCAAGGCTACCTTACTTCCAAGCCTTCCAACCAAAGCCAATTAGAAGAATGGTCACATACTAGGCCAACTCTTCCCAAGCCCTATTATCGATCAACTAACTTGACTTACTCTACTCAAAATCAGCCTTACTTGATAAGTAGTATCATCAAGACTACAAACTAGACAATTGATACACATCCCTTTTTTTGACATTCTTATTGCCTTATTTGTACTTGAATATTCCTTTTTATCTGTTTACAACTCTACCCTTATAACTTATTCCTTTTCCCTTTGTAGTAGGAATCCTTTTTTGTAATTTATGAAAACCTAAGACTTACCCTAATTGGCTCATATAAATGCTTGTAACATGTAGTAGCCACAACATCGGTAATATAGAATTTCAAACATTATCTTCCCTTCTTCTTGAGCTTATGTTTTCTTATTGAGGACCGAAGCCTTGAAGAGCTCTTATTTAGGCCATTAAGCATGGACTAGTGACAACCAACCTCATATTATACTTGTACGTCATATCAAGTATAATTTGAACTGGTATGAAGCGTTGGTGAGTTATATCTATTATTAATACATGAAGACCCCTGCTCAACCTTTTACTACCATTTAGCTTTCAGTCAAAGGTTTAGACCCACCCCTGGTTCACGTAATATCAATAGCCATGTGCCACTCCTTTCCCGGTGATTTGTATCAGGTTTTATAAAAATCAAAAGAAGAAGAACGAAAGAGAAAAGTGCAACGTAGGTAAGTTAATTTGAAATTGGAAGAGAGAGGGACGGAAAAATGTAAGCAAATGTGGAGGTTATAGGAAGTTTTAGAAGCTAACTTAAGGGGAAATTAACAACTTCCTCATTTGCTAAGTAGCATACAGTATTTAAATTATTCTACAACTTAAATAAACATAAATTACAAATAAAAAAATCATAAACAATTAACTATTGTCAATAGACTATGATAGTTTCTAACCTTCCTTATAGCTTTTATCCTAAAATAGTTATCTCAAAAATTTAGTTAGACAACTTCAATATATGTTATCATCAAAACATGTTACTTAAAAGAACTTAAAACTTATTGTTGTTGGTGAATTTTGGAAATTGAAAATATCCTATAAAGATAAGACAAATACTTGGTACTAGGGATAGTCTGGTGTAACCACTCCGATGTCTAAGTCAGTAAGTAAAAGTAGGAATGAAAATAGTAGAGTTAAGAAGTTGAGAGTTATTAGCCCCTTCTTACCAGGTTCCTTTTCAGTATTTATAAGAGATTGTCCTATTTGAAGGAGTAGTTATCGAAATAACTACTAAGATACATAAAAGCTTCTTGATTAAACACCTTCCTTAAAATGTAAAGAGAGTAGGCAATTATGTAATTATAACCGTGCTTGTAATAACTATTCGCGCCATGAACTTGAATTCAAATCTGCGATGGATTTGAGTTACTCAGCGTAATAATGAGAATGTTGATCACTTGGTGAGGTACCGAAAATATAGATTGTGCAACTTGTCAGCAGTTAAATAAACGAGTAAGACAGAGACGAAAACTAACTATCAACACTTATAATAGGAATTTGCATGCTAAAAGAAACCATTGTATGATTTTAAATATCCAAAAGTTATCTTGTAAGCAATTTGTACACTAGATTGCATGAATCATGAATTGTTAAAGAAAGTGAAAGAGAAATGGAATATCAAATGGGAGAAATAAACGTACAATTTGCAAAGAACATAATAGAGATGGCAATACATGATCATCTCCACCAACTTCAACCAAAAGATGGCCATAACAACGGAGCGTTGCCATAGTGATAATTTTATAGCTTATTCAAGACTTATGAGCAATTCAAATAATGTATAAAAACATTCTTCATACGATGTATACCTTGATGATACTAATCTAATTTTGTAAATTGAGAAATGTTTATGGATCCAATTCAAAAAAGAAATGGCAATTGAAAATAAATAAGATTAGATAGAAGGAGCAAAAATCAATAAGTTAGAAGTACATTTAATGCTATAGCTAAATAAGCTGCCCACGCCACTAAAACAACCGTTACATAACCATTGGTCCCAATACTATAATAGGTTGTGGTCCATGCAAGTTACATTACTTACAATTCATTTGCTTCACTTAATGGAATAGGGAGGAATGTAATTGAAATTCTTAAGGAATGTAATAAAGGTATAATATCTATTACTTTATTTAGTTAGATTAATAAACAATTTAAAAATAGACACATAATAGAACTTTAATGACTAAATTACCTTTAATCTATTTTCTTTCTCAAGTAATTCTAAAGTAATAGGTGGTAGTGATGGTAGAAATCGACTGCGAAAGTGGAGACAATGGTAATGGTCGACAACGGTTACGAGCGGTGATGATAGCGGTAGTCGATAGTAGTGGCAATGGCGATAGCCGTAGCTATGGCGGTAGCGGTAGTGGTGGTTAATGGTGATAACAGCTTGGTAGGCAGGTAGGGATAATTGCGGCGGTGGTAATGACAGTAGTAGTGATGAGGATAGCGGTGGTCAAATATGGTAGCGATGGCGACGGCGACGGTGATAGGTGGCAAGGGCGGGCAGTGATAGCAATGGCAGTAGCGGCAACAATAATGGTAGTGACAGAAAGGTAATGGTGATAATGGTGATGATGGTAGTGATAGTGGTGATAATAACAGTTGGTGGTGACAGTAGCAGTGATGGTAGGTGGTAGCAGTTGGTGGTTAGTAGTAACGATTGGTGGTTAGTAGTAGCGGTAGTGATGGTTGTACCGGTAGTGATGGTGGCGATAGCGATGGTTGCAGCGATAGTTGCAAGGGCAGCAGTAACAACTGTGGTGGTTATGGTGGTCGGTGGTAGTTAGTAGTGACAATGGCAATGGCAATGGTGGTAGTGGTAGTCATCATTAAATTGATATGAGATTATGTTTGAAAAAAATGTGAAATTTTGTAAGGAATCGTGATTCTTTGGTTAAATTAAGAAATCCCTATTACTTGATTTTACGTGATAGGGATTCTTAAGGAATTACGATTTAGAAACAAAAAACAAAGTAAATGCTGTAATAAAGAATAAGGGGGAATTGAATTCTAATTCGCCTTAAATGAACAAGGTATTATTATTTTTATATAGAAATTTGTATTTCTTTTATAAAGATACTAACATTTTTTTAGTGAAACCGGAGATACTTCATTACTTAATTAAGCATACGTAAACACTGCATGTATACATTACATCATTCAAAACAAAAGAAAATAGTTATCATCCCTTATCCAGTACATATCTTCGAATACAACATGGACTAGCATCCTGCAACAAAATACGATCAACTTCCTTCATAGGAGCAAAAGCATGAACTTCATCCTCTTGCATTCTGGTCCCAAAATTGGCCACTGCATCTGTTGCTCTATTGGCCTCCCTTGATTGATGATAGATGCGGCAAGCTTTAAGGTGGGTTGTAAGTTCCTGCGGCAAATAACAATTGATGCATATTTCCATTGTACTTTAGCAATGTCTTTTTCAATCAATAATTTAGACACTAACAAAGAATTAGTGCATATCTCCAATTTTCGGCAACTTAATAAGCATAGTAAGTTTCAAACTATAGTATATGGCCCATAACTCAGCTAATAATATATCATGTGTTCCTATTTTTTTTTTCGCAAATCCAAAAATTCATGATCCTGCTTCATCATTGAAACCCCTACAACAGCTACCAGCTTTGAAGATTGATGCCATGATGCATCTATATTAACCTTTACTATTCCTTTAAGTGGTGGTTGCCATTTTATTTGTTGCGGAGTCAGTTTCTTTAAACAAAATTTTTTTTGGGAATAAAGCCAGTATTCCTGAGCTTTTGCTAGTAATAATTGGGACAGCTGCGAATATTTGACAGCAGCATGATGCATTAATTGGTTCCTGTCGAACCAAATAAGCCACAGGACAAATGCAAATAGAACTGCAGAAGGTACGACCTTATTTTCGCTAGACTCTTTTGTCATCTTTAGCTGATATTTTATCAACATATCCAGATTATTACCATTACAGCTATGTGCTTGAGCATCTATTCCAAGTTCCTCCTAGACTTTATTTATACAAGGACAAGTTCTAAGAGCATATTGCCCATCATCAATTTGTCCATGTCCTCTTGGACACAGCAGATATAGTTGGGATTATTTCGTTAAGTCTTACAGCAGTAGATAAGCCTTGGTCTTATACTTTCCACAGAATAACCTTAAGTTTTGGTGCAAACCTTCTGATTTTCTTACCAGGCAACTATATATTTCTTTTAGACTTAGTTCAACAAGGATGTCTCCTGAAACTATAGATTTATCCTCTTTATACAGATTAAGAACTACTGGTCGAGAAATTTTATGCAGAAGTCCTGTTATATCAAATCCTAATTCCTCATCTTTCCACTTAAGGTCAGATATATAAGCATCCTTCACTGTGATCTGGTCCAAGTTGCATAACAAAGGACCTTCTATTAGTTGCCCGAGTGGTTTATGCCCATTCCATGAATCATACCAAAAGCTTATTGTCATTCCTTCCCCTAATTAAACTACTCTTTCATTTATAAACCACTGCGCTGCTCAAGCAAGTTCTTTCCAAAGTGGAGAATCGGTATTGGACGAAGATAGCTGGCTTCCATGAATTCTCCTGCTATATTTGTACCAGCAAAGTCATGCCCATTCAACTTTCTTCAGGTATAACTGATAAGTCCTACTAATCATGGAAGCTTTATTCCTTATAGCTACATTTTGTATACCCAATCCTTCTAAATCCTTTGGCCTGGTTAAGATTTGCTAGGAAATCCAATGACATGTTCTCTTTTCAGTACAACCTTGCCAAGTAAAGCTGCACACAGTTTGCTCAATTCTTCCAATCAGTGCTCGTGGCATTTAGGACTGAATTTTTTAACACAATTCTATCTGCCTTGCTAAGCAATTTTCCTTTCCAACCACTTACCTTATCATTAATCTTGTCCATAATGAATTGAAAATTATTTATCTTCTGTTTCAAGCCTTCCCCAACTAGATACCCCAAATACTTGCCTACACTGCTGCTTTCCCCAGTATCTAACCTTCTGATGATGCCTTCTTTTACATGTTGAGGTACATTTGGGGAAAAAAAGGCAGCAGATTTATTAAAGTTGACCTTTAGCCCTAAACACTTTTGAAACTTGTAAAAAATACTATGAATTACTTCTGCCATCTGCATAGAAGCCTCAAAAATTAGTATTATATCATCTGTGAATAGCATATAAGAAAATTTTAATTTTGAGCTTCTATGCTTATAATCCTTCTATGATTCATTGCTTATTGCCTCATTAATCATCCTACTCAAAAATTCCATAACCATTGAAGGAGCCTCTAGGAAAGAGTTGTTATTCTTCTCCTACACTTCTTGCACGAATCTTTTAAAATGTGGATGTATAAGCCACATCAGCTGAAACCTTAAAAGGCCTAAGCTCGCTTGGATTAAACAAAATAGGATGAGTTTCAATCAAAAGCGCTGCATGATCTGAAGGCCATCTAGGCAAGTGTTTCACTATTGCTTCTGGATAGATGCTTTTCCAAGCATAATTAACCCAAACTCTATCAATGCATATGTGGATCAAATTTTGCAATTGCTACCAATTAGTCCAAGTGTATCTTGGACCAATAAATCCTAAATTATTCATTGCACACTCTCTCATACAATCAACATAACATTGCACTCATTGTTTATCAAAGTATATACTCCCCCTTTTATCAACTAAAGATGTAATTTCACCGAAATCTCCAGCTATACACCATGCATTACTCTCAATTATTTGCGCTTTATTTCTTAGTTTTTCCCAGAGAAAAATTCGATTTTTAAATAACCTTTCAGCGTAAACAACGGTGAGATACCAAACATGAGATGAAGAGCGAACCTGAACCACTAGCGTAATTTCCTGGCTGTCCTGTGAAATTGGCTGCACATTCAAAAGAGTTGAGTTGTAAAGGACGACCATTCCCCCCATTCTGTCATTTGCTGGTTGACATACATATCCCCCATACCCAGCTCGCACATACAATCGAAGAGATGCATCCTCATCCAACTTGGTCTCCAAAAATGCAAAGACATCAAGCTTAATTGCTTCAATTGTTGGCTCGTTGTTTAGCCGTCGATTTTGCACCTCTGATATTCCAAATAAGTAGCTTAAGTGGCTTTGGTGCTGTTGGTTGCTCACTATCAATAGCCATGACAACAACTTGATAATATATAACTTCTGATACTTGTGTTATACGATCACGTATTTTAAGATAAACCACTCCCAAGGATTTCTTAGTCTCGAGAAAAGCCATCATTTCCTCCTCCTTATCCATAAAAAGTGGCGTTCTCGGCTTGTCGTGAGGAAGGAGGAATGTTACCGGAAGCGCATGCCTGGGAACTTCGATGTTCTACATTATCAAGATGACCAACCTTTGTATTGTTGGACTCTAATAGTCCATTATCTCACCCGGATCCATGATCCTGTCCGTAAATACTTCGGTGAATTGGATTAGAAGATCCATGGGAGATGCAATCAACAGACCCGTGGGCATTTCTTCGAGGACTCCATATGGCTCCTGCACTTGCATTCGAGTTGCAGGGACTTGAAAAAGAGGTTGCTGATGATTGGAGTTCATTCTAGGGTGCAGCATGTGAACTATCGCTCGATACCACTTGCGACCTCTCTTGAGCAAGTACATTCGGTAATGCGGGAGAAGCTAAGGCATCTTCGAGTTTGCATCTAGAATTTTCACTCAAATTGATTGTGTTACTTGCTGATCCATTTGTTCACACAACTCTCCTCGCCAAATGCTTAATTCGTTGTTTTTATGAACTGGAAGGAGAGTCTTTCTATTGTGCAGATGTGGATATAGTAGCAGTCATTGTAGTCACTAGAAAATTCCCCACTATTATTAACTTCAGCACTTGCCACCTGTCCTACGCATCTTGTGAGGTAGACCGTGAAGGTAACAGAACCGCTGATTATCTTGCCAAACGAGGTCTGCAAGAGGCATAAGATGTTTTCTTTGATAATGTTGTGATGCTCAAGAATTTCAAAAGAAAATTCAATTGAAGTAGCGGGTATTATGGACTTTTAAGCTCATAAAGCTTTGTATTCATACCCACTCCTTTTATCTACCTTATTTCACTCCTAAACCCTAAACCATTACTAAAACCCTACTAATCGACTCTTCTCCTTTATTTCCTCTCTTCTTTTCTTTATTTTCTACTAGCCAATGCTTTTAGGGTCTCAAATACTCAAGAAAATTAATCCAAAATCAAGTTTAAAATGACTATAAGACCCTAGACTTCATTTTTAAGCTTGTTTGTTGAAAATCATCTATTTCAATAGGTTTTCTTAGCTAGTCACTTGAAATCCGAATTTGTGTAGTTATGTTTTCAACTTAATCTTTTAGGTTTGTTAGTCTCACTAAGATATCAAGAGGGGATGAATTGATATCTTTTGCAAAAACTAAAAGTTTTCATTTAAAAACAAAACCTCTTTTAATAGTTTAAATGGCGTGATAGTAATTGAAAATCAATTGTGCAAAACAAATAAAAATCAGAAACTAAATAGAGTAGAGAGAAAAAAGATCAAGCGATCGATTTATAGAGTTTCATCATTTTGCTTACTACTCTTTTTCGGCTCTCCTGTTGGGGACCTAATCCTCCTTATCAGTGTCGTTCCACTTTTCTAAACTTTTCAATAAACAAAAAATTAATGAGAGATTACAAGGACATCCAATCTTTTCTCTGTCTTATCTCACTAGTTTTTTCTTAAGCTATATACACAGGACTTAAAGAAATCTCTAATCTTCTCACACTCAAAGCACAATGTCAATAATGTTTACAATAAAATTGAAATAATACAATCAAATAGCTTTTTACGACTTTCGCACTAAAGTAATAACAATGAAATAACAAAGTTGTTTTCACTCAATTTTTTACAACCTGTTCAAGAGTATTCTTAACTTCAGTTCTAATATTAAGTATGCAGTATCCTTTCTAATCAACATTGACTTTAAATTAAATAGACCCTCATATAACAGCTAGAAACGGCAATTTCTAGATTTTTTTCCATAATATCTTTGTTCAAACAAAATCAATTTTCATATTAGAGAAATATCTCATGAAAATAGGAACCAAAAATTGAAATTCAAAAATTTCGAGCCAAGCTATTCCAAATTTGCTCCTTTTGCCAAGCTTATGTAATTAGAAAGTTGCTACATGTTATGATAAATTCCAATCCTCTGTTATCTTCATGGAAATTCAAACATTTCAAATAATAAAGATAAAGATGAGAAGATAAGAGTAAATCCAGCACTACTTATCTTAATTGCCATAAACAAATCTTCTTCCTTCTTCAATATCTTATCTTTGAGAAACTACAAAGAGCCGTGCCTATTTTTCAAACTCAATGTGTCCAATAAGTCCTTGTATAAAGAATATATCAGAATCCTCTTTCAATTAATGTCCTTACTGTATTTCAATCCTTGAACAATTCTAATTGTGATTGTTAGAAAATTTATTGCTTAAAACTTAATAACTCAATTTTTCGAATCTAATTCTTAAGCATCCTCTTAGATCCCCATAAACTTTATCATCTTAATAGAATGAAATTGAATATATTACTCAAATATACTCAATAAAGTGGAGGTAGGCTTTCTACATATTTTTTCAACTTAATTTATTCAAATTATTCAGTAAATAGCATAGGAACAACTATTGATACCGATACTGTACACAATCAATATTGTTATGATCTATTACTAATATATATTTCGACACACATTTTGACCACTACAAATTCAAACTTAATTTTCTTCTTTGAATTGATTTCATTATGAAGTTAACCTACGCACTTGATGTTCTTGTTAAACGCACTTTAACCTTTTTCCATTGTGGTTTCTTTTAAAATTAATTAATGTTAGATCATGATATATTTATATACTTCATAAATATATTAGTGATAACTTATCACATGTTTTGTTAACATCAAAACCAAATTAAAAGGCTTAACCGTGTTTAACTTGCTTTTAGATTTCCAACTCATATTTTTATATTTCAAATAAGTTCTCTTCATTTTTACTCTTATTCTTTAGATTAAAAGTTGGTTTCTTGAAGTTTGATGGTAGATTTGGGTTTTTAGTTGGTGTTTAATCTAAAATTTGTAGGTTGGATGGAGGAAAAGTGTGTTACAATGATGGGTTAGCGAGTATTCGAAGTAGGATCGAAGGAAAAATTGGATTCGATAAGTGAATTCAAAGGTTTGTTGCTGTTCTGGTTTAAACCATAAGGTTGGTTGTAACCAATCCTCTGATCATAAAAGGCTAATAAGGACCAATCAATTATTTCCCCTGAACCATGCTGTTGGTTCATATGAAAAGGCTAAGCCAAGTTTTCTTCTATTCCTACTTCTTAAATCAAATTCCTTCTATTTTAACCTATTTCCTAAAGCATATTTTATACTCCAAAATAATTTTTTATCTTGTTAAATATTATAACATATTTACAAACATGTTTTTCAAGAATCAAACTCTAATTTAAAACTTCATTTCTTAACCTCCAAATGCTCTTTCTAAGTATTTTAATCATTCATTTCCTAAGATAAAATCTGATCTTTGCCCTCTTATTTAGCCATGGTTACCTTTAGAATCCTATGATAAGATAGGAGTTAGGAAGCCTTTAAGGAGTATTATTCAAAAACGAGTTGGGTTACTTAAAATGTTTGAATTGGATTGATTTGAATGGAAGAGTAAGATGAGTTTATCATTGTAACTATTAGGTTGTTAGATTTAGGTTTCATTGTTCATTCAAGCTTTTTAATTGGTTTAGATTTAACTTTCTAGGTACGTTATTCATGCTTATTACTTGTGCTTATTAGGATAGTTAGTAAGAAACCTAATTAATACATATCATACCTAAAATCTTATTTGCTAGTTGTACTTATCGTAATGCATCCTTTAGTATAAGGGGCAATTACTAATTAAGTATGAGGTTTCCCTTGTGGACTTGTATATGAAATGACTTAGCTAGAACCAAGTATCATGTTTCCTAGGTATTGATCTAATGACCTTCATCGTATTATATAATAGTAAAGTAAAAGACTTATATTATATTTTATCTACCTATCTATTTATATAAGAGATTTTGATTTGTTGAGGTCATGCGTGACCTTTTGCTGCTTGTGGACTTAAACACAAGATAATAAATGATTTCTTGTTTAGTTCCTGCATTATATGCATGTAATGTGTTTAATTTAGTATCAATGTATGCTTGTGTACTACGTATTAGGGTTCAACTCATTCTTTTATTTCTACAATTGTAGGTTAAGTTGATAAGTTGCTATTTGTAACGAGTATGAGAGAATGTCATTAGGTTTGGAAGGAGAGATGATTAATTCTGTATTTTATTGAAGAGGTTGTTGAATCGTAGGATTATAGAATTGATGTTAAGTATAATTGATAACAACTTTTATTGTTATAGAGTGTCACGCCTCGAAAAGATGAAATCGTAACAGTCTCACCATGTGAGTCATCCTAAGATAAAAATTGGCCTTACAACTACTATCTTATACTTAATTTACACCAGGCGTACTCAACTCTATCCCTTTAAAGTATCCAATTCAATATCTGTTTAATATAAACCTATGGAGTAATTCTTCAAAATAATTTGTTAAAAATAAACTTATAATTTAACCTTATAAAAGAGTGATAGTAAATCCTACAAGTACCCCTTTCATATACAAACCATAATATTGAAAATCACCAAACCCCTTAAGGATTTTTGTATAGTTTTCCTTAAAAGTTAAAGAAGTTAATACTAAAGACAACAACTAACCATTTCTAATTTACACCTCACTCCTTATCCTCATTTGCTAGAGTTTTGGTTTTAGATAAGTGCTTGTAATTTGTTCATAACCTATAAAACGAACTATAGGGAAATGAGCAACAATTTGCTCAATAAGTGGGCGGAGACAAAAATATGCACTCAACACATCACAAGCAAGGTTTTTAACTAAGTTAGTTAGATGTAATGCATGTATAAGCAAATGTCATCATAAGACATTATCCAATCCATCATAAGATTAAAGAAATTACGCCCACTTTAATTCAAGTTGAGGAGATTGACGCTACATGCTTACGAATCGAAACTAAACCGGAGCTTAAACAATAGAGAACACCCTCCTCCCGTAACTACCTTCAAACCATGACCCCCAACCTTACCACAACCTTCTCTCATGTCACTTAATTCGACTAAAAGTAAGGGGAAATGACCATTTCAGCTATACTCATCGAAGGGAGTCTGTGTTTGGCTCGAGAATCTTAGTCGTTATCCTTAATGGGTTGCAATGCATATCAAATTAGATGTTAAGCCAACTTTGAGTTAGTTCATCTTTTCAAGGTGATCAACTAAGCTCAAACAATTTAAACATAATAATATTTACAGAATAACCACATCATGGAGCTTAGCTCTAATCACAGCAAATCGAAACCCAACCACAAACGTTGCATACATACAAACAGTTAACTATAATCATAAGCTAATACATATCAAAGTCCTTAGATATTCTGAAATAATATCCCAAAATACTGTAAAGTATTGATCCTACTTACTTGTTCTGATATTCACTACGAAAAACTCGTATCAACAGTTTCGTAATAGTTACGAAAATATTAGGGTTTTATCTAAAATGATTATACATAAATATGTATATATATATGAAGTATATTATCATTTTTCGTATATAATAATATATAGTTTTATTATATAAGTTAAGTTAAGTTATTCATTACTAATAATATATGTAATTATACTATTACATATAATATATCGTTTCGATCGTATCAAAATGTACTTTTAATCAGTTAAACCACGTTTTGATTACAATAAGGTTATCGTAGTATGTAAATTCGTAATATTATAAAGATATAGATTATAGCAATTTACTTAATAATATTTAACATACGCAGTTTTAGTACTATTTACATTAGATCATTTCAATTATATCGAAACGTATTTACTATTGTTTGTATTATATTTTAATTATAGAAAGACCATCATAAGATAATATTTTCCGTGATATTATGGACAACATCTATTTTATTGCCTAAAATGATTTAGTTTTAGTAAAATCAGTATGGTAGAGTTTGTATAAACTCGACTATATGTGTTACATGTTCGCTTAAAAGATTATCTTTGAAGGGTATTTTTAATTCTAGTATACAGATAAAGTTGTATAGCAACCAATATCCTATTGATATCGTATTATATAATGAAAAATATATTTTCATACAATTTTGTAACAAAATATAATAAATCATATATACTCAAATTTTACAGAAGTAACGATGTTAAATTTGTAAGAATATAAAGTTCAATTTTAATAGTTCTAGTAAATTATTATTATTAAAGATCCACTTATTTTACAAATCAATGTTAATGATATACAAATCTTACAACTATCGATATTCTAAGTTTATAATTCAAAAAAGAACGAAATGATACAAATAAAATACTCAGTTTAGAAAAAATAATGAAATAACGGATATTTTTTTTATAACTATTAAATATCAATTAAAAAAATAATACTTATAATTATAAAAATAAGGTTACTTAAAAGAATCGAATTCTCTTTTCTTCTTCTTCTTCTTCTCTTCCTTTTTGGTCCTTCTTCATCTTCTTTTTTTTTTCATTTTTTTTCTTCTTCTTCTTTTTCCCTCTCCTCTCTTTCTCTCTTCCCCTCTTCTCTCTTTCTCTCTTGCCCCATCCCCTGATTCCCTTGTCAAAATGGCCAAAAAGGCTATATTTATATAGGCAACATTTTGATCGCCTTATTCTAAGGTGGTTAGATTTTTTTTAGAGATATTTTAATAAATTTATTATATTTTATTCAATATCTATCCAAATTCCTAGAATATTTAAAAAATATTTCTTCTTTTCATCACAAACATTATTACTAAAGTATAATTCATGATTGAAATTTTCTTTTCTTACATATAGTTATTTCGAGGAAGTTTTAACATAATTATTAGTAAAAATATTAGTAATGTACAATATATAGTTAAGTTATATTAATTATTTAGACTTATTTATATACATCTTATACGACATTTTACTTATCAATATTAATTATTAAGATTATATAGTTGATTCCAAAAGATTTATCCTAAATTATATCTAAAATTACGCAACTATGTTATAGCGATTAGATTCGATAAACTTAATATTTTTAATAAAGTTTCATATAAATGAGCTTAAAGTAAAAATTAAGTTATGGAATTACTTCGTTTAAATTTTTTCCTAGCCATGAGAATTTAACTTAATTCTACAAACGTTATCATAAATTGAAATTTCTAGAGTGGCTCTCAAATATTAAATTTTTCAATTAATTTCTTATTAATTTATATGATTATATATCTATGTCTACATATAATTTAGATATTCTTACAGCTATGAATATTTTCAATTGATCTAATGAAGTAGGAATATTCGGCCAATTAGGTTTATACTAATTCAATTACTTTTATATATTATCTCATGCTATTAGTAATATCAGTATACTCATTATTCTATTGTTAAGATCCATATTCTTATGATTACGGGTAACATTAGTATAAATTGTTTTACACCTATTAACCTAACTTATAAATGTATTTTTCTATAAAAGATATAAACTACTTGAAAGCTAACAAGTTGGAGTCATTTGGCATTATGTATTATTTATTTTGAGGCTTTTGAGTTAATTTACTAGTATAATTATTATTTATACTCATAGAAATATATGTATACTTAATAGTAAATTATACTATATTATCTCATTTATAGCTTAATTAATTTATCTTTAAGTCTTCATTGCATTCCGAGCTTCATTTTTTAAGATCCAAGCAATTTGGTACAATATTAAATAATTATATTTCTAGGGGCGAAATTAGGATTTTGGATCACTATTTTCAAAATTTAACTTCACCGAGTCACTTCAACTAACTTTTCTATTTTAATCGTAAAGTTTAGGCTCAATTTAATAACTTTTCTTGAAAGTTTTAAATTTAGGTACGATTATCTTAAATTCAAATTGAGAGTCTTATATAAAGTAAATTCTCACTATTTTGATTATATTCTTGATATTTTTATTATATTATAGATTTTCAAACATACAAGATTTCCTCGATTAGGGTTATCAAATTTCTCATAAGTTTCTAGATTAATCGATTTACTTTTTTGAATGCCTTAGATTGACTATTAACCCTAATCGTAGAAAGATAGGGCTTTGTCCTATTACTCATATATTCATGTCTTGATTGTTAATTTAAGGGATATTACATAGAGTTATAAATCTTTTGATGTATAATCATGGTTAGGATGATTCGGTTGTGAGTCATTCCTTAATTGTTGTAATTGGAGAATTATTCTTAATATGGAAGATTTTGGGCAAAAGAAGAGGTCCATGGAAGGCGAAGAATGTCATTAAGGTGATGACTTCTAGCATGCTTCTAAAATGAACTATAGGTAGTTAGTAACTCGAATCATACACCAAAAAAAGGGAAATAATTGGGCTCAATTATAAGGTCTTGCAACCAAGACATCATGTATTTAAAGGGGGAAGATTATGATACTCATAGTTAAGTGTCCCACATAGATTATAAGAGGTTTTGGTACTAATTTATAGGGTCATGGTCGTAAATACTTTATCAATATATGGTTGTAACTTTTGGGTTAAGTAATTGAAATTGCCTCATTAGTATTTGTTGTCATGCCACGAAGCGATAAAGTCATAACAATCCCGCCGTGCAAACCATTCTAAGACGGAAGTTAACCATACAGCTACTATTTTAGTCCTAATTTATACAAAGTGTCCATAACTAATCTACTTTGAAATAAATAGTTCATAAATTAAATAAGTTATTTATCTAAAAAAGTATGAAAATACATATATATACTAAGATTCAAATATTACAATAATGTTTGCAAGGTTTCATCATACAATATTTCCTAAGTAATACATCATTTGAAAATGAAAGATTATAAAATAAGAGCTAAGACCTTTAAGATATATTTGTTCTTCAGATGTATTTTCTTACTCTCCATGGTCCAATAATTGCCAGCTTCAAGGTAAATATAGGTTGCTTCC
This sequence comes from Lumnitzera racemosa, assembly GCA_024138005.1. Classification (NCBI taxonomy): domain Eukaryota; kingdom Viridiplantae; phylum Streptophyta; class Magnoliopsida; order Myrtales; family Combretaceae; genus Lumnitzera; species Lumnitzera racemosa. The sequence goes on along the minus strand of JAMXBC010000004.1, from coordinate 25,274,713 downwards.
TAGCTAACACGTAAAATAATATCTATAAGGATATGAGTAACTATAGCTCAATAAATTGGGATGGAGACTCCTTACTATACCTTAAACACAAATAGGGTTATCGATTAAATCAATTAGATACTATGCACGTACAAGCAAATGCAATCACACAACATTGTCCGACCTATAATAAGATTAGAGAAATTACATCAGTTCTAATTTGGGTTAAGAAGTTTCCATTTAATATAACAGCTCATAACCAAAACCAAACTTATACAATGGAGACACCTCTCCTCCCGCAATTATCTTCAAACTATTAACTTTACCCTTGTTATGACCTCCTTACCTGTCACTTAGTTCGATTAAGAATGAAGAAGGAACCAATTGTACTATCCAACGCAATCACTTTCGAAGGGGTTGGTATTTAGCTAGAGAACCATAAGTTTCCCCTAATGGATTGCGATGCAAATCTGATTTTAAATCCGATTTAAGGTGTTCAATCATTTCAACAAATCATATAATTACAAGCTAGAACAGTAAGCCAGAATCACATCATCAACTCATAAACAAGCAAATGCGCACAATCAGCTATCTAACAAATATAATTAAGTACAATTTTAAGCCTCCGAGTACTACAAATTAGTACTCTGAAATGCAGTAACGTATTAATCTCAACTTACCTGAACTTCTCGTTTACTCGCTCAAGATACGACTTACATAAGCCATCACCGATAATACCTATAAGACAAATATTGTTTTAGTTTCTACATAACCACCATAGATAGGTTTTTGTTTTGAATTTCTTATTCTTATCTTCAATTTAGGTTTCTATTATACCTAATTACTTAGGTTTTTAAGTCTTTTTTTTTTTCAATTATTCTTGATTTAAGTTAAGTACTGATTTAGTTTTCGAATTAATTTTTAAATTAGGTTTTAGTTAAGTTTTTTAGTACAGTTTTATACACGAATCCCTAGAAACTCATTTTGACCTCTAATGTAAAATTAATCACATTATTTTCAAGTTTTCTAAATATCATTTTTGGTCTCTAACTAATGTTCTAGTCCATATGATATATCCTAACCCTAATTCAATTATCGAATTTACTCCTAATGTGAGAATATTTTATATTTTTCATATAATTTTCTAAATTTAAGTTCCATATCAGATTAATTGTATATTTCTATTATTATTATAATATAAATTTTAACCTAATATTTTCTTACTCATCAATTTCTTATACTTACATATTATACATTATCACTTAATATGTACATAATATACACATCTAATATTCCCATCATTTCAAATATCATCTCTCAACATCAATTAACATCTCAAAATACCTAAATTCATCCCAAATCAAAATTTAAACCTAATTACCCTAAAGTACACAATTAACTTAAAATACACCATTTTTATCTATTACATATAAACTTCATAATACCCTAATAATTACATCTAACACTCTAAATGTTACAAATAGCATACTACATCAGATTTCAATATTCTAAAACATATAATTATGTACTAAATGAATAATTATCCCTTTAATTATTTAAGTAAGTTAAAATTATCCATTTTATGCATCATTTTAAGGCCTAAAAATCATATAAAATTTTTGAAAATAGGTTTTTGAAAAACCTCGCACTATTTTAAATGCTCAAAACAACCTACATAAAAATTTTTTGTTCAAAATTACACTCCTAAAATTATTGATTTCTAAAATCATTTTATGCTCGGTTTTATGTGGTTTCTTAAGGATAGTATATTTTTAAATATAAATTAATAAAAATAAAATTTTTCCCTAAATCTATATACTAAAATATCTTAGAATAAAAAAATTTATAATTTTCTAAATATATTTAATATTTTTATAAAATTAAACAAAATCAAGTTGAAAATTGAACTTACTTATCTGATCGACTTCCGACCACCAGAGGTGGATGCATGTGTGTTGACCAGGCCAAAAAGTGGTGGTAGAGTGTGGTGGTGGCGATGAGTTCAATTCCAATTGGCTATGGGTTATGGGTTTTACCTAAATGCTCTAATTGCACATATTTTTTGTAAATTTTGTAATTAAACCCTAATCCTCACTCTTTCAGTTGTCTCCAATTTCCTAACACTCCTAACTAACTAAATGAGCTTTTCAAATAAATTAGGTATTTTTAGTGTTGCCTAGGATTTTTTTCTCATTAAATTAACTTGACATTTGCTTTATCTCTTCTTCTTTTTTATTTTCTATTTGGCTAAATTTAATTGGTTAATTTTTATCTTCAATTCCAGCTTGCTACGACCCACTTTTGGACATTTCCTCATTTTTTATGTTTTTTTTATTTTATTTAATTATTTATGAATTTTCTTTCGTTATTTAGTATTATTTTAGCATATTTTAGATATTTTAAGTAATTTCACATATTTCTACCTACATATAAATTCATATATGGTACAAAGAAATATTTCTAAATATTATTTATGTTATTTTATGATCTTTAGTGTGTATATAATTTATCTCTACCGATTTGTTAGTTATTAAAACTCATTTTACGCATTTTTGATAAATAACAAGTAATATAAATATAATTTAATATTATATTAATTAATTTATTATTTATTTTTCTAAATCCAAACTCATAAGATCATTTTTACTAATATTTCTAATTTCATCGTAAAATTTGGATTGGATTGGATAATTTGCACAATCACCCTAAATTCTACGAACTGAATCCTAAGTAGCTAATTGCGAGACTTATATTTGTTAACTTGGTTATTCACTAATTTTAACTTAAGGTATTACAAATGTTGGTCCTTTCTTTTTAATGGACTTTGTTAGAAAGGATGTTGTGAGTTTAGCTAGCGATGCATATTCTAACTTTAGGAGGAATGCCCTCAAGATGCTATCGAATGACTGTTTTCTAGCGATGGTTTGTATGTTCTATTTCTTGGACATCCTTTAATGAAGTATTTTCTCACCGAAAGAAAAAAAAATTAGGAAGATGAGAGGTTTTGGTATTTTAATTAAATTCAATACGCAACAGTGGAAGATACCAAATAAAGCCAAAAGGCTTTAATTTTATAAATTATTAATGGGAATTAATATTAATACAATTTGAAACGTATTTTTACGCCCCAAATTAGTTAGGTCGTAATAGTCCATTGTGTAGAATAATTTATAACTAAAGCTGGCCACTTAACTGCCGAAGAAAGAAAGTCATACATAAGGCGTCACAAGCTTAATTGCTTTGAAGCATGTTGATCAATAGAAGCGTAACAAGTATAACTTAAAAATAGTTTAGCACTTTTATATAAAAAGAGTATATACTTATATTTATGCAAGTACAAAAGCTACATAGGTTCAAATCAAACCTTTACAGATATAAATATTGACTTAGTAGCCCAAAAACTATTTCTAAGTTTATATCATAAAGCCTATAGCTCTTTTCAGGTCCCAATCCATCTTTTTCTTAATCACCTTCACCTACATAAAGATCTGTAGAGGGATGAGCAAACCAGAGCTCAATAAGAAATAGGGAATTAGCATTGTACGTAGCAAACATCAAGCAAGTTTTTTAAACAATTATTAAGTACAATGCAACAAATCAAGTACTATATACACGACGTTGTCCGATTTACTGTGAAACTAAAGAAATTACACCCACTGTAGTTGTGGTTAAAAGGTTTTACAAGCCAAATCACAAATAACACCAAACTCAGGAATGTGTAATGGAGACACTCTAGTTCCTCTCAAACACCTATCGAGCTAGTCCTTAACCTTCATCGCGACCTTTTCTCCTACTAATTAGTTCATCGAGGTATAGGGAAAATACTTCTTTTTCCTCTTCGAATGACCAATGTTTGGTGTTATAATCCTAAATGCAATTCCTTAATGAGTTGAGATGTATATCCAATTTACATGTTTAGGTCAACCATTATTATTCCATTAAAGTTGGTGATCAGAGAATTCGGCAAACATTTAGCATAACAATAAAGTATTCCAATAGTAAAACACACCAGCACAGCAGTTTCTAAGCATACGCATAACACATACATCTAAAATTACTTACAAGCACAACTAAGTATAACGGCTTATAATCCTCTGGTACTAAAAGCACACCTATACATGCAATCAAACATAAACCCACTTACCTGATATTTTGTACTCGAACATTGATATTTTCTAAAGCTTTTAGATCAAAATCTCATATAACGTAATGAAAACCTTAGAATTTGTATAGATTTTGGAACATTATCCTCTGTAGATCAATTATTTACATGGAAAAACATATATGAGTAGCATGTAAGATCATCTAATTGTTTATAATATATTTCATAAATACCATGACTTTGAGAAATATAATTCACAGTACATAAGGACTCTATAATGTAGTGAAAACTAAAATAACCTATAACATATGTTACAAGTAAGTATACTCATTGAAAACACAATATAATATAATATGTATAGAAATTGCATAGTAATAATAGTTGAATATAAATAATATTTGCTAGTTAAAGATAATTCTATTTTATATAGGAATGGACGTAAATATAGACACTAACGTATATAAAAGTTTTATATTGTACGATGGAATTTAATATAACTTCTATTGTACTTAAGTAAAGTGGTATATATAATATATCATTCCGATCATGTTGAAATGTAGAATTCATACATTAATTCACGTTACAACTTCTGATATGACAATATTTCTATGAAATATTATAAAATACCTATTATATAACATGTAGTTATTCAAAATTGAAGAGCTAAAATAGTTGGATTCATAAAGTTACGAAGACATCGACTGTAAGCCAAATGCTCAACTCCTAGTCCTAGGAAACATCTCATTAAACCCCTTTTCAATGCTGCCATTTAAATGAACATATTAAATCAATATAAATTACAATATAATGATATGTACCCACAACCTTAGTATTTAGATGTAGACCTAGATAAAAATTAGTTTTGAACCATGAATCAGCCCGAATTGAAAGTAGGCGGGTCAAACCGTCAAGCTTTAAAGATTCAAGGGGTTTAAGAGGGAATCACCTGACCCAGTGAGTCACAAACTACTAGACTAACCCACTATGAAATCAATGGGTGATCGGTTCACCCTCTTAAAAAAAAAGAGAGAGAAAAAAAAAAAAGAGGTCATCAAATCGAAAAAAATAATTTGATAATATCAAATAAGTTATTGTATATCAAAACTACTTTATTTGTAATGCTGAAGGATAATTTTTTTAAAAATGATATCATCAAACTAATTATAAATGACTAATTATAAGTTAATTGTGGGTTAAGAATAGATAGAAAATTCAATTTCAGTTAATATAAGTCATTTTTGTAAAACCTATCAAATATTAAGGATTTGAATATGAAAAAAAAATTGAGAGAAAAAAATAAAAAAGTTAGATTCTTATTAAGTCGAAAATTAATAAAAAATTAGAAATTATTAATTATTAATAAACTTTAGAAAAAGAGAGAAATAAGATCACATTATTAAAAATTATTAATGTATTAAAAAAGAAAATTAATAAAAAAATTAAATATTAAAATAAAACGTTTCAAAAGTCTCAAACTAGTCTTTGAATCGCTAGACTTAATGAACCGGCCTGAAACCACCAACTTACTAATTTGTTACAATTAACTATGTCACCGACTCACTAACTTGCAGTTCAAGACTAATTTTAGGCCGGTTTGGCCCAATGCTCCTACACATATAGTAAGGCATAATCTTAAAATATCCTACGATTAGTAAAATCATATTCACACCATGTAGGCAATACTACAGCGTTATAAAATAAAAATCCTCAAGATACAGTATCCTATATTATCCTAATTTATATACTATGGCACTTTTAGGCCAATTCCACGCAATATATATATTTAATAAATAGTATTTAACCTCAATCGATTTTAGAACAAAAAAAAAAAATCTATGAATACAGTAAATATATATGTATATACACACATAAAATCCAGGTCAAATTATTTTTATAGAAGGAACTCATTGTCTTGCTATTAAAATTAATTTCTACCCTCCAAATTGTAATTAACTATTCAATAATTGTCTCTATAAGCCAAAAATTAATTATAGTCATTTCTGTATCATCACAACTCTACAGGAATCATTTAAACTCAACTTTTGCTAACTCAATTGTCAGTGAAAATACCAGAATTCAACCCTTTCTTTCTTTTTCGTTTTTTACAAGAAAAATCAATGAATTTGAATAACCACAAACCCTGCAACGATATAAGTAGAAATAAGAAGTTCATAGTATTATATGGCTCAAACAACATCATTTAGATATCTAAGAATTTGATTCAATTTCGTGGAACCCAAAACAAGTGACTAAGGATATGTTATATACACAAAAAATTTTATGAAAAAAATTACTACATGGACCTAGGATAAAATTAATCAATAAACAAAATTCTCCAGAATTATTTAAGTTAGTCTAAGATTTATAAATCGGACAAAATAGACTTACCAATAATTGGAACTTAGATTACCAATAATTCTCCAGAATTATTCATGGATGGCTAGAACCTGACCAGACTCCTTCTGGCTGATTTCTTTAATATTTTTGTAGTACTATAATTTTTACCAAACTTTCCTCGATGACCTCGTGAAATTTCCTAATGGGTAACCTGTTAGTTGGTATGCTTGCGGTGGTTTTGTAAAGCAAGCATCGGAGGAAAGAAAAAAGAATATATATTCAACTCCACATGCTGCTACTTCTGCTTAAATGTCTTAAGTTAAATTTTTACTCGCCTCTATATAATGTCTAAGTTACTGCCACGCCACTTAGGCAAAAATTCTGCTAGTGCCACGTAAAATTTACCATCCCATTTACGTATGTACCTATAGCTAAAACCTTATGTTAACATTTACATAATTCTATGATAAATTATGTATATCCTTTAAGTTACTTATATTATTTAGGTGTTATATATTGTCATATTATTAGCTTATATTCAATTCATCCATAGTATTTTGGTAGTGTTGTGAATCTCAAATTCCGAGTTCGTAAAATAGAAATGACATTATTGCTTAATCCAGCATCCATGTTAGCAATTAAGAAAAAAAAAACATTTATTTTTAAAATTATAATTTCGTGAACCCAGTTCCTCAAATTCTTGTGCCCAACCTCATGTCATCAGAACACATATCCAGGATGTCCACATGCAAATGCCATGCGTAGCAAAGTGCTCAGGGCTCACACAGCCACACGTGTTACTAATTAATGACAAATATAAGGACGTTATAAATTAATGATTTGATTCTTGAACTATTCATGGGGATTTTAATAGGAACAGAAACATATTGTTAAATACTAATAACAAGAAGGGAGATTTTTACTCCATTAATTTGAAAAGCTTTAACACTCTAAATTATTGATAGGTATGATATTAATGAAAATTGGAATTTATAATTAATCACAAAAAAGGGATGTTACATGTACAGTTAATCCTTTTTAATGCTTCTTGAAAATTCCACTAAATCCTGTGAATTGCTACGCATTCTTTTAAGACAGTTCAGTAGTTAATTACCTTGCTACCCGTTTTTAAGAAGCTAAACTAATTTACTTTTCAAATTCATCACCACACTTTTCAAGATAGTTTTCAATGGCTGAACATTTATAAGTTTTTTTCTTTTCTTTTTAAAGAGTAAGTCTTTTGAGCCTTTGGTATTTAAAAGTTCGGTTTTCTATGTACAGTTTAAATATTTTTAAAATCGCACACACATTGCAGGTGCTATGTATGCCAGTAGATAGTAATGAAAATGAAAAGACCATTGTTGTTGAGGGCAAATTGATAGCATAAGTCTATCGTATACTGTCGTTCTTTAACTTTTACCTTCTATAAAAGACCGCTTCTATTACTAAGAGAACAATTATCAAAATAAAAAATGCATACTATTGGAGGAGATTTTGATCAATTACTAAGCATAAACAAAAGACTAATTTGGAGAGAGAAAAATAGAAGTGAAGGGAAAAGGAGAGAAAAAAGGAATAACCGGAAAGATGGAAGATGGGATCTAGAGAGAGAGAGAACATCGATTTAAGAAGCCTTGATCATTAGTCATTTAAAACAATTGACATGGTATCACAGTAGAAAAGTTTTCGATATATGTTATATAAAATGATAAGAAATGATTTCATGCATTGAGAAATTATCTTTTTTAGAAATATAGACCCTAAAAGATCTCAATTAGTGCAATTCAAGTTGGACATGAGTTTCAAATCTTACGTTTGATTGAGGTTAGTTAAACTCAATATGGAAATAATCTTACAAAAATAGAAATAAAGAAATTAATAAAATATTAAAGGGCTTTTAGGATCAATATTGCCTATACTAAATTGTTTCAATAAGAAGGCATAATTATCTACCAAAAAAAAAAAAAAGCTAACAGTCCTACACACCCCTTTTCCTATTACATTAAGTGAAAGGCCACACAACAACTCTCACACCCTTTTTGCAAAGGGGTCTTCCACAAAATTAAGTCTAGGATTCAAATTTGTGATGATTGAATAACAAAAATCGAAAGGAATTCAAGAAGACAAGAGAGTTTTACGGTGTTGGTAAGTTTTTATCAATTTTACTAATGATATCTCATTTTCTCAAGGGAGGAATACAAAAATTCGTGTTTTTCAATGTCTTAAGATTAACGAAGCAAGTATTATGTGTTCTTCATTATGGAGAATAGGTAAGATACTCTTAAATATCTTATTCATTGTTGATTTTAGTTTTTGAGAGTTATTGATGGTGGTGAAATTTGTGAGAAACATTTGATGTGGAGATGGATATCTATTATTATATATTTCATGCATTAAAGGATCAACTGAAGATGGGTTTTGTTTTATGTATGGGTGTACGGTTATGGCAAGTTAGGCAACAAGTGCTTATGTGGATAATCGTAGGTGTATGCATGGTGTAACATACATCATGTACGTATTGTATATATATTACACAGTATGCGTAGTGAGGGGAATATATACGGTGTGTATGTAGTGGAGGCATATGACAACATACGTCATGTGTTGTGGCATATTAATGGTGTACATGGCATATAATAAGTGTACACATCATGTATTGTATATGTCTTCGTATATGACTTACGTGTGTTTGAGTATGTATATGTGTGAGAGAGAGCAATAAGGATTAAAGACCAATCAGTCGCTCCCAAGCACAAAGGTTTTCTCAGATGGTTTGTCGAGCTGTCTGAGGTGAGTTAAGTGTTGAAAAGTAGTATTTACCCTAGTTCAATTTACCGAGCTACTTTGCTCTCCACACCATCGAGGAAACTATCGAGGTAATCAGTCGACATGTGGAGCCAACCTCTTCGTAACACCCCAATCCAAGCACCTAATCAGGAAAACAGCCATCTCCACAATGCCAAGGTTGAGCTAACAATTATCAGAAGTCGACCATTAGAGGCCAACCCGAATGTGAGTCGTCCTTAAGCTAACCCTTATTCAGCAATTCGAGTACCAAACTACTGATACCGACCAGACCTGATCAAAGGCTCACCCCTACTCGACTCATAATGTTAATGGAATTGTAAACTAAGTAAAAAATGTGTACACACTGTCCTTTTTTATATCCATACTGTCCTTTCTGCACAATTTTATGCTTCCCCTGTAAATTATTCTCCTTTTATTTAGTAAGTAGAGATCCATTTCTGTAATTTTCTGTAATTTAGGACTTATCATAACTCAGTACTATAAATACTCGCATAATGTAATAGCTACAATGAATCATACAAAGAATATACTAAACTTTTACTCCCTCTTGAGCTAAGTGCCCTTCTACTTACTCTTAAGCTACTCTTATCTAGCCCATTGAGCGTAGACTAGTGGCGAGTAACCTCCAGTCATACTAATACGTCATATCAAGTGTGACCTGAGCTCGTGTGAGGTATTAGTGCGTCATATCTATCATTGGTGTATAGGAACCCCTAGTCATCCTCGACTATCAACCACTTCTCAACATAAGAGACCAAGGGCTAATAGTTCTCCTTCTCCTCCTCCCAAATGATCTGACGCAGCAAGCTCCAATAGGGCGGTTGCTCCACTAACTGGTATGACTAAAGAGCAGAAGGAGAGATTTAAGGAATTTGCTGTTAAAAAAATTATCAAGCAACATTGTGTGGTAGATTAGGATTTGCTTGGGTATTATGGATTAAAAATAGCTATGCAGAGATTGTTAGACAATGGACCATGGCTAAGGTTGTTTACAGTTCAAGAGAAGGCTTATAAACAAACAACTTTAGCTTTTCTCTCATCTTTCAAGATTAAGTACGGGTATGTCAACTCCAAAATGGATAATGAAGTGGAGTTCTTTGCGTTTGGAAGGACTCATACTTTCAATATGTTAACATTTGTATGGGTAATGAGATTATATTCCTAAGCTAAACTTGAAGATGAGGAGTTTGTCGATCTGCCCATGAGTTTGCCTTAAGGAACTATAGTAAATGAGTTTTAGAGAGAAATCTCCAATGAGAGCAACTTCAGGGCAAGCAAATCTAAGGCTTCCACTTTGAAGAAGACTAGTACTTGAGTCTTCCATTACATTCTTGTGAGGACAATTTATGGAAAGCACGAAAGCTCTGGGGTAGTGGGGGAGCATGATCTATTACCCTTATACAGTTTATTAAAGAGGTTTCTAGTGAACGTAGGCACCTTAACTGCATTTGGACTTCATCGGCAAACGTTTGATAAGAGTAAGGGTATATTTGTAAGAGGATTGATTACAGGGATCCTTAGAAATTTAAGGTTATAGCCTATAAGTAACATGCCAAACGACTCTTGTGCATATCCAGAACCACTTCTAAGAACCCCTTTTAATCAATAGGGTATTGCAAGAGTCTTGGATCCTGATTTGGACATTGAAGACCCTGGTGCTCCTAATTTTGTGCCTTTAACATCAAGCTTCTCAGTTGGTAATTTAAAGAGATTGGAATCAAAGTAGCTGAGATTAAGGAGACTCGGAAGGGGATTGTTGAGCTTTTGAAGAATATAGCCACAAAAGTAGGTAGAGTTATTCCCTCTTGCTTCTCTCGTCCTCAAACCTCGGAGGACGTTAGTCCCAATCAACCTTCGATTCCCCTACCAATAAGAGCTCCCCAAGAAGAAGAAGAAGAAGAAGAAGAAGAAGGAGAAGGAGAGTCTTAAGAGGAAGGCTCTAGTGATGAAGAAGAAGAGTCAGAAGAAGATGACAGTAATGATGAAGAAAGAACCCAAGGAACCTAACAAGCATCAGCCAAACAAGGTGCTGGGGATGAGAGTGAAAAGGAGTCATTTGGGGAAGATGAAGATAATTCAGATGAAGAGACAGGAGATGAGGCTGACTAACCTGTTTTCTTTCTTGTTTGTTTTCTTTTGTTTTCTTCTTTCATTGTATTTTGTTAGTTTTAGACTCACTATATGTTTGAGACCTTAACCTCACTAATATACTTTAATAGAGACTCTCATATTATGAGTTTGTTGTATTTTGCTTTTGTTTTGTTTTGATAGTCAGGTGTCTTTTGTTGTTTAATTTGTTGTAGTATTAAGAGCTATACTCTCTGATGGTTTAAGATTCAATGGAATGGTCAAATTACATATTTCAAGAAAGGCCAATTCTTATGTTTATTAATTTTCATCGTTCTAGTTATTCCATTTCTATGCCTATTCTATGTTTACTTTCATCAGACATTGAGGACAATGTCTCTCATTAAGTGTGGAGAAGGGTAAACTCTGTTTATCAAAAGTTTTCCACTTAAGCTGTTTGTTCTCAAGTTATGAATTTACTAAGTAGATTGTAAATTTGGCATAATAGCAATTAATTTTGTATTTAACTACTTTTTATAGACTTAGTGTACATGATCAATATTATAGGATAAAATCGCAATGAAGTAAACTTACTTGTTATTTAATGAATGCATTTAGAAGTTAAAAGTGAATCGGAGTCTTTTGTTCAAAGTTAATTAGTTGTGCTTTTAAATTTTCTAACTAGTATATCTACTTTTCAATTACTTTTGGGAGTTCATTTAATCTTGAATGAAAAGGGCACATGAAGTAGTTTACTTGTTGATACATCTTAAGAATCTCCTCAAAATTGGAGTAAATTGGAGTGTTTAAGGATCAAATTAGTAAGGGCGGGCTTTGGTCCCTTAAAAGAGCAAAGTTTGACCTCATTGCTGATTTTTATCTTTACACCACTACAATAAGAATCTATAAGAATTAAGTTAGTAAGGGTAAGCTTTTGTCCCTTAGAAGAGCAAAGTCCGACTTCGCTGTTAATCTTTGTCCTCATAACCAAGTTAGTAAGGGTACGCTTTGGTCTCTTAAAAAAGCAAAGTCTGACTCCACCGTTGATCTTTAGTGTCTAAAAAAAAAAATAAGAAAGAAAAACGTGACTGTAATATGTAAGTTATTCTTAGAGAGATTCAATAAAAGAAGTAGAAATACAGAAGAAAGATGGATGTAATATCCTTTTTTTCTAGATTAGTATAATGTTCTTAAAAAGTAATTGAAGGGGGTTTATATACTTAAGGAAATAGATGAAGTATAATTAATTTTCATTTAATCTATTTAGTTTTATTTTAACTTTAGGCCTTTGAAAGCTTTTGTTAAATAGCAATGGTGAAGTGTATTTATTTTGATTAATCTTAGAATATTATTTTTTATATTCTAAGAATACAATGGGATATGCACAAAGTTAAGCTACTAAGTGTCGAGCTTGATCTTTCGGTTTCTTTTATTTAAAATTAATTTCCCCATTTTCGATTAATACTAAACCCTAACCCATTTAATATTAATCCTCAACTAAAGAAATTGAGAAATTCCGGTTTTTTTATTGAAAATAATTTTTGGAGGCGGCACCCGATCGAAGTCGGGAAAAGAAAAGAAACCGTAACTAATTGGATGGATTGATTACAATTTGGCTACCGATCTTTAAATTCAATTTGAATAAAGAACTAGAGGGTTCCGAATTTAGAGACTAACCTATTAGACTCTAACGGATACTACCATCTATTTACCGAAATTAGAATTATTTTTCTAATTATAATATTAAAATAAATAAATAAAATCAAAAGAGAGAAAAAAAAAAAGACACCTAAGTTTCTACATATTTTATCATCGCCCTAAAAGTGCCTATGTACTCGCTAGCCGAGATCAGACAATTGTAATTCTTTTAAAAAAATCTTTAATGTGTTGATATATTTTAATTTTAAAAACTGCCCGAGTTTACGTTTTTAATTTATTCGGTTTATTTTAAAAAAATCTAAAGGAATCCTAACTCTTGAATGTTATTGTTTTATAAAAAAATATTTCACTAAAAGCCCTAAAATTTAAAAAGGATTTTTTATTAACTTTTATTTAAAAAAAACAACTTTCTATATGACAAATCCTTAAACAATATCAAATCTTAATAAAAATAACCAATCCTAGCAACTTCTAAACTAACATAAAATATACATTTACTTAAATCAATACTTAATTTATCTAATCAAGAAAACTAATGTTAAAAGAAGAATATCTAAATTAATATATACATATACATATATTGTTGTTATTAAACAATTATCTATATATAAAAGACTAAGAATAAAAACTCCTAAAATTAATATGTTCATATTCATATATATTATATTTAATAACTAAAGATCTAAATAATAATAATAATAATAATAATAATAATAATAATAATAATAATATAAAAAAATAAATAAATAATTAAACAAACAATTTCGAAATGGGAAAGAAACGGATCTGAACTTCTTGATTACGTGGTGAAGGACGATGGCCGGCGTATGACGAAGTTGCTGTTGCATGTGGCTACTGGCGCCGGATTATTGTTTGAGTTTGCTTCGCTGTTGTCCGCCTTACTGCTATCTGCCTTATTCACTACTGTCCGTTGTGCTGCTGTCCTGTTCACTACTGTTTGCCTTACTGCTGTCCTGTTCACTGCTGTCTACCGTGCTGCAATCCTATTCACTGCTATCCACCGTATTGCTATCCTGTTGCCGTGGGTTATGCAGATCAATGCTACAGTGGGCTGTTGTTGGGAGAGAACTTGATCAACATGTGTGTGTGCTGTTGGCGTAGTTGCGCTGTCCACCTAGTGTTGCTGTTGTTCGCCTGGTGTTACTGTTGCAGTTGCTTGGTCGTGCTGTAGTTGTGGGCTGATCAATGCTCGGCTAGAACTATCTTATGTGCGCTGCTGCTACTGTTACGATGATCTGTACGATAAGGACTGCAGCGTTGGACGGTAGCGACCAGCGTGGGGTTGGTTTAGACGGCGGCTTGGAACGGAGATGGCGGCCTTTGTGTTGTATGTCTGTGTGAGTCGCGTGTTTGCTGTTTTGACGAAGGAGATGGCCTGCTATGCTACAAGGACTGATTTCATTGGACGACTGAGAGAATTCTGATTCTTTTTGAGAGTTTTTGTATTTATAAAAGCTAAATAAGATCATATCAAATCATATCTATTGTATCTAATTAAATTAGATTCAAATCCTTGATATCAATCCAAATCTAATTAAACTAGATTCAAATAATTTTGATTAGATATGAATTTTGCGTGTTCAACTTAGATTTTTTTAATTTAGTTTTTGTTATTATTATTATTATTTTTTACCTTTTTTATTTTTGTAAAAATAAAAATAAAAAGATTGAAATAAAAGATACCTAAATGTCTTGTGAGATTCAAACCTAAGACCTTAAATTACATCCAATCCAATACTCCAATACTTATCCGTTAGGCCGTTGGCCTGCGCTTTAACATTCAGTATAATTAAATTGTACTTAAACTACCCGATTCCCTAAAATAATTATTTGTAGTAAGTTAAACTAAAATTATTTGTTCCTAATATAAGTTACTTCCTAAAAATCAATGAAATTTTTATAATTTTTCCTTTTCTTATTTTTTTGGTATTTTCATCATTTGTTAATTTTTATTATTTTTTATCTTTTATTAATTTTTTTTGTTTATTACTTTTATTTTTGAATTAGGACCCTTTTTATAAAAAAATAAAAAATTAGAACTATTGAGGAGCAAAAATTAGGTATCTACACTAGGGATACTTTGTCAAATATGCAATTGATTGTTTTGAATGTTTACTTAAAGACAAGCAAAGCTTAAGTATGGGGAAGTTTGATAAGCGTAAATTACTTTACACTTTCAAGGCATATTTAGGCATAGAATTGATCATAATTGTGATTTAATTCTTAAGTTTTGGTACTTAATTGTGTAAAATATTGATTTTAGATAAATCATAAGCAAGAAGATGAAATAAACGCAAAAACAACGACTTTTAAGTCAATCACGACTGTGAGGAGAAGAAAGCATTGAAGAAGTATCAAGGTTTACTCAATCACGGGCATAATAAAGAAGGAATGAAAAGGCCAGTACTGATCACGTCCTTAATCACGACTATGATTGAGAAAGTATTGATGATCCCTCTGTTAATCACAGCCGTGATTACATAGCAGGAGGGTAATCACTTCGTCAATCACAGGTGTGATGAGATGTAATTAAATGATAAGAAGTTCACGGCATTCATCATGGTTATGATTGGTGAAGAATATTGTTTTTCGAGACTATCACCCTTCGACATAATGGAAGGGGTACAAGTGTTCTTTTCAACCTTTTCACACAAATCAATACGTGAAAAATGTCAAGTGATGCCTTAAAGAGGCAAATTTGAGTCCTTTGACGGGAAAAATATAAATATATTGCAACTTGTGCAAAGAAGGACATCATTTAGAATATCAATTCACAAACGAACACCTAATCATCGATAATTGTACCATTATGTTTCCATTTATAGTAAAGTTTGTTTAAGTATTGTTTTTTAGATTTCCCTAAATGACTCGAGAGGGATGACGGTATTCATTGTTCGTACATTGTAAAGATTCCTATAGCAAACTTCAAATAGGGTTGTGTTTCTGACTTGTCTCATGTTAATTTCATTGTTATCTCTACAATGCATTAATACACTTTGTTATTTCATCATATATGAGTAGTAATTAGGAGTTGCAACATCAACTTAGTATGAATAAGTGCATAATTTAGCTATTCCTAACGTTTGTTATTCCCAATAAATTTAACTTAATCAATCTAAGAACAATATAATGTATGACATTGTCTAAGGTCAGATTTCAATAGAATATGTTAAGAGACAATTCTATTGAACAGATCTGATTCATTAAAACAATTTACTTCGGATGATAGAGATATTATTAGGAAAGTTGCTGCATTCTTAGGGAAATGGATAAATTAACATGACATTAATGTGATCTGAGTTGGCTATTAATTCAAAAGAGATTCTAATAGACACAATTAGAATCAGACGTAAGTAATTCTAAGAAGGATGCTTACATACCTATAATTTCTGACAAATAACAAATATTAGGATAAAAAGTATTTTAGTAGTATCATACCAAGTGGGTGAGCAAGTCCATATGTTAATAATTGTAGTATTAATAGTGTTTATAGCAGTTGTGCTATATTAGTATAATTTAGCTAGTAAATTGGACATTTTAATCTTTTAATTGCTTGATAAAATTTATCGCTAGTTAATAGAAAGAATAATAACTACTAGTATTTGAATCCTTTTCCCAGAGGAGACAACCCTATACTTATTTGTACTAACAAATGATAGATACACTTTCTTATTTAATTGAGTAAAGGATAAAATATAGGAATCTAAATTGTAAAACTCGAAAGCTCTATCTAACTGTAATCACCTACCTACATTCGAAGTTGGATTATGCTACTGTGTTCTTTTAGTGGTTTATTACTACTCTCGTGACATAACAGTTCTATTGTTAACCTTGGAGTTTAGTAGTTAAGAAAGGTTTTGTGTTTTGTTTTTCCCTGTTTCTAATACGTAAAATAATATATGGTTAACTATTCATTTGTTGTGTAATTGTCGTGGTGATTGGAGTATCAGTTATCGATCTCTAAGTAGTATTATTAGATGTCAATTTTTTGTGAAGTAACTATTAATGTTAAACTCAAGTGTTCAAGGAACTTTAGGAAACTAAAGAAAGTAGTACTCAACATAGCAGATGGTAAGAAAGAAGCTTCATACCTCAATCAATGGGTAATAACTTAGATAAGCTTACGACTTGGTAGCTAATTTGGTAACTGTTATCCAAGAATATGGGTGACGAGCTAAGAATAGCCCTCCTAGAGAACATGAGAAGCGATGGTCAATTTGGCTTAGTTAATTCCCTATCTCGACCACCCTAAGCTAAAGGAATTGGTAAGGATATGAGACGAAGGCTAACCTTTAAAGAGATTGTGGAAGGAGACAATGAAGTAGAAGAGTACTATAAGCCTGAAGAAAAAAATGTATGAGCCCCTAGAGTTAAAGGATTAAGAATGCATATCCCGAGTTTTTTCAGAAGTAGTGATGCCGAGGACTACCTAGATTGGGTAAATGGGATTGAAAAGTAGTTTGAATGTCACGATGTACCTAATAATGCAATGGTTAGAGTTCATTAGTTATGCTACCTTATAGTGGAAGAATTTGCAAGCCACTTGAAGAAGGGAAGGAGAATGAAAGATTAGGAGTTGGGATGAAATGAAGAGGGTTATTCGGGGAAGTTTTGTGCCGAGCTATTATTTGTAAGATGCCTTCAAAAGACTGCAAGAGCTCAGACAAAGAGGGTTAAGTGTAAACACTTATGTTAAGGAATTCCAAATGTTAATGATTTGATGTAAAGTTGAAAAGCCAAAGAACGAACTGTATCTCAATTCATCGATGGATTGAAGTATGAGATTAGGGATGTCTCAGAAACCTTGGATGTTGGAATGCTTGATGGCATAATCCAAACCGCCCAGAAGATAGAAAGGTGTTGAGCAGGAAGGTTCCGACCATCAATCGGCTAATGGGATAGTAGCCGAACTGTTCTGAGCATATCAATGTGAATGGAACCAAGTAAGGTTGTTGAAACCCAACCCATTTCAACAACCCAAGCAGAGGAAAAGGAACCCTTAAGGAAGTTTGAGAAAGGCCAGAGTTCAAGGAGGAAGATGAGTGAGATCAAGTGTTTCAAATGCCAAGGATTTGGACATATGGTCGCTTAGTGTCCGAATAGGCAAACAATAGTGATTCGAAGTGAGGTATTGACTGTTGATGTTAACAATACTAATGAGGAAGCGGAAGAGTTGAAAGAGTTGGACAGACCAAACCATCAGAGGAGGAAGTTATCTACAATGAGGAAGGCAACTTTATGGCGGCCACTCTAATATTGAGGAGGACAATAAGTGTCGGTCCCATACCTGAAGATGAATAAAGGGAAAATCTCTTCCATATTGGATGCAAGGTAAATGAATCATTGTGCACACTGATCATTGACAGTAGGAGCTACACCAACGTAACCTTTGCATTTATGGTCCAACAATTGAAATTGCCAATAAAGCCCCACCTGAAACCTTACAAGCTTCATTAGCTTAGTAATAAGGGAGCCCTACAGGTGAACAAGCAAGTGTTTGTGCCAATCTGCATTGGCAAGTATCGAGATGAAATGTTGTGTGATGTGCTACCAATGAGTGCGTCCCACATTCTACTTAGACGACCATAGATGTTTGATCAAGCAGTTATATCTATGATTAAAGGTAGAATACATGTTCTATGGATCATGAAGGCAAGAAGATGAAATTAGGTCCTATGACTATCGAGCAAGTAAGGGTCATTTAGTCTTAACTTAATCGAACCTTGAAGAAAGAGGCTTTGGTAATGACCAGAGTTGAACTGAAAAGGGAGATGGAGCTCGAAGGATCGACCTATCTGCTTGTCTAAAGAAGTTTAGAGATGAGACCCAACAAAGAGGAGTTGCTTGCCGAGGTAAAAACCTTACTAGAGGAATTTGCCGAACTATTTTCAAAAGAATAGTTGAAAGGTCTGCCCCTTAATCCAAGGTGTCGAGCATGCAATCGACCTGTAGCCAGAAGCCACACTACCAAACAAGCCTGCCTATAGGCTAAATCCTAAACAGGCCACCAAGTTATAGAAGCAAGTAAATGAGCTAATGAAGAAGAGGTATGTATGTGAGTCCCTTAGCCCCTGTGCCGTTCCGACCTTGTTAGTACCAAAGAAAGATGGTTCTTAAAGGATGTGTATAGATAGCCAAAGGAATAATCAAATCACCATTAAGTACAAGTATCCCATACCCAAGCTTAATGATATGCTAGATGAATTAAGCAGAGCAAGAGTGTTCTCTAAGATTGACCTTAAATCTAGATACCATTAGATTCGAATACACGAGGGTGATAAGTAGAAGACCACATTCAAGACACGACATGGTTTATATGAATGGCTTGTAATGCCATTTGAATTGTCCAATGAATTGAGCACATTTACATGCCTGATGAATCAGGTGCTCCGAAAATTAATAAGAAGGTTTGTCATAGTTTATTTTGATGACATTCTAGTATACAACATCGACCTGGAGATTCATTAAGAGCATCTCCAAAGAGTCTTTGCAAAACTCTGAGCTAACAACTCTATGCCAATTTGAAGAAGTGTAATTTTTATCGATTCGAGGTGATATTCTTGAGGTGTGTTGTGAGTGGATGTGGCATCTGAGTCAATGATGAGAAAATAAGAGCCATCATAGAATGACCCAAGCCTTCTTGTTCTACAGATGTGAAAAGTTTCCATAGCTTAGCATTATTCTACTGCAAATTTATAAAGAATTTTAGTATGATTGTGGCCCCACTTACCAAACTATCAAAGAAGAGCATTGACTTCGGATGGGGAGAGAAAGAGAATAGGAGTTTCGAGGAGATGAAAGAGAAGCTAACTACAGCCCCTGTCTTAGCTGTGCCAAGTTTTGAAAAAGTGTTCAAAATAGAGTGTGATGCATCCGAACTAAGCATAGATGCTGTGCTGATGCAAGAAAGCTAACCTATTGCTTACTTCAGGAGAAACTTTGAGGAGCTATACTCAACTATTCTATCTATGACAAGGAGTTCTACTCCTTAATCCGAGCCCTAATAGTACGGTAATAGTATCTATTACCCAAGGAATTTGTGATTTATATCAATCATAAATCCTTGAGATATTTAAAGAGCCAGCCCAAATTGTCTTAGAGGCAAGCCAAATAAGTCGAGTTCGTGGAAGGTTTTTCTTATGTCTTAAAATACAAGAACAGGAGGAATAATGTAGTAGCCAACGCCCTATCGAGACGACATACCCTTTAGACCGAGTTACAAACAAGGCTACTTGGTTTTTCAACCATAAAGAATTTGTAAGCTGAGGATACATACTTTGGTTCTATCTATACTCGATGTAAAGGTGGATAAACATTCGATAACTATCATAGGGAAGATGGATACTTATTCAGGAAGAGAAGGCTATGTATCTCAACTTGTTCCACGAGAGAACTACTAATGCGCAAAGTACATAGAAGAGGATTGACGAGACACTTTGGCTAGCACCGAACTCATGAAGTGCTATTTGCAAGATTCATTTGGCTAAGAATGATAAGAGACATGCAGTCCATGTTGGAGAAGTGTGTAACCGGTTGAAAGGTAAAGAGCTAAGTTGAGTAAAGACATTATCTATCTTTGCCCGTCCCAACCAAACCGTGGTCCGACCTAAGTATGGACTTCATGTTAGGAGTGTTGAGGACCTCTCGAGGGGAGGACTCTATCATGGTAGTTGTGGATCGATTTAGCAAGATGGCACATTTCGTGCTCTATTCCAAAACTAATGACACTTTGACTATCTCTTTTCTTTTATTGCAAGAAGTAATCAAACTTCATGTAGTTCCCAGAACCATTGTTTCAAACCGAGACCCAAAGTTCATGAGCCACTTTTAGAGGATGCTGTAAAGGCGAATGGGAAGCAAGTTATTGTCAAGATGTCCTATTATCCACAGACCGATGGACAGACTGAGGTTGTCAACAGAATTATAGGATCTTTGCTATGGGTTGCTATTAGACGAAACATGGCCGACTAGGATCTATGCCTGCTAATCATTGAGTTTGTCTACAATAGGACTGCCCATAACATAACAAGCATGTCTCCACTCGAGGTCACTTATGGATTTAACCCCGAGCTCTCGATAGACTTAGCACCCCAACTGAAGCTTGATGATGATTGGCCAGCTATTGAAAGAGTTGAGGCCATCAAAGCTATGTACCAAAAGGTTTGTAAAACAATTAAGCCAAGCTAATACTAAGCTCAAGAAGTGAAGTTAAGGATGGAGGAAGAGAGAATTTCAACCAGGTGATTTGGTTTAGATACATCTTAGCAAGGAATGATTCCCAAACTTGAGGAAGAGCAAGTTGTCTCCCTAAGTCGATGGACCTTTCAAAATGCTTGAAAAGATCAATCCTAAGGCCTATAGGATTGAATTACCTAAAGGATATGGTATCTTAGACTCCTTCAACATTGCCAATCTCCAGCCTTACACTCTCGAAGACGAGTAACCTGGAGTTGAACCAAAATTGATCCTAAATCTCAAACAACCCAAAGGGAATTATAGGGATCAAGGACCGATCACTTACTCCTGAGCCCGAGGGCTTTCTCAAATGGATCGTAGAGCTGTCCAAGGTGAGTTAAGCCCCAACGAGCAATTCTAAGCTGCTTTGCTCTCCACACCATCCAAGAAGTTGCTAAGGTGATTAACTGACATGCAGAGCTAGTCCCTCTACAACACCCTAGTCCAAGCACCAAATTAGGAAAATAATCATCTCCACAGTACCGAGGCCGAACTGACAATTGTTAGGAGTCGACCATCCAAAGCCAACTCGAATGTGAGTCGTCCCTAAGCTAACCCTTGTTCAACCTTAAGAATCAGAATGCCAAACTACCAACGCTAACTAGACTTGATCAAAGGCTCACCCTTGCTCGACTCACAGTGTTATTGGAACCGTAGACTGAGTAAAACGAGTATGATGTCCTTTCTAAAATCCGTATTGTCCTTTTTGACAAAAGATGTTCTTTTTGCATGATTTTATGCTTCCCCTGTAAACTATTCTCCTTTTGTTTAGCAATTAGGGATCTATTTCTGTAATTTTCTATAATTTAGGACTTATCCTAATTGGGTATTATAAATACTCGCATAATGTAATAGTCGCAACGAATCATACAAAGAATACGCTAAACTTTTACTCCTTCTTGAGCTAAGCGTCCTTCTGCTTACTCTTAAGTTACTCTTATCTAGCCTATTAAGCGTAGACTAGTGGTGAATGATCTTCAGCCATACTTGTGTGTCATATCAAGTGTGACCTAAACTAGTGTAAGGCATTGGTATGTCATATCCTTCGTCGATGCACAGGAACCCCTAGTCATCTTTGATTATCATTTACTTTTCAAGCTAATAGCCCGGACCCACCCTTTTGGTTACACGTGATATTGAGCTCGTGTGCTCATCTACGGAATCTGTATTAGAGAGAAAGGCCTAGATGTATGGATGTTGGATAGTGCCGGTATGCATAAGGTTTAGTTAAGTGAATTGTTGTATTTAAATTCTAAGGAGTATTAGTTTTTAGCATACAAAAAGTGAATGAAGGAAAAAGATTTATGTATTGATGTCTGCATATGTAATCAAGTACTAGAAGTTTGGTGTATTTGGATTCAATGAAGGTAATTAAATCAAATATAGAATAAATGTCTACTTGTTATACTTGTTTAGAGTAGTTGTTTAATCAAACTTAATTTTAACATGACCTTAATAAATTTTATACTACTTGTACATGGCTTCAACTTCCCTTCGGTAGCATCTAAGTGGGTTAGTGAAGCATGTAGTAGTCTTGCACAACTTGCCTTTGGTGAAAGTTTTGTATTAAGATGACCTAGCTAGATACTATTAATAGTGATTATTCCTTGAGACCCGGATCGACAAAAAGTAAGGAACACTTAACTTACTTATTCACCTCCAACTTCTTCTCCATCGCATTTTCGTGCTTCTTTGAGTTGTTCTTATATAAGTAGCCAACTTAGGAAAGCTAACGAGTTAAATGTATCGAAGCATTATAGATTAACTTGGCCAAAATAGGTCAAATTCGCATCAATTAGCTTGGATGAACTGCTTACAACTCGTTAAGACTCAATGAACCCTAAGGAATTCAAATTTGAGCTAAAGGCACAAGTAGTTAAGGTTTTTGCAGAAATAACAGCCCATTAGCCGCCAATACTATTACTACATCCCTCAATATCAGGGAATGGTCTTAAATTCAAATCTAGCTTGCATGCATATTTTGGAGACAATAGTTATCGAAAGGGAGGATTTGAGGCTATAAATAGAGCTTGGAAGGTTACAATAAGCTTCTTCTAAACACTATTACGCAACTCATTTACTTTCCCCTCTCTTTCATTCAGTTTATTAACTGACTTAGGCATCGGAGTGATAATGCTAGAGTCACCCCGGTACCCCCTATCCTAACTTTTCTTCTTTTGTAGAGTAACTATTTGATAGGTGTCCATTGACTCACAAGTACCAACTTTTACCATCAATAATTTGGTACCGTCTATTCACACATACCCTATGATGACAAGGATGAAATCCAAAACAACAACACTCTAAGGGGGAGTAATGCTCCTTTAGCAACTTAAGAGGAGAGATCCCTATAGCAGCTCACTCCAGAGGTTTATCAAGTGGAAGTTCTTGATCAACCTACTCAAATGTAAGGTCAAAATGATGACAACTCATGCATAGTGCAACTGAAGGCTTTATGCATTGAGTTTGCTAAAGAACTAGAAGAAGCTCAAGCTAATAACTAAGAATTAAGGTAGAAGCTTAATGAACAAGATGCCACTTTTTCTTCTAACCCTGCATTACAGACAGTAAGGGAAGAAACTAATCCACTTGCTTACAAAGAAGTAGTACAGCACCTACGTGGCAAAGATGCAATGGTCGATGAAACTAACTAGCAACAAAGATAGGAAACACTTGGGGAAAAAGATTTTTAGCAGATGCTAACATAAGCTCAAATCGTGGCACATGTACAGACGTGTGTAGAAGGGAAAATTGAGCCTTTGGCTGCTTATTTGCCATAAAGGTAGTAGTAAATATGAGCTTACAAGATTTGGAGGAACACATCATGAGGTTAGTGACAGAAGGAACCTCTAAAAGAGAAGTAGATGCAAAGGATAAGAAGTTAAGTCCCTTTATTTAAGAAGTTGTGGATGAAGTTGTCTCATTAAGCATTTGATTACCCCAATTCAACACTTACGATGGGAAGAAGGATCTAGATGACCAACTAAACATGTTCCATACATTGAAAGAATTGTATGGCCTTTTTGATACTATTACCTGTAAAGTTTTTCCCTCCACCTTAAGGAAATATGTGAACAATTGGTTCAATTCATTGAAAGCAATCTCTATCTCTTCTTTTGATTAGTTAGCTGTTGAATTCCACCAATACTTCCTGGCTAGTAAACCTCTCGCCAAGAATTCTTCGTTGCTGACTTAGATTAGGTAAAAGGATGGGGAAAATATCAACGATTATGTACATAGATTTAACTAGTTGATGACTAAGATCACTAACTGTAACAAGAGGATAGCATTTTATGCCATTTGTAGAGGAGTTAAGGAAGATTCGGACATCTTCAAATCTCTTACCAAGCACCCATTGACTTCTTTAGATGATTTTACTAAGAGATTGAAAAAGTTTATACATTAGCAAGAGCAAATGCAATCTGAAAGGGAGTTGGAGAAAGAAAAGTTTGAGAGGAGGTTAGAAAAAGAGAGAGGTTCTGTACAACATTGTCTTAAAAAGAAGTTTGACATCGGAGATAAATTGAGCTAACCTCCAGGAGATCGGAAAAGGCCTATTCTAAACTTTACTACAGATAGACCCTTAAACCGACCTATGTTAGATATCTTGATGGAAGTACGCAACCAAGATTTTTTAGCTTAGTAAGAGGAGATGAGGAATAATCTTGCAAGAAAAAATTTTAACAAGTACTGTAATTTTCACGGAGATCAAGGTCATAACATAGACAAGTGCATCTTCTTGAAAAATGCACTAGAAGATGCTATCTAAAGAGGATATTTAAGGAAGTTCATAGCAAACAAAGAAGAAAGGATTGGATGACCCACCCATGAAACAAGGACTAACCAACAACTTTGAGATAATGATACCCGACCTAACAATCGAGAACTAGTAACCCAAAACAATGAAAGAGAAGACAATTGAGCTCTTAGGGAAGTGATTAATGTGATTTTTGGTGGATCGATAGGAGGAAATACCTTAGCCACATTAAGCTTAGTTGATATGTAGGTTGATCATATGCTGAACCTGAGGGGGAAAAGGCATAAAGTGGATGACATGATGTCATTTTCAGACAGAGATATGTTGGGAATTCAATTCCCTCATGATGATGCATTGGTCATTACGACCAGGGTTGTTGAATTTCAAGTTAGAAAAGTTATGGTCAATACTGGGAGCTCGATTAACGTCATCTTTAAGCATGCATTTGATCAAATGCAACCAGAGCTTGAGAATTACAAGATGTAATCATACAAATACAATTTGTACGAGTTCGATAACTAACTAATGAAAGTTCAAGGTGTAGTTACCTTAACCTTATAGATTGGGGATGATGAGAATGTTATGGAAAAAGAGATTGACTTTGTTATAGCATATTGTCCTTCACCTTACAATAATATCATAGCCTAACCTTCTATTAACGCTTTTAAGATGGTATTGTCGATGGCTCATAAGAAGGCAAAATTTCCAGCCTCAACTGGAACAAGAATATGTCATAAGGATTAGTTGTTAGCGAGAGCTTTGTACTTAAAAGCTTTAAAGAGAGATCAGGTCTACCACATTGAGCGAGGCACAAGTAATCAACTATAGGTAAGAGGGGAATCGGCAAAGGAAATATTGACCGTACAGTTAATAGATAATCCTGAGTAAGTAACTAAGGTTAGAGCTAATACATTGGTTGACCATAGAAAGAGTATTGTATGTTTCATTTGAGCTAATAGAGATATTTTTGCTTAGTCCCCATTTGATATGCTTGGAATCTTAAAGGAAGTGATTACCCATAAGTTAAACATTAATCCAGCTGCAAAGGTCATTCCGCATAAGAAAAGGCATTTTGCCTTGGAGAGGAAAGTAACCATAGTAAAGAAAGTTCAAAAATTATTAAAAGTAGGGTTTGTTAGAAAGGAGTCATATCTTACTTGGCTATGTGTTATAGTCAAGAAGGCAAATGGAAAGTGGAGAATGTGTATTGACTTCACAAACTTAAATAAAGCATGTCCAAAGGATTGTTTTCCTTTGCCCCATATAAACCAAATGGTCGATTCAACTTTAGGACAAGCTTTGTTAAGCTTCATGGAGGCTTTTTTGGATATAAATAGATTAAGATGCACCCCTCCAATCAGGTACATGCCTCTTTCATCACCAATTTTGGAACTTATTGTTACAAGGTTATGCTGTTTGGTTTGAAAAATGCAGGTGCAACAAATCAAAGGTTAGTCATGAAGATGTTTAAACCTCAAATACATAAGAACATTGAGGTGTACTAGATGATATGATTGTTAAGGGCAAGACCAATGAAGAGCATCTCACCAACCTCCAAGAGACCTTCAACACACTTAAATGACACAATCTAAAACTAAACCCTCGAAAATGTGTGTTCGATGCATCTTCGGGGAAATTCTTGGGCTTCATGGTGACACAAAGAAGGATTGGGGCTAATTCTAAAAAGATTTAGGCCATGTTGGATATGGAATCACTAAAGTCCATCAAAGAAGTCCAGGGGTTAACCAACAAAGTGTTGATATTGAAGCGATTTGTTTCCAAAAGTGCATAGAGATGCATAGAGTTTTCTCATGTTCTAAGAAATCCTTTTGAATTTAGGTGGACTATAGAATGTAAGTGGCCTTTTAAAGCCTTAAAGGAGTTATTATCCAAACTACCAATCTTGTCAAAGCCAAGCAAGGGCGAAACCCTTTACTTGTATCTGTCGGTAAGTGATTGATCTCTTTCATTTGTGCTCATATAAGTAGAAGCACGGATACATAGGCCAGTTTATTATGTTAATCATGTTCTGTAAGGTTTAGAGTTATGATATATCAAGTTAGAGAAGTTTGTATTAGTTATTGTCATAGTAGCCAGGAAACTTTAACCTTACTTTGAGGCTCACCAAGTTATTTTCCTAACTGACCAACCCCAAAAGCAAGCTTTGCAGAAGCCTAACACTTTAGGTAGAATGGTAGAGTAGGTTTTAGAGCTCAGTGCTCTAAGGATTCAATACTAAGCTAGAGAAGCCTACAAGGCTCAAATTTTAGCATATTTTATAGTTGAGTTTGCTAGGACTGATAAACCTGTCATAGATAATGAGGAACTAACTTAGAAGTTGTATGTTAATGGATTATCTACATGCTAAGAGAGTAAGGCAAGCCTAATCTTGAAAGGCCTAATGGGAGCTTAAATTTCTTATGCCCTAAAGTTTACATTTCTAGCCAATAATAATAAATCAAAATATAAGGCATTATTAGCAGGGATGAAGCTGGCTAAGGAAGTCAACGTCAAGATATTTACTTTGACTCCCAATTGGTAGTCAATTAAGTTAAGGGAGATCGCATAGCGAAGGAGGGGATTATGATTAGATACCTAGAGTTAGTTAAGGAGCTTAGAGTAGACTTTAAGGCTTAGTAATCAGTGAAGATTCCGATGATGGAAAATTATGTAATAGACAAGTTGTCTAAGTTGGCTTCCACAGGCGTACCAAACTGGGAGGAGAGAATTTTTATTGAATATTTACTAGAAAAGAGCGTGGAAAGGCAATTGGCGAAATGTTTAGAAATTCAATAAAAGGAAGTGGAGTATTGTTGGATTAACCCTATTCTTGACTACTTAAAAGATGGAATTTTTCCTTAAGATGGGAAAGAGGCTCGATAAATTATGTATAAGGCTACTATTTTACAATTATTGGTGGGAATTTGTTCGACAAAGGTTGATATGCCTTATTTAAGATGCTTGCGATCTTCAGAAGCAAAGTAAGTCCCTTCTAACCTACATTCTAAGGTTTGCAACAATTACATTAGAGAATAAGCTTTGTATGTAAGAGCTTTATGGTTAAGATATTAGTGGCCTATAATGAAGAAAGATTCACTTGGCTTAGTTTAAACTTGCAATCGCTATCCAAGAAATGCACCAATAAAGAGAGCCCCAAACACGTATTTAATCCCATTCACTAGTCTTTAGCCTTTCGCCCAATGGAAGTTAGACATTCTCGTTCCATTTCCAAAGACCACCAAGTAGAGACAGTATATCATTGTCTCAATGGATACTTCACCAAATGGGTTGAGGCGAAGGTGGTGGCAAGCATAACAGAGCAAAGTAGTAAGGCATTTATGGTTAGCACCATTTTAACTAGGTTTAGGATACATTATGTTGTCATTATAGATAATCATTTATAATTTGACAATGACAAATTTCGAGAGTTTTGCGAAGCTCAACAAATTAGATTATACTATACATCTATTACACACCTTCAAAGTAATGGTCGTGGAGGCTATGAATAGTCATTCTCCAAAGTTTGAAAAAGAGGGTGAATCGAGTTGGCAGTAAGGGGGTAAATGAACTGCCAAATGTTTTGTAGGTATAGGATTACACAAAAGACCTCGACAAGCCATACTCCTTATAAGCCGACCTTTGGCTCAAAAGCTATATCACCAATTGAGCTTTAGGTGGAGAGTACAAGAATCCAAGCTTACACCCCCAAATATAATGACATAGGCTTACGAGCTAATTTGGACTCTATCCATGAAACACGAGCATTAGCTAAAGCTCATCTTACTGCTTATCATCAATGAACAGCTTAGTACTATGATAAGCACATCAAATATAAGTGTTTTCAACTTAGTGATTTGGTTTATAGGAAGTTAAAGGCATTGGGTGCAAGAGAATGTCAAGGGAAATTAACTCTTGTTTAGGAAGACCCAGTTAAGGTAAAGGAGGTGATAGGAAATGGACATGCTTATAGACTAGAGAGACTCGATGGATAACCTATTTCCCATGGGATGGAATGCTAATAATCTGAAACCTTATTTTAAGTGACTAGTCTATGGAGGAAGATATGTAAATTTTTGATTGATTAATTGTGTAGATTTGGAAAAATTGTTGATCTGTTTTATTAATGTTGATTATTCATTTTATGATTGTCTTTGTAAATGGATTCATTCAATCGACCCATTTGTTTGTTCATATCTATTATTAGTATGTGCTTATGTGGTCAGAGTTAATGAACTGACCTTGTTTCTGTTTAGTATTTTATGTAATAAAGTTTTAAGTTATTTGATGTCTTTCAACTTTATACTATGCTTTGTTTTATCATAGTATTCTTTACAGGAGCATGACATAATCATAAATAATGTATATGATCCTTATTTAAACTCTTGAGCGAGGAAAAATTGAAAGGTCTCTAAATCCTACCAAAGGATGATGAGTGAATCATAAAGTGCTAAATCCTTAGTTCTTATCTCTGATTGATGATGGGAAAAGGATACCCATGAATTTCTAAGTCCATCAATAACTTAGACGATGAGATGCAAAAGCCTTAAGCTCTTTTAAGAGTAATAGGAATAATAACTATAAGTCCTCATAAAGGATGACAAGCTAAGTCATCAATTGACAACGAGCATAATACTTTAAGTCTACTAAATAGACAACGAGTCACATAAGATCCTTAAGACATGGGCATAACGATTTAAGTCCAATCAATAAACAATGGGTTATTATCAACTTGAGGATTCCAAATCTACTACATAGATATTGAATTGTTATGAGGCTATGAGTTATTAGTTAAGTGCAAGCACAATACTTTAAGGACAACGAGATAAATAAAAAGCCCCAATTATCTAATTAAAAGGGCTTACAGAAATTATAAAGTAAATATATTGTCGAAATCCTTGAGCAAATGTATAAATACTAGATAAAACCGGAGCAAGTGCAATCCAAAGATCAAGATGAAAAGTAAAGATATATAGGTCTTTTAAATTCCTTAGCAAAGGTCCAATGAATTATCGTTACATTTAATAAAGGTCGACATCCCGACTTGAGAATACTTAAAAGTAGCAAAACAAGTAGATAGAAGAACGATTCACTTCTCCAAAACTTGATTAACAACAAGAGTTTAGTTGTTAAGGACTTACTTAGGATTGAGCTGGGGATTGGAAGAAGGATTTAGAGTAGAAGCTTTAGAAACTTTAGGAACATCAAAAGCTTCTTGAGTATCAATAGCGTCAGCTATGAGGGTGTTAATGCCTTTGCCTAGCAAGCCTTCCACTTCAGTTTTATCGGCATTATCATCACTGGTAGGAGAAATAAGAATCTTTTCTTTCTAACCTCATTTGGTAAAGTTTAAGCATCTTAAGTTATAGTCGGGGTGGCGAATAAGAACCTCATCTCAAGCCAAATTCCCCCATCAAGCATCTTTTGTGACATCAACTATACATATTCCTAACTTTCTTTAATATCTTGATAAGCTTTGTCATCGGCCTTTGGTAATTCAAGCTCTGCTCTTTCTTAAGGCCTGCCATCTTGATCTTTAGCTCTTCATATGGGCTTTATAGATGGGCTATCTCCTTACTATGCTTACTCTTGTGATCTTTCACCTCACCTTATGGTTCTTTTAAGTTGGACATTAATTGAGAGCTTTTCATTTGCTCTTTAACTAGCGCTACTTCCCTCTCCTCCTTAGACTTAGCCTCCTTCTTTGCCTTTGCCTTCCAACTATGTATCTCATATTCCATTTTTGCCTTCTCTAAACCACACTACTCTTGAAGCTTTTTCTACTCGATCTTAACCCAAGCAACTTGATTCTTAGCATCTTCAACAATCTGAAAAGAAAGGAGTTAAATCCCTTAGACCAAATGGATCAAAGGGGAATGGGATGATATAAGGTAAAAGACTTACGGCTTTCTTCTCTTCATTTAAAGCTTCAACAATCATCATCAAACATTGGGAGCTCTAAAAAATAAAAGCCAAATGAGATGATGACCCACAAATCTTACTTATAAATGACGGAAAAAGCCTTACGTCATAGATTTTTGAGGTAATTAATTATAGTAGACCATCAAAACTTAAATTTTGATAGAATTTAACAATATTTGTTAGAGGTTAGACATACTTTGGGAGATGAATACCCCTTACCAATTCCTAAGTGACCTTTCCATTCTTAACAACATGGTTGGCTGTGCTAACATTTTAATAGGGAAAAAGTGTCAAAGCTCCTTATTTTCCTTTTTAGAAGGTTTTAAGGGTCTTATAATAATGACATGGACCTCTTTCATCTTTTTAAGGTCTTTA
The DNA here is from genome assembly GCA_024138005.1 of Lumnitzera racemosa. Taxonomy (NCBI): domain Eukaryota; kingdom Viridiplantae; phylum Streptophyta; class Magnoliopsida; order Myrtales; family Combretaceae; genus Lumnitzera; species Lumnitzera racemosa. The sequence goes on along the minus strand of JAMXBC010000004.1, from coordinate 25,243,454 downwards.
GAGCTCTCGCTCGTCTTATCATTTTTCTTTCGACCTTGTTAAGAGGTTTTGCCTTAGTTGGGTCCCTTGCCAAAGGTAAGCAGTCATGAGTATAAGGTTGCTTCCTTGTTTCAATAGCCTCAGTAACCTTCTTTTTTGCTGTTGCCTTTGTTTTCTAAACTTCTTTTGTAGTTTTGGAGGTAGTGACATGGGTGGCTTTGTAGATGGCTTCACAGGAACTTGTTTTTCAAGGACTTGCTTACTATCCTCTCTTTTCCTAAAGCTTCCAACTTTTAGCTAGGCAAATAGATCTCTAGAGTTGTAATCCTTAAGCAACATATTTGTAGAAAAATACTTAGGAATTAATAGAATAACTTATGAACACTGTACCAAGCATTGGCAACGATGACCACTCTGCTCCTGAATTAAATGCGAAGGTCTTTCCTTTTATGAGCCTACTTAGCATGGCTAGATCACAAATGTCTTGTACCTTGTTTGACAATAGTACCTTCATTGGTACCCTCAATATCCTTTCCTTGTATGGTGTTCGCACACTCATCCACTCTCATCTCATCCCTAAGGAAGATCGAAGCACCACATGAGTACTTAGAAATGATGGTGTCTACATCTTAAAGGAACCAGTTATTGTTATAGGCCTCCATGATGGTGTTGTAGGCCTTTTTGTCATTAGGTAAGAAACACTTGATGTTAGATTGCCTAATTGGATGACTTTAAATTATAGGGAAGTTTAAGTTGGTCTCCGACCTAACTAAAACCCATTTTTTTCTTGTAATCATGTATAAAAGACTCTAACCCCATCAAAATTTTTCTATGTAGTTTGGCACATATGTAGAACCAACCATCACCTTCCTTTATTATGACAAAGTAGTGAAATGAGGTCATGGTAGCCCTAATTTCTAAGTCTTCACAAACGCATTCAAAAGCCACCATCGGTTTATATGAATTTGGAGTCAGCATAAATGGGCACATGTGGTCATATATAAAACAAGACCTCCAAAAAATAGAAAAGAGGAACCTTAGACCAACTTTAAAATACTTCTCAAAAAGGGTAAATTCTCGATCACCTAATGAGGTAATATGCTTATGTAGCTAAGGCCTTTCGATTTTCCAATCTTAGGAGGCAAAATGGAAGTTGAGCCTTAAAGCATTAAACTTTTGTTCAATTAATGTGTTGGTAACCTCATTAAGGCTCATATTGTATTTGATACCCGAGTATAAAGGAATTGTTTAAGAGTTGCCTTCATTATCTAGTGGATACTCGTCAAAGTGGAGCTTTCTGATTTTCCATAGCGTAAGAACACAGATTTTAACTAGACCTGTAAGCCCAAACAAGAACCATAGGCAGTTGTCATCTGAGCTTACTGTATTGGTGTTCTTAGTAAGGATGAGAGTCGCATACCCGATATATGGTGGTTAACTCCTGGCTTCGTTGCTAAGCGTAAGTCAAGTCGTCGGATTTGATGGTATACATGGTACCTTAATAACATAATTGAAAAGGGAAGAATGTTGCTTGAAGATTGAACAGTATAAAAATGATGACACCTAAGATAAAGAAGGTAGAGAGAAACTTAGGACACAAAATGACCAAAGATGATAAGAGAGCAGAATGTGAAAAAAGGAGAAAGAAAAAGAGTATGGAATCAAAAAGACAAAGATGATAAAAGAATTAGAGCTTTCGTGATCCGTATAAGATGGCTGTTATCAATTGTGTTAAGCCATTTGATTGTATACGCCCATTATAGATTTGACGACCCATGTTGAATTATAGTATTAAGGGGTACACGTAGGTTATCGATAATGGGACATGAAATGTCACTTAAGTAGACAAGATACCTCTCCGATAAGTTAAACAAAGAGGCAGGTTGGCCTCTGCGAAATGTACTTGGACTTTAAAAGTAAAGTCAGAACAATTAACTCAGGCTTAAAAGAGGATGCGTGTCCTAAAATGGCTTTCCATGACAAGATGGGAACCTATACTTTAAAATTGATTTGAAGAGGTATTAGTCCTACCCTTGATGCACCCATCAAGTGGAGTTAGGGAGCCAATGTTGATAGTAATTCATTCATAGGACTTGGACTGACCTAAAATAAGGAACACCCAACCTACTTATTAACCTCCAACTCCTTCTCCATCATATTTCTGAGTTCCTTTAGGCTACTCTTGTAGAAGCAACCGGCTCGAGAAAGCTAATGAGCTAAATGTGTCCGAGTAGCATAGATTAACTCGACCAAAATAGGTTGGATTCACCTCAATCAACTTAGAGGAATCACCTATAGCTCCTTAAGACTTAATCAACCCTAAGGAATTCAAATTTGAACAAAGGGTGCAAGCAATTAGGGTTCTTGCAGAAATAAATGTCCCTTAGTCGCTATTACTATAACCATATCGCTTAATATTAGAGAGTGGTCTCAAATTCAAATCTAGCACATGTGTATTTTAAAAGCAACAGTTATCGGATAAGGAAGGATTTATAACTATAAATAGAGCTTGGAGGTAGTAAGCTTCTTTTAGAAACTTTTGTGCCACTCATTTACTTTCCCTTCTCTTTCATTCACTTCATTAATTGATAAGCATTGAAGTGGCAACATTGAAGTCGCCCCGATACTCGCTAACCTAACTTTTCTTCTTTTGTAGAGTAACTATTTGATAGGTGTCCAATTAACTTGCAATACCAACTTTTATTGTCAATAGATAATTGAAAGGGTTACTTGGGTAATAGGTAGGACCTATACCAATATATATATATATATATATAGCATTTATATATTTGTTTGTTTAAGGGTCATAAGTTACCTTAAGTCTTGCGATGCTAAGATTGTATTAGTTGTCAACTAATAATCAAAGATAATAAATAGTACTTGTTGCATATGTATGGATGTGATTTTTTATAGTGTATATCATGTGTGTGCATGTTTTATGTCCTATACTAGGCATGGCTCACTCTTTAAGGACCTTTATTTTTCAATTGTAGGTATAGGTTTTATAGAAAGCTTTGAGTATTGAGATGAGGCTAGATGAGAATATTGTTATTATGATAAAGATGAGGATTACTACTATTTTGATGACAAGTTGAGTTACACTTAGGCATTAAGCTAGATGAATTGATGCTGAGACTATTCTTTTGATAATATTTAGTTATGATATTTTATTCTCGTAAACCTTCTAAGTGGAGTCGCGCGTAAGTTCTGTTACCTATTTATGTGTTTAGTTGGAGTTACGAAACTCCTTGGTAAAGTGTTGTTAGTTCTATTTTGTGGATGAATAGGAGCTGTTAATTCATGATTTTGAGCAAGATAGGTTATTTTGTAATTGGAAATGAGTGATTAATCTTACCATTCCTTATTTAATATTTGTAGAGATTATTTAATGTAAGATTGGAAGTTGTATAAATATTTGTGGATTATAAACAAGTGGCAATATCTTAGATACCTCAACGTCTTAGCTTCTAAGACTGACACGTGGCAAGGTTGCAGTTTCCTGGGCTTCGAGGCATTACAAGTCTATAAGACTATATCAAAAGAAGTAGGTGTAGGATTGGAGTTAAGAGATGGGGAAATAATAGAGCTATAGAGGAAATGGTATAAGGAGTAATATGTGGTCATATAATTTTTATTAATTAAAATATAATAGAGTAACTAGATTACTTAAGATACCAAAATGGTGTCTTACTCTTTATATATAACTAGCATACGTAACATCCGCAATGCACGTGTAATTTTAAAAATATCTAATACATGTAATATTCATTTTATAATAGTTGCATAGTACTATGAGTAAGAATTTTCATCTCCTACAATAATGACCTTTATTTCGATATGTTACCCACTTATGGGAAAATTTTTTCCAATTTTTCAAAAATTTCCAATTTCACTTATTTTCTAAAGTCTACAATTTCTTAGGATAAAAATTTTTAACTATAGATAAAAAACCCTAACTTTTAAATAACAAAAGTGCAAATAACTTACTCTTCAAATATACAAAAAACCTTATAAATGTTTAGTCATTGAAAATTATTATTGATCTACAATTAGTTCACTTTCTTAAAGACATGTAGTAAGTGATGGATTTGAAAAGTTGATTAGTTTAGTTTCTTGAAAACAAGGAGCAAGGGGTTTATATTGCGTTGTCTTAAAAGAACATTTAGCAATTCATAGGATTTAGTGGAATTTTCAAGAAACACTAAAAGGATTAACTATACATATAACCACCCTTTCTGTGATTTATTATACATTTAATTTTCTTTACTATCATACCTATCAATGATCTATAGTGTTAAAACCTTTCAAATTAGTTAACTGAAAATCTCCCTCTTTGTCATTAATATTTAATAATGTGTTTCCATTCCTTTCAAAATGTCCATGGATAGTTCAAAATTCAAATCATTAATTTACAGTGTCCTTATATTTGTCATTAATTAGTAATATGTTTCAATTTGCATTAATATCAAATCCCATTTATAATTTACAAATTTAAGGCCTTTTAGCTTTATTTGGTATTGTGCATATTCTATTTTAGTTAAAATACCAAAATGTCTCTCATCTTCACATGTTGTTTTCCGCTATTGATTCTTGTTTATGATGTTATTCCTGACTAATAATTGCATATTTTTGTTGATTCTAAAAGTTGGTATTACGAGATAATTGGACACTTAGCAAGTGGTAATTCTGCAAAATAAGAGAAGTTAGGTTAGGAGGGTACCAAGGTAACTCCGACGTTGATACTACGATAACCTAAGTCAATTCAAAGACTAAATGAAAGATATGAAAAGAGTAAAAAGAGTTGTGTAAGAGTCTCTAAAATAAGCTTACTGTAGCCCTTCGAGCTCTATTTATAGCCACAAATCCTCCCAATCTAATAATCCTTACCTTCAAAATACATACATATGCCATATTTTAATTTTATAAAAGTTAGGGTACATTATGATTTGGTTACATGTGTTTTTGCTCTTTTTTTATTTTGGGTATCTATATTGTTTTTTTTTTCCTTTTTTATGTATAAGTGACATGTTTTATTAAAAGATAAAAAACAAATGCTATTTAGAAAAATCATTAGTATTAAAATGATAGAAGAAACAAATATAATCTTCTTTCTACTGAAAATACATTCCAAAAGCAACAAAGTTACAAAGAATTATTTTTCTTTATTCTAATAAATTAGATATTTGGAAGAAAATGGCTTTTGCTTATGATTTTCTTTGTGTTACAAGTATTTAGCATTTGAAGAACAACTAATTTTTTGCGTTCATAAATTAGCATTTGAAGAAATTATTAGTTAGTGGGTGACACAATGCTGGACTCATCCTGATGCATTGGATACACGGTCATGCAAGAGAAGAAGCTCTTAAAATTATGTTTGACAGCAACACACGGTAAATTGGACTGAGTTTATCTAATTTTAATGGCATTTGGAGGCGTATTGTATTTGTGCTTCCTGCATGTTTTAGTAGATACATGTGACTAGCTCCTCTATCGCAAGTTGCGTTAAAAGTTTTTTTTTTTTTTTTTTTTTTTTTTTAACCTTTGGCCATAACGTTAAAGATTGTTTCCTCGAAGAATTTTCAGCCCGAACGATGTCGGAACAAAAGCGACCAATACGAGGTAGTGATTATTTGTTGAACAATGGGGAATCGATTAACTATTTCAACATATCGGAAGCAATTCAAGACGGCGAGTAAATCCTATTCGGGACCCCCGGTAGATGACGAATAAGCCTAATAAGACTATATGCATGTAACAATTTTTAAATGTGTTTTTTTTTTCCATCAGTAAATAAAATTCAGGTCACTTTATTGTTAAAAGAAATAACACAAGTACCTAAAAAAAAAATGAAAACACAAGTATTCAAAACGTAATTTATCCTAAAAATTATCATATATTAAAGTTCTATTAGTACTAATACAACATTACTCAATTTATAAGTATATTAGTACTATTGAAATATTTATGATATCCCTGATATTAAGGGACGTAGCTTGAGTTATGGCGGTTATTAGGCAGTTATTTCTACAATAAACTCTAACTATTCATGCCTTTGTTCAAATTCAAATTCCTTGAGGTCAATTGAGTCTTAACAAGCTATAAGAAGTTCCTTCGAGTTGGTTAAGCCACTTCAACCTATTAAGATCGAGTCATTCTATGACACATTTAGTTCAATAGCTTCTTGACTAATTAGTTCTTCAAGAACAACCTAAAGTAGCTCGAAAAGATGACAGAGAAGGGGTTGTAAGTGAGTTAATAGGTCAACTTTCCCTTATTTTCAATCCATCTAGGTCTCAGTGAAGAATTATCATCAACAATTTTAATGTTAATAAATGATGCCCTATGTTGGTATGCAAAAATTGAATATACTCGATCAAATTTATAATATAAACACATTGTTAAATTACTTGCAAATATATTATAAATAGGGATAAAAGGAGAGAACTAGACAAATACACGTATAAAGTGGTTAAAATGGAGAATATTACTAAAATTTCTGATTAGGTTAAATCCAGAAGTTATGCAGTATTTTATTAGAAAAATATTTAAATTAAAACTTCATATAATATATTAAATGAGTTAAGATTATTCTTATCATCGTCCATTACCTATAATATCATCCATTTATTTAATAGATGCATATTTGAAGACAATAAGTTTAATTGATCTTATATCTACTCACAATATATAGATTTTAAATATTTGATGGTTGAAGTTATAAAAGGAAGGACTTCCCTTAAGGAATATTCAATAAGAACAACTCTAAGCAATTTATAGTATGGTGAAATATAAATTAGAAAATGTGAGTGCTATCTATTGACAATAAGTACTATATGCTTCAAATAAATATGAAAAATTTAAGATCAACAAAAACATGTTTGTGCTGCACGAAGCTGTATCCATAAATTAATATATGATACATCAAAATTTAACAACATTAATGCCTTTATAAAAGACACACAAGTTTTTTTTTTTTTATAAAATAATGAACCAAATCAACATATATAAATAATAAGTAATGTAAATTACAGGAAAGTCCTATATGGATTGTATACAAGCTTATAGGGCTAAGGCAGTGAATATTTTGTCTAATACAAATTCGAAACTTTTAAGCTATGTGGTTAATAAAGCTAATTTATGTTTTTTGGTTTAGTTACTTATTTCTTTTATCCTCGGGCATTATAAATGGTATTAGAGCCGACCTCTTACAAAGGGGTAGACAATTTGGGTTTAGCTTCGATTTAAAGAAGAGATTTAGGCGGACTTAGTATGCTTTTAGGATGACCATCGAAAAGGGGGAAGAACATGGCCTAATTGTAAAGTCTTTCTATGAGGTTATTACATGTTTAAGCGGTAGAGATTATGATACTTCAAGGTTAAGTGAAGTCAAAGGGATTTGGTATTAGACTATAAGGTCACAGTGGTAAATATTGTCAAGAGAAGTTTTAAACTTTTGGGTTAAGTAATTAAAAAAACTCATCACTATTTCTTAGCTTGGGTATTCACTTTGCAATTATAATGTTAGGACTAATAACTACGTAAGTGATTGTTCTAGTCTTATAGTCAACTTATTTAGTTGCAACATTAAATGTACTTCTAATTTATTGATTTTTGCTTGTTCTATCTGCTCTTGTTTATTTTTAACTACAATATCCTTCTTGGATCAGATCCATAGACATCTCTCAACTTACAGAATTGGATTAGTATCATTAAATGTATACATCATATGAAAAGTGTTTTTATTCATTATTTGAATTTCTCATAAGTGTTGAATATTCTATAAAATTATCACAATGGCAATACCTTGTTATTTTGGTCTTCTCATCACCAAACTTGGTGGAGGTGATCATGTACTACCATCTCTTATTACACTCTTTGCTAATTGTATATTTATTTCTTCAATTTGATATTGCATTTCTCTCTTACTTTCTTCAATGATTTACGATTTATGAAATCCACTCTATAAACTGCTCACGAGATAATTTTCAGATCTTTAAAATCATATAGTGATTTCTTTTAACATGTAGATTCCTATTGTAAGAAAAAAATGAAATAAACCATTCTTCTATAAAGAGCCTAGAGAGAGGGGGAGAGAGAGAGAGAGAGAGATATTATAAAGAAAAAAGTCATATATTAGTATTCCTATGAAGATGGGATGAGAAGGTGAATTATTGTAGGTAATCACTAAAAAATTGCAATTTTCCATTTTAAGAAAAAAGTGGAAGGAGTAAATTTAATATTATAGATATATTAAGATTGTCCATTTAGACCTTTTTAAATATTAAATTTACATCTTATAAATGCTCTGAAAGAAGAAGATTAACTTTTGATAAATGGAATGATTAATTAAAATGTACTAAGGACACCAAAGTTGTGTCTTTAGCTTTAATATTATAGATAAATGTAAATAATTAAATTTTCCATTAGGCCATTTATGCTGTTTTTACTTCAGCATATGAGAGTAAGATTGATAAATAGCTATTCAACAAAGAATTTAATAGACATAATTAGTATTACAACTTACACTACATTATTCATTTATCGATCCTTTATATAACAAAATGGAAGATTATTAAGTACAACTAATATATTAGTATTGGTAAAGACAGAATAAGCTATTCCTACGTAGTATGTACAAGTGGGCCCATTACCCTCAATGCTTATCTAATTGGTTGAATAAATTGCTAGAAGATTTATATGGGGAGAAGACGAAATCATAGGTAAATATATCAGAAGAATAAGGGGACAAATTAACATTCTCAAAAGAGAAAGGAAGTTTAGGTTTAGAGGAATTGCACAAAAAGAAATAAAGCATGGGAAATTAAGAGATTATGGTAGTTTCAACATAAAAATTCCTTATAGACTTGGTAGTTTAATGTAAAATATAGTAAATACATAGAAGAGGGGAAAATCATAAGGAGTACCATGTGATCGTGTATGTGAAAGAAGCTAATTGAAAATCAAGAATGAAATTTCAACATGGAACATGTATATTGGGGAATGGAAGGAACACTAACTTCTAGTACCATTCTTGTTCAACTCTAGACTGTTGTATAAAATATTTTATGATCCATTCTTAGTTTAAGATTGTAAAACAATCATGAGTGATGTTTGGATATAATTGATTAACTTGAGATGAAAGCAAAATTGGTTAGCCGATTTCTACTAAGCTTAATAATAATTTAAGGCTAATTTTTTTAAATCCTCGACTCTTAGATAAGTTTTGCTTGTCTATACATGCTAAAAGCGATATTTTTGGGAGAAACACATGATAGGCTAGATCAAATGGAGGGACAAGCGAAAAGAAATCATAACTAAATATGTTTCCCCTATTTGGCACTCAAAATAAAACTATTTATTTAGAGTTATGTTAAAAAGTTTATCTACAATAGATAGAACAACTAAAATTATAAATATAGTGGAGGATAGATGCTCGTGTTATATGGTCTAAACAAAAACATTATAGCATGTATTTATCACCTAACTAGGAGTGCAATTAAAACTCCTCATTTCGAAAATGATCTTAATTTTGAGAAATTAATAGAAAACAACTAGGGGATTTATAAAGCTCAATTACATTCATTAGACCCTCCATGTGCAATGGTATAGCTTTACTTTATGGTCCATATGGCAAACAAGAAAGCAAACTTTGTTTAGAAATACAAATAATCATTAAGAGTTACATCAAAGTATACAGGGGAGAGCTCATGAGTTTTAGGCATATATTAAATTATAGAAAAAAATATACATAATGCAATAAGAAGGCATTGCTTGGCAACCACCAATGGTTAGTTGGATAAAGATAAATACTAACACATCAATGCAAAGCTAAATAGGATTGGCATAGTAGTAGGTGTGCTAAAAAATGAGTTAAGTGGATGCATAATGAGATTTTTTTTTAAAAAAATGGGTCATATTGACATCTTAAGTGCAAAACTTTAGGGCATATACCGAAGAATTCATCATGGGAATCAATAAGCTATACATTTGCTTGGATTCAAAAATTGCAGTTTATCATTAGCCTTGATACAAATGAACTTAATTTGTCTAATAAATATTATCATGTAATTATTGCTTGTAGGATAAAGTTGTACTCCTTTGACGACATCTACATCAATTTTGTTCCAAGGGAAGGAAATGTATTAGCAAAGTGGTTGGCGACAGGGGTTAGGAAGGAAATTAGCTTAGGAGTAGCTTCTTTTTGTACCTCTTTGATGAATGTGTATACTATCTTTTGTTAGATCGTACCAGTAATGCGAGGACAAGACTTCTCAAGCTATGTAACAATCGTATGTGTGTAAGGTTGGCTTATCCCAAATTCTATTTTTATTATGTTTCATACTTTAGTTAATGAATGTCCCTTTGAATAAAAAATAAAAAGTAAAAATAGTAAAATCGAAATAAAGTTATAATGCCTGCTTTATCCATCTATGTATTTTTAAATCTTATGAACCTAATATTCATTCTTCTTCTCTATAGGTGCTAACCTTTGATGTTGCATCTATTAAACCACTATATCGATATGCTTTATATTATAGGAATGAGGTTCCACCCTTTTGGAGTAACCATACAAATGATAAGGTGTAAAACCTTATAGTTATCTTATATAATTCTCTTTAAATTATATGTGATTTTAGATTAAAAAATGAGTTAAACAAACTTATAGAAATCACATATGGTAGGTTGACACAAAGGAAAATCAAGGTTTTGATCTTTTTAGTAGTAAAGATTCATAACTTCTGAATGGAAATTTAGGAATTTTCATATTTCTTGTAGGTCCCTAAGCAATTTTGATTAGGTTGGGGAGTGGAGGAAGAGGGTTTAACATTCAATTACTAGCTTTATTGCTCGATTGTGAAAAGAAAACAAGGTAAAAATTACCAACTAGGGATAATCGGTAGGATCGGCAAGTCGATTTGACATATTACTATAAGAGTTGCAATTTGTAGCTCAACTGAAACAAACCTTGTCTTTTTCATTTGCCTTTGACTTTTCTCATTTTACTCTTTTAACTTCTAAATTAGTTTAACTTGTTTTTCTTCATGTAATAAGAGAATTTAATCTAGGGATGCTTGAGAAACATCATCTAAGTGGATTTGGGTATTTGAACTCCATTCTCAAGTTGTTTCTTTTCCTTTTTAGTTTGGTATTCGTTTCAAATGTTATTGTACTTGATGTATCCATTAGGCATAACAAGATTATGAATCAATATTATGGTTGGATTATTTAACAATTGTTTTGCTTTTTCCTTTATATTTATTATAGATTGTTGATGTTGTTCATAGAGCTTATATTTCGCTTTAAGAACATTGAGTAGATTATAAAATGACACCTTCTAATTCAATTAAGGCTTAGTTTGATAGCTGATTAGTGACTCACTCGTGACATGAATTGATGGAATGATATAACTACTATACTCTTAAATAATTCAAGTAATTGATTCTTAAGCATATCATTCTACGGAGTTGGATGTCCTAAGTAATTAATTTAAGTTAGTTGCTAGTTGAAGTTTGATAAAAATGAAAAATTTATTAAGTTACTTATTGTTTTAGTTAAATAAAAATCAAGACTTTATTTGGTTTGCTTTGCTATACATGGGACTAAAACAACCAAGTGGTAGCACTCTATTTCTTGTGGAATATGACCTCGAGGCTTACCCTATACTAGTAATCAATCGATACACTTGCCATTATTTTACAAATTCAATAAAGTCAATGAAATAAAGGATATAGATGAATTTATTTAAAGGATATGATGCACTAATAAATCTATAATTTGAATTGGTGTTTTGATTAATTCCTATAGATGATATAACTCGCAAATCTATAAACTAATTGAAGTACAACTATAAATCTATATGACTCATGAGTTATAATATTATGGTTTTCGAATTGAGCACAAATGACTAATATGAATAGGATGTTATTGCCACATTCTAAAAAGATTGATAAGATAAGAAAATAGAGAACACTCTCTAAAGGTGTAATTTATTCACAAAAGACAATTGCTTTACAATGATATTTATAAACTTATTTATAGTGCTTTTCTAGGGTATATACAAATAAGGAAAGAATATAAATAAAATATACAAATTACAATAAATCAATATTGCAAAATGAAATCACTTTATGTATTTACGATTAAGGATCATGGCCATGATCCTTCCTTGTGTTTCTAAAGGGTAGCTCAACTTTTGAATTAAAACTCGCCAAATGGTTCATGCCCAGAAGTATACCCATGCTTCTTAACCATGATCCTCTCGGTTGCTTGTTTCCTTTTGATAAACTTAATTATGCCTTCAATTTTGATTATATAGGTCGATGTCCTCATCAATAGGCTTCCTCTTGCTCTTGCACTTTACCCATTTCTTCATCCTTTGAGATCTTCTCTTGCTAAGTAGCATAATTGTAAGGTTTGCCTATTAAGCACATTTAGAAATATTTGATAAACCTTGCTATAGTTAGACTTAAAACACGGTGCCTCTCTTATAGTAATCTTTGCACTTTGGTGACCACTTCTCTTGAGCTTAATTCACACGAACCAAGACTCATAATACAGTTGCCTTTCTTACAATAATGTCCTATTTAGTAGTCGCTTCTATGAGCTTAACCACATAAGTCATTTTCTTTGCCAACAAGAACTACTTACTCATTAGGCACATTGAGTGATAAGAGCTTGATGAAACCACATAAGTCATTTTCTTTGCCAACAAGAACTACTTACTCATTAGGCACATTGAGTAATAGGAGCTTGATGAAGTTAGAATTTTAGCTTTAATACTATTTGTCACTTAATATGAGGTTTTTCTCTCTTGGAGTGCCTATGAGGCTTTCAACCATCCATTGACTACTTATTTTTACCCATATTTTGGATGTCAAGTTGACCTTCTCAGCTCCGATACCACTTGTTACTGAATATGAGGTTTTTCTCTCTTAGAGTGCCTATAAGGCTTTCAACAATCCATTGACTACTTATTTTTAAACATATTTTAGATGTCAAGCTAACCTTCTTATTTTGTATTTTACAAGTATATTCTAAACTCCTTTTTTCCACAAAGAGAGCTATCTAGGCTATGTTCACTGGCTCTTATATGTTTAGGAAGATTTAATTTATCCAATTGGTTTTAGCCTTCCATGGCCTCATAAGTAAGTTGCCATCAACTCCCAAGTCCCAACTAATTTGTTTATAAGAAGCTAAACTGTTTTTAGAGTATACCTACCTCAAAATAAATTATTTTAGAGATGTCAGTAGTTATACAAGAAGCTTGAGTTAATCCCTCCTAATTAACTCTACACTCTCCATGGTATTTTACATTTATACCCCTTGTTACGTAAAATAAACTCCATTATCGACATTGAGTACCATTAAAATAACCTTGTCCCTACCATTATATTGTAGCATCAAATTTAGTATGTTACCTTGGTCGAAGAAGGGAAGCTATTAAGTAAAAAAAAAAAAAAAAGGGATGATATCCATTAAATCATAACATATCAAAGCTATCTTCTTTGCAATAATAAATGATAATTTTTAAAAAATAATATTATCAAACTAATGATAAATGACTAATCATAAGTTAATTATATTTTAATAATAGATCGTAAATTTAATTTTAATTAATATAAGTTATTTTTGTAAAATTCATCAAACGTTAAGGATTTAAATATGAGAAAAATATAAAATTTGAGGGGAAAAAAATAAAAAAATTTGAATCATATTAAGTTGAAAATTAATAAAAGATTAAAAATTATTAATAAATTAGTACATTTAAAAAAAGAAAAAGGAGGTTATGTTATTAAAAATTATTAATGTAGTTTAAAAAAAGAAATTGATAAATTAATAAAAAATTAAACATAAAAAAAAGATTCAAGAATCGAACTAATCTTTAAACCATTAGATCGGTTGAACTGGCTTGAAATCATTTCTAATAAGTTAGTTACCATTTAGCAATGATCGAGTCCTAAATCAATGGTTTCGAATTGGTTGAAAGTAAGGTTGGCCTGGTGGGTAAGTCTAAGTGCACCCAGACATTCCACACAATTGCACTTACCATAATTTTTAAACAACAAAAAGTGGCACAGTTGCATTTGGGAGGATGCCATCCATAAAAGAGCCAATAGTGAAGATAATTGAATAAGGATCGTTTCCCATGAACAATAATTATGGTTCTTCTCTTCAAACGCTCTTGGAAATGCTAACTATACCATGAAGATATATCACACTAATCATCCCAAATTTAATATCTCGATTACTATAAATATTAACAACGGACAAAGCATCTGTAATGTATATACCTTAAAAATAATTAATATAAGGTGCAAATGATAGTGGTATATATTTATATTTAGCTTACTATTTTCATGTATCACACTAAAACTAATCTAGGAAAGAGCATAAATTCTTAAGCATAGTGAATGGTTGTACTTCTACAAATACCTTAATGTAATATCCCCTTCCAAATAAATATTGGAATTTATTCGATGAAATGAAATGAAACTTAAAAAAAATAAAAGTATTAAGAACACTTTAAGTGAACTTTCCTACTCAAAAACCGTAAACATAAATAAATAAGATTATTTTAAATTATGATATTACATAACAAACATAAATAATATATAGTGTCATTATTTGTTGATTATCATACTTTTCATAATTGTACATCTATCTATGATATGATAATCATATTAAAATATTATGTTTTTATATAATCTTGCAACTATTATAAAACAACTCGACGTGCCATAATCCAGCCGAATGCCCTAAATTCCCATATTTCGATTTGGCGGGATTTTCACTGGCTTCCCCTCTCCCTCCTCCACCCTTTCTCTAAATTCCAAATCTAGGGCAAATTATTACCAACTTCCACTCTTCATTCCCACTTCTGAATCCCCTCGCTCCTCTAATTTCAGCTACATGGAGGCTCCTGAAACCTCTACTCGCCGCTCTGTAAGTTCAATTTCAGATCTTCGTGTAATTTTCACTCTTGTTTGCTATCTTATGTGCGAAAATTGTGGCTTCTCTTATTCAGAAAAGGCCTCGAGGTCAGGCACCACTGACCGATGCTGCTGACCGTAGCCCTTACAATGAGGAGTATGCAGACGACTTTCAGGAGCTCCGTCCCCAATCGAAGCGAAGCCGAGCTGCTGAAGGGAATCTACAGGGAACTGACCAGACCCTGATTGGTATCGTGTTCAATCCAGTATTTTTCTTGTGTGTTTGTAGTCTGGTTAGTAGCAGAAAGTTTGAATTTTTGTCATTCATGTGGTTAGGGTTTATCATTTGTTTGATAGTAATCTTCTGGCCATGATGAAAATGTTCTCCACAACTCGGAGTGACGTATATAATATTTGATCATCATAAGCGAGAGTTTTGAGAATGTTGTTTTCCATGAAACATAGGCTTCACACACAAATAAGTCTCATAAATATGTGCTGCAAGTACTAAATGGACTTAGAGGTTTTGTTACTGTAGATTGATGAACATGATGAAAGTTGGTGGGAAGTATATCAACAAAGAAATAACTTCCAAGCATGTTTCTGTTTTGTTCTGTTTGTGCAATATGAAAAAAATTGTAGAAAATGTACTGAAGAAATTGTTCCTGAGAAAGATTGTACAATGATGTAAGGAGAAGACGGATTATTGAAATGAATCAAATGTTATGTGCATTGGTAGGTTAATTTTTATATATATCTCGAATCAAAGTTCTGAGAGAGCATTGATAGGGACCCTCTAATATCTATTAGTTTTGGTTAGGAGGAAACATTAACAGATTCTACCTATCCTGGATATTTTGTGGCCTTTGGAAAACATCAAATGGTGTCTTTGGATTGAATATGATTAGGGAAAGGGAAAAATATAAAGATATCAAAAGTGATTGCATGGCTAAAGAAAGAATTATATAGCATTTTTAGATAGATGATTAAATATTTTTAGTTACATGGTTAGAGCAATGGTGATGGAAGTGGATGTGCAGAATGACTGAATCATTAATAATGAACCTGAGGCAAGCTAGTAGTCTTGAAGTTAATTGAACTTACTCCACAGGATAGAACTTTCTGAAGGTTATGTTTAAGGTGGCTCGAATATATGGCCTACCATTTATAGATAGATCAAAATTGATTGATTTCTGAAGTAGTACAACCAAAGCAACAAGATGTAATTGCATTACACTTTCTAACTTGGAGGGTCCATGAAAACCTTTATTAAATATGAATATTTATAGGAAAATAGATCCAGTCAGATAAGTGCGTGGTTGTTAGTTGATTTTATTGGCAAATCACAGTTAGCTGGCTTAGTGGTTAGAGTATGTATATCATGATACAATCATAACATTTGTGGGTATGACACCTAGAGATTAATGCTATTTACAGTGTTGTTGATGTATTTGTGCTGTTATGTTTTGACTGTAGAGTGTTGTAAGTGTGGTTTACTGTGGAGTTAGTCTGTTCGTTTGTACTGGATGTGTGGGTGAGTGTTGTAAATGTGATGTGTTGAGTTCTTGAAAAATCTATAAATAGGGGAAGTTAGCTAGCAGAAAGTCAGCTAATCATTTTGTTTTTGAAAGAGAGAGTGTATGAGCAGAATTGCTCACTTATTAGTGAGGATGAGCATAGTACTCGTGTACTTTCTTCATTGATGATACTAGGGTTTGTACTCTTTTCTTCTTTAAAACTCAATATAAAATTTAGCTTTTGTTTCTTTAATTTTCCAGTTCATATCATATTGTCTGAATATAAAAGTAGAGTGATTCATTAATTTCATTAATTTAAAGCTTACTTTATGGATAGGGAAATGAGGGGGGCAAGACTTGACAACTGAGTTTGTAATAATGGTTCTCCATTTGATATTATAGAATGGAACTGTAAAATTCTGAGGATGTAGAAAAAGGCTCCTGCTTTATATTTATGTATGTGAATTGTAATTTGGGTTAAGAGAGAAAGAACACAAATAAAAAGATTGCCACTTGATTGCGATTTTTTCAGTGAAATTACTTGTTTATGCTCTGTATAAACCAAGTTTACAATGACCATTTCATGCATTAGCCCACATGAATCCCATGCAATATAATGAGTCATACATTTTTATTCTTTATCTACCTAGTGAGCATTATCCGTCAATTGAAAGAATTTGATTAGATTGTTGAGTGGTGCCATGTGCCATTAGTGTTTGTTTTGGAGAATTAATGATGATATGTCGTAGTAAGTGGCTACACACTAGAGGTTAAATAGGCAACTTAAAATCCAAAAGGGTTTACTTGAAGGTTTAATTCTATTTTATGATGAAATTAGGGGTATAAAGGCATCAAGTTTACTTGCGAGCTATTTGATTTTACAATAGTTGAGTTAAGCTCAAGTTTAAGTTACCGAAGTAGCTTGTTGAGTTGAATTCGAGGTTCATGATATTTGGCTTGATTAGCTTGTAGGCATAGTTGAACTCAAGTTTCATTTTAAAGTTATTGAAGTTTCAAATTGAGTTTGGATGTTGATATTATTTTTATTAAGGGAAAAAAACGTTCTTATATATATTGAGTCCAATTGAGCTTAATGAGTTGAGCTCGATCTCTAGCTCATTGAGTACTACTTAAAGTCAAGCTTGAGTTTGGAAATTTTGAGTTGAGTTTGAGCTTAAGCGTAGTAGTGTGTGTTGTCTTGTCTTAACTGAACTTGTTTATAACTTTAAATGAAACCTTTGATATTGAGATCATGTTTATAGCTATGTTGATCAACTGTAGCTCATGTTGGTAAGAACTTGATCTCTTACAGTGTTGTAACCACCAGTAAGTTTTTTAGGTCCTTAGACCTCCTCCTCTCCCTTTCATTTGAGATTAAGATCATGTCTACCCTATTTAAACTATTGCATCTATATACACAACCTTAGGTTTTGGTGAGGCATGTGATTAAGCTAAAATTTCACTCCTAAGTATGTATAACCAATCCTCTATTAGACATGCATGCAACTTTAAAATTTAGGGATTGGAAGTAGGAATTGTTATCTTAATTTTATAGAGCCTCCAGTGTAGACTCTAAAGATACATCTTGTAACAAACTATTATTATAAGGTTAACCTTTCATCCAACTTAGGCTAATCCTTAGCTAGACCTAAAAAATTTTAATGCCATTATATCTTTTAATCCTTCGGAGGATGATAGAGAAAAGGATTGAAACTCAACATCTATCCCTTGCAATGAAGGTAGTTGGCAGATTTGCAGTATAAATATATACCCTACCATATTGGTGATTGTAAATCTCAATTTTGTCTATGATCCCTTAAAGTTTTATTTTTGGAGGGTGGTGGCATGAATACTTTATCATGTTTTGCTAGCACACTAAAAGATGATACGAATCACTGGAAGGGTGACACATGGCTACCGTTGTCATATGAACCAAGGGTGAGTTTAAATCACAAGATGGTTTGAAGGATATATAAAAGTTGAAGGTTAAGCTAGGGGTTTCTCATGCAATAACGGTAGATATGACGTACCAACACCTTACACGTACTCGAACTATACTTGATCTGATGCACAAGTATATATGAGGTTGCTCACTACTAGTTCACACTCAGTGGCCTAGATAAAAACTCTTTAAGGCTTCGGTTCTTATCAAAGAAAACACAAGCTCGAGAAGAAAAGGAAAAATGACTGTTATTGAAATTCTGATTCCAACTATTGCAGTTAATACAATTGAAGAGTATTTATACATTTCATTTAGGGTAAGTCCTAAGTTGCTAAAAAATACAAAAGAGGATTCTTACTACAAGTAGTAAACAAATGTTGCATAAGAGTAATGTCGTAAAACAGTCAAAGAATATTCGGCTATGGAAAGTACAATATGAATGTCAGAAAATGGATGTGTATTGATTGCTCAATCTATGGTCCTTAACGGATAAGGGGGTGCTGAGTAGGGTTGACTCACTTTGTGTTGACTCGGTAGCTCAAAAGCTTGGTTAGCATGCATCTGGGAAACAGGAGTTTGGTAGCTTGGGCTTGGCAATTGCTTTGTTGTATCAAAGAAAGCAAGAGTGGAGTGAATGAGCTTTGTAGATTAGGTCAAATGATATGTTGCTTCTCAAAGGTCAATTCTCTTTGGACAGCTCGGTGAATTAGGTTGGCAAGTTCTCAGGCTCTAGAGTGAGTAATTGGTCCTTGATTCGTAGCAAAAAAGCATATCTTTTTAAATAACGGAGAGGCTCAGTAGTGTTGTGACTAATTATCTCTGAGAACATGAACCATCCTATAAGGTTTATGCACCAAGTAACAATAGGTTGTGATGTGTAGTTAATCTCAAAAAGTGATCATGGCAGGATTTGAACCTAAAACCTCATTAAGTTATCATTAGTGTGTTTTAGACTTTAGTCACTAGGCCAACCTCTTAGGGGTTCATAGGGTATGACATTTTGTTACATTCTACCTTGCAATGTTGAAAGAGGAGAAAGTAAGAGAGAGGGAGAAGTGCAGAGATTAAGAGAGAGGAAAATCTTTCAAAGCAGGGGGGTACAGGGAGAGAATTGTGGGCTTATGTACTTTGCTTCTCTACCTCAAGTATGAGTAACCACTCACCTCCACTTCTGAAATAGACCCCTACTTTACCAGTTTGCATATAAGAAAATGATAAATTTAGAACAGTATTTTCTAAATTGAGCATACATGATTATATATTTTAACTTATGAATCGAGTTGGGCTGTCACATAATCTTGTTAATAGTTCTTGCTGTCCATCTTTAAGAATTCTGTTGTGTGTTTCTGAGAATTTTCTTTATTAGGGTGCAGCTTGTGCTGCTGGACTAGTCCAGTTGACATATGTTATCTTTTTGCAGAAGTCATAAAAGGTAATGGGAGATTCATACATCGGATGGTCAAGCTTTGGGTTGAGCAATATGAAAAGAATCCAAAACATGCTCTGGTTGAACTTCTTTCCATGTTATTTGAGGTATTCTCTGGCCTTTTAATTCCTTCCAATTATGATCTGGAAACATTGTCTTCAAGATTTGGAATGAGCTAAGTGGTGCATGACTAAACTGTATGATTGGAGCCTATATGCATCATGATATGAATGTACTCCAAGAAGTTAAGGTATGTTGCATTAGCCCCGATATTTTAGATTTTAAATCATATTGGGGGAGCTGTTTGGTGGTTGGCTGAACATTTCTTTGCCTTTGAGTTTCAACTTTGTTTGAAGCCCATAGGCTTTTGGGGTCAAATTCTTTCTAAACTTACTAGTTTGGGCTGAGGGTCCTAAACATGCATGTTTCCAAGACGCTTTTGTTTTTCTTCCTTTCATTAGAAATTACAAAGGCTTATTTTATGGGGCCATTCTTTACTTAATCATCAAGCTCTTCATTACGTAAGTGTTAAGTCTGTTTGGAGTCTACAGGCTTGCGGGGCTAAGTTCTATATTAAGGAGGAGTTCCTTGATGAGACTGATGTTGATGATGTGGTGGTTGCTCTTGTTTCTCTTGCTAAACGGGTAATTCTCATGCCTCTGTTATTGCTTTGGTCCTCTGACTTACATTGTTCTTAGCTGACTAAAATTACCATCGTTCATCCTGATGATTGGTAATGATAACTCTGCTTTAACTTCAGGGTGAAGTTGAAGATTATCAAAGTTCAAAAAAGAAGGAGTTTAAGAACTTTAAAGATAATCTCCTTGCCTTTTGGGACAATTTGGTTGTAGAGTGTCAAAATGGGCCTTTATTTGATGGACTGTTGTTCGACAAGTGCATGGATTATATTATTGCATTGTCCTGGTTAGTTCTCTATCTGGTAAATTTCTAACTTTTAATAAATTCTTTAAAATATAAGTAGTATTTGATCTGCTTTGAATGTTCATGCTAAGCAGCACTCCTCCGAGAGTCTATCGTCAAGTTGCGTCACTAATGGGTCTTCAACTTGTTACATCCTTCATAACTGTGGCTAAAGCACTTGGTGCCCAAAGAGAAACTACTCAGAGGCAATTAAATGCAGAAAAGAAGAAAAAAAACGATGGTCTGCGTTTGGAGTCATTGAATAAAAGGTTATCAAGTACTCATGAAAAGATAACAGTTATAGAGGAAATGATGCGAAAGATATTTACAGGGTAGGATTTTGGAACAATAGAATTCCCTGTTCTCTGGAAAATGTACATGTTCTTATGTTGACTTTTGTTTGACATTCACAGGTTATTTGTACACCGATATAGAGACATTGATCCCAATATTCGGATGTCGTGCATAGAATCCCTTGGGGTTTGGATTTTGTCCTATCCATCCTTGTTCTTGCAGGACTTATACTTGAAGTACCTTGGATGGACACTAAATGACAAGGTATGTGAAAGCCTCAATATGTTGAAAGCTCAACTATTATAATTATCGATCACATACTAACTTGTTTGTTTGCATGTTTTACGTGAAGAATGCTGGTGTTAGAAAGGCATCGGTTATCGCATTGCAAAATTTGTATGTGGTGGATGATAATGTGCCCACCCTAGGGCTGTTCACTGAAAGGTTTTCCAACCGAATGATTGAGCTTGCAGATGACATTGACATATCTGTAGCTGTATGTGCTATAGGACTTGTGAAACAGCTTTTAAGGTAGCTCTGGCATTCTTGAGCTTTTTCTGATAGTGGTGTTTAAGTGTTTTATACAAATGGTTTTTTGCAGGCATCAGCTGTTACCGGATGATGACTTGGGTCCTTTGTATGATTTGCTAATAGATGAGCCAGCAGATATCAGACATGCAATTGGTGCACTTGTATATGATCACTTGATTGCTCAAAAGTTTAACAGCTCCCAAACAGCCTCCAAAGGTATAAATGTCCCATTGGCACATTAAAATGATACTGAGTCAACTCCTCCAGAACAACAATGCTTTGTTTTTCTTTTTGGCAGGAAATGATGGTGGTACATCTGAGGTCCATATTGGCAGAATGTTGCAAATCTTAAGGGAATTTTCTAGTGATCAAATTTTAAGCACTTATGTCATTGATGATGTGTGGGAATATATGAAGGCCATGAAGGTATGGTGCTTTTGTTTACTACGATTTTTTGATTTGTTATTGTTAGTTCTTTTTTGGTTCTCTTTTCCCCTTACCGGTGACTGGCATGACCTCTGCTTGACCACCTACCTTTGGGTGCATGGGACACGCTAGCTACCCTTGGGTAGATAGCTCCAATAAATGGTCTTCTTGGGACTTGAATCCATGATCTCGTACAACTATGATAATCTCTTGTGTTTTTTGCTTACTATACTGCTTTTAAAATGTGGTGATGACTATTCCAACATTGAATACATCTTAATTATACAAAGTTCTGATTGCTTGGTTTGTTAAGTCATTTTACTGGCGAAATATTTATGTGCTACAAGGTCTGTGATTTCTTATCTAACTTTAGCATCTGTAGGCTGTAACTTCTATAGATTTTCCTTAATTCTTTTTTAATTGATTGTAAATTCTCCTTGTTATTATACCCCTTATATCATTTCTTTAGAAGGAATTTGGACATAGGAATCATTTTGGTTTCTTAAATTTTTCAACACACCATTGCAACATTGAAATTTTGTTGTCAACATTTCTGTGAACTCTTGAGGCTGTATTGGTAGGTATGAATGAACATCTGTGTCATTGTGCTCTTTTTAGCAGCATACTCTTTTCCATTTTGGGATTTGCATACCTTCTTTTCTTTCTATCTCAGCTTACCAAAACAATCCTATTCTCCAAAAGGTTTGTAGATACCAGAAAGGGACTACTTGTCATCCTGTCATCCATATTTTGCAAATATGTTGGAGATGTAAATTCCCAAGCATAGAATTTTTAGATCTATGTTTTCATCTTTCCTGATGTTTATCTTGTCTGTATTTCTGAGAGAGTTGTTTTTTCCCCATTGCAGTCAATAGTAATAGTCCAACACTCCACCTTTGTCATATATTCTGTATATCACACTAGATATATATAATGAGCATATGAGCAAATGTTTTTCCTAAGTAGAAGGAGAAGTAGGACATTGTAATGAAAAAGAGAGAGAGAGAGAGAGAGAGAGAGAGAGAGAGAATTGAACAAGTTTACAACATTTCATTCCAACATTATAATATTGCATGTGAGGATACTTAAAATTTAGAGGCAGAGGTTTTGAAATAAAAGAGACAGTTGCAAAGAAAAATATTATTGAACTCGTGTTGGTGGATTATACTTCTCTTGCAGGACTGGAAATGCATTATTTCCATGCTGTTGGATGAGAATCCATCTATTGAACTTACTGATGAGGATGCAACAAACCTAGTACGGCTTCTTTGTGCATCTGTTAAGAAGGCTGTGGGGGAGACGATTGTTCCTGCTACAGACAACCGAAAGATATATTATAGTAAAGCGCAAAAGGTATATTCCTACTGATATCACTTCATCTTGATGCAGCTAGAAAAATTTGTTAATTGATGGGACAATGTTATTAACACTACTTGAACTTTGTCAAAAGTTCAATTTACAACTTGAACTTTCAATTTGTCAAATTAGGTACTTAATTGAAATTTTTTGTGTTATCATCGCTACCTGTTTAGTTTAGTTACTAATCAAAATGAGACGTGTTGTATGTATGTGTAGTAAGTAGTAATGGTGACATAAAATGTTTCAGCTGGGTACCAATTTGATAAGTTGAAAATTTAGGTGCTAAATTGAACTTTTGACCATGGTTCAGGCAATATTTGTAACATTTTCCCTTAATTGATTATCATGTTGTCAGTCTCATGGTCTTCTGCGCTTAGTGTCAACGTCAAATTCTTGGCATTTGAGGTTTTCTGTACTAACTTGGTTATCTTCTTGCCTAAAATATAATCTTGTTCTTGCACATTTAGATAATTGATTGAGGATCAGTGATTACTGGATGGCTTTTTTAGTTATATGAATATTACATTGATTAATATGGGGATTTTGTAAGAGCTTGTGTCTTCTTTCTTTTTGCATGATTTCCTGGTGTTTTCATCTTTTGCTTCTTTGATGATTTATGTCTTATCTTGGTTGTACGTGCTCACTAGCACATCTAAAGTGATTTTTTCCTTTGTTATAATCACAGGAAGCATTTGAAAACAACAGAAGGGAAATCACTGTTGCAATGATAAAGAGTTACTCACAGATTCTGCGAAAATTTATGGCTGACAAGGCAAAAGTCCAATCTCTGGTTGAGATAATTGTTCACATGAATCTGGAACTCTATTCCTTGAAGAGACAGGAAGAGGTGGATCTCCAATAACCTCCAAAACAGATATGCATTTCTGTGTCTGGTTTTGAAGTAAATGGTTACCATTTTCTTTGCTGCAGAGTTTTAAATCTGTTCTGAAGCTTGTGAAAGAGGCATTTTTTAAGCATGGAGAGAAGGAGGCACTAAGAACATGTGTGAAGGCACTTAACTTCTGTACTGCCGAAAGTCAAGGTGAACTGCAAGATTTTGGGCGTAATCAACTGAAAGAGTTGGAGGATGAGCTTATCGTGAAGGTCAAAACTGCTATTAAAGAAGTAGAGGTAACTTTCCTTCAACAGCCATAGTTTTAGTGTTCCCCTTTCTTTGCTTGTGATTTTAATGAGTATGCTGTTGGAGTCTGCAGGATGGTGATGATGAGTATACCCTAGTTGTTAATTTAAAAAGACTTTATGAGCTTCAATTATCGCGGGCTGTACCTTATGGAAGCTTGTATGAAGATTTCGTGATGATTCTTCAGAGCCATAAAATTATTGATGTTGAGGTGTGTAAGCACAATTATTCATGAAAGATCACTTCTTTGGATTTGTCTCGTTGGACCAATTTGTATGATAGAAGTCTCTGAAAATCATGAAAATAAGGCATAATTTCTGATCTCGTTTTAATAATCTATATAGAAAATAAACTACTGGACGTCTTCCAGAATTTCACGTATTCACTTTTAAAGGCTGTTCTGTGAGCCCTAAATTTTTTTGTGGACTGGTTTTTTAGTATCATCACATTGTAATATAATCATCTATGAATCAAAGCAGTGTGCTTCTTTTTGGTATTTTAGTGACTTTTTTTCATATTTACTGACATGGATGCTCATACTTTTATTCAGGTTGTAAGCTTTTTGCTTCTCAACGTGTATCTACATGCTTCATGTATTCACTTTTAAGGGCTGTTCTGTGAGCCCTAAATTTTTTCGTGGACCATGTTTTTTTAGTATCATCACATTGTAGTATAAACATCTATGAATCAAAGCAGTGTGCTTCTTTTTGGTATTTTAGCGACTTTTTTTTTTTCATATTTACTGACATGGATGCTCATACTTTTATTCAGGTTCTAAGCTTTTTGCTTCTCAACATGTATCTACATGTAGCCTGGTCTCTGCATTCAATTGTGAATAATGAGATCGTCTCTGAAGACTCATTAACCTCTCTATTATCCAAGAGGAATGCCTTGTTGGAGCAATTACTGTACTTTCTTGATACTCCATCTGCTGTTGGTGAGGTGGATCAACGTGGAAATGAGTTGGCCTGCAGAGTAAGTTTTCTTGACTCTCTCCTCTCCCCACACACTCCCCATTTTCGTTTTTCTCTCTCTCCTCCCTCGTCCTCTTCCTTCTCCTACTGCTCCCCCTCCCTCTTCTCTCCCTCTTTTTTAAGTCAGGGTTCTATTTCTAATCCTGGACTCAAATTGCTCAAATGCGTTGAATATCTGCTATGGCAAATTGTAAATACATCCCTTATATTTACTCTAGTTGCACTTAGGCCCCCTATCTTTCAAATCGAGAACTTAAACTTTTAAATCTTTAAAAAATGTGTTTTCAGACACTATCTTAAGTTTTTCTGGCCATTGGATAAATGAATTAAAAAAATACTAAAGCAATTTTTGTCATTTTTTAAAGGGAAAAATTGTCATGTAGGCAACTTGAGCACTGTTTTTGAGATTTCAGGGTTTAAACACTTAATTTCAATAGTAAAGGGATATGTCCACATGAGGAAATATAAGGGGGAGTTATTTGCAATTTTGCTCCATCTTTTTGCATGTTTGTCATGGTCTAAAATTTCTTTCATCCCATAGGTATGCACCATACTGGGTGAGTCATGGTTCCTCTTTAGGAAGGCGAATTTTTCTCCAACAAGCTTGGAGAGATTAGGTTATTCTCCAGATGCGTCCATTTGTAAAAAATTTTGGGCACTTTGTGAAAAGCAGCTTGATATTTCAGGTACTTATGTATGTAACTTCATTGGCTTTTAAGTAATTATTGTCAAAGCTGATATGCTCTTTTTCTATGATAAGACCGGGAGTCTGGGATAAGAGAGTATGCATAAGAACATTAGGGAACAAGGGGTTGATAATTCAGATGCCTTTATTGTGTAATGCTTGATAAAGTCCGCTCATGAGCTTGATATGCTTTCATGTCTATTTTTCAGATGAAACGGAAGATGAAGATGTAAACAAAGAATATGTTGAGGAGACGAATAGAGATGCGGTCATGATTGCTGCTGCAAAATTGGTTGCCAATGATGTGGTGCCTAAGGTCTTCATTAATGCATTCTGTTTTCGAACGAGATATTTGACAGTCAGTTCAAGCTTGACTGGCTCATAAGGATGATCTTTACCATAATAAATATTTTCAGCTGGTAAATATTGAACCTAATTATAATGATGTTGCTATTTCTGAATTTCTTGCAGGAGTATCTTGCTCCAGATATAATTTCCCATTATGTAATGCATGGGGCTAGTGTGGCTGAAATTGTGAAGCATCTTATCACTGTCTTAAGAAGAAAAGAAGACGATCTTTCTCATATATTTCTTGAAGCTCTCAAACGGGTAAGGTCCATATGCACAATCATTGCATTCTCATTCCTCTATCTATATCTTAGATGATGAAATTCTTGATTCTGTGAAGGCTTTGCTTTTTACGTGTTAAATGCAGCTTTTTTGGAGTAATATGCTAAACCTCTTATCTATATCTTAGTTGACACGATTTGTCTTTTTCGACTTGCTCTGCCTGGAAATATTTCTTGTTTTTCCTCCGTCATTTTTGGGAATGTTTGCTTCTGGCAACTGGTTCTGACTGCATGTCTGTTGATTGTTTGGTCTCTAATTTGTTGCATTGTAAATGTTGAATGCATACCAGCGGCATGCAGTGGTCTCTGAAACTGATGATGAAGTGCTCAAAGGAAAGTCCTTTCAAGAATGTAAGGATCTTGCAGCTCGGCTTTCAGGAATGTTTGTTGGTGCTGCAAGGAATAGGCATAGGTTGGAAATATTGAAGATTGTTAAGGATGGCATTGACTACGCATTCATGGATGCACCCAAGCAGCTGTCCTTCCTGGAAAGTTCTGTGCTGCATTTTGTATCTAAACTTCCTGTTAATGACATCCTGGACATGTAAGGTTTTTGCTCTCCGATATTTCTGTCTGAGCTAGTATGAGAGACATCGCTGTTAATGCAATGTAAGAGCATTAAAACTTCTTTTATTGACTAGTGTCAAAGATGTGGAAAAGCGTACCGAGAATGTAAACACAGATGAAGATCCTAGTGGCTGGCGCCCCTATCACACTTTTCTTGAAACCTTACAAGAAAAATATGCTAAGAATGAAGGCCTTCCAGGTAACTGTTATAATTTGTTACTCCATTTGTTTCTTTGAATAATCAGTGGATTATGAGGCATATGCTCTATTGCTAATGCCCCAGCATATTCTATTGCTAATGCACCTCCTCTTATGTACAACTTATTTTCTAAGTGAGCTGACATTGTAGATTCGCTACTTCAATACTTAAACTACAGATGTTGTCACTCATTTGTAATTTATACTCTTAGGCGTGTCATTATCTGTACTCACTTTTGACATGTAATTAGCGAGAAATTTTTCTTTTGATAGGTGGATATGAGTTTTATTGTATTGGCCCTTAGGAAAGAAAAATTTTGCATATTTTGGATGGGGAATCTTTGGTCCAACATGGTATTTGCTTATAATATGTGCATGAATTATCTGTTGAAAACATGCCCGCACCCACAGTTAGAGCACAGTAACACAACTATGTGAATATGGTGTCCTAAATCAGGATAAAGGCATTTGGTCTAAGGTAGCAAATAGCATTAGGCTATCTGTGTGCACTAACAATTGCTTTGAGTGCTATATATAATAATCCTTTATTACTGGATATATGTGTAACAGCAGCTGATGGCCTCTCTACTATTTCCATCACCAGACTATCAAGCTTAGAACTTCTTGATTTGGGAATGAGGGCCATAACTTCTTTATCTATCCCCTTATGTTTGATCTCTTTGACAACTTGTAGATGAAAGGGAAGGGCTTTCTGGCAGACGAAGGGGCCGTCCAAGGAAGAAGCGTATTATAGAGGGCAAGAGACTGTTTGATGGGCATGGTTCAAGTGATGGAGAGGATTCAATCAGCTTGTCTGACCAGGATGATGGTCAAGATGAAGAGAAGCAAGAAGAAGATGAAGAGGATGATGCTCCTTTAATCCATACGCTCAAGTCAGCATCTAAATTGAGGACATTGAAAGTGTCAAGAGATGGAAGCTAGAGCCATCAGCCAGATTGAACCGATACAGATTAGTTAACCACTTCTAAGACATCAGGTACTAATAGCCCGTTGGACTAGAAAATGGGATACATAAGAATTTCTTTTTTCCTCTATGTGATAGAAATTTTAAAATATCTTTGCCTAAATAGTCTTTGTTTTGTTTAGCGGTTTTGCTTTAATGCTTCATCACATCAAGTTGAATATCCGGTAATTCCTGTTGTCTCTGTGCAGGGGCCTCCAATTGATGGTCAATCATTTTCCCTGGATCCAGTTGTCCTAATTGTAGATTGATGTCTCCCCTAGTTTTATGTGTATATATATAACCTTTTCTCTTTGTATATCTTTTAGATCCTCCTCTTTACTTCTCCAGAAAAAAAAGGGCTGACGTATCTGTCATTTTTACCAGCGATGTATCTATCTGTCTGTATGGTTATTATCCTATTGCAATTGAGCTAGTTGTAGGAGGCATATGAAAAATTGTTCTGTTGCTATACATTGAGTCATTTGATAGTGAACATCGAACGCTCGGTTCTTTGGGTTCTGCATTTGATGTGGGGTGGTCCTGTGGCCGTTCACGGTCTCTTTTCCTACCAAATCCAGTTGTTTCTGAGCATGTTCATTTGGTCCAGAGACTGCATAGCTATTGCAGTTGTTGAAGCCATTTACGGGATAGTCAGGTCATAAGCCTTCTACAGGATATATCCATGATGATAATCCTTCAAAGTAGAACAAGTTACTCAACCAGCTTTCGGCATTTCCTGAGCATGGTTCTGCGGACCGTGATGTATATGAGAAACCAAACGAGTGAATACTGTCGTTACATGCAAATTTATTGGCTGTGGTGGTTTTTTAGTTGCTTCAATTGTAATGTTTCGAAGTTCATATGAAAATTAGTGTACGACTGTTAGTAACAATATTTTCTTCATTTCCTATGGCAGTATAAGGGATCCAGTATGTGAAGCATTTGTTACATCATCTGCCGTGACTATAATGTCTCGACAGTAGAACCTAAAATCGGGATAAATAGGAGAAAAGTTTCATTAAAAGCTATATGGATAGCTTAGTATATGAACTATACGCGTCATTTTAAAGTTGCTGATTCGTATCATGATAATTAGATAGCAATCATGAAATAGATACACAATCATGTATAGGGCACTTAGTAGAGAAGATGAATATAATTTAGCATTGATGTGACTTAGGCGTTGTTAGCGGATGATCTTAGGCTCTTTGGTCAATTTGAAGATTTGATCTCTTATTTTATTCTGTTGGAGCCAACGGTCCAACGTGTTTGATTGATTCAAGCTGCAATTTCTCCTATGCTCTGGTGGTGCCTGTATTTTGCTGGCTATAATTCACAAAGAGCAATCTTTAGTCATTCCAATTAGGCGAGACTTCCTTTTTGTTTGTTTGTTTGTCTTTCTTTTGTTCAATGCCTGCAAATTCTAGTCAGCATACGTGCCTACAGTAAAAGAAAACGAAAAAAAAAAGAAAAGAAAAAAACCAAAATGGCCATTTTCAGAAAAAAAAGGGTAAATTTCATGCCCTGGGCATCCAGATTCGCGGTATTTCGATACGGATGATGCCAGACAACCTTGCGCCTGTTCCCCGTCAAGCAATTGTTAATTTTTGTTCTTGACCCAGATATAGATGTTCAACAATTTACACATCTCTACCTCTCCGTTGTATAATACTTTGTCAATATTTCCGTCCCTCTTCCTTTACAATGTCTCCCGTGTTTAAAATTTTCTATATATTGTTAAAATTTCTAACTCCTTTGTAGAATAGGTATTACTAAATAATATTAGTATATTTTTATAACTTTTGTAACTTCGATTTCCTTTACCATGTCGATGCTGCTTGTATTGTCCTTTTCTTTTTAGTTATTGACAAATTAAACAATGAATGGGAAAATAAAGTTCAAGTTTTAAAGAAAATTAAGGATGATAATTTTTATAATCATGATAGGGTATTTCTAAATTTAAGAAATGCATAGTAATAAATATATATCGCAATTATTATTACTATAACTTAATGTGTCACTAATTTTATTTGTTACACGTGAATTGAGGACATATATAATGTATTTGTTACATGTGAATTGTTGTTGTCCTCAACTTGTACGAAATATCTGCAATCCAATCCTATGTCATCGTAACAACTTGCTTAATATTTTTATCATTTAAGATTGACTTGATTGATGGCAAAGTTTAGATATATCACTAAAATGGAGCAGGTTGGATAACAACGGTTTCGCGTAAATCGAGGATGCATACAATGTACATGTAAATTAATCTAGTTAGTGGTATAAAAAGCAATGCTAATACATTTAACTAAAAATTTTTTCCTATACTTATCTCCAATATTGGAAGTAATTTACAGTTTCGGTCGAGAATCAATGGAACGTTAAAGGTTGCTGCTCCATCTCCCTCTAATTTTTGAACTTGGTATTCTCTTTTATTCTAATCTCTTGTTCCAGCATCTTAAGATTTGAAGAAGGACGAGACAAGTGGAAGTAGTTCCACATAAAAGGATACTAAGGGTGAAGTAGTATAAGTTATACATGTACATGTAAAATTTTTCAATACGTGGAAAGTATTGACGTTAGTTACAAATGAAAATTATCTACATTTTATTCTATTCCATCTTAGAACCGATTGGAAGGAAGGCTGTAGCTCCTCCTACATACGAGTAGGGAGATCCTGAACTAAGGTATGACACCATCCTGGTGTCACGTTTGTACTTCAATATCGCATGTCTGCCTAGTGTCTATCGCATTCGCTCTTGGGCATTTGTTTTGTATGTTCTCTGTGGTATTCATGCAGTAGTGCCCTGCCTTTAGTTTCTTGATATCATCTATTGCCAGATGGTAGTTACATCTTCTTTATTGCAATTTGTCTTCAGTGTCCTCTAGTAATTGGTCGATAGTAGGGTGTCATATTCTTTAGGATTTGTCTCCAGTGTTGTCTAGTTGTGGGTTAGTGATCCTGTAATTTGACTTAATGGTTTTGTGTGCTCAGAAAATGGCTTCAGAAATAAAAGACTCAGAAGCTTTCCAGTTGTTCGACAGAAGGAAGCGGTGATTTTATCATCCTGGATTCTACAATAAGTCAGGAAGAATGGCTTTTGATTGGCAAAATGCCATCACAAAAGCAGGTAAATAAGAAGGTTGTTTGTAATATTCTAACAAAGGCGTGGTCAGGATTTGGTAATGTGGATATATCTCCTCTACAGAATGATCTTTTTATGTGCTCATTATCCACATTGGAGAAACTCCTGAAGATGGAACCATAGTTTCTGATGGGTAAATTTACTTGGATCAACGAGCTTTCTGTAGTTAATTATCTCAGGATAAAAAAGAAAAGTTCTCAGTAAGATATCTATTTAATACAATAGCCTATTTTTGTGATTCTCTAAATGGAACCGTCAGTTCTATTGATAAGATTTTCGTCACAAAATATAATCACTATTGGCGTGATCTTTTTGGTCGAAACATGGAACTTGAAGAGGTTGAGAGAAGGGGAGAGGGTATGCTTTCTTAGGGAGCGAGTTCTATATATACTTGAAATATTTGGATTTTGGGTTACGCTTCTCTTTTTTGGCTTTTGTTAAGGGCCTTTTTAACTATTTCAGAGTTGTACGAGTATGCTTTCACCCAACACATATTGGCTTCTAACAGCTTTTGAGATAGTTTGCTAATAAGTTGAAGTCAGGGCTATACCTCAACTATTTCGGTATTTCTTCGCTATTCGAAGGTAGTTTGACTGGTGGTACTTTGTTGCTGCAAGGCATGAGCGTAAGTTCATGAATGGGTTAAAATCCAAGATTCACAAGTGGTACAACAAGTTCGTGTCAATAGTATCTAACGAGGACTTAGACTTTTGGACCCAATAGACTAAGCTGATACATAGCAGCGAAGAAAATTTAAGAGAGAAGGAGAAACAAAATGTTATTCTACCGCCAAGAGAATTATACGGCGTTATGAAAATGAAGAACCAATATTTTCTGAAAAAGAAGGTCCGCCAATGTGTTACCGTCGTGCCAAGTATAGCCATAAGGAAAGCCATTCTTGAGACTTGGGGAGAGAACAGTAAACTTTGAGCCTTATTCGGCACGAAAAATGTAAGTTCATATTTTTTCCATGTTTATATTAATCTGTTTGCTTGTGTTGTAGATATGGGTGTTGGAGAGGTGAATTTGGCAAAGCTATTAGCTTAGGTTAAGGCAAAAAAAAAATCCAAGGCTAATAAGAGGGCAACCACCTCAGTAGCTACTACTTGACCTGTTGTCGCAAAAAAACCAATAAAGGAAGCTGCAGCGAAGTAAATGGCTACGAAGAAGATCTCTCGTCTTGCCAAGAGGTTGAAGGAGAATTAGAAAACACAGTTGATCGAGGTTATTCTGTTCGAGGAGTCTCTGGTTGTGATTATTCAAGCTTCTGTTGAGCCAAGGGATGGCGAGCATCGAGAGATACATCCCAGCAAGGAAGATGAAAATTCCATTGCCGCAGAAGGTTTATTGCTGGCGATTGCAGCAGCTTCGAGTGGTAATAAAAGACCAGGGAAGGAACTCGTCGGCCAATTACCTATCAAGAAGTCTAAGGGCTTGGATGAAAGGGCAAAGGAGGCAATGCGTTCTAAAGCTCTCGGTATCAATAGCGTCGAATTCGTCCACAACAAAGAGGTTAGTGAGTATTTTGTCCCTTGTTGGAGCTACAAAATTTTGAATACTAACTCAACCTTAGGAGATAGGATGAAATCTTTAGCTCTAATGAAAGGCATCATTCTTCTGAAAGATGAAGATACTGCTAAGAATGATGTTGACAGGGTCGACGGTTGTAATAAGGCTCATATCGTGGCCAAATTATATGATGTGAGTATCTATGACCATTGCTTTTGCTTATCGAATTCATTCGGGTACCTAACACATTTTCTTTTCCAGATGAGCAGTTACATTTTGACAGCTTTGGACTAGGTCGATAAAGAGGCAATGAAGGTAATATCTTCAATTGTATCAGTGTAATACGCAACCATTTTTTATTGTAATAAATGAATTTGCTGCAAAAAGTTGAGGATGTGTACAATGCATCAGAGGCTTAAACTGTTGCTGTTGAGAATGCGAAGATTAGGGCTAAAATGGAGAAAACTTAAGGAGGAACTTGTTGCCGAGAAATTGGCACATGACTTTATTGCTAATGAAATCTCTAGCCTGAAGGCCAAAATGGAAGAATAGTACAAAATGTCTAAAAGCCTGAAAGATAAGCTGTAGAAGAAAAAAGGAAGAGTGTTAGGGCTTGGGTTAAACTATTTGTACGATGAGTAGCTATGAAGATAAGCTCAGGATGTAGATAAAGAAGTTGGAGACTAACAACTTGAACTTACAGAGCTGTATGGTTGAGTTGGAGGAGACTGTGAGGAGATGACCTTTTGTTGAAGAGGCTCTCAATATAGTTACTCTTAGTTGGAAATACGAGAAGCTTCTACGCAAAAAGTTGTTAGAGGGGGTTTAAGTGGCAAGAGAAGAGGTCTTGAAGCTTCATCTCGATTATGATCTCTCGTGTCTTGACTTTGTTGACGTTGATTGCAAAGTTAGTAGTGTTGACGAAGATGAAGGTGATGAGACAGGTGCTAAGAGCATGAATCAAAGTGACAATAAAGCTCATGCTGAAGAAGTTGCTCTATCCGAGACCCCAGCTGTTAAGGAAGCCCCAATTAGTGATTCAAATATCACTTTTGCTGAATCTGAAGATAGGCCACAAGACTTATTATATTGGCACATTGCATTCTCATGTAATTATTAATTGGAATATAATTAAGGCAATACTGAATGCTTATGGCATTTAATTTCATGTATTGCACTTTCTCGGTTTGTATTGTATATGTATGTTGCTTTACGCTCTCATTTGTCGGCATGTTTTATTTTACACGCTATTTATTTATCGGCTATTTTATTTCACATGCTCAACTATCTGTTGGCATGTTTTATTTCACACGTCCATTGTTTCATATTGTCTATTAACCGTTTGAGGTGTGGATTAGCCGCATTACTTGGTTGTAAGGTTTATTTGTATAGGTTGTTAACGGTGTTAGGCTAGAACCTAGATTGGTTTGTTTCTTGTGTAGTGTAGAACTCGTTAATTCGGAGATTGTAACCAAAATACAATGAGACTTCAAATATATAATTGTCATAAATAAGAACTAATCTTACAAACAAGTTAGCTACCGCCAAATGAGAGACGATAGAAATCATCCTACATTAGTTGAAATAAAATTTCAGATTCTTGGCGTTCCAAGCTCAAGGGATGATGGTTCCATCCAACCATTCTAGTCGATAGGCCCTTTTGCCAACGACTTCTCGGATCCTGACAGGATCCTCCCAATTTGCATCGAGCTTTCCCTGATTTGCTTACGCACTAATTGCTTCTATCTTATGGCAAACCAGATCTCCAGGTTAGAAAATCTTGTGCTTTACTTTCTGATTGTAGTATCTTGCTGCTCTATGCTGGTATGTTACGACCCTAGCTCTTATAATGTCTCAAATTTCCTCAATAGTGTCCAAATTCGCTATCAATCTGACTTGATTGAGCATAACATCAAAATTATGCATCCGTAGATTGGGTAAGTCTAGCTCAGTTGGCAGCACGGTTTCAATGCCATAGGTTAACTTAAATGTATCTCTCCCGTTGTGGTTCTTTGAGTGGTTTTGTATCCTTATAAGATGTTTGGTAGTTCATTAACCCACTTCCCTTTAACTTGATCTACTTTTCGTTTTAAGCTGTGCAGTATGATCTTGTTTAGGGCTTCGATTTGTCCATTTGTCTGAGGGTACGTTACAAACCTATAGTTGAGCCGAATGCTGTGCCCTTCACAAAATGTTTTGAATTTATTGTTGTCAAATTGCAAGCCGTTATCTGTAACTATCATGTAGGGAACTCCGAATCTTGATATGATGGAGTTGAAGACGGAAGCTTCCACTTTTTGTTCGGTGATCTTTGTCACAGCCTCGACTTTGGCCTCAGCTCATTTGGTAAAATAGTCTATAGCGACAATGATGAATTGTCATTGGGCGGTAGACTTAGGAAAGGGTCCGAGAATATCTAGCCCCTACTAGGCGAAAGGCCAATGGTTGGTTAGGTTACATAGCTCAGTTGCAGGTGCATTACTTGGTGACTCATGCTTTTGGCATTGAGGACATTGCCAGATAACATCCTTTGTATCTTCTCTCATAGTTGGTCAATAATAGCTGAGTTGCTGTGCTCGAATGTATAGTGTTTGCCCCTTTACATGATTACTGCATATGCTACC
The DNA here is from genome assembly GCA_024138005.1 of Lumnitzera racemosa. Lineage (NCBI taxonomy): Eukaryota > Viridiplantae > Streptophyta > Magnoliopsida > Myrtales > Combretaceae > Lumnitzera > Lumnitzera racemosa. The sequence goes on along the minus strand of JAMXBC010000004.1, from coordinate 25,207,689 downwards.
ATGTAGTTTAGATAACACCTTTTAGGCATCCCTTGGGAAAAGGAATCGAAGGTAAGGTTGAGATATATTACGCCGATACAATTGACCATCAATCAACGTGTAGTTCGCAGCCTAGTAAGCTAATCTTTGCACCTCCTTTTTGTCGTCAGGGACAATACCATCTTTTAGATAATTCACTAGGGAATCCATCTACGATTCTTCTCTTGGGCAAGGAGGTAACTTACAGCTCCGTGAGAGATTGGATAAAATTTTCTATGGGAGAAACTCCATGAAAAGTTTCTCGTTTAGCTTAACGAATGCCATATTAGTCAACTTCGATAGTTTGTCGGCAGCGATATTCTTTCTTCTCGGAATTTTGTAAATGGAGACTGATAGGAATTCTTCTATGAACATTTGTAATACTAATAGGTACTTGCTCGTCTCTTCTTCTCTTCCTGTGTAACTTCCGGTGACCTGATTTATCATCAGCTGGGAGTCAGCGAACACTTCGATTTTTTTGGCACCAATTTCTTTTGCCAGTTTCAATTCGGCTATTAGAGCTTTGTACTCTGCTTCATTGTTATTGGTTGGGAATCTAAATTTTAGAGCGTAATGAGCTTTGAAATTATGGTGGCCTTGAAGGATTAGGCTTACACTGCTTCCTTCTCGTGTCAAAGAACTATCAACATAAAGAAACCAGATAGGTTTCTCGGCGATCTCCATACAGTCTTCCTCTCTCATGAACTTGGCTACAAATCCGCCAGTACTTGGGCTTTTAGTGCTGTTCTGGGTTTATATTGTATACTATAGGCACTGAGCTCTAAGAAATATTTCATCATCCTTTCCGAAGAGTTAAGCCACTACAATGCTTGCCGCAATAGTTGATTGTTGAGGATAAGAATCTAGTGAGTTTCAAAATATGGCTTCAACTTTTTTGTTGAGAGAACCATTGCTAATGGAAATTTTTCAATCTTTGTGTACTGAAGTTTTGGCCCCTATAGAACATGACTCATGTAATAAACAGGTCGGTGCTCCTTGCCGTCAATTCGAACAAGTATAGAGAAAAGTGCTCGGTAGCTGATCGATAGATACAAGTGTCGAGAGTATTGGAGGTGATGTAAGAAATTCCTTGAGCTCATTAAAAGCTCTTTTGCAATCATCGGTCCAATTGAATTCCTTTGGATTCTTCAAAATTTTAAAGAACTTTGCGTACCTGTCTACACTTCTCAATACGAATTTGTTGAGGGCGACAATTCACTCGGTGAGTTCCTGTACCTTCTTGATTGTACGAGGTGATTTCATATTCCTTATGGCTTCAATCTTTCTCAAATTGGCCTCAATGTTATGTTGTGTGACCATATACTTGAGGAGTTTCCTTGATGTTGTGCTAAAGATGCACTTCTATGGGTTGAGTTTCATGCTATAACTCCTTAATGTGGCAAACGTTTCCTCCAAATCAGTGAGATGCTGACCTTCCTTCATGCTCTTTACAATCATGTCATCTACATATACTTCAACATTCTTTTGGATATGAGATTTGAACATCTTCGTTACTAATCTTTGGTATGTGGCACCAGCGTTCTTTAGCCTAAAAGGCATCACTGTATAACAATACATTCCAAAATTGGTAACAAAAGATGTGTGGACTTCATTTGCCATGTCTATCTTGATTTGATTGTAACTAGAGAAAGCGTCCATAAAAGAAAGCAATGTATGTTCTACGGTTGTGTCTACCATCTAATTGATTTTTGGCAGTAGGAAACAATCCTTAGGAAAGCCTTTGTTGAGATCCGTGAAGTCTATGCACATTCGCCACTTGCCGTTAGACTTTTTAACTAATAAACAATTTGCTAGCTAAGTTGAATAAGGCTCTTCTCGGATGAATCCTGCCTTCAATAATTTTTGGACCTCTTCTTCTATTACTGCTTGTCTCTCTGGTGAAAAATGTCTCTTTTTCTGTTGGACCACTTTTTCATTTAAGTCAATTTGGAGCTTGTATACCATAACGTCTCTTGGAGTACTTGGCATGCCTGAAGGTAACCATGTAAACAGGTCAACATTGGCTTATAGGAAGTCAATCAGACTTTGCTGGACATCTGTTGACATGAGTTTTCCTATTCTCATTGTCTTCTCGAGATTATTTCCCAAAGGAATTTCCTTTGTATCATTTTCGGCATTTTCTATGCCAACTGTCTTACTTTCTAGATAGGTTTCAACTTGAAAAACTTTCTCTCATCTCAAGGCCTTTATATATAAAGACTGTGCCAATTACTGATCCCCTCTGCACACATCAACCCCTGTGGGAGTAGAAAACTTAGCCTTTAGATGTACCGTTGATGGGACAATGCTGAATAAATGTTGGCATGATCGTCCCATTATCATGTTGTAAGGAGATCAACATTTGACGACGAGAAAATCCACTTTGTCCTTTGCAACATGTTCGTCATCTTCGATCTGTATCGGCAAAGAGATAACTTCGGCTACTTGGATGGGTTGATTATTGAAGGCATAAAGGTCATACTTGTAAGGTCGTAGCTGCACTTTGATCTTGGGCCTCATTTGATCAAATGCATGTTGAAAAATGATTGTGGTCGAACTTCCCATGCCAACAAGAATTTTCTTGACTTCAAAGTTAGCGATTCTTGCATTGATGATAAGTGCATCATCGTATACCCTCTAGATATCTTCAAAATCCTCTTCTCCGAAAGCTATTGTATTGTCAATCTTGAGCTTCTTTCCGTGAATATTGCAAATGTAATTCTTGGCGTTAATCGAGTTCTTCGAACTCCATTTGCCTATATTAGGTCCGCTGATAATGGTATTAATTACTTCATTGGGTGCTCTGGTGGAATGAACATCCCTTGCATCTCTTATGGCCATTACTGGTTGAGTGTCATCCTTTTGTTCCTCTCTTCTCCTCTAAGACGGTTTTTTTATTCTTTCGGCATTATGTGCAAAAAATTTTCGCAGGTGCCCAAGTTGTATTGCATCTTCAATTGTATTCTTGAATTGAATGCACTCATCTATATTATGAATCTTGTCACGGTGGAAATCATAATACTTGTTCGAATTTCTTCTTGAGGGAATCCTTTGCATTCTTTCTGGCCATTGGAGGATACCTCTCTCCCTATGTACCTCCATTAAAAGGTCTAAGATTGGATGATTGACAGGTATATGGGATGTGAATGTTGGTATCCTGGGTCTCTTTTTCTCGGCATCTAAACTGTTGTTGTTGTCCATGCCAAGTCTGTCCTTTACATTTTTTTGTTTGTTATTCTTTCCATCTCTTCTACTCTAATTAGCTTCTTGTCGTGCCTTTATGTTGTCTTCCTGTCGGATGTATGAGGTGGCTTTAGCCTTAAACTCAGCGAAAGTTTTTAGCTTGTTCTTTGTAAGAGACTTGAAAAAGTCTCCATGAGGTTTGACTCCATTAATTACGGCGTTGAGGGCCACACTTATATCCAGTTTTGGGATTTGGACCATCTTGGCCACAAATTTAGCCAAATAGTCCTTAATTGGCTCATCGGACTTTTGTTTAAAAGTGTTAAGGATTGAAGAGTCCTTAATAGAAAGTTTGCTAGCAAGAAAGTGTTGAAGGAACACCTTTGCTAGTTCATTGAAACATGAAATAGTATTTGGTTTCATGTGTTTAAACCATATGCTAGCTACATTCCTTAAGGTTGAAGGAAAGGCTTGACAGGCCACTGCGTCGCTTAAACCATGAAACTTGGCAAATGTACAGTAGTATTCTAAGTGGTCTTCATGGTTCGTTGTCCCATCATATGTTTCGAACTGGGGTAGCTTAACATGCTGAGGTATTACTTTTTCCAAAATCTCTGGGACGAGAGGACTTTTCTTGATTTTTAATTATTTGATTGCTGCAACAAGTGTGTTGACATGTGAGGGTCCCGCATTATGCACATGCTGCGGTTGCTTGCCCTTATCAATCTTCTTGAAAGCAGGAACTGAGGTTCTTGCTGGAACCTCAGCTTGCTCTTTTGGCAATTCAAGTGAATAAATGGAATTATCGGCATTGTTGGCATCATGATCGCCATGCTCTTTGTGCTGATTCGGGTGAAAACTTTTATGAAGAAGGTCAAGGATTTGTTCATTTTTTTATTTAACTCAGAATTTTATTTGGCTAAATCAAGATAAAGTTTCTTGAATCGAGTCAATCGTTGTTCATCAGCATGTCGACTCCCCCCTTTAAGGTGATAGGAGGAAGTACCAACACCTGTACTTGCATTTCTGGTCATCCTAGTTCTAACCATGTGGTTGTGTTTGGAGAAAAACAGATGGCACCAAATGTTGTTAGTGAATTTTGGGATGAGGAAAAATCTTGCAAAAGAAAGTGAAATACTTGGTACCGGAGCCAGTTTTGTGCGGCCACTCCGATGCTTAAGTTAATAAGGTAACTTAGTACAGTAAGTATGTGAATAAGAAGTGTCAGGAGGCTTTATAGAGTTTTTTTCTAGTATTTATAGATGGTTGTAGTATCTAAGGCAGTTGTTGAGATAATTGTTAAGACACATGGTGGCTTCTTGACTTGACATCTCCCATAATATGTAAGGATAGTAGGCGATTGTGTAATATAATCATGCTTATGATAACTATTCGCATCATATACTTGAATTCAAATCTGGAGTGCTTTTTATACTTGGCATAAATGCCGTGTATCATCTATCAAGTGCAAATGCCGAGAGAGTTGGTTACGCGGCATCTCGGTAGACAAAAGGCTGAGTGTCATATAAGTAAAAACTGACTATCAATAACAATCAATTCAATAGTTCAGATTTAAAAAACATTAAATTAAAGATGGATTGATTAAAAAATATGAATTGGAAAGGGAAGCAGAATGCAGTAGAGGTACATGTGGGAAAGTGTTGCATCCGGAAAGAAATGTTGGTGTGTGCCTTTAAGTTTTGTGAACTCCTAAGCCCATGTCTTTATCTAAAGATCCAATTTCTACACCACCATCACATGGGTCAATCCCTTTGCCCTCAATCTCTTTACCTAGTCGTTTTGTTTGCCCCTTTCTACTAAAGATCTTGCGAAACCTAATTAAGCCCTAACCCTTACACTCCTCTCGACAAACCCTACTACGAGGTTGATATCCTATAATCCCCTACATACACAGACAAAACCCCAACAAAACTCTCCTCCCTTTGCATGAGAACTTCTGCAAAATCTATTTCAAGCCTTAGTTCTTACTTTCTTTTCGACAAACCTTGCTACAAGGTTGATTTATGACAATGCCTCATAAACAATAATGAAACCCCAGTTAATCCTTCATCTCTTCCCTTTCATTCATATACTATAAACCCTACAACATCACCCTGAAAGTCATCTAGCCAGACCCCTTTAGCAAAGGCCTTGAGTTCGCTGCATTTGAAAAGAGTATAGAAGAGGAAGATGCCGTTGATAGTGACAAAATTGAGGTAAGCAAGTGTAGGGAAGGTAAAGATGCTAAAGGAAGTGATGTTTCTAAGCCTCGTACTATTGCTAGACGAAGGTTGGTTCTTATGTTGCATGAAGGAGGTTAGTAAAGAAGAAGTTGTTTGAAGAATTAATTGACGTTAAAATTGATGAAGATTTCTCTAACTATAAAGGCTGTAGTGGCTGACCGGTCGGCCTAAATCACCCACATGTTAGCCATGACATCCTTATATTGGAACTATTGAGCCTTCGGTTAGGCTTCAATAGTGAGAGCCCATTTTAGGATGTGTAGGAAACTTTTGGGAAATCCTAACTCCTTGAAATTGGTGTGATTTTAGGTTTTCACTCGAAAACGAATAATCTTAAATATGAAGTCACAAAAGTTAAAAGGAAAAGTCATAAAAGTTAAAAGGAAGAGCTTTGATAAAGCATAATTAGTAAAATAAAATATATAAAATATTTAATTTAATAAAAATATAATTTTACTTGGTATTGACAATTTAGGTTGTAAATCTAGAATATGAGCCTTAATATGGTAGGATGCCAAATTATTTACCTTCTAAAAATAATAATTTGGAGTTAATAGAAGTGAAATAACAAATATAAGTATCATATATGTATATATATATATTATATGTATACATATGAGGATCCAAATAGAGAAATATTAATATTTAGAATACAAATATACATAAATCAATACTATAATTGTATAAAATGAATAAAAAATTATAAAGGGAAGAAGTTGTTTGTGTTTTTAAAGGGGCGTGGCATCCTACAATGTAGATAATATATTACATATATTAGGATTTCGACACTTAATAATCAAAGAAAAAGGCAAGAAAAGAGACATTTGGCATATAACAAAATTTCCAACCAACCTAGTTGAGCTTATAAATTTAGAAAGCCTTCTTCATTCACAAGTTTAGCCATTTAGACACTTTAGAAAATTTAGAATATGTCAAGGAAGACTTATGAGAAATTTAGACAAAAACTAAAAGAAAATAGGTTAAAATAAAGGGTTTTCGAGCTCTTTTGTCCAAGTTCAATCTGGGAGTAAACTATAACCGTGATTTGAAGGAGGAGGTAACGTTGAAGTGGGTCGATACATGCTTTACCCCTAATGGTGGCTGGAGCTTCTTATGGCATTGAGTGTCAAAAGCTACCAAGCTTTTAAAATTTTATTAAAATATCACCTATTATCCAAAAATAATGAAACTTGGTTTTCCTTGTATGTAGAGTTCAAATTTAAAATTAAATTTTCAAAATTTTGAGTTCTGGTATAGACTTCTTAAGAAAAAATATCCTGTTAATTGGATTTTCATCACTTTTTCAAAGCCTTAATGATGTAGTTTTGGCCTAAATTTTTTGTGAGTAGGTTTGTAAAAATTTATATTTTCTTGTAATATAATTTTTTTTTTTAAGATCTTAATCTGGGTTTTTGAGAAATTTCTTTATTGATTTTTGCTAAACTAGTGGCGAGAAGCGTGTTTTCTTAAATGGTCTTGCAAGAGCCTATTGTAATTCTTGTTATAGATTGAAAGGATGATGATGTTAATGATATATAGAGTGGGTTGAATGTAAATTTTGAAGAAAAATTAGTTATCAAATTAGATATGGAAGTTATAAGATTGAATCTACAAGTATTTCACTAAAACAATATGTAATTTTATTCAAATTAAGTGTTTTGGTAACTTAAATAATTTGCATAATAATTGAAAATGGTTTTAAGTGATATTGTATTTTGCTCAAATAAGTGGGTGGTGGATCGGAGTTGTGTTGAACTAATTTTGTAAGCTACAAAGGTAAAATTAGGGAGTTAGAAGGTAAGATAGAATGTTGGATGTGTTAAGTTGAGTCAGTCAGAAAGTAAGCCAGGAAGTTGGTTGTGATAAAGTTCATAAAATGGAGTTAGTTAGAAGGTAGGTTAGAAACAACGCTGTCTATATGAAGTGACTTATATTATCTTTTGGTTTAATCATGAGGAAGAAAGTTAGTTAGAATGTTGTTTAGAAAATGTATTGAAGAAAACCCTTATGTAGCTAAAGTGAATCAGAAACTTGGTTAGAAACTACCTAGAATGGAATTTATATTCAAGAAGGATCCTAAAACTCATTCGGCAACAAGTTTATCATTTGTCGAGAAGCCAAGAGATCACATAGCTAAGGACTTAGGACCAAAGAATCATTCAGTACGGCTCTAAGAGATTAATGTCGACTAATTCTAGCATTCGGTAATTATGGGCTAACCTTTTTAGTGTTTCGGCCAAGTCACGCGAGACGTCAGGGACCCCTTCTTGAACCCGTACATCTAACTGTCGACCCCGTCCAGTTGGATACTACTCCTCTAAGGGCATGTTGAGTAACTGCATGCCGAGTTCTATAAAACGCACAGTTTTATATTCTTGTATATGTTTTCCCTTTATTTTATTTATGAGCCAAATTCTTTAAGGTTTAAAGTCTTGTATATTATTTACAGTTTTGCTACTGGGGTTTAGGACTTACTATAAATAGCAATTATTGTATACATAGATACAGACAGATATAGACATATAGAGACGAATACGGAAATTATATTCTCATACAGAGTGAATCTTTTCTTTTTCAAGTAAAGTTATACTTAAGTTAGCATTTACCGAATTATCGAGTGTTGATTAAACTCTTTAATTGTCTCATTGTTCTTATCAATCTTGATCCTAAAATTGTGGTGAACCCCTTCATTCGAATCGGTTAGTGAGTCATATCTAACTTTTTATTTGAAACCTTGAGCAACATTTAGTATTAGTGAGTCGTACCGAATCCTATTTTGAACTTAAACTCCCGATTGTGTTTGTGTTTTAGTGCGTGATATCCATCCATGTTTACACTTAAGACCCCTATTCACTTCCTGTTCTTCATACCCATTCTGTTCATCCGGACCTGCTGTTGTTTCGATCCCTATCAAAAGGGAAAGGACGTCATCTAATCTGACATAAGAAGCTGGTTCAGAGAAACTATTGAAAGATATCTTCCACGAGATATAGCAGAAGAAATATACAAATACCACTGCGTGACACAAGTGTATAAGATAGGATGATATGGCCGTTAGAAAAGAATGGAGAGTACAGTGTAAAGTTAGCTTATTACCATGCTTCTTATAAGCTGTCTAGTAGTGTCAACGTGGATAAAGCGTCATTATATCGCATTATCTGCAATGAAGCGTGGAAGTTGATTTGGTCGGCCCATTGTATGCCCAAGGTACGACGTTTTCTTTGGCGTTTATGTACAGATCACTTAGCACCGCAATAAATTTGTGGAAAAAACGCATTAAAACGTTCAAAGAATGTAGCTTTTGTGTTTTGGATGAGACATCTGAGCATTGGTGTTGTGTTGCGAGTGGACTCAATCAATTTGGTAGGAAGTTCTGGGCATAAATGTGATGGTTGAGGATGTTACAACTTTTGATCAATGGCTGTTATCTTTTAAAGAAATTTTCAAGGGGAATAGGTGTTAATTCAGACTGCAGTAGGGGAGATTGGTATGTGTCTATAGGTCATATGCAAACATAGATGTGACTGCTTGTTTTTGCATAAATTACCTGGCCCACAAAGATTGATTACAATTATTAGGTCTACTATTGTTGAGTTTCAGAGTATCAATGGTCAGGTTAATATAAGACTTGTTTTAGACATGCCCCGGCAAGTTGTAAGTCAATGGAAGCCTCCTCCAACTAGCTTTATCAAGCTCAATCATGATGGAGCTTGTAGTGAAAAAAGAAGCACTGCTGGCATTGGAGTAGTGGCACGTGACAAGGAAGGCAAATTCCTTGGAGTAGTTTGTTGGAGTTCTATAGTAGCCAATGTCTTGTTTACTGAAGCAACGGCTGTAAAGGGAGCCCTTCGGTTTGCAAAAGCAAAAGGATGGAGCAAACTTATTGCGAAGATGGACTCATCATCAGTTTTCCATTGGTTGATGCAGAAGGATAATAATCGGTCTGTCTCATCATTTATTGATGATATATTACTTATGAAAGGTGACTTTGATGTACGTGTATTTGCTCTAATCAGTAGGAAAGCCAATGTTGAAGCTGATTAAGTAGCATCTCCAGGAAAAAAGGGCTTATGCGTGCTTATTATATGGAGTGTTCTCTCTCAAGTCCTTTGACCCGATTGATGTATTTAGAATTTAATTCCCGATCTGCTAAAACTCTGTAATTTCGTTAATGTTTATCAAGTAAAATAATCTTTGAGGCAAAAAAAAAAAAGAAAAAAAGAAAGTAATACTCCCATGTATTTGTGTTATTTATAAATAATGATCTAATTAAATTTTATTGTAATTTAATGATATAATCTAAACTAAATGATTGTTTATTTTTAATATATGAGGCAATATGACCATTAATAAGGCCACGAATGCCAAAAGGGATAGACGGGAGACGGAGGATGTACTTTCTTATCAAAATAAAAAGAAAAAAAAAAGAGATAAAAATTGGCCAAAAGAATATAAAAAGATAACAAAATTAAATTATCCGGTTCATGGATTATGAAACCGTAACTCGGAACTAATAAAACTGCCGTTCTTAGGAACATGCACGCGGAGGCTGCCGGGCGATCCCGGTTCCTCTTTTTAGAGCATTGTGACTCGATAATTCCGACGATGCTCAGATTGGGCCGGGGCCCCATGACTCCTTCCATCCTAAGAATTAGCTCCCTTTTTTTTTTTTCTTTTTCCCTCCTCCCACTGCTTTCTCTAATTTCAAAAGGATTAGTGAGTTTTTTCAGCTCTCTTCACTACTATGATTGGATAAAAATGTGTTAGCTCAAGCTTGGAATGTAAAGTTTAGAGAAACATACATTTAGTGTTCAACGTTTTATTATCATTCTATTTGAATTTTTAATATATTATATTTATTAGTTGAGTCTAAAACATTTAGAGATCTTTTTGTTTAAGCCATTCTTTTAACACTTAAAAAATCCATGGGCAGTTGACCTATACCAAGTTTTAATAGAACTAAGTTATATAATATAATTAAAAAGAAAAATACACAGTGGCAGCCATTTTTCGAAAAGCCGGATAGTTTTAAAACCACGAATGATTGTCCTTGTCTTTTGTAATAACCATCCCATCAATATTATTTAAAACCTCAACTATGCAACGGCTACTTGCTTGGAAGTTTCCACCAGGACCGACATTGGCGAATGAAGATCTTAATTCAAAGACGCTAATTACGTACCCAAAGAAATCGCATAACATAATAGATGGATATAATTGTATAATCAACCTTCGAAATGGGGGATTTTCTTGTGTTAAATTGTATACCACCTGACTTCAAATACAAATTTTAGTACAACATATAAATTCTAGTTAAAATTATTATTACCTAAATCTATATATTTATACTGCTATATATTTATGCATATTCTGACAATGAAAATATGTATCAAAATTTACATATTATACTAATATATATATACTGCGATTTCATACCGTGGCTTTATATAAATTCGCTGCAGCACAACTTAATGTAAGAAATTTTGTTCGAAACTGACTTTTGACGATGAAAATCGAGCCTTGAAGACAATTGCAGCAGCACATAAGAAGAGTTCGATGACTGGGGACTCAACAAAAGTGAAATAAGGTGTGTACGTTTTGTGCGTCCTATGTTCATCGCAACATTTCTTTGAAAGGTTCACCGAAAGAAAAACATTTCCTTGATAGAACGAAGTTTTCAGACCATGTTCATGGTACAAAGATTTGATTCTTCGCTTTTTATTTTTGAGGACGATCCTCTCCTCAAAATCTGCCACTTGTTTTACTTTACAATGGCTACCCCCAAAGGATATTATATTATTTTAGTTAATATATTTATAGAGGATTGAAAATTTATTATATTAGGCCAAACCCACTATTTATTTGGCTTGACTCTTTAACTTAGGTGATATGATCTAGAGAATCTAATTTATATTTGGGATGTTTTAGAGAGATTTAGTTTGATAGGCTTGAAATAGGAATCGTTGGATCGATCCATTTGTCTCTATCACTTTCTAGGCAAGCTTATGTACTATAAAGAAGGTTATTGATCTTGGGTCCTTGCAAACTCATTTTAAATAATTATGGAATAAATAAAACTTCATCTCATTTGTTAATCGTCGATACAATCTAACGGATGTAATTAAACCTAAGAGCCTATAAATACTTAGCCTTTCCTACTCATGAATAATTCTAGAAATCAGAGAAACATTATTCCATTATGAAACCTTTGCTCTTTATGATCAAACAATATTTAGGCAAAGATTAATCTTGACATCCTAGGTCCTTTAGGCTTGCTTCTCTATCACTTATGCATTCAAGACTTCAGGATTACTTGCTCCTTTTCCCTGCTGTTCTCTTTTCAATCATCCCATTGAGTGTCATCTCTACGTCACTACTGTATCACTACTGTGACACTACATGTAACACGATACTCCTGTGACTTGTATGTAATCATTCAAGTCAGAACCCCTCATTTACATTTTGACAACTTCATTGGGGACGAAGTGTGATATCATAGCAATGACACCTCCTAGGAAGAGAATGGTCGTAACAAGTGAAGTTATCTCTCGAGAGCAAGATACTAATGTCGAACAAGTCGAGCAAGAATCATCACCACCACCTTAAGACACTAATCAAGATAATTTAGTTCTCAAGCCTCCTTAAGATACTACAAAGGTGATGCGAGCTATGCAAGAAGCAATAAGAGCATTAAATCAGTTCATGGCTATGTCTACTCCCTTTACGACAAGGTTGGTTGCCTTTATTGTTGTGCAACATGGAGCAACTCTACCAAACTTTGCTATTGCTATGTAAACAGGCACTATCCCTTCTACTTAAACATCTACCCTTCTTGCTACTATAGAGGGTATATTATGACCTTAAAGAGAGCCTAGTAAGATTATTTAAAATTTTCATATTACGTGTATATCTGTAATATAAAAAATGTTTTGCAAGCTAGAGATTGTAAGAGTCTAAACAATTAGTTACTATGGTTTTGGATATCTAATAGGCCATGGTCCATCAGAACTGCAGAGAATCGGTATTCCTTACTAAGTGCTAAGATAAGGTAAAACAACTTACTAATTTACGAGAAATACTATATAATTTTATCATATGAAGATACTCTACATAAATTGTTTTTGTACCGTTATACACTTTTTAATCAATGCTAATTTTTCCAAACCTATCTTCAGTTTGTACTTTACTCTCAAGCTTATCTCAATCGCAACTTACAAGAAACTTACAAAAGAGACTATAGGGAATAAGCAAACCACGACTCAGTAAGTTCGTTTCTTACTACTATCTCTTAAGCAAGTTATTAATTATTATTAACATCTATGCAAGCTATTTATGTATAAAATGAATGTAAGCGCGATGAATGCAAGCAACACATCAATAAGAGTTTGGAACTATGGAAGATGTAGAATTATGTCGACTATACGTTAATTTTTCCTCCAAATTTACCCATATGGAGCACCTTACTTGAACTGTATGAGGCTGCTTGGGGGTATGGTCTCATTAGACGTTACTTGACTATTATGCTAGTCCAAGAATCAACAATCAATATAGGTGAACCCTAACTAAGGTCAGCCACCAAACATATCAAAGGCTCCTCGGGCACATAAAGTAAGTTCATCTTGCTATCAACAAATATCCAAGATCCCATGAGCACAAATATGCGAGTCCTTTCGCAATCAATTGGAGATACTATGCTAGCTTTACCTTAACAATAGAAATATCATTCATGGGTACTATGAACCCTCACAGAAATCATACACAATATATTTAAGATTGGAAGAAAAATGATTTTCAAAAATATTTTTCTCAAAAATTTACAAAGCTAGCACTCTCCATCAATATACCAATTGGATTATAGACATGTGACATATATAACCAGTTATTTCAATTGAATAGTTAAGTTTACCAATTTAAGAAAGTAAGCACATGAATGATAGTACACAAAGCAATCAGTCATTCAACCAAACAAATTGTATCAACCAACAAGCACCACACTAATAACAAACAACAAGAAGATAGTAGATCATAAGAACTCACTCACCTGCATTAATGCTCGCTTTTCCGACCTTTGAGAATTCTATGGCTCAATAATCGATTATCTAAAAGATAAGAAAGCTTATAAATATTTTGACTTAAATATCTATCATTATTTGCTTAGTTTTTCACTATACTCTAAGTATGGTACAAATATAGTTTGACTTAAATCTCTTGCTCAGATTATCTTAAATTTTCAATTACGTATCACTTTTTCAATTTAGTTCGGATTCTTATGGACATATAGTCCATTTTGATCGTTTTCGAACGTACTTTCTCGTAATGAGGTCCATTTTGGATGCTGTAACCTGCAGTTTTGATTGTGATATGAAAATATTATAAAGTTTATCATTTTGACTTAAATAATTGTATAGTATCATTTTAAGCTTTTCTTAATATAATTATGATGTAATAATTATTCGAGTTATGTATTTTTGTAATTTTCTTATTTTAGGTCTATTTTACTATAATTACTTATCTTAATTTATCTTTGAGGTTTAAGATTTATTAATTCAATTTTTTTTTACTTTATCATTTTTATAATTAATTAATTAATTATTATTAATTACGATAATTGCTTAATTTATACTTAAGTGGTGACATAGCAACATATGGGAGTGTTACGTATTCTTTTGTACTTTTCCCTATATTTTCTTATTTCTTTGTATTTTACGGTATATACCTATATATATATTTATTCGTATATTAATATTTATTACTATATTTTACTAAATTTTCTAAATTAACCTAAAGTTACGATACACATATATGTTAAATTACTTTATTTATTAAATTAATATTATAATGTATGATATATGAACTATTTAAATATACTCGTATTTCTACATATACATATAATATACTTATGTACTAACTATTCTAATCTTAAATATATGTTATATACTATATCTATGAATACAATATATATGTAAATATACTCTATATACATATGTACATATACAATTATATTACGTATTTATATATATACTAAAATACATAATACAAATAATATTATACATAAATATATGCATATCCCAACATGCCTGGCACACTTATATACATATATATATATAGAAATTTTTATAAAATGAAAATACTAAGTATATATATATATAAATATCTACTATACGCATACATACATATATCATAAAATCAAAATACTAAGTATATATATACATGTACATACTTATATATATTGTATAACAAAGTATTAAGTATAATACATATAAACATCCACACTTACATACATATATATATATATACATACATAAAGAAAATACTATATACATACATAAAGAAAATACTAAATACATACATATGTACATAAATACAGAAATACATAGTACATATATATATCATATACGTATACTTACATGTACAAATACATAAGTTCTTGTACAATTATTTGTAAAGTTACTATAATATATATACTATACATATAAAATATACTCTACTGATGATACACACATATGGACATAAATACTCAATACATGTACAAAAATATAGATAAATAATTGTTACGAAATAAGTGTAATATATGTATTAAATAACACACTTGTATAATACTCTTGGACCAAAAATCCCCTAAGCTTCTTCTTCTTGGTTTGAAAATTCCAAAAAAAAAAAAAAATGAAAGGGAAAAATGGAGGAGTTTACAGTTGCAAGAGAAAAGAATTGTGAAGACTTTTAATGTGTTTTGATTTGCAATTTCCAAGCATGAATAGTCTATGCGGAGCTTACCAATTGATTAGATAAAGAGAACTAAATATAAAGAAAATCTAAGGCAATTTGTAGCATTTATGATGATGAGACATGAGTAATCATTTCTTTGGTTTTACTCTCTTAATTAAATACTTGTACATAGATTTTAAGAGCACATGGGTTGTTGAAAAATAGCAAGAAGCCAATGTGGAAGTAGGAAAAAAAAAAAATAGAAGAACGAAAAAGAAAAAGAAAGAAAAAAGGAGGAACAAGAAAAGAAAAATAAAAATAAAAATATGTAATTTTTCCAAATACAAGAATTATATAATTAGTATTTATAAATTAATTTTGAGATTTTATGAAAATTTATTAATTTAATTGATACCTATTGTGTTTATAATATTTACAAGTTATTTCTACGTGTTCGTTAAAATTTATATGCAATTACGCGTATTAATCGATAATTACAATCAACTATGGATATATTACTATTATGTTATTTATTCATTTTATAAGCTTGAAATTATAGTTTTAGGGTTTTCGTCAAGTTTGAGTTTGATTTTGAGTATTTGCGTATACATTAGATTTAGGGTATCTGTACTCGATTTAGGTTTCAAATGAGTTTCTAGGGTTTTTATCTCTTGTATTATGTTCGAGTTAGAAATTTTAATTAGTTTTAAATTTATCAACTCCGTTGAGTTAGAATAATTACCTATAATATTTAAATCGATTTGTTACTTAGAACGTTAAATTTACGAGGTTTACAAGGTATACCTTAAGGAAGGCATAAGCAAACTCCCTTACCACAACCTATAGCTAGACAAAATTTGGTACTTGAAGTAGAGAATACAAAAGTCTAGAGGAGCGGCTCTTTATCATCTCGAGTTCCCATTCGTATGGTAGTTGGTAGATTTACAGGTCATATGGCCTTAAATCTTATGTTCGTAGTATTTGCCTCAGCATTAACGGTACTTAATCCTATATTTACAGTATCTACCCCAAGGACTTCCTTTATAATAAAGGAAGACCTAGATCAATATATGAAGGAAATTTAGGCCAAGTCATCTACAGGAGTGCTGAAATTGAAGCTTCCTTATCATTTGCCAATTGCTACGAAACCCTATCCTAAGGACTATGTAAGTCCTAAGTGTATGCTTTTCTATAGCAAAAAGGGTATTTCTAAAGAACATTCATTGAAGTTCATTGAAACCTTGGAGCCATACAGGTTCGAAGATGACTTGAAATTGAAAGAGTTCTCTATGTCATTAATTGAGAAGGCATATACCTAGTATGTCAACCTCCTCTTAGGGTTAGTCAATTCATAGGGGACTATGTGCAAGCTATTTCTAGAAAATTTTTTCTTTAAGCAAGAAAGAGTTACAATCATTGATATGGGACGAACAAGAGAAAACTCAAAGGAAGATTTGATGGATTATATAGAGTGCTTTTGAGAGCGTACCTTGGATATCTAAGATGTATGTAATGAGGGCAAATTAATGAAGATTTGCATCTAGGGAATGTTTATAGAGTATGCTATTCACCTAGAAAATCTTAACTTAAGTTCTTTCTCTACACTGGTTGAGATTGCAAGAAGAACTAACAATTTCGTTGTAAGGCAACGAAGAGAAGATGGGAGATTTAGGAAAAGGACAATGCCTGTTAGCTTAGCTTACAGTGAGAGCTCTAAGGATAGTAAAAAGCCAAGGGATGAAAGACTAAGAAACTCCACACTATCTCTCTCATTTCCATGCCCAATGGGTAAGGTACATGTTGTACTTGATCAATGGCTACGAGATGGGAATATTAAGCTTCCAAGAGTAGATTGTTTACCTAATGCAAGTGAGAAAAATGATCCTAAGTTCTGCAAATTCTATCAAATTGTAGGCCACCCTATTAAAAAATGTTGGACTCTAAAGAAGATATTTAATGCTGGGGTTTGTAATGGGAAACTCGTTATTGAAAATAACAATGTCCATTACAATCCATTACTCACATATGATAATTAGTGGAATGCTACGAATGGTACCAATCATGATCCAGGGAGAGAAGATGATGATACCCTATAGATCGAGACATAAGAAGGAAAGTATACAATGGTAGAAACTGACCAAGATGAACACCTACCAAAGGTAGTTGCCTTAATGAAAACTTTCAATTTTAGGAGGTTCTTTGATTTGTTAGGGTTTTATGAAGATTTACGGATTACAACAGCAGTTACACTCACTTAGATCTTTAAAAGACAATACAGGAGCCTAGTGCAATGCAACTTGTTTGAAGAATGGCCAATACGCATGAGACTGTGACACTTCTTATAGATGCGGATATGTGTGCAAAGAATTCAAATCACAATTGTCCACTGTAAGTAGAAAGCACTCTTAACAGTTACCTCATTAAGAGGACGTTCATAGATAATGGTTCTTTTGTAAACATCATGCCCATGTCCACATTCAAGATTGCAAAAAATAGACAATCGGTGGTTGGTGAGACAACCCATTTCAATCAATAGCTTCATTGAATCATCCATGGATATAATAGGATATATTAAAGTGGACTTTAAGATTGGCCCTATCCTACAACCTACTCATTGGAAGGAAGTGCTTGCATGATCACAGCCTCATACCATCAACATGGCACTAGTGCATTAAGGGTTGCTAGAAAGGAAAAGATATATTTATACTTACCACAAAGAACCCCTTCGAACATAACAAAGCATCTTGGAGGATGGCTTCTTTGATGAATACGCTAAGGAAGGGGAAATAGCTATTATAAAGCCCTTTAGAATACCATTAACCTCCTGGGAAGAAACTCAAGAGAAACAACAAAGGAAAAGAAGAATGTGTGGCTCCTGAGCAAGTAAGAAAAAGAAAAGAGAGACTAATGAGGTTAAAAGTTTTGTTAGGTTGGACTGATGAAGGGTATATTAATTATGACTATCTCTAGGATTTGAAGAAGCTTATTTATCTTCTTCAGATCCCATATCATTACAAGAAACCTAACCCCGTGCCTCTACAAATGCAAGATCAACTTAAGCCTCAAGTTGAAGAAATTGAGGAGCTCGACCTCGCGAGACCAGGATAATGTTCATAACTTATCTTCATCAGTAATAATTTCTTACAAGAGGTTAAGGTTCACTTGATAGAGTTGCTACAGGAGTATAGAGATGTATTTGCTTGGACATATGAAGAAATGCCAGGATTAAATCCTAGCTTAGTAGTGCACAGACTAAATATTACACCTGGAATCAAACCTGTAAAGCAAGGATAGAAAATATTTTGTCTGAAAATTGAAGTCTAGATAAAGGAAGAGACTAAAAAGTTGCTTCAAGCTGGCTTCATTAAGCCAGTTGAGTAACCCACATGGTTGACTAATATTGTGCTAGTAAGAAGGAAGAATGGCCATATATGGGTTTATGTAAACTTCCAAGATCTTAATAAGGCTTGCCTAAAAGATAACTTTCCGTTGCCAAACATTGATACATTAGTAGAAGCCATAGTGGGACATGAGTTGTTCTCATTTGTGGATAGATTTAGTAGCTACAATCAGATAAAGATGGCTACTGGAGATGCCAAGTGTACCACCATTAGTACTCTAATAGGGAACTTTTATTACATTTTCAAGCCTTTTGGGCTTAAGAATGCAGGAGTTACTTATCGAAGGGTGATGATTGCTATATTCCACAACTTGATGTATGACTTCATGGAAGGCTATGTTGATGACATAGTCACTAAATCAAGATAGGCGCTTGACATCTTGATACATTTAAAGAAGGTCTTTGAGCAATGTTGATTGTATAAGTTGCGTATGAACCCATTAAAGTGTATGTTTAGGGTAACATCTGGCAAATTCTTTAGGTTTGTCATCCACAAGCAAGGGATTGATGTTGATCCAGCAAAGATGTAAGCCATATGATCTATGCCCTCGCCTACTAATTCGAAGGAGTTAAAGGTCTTTATTAGGAAAGTTTCTTATATTATGCAATTCATCCCGACAGTGGTGGAAATTTCACATCCCTTGCAACAACTTATGAAGAAAGGAACACCTTTTGAGTGGGGGCAACCACAAGAAGAGGCCATCCAGAGAATAAAAGAGATACTTACTTCTTTACAAACAATGACAATGCCTATTAAAGTTCTATCGATGACCCTCTATCTAAAATCCACTAATAGGTCCATCAAGGATTTGCTAGCACAAGATCTAGATGGCAAAGAGTAACTGATCTATTACTTAAGTCGATCCCTCTAAGGAAGTGAGACCAATTACTCAGTTTGTGAGAAGCAATGTCTCACATTGGTATTTGCTAAGCAGAAATTATGCCGTTACTTCTTGGCACATAAGGTTAACCTTATCATTCACTTAGATCCATTGAAGTACTTATTATCACAACCAGCTCTCTCAGATAGAATTGCAAAATGGTTGCTCTTCTTGTTAGAATTTGACATTATGGTTATGCCGCCTAAAGCTATTAAGGCTATGGTAGATCTTTTAGCTCAATTACTTGCAGCATATGGGACTTATGCCCAAGATACAATTCCTGCAGAATTCTATGAAAACTCCATGAGAGCAGAAGTAAATGGAGAATGGAAAGTCAATTTGATGGCTCTTCTAGTAATACTAGACAAGGAGTTGGAGTAGTATTAACATCTGTTGAAGGCCAAGAGATACCTTTAGCTTTTAAGCTAGACTTTCACTGTACCAAAAATGAAGCTCTCTTGCTTGGACTCATTTTTGCACAAAATACTAGAGCATCTCACTTATGTATTCGTGGCAATTTAAATTTGATCGTTGGATAAGCCAATGGTGAATTTTCTCTTAAAGAGCTAGCACTTGCACCTTACAAGCTGTAGTGCAAGCTTTAATTGGAAAATTCACTTCAATAAGATACAAGCATATCAAATGATCTACTAATCCTTACGCAGATGCATTAATAACATTAGCCTCCAAAATTCCCAAAACAGTTTGAATGTCTAAGTCATTAGAAAGTCCATACCTTATACAACCCTACAATAATTGGATGAGGAGGAGGATGCATAGGACGATTAGCACACTCCATCAATGCATAGTTAGTGTATCCCAGTGTAGCTTCTATTGCAAACTTGAAAAATTTTACTAGTATAAATTGTTGTGAATCGTGACTAAGAAAGATAAGATTGGTTATTAGATGAGTCCAAGCTTGTAGAAAGATCGAAAGGAATAATGGGGAATGGTGCGAAAAAGGATGAATGCGAATGAAAAGTAAACAAAACCTATAAATAACTCCAATGGATATGATGCATCAATGAAACTTCTAAGGACTCACGACACAATTTGATATAACACAAAATTGGTTCAATGAGGTTACTCGCCACTTAGCCTCGCTCAAGGGTTAGGATAAGAGTGAAGTCGAGAGTAAACGGGCAGTGTTTACAGAAGGAAGGAAAAATACTAAGTGTATTAATGTTCAATCTATTTGATTCTCTACAGCTGTAAGTATAGGGGTATTTATACTTATAAGTTAAGGCAATTTGCCTAAAAAGGAAAAGACAAAAGGGGCATTTCCGAAGGAAATAATGTATAAGATACAAAAGGGTAAAAATAAATATACAAGGAAAGCAATCATTGGTGCAACAGATTCTATACATGATACTATACACGTAGTGATGCTGTATTAGTGATGCCGTTGGAAGCTATGGACACAAAGTACGGATAGCTTGTTTATCTAAGCGTGAGTGGCTTGGTTAGTTTGGACGCTTTCTCTTGGCATCTCGGCAGGGGTATGGTCGAGTAAGTAATTGGCTAGGCATGTGTGAGAATGAAGATAGGATATTATCTCGGCCTTTCGCTACTTAGTACACAACATGTGAGAAATAGGTAGTCATTCGGCTCGATAAGTTGAATAGGTCGATAAGGAGATACTCTGCCTTCACATGAGTCGGTTGGAATAGGAGGGTTCGTCTTGCTAGTTCCTCTAGTCCTTGGGCTCGGCTGCGGATCAGTGGTCCAGTAGTCTGATTCCCATCATTCCCTTTAGGTTATTTTGGATTTGGGATCAAATCTGAATGGTCTTTGTTCTGCTCTTTGTTAGGGTGATACAGATTGAGGTTGGCAACGTTGAAGGCATTAGAAACCCCATAATCCTTGGGCAACTCTAATCTATAGGCATCGTCATTGATCTTCTGGAGGATTCTAAAAGGTTCTTTAGCTCATGTAGATAATTTGTTTGTCCTCTTGTTCGGGAACCGTTCCTTACTGAGGTGTAGCCATACCAAGTCTCTTAGCTGGAATTGTTTAGTCATCCTTCTCTTGGTCTTCTCTTGCATTCTTCTAACAGCTTGGTTGATGTATCGAGTGAATTTATCATAGATGTGCCGAAGGGATTGTGCTTAAACTCTTACATCAGGGTCCTCTTACGCGAACATAGTACAGGGGCATAGTCAAGGGGTAACTCAGGATTAAAACCATAGACTACTTTGAAAGGTGTTTGCTTAGTGGTGTCATACACTGTATGGTTGTAAGCGAATTTGACTACTAGCAAGTAGACGTCCCAATTAGCCAAGTTCTTTCCTATTGTAACTTGGAGTAGTGATCTTAAAGTGCGATTAACCACCTCCATTTGGCTGTCAGTTTGGGGATGACAAGAAGTATTGAATAGTAGTTTGGTCCCCATCTGATGCCACAAGGGCCTCTTGAAATGGCTTAAGAATTTTGGATCCCTATTGGAGACTATACTTCTTGGTATGTTGTGTAACTATACAATCTCCTATAATAAAAGGGAAGTAATAGCTGAAGCATTGTTAGTTTTTGAGCAAGGCGTGAAGTGTGCCATTTTGCTGAAATGGTCTATGACGACCATTATAGAATCTTTGTCTTGGATAGTTCATGGTAGTCTAAGGATAAAGTCCATGCTCCATTCAGTCCCCAGCTTTATTGGGATAGGCAAAGGCATTGTTTGCCGTTGTTCGTCTCAGGACTTAGCCTTCTTGCACACTACATAGCTTTCGACAACTTGGTGTACATCTCTCCTCATTCTTAGCCAAAAGAATTGACCATTCAACAGTTCAAATGTCCTTCTTTCTCTAAAATGTTTGGAGAGTCCTCTATTGTGGGCTTCCTTGATCAATAGTTCTCGCAGTGAACAGGTCGGTATGCATAATTTTCTACCTTGGAACAAGTAATCGTCCTCTACATGATACTCATCCACTATCCTCACATCAACACATCACATGACTATGGGTCCAAAGTGTGGATCCTCAAAATATACTCTTTGATACATGCAAACCTAAATAGCTTGGTTTGCAGTTCGGTTAAAAGCTTGTGTCGCCTTGAAAGAGCATTTACAATGATGTTGCTCTTTCCCTACTTATATTTAATCATGAAATTGAATCCTTTAAGGAACTCAACCCATCTCACCTACCGCTTTGATAACTTCGTTTGATTTTGAACGTACCTCAGTGATTCATGGTCAGTATATATGACAAATTCTATCGGTATTAGATAGTGCAACTACACTTGTAGTGCTTAGATTAGTGCCAAGAGTTCCTTGTCATACACAAAGTAATTTAATTGTGGCCCTTTGAGCTTCTTACTGTAGAAGGAAATCGGTCGGCTTTCCTATATTAGGACAACACCTATTCCAATATCTAATGTGTCACATTTTAACTCAAATATTTTCTTGAAGTCAGGTAGAACCAATATTGGGGTAGAGGTCAATCTTTCTTTTACCTTGGCAAAGCTTCTCTCTTCCCTTTCTCTCCATTAGAAGTCGATGTTCTTCTTTATGAGCTCAATAAGAGGTACGGTGAGGGTACTAAAATTCATGATGAATCGTCTATAGAATGAAGCTAGTCCATGGAAACTTCTTACGTCGATACAAGTAGTAGGAGTCGACCACTCTACAATTGTTCGGATCTTTTCTTCATCCACTCCTAAGCTTCCTTTATTGACTACGTAGCCCAAGAATACCACTTTCTCCTGGCAAAAGCAACACTTTTTGAGATTGTTGAATAGTCTCTCAGTAGGGAGGATATCCAATACTTCTTAGAGATGTTCACAGTGACTTAGCATGTTGGTACTATAGACTAATATGTCATCAAAGTACACCACGACACACTTTCCAAATTTGCTTCTGTTGATCCTATGCTAAGCTGTATGAAGAACAAATGAGAAGCTACGACAGTGATATAATCATTTGGGTGGAAGATTTTAGATGAAAGGAAAGGGGGATGATATACAGTGAATTTAGAATCATAAAAAAAACTTAAGAAACAATCAAATAGGGAATAAATGGAGAATAAACCAATAAGAAAATTTACGAGGTCATAAGGTTGAGTTACAAGATAATACGATATGACTAGGAGACGACAACGATGAAATAAGCCTTGATTGATACTAAGATAAGGAATGCAAAGGAATGAAATTAAGAGATTGAGTAAAGGTCCAAGTAGAGAAGAAGTGGAATGATAATGAGAAAGCAATTAAGGAACTTAATCAGTAGATTACACAGAAGTTTCATTTGATGATAGCTCAGTAGAATGGAAGATGGGAGTTAAGGTTATGAAGTAACCCCCCAAAATACTGGATAATCAGGTTCAGAAGTTCAAGAGTTGAGACATGGAGTAGGTAAAGATACAGCCCAATGAAGGTCTAGACTCAGAAATTAAAGTAGAGCTAAATGTAGTGAAGACAAAGTATTACTTATAGGTTGTTCGATTTTTAGAATAATAGTAATATATAAACTATCAATCTTAGCAAGTAAGTAATACATGGATATACAGTAGTTTCGAGGACGAAACTATTTTAAAGGGGGGTAGAATATAAGCCCCAAAGTTAAGCCAATTGACCATAGGATTAAACTTAGAACATAAGGTTTTGGACGATCGGTTAAGGAATCCGATTAAACCCCAAATTATAAACTAACGAGAGAAATATTAGTAAAAATGACCCTGTAAACTTGAATTTAAGAAAATAAGTAATAAAATAGGAGACTATAAAATTTTCAAATTTTAAGCATAATAAGTACTAATTACTGAAAATGCGAAAAGTGTAATAAAATAACTAATAAATTACTAAAGATAGATTATATGTATACTAAAAAAAAATTTTAAAATGACTAAAATAATAATTAGGAATGTTCACGTGTACCTCACATGTATTTACGTGTAGATAAAAATACGCGAAATTACCTAAATTGGCCAAAAACTAAGTAAATAATTAAAGAAAATTATAAATTAATTATGGAAAAATCAGAAAAAATCAGAAGAGGATAAGATGAATCAAGATAAGGTCGTGGCATGTCAGGATAAGCAAAAGAAAAATCAACCAATAAAATTTGGACAACATAAAAGCCAAAAATCAAGGAAAATTGGCAAAGTCTTGTCAAATTAATGCATAATAATTACAAAAATTGTCTATAAATAGCAAGAAAAATTCAGAAGCTCATTTGGCCAGATAAAAATTAGAGAGAGGCAAAAATTGAGAAAAAAATTCGGTTTAAAAAAAAAATTAGAAAAAACTGTGCAATTAGGGCCTTTAACGGGAACCCCTACTAGACGAGCAGCTGGGGGTGGACGGCCACTACCACCACACATTGGTGGCAGCGCCCAGGCTGGACGACAAGGCCATGGTGGCCGGCGGTGGCCGGAGCCACCCAGATTGGTGAGTCCGATTTCCAGCCCGATTTTGTGTAATTTTGTAAAAATAGTAAATATTATTAGAAAATTATGAATTTTGTTATTCTAAAATATTTTTATATTTAATTTTTAGGAAAAATATTATTTTGATGAAAATATTTCTAGTGATATAGGGTCCTTAAGAAATCGTGCAAAATCAAACATGTTTTGGTTTATAAATAAATGACCTTAGGAGTGTAGTTTCGAGCAAAAAATTTTTGTGTAGATTAATTAGATGATATAGAACAGTTCTATGAAGCCCTTTTTGAAAAATTAATTTTCTAAATTTTTAGATAATTTTTAGGCCCTAAAATGAGGCATAAAATGGGTCATTTAGGGTTAATTAAGTAATTAAATGATTAATTACCGATTTAGTAAATAATTATATGTTTTAGGATGTTGAAATCTGATGGAGTATAATACTTATAGCATTTAGGGTGTTAGATGTAATTATTAGGTTAATTATGTAGTAAATTAGTAATAGAAAAACATAGTAAATTATAAGTAAATTTTGTAAATTAGGATAATTAGGTGTAAAACCTGATCTAGGATGAATTTAGACATTTTGAAATGATAAGTGATGTTAGAGATGGTAATTAGGGTGATAAAAATATTAGAAGTGCATTATGTACATAAAAGGTAACAATATATAATATGTAATTTTTAGAAATATAATAAATAGAGAATCTTATAATAAAATTTGATATTTTGAGAATAATAAAAATGTACAATAAATTTGATAGGAAACTTGAATTTATGGAATTATATGAAAAATGTAAAAATTTATCACATTAGCAACGAATTCGGTACACTAATACGGATTTAAGTGTACCGAGTAAAATAAATACTGACTAAGGGTAATGATGGTATTTAGGAGATCGGGAAGTAATGTGATTAATTTCACATTATGGGTTGAAACGAATTTCTAGGGTTGGAATATAAAACACTACTTAGAAATCGAACTAGAACCTAATTTAGAAATCAATGCAGAAACCGTACCCGAATCTAACCCTAACCCTAGAATAATTATAAAGGACTTAAGACCTAGATAATAAAGTATATTAAACCCTAAACAAAACCTAACAATAAGCGTTATAGGATAAAATGAACCTATAATAGTTATATGAAAAGCTGAAACCACGTTTGTGTTATAAGGATGATCGGCGATGGCCTGAGCAAATTGGACCTCGAGTGAGTGAGCGAGGAGTCGGGGTAAGTTGGGACTAATACAATGCTGTATTTTGGGAGGCTTGAGATTATGCTTGGTTGTGCTTGTTAGATAGTTGGATGTGTGCATGTGCTTGATTATGGGTGATGCTGTGATTCTGTTTGTTGCTCTAGCATGTATGGTATGATTTGCATTAAATGATTGATCACCCTAAACTGGACTTAATCAAATATATGACCAGTAATCATAATCGGATATGCATGGCAACCCGTTAGGGGAACTTAGAACTCTCCGGCCAAATACCGACCCCTTCAAAAGGGATAGCGCAGGATTGTAAAATGGTCCCTTCTTTATCCTCAGTCGAACTAAGTAACATGAGAGGAGGTCGCGACGAGGGTGAAGACAGTGGTTTGAAGGTAGTCGCGGGAGGAGCAAGGTCTCCATTACACAAGCCTGGGTTTGGTTGTAAGTTATTGCATTAACGGCAACTCCTCAACCCGAATTAGAGCGAGCGCAATTTCTCTAATCTCACGACGGGCCACACAACGTCGTGCGATGGCATTTGCTTGCACATGCATTGCACCTAATAAGTGATTGAAAACCTTGTTGTGTGTAAGGTATAGTTTTAAGTTCTTCGTCCTAACTTACTGAGCTGTGGTTACTCACATCCCTATAGACGTCGTGCAGGTGCTGGCTAAGAAGCGGCAAATCACTACTCTGAAGCTAGCAACTGCTGGATCCTGGGGAGTGAGGAAAAATATTTGAAGAACAAATATATATTCTTAAGGTCTAAGTTTTTATCTTAGAATTATTTTTGCTTTTCATTTCTAAATAATGTAATAACTGAATTATAGTATATATATATATATATATTTTCTCACTTTCTTAGATAAATGCTTTATCTAAATTACAAACTGTTTATTTCAAAGCGGGTTAGTCGTGGACGCCTTGTGTAGATCAGGTCTAAGATAGCGGTTGTAAGGCCAACTTCTATCTTAGGATGGTTTACATGGCGGGGCTTTTACGATTTTACCACTTCGGAGCGTGACGGTCTGGAATGTTAAGTGCTGCACTGGATCGAGTGACGGAATTCGCCCGTGACAAGTGGTATCGGAGTCTGGAAAAAGGACTACTTGAGGAGAAAATGTCATTCGAGGGAGATAACAACACTTCAATGGTCGATGAGTTGGCTGACCATGATGATCACCATGTTACCAGGCAAAGGGCTAGGTACCGGGACTTGCTGAATTCCCTCCTTAATATGATGGATAGGGTAGAGTTGAGCATGGCTGAAGCTAAGGAACAATTTGATGAGTCTTAAGGTAGTCTTGAGAAGATGGAAGAAGAACTCTAAGGCGAATTGCAAAGGGCACTGAATCAAGCAGTAGAAGAGCTTAGGTAGCATGAATGTTATTAAAGAGAAGGGTGATGCTCTCCAAGCCTGAGTCACAACTTTAGAAACTAAGGAAGAGGCTTATGAAGCTAAGTTTGATGTAGTGGTAGTAGCTATCCGTCAGGAGATTGAAGATCTCAAGACTCAATTGATGGCTTGTCGAATTGCTGTTGCAAATGGAGTGACCGTCTAGACGGGCCATAGGGTCGATGTTCTAAAGCCAGAGCATTTCAACTGAACGTGGTCCGCTTGAGAAGTAGATAACTTCTTATGGGGAGTGGAACAATATTTTAACGCTGTAGGAATCCTAGATGATGCTGGAAAGGTACATACTGCTGATATGTATTTGAAAGATTCTACTTTGGTATGGTGCCGCAGGAAGGCAGCTGATATCAACACATGGGATAGCCTTATACAAGAGCTAAAAGGTCAATTCTCCCCTCAAAATGTTACTAAAGAAGCAAAGGTGAAATTGCGTCACCTAACCCATAAGGGTGGCATAAAGTAATATGTAAAGAAATTCTTAGAGTTGATGTTAGAGATCTCAGACCCTAACCAAGAAGATGCTTTGGTAATGTTTATGGATGGCTTAAAGCCCTGGGCTAAATTAGAACTAGAGCGAAGGGGAGTGGAAGACATTTCCAAGGCTATAGTAGTTGCCGAAGGCTTAATGGAATTTCGAAAGATAGATCCTAAGACCCTAGGAAGAAGATGGAAAGGGGGAGTTGAAAGGGAGAAGAGTGGGAGTTCTTCCAAGGGGAAAACCAAGGCAGAGGAAAGAGATAATGATTGAGGTAAGACTCGTGAAGGAAGAGACAGGGAATGATGGAAACCCCGTAAATTGAAATGTTATTTCTGTAATGGTCCCCATTATGCTAGGGAGTGTCCGAAGAAAGAGAGATTGGCGGCGTTAGTAGCAGGTGAGAGCTTAGATGAAGGGGATAAGGTTCAGTTAGGGTCAGTTCATCTAGTCAGTGCCATGAAGTCTCAAGTTAATGAAAGAAGAAAAGGATTGATGTATATGGAAGTATCGATAGCAGGTAAGAAACTTAATGCCCTCGTAGATATAGGAGCATCACATCTTTCCATTTCTGATATGGCAGCAAAGAAGTTGGGGCTAAAAATGGAGGAGACCAAAACATGGCTCAAAACAGTTAACTCAAAAGAAGTTCCTACTATTGGAGTAGCTAGGGGGATAGAGCTCTATGTTGGTCGTTGGTAGGAAGAGGAGACGGTTGAAGTAGTGCCAATGGATGATTTTGAGTTTGTGATTAGGATGGATTTCCTAGATCACATTGATGCACTTATTGTATTGCAGGTTAACTGCATTTGTATACTTGATCATAACTCACAATGTGTAGTCCCCATCATAAGAAAGGTAGGTCAAGCCACTAAACTCCTATTGGCTATGCAATTGGAAAAGGGACTCAAGAAGAATGAAGTCACTTACTTGGCTACCTTAAAAGTCAGGAAAGAGACTATTGGTTAAGAAAGGGTTCCACTACAAGTGGGGGAGATATTGGAAGAATTTAGGAATATAATGCCGTCAATGTTGCTTAAGAAGTTACCGCCAAGAAGAGAGGTAGACCATGTAATAGAATTGGAACCTAGAGCCAAGCCGCCTATTGCTATCCATATAGGACGTCACCTCTAGAATTAGAAGAGTTAAGGAAACAATTGAAGGAATTACTAGAAGTAAGTTTCATTAGGCCTTCAAAGGTACCTTTTGGAGCTCTTGTACTCTTTCAGATGAAACAAGATGGTTCACTCCGAATGTGTATTGATTATTAAGCCTTAAATAAGGTTACTATAGAGAATAAGTATCCTATTCGACTAATATCGGACCTATTCGACAGGTTAGGAGAAGATAGATATTTCTCCAAATTGGATTTATGGTCGGGATATCACCAAGTAAGGATTGCAAAAGGAGACAAACCCAAGACCAATTGTGTTACAAGGTATGGTGCTTTTGAATTGCTGGTCATGCCATTCGGCCTTACCAATGCTCCGGCTACTTTCTGTACACTTATGAATCGTGTCTTGGACCCCTTTCTTGATCAATTTGTAGTAATATACTTGGATGACATTATGATTTATAGTAAGACATTGGAGGAATACATAGAGCACCTTTACTCGGTATTCTTAGCTTTGAGAAGGAATGATCTATATGTGAAACTAGAGAAATGTGCTTTTGCACAAGAAGAGGTGACGTTCCTTAGTCACATAGTGGGGAGAGGAAAGATTATAATGGATGAAGGAAAGGTGCGGGCCATTTGGGACTGGAAGGAGCCCGCTAAGCCTACCAAGTTGAGATCTTTCCTTGGCTTAGTGAATTACTATAGAAGATTCATTAAGGGCTATTCGAAGATAGCGAGCCTATTGACAAACTTACTCAAAAAGAATATCCCTTGGGTTTGGAGTGCAGATAGATGATAGGCACTCGAGACCTTGAAGATGGCAATCACTAAGGAGCCGGTCCTTCTCCTTCCTAACTTTAGCAAACCCTTTGAGGTATATACAGATGCTAGTGATTTTGCTATCGGAGGGGTTTTAATATAGGAAGGACACCTTGTGGCATTTGAAAGCCGGAAGTTGAATGACACAAAGAGGCTATACTATCTTCGGGTATGGAGGCACTATTTCTTAATGAAGAAGTTTGTGCTCAAAATTGATAATATGGCTACTAGCTATTTTCAAACTCAAAAAAAGCTCTCTCTTAAGAAAGCCTGATGGCAGGTTTTCTTGGTGAAATTCGATTTCGACCTTGAACATAAGTCACTAACGTCATGGCGGATGCCTTGAGCAGAAGGGTTGAGTTGGCAACCATTACCAAACCTGAAAGCAACTTCGTTAATAGAATTCAAGAGGGGATGGAGAGTGATAAACAGACTAAAGCTCTATTGATCCAATGTCAAGAAGGGAAAATAAGGAGATTTTGGCAAGAGAATGGACTAATATACACAAGGGACATTGAATTTATGTACCCCAATCCTTGAACCTAAGAAGGGAGATACTTAGAGAGTGTTATGATTCTAAATGGGCAGGTCACCCAGGAATGCACTGTACTCAAGCCTTAGTGGAGGAAAAGTATTTTTGGCCACATATGATGAAAGATGTTGAGAGCTATGTTTGAACTTATCTCGTGTGCTACTAAGACAAAGTTGAACACAAGGCAACTTTGGGGCTACTAGAACCTCTTCCCATTCTTGAATGGCCATAGGAGAGTGTTTCCATGGAATTCATTGTAAGTTTGCCCCGATCGCAAGGGTATGGTAAAATTATGGTTGTGGTAGACAGGTTCTCAAAATACGTGACTTTTGTTCCAGTAACAAAGGAGTGCCCGGCAGATGAGGCTGCCCAATTGTTCCTGAGACATGTAGTAAAGTAGTGGGGCTTACCAACAAACATTGTGAGTGATCGAGATGGGTGATTCATAGGGAAATTTTGGACAGAATTGTTCAAACTTCTGGGATTCGAGTTGAACTTTTCAATTAGTTTGCATCTCCAGATGGATGGCCAGATGGAGCGCGTGAATGCTCTAGTAGAATTATATTTAAGGCATTTTGTAGGAGCTAACCAACGCAATTGGACCAAGTTGTTAGATGTGGTACAGTTCTCATTCAACCTACAAAAGGATGAGTCCATTGGATAGAGTTCTTTCGAGATCGTCTTAGGAAGGCAACCCTTAACTCCTCTTATAGTGACAATGGGATATAGGGGTCTAGCCTTCTCGCATATAAATTTGCAAGGGAATGGTAGGAAAATCATGACTTAGCTTGGGCATACTTAGATCGAGCTATCAAGAGAATGAAGAAGATTACAAACAAGAAGCGTAGGTTGATGGAATATCAAGTAGGCGACCAAGTGCTTGTTAAGTTACATTTGATACAACGTATGAGGGGACAACTGCATAAAGGTCTAATGAGGTGCTACGAAGGTCCATTCCCAATTATGAAATGAGTGGCGCGAGTGTCTTACAAATTGGAACTTCCATCCAACCTGAAATTCCACTCGGTTTTCCACGTAAGTATGCTAAAACCCTTCCATAAGGATGAGGAAGACTACATAAGAGCCATATCTCAAAGGGCTCCAATAGGAGTACGGGATTCATTTAACAAAAAAGTTGAAGGGATCATAGCTGATAGACATGTGAAGAGACGTAGGCAGACTCCTAGACATGAATATATGGTTATATAGAAGGGAAGACCAGAGAGTGAGGCCAGTTAGGAACTAGCCAAAGCATTATGGCAATTCAAAGACAAAATTCAAAAGTTTTATGATGAAGGAGCGATGAGGATGTCGCCGGATTGAGAGGGGAAGAATGTTACGGACCTCCTAAAATGGGCCATTCTCAAGAGGTTCCTAAAGGCCAAGACTAAAGCCCAAGCTTACTAAAATCTTCTAGAAGATGAAAAGCTCCAGAAGATTCTAGAGAAGTCTAGAATCTTATATAGTAGTAGGTGGGGTAGGTGAATGTGGTAGTTGGGAGTCAACTATAACCGTTAGATCGAGTTGATTTTAACTATTAAATTGTAAAGGCTTTCTATATATATAGAGGTGTTTCTTTCAGATGTAACACATAAGTCATTTGAGTGAATACAACATACCTTCATAGTTTCTCTCTTTACTTTCTCTCTCTAAACTTTCTGAGTATATTACAGGCTAATTTAGCCTTCCTTAGTGTGGTCAGGAATGTTAAGTACCATACGGGATCGAGTGACGGAATCCACCTATAACACGTGGAGTTATTTATTTAAGATGCCTATTGTTGATAAAAAAAAAAACATACTCGTATGAGAAAAAAAAACACACAAAGATTTAGGTCCTAATTCTTAAGAATTACCTATCTAAATTAGGAATCTAAGATTCTATCGGGGTTTTCGAATCTTATTACAGTATTTGCACTCTACTAGGATAACAAGAGGGAAGACTTAGTGTATAGGAATTGTTATCTAGCTTGACATTAACCTAACACTCGAGTTATACCTAATTGTACCATAGAGCTAAGTAAAACTCCAAATTACCCAATCATAATACAAGAATATCAACAACCACAATTGCTTCATCTTGTTCATACATAACCCATAAACAAAATAAGCATAAATCATCACATTCATGGTAGATAAGCATTTAGCACATAATACACATGAATATGAAAATAAAAATTGCATTAAATATGGAAAAAGTATGAGAAATATTATGAAATCGAGCTCCTTAACCTTAATATTAGAGTTCTTTAAGATTTTCCCAATAATCTCCATGAATGCAATGGGAATTTACAAATCTAAACCTTGAAAAGAGCTAAAATCCATTAAAACTCTATGTTACGAGCATGAAAATATAAGAAAACACCATGGAAATCATAAAACTAACTTAAAAGTAAACTAAAATAGTCTAAAGACAAGTGAGTAGTGGATTAAAGGCCTTAGACCCTAAAAATTGCAAAACAAAATTTGTAGCAAATGAAGAAGAAGTTTTTATATCAGGGCACTATTGTCATGATGGTATATTGCTTCTGTTATGATGGTGGATAGGTGTCATCCATAACTCCTCTTCTTTCTTTAATGAAACGATGCATTTTGCTTTAAGGTTTTAGCTTATCATCATGACTGTATATTCTACTCCGTATGATACTTTTACATGTTCTGTTCTAGATGCTAGCAAGTATACTAGCTTAACAATTGCTTAAGGTGACTCTTCAAATCAACTACTGGCATGACAGTAACTAGGGATATTGTTAAGTAGGTATAACTCTCTAATTTTGCCACTTGATTTCTTTTGTTCATGACATCCGCTTGATAGTGGCTAGGGTTAACGTCAAGCCGATTGTTTTATCTTGATATTTTCTTCTTTTTCTTTGTTTCCATCTTCTTGAATGTTAGCCTTAGGACCTGTAAGATCAAACGCTAAAAGCTTAAATTCTTTAAATATATACTACTTTTAAGCATTGAAACACAAAAACTATGAATGGCACTTGTCTTGAGAAATTATATGTGATTTTAATGAAAATTCATACACTTTGGCTCGAAAATTTGTTAAGTCACATATAATTGTTAGAGAAATCCTTTAGGTAAGTGTGTAGTTCTACACACTTATCAGTACCCCCAATTTTATAACTTTCTTATTCTTAAGCAAGCTTAAACCACTTGTAGAACAATGGCTATTTATAGATTGATCAATTTGTACATAGCCCTAGTCTTTCCCTTAAGCCAACCATAATTTAGAAAAATGACAAAATTAGATTGTTCTTTATTCGAATCTTGCAAAATTTTTTAATTTCTTAATTATGGTTACCTTTCACTCATGCATCTCAAACCTTTGCTCAAGAGAGCACTTTATTCCTTACCTTTCCCCCAACTGAACACTAAGAACTCATGAATCCATTCTAGAATTCATCATTCCAAAAGATGTGCCAAGCATTCATTGGGTACCTCAAATATTCACTCGTGCTCTCTTTTTCTTTTTTTTGTATCTTTTTTCTTTTGTTTTTATTTTTTCTTTTTGGTTAAGTTTACCCACAACTTTTGAATTATGGTCTATTTTCATTCTATTTTTTATTAGGAAATCCTTTTTAAGACCAAAACAATTTCAACATCTTTTCTAACACTATACTTAGCCACTTGGAAATTCAAAAAGGGCATGATACATGAGAATCAATTTTCTAAAAAGTAAATGCCTTACTCTAACAAGTGGCATCATCTTATTCTAAACTCATGAATCTAAAATTAAATACAGAGGGTAACAATCTAATATAAGGATTTTGTCCATTAATTCTAGAGTAATGTAAAAAGTTCACTCCATTTGTTTCTTATTCATGAACATAATAAAAACAAAAATTAATTAATCTTTTTCAACACAACTAAAAAATTTCAAGAAAACAAAATAGACTTAGAAACCAAATATCGAGGACAAACATAATATCAATTCAACAAAGCGTAGCTACAGCTTCAATCCACTCCATACATTCCTTATCCTTAACTTCAATTTCTCATATAATTTGAACTTATCATTAAACATGAATTAAAAAGATAAGGTTAGAATAGGATTGTTCTAATGATTTAGCTAAGCTGCTTTATCTTGTTTCCTTCTTATTTTTGAGGTCCTTTGGGAGCTAACCTCAAGCTTCTTTAAAGATCTGTAAAAGAGCATAAACTATCTTATTTTGTTATCTTCTTGAAAACATAAAACAAAACTGGAACAACCTGAAGAAAAGTGAGTAGAAACTAAATGAAACTCTGATAGGTTAGCGCTCAGGTTTTAAGTCCCTTAGTAGGACCCTTCGTTATGGTTATCCTAATCGATCTTTCAATTGTAGAATTGTTTTGTCTTTTGCTAAAACTTATCCTTGATGAAAATGTTTTAAGATTTGCCCATTGGCCTTGAATGATTCTTTAGTCTCTCCCTTTATCTCAATAGTCCTATAAGGATGAACCTTAGTCACAACATAAGGGTCTCTTCATCTAGACTTCATTTTCCTTGGAAAGAGTTTTAGTTAAGAATTGTATAATAACACTTTCTATCCCTCTTGGAATCTTCGTTGAAGAACTCTTTTATCATGACATCTTTTGATCTTCTCCTTGAAAATCTTAGCATTCTCATAGGCATCATTTCTAAATTCTTCCATCTTATTCAACTGAAGTAATTGATTCTCATAGTCATGTCATGATTAAAGTTCAAAAACTTTATCATCAAATAGGCCTTGTGCTCTAATGCAATTGGAAGGTGACAAGCTTCCAAATACCATAGGTATGGTGACATCCCAATCGGGTTCTTATAGGTTGTTTTGTATGCTTATGATGCATCATTAAGCTTTAGCAACTAATCTTTCTAAAAAGTGCTGACCCTTTTTTTCCAAGATGTGCTTCAACTCTTGATTTGATAGATTAACTTGGCCCCTTGTTTGAGGATGGTATGGAGTTGCTCCCTTGTAGTTGACACCATATTTGGCAAGTAAGTTTCTAGCTGCTTGTTGCAAAAATGAGATCCTCCATCATTGGTGATTGACTGTGGAGTTCCAAATCTAGTAAAGATTTTATCTTTGGGACATTTAAGCACTCTTGAATCATTTGTGGGTAATGCTATAGCGTCTACATTTGCTCACATAATCTACTATGGCTAAGATATATTTGTTTGAGTTGGATGGAGGAAATGACCCCATGAAATCAGCTTCTCATATGGATGCCACGTTTTTGCCATATAATTTTTATGTTTGGATTTGCTAGGTTTGCATTCATTTTTAGCTGGCTAGTTTATTAGAAATAGTAGTTAATAAAATAGGATAATTAGTTAGTTGGTTAGATTAGTAGTTTATTAAATTTACTTATTGCATGTACTGGGATTTAAATTTTTAGTTTATTTTTGGTTGATTAGGATTAGCGGTTAATGTAAATAGAATAATTAGCTTAATTAGTTAATTTGATTAGGTTATTTTTTTTAATTAGGTTAGGTTAAGATTATTGAAAGAAAAAAAAAGGTCGGACAAAGTTTAGCGCCAGGCATGTAAGGGAACTAGGTGTGCGTGAACTTCATGCACCCTATCATCTCTTTGTGAAAAATGAGCTTAGGAGCTCAGAACAAAGTAGAAATGGAGTTTTTTCAAAAACCAGATTTTTTCTAATACCAAATCTACTCGAATTCTTAATCGATATTTTTGAAGAAACATATGTTAATCTACAGGAATTCATGAAGATGCAGATTATGTTTAAGGATTTATACAAATTGAATCAAATCTAAAATAAAAAAAAAAATCACACTTTATCACTTGGGATTTTAGATCCAACTAAACTTATCTTATAGTATTCAAATCTTGTCCATAGGTTTTTTTATAAATAAGATGGCACATTAAAGCATCGAACATAATAAAAAAATCAAGTTGAAGCTCTTGAACATAAGAGTAAGGTACATTTTCTCTCTTTAGTTAGGTAGCCGAACTACACAATCTCTCTTTAGATTTTCTTCAATTTTAGATAAAATTGAAAAAAATACAAAAAAAGTACCTTTAATAGCGTTTAGAGGTTGAATTGGGTAGAAAAAATATAAGCTTTAAGCACAATCTTTTAAGAATCAGTTAGAATCAAGTTAGGAAGTTTGGCTGTTTTAGGTGATCAAATTGGCAAAACATAAACCCTTCTTGGATATGAACCACCATTGGAGCTACAACCAACACATCTATTATCACCGGCTTCCGTTCACTACTGTTGCTATAATCCCCCTACACATGCCCACATCCCATGAAGAACGAATTCGACCTGTTTTGTGGTTAAAGAAGGTTTCACTAATTTTTTGTAGTTTTTTTTTTTTTTTATATAGTTTATAGTTTATTCATGTTAGTATAGTTTTATAGAGATATTTGTTTGGATGTATTTTTTTTAGTGTCTATTGTGAATATTGTTCCTGCATGCATAAAATCGCATAATTTTGCATCATTTTTTTAAAATTTGCATTAAATCGTTTTTTCAAATCTTGCAGTAAATCATGTTTTTTTAAGTCTTACATTGAATCATATTTTTCATTAACTTGCATAAAATTGCATTTTTTTTTAGAAAACCTTGCATGAAATTACATAAATTCATATCTTGCATAAAAGTAACGTCTTTATCAAATTAGGTACAAGAATTGCATCTTTTCCACATCTTTTGAATCACGTGTGAAATTCATGTGTTTCCTAAAAAAATATAAAAAATCATATCTTTTCTAGAAAATTGCATATCTTGTATAAAATTCATATTTTGCATTGAAAAATTTGCATAAAAATCATATCTTTCCTAAGATTGTATATCTTGCATGTAAATCAACAATTTCTTTCATAGCTTATATAAATTAACAATCTTTTTCATATCTTGCATGAATCAACAAGAGTAGGAATCTTTTTCATATCTTACATAAATTAGCAATCATTTTCATATCTTGCATAAAAGTCGCATTTTTTCATATCTAGCGTAAAATTGCATATCTTTCATATTTTGCACATGATTCATAAAACAATTTAGATTCTTCAAATTCTCACAAAAATAGTACAATATCATAGTTTTCCAACATATTGCACTATATATAGAAATGCATATTTTTTAAAATTTGCATAATTAAGAGTCTTTTAGCTTTTTTGTGGAAAAAAAAAGTTTTATCATGTAGAAAAAGGATTTTCCTAAAGGAAAAAAATTCTTGATTTAAGTTTTTCAAGAATTAGGTTCCTTTAACTTTTTTCAAAATTTGGCAATAAAATTAGGATATTTTTTAGATTTTTTTTATACATAAATTAAACTAGAGAAAAATGTAAACTTGACACTTTTTTTTAGAAATAAAAAAAACTCACACATTAAAGTTTTACAAAAATTACAAAATTATGTTGGTTTGGTTCTTATTAATGGGTACGTAAGCACCTCTAAGGCAATCATAAAAAAGGAAAGACCTTCTGTTTTGTTCTTTTTTATTTTTTTTTGGAAAATTCATAATATAAAATAACAAAAATATCATTCTTCTTGTATTTTTATGTTTTTTTTTGTTGTTTTTATGTCCTTTAGAAAAATCATAAAAACTAAGACACGTTAATTAGTTTTTTTTTTCTTAATTCCTATATGGCGACATTTGTTTTAATAAGTTATCCTTCGAACTTAGTTTTTTGCTTAAAAATCTTTTAGAAATTAATTTCTAGAAAATTTGTGGATTAGTGTCTAAGTTAGGGTTTTTCCACCTAAAAACCCTAATTTTATTTTTTACGAGTTTTACTAGTTGGCAACTCTAACACTGATTTTTCAAAAAATATTTTTAAACATATTTTAAAGAAAGATATTTTTCCTTAATTTAATATCGAGTAATCTATATTAAGTGGGATGAATATAGTATAAATTAAATTAAGGAAAACCACAATAGGGTTTGATAGAATTAACGACTTCACTAGGAACTTAGTGGGCTAGCCATATTGAAATTAAAAAAAGCTAATTAGTAGGCCTTCATTTTTTTTATTTGTATATTAATGTACATAGTTGTACTAATGGGTTTTATTATTGCAGGCTAAATTGAAAAGAAAGCAAGAAAGAAAGAAACGGGCTTAATAAGCCAAGTTTTTTTTTTTTTTTTCAGTTTAAGGGGGATTAATCTGTATGTACCATATATGTGTACATAGATGTGGTTAGACTTAGACTACCTTAGAAAACTAGGATAGGATGTCATTGTGTAGCCCTTAGATTGTTGAGGTCTTTATTTTTACTAGGCACTGATAGACAAATTGATCCTTACTTAGATGTGCTTGCGACTCATTTCTCTAAAAATTTATGATGCTACGGAGCTTAAGGACCTATTGAACTCACTTTTATTGCATTCATGATAATGGATCGACAAATAAGTGATAGTGCAACATTTTTTTAAAAATAATAATATTATAAAGAGTTGTAACTTTTTAAATTTTTCTTGGTATTGTAGCCATTGTAAATTATTTTCATGTATTTTTACCATGCAATAAAAATGAAAAGAAAAAAAAATTAAATAAAGTTTAATTTCTTTTTGTATAGTATTTTCATTGTAACTTATAAAAAAATAGTCTATATAGTAGGGTTCTAACTAGTTTTATGGCTTATTGATGTAATCGTGAAATGTTAATTAATTTACAACTCCTTCCA
Source organism: Lumnitzera racemosa (assembly GCA_024138005.1). Lineage (NCBI taxonomy): Eukaryota > Viridiplantae > Streptophyta > Magnoliopsida > Myrtales > Combretaceae > Lumnitzera > Lumnitzera racemosa. Next base: position 25,168,690 of record JAMXBC010000004.1, on the reverse strand, counting down.
CTTTTTAATGACAAAAAAAATTTATCGCACTATTGTTAATTGCTAATCCTTACATTTGCATTCATGTGTCTCATTATGTACATCATTCATTTATTTATGATATGTTTTGTTTTTTTCCTTAGTTGTTTGTTGTGCTATGATGTATATATATATTTATAAAATAAATCTTTAATATTAACTATATTTTTTTGTGGGTCATGCAATTATGAATATTAACTAAGGTAAAGATTATTATGGAACTGTCATTTTTTTTCCAGGTTTTACAATAGATTTTTGAAATAAAAAGAAAATTAAAAAAGTACTTTATGATAAAAACCAGTTTCATGAAATTTTTACTTAGTTGGTTGCTATTGTAATGGCGTACATGTACCATACTATTAAGAAATAACGAATACTAAAATAATAAAAGGAACCAAAGAAAAAAGCGAGGGGGGTGGGTGTTTTAGTCATCCGGTTTCCATTGTAAATTGTTTTGTCATTATAAGGTTAACAATTTTGTAGGTACCTATGTTTTTTCCCTCTATTAACCTTTTGTAGTAAAATTTATCTGCCCCTTAGGTTGTCATAATTTTAATAGAATTTTCTTCACAAGTCGTCACTCTTAAGTTATTCCCTTCTAAGTTATCTTCTTCTAATAGGTTATCTCAAAGTGAACTTTTCACCTCTCTATGTCATCTTCATAATATAATTTGTTGTCCTCAATTGTCATTCTCATTGTCCCCACGATCTTTAACCGTTTATCTATGCAATAAGCTTAATTAGATTTGTTAATGTTAGTATTAGGTTGTCTGTAAAATAAAATAAGCACTGATTTTCAATAAAGTCTCCAAAAAGAGATGTGTTTAAAATTAGGAAAAATTTTGTATGATTTATAAATGATTACTTCTCTTCGATTGTCACCATTAGTTTACCCTTTTCAGCATCACATTTCGTAAAATAATCACCTAATTCGTTATTAATTAATCTCATTATTATTGTTGTTTTTACAATCGTATCTTTGTTGTCTTACCTTTATAATAAATTTATTCTATTTTTTAGGAGATCTTATTTATTTTTATTTTATTTTCTTTGTGACATAAATTGTCTTTTGACTTTGATTAATAAGTCTTTTCAAAAAAATTTTATTTGGAAAAAAAAAAGGAAATTTCTAAGAAAGGGGCATTGTTAGTAATTTGAGAATTTCACAAAGCTCTTGAAGAGTGCATTTAATTATGCCAACCTGGCCTAAGGTCTATGGTCATTCATTTTAAGCTAGGTGTTTTTGGTAACCTATGAGCTAAGACCTAATACTGAGAGGCATATCCTTAAAAATAGTGGAGACAAGAGCCATCCATCGATCCTAAATCGAAAAACTTAAGATGCACACTGTTAGACCTTTTTAAAAGCCTAAGACACGAAAACTTAAACTTAGACACTAGACCTTTCCACCTATTTCAACCCACTTTAAGTCGAAGAGAACCTAAACACCTGGCTTACTGAATTCACTTAGAGTTTTGCCTACCCACACTAACCCTTTCTAAGCCAAAAAGGTCCTAAACATGATACCTACTCACTCTACAAAACTATCCATCTTGCTCTAACACTGAAACTAAACATAAAACTTGTCTTTACTATGAATTATCCACCAATAAGCATAATGACTTGAGTTGGGGGCAATAAATGGGGCAAGTGGAGGACTTACCCATCTAATTGAGTCTAAAGGGGTAATCAATTTTTAAGGAATAATGGGACAAGCAATGAATTGACTTAACTAAGTAGGTTTAGGGATAATTTTCAAAAGCGTCAAATTAAGATCCAATTGCTAGACTAAGTTAAGGAGCAAAAGGGGCATATGGGCCCATCATACTTGGAAAGTCTTAAATTGGACAATTAGAGTTGGGGATCCCTAAAACTAATGTGAAAAGAGAAGTGCAAAAATGTGAAGCCGACCATCAAGTTGGGGTAAATAAAATTTGAGAGAAGCAAATTTGACCAAATAAAAAAGTATGTTATTTTTCATAGGGAAAGGTGATGATATTACTTAAAAAGTTTATGATGAAAGGTAAACTATGTTTTAAACACTAACCTTAACCATATGAGAGTTAAGTGACACAATGAGAGTATTTGAGCTCATTCCTTAAAGAAGGGTCATTTTGAACTTGATACACATGTTAAAATAATGTTAGGCATTCACTTCATCATCCTTAAACACAATTACCCCTTATAAACCCATTTGAGCCTTTTGGGGATTTTTTCCCCCCTTAAAATTAGCCATGTCAAGAACCACCCTATATTGGGTGGTCAAGAGGTTATGGCCATTAATTTGAAGATAAAAAATAAATTAACTCGTGTTTACCTTAGTTGCACCAAATCATGAACAATACTTGTCAAAGATAATTTAGTTTGTTTAGAATAATGAAGAGCATTGAGCCATGTACACTTCACTTTGACCCATACACTCTTCTAAACACCTTAAGCACATGGATTTTTCCAATTTCTCTAAACCCAAATGCACTTCATTTAGGTCCACACACTTTAAACTCATAAAAGCTTAATAGCTTAGGGAACTATCACTTTGGCAAAAAAAAAAAAAAAAACAAAAAATTGGAGAAAAGAGAAGAATAGGAAAGGAAAAAAAAAAGAGAAAAGAAAAAAAGGAGACAAGAAAAATGAAAAGAAGAGAGAAAGAAAAGAAAAAAAAAAAAGAAAAGAAAAGGAGAAAAGGAAAAAAAGAAAAAAGATGGAAAATAAAAGCAATGTGATCTTATTTAAAGATGAGCTTAAACTTCTAAGGCTCGATCATTGAGTTTGAAAACCATGATTAGACTCCTTACTTGAAATGCTACGTCTTCTACGAGTACTCGAAGCATAAATACATCAAGATTTTCAAGCCCAAAAGCATGAAGCCTTAATATTATAGTGCTACCCACATGACCACCCCTAATTTAGCTTTGTTAACTAATGAAATGGACTTAACTTAAGTGATATTTGCTTACGAAATTAAGGTGAGCCCTTGTTCAGTTTGTTTCTAGCTTCTTGACTTATAAGCTTGAGATAGAGTTGATGTGATTTCTTTCAAATTGGTTACTACAGATTTTTGCTTTTGTTAATCGTTGACCAAAAAGCTTATATTGCGGTCCCAAGAAAGACCTAATTGATTGACTAGGATGTATCATTTACAAGATGGATTGCAATTTTTGGAATTGATGCTAAGAGTGAAAATAAGCTTGTAGGAATTTGAGAAAGTCCTCTTAGACTAAATATTTCAAATACTGATACCCATTCTTTAGATAAAAAGTGAAAGAATAGTTGAATACTTTCCTAGGTGCATAAATTGTCATTTACACCAATTTTGAAATTAGTGCTTTGAGAGATTTTAGGAATCATGAAAGATGCTCCACAAATCATGACTTTAGACAAGAATGAGTGATTAATGGATAGAAGGAAAGCCTATTGCTTATTTGTAAACTTTAGAGCCTGAGAGAGTATCTTACTCACTAGCAATGCTCTTTTTCACTTAAAAAAAAAATGCATTTTTCAAAATTTTTAGTAAATTTTTTGTGAATACCCCAATTTTTGGAAAGAAAGATAGGATTTTTAAAAGTTGTTAAGTTGGACTAAAAAGTTAAACTTTTAAAGAGTCTTCAAAAGTTAAGCCTGAACTTGATAAGTGGTTTATCATTAAAAAAAAAGAAAGAAAGAGAGAGAGAGGTTTAAGCTTAGGCTTGACAGATAGCTTAGTAATCGACCTTAAGCCTAAACTTAATAGATGGTTAACACTCTCTTTACCTTAAACTTGACAAATAGTCTAACATTTAGAAGTTAACCCCAAACTTGGTGGCTAACACTTTTGTAAGCTTAGACTCGAAAAGTAGCCAAGCATTTAGAAATTAAGCCTAAACCCAATAGATGGTTGGCATTGTCTAAAGCCTAAACTTGATAAATAGTCTAGCATTTAGAAATTAAGCCCAAACCCAATAGGTGACTAGCACCCTCATAGGCTTAGACTCGAGAAGTAGTCAAGTACTTAGAAGTTAAGCCTAGACTCGATAAATGGCTGACACTCTCTTAAGCCTAGACTCAATAGATAGTCTAGCATTTTGAAGTTAAGTCTAGGCCAATAGATGGCTGGCATTTAATTTAAGCTTAGGCTCAATAGATAGCCTAACTCTTAAGCTTAAACTTAACAAATGGTTTAACAACCAAATTTAAGTGTGATTTGACAGTTGATTTGCATTCTTTTAAGCCTAAACTTGACAAATAGTTTAGCACCCAATTTTAAAGCTTAGGCTCTACAGATAGCCTAACATGTAAATTTTAAGCCTAAACTTGATGGAAAATTTAGCACCTAAATGTTAAGCCTAAGCTCGATAGATAGCCTAGCATCTAAATTTTAAGCTTAAACTCGGTAGATAGTTTAGCAACTAATAACTAAGCTTAGCCTCTATAGATAGTATAGTAATTAAACTTAAGCCTAGGCTCGATAGTTGGCCGGCATTCTTTAAAAGCCTAAACTTAATAGATAGTTTAGTATTCAAGACTAAACTCAAAAGATAATAATCGAACCCTAAAGCTAGGTTCGATAGCTAACCTAGTATTGAAACTTTTAAAAAGCCTAATCACTAAGATGGTTGCCATTCCTTTTTTTTTTTTTTAAGCTTTGTCATTGTGGAGATTAGCTCCTTAGATAAAAGTGTATGGGGAGCTTAGGGCAAAAATGAGGCATCTCTTTTGTCTTTATAGTGAAATTTTACTTAAACTTCCCTATAAAAAAGAACAGTTGTAGATACCTTACTTTTGCCATATAATTTTTAGGTTCGAATTTTGGGTTTACATTATTTTTTAGTTGGCTAGTTTATTAGAAATAGTGGTTAATAAAATAGGATAATTAGTTAGTTGGTTATATTAGTAGTTTATTAAATTTAATTATTACTTGCATTAGAATTTAAAATTTTAGTTTTATTTTTGGTTGATTGGGATTAGTAGTTAATGTAAATAGAATAATTAGTTTAATTGGTTAGATTAGATTAGGTTATTTTGTTTAATTTGGTTAGGTTAGGATTATTGAAATAAAAAAAAAAGGTTGGACAAAGTATAGCATAAGGCACATAGGCTTCACTCGTTGGCGTGTAGGGGAACTGAGTGCATGTGAGCTTTACGTACCCCATCATCTCTTTGTGCAAAAAGAGCTCAAAAGCTCAAAACAAAGTGGAAATGGAGTTTTTTAAAAACCAAATTTTTGTTTTCTAATACCAAGTCTACCCAAATTACTAACTGATTTTTATGAAGAAACATATGTAAATCCATAAGAATTCATGAAGATGCAATTTATCTTTAAGGATTTATATAAAGTGGATCAAATGTAAAATTTAAAAAAAAAATTTACACTTCATCACTTGTGATTTTAGATTCGATTTAAACTTATTCTAAAGTGTTGAAATATTGTCTATAGGTCTTCTATAAATAAGATATCACACTATAGAATAGAATACAATAAAAAAATCTGATAGAAACTCTTGAGCAAAAGAGAAGTATACATTTTCTCTCTCTAGTTAGGTACTTAAACTACACAATCTCTCTCTAGATTTTCTTCGATTTTACACAAAATTGAAAAAAAAAAAAAACCAACTCTAATAACATCTAGAGATTGAATAGGGTAGAAAGAACATAGGATTTGAGCTCAATCCTTTAAGAAATAGTTAGAATCAAAGTAGGAAGTTTGTGTGTATTAGGTGTTCAAGTTGGTGAACATAAACCTTCCTTGGACGCAAACCACTACCGGAACATGGTTAGCACATACACCGTCACCAGCTGTAGTACGTCATTGTTGCTACAAATCCTTACGAGCACTCATGACTCGTGAAAAGTGATTTGACTCATTTTGTGGTTGAAGAACGTTTCACTTGTTTTTTTAAGTTTTTTTTTTTTTTAGTTTTAGTTTTGAGTTTTCCATCTCTTAGTTTATTCATGTTAGTATAGTTTCATAGAGCTATTTGTTTATATGTCTTTTTTTAGTGTCCATTATGAATATTGTTCATGTGTGCATAAAATTGAATAATTTTGAATGATGTTTTTTTTTTTCAAAAAAATAATTGCATCATTGTTCTTTTTAAATCTTGCAATAAATCACATTCTTCTAAATCTTGCATTAAATCATTTTTTAAAATATTACATTAGATCATTTTTCTAAAATCTTGCATTAAATCGTTTTTTTAACTCTTGTATTAAATCATGTTTTTTTTTTTTTTTAAATCTTGCATTGAATCACATTTTTCATAAACTTGCATAAAATTGCATTTTTTATAAAAGCCTTGCATAAAATTGCATAAATTCATATCTTGTGTAAATTTTAAATCTTGCATTAATCCTACAGAAAATTCACATCTTTATCAAATTAGGTACAAGAATTGCATCTTTTCCACATCTTTTCAATCATATGTGAAATTCATATGTTCCCCCCTAAAAAAAAAATCATATCTTTTTTAGAAAATTGCATATCTTGTATAAAATTCATATTTTGCATAAAATTCATATCCTGTATGTAAATCATATCTTTTCCATATCTTTTGAAAAATCTGCTTAAAAATCACATCTTTCCTAAGATTGCATGTCTTGCTTCAAACTCATATCTTGCATAAAATTCACATCTTGCATGTAAATCAGCAATCTTTTTCATATTTTGCATAAATTAGCAATCTTTTTCATAGCTTGCATAAATTGGTAATCATTTTCATATCTTACATAGAAGTCACATTTTTTTCATATCTAGCATAAAATTGCATATCTTTCATAAAAATTGTAGATTCTTCATGTTCTCATAAAAATAGTACAATTTACATAAAAATATCATAGTTTTTCAACATATTGCACATGTATATATAATTAAATATTTTCTAAAATTCGCATAATTAGGTGTCTTTTAGCTTTTCTTTAGGAAAAAAAAAAGTTTTAACACGTAAAAAAAGGATTTTTCCTAAATTAAAAATAATAATTTGACTTTTTCAAAAATTAGGATCTTTTAGGTTTTTTCAAAATTTGGCAATAAAATTAGGATATTTTTTAGTTTTTTATTTTAAATAAAGTAAATTGGAGAAAAACATAAACCTAGCATTTTTCTTTTCAGAATAAAAGCAACCTATACCTTATAGTTTTACAAAAATTACGTAACTACATCGGTTTCATCCCAACCAGCGGATATGTAGACACCTTTAGGCAACCGTAAAAATGGAAAAAAAAAAACGCTTATTTTGTTCTTTTTTTTTTAGAAAATTCTTAATAGAAAATAATAAAAATATCATTCTTCTCATATTTTTATGGTTTTTTTTTTGTTATTTTTATGTCCATTAGAAAAATCATAAAAATTAAGACCCATTAATTCGTTTTTTTTTTTTATTCTTACATGGTGACTTTTGTCTTAATATGTTAGTTTCCGAGTTTAGTTTTCTGATTAAAAGTTTTTTGAAAATTATTTTTTAGAAAATTCGTGAACCAATGTCTAAATTAGGCTTTTTGGTAATTTTACTTTTTACCAATTTTTGCTGTTTGGCAACTCCAAAACTAATTTTTCAAAAAATATTTTTAAACATTTTTTAAAGAAAGATGCTTTTCCTTAATTTAATGTTAAGTAATCTATGTTAAGTGGGTTGAGCTTAGTATAAATTAAATTAAGAAAAACTAAAATCCCATATATCAAATATCTTTACTACTAAAATTTCGTACTGTGACATATCATACCGCTTGATTACATTTTTGATCATTTAACATTGTAAGCACCCTTTAACAAATTCTCTACAATCCTTAAACAATGTAGGCTAGTAAAATCCACACTGAAGCACTTTTGTACCAATTCTTGTTTCCCCAAAGTGTTCTACTTCTTCGCGACTGTGATAATGAGTTATGATGTCAATAGTTTCATCTTCAAGTGTATATCTCCTTATTACTTGATTGATACAACTTTTGAACAAATATAGTTCATCCTAGAAATACGACTTAATGTTTGCCAAGAACTTTCTTCTTCTATCTTCTAAGGTCCCATAAGGCAAAATTCCACTCACTAAGTAATTGACAATGTCTGCATACTAAGGTACAATCATGGTTGAGATGGAGGATAATTGCTTGTCAGGGAAGAACTCATTAATAGGTGGCTCTTCTTTACTATTAACAATTCTAGATAAATGATCAACCACCAAGTTTTAGGTCCCCATCTTATCTTTGATTATAAATCAAACTCTTATAAGACTAGAACCTACCTAATGTATCTTGGTTTCTCATCACTCTTGGAGACAAGTTATTTCAATGCCACATAATTGGTGTATACTATCACCTTTGATCCAATGAGGTATGAGTGGAAGTTATCATAAGCAAATACTATTGCCAAAATTTCCTCTTTTGTTGTTGCATAGTTTTTCTGAGCATTTTTTAGTTCTTTGCTAGCATAAATTATTGCTTGAAATTATCGTTATCTTTGCTAGCCTAATACAGCTCCTATAGCCATGTCGTTTGCATTATACATCAATTCAAAGGGAAGGTTCTAATATGGTGCTACTATAACTAGTGATGTGGTCAATCTAGCTTTCAACTTCTTAAAAGCTTCTACACAAGCCTTGTTAAAATGAAATGGTACATTTTTTTCCAACAGCCTGCACAATGGTTTAGAAATTTTGGAAAAATCATATATAAAATGTTGATAAAATCTTGCATGTCTTAGGAAACTTTGAACTCCTTTGATGTTCACTGGAGGTGGTAACTTTACTATTACTTCTACCTCGGCAAGATCTACCTTAATGCCCCAGCTTGAAATCTTGTATCCTAAGACAATTCCTTCACTAACCATAAAATGACATTTCTCCTAGTTTAGAGTTAAATGCTTCTTCTTACATATCTTGAAAACTTTGGTTAGATTTTCAAGACATCTGTCAACTAAATTCATGAAAATAGAGAAATCATCCATAAATACTTTAATGCTTTCTTTAATCATGTTTAAAAATATGGTCATCATACATCTTTGGAAGGTTGTTGGAGCATTACATAATCCAAAAGGCTTGTGTCAAAATGCAAATGTACTATATGGGCAGATGAAAGTGGTTTTTTCTTGGTCTTCAAGAGTAATATGTATTTGATTATATCTCAAGTAATCATCTAAAAAACAGTAATATTCATGTCCAACCAGTCTTTCCAGCATTTGATCAAGGAATGGCAAAGGGAAATGTTCCTTTGGAGTGACATCATTTAGGTTATGATAATCTATGTACATCCTCCATTCGGTAACAATTTGGGTCTGTATGAGTTCATTCTTGTCATTCTTCACAATAGTCATACCCCCTTTCTTTGGTGCAACTTGAACTAGGCTCACTCATTTACTATTTAAATTAAGTATATAATTCCTACATCTATGAGTTTCAGGACTTACCTCTTAACTACCTCTTTTGGTGTCGGTTTAAGCTATCTTTAAGGCTAAATTGCTGGCTTATAATTGTCCTCCGTAGGGATTTTGTGCACACATTCTGAAGGGTAAATACCATAGATATCTACAATTGTCTATCCTATGGCTTCTTTATTCTCTTGGAGAACTCACATCAATTTCTCCTCCTTACCTAATGGTAATTTTGCAGCTACAATTACTAGTGAAGTGTCATTTTCCCTCAGGAATATATATTTCAAATGTGAAGGCAATTGGTTGAGCTTGAGAGTTGGGCCTTTTTGGATTGAAGGGAGAGGCTTTCCCTTGTTGACTCTATCTCTTTAAAATATTGTTCTCGTGATTGGATCTCTTTTACTTGATTGGATTGCTCTTCCTCATTTGATTCTATCATTAAACCTTATTGCCATTGTTGTTTCTCTTTCCACTTTTCCAATACTATTGTATGATCAAGTCCATTGTGAAGCAAGTATTTTCTTTCTTTAGGTCTTTCATCCCCCCATAGATATTAAAAGTGACTTCTTCATTTAGGGCTTGGAGTGTTAATTTTCCATCTTTCACATTGATAATTGCATTTTTCATGGCTAAGAAAGGTTTTCCTAATATCAAAGGAATCTCTCCATCCACTTCCATATTTAAGATGATGAAGTCTACAGGAAATGTAATGTAATGCAATGCCCTGAGACCCTAAATAGGTGCTACAACCTACCACATATCCCAACTAGCTTGAGATATGTAAGGCTTCTAAGTCCACAAATCAAGAATATAAGAGAATCATACCACATAATATATAAAAATCTACAAAGGAGTAAGAAGCTACATCCACTCATAATCTCATAAAAACTGGAATATCCAGCAGAGTTTGGAAGCATGATGACTTATAACCAAAAACATAAGATAAGTCAAGTAACTAAAACCTTAGATATCAAAAGAAGTCTATCTCCTCAAAGGAACATAATCCTCAACATAACATAAACTCCAGTAAATAGAAACCAATCCTATCCTAGTCATCATAAAAGTAAAGGTACTCAACTCCATCCCCCTCCTAGATGTCATCGACACACGTCTCCTTAAATATAAGATAGTCCTCAGATCCATCACTTGAAAAAGAAAAGAATGAGTTGAAGCCTAGTATAGGTGTACAAAGACATATGCATGCCAGGTTTGATAGTTCATAAGTAGAAATGCAAATATAATAGAATAATACAAATAGTAGTTTAATTATCTTACATTAGGCGAACACAACAACAAAGAGGTATTCATAACCTTACTATACTTGGTCTTTATCCACATATATAGGTAAATATCAATATACATTTTCCTTTAAGTCCTTTACGCCTAGAAACCAAAGTTTAGAACCTAATATTCTAGTTACGTCGTCCCATATAAAAGTCCATTAAGGAATCCCCTCAAATGATCAGCAGTTGCTCCTCTAGAGAACTGCTACTGCAGGCCCTTAAAGTAAGTGGCTTAAGTAAAATCAGCAAACCAAAGTAATTAAGCTGAATATAAATTTAGTCTAGTTTGATTACTAATTTCTAACAAACATAAGCAACAACTAAACACTAAATACCTGGAATCACTCCAAAAATTGAATATAAAAATCAGATCTTAAAACCTAAACAAAACTTAGACCTCGACAAGGAAAATCAAACACCACAAATCTAAAGGAAAATAAGTAGTACGTTAACCTTTAAGCATTCTAAAACTAAGTCTTACTTAAGAGTTATCTATGAACTCATATTATTCTCTAATCAAGGTCTCGAAAGAAATCATTTGATCAAATGGTAATAATAAAATAGAAATAGAACATAATACGATTAAGCTAAAAAGTTGATATAACTATATAAGATCACTTATTTATAGTAAAGCATAAGGTACACAATATATATATATTTATCAATACATATAAAAGAAAGTATAAAATAAATACATAATTAGAGTATTGAATAATATAGATTATCAAGTTGATATGGTAAATAAATAATATGTACTTGGAAAATAGTATGATTCGTAAAAACTCATAAGGAATGACATAATAATAGTTGATATATAAAATGGATATACTATGCGTAGTTTTATGTGCTATACATACATATATATATATATACATATATACATAATACCAATGAGGTAAAATAATTAGATTACAAAAGCATTGATATCAATAATTATTTTACCACATACGATCATTATATATATATATATATATATAGAAAATATTGACCTAACTTGAGTATAATAGGAAATAGAAAATTTACTCCAAAATAGGTATCTCACCAGTATTTCGAATTACAATAAAATATATCTAAATATAACTTTTATGTAAAATAATATGATATAACAAGATAATTGAATAATTTAAAACAGTAATTGAATCCTAACAATACTATATTCAATACTAACAATAGAAATAATAAATAAAATAAAAGTAATAAGATATACACTATATATATAGTACTTAAAATGAAATTAGAATAGCTTAGGAGTTTAAATCGAGACAAGATTACTGGATGGCATGAATGAGAACCTAACATAGACAACAATACAAAATTATAATTCATAAAATAATATAACCAAATAATTAATTAACAATACTTATTGAGTTAATTTTGGAACGGAAGAAATGGGGTTAAATTTATCTAACCATATGTATACTTACGAAATTTTAGATAAGCTGAAAAATAGTAATTGAGAGTTGAGAGAGAAAGGGAACAGAGGTGAGAGAGAAGAGGTTAGATACGAGAGAGAGAGGTTGCTAAGGGTCAAGAGAGAGAGAGAGTTAATTGAGGGGATGAGGGGGAGACAGGGGTGGGGTCTTAGTAAGAAAGGTCTAGGCGAGAGACGAGAGAGGATGTAAGGGAAGTGATGCGAGAGGGAGAATAAATTGAGGGAAGATTGGACAGGGGGGTAAGGCCGAGAGATATTGGGAAATGGGGATAAGAGAGGGATAGAGAGTGACGAAGGATAGAGATAGAAGGGCATACGAGAGAGAAGGGAGACAAGGGTCAAAGAGAGAGAGAATAGGAGGGGACTAAAGGGTGAACAACGGTTGGAGACAGATAGAATTTGGGGTGGGGTCTGACTATGGATTAGAGGAGGTTGAGTTTAGAAGAAAAAAAAATTGAAATTTTGAGAGAGAGACAGGTAATGATGAATTGCGAGAGAGAGATAGTGAGAGATGAGAGAAAGAAGGACAATTGCGATTGGGGAAGAAATGATAGGGTTTAGGGTAGATTAGCATATTCTAGAAATTTATAGAATATGGAGTGGTGATTAAAAAAAGAAATTAAAGAATTAAATAGGCATTTATATATATAACATAGGATAATAAACTTTTGTAAAAGATATCGTAATGTAAAGTATTAATAAAAATTACTATATTTTATGTGTAAAATAAAATTGAAAATACTTATTGAGTACGTAAAATAAGAATTTTAAAATAATCAAGTCGGGACCTTAATTTTTTATTTCCAATTTTACTAACTGAAGGAGTTTATAATCTAAATAAAATTACTAGACTAACTAGGTGTCTATGTGAATTTATCCACTTTTACCAATACATCTCTTGCCACTCCTCTTAGTTGCTTGATACTTCAGTTAGTTAGTTGGAATGATGTTGAAGTAGGCTTACATTCCTTCCAATCATAACCTTTTGAAGATTGTATAAGGCATTAGCTTGATACTATCCCTCAAATTACATGAAGCCTTATCGACTTATGATTCCCTAATCATACACAAAATTGTAAAGCTTTTGGGGATCCTTAAGTTTGGGTGGAATGCTATTTGAGAGTATGGTTGAACATTCTTCTATAAGTATCATTGTCTCAGAATTGACCACCTTCCTTTGCTTTGAAAGATATGCTTAATAAATTTGGCATAAGAAGGCATTTGTTCCAATACATTAAAAAGAGGGATATTTATCTCTAATTGGTTGAAAAGCTCTTGGAATTTTGAAAATTGATGATCTCATTGCTGTTGTTTGAGTCTTGCAAGAAATGGCATAGGTGGCACATATGATTTCACCTCAAAGTTTTTGTCTCTCATTTTCTTTTGCTTTACCTTTTTCTAGCTTTTCTAATGAATTTGAATCTTGAGTAGGATCTAAATGTATTTGTTTTCATTTAGGTCAGTGCTTCCCACTTCTCAATTGCATGGCTTCTAATGGCTTCGACAAAATGTTTTTCTTAGGGATCATAAACTCTTGCATTTTTTCAAAAAGTAGTTGTAATATATGTTCTAACCAATTCTGTACATTGATCATGGCTTCCTCTTAGCAAGCTAAGCTTCTATTAGTGTCATTACTATCCATTTTCTTCGAGTTCTTGGGAGATGATGGGGAGTCTTGAGCAGTTGTATAACCTCCATCATTACAGGAAGTTGGACTAGAAGGCTTACTAATTGATTGACTTCTCTCACTAGAAAATGAATTCCTAGGTGACTCTGCCTTCATATTCTCATGCATCATAGCTACTTAATTAAACCTAAGAGATCCAAAAGAATCTATGATTATAATTTTAGGCTTACTTTCTCGATGTAATTATGCATCCTTTCTATAAGTGTATCAATCATTTGATTGTTTCTCTTTAGCACCTTGGCTTAATTTAAGGATTTTTTCTATCTTTTGTGTAAGTATCTTTAGTTGAGTGGCAATAAACTCAAACTTATCCTAATCTAGTATTTTGGCATACCCTCTACTAGTCATTCTTTTCACTATTCTACCCAAATGAGACTGTTAAGATCATGATTAACCTTCACTTGTATTTTGCCACCTCATTATATTACTACCTAATAGCTCATCAATAGTAACCCTAATATGAACTCTGATTAACCATAGTGCCCCAAGATCCCAAAACGTAGACCTAATCATAGCATGCCACCTGCCATTCCTTTTTTCTAACATTGTACTATATCTTTAGTGCTATTTGCCCCCCCCCTTTACTCTTTTAGAAATATACTAAGCTAGTATTATTGTATTACCCTTTATCATAATTGCACATATTTCCTTCTCGCCTCAGGGACTTACTATAAATAGTCCCCTGTCTTTTGTAGCCGAAATTATCTTACACTTTATAGATGTTGAATATACTTATTCTTACGAGATGTGCTTCTTTAAGTATATTTCTTCTATGTTCTTATCTAACCTTATTGAGTTACTTGAGATTAGTGGTGAATGGAGCTTAATAATTGGCTTGTGAGTCATATAAGGACAAGTACTAAGTTGTGTCGTATTTGTTGGTGCATCATATCCTCCATGTAGATTCATAGAAGTTACTATGTTTGTCGACTTTTCATTCCTTCATTCTTCGATATCTCTAAGGACTCATTTAGTTACAACTTCTATAGTAAGTCCTAGTGATTGCCTTAGCTTCTAGGCACATCATATAATCTTGGTATTAGAGCTTGATGTTGCGACTAAAAGCTTACTATTGAAGTATTTTGTATTAGATTGTATATGTTCCGTTATACTCTGTTTCTCTAATGGAATATAGAGTAAGTTCTTAAGTCATTGTATGAAATTATATAATCAAAGTTGCTTGTAATCTTTTATCAAGTAGTAGAATTCTTGAAGTCTTATATTAAGAATGTTGAATCTTAGCGTTTAAGGAGAGATTAATGATGCCTAGAGTGATGCTTATGGTTGCGATATGTTACCTAATAGACACCATAAACTATTGATGAATAGCTATAAGACTTTACTGCTATTGTAGCTAACTTGGCTATCTCTATACAAAGGGTAGTAGAGACTAGGCTATGAGTGAGAGTTATTGAGTGAGGTTGAGATATAAGAGAAAGGTTGAGAAGATAAGCAGCTGAACTTAGAGCATTAGAAACTATTAATATGAACTTAGCTCCATCCCAACATGTTGAGAGGTTTGCAAGGAGGAGACTTAAGTTAGATGAAGCTGAAGAATATGGTAAGGAGGAGGAGTAGTATGATGGATTTGAAGAGTGCAAGCTTTGTGCCCCAAGAAGAGCTAAGTATCTTAAAGTGTAGATCCTAAGCTTTGAACGGTTTGATAATATTAACAACTACCTGTACTTGAAGGAGAAGATTAAAAAGATATTTGATTTTTATGACTATACAAACTCGGAGTGTATTCAAGTAGCTGCTTTAAAATTTTTTGGATATGCAACAATATGGTGGAAGAAATTGCAAAATGTACGTCAGCGTACTTAACATGAAATCTGAACTTAAAATGAGACGAAGAGAGTTATGGGGAGTAGATTTGTTCTAGAACACCATGAGCATGACACTTTTCTATGTCTCCAAGAACTCATACAAGGTAGCTAATTAGTGGATTAGTATGTTTGAGAGTTTTAGCTGCTAATGATCTAATATGATGTTGATGAGCTCAAGGTGTAGACAATAGCATAGTTCATTTCTAGACTAAGATTCAAAATTGGTAATATAATGGAAGTACAGAGGTTAGGAAATTTGGATGATACCATTCGAGTAGTACAAAGGGTTGAAAGGCAGAGGTGAAATCAAATTACTTGACTACCAAGCAACCGACTAGGCTTATTGAGTAGAACTGGTATGTCGAGTCGACCTGGATATGACCGAGTTTAGTATAGTTCTGAGGTGGACTGCCGAGGTCAAATGCTGAGTAGACTTGATGATGGTTAAGGCAAGACTAAGGTTGAGGAGCCTGAAGTGAAGAAAGATCAAGGTTAGAGCTCAAAGAGGAAGACCCGAGAGATAAAATGTTTCAAGTGCCTTAGTTTTGGGGATGTGGCTAATCAATGTCTTAACCGATGTGTCATGACCATTAAGAGAGATAAAACCCAATTTGAAGTAAAGAGTGCTAGTGAAGGCAATGAAGAGGAAGTGGAAGTCGATCAATTACTAGAAGAGTTTTAAGAAGATTCAAACATCATAACCTAACCTAAAATGGGAGACTATTGTATGGTTATATGAATATCTATTAGTACCTTTAACCATGACAAAGATGAATAAAGAGAGAACCTCTTCCATATAAACTGTTGAGTGAATGGTAAACTATGTGCTTTAATCATCGACAGAGGGAGTTATACCAATATCATAGCATAAGGAGTAGTAAAGGCTCTAAAGTTATTGACCTACCCTTATGTCAAGCCTTACAAGATTTACTAGGTAAATGAGAAGGGAGGTTTACTTATTTCTGAACAAGTTAGAGTACCGATTACTTGTATGCTTTGATCTTAAGGTATTATATGATGGGTATAGGAACACTTATATGTTCCAAAAGGATGAGAAGAAGGTTATATTAACCTCAATCAGCACTAAAGAAGTTCAAGAGTTGCAAGCGAAGTTTTCTAAATCACTTTAGAGGAAGTCCTTAGTGATTTCCTAAGCCTAATTTTCTAAAGATGTTAAGACAGAAAAGTATGCATTCTTATTGGTCAGGGGGCTACTAGAGTTGAAGCCAGTCAAAGCATTACCTATTACGGTGCAAACATTACTTCAACAGTATGTCGACTTGTTTCTTGTTAAGTTATCAAGAAGCTGACCACCTGTCAGGGGGATAGAGCATTGCATTAATCTCTAACCTGGAGCTGCTCTACCTAATTGACCTGCCTATAGGCTCAATGCCGAGTAGGCATTCAAGCTAAAGAAGCAAGTTGACGAGTTGATTGAGCATGGATATGTCTGAGAGAGCATTAACCCCTGTACCGTACTGACTATCTTAGTGTTGAAGAAGGATGGCTCATAGAGAATATGTATTGATAGCCGAGCTATCAATAAGATCACTATCAAGTATCAATATATGATCCTACAATTGGATGATATGCTCAATGAGTTACATGGTACGTGAATATTTTCAAATATTAATTTAAAGAGCGGCTACCACTAGATCTAAATGAGACTTGGAGATGAGTAGAAAACTACTTTCAAAACAAAGGACAATCAATTCGAGTGGATGGTGATGCCATTTAGGCTTACAAATGTATCGAGCACCTTTATGTGAGTCATGAATCATGTTTTGAGATCACTGATCAATAAATGTGTTGTTTTTTACTTTGATTATATTCTAGTATATAGTGCCAACTTTATTTCTCATGTTGTACACTTAAGATCTGTATTTGATATCCTCTATATAGAGTAATTATTTAGTAATTTAAAGAAATGTGTGTTCTGCTAAAGCAAGGTAGAATTCCTCGGCTATGTTGTTTTTAAGAGACGTATCATAGTTAATGATGAGAAACTCCAAGCTATTCTCGAATGGTTAATGCTGACTAGTGTTGCTGAAGTAAGGAGTTTTCATGGTCTAGCTTTGTTTTATTATGCAACATTGACTGAGTTAACCAAGAAGAACTTTGAATTCAAATGGTTCGATAAAGCTTAGAGTAGTTTTGATGAGATTGAGTCTAAGTTGACTTTTGCCCCAGTACTTGTCCTATATGACTTTGAGAAACTTTTTAAACTAGAATGTGACTCATCTAGAGTTGGCATTAGAGTTGTTCTCGTGCATGCAAAAGTGTTGACTAGTTGCATATTTCAGTGTGAAGCTTGAAGATGCCATACTAAATTACTCGGCATATGACTAGTTCTATGCCCTTGTCCGAGTACTTTAGAACTGGCAACATTATTTGTTACTGAGAGAGTTTATTATTTACATAAACCTTAAGTCCCTCAAATACCTCCAAGGCCAATGGAAACTCTCCTAATGTCATGCTAAATGGGTTAAGTACCTAGAAACTTTTATCTATGTCATCAAATATAAGAAGGGAAAGTACAAACATTGTAGCCGATGCACTTTCTTGTCGGCATGTCCTTATCTTAACATTGTAAGCTAAGATACTTGGGTTTGGTACATTACAAAATCAATATGAGCATGATCTATACTTTTGACCTTTAGTGGCCAAATGCAACATTAGAAGAGTAGTGGATGGGTTCTATTTGAGCTAAGGATTTTTTATGAAGGGAAGGTAAGTTTGTATGCCGAGTGGTTTTACGAGGGAATTGCTTGTTAGAGAAGCCTATGTTGGAAGCTTAGCTGGCTATTTTAGTGAGAAAGGAATGACCAAGTTATTGAATGAGCTCTTCTATTAGCTTGAGATGATGAAGGATGTACGCAAAATTCTTTAGTGTGAGGTGTATAAGCGAGCCAAGGGAAGAAATGAGCCATATGGAGAATATAAATCTTTGCCCATACTTGAGCAACTATAAATTGATCTAAGCATAGATTTCATGCTTGGCCTACCCAGAACACCTCAAAAACATGATTTGATTATGGTAGTCGTTGTCGGTTTAGCAAAATGAGCCACTTTATCCCTTGCTACAAAACCAATTATGCTTTATTTATTGCTAACCTCTTTATATAGGAGATCATGCGGCTACATGGAATTCCAAGGAGTATTGTATCTGAACATGGTTTGAAGTTCACGAGATTCTTCTAGTGAATATTATGGAAGAAGAATGACACTAAGCTCATGTTTAGTACTTCTTGTCATCCACAAATAGATGGCTAGATGAAAGTTGTGAACATGACCATAGGCAACTTCTTTTGAGCTATTGTTGGGAAGAATCTACATGATTGGGACCTCTACCTGCCCATCATTTAGTTTGCATACAACATATCCACTGATAACTCGATCAGAAGGATACCTTTTAAAGTCTTTAATGGACTTAACTTGAACTTACTCTTGGACATGATTATTAGCTTGACCTCTCAAGGAGAAAGTCAATCAGGCTTACAATGTGACGAAGAGTTTTAGAAATTGCATCAAAATGTTATCGAGCAATTAGCCAAGATTGTGGCCTAATAGAGAGAATGGGGAAGCTGAAGAAGGAGGAGAGTCATTTATAACCTAGGAGACCTTATCTGGATCTACCATTGTAAGGAGGATTCCCAGGGAAGAGGACAAACAAGTTATCTCCTAGGTCAAATGGCCCTTTCGAGATTCTTCAATGCATTAATGATAATGCCTATGAGCTAGAGCTACCCAAAGGATATGGAGTGTCTCCCACTTTTAATATCACCGACTTGATGCCCTATGTGTCAAAAGAAGAAGAAGAAGAAGACCAAGATTTGAGGGAAAATCTTCAAGAACCCTAGGGAATTGATGGATTGTCGAGTTCTAAACCCATCACTCGTGTCTACCTCTGAGGCTTCCAATCTCTCACTAGAAGGATTCTCTCTTGTTAACTTATTGAGGACAAGATCTTATGCATGAAGAGCTATAGATGAACTCTTTAAGGGCTTAGCTCGAGTATACCTTGTTTTACTCGAACTTTTACCTAGTTACTAACCTGTCAAGTGTCGAGGTTGACTTACCATATATCAAGACTAACCTATCAAATGCTAAGTCTAAGGACACTATATGCTAAGCTCTTCTCTTCTAGCCTATTGAATTGCGGTATCATTCAATCACCATAACAGCTCCTAGCATAACTCATCAACAGTAACCTTAACATCAACTCTATTTAGCAATAGCACCTTAAGATCCCAGAATGTGGACCCAATCATGGCATGCCACCTGTTATTCCTTTTTCTAACATTGTACTATATTCCTTTGCACTATTTATCCCCTTTTACACTTTTAGCAATCTGCTAAGCCAATATTATTGTATTACCCTTTGTTGTAATTGTACAAATTTTGCTTATTGCTATATAGACTTACTATAAATAGTTACTCGTCTTTTGTAGCTGAAGTTATCTTATACTTTATAGATATTGAATATACTTATTCTTATGAGATACCCTTCTCTTAGTACATTTCTTCTACACTTTTATCTAATCTTGTCAAATAGCTTGAGATTAGTGGCGAGCGGACCTTAGTATTTAGCTTATGAGTCATATCAAACGAAGTACTAAGTCGTGTCGTGTTCATTGGTGCGTCGTATCCTTTGAGTAGCTTTACAAAAGCTACTGTGTTTGTCAACTTTCCATTCCTTCATTCTTTGATACCTCAAAGGAGCCACTTGGTTATAGCTTCTACAGTAAGTCTTAGTGATCAACTCAAGTCCTAGGCACATTAGAAACACCATTTCTTATGTTCTGTTAAGAGTAGATAAGTTGGTCGTATTGACGGTTGGTCCAAGGTAGTTAAAAGCTTAGAATGTGGGGTGGTAAAACATACAAAAAGAAAAGAAACATGCAAATCCCATGAATGATCCTAAGACATAACACACCATGGAAACTTCATGGACTCACAAATTAGCTCGATATGACACACATGTTAGTTTAATGAGATTTCTCTCTACCTAGTCTTACTTAAGGGTAAGGAAAAGAGTTAACAAGCAAGCATAAAATAGTACACAAGTAAGGTTCTATATATTTAGTAATGGTAGGATGATGATTACGGCTACATGTTATAAGGGTATTTATTCCCACAAATCTAGAGCAACCAATTAAAAATGGAAAAGACAAAAAGGGTAATGTCCAAAATTAGCAACATACAAGGAATCTAAAAGGGTATAAAGAAAATCTAGGAAAACATGTGACTTATGCAACGGCTTCCACTTGTGAAAAGGCTTGGACACTTAACGAGCTACTATAGGCAAGCTACTAGCAGAAATAGATAAAGAAGTACGATTAGGCTAGTTGATGCCATATGAGTTACAAATGCTTCCGAGGTGGATTTAGTACGAATATCTCTTAAGTAGCTCAGAATAGGTGTGGCTGAGCCAAAGGGCAAGTTGGTTGAGTTGTTTGGGTGCTCGGCTCGGCAATCAATTAATGATAATTGTGAAGGTGCTTAACTTGACATCTTAGGCAACTTGACATTTAAGATTAGCTTGGCTTCTTCTAGAGTAGGCTAGGATGAGAGGAAGCATTTTATTACAAGCCCTAGAGTTCGGGCTCGAGTAAAGGGTCTAGTTACTTGATTCTTGTCATCCTCTTCAGGTTGATTGGGATTTGGGATCAAATCTAGTTGGTCTTTGCTTTGATCTCCTTCAAGTCGGTAGGGGCTAAGGTTGGCAATATTAAATGTATCTAAAACTTCGAAGTCTTTAGGTAGTTCTAGTTGGTATGCATTGTCATTGATCCTTTGGTGTACTCTACATGTTCCTTTAGCTTGAGCAGACAACTTGCTCTTGTTCTTGCTTAGAAATTTTTCCTTGCTTAAATGCAACCATACCGAGGCACTAGATTGAAACTGTTTTGTCTTCCTTCCCTTTCCTCTTTCCTTCAACTTCTTAGGAGCTAGGTTAATTTTCTAGGTAACCTTTTGATAGATTTGTTGAAAGGATTAAACTTTGGCTCTTGCATTGGGGTCTTCTTATTCAGATATGGGTATTAGGGCATGATCAAGGAGTAGTTTAAGGTTGACACCATAGACGACCTCAAATGGTGTTTGTGTAGTGTTGTTATAGAGTGTTCAATTGTAACCAAACTCTACCATAAGCAAACAAATATCCTAATCGGCTAAGTTCTTCCCCACTATAGCTTGAAGTAGTGATCGCAAAGTACAGTTGACGACCTCTGTCTAGCCATCAATTTGGAGATGGTAGGAAGCGATGAAAAGTAGTTTAGTTCCCATTCGACGCTAAAGATTTCTCTAGAAATAGCTTAAGAACTTTAGGTCCTAATTTGATACCACATTCCTCGGTATGTCATGCAAACAAGCAATCTCTTGCAAAAACAATGAAGTTGAAACATCATTACTTTTAGTGCAGGGTATAAAATGTGTCATTTTGCTAAGCCTATTCATAATGACCTTAATTGAATATTTGTCTCGGGTAGTTCGAGGTACTTCAAGATCAAAATCTATGCTCACATCAATTTAAGGTCTAGTCAAGACGAGTAACGGCATTGCTCTCGCTCGTTCGACTTGGCTTTTGGCTCTCTCATAAGTAGCACAACTCCGAACAACATAATGCACATCTTACCTCGTCTTAGACCAAAAGAATCTTCCATTCAATAGTTCATATGTTCTTCATTTTCCAAAATGTCTAGAAAGCCTACCATAATGAGGTTCTCTCACTAGTAACTCTCTAAAAGAATAAGTCGATACACATAACTTGCTATCTTGAAATAGGTGTCCATCTTCTACATGATATTTATCTACTATTCGTCATTCTGCACATCGTTTAGATATAGTGGGGGCCTTAGGGACATTGCTTTTTGGTTCTTGTAAACCCTAAAAGTTTGGTTTGTAACTTCATAAGAAGGGTATGTCTTTTTGATAAGGTATTGGTAACCATATTTGTCTTGCCTTGTTTATACTTAATTACAAAATTGAAACCTTCTAAGAATTCATGCCATTGGGCCTACTTTTTGAAAGCTTGTTCTAACTTTTGAGATATCTTAAGGACTCATTATTTGTATAAATGACAAACTCTCTTGGCAGTAGGTAATGTTGCCACACTTAAAGAGCTCAGATAAGTGCAAAGAGTTCTTTGTCATATACATAGTAGTTCAATTGAGGTCTTCATAGCTTCTCACTATGATAGACAATAGGTTGACCTTCTTGTATTAACATAGCACTTATGCTAACACCTAATGCGTCATACTTTAGTTCAAATATTTTCTCGAAGTCTGGCAAGGGTAACACATGTGCATAGGTTAACCTCTCTTTTACCTTAGCAAAACTTCTTTCTTCTCTCTCTCCCCATTTAAATTCCGTAGTCTTCTTCGTTAGCTCGGTAAGGGGTGTAATAATGGTGCTAAAACCCTTAATGAATCGATGGTAAAAGGAAGCTAGTCTATGGAAGCTCCTTACCTTAGTATAAATCGTTGGGGTTAGCTATTCAATAATAGCTTAAATCTTCTCATCATCAATATGTATGCATCCTCTACTAACTACATACCTTAAGAAAACCATCCTGGCAAAATCAACACTTC
This sequence comes from Lumnitzera racemosa, assembly GCA_024138005.1. Taxonomy (NCBI): domain Eukaryota; kingdom Viridiplantae; phylum Streptophyta; class Magnoliopsida; order Myrtales; family Combretaceae; genus Lumnitzera; species Lumnitzera racemosa. The sequence goes on along the minus strand of JAMXBC010000004.1, from coordinate 25,145,518 downwards.
TTTAAGTTTTTGAATAGTCTCTTAGCTTGAAGTATATCAAATATAACTTGGAGATGTTCATAATGGCTTAATAAGTCAGCATTGTACACAATAATGTCATTAAAGTAGACTACAACACACTTTTTGATCAAAATTTTTAACACATAATTCATCAATCTTATGAAAGTGCTTGGCGTACTTGATAAGCCAAAAGGCATTACCATCCAATCATACAAACTATGTTGAGTTTTGAATGCAGTCTTTCACTCATCTCCTTATCTCATTTGAATTTGATGGTAGCCAGATTTTAGATTGATCTTATTGAAGATTGTAGCTCCATTTAGTTCATTAAGCATATCATCTAATCTTGTGGTAAGGTATCTGTACTTGATTGTGATCTTGTTCATAGCTCTAATATCCACATACATATGCCAAGTATTATCCTTCTTTAGCACAACATAGGGGTTGAGACTCTCTCTCACATATTCTTTCTTTAGTAGTTTGTTGACTTGCCTTTAGAGCTCAATAGCTTGCTCAAGATTCATCCAGTAAGGTAGCTTGTTTAGTAAGGTGACTCTTAGTATCATGTTAATGCAATGTTTGAGCCTTCAAAAAGGGGGCAATCTTTTGGGTAATTGCTTGGAATATAGGCTGATATATCCATCTAATAGTTCTCGAACCTTGGTGGGTAGCACAACTTCCTCAACTCCAACAATCTTTTGATTAATAGAAAGGTCAGTAGATTAGACTTAACAGCTTCTTGAAGCTCGGATCGGCTCAAAACTAGTGTCTTCTTGGATCTTTGGGCTAATTTGGCTTATAGTTTACTCACTTAGCTTAGGGTCATGGGGTTTAAGGTAATCTTCTTCTCATCTTTCTCAAATGTGTATGTATTCTTGAAACCATTATGAATTACCCTCCAATCGAATAGCCATGGTTGGCTTAACAACACATGAGGTACGCATATGGGCAACATATCATAAGGAATTTCATTAGAATAGTTCCTAGTAGAGATTGGCAGCAACACTTGTAGTGTAACATGCAATGCTCCCTTTTCATTTAGTTAATGCAACTTGTATGACCTCAGATATGTAAGGGTTAACAACTTGAGCTTTTGAATCAAGTTGACAAATGCTACATTAGTACAACTTTCACTATCCACTATAAGCGCATACACTTGTTCGCTCACCTTACATGTGATGTGAAATAAATTTTCTCATTGCTCCACCTTAATAGAGGGTTCAATGCTTAAGGCTTATTGGACAACTAAAGTTAGCTTGTCTAAGTGATCGACATATACATTCTTTTTTGTGATCTCTTTGCTATACACCATGACCTCCTCTTCTATTTTAGGTTTCTCTTCAGGTTCTTCATTTATACTATCTACTTCAATGATAGGGACTTCACCTTTGATTACCATGGTTTGTCTTTTTGGACATTAGGTGGCCATGTACCCAAGTCCTTAACACTTAAAACACTTAATTTGGTTAGTCTTTTTCCTTAACCTTTGTCTTTTCTCAAATGTTCTCGGTAGTGCTTTACCTTCATTTGGTCAGCTCCTTTACTTAGTTTTGACATCTATCTTCTTGTTTGGCTTAGTATTGTATTGAAGTCGATGCCTTTCTTGAGTAAGTTGGCTCATTAGTGGTCAGTTCAACCTATACCTTCTTTGTTTTTTCACTCGTTGAGCAATTTTCATAGCTTCTTCTAGAGTGATAAAATGATGTAGTTCTACTACACCTCATAATTCTAACCTTAATCTAGTCATAAATTTAGATATTGTATAGGTTGAGGGTTCACTGACCTCACATCAAATCATAAGCATTTGAAATTCTTGCACGTAGTCATCAATAGTATGATTCCCTTACTTCATTTCTTAGAGTTGAGCAAAAGTGTCCTACAAATAAGTATCCGGTACAAATCTTGCTCCATAAACACTCTTCATCTCAAGCTAAGTACTAAGTTTTCGGTATCTTCTTTGCCTTCTTATCGTTTGAAAGTTTCTCCACCATATTGCAACATAACTTAAGAACTCTACAATAGTAGTCATCACTTTCTTAAGATCCTCATATTGATAGTAGTCAAAGACTCATTCTACTTTTTCTTCCCAATCGAGATAGTTATCTACATCTTTAGAACCATTGAAGCTCGAAATCTAAAGCTTTAAATGGTTGGCAACTTGGGTTGTATGTGCTTTCTATCCTACTCCCTTGTGCTTTTCCTCATTCTCCTCTTCCATTCCTCTTAAATCTATTCTCATCCGTACATTGCATCCTATTCCTCTACTTCGAACTTGCCAAGCTGGGAGTTGTCCCTGTACTGGTCGAACGTCTTGTGGAACACCTTTAGCTTCAAGAGTAGCTTAGGGAGTGTTTTGATTTTTGTTAATAGGTCAAGAAATAAACGCATGAACTGCTTGTGTTAGTTTCACTATCATATTAGTTACTTCAACAATATGCTCATCGAAATTTCTAGGGGTACTTTGTCAACCACAGTAAATAACTTTACTATTGTTGTCTCCAATACCATCATTAACACTTGAATGAGTCATTTTCTATTTGAACTTTATGTTTATAGCAACAGGTAGGACTAATGTTACTTAGGGAATAACACACTAATGGCCTCTAATCAGTTAACATACTAACTTCACCGAAAATGCACAGCTACTACTTGCTCCATTTTCCATAGCTTGAAACAAAGCATAACAGAGTGCCACGAACAGTCACCACACAAAATCAAATTACCACTTCTACTACTTACTCAAACATTCATATAGCTAGTTTGAACACAACTTTAGCAGTTACCTCACTACCCAATACACTTGAAATGCAAATGATAGTCAAAGCAACAATACAATACAAGAGTAAGTTACTTAAAGTAAACCTCTGCTCTGATACCAATACGATATGTTGCGCTAAAAGTAGATAAGGTCGGCAGTATCAAGGGTAGGTCTAAGCTTACCCATAGCTTAATGCGTGAAAAGAAAAGAAATAAACAAATCCCATGAATAATTCCAAGGATATGACACATCAAGGAAACTCCATAGACTCACGAACTAGCTTGATATGATGCACGAGTTAGTTTAGTAAAGTCACTCCCCACTTGGCCATACTTAAGGGTTAGGATAAGAGATAATAAGCAAGTATAAAATAACTTACAGGTAACGTTTTGTATATTTAGTAATGGTAGGATGATGATTGCAACTATACATTATAAGGGTATTTATATATACAAATCTAGGGCAAACTACTAAAAATGGAAAAGACAAAAAGAGTAATGTTTAAAATAAGCAACATATAAGGAATGTAAAAAGGTATAAAGAGAAATCTAGGAAAACATGTGACTCATGTAGCAACTTCCACTTACGAAAAGGCTTGGATACGTGGTTGGCTGCTATATGTAGGATTTTAGGAGAAATGGACAAAAAAGTATAGTTAGGCTAACTAATGTTGATCTGAGCTACAGGACCTTTTGAGGTGGATTTAGCTCAGATATTTTCTAGGCAGCTTGGAACAGATATGGTTGAGTTGATGGGCAAGTTGGTCGAGTTGTTTAGATGCTTGGCCTGGTACTCAATCAGTGATAATTATAAGGATGCTCGGCTTGGCATCTTAGGTAGGCTGGTAGTCAAGATTAGCTTAGCTTCTTTTGGAGTAGGTTAGGACTAGAGCATGCATTTTGTCAGGTTTTCATGCCTTTAAACTTGGGCTTGAGTCAAGGGTCCAATTGCTCGATTCTTATCACCATTACTTTTTAAGGTTGCATACAACTAAAGAAAGCTCTATAGGTGTTCATTTAGGTCTTCAAAAGCATTTCCACCAAATTGGTTTGTTTACATGTATCATTGCAGGAAAGCTCAAAATTGTTAGCTTGGATAGTAGGCCAAGTTACTGTTGGTGTAAAATCATCCATAATTAGGATAGTGTACTCTCATAAAGCTTTATGTTTCCATTTCCATTACCATTAACATTTGTACCATTTAGCCCATTACCATTCTAATACTCTTCTCCCTTTATATCATCCATATTCACATCGGTTCCTAATCCAATGCTGTATCCATTTCCTTCACTCAAATTCTCCATCTCAACAAATCTTCTTCTTTTACGCAGTATCTATGAAATGCTCTATCAACTTTAGGATCAAATAACAACTCAAAACTAGCAACTCCTCTTCTTTGAATAAAATAATAAGGGCTTTGAAATTTCAACACAAGGGTAATCTTAGGAGGCTAAATACAAATAGGTTTCAATAATCCTAACCCAATATAATCCTATGGAAAGAGGTTTATCTCTTCTCTAAACATCCAATTGAAACCTTTAATAGCCTCTTCACAAGTCCTACAAGGTAACAAAAACAATGCAATAAAAAGTTCTCAACAAATAAAAATGCAACTTTACTCTAAGCATGTAAAACTAACTCTAACTACAACTAAATCTACTATACTCTAAACCTATTCCCAGAGATAAATATTAACCTAATATTAACTAACTTTCTCTTTCCTTACCTTCCTCGACAACGATACCAAAAACTTAGTGTTGCGATCTCGCTTCCACTAATACCATGCGTAAGTAAGAATTTGCCTCTTTTTAAAACAATGGAATACTATATCATCAATTGACTCACTTGTGAAAACAAATAATTAAATTTTAGTGGAAATTGCAAACTAGTGGCAAACATACCGATTTATTGATAGCACAATGAGTGTAACAATGATTGTATTTTGTGATGAAAAAAAAATTAGAAAGATAACTAAATACTAGATTGTATTATTTCTACTCTAATCTAGGCAACCAATTGAGCAATTTCAAAGAAAAAGAACATGTAAGTTATTACAAATAAATGGAAAAACTATAATGGAATTAAGCATGGATTTTAGCAAATTTCTAAGTATTAGGATTTAGATTTCTCTATCAAAAGATGTAGAAGTAACAAGTAAACAGTCATATGAGATCGTTGTGGTCATGCTATTAGAGTATTTATGATAGTCTAAACATAGATTTTACTCATAATTACAGAATTATCCTACTTTCATTTCATAAACTCTATCATGTAGCACGAACATTGTATTATCAACTCTCATTTACACTATCAACTAGTTATTAAACTCTTGTCACTACTTAAATAACTATGTTAGAATTGATTTCTCATTCCAACCAATTTTTGCTTTAAGTGAGTACAAGGATTTAGATTCTAATTCTCAAGAATTACCTATCCAAATTAGGAATCCAATATTCTATCGAAGTTTTCAACTCCTATTACATTATCTACACCTTATTAGGATAATAAGGGAGAGGCCTAACATATAGGAATTGCTACTTAGCTTGACATTAACACAACACTCGAGTTATACATAATTGTATCATAGAACTAAGTAAAATTCAAAGTTTACACTATTACAATGCAAGAACATCAATAGACATAACTATTTCATTATGTTCACATACTACCCATAAATATAATAAGCATAAAACATCATATTCATGGAAGATAAGCATTTAGCACATAATACATATAAATATGATAAGAAACATTTCATTAGACATGGAAAAAGTATGAGAAATATTACAAAATTAAGCTCCTTAACCTCAATAATGGAGTTTTTCAAGATTTTCCCAACAATCTCTATTGATGTAATGGAAATCTATAAACCCAAACCTTAAAAAGAGTTAAAATCCAGAAAAACTCTACTCTACAAGCATTAAAATACAAGAAAACGCTATGAATATTATAAAGCTACCTTAAAAGTAATGTAAAATAGCCTAAAGAAGAAGAGAGTAGTGGAACAAAAGCCCTAAACCTTAAACCCTAAAAATTGCAAAACAAAATCTATGTTACTCGGCGTTAGCTGAGAATGGAGTTACTTAGCCTATCAACAGCTGAGCAAATGAAATTCCACCATCAATAGTAAGTGTGTGGTTTCATACACTTAGCACATGCCTTAAGAGTCACTAACAAACGCTTGTCACTTGCCTTTGTTAGGCAAACTAAGTTGCAAATTGAGCACCCCTCTATTACTCTTTAGCCGCACCATGTATCCAAATCCACAAGTCGAGTACACAATGACTTCATGCAAAGTAGATTTGAATTGACATTGTAATTTCAAACTTAGTCTCCTTCTTCAATCTTAGTGATTGCCTCTTTCTTAAAAGAAAATCTTAGCTGGTGTTGATTGAATCTAGTGAGACATTTGGAATTTGCAAATGAATAAGCATAAGGTTATGAGATGTGCTAAGGCCATCCGATGTTGGAACTTTGATATTTTAAGTGGTAAAATGTTTAGGTATATGAGAGAGAAAGTGAGTAGTGAGGGAGTCCTAAGAGTCTTATAGTGATTGTCTTTATGTTTTTATAGTGCCTTATATAATAATTGAATAAAAGTAGTTGAACTACCTAAGGTGCATGGTGCTTCCCAAACTTAAGTATGTGTTCATAATGGGGTAAGAGGGCAATTGAGCAATTATCAACAAGGCAATTACCAAATTGTCCACATCCTTGTCCAAATATTTGAACATTCAAACTAATAGCCAAGTCTTGATAATTCAACCTTTAGACTCTTGTCTAGCATAGTTGTGAGTTGGTAAAACTTTGGGAATAGGTCGGCAATTTATTTGCGAACCAATTGGTATCAACAATTTGAGGTTACTACAACCACTAACTAGAAGTGCAAGTGTCAACTTGAGGTTACCCTTGCCCTCGAACATGTTGATAGTTTGCTGAGCTTCTGTGCAAAGTTCCATTATCAACGCTAACGAGATGTATATAGGAGATATTTGTGAGTTGAATTTGCAGTATACGATTAGGTTAGGAAGAAAATGAGGAGAATTTAATAATTTGAATTTCATTATATGTGCATTCCTTATTTCCTTTTTATCCAACTGAAAAATTACAGCCTAATTCCATTATGAATAAATTGTAATTTCATTTAGCTCTTATTTCATTCACCGAGGTGAATATGCTGTTTGTGTTTTCAAAAAACGGGTACTTATTATACTTATCTCCCGTTTGTATAAGAAGTATGTATATAACTCTCCTGTACCTACCTATGTCTTCGCAAAAACATGCACTATTCATTGTCCATGGTGTCGCTAGAATCCTCTGCTTTCATGGCACTTGAGAAATATGCGACCACATGGCCTCTTCTCCCTCTCTTCATATTTTCCTTTTCCATCACTCCAAATTAATTCAACTCCAACCCTTCAACTTCTAAGGCGATATAATTGCTATTCCTCTTCAATCTCTAAGAAAACCAAATGGAACTCACAGACCAACGTTATAATAACAAACCCAATTCTCTTACTGCTAGAATCTTGTTCTACCATGTCTCAACTCCACCAAATCCAAGCTTTCATGACCAAAACTTCTCTTATTACCCACACTTTCCCCTTAAGCAGATTACTAGCCTTTTGCGCATTATCGGATACGGGAGACTTGAATTACGCTTTCCAAATCTTTTCCCAGATTGAGAAACCCAATACTTATATGTGGAACACGATGATACGAGGTTGTTGTAATGCCAGAACTCCCTCATTGGGTTTGTTTTATTTTAACAGAATGATTCGGGAATGTGTTGAAATGGATAGCCGTAGCTTTGTTTTCGCTCTCAAGGCTTGTGGTCAGTTGGACGGATTTTTGGCGGGAAAATCTGTTCATTGCAGGGTTTTGAAAATTGGGTGTGATGTAGATTTGTTGTTTAGGAATGGGTTGGTTCATTTTTATGCAAAGTTTGGAAATTTGTACTTTGCACGCCAAGTATTTGACGAAAGTCCTGTGAGGGACGTTGTTTCTTGGACATCGATGATTGATGGTTATGCTGCGGGTGGGTTTCCAAACGAGGCTCTTGAATTGTTTGACTCAATGGTGCTGAGTGGTGCTAAGCCGAATGAGGTTACTATGATCACAGTGTTATCTGCTAGCTCCTTGAAAGGAGACTTAGTTTTGGGGAAGAATGTTCATGAATATATGAGAAGAGAGAATATAAATATGAGTGCTAATCTTTTTAATGCCTTGATTGATATGTATGTAAAGTGTGGTTGCTTGAGTAGTGCAAGGGAGGTTTTTGATAATATGGAGAATCGGGACGTTTACTCGTGGACTATTATGATTAATGGTTTTGCAAAGTGTGACGAGTTAGACGTAGCAAGGATGCTTTTCGATAAGATGCCGGACAGAAATACGGTCTCTTGGAATGCAATGATTGCAGGCTATACCCAGAACAATCGACCTAAGGAAGCCTTGGAGTTATTTCGGGAAATGGTGGAGTCTGGATTTACTCCGGTGGAGAACACTTTGGCGTGTGTGCTCTCTGCATGTGGTCAATTGGGTTGCTTGGCAATGGGTCGATGGATCCATGACCGGTACATCCTTTCCAACCATATCCAGTTAAGTGTCATTCTGGGAAATGTTTTTGTAGACATGTATGCCAAATGTGGCTGTATGGATGCAGCCGTTAAAACCTTCAATGAGATGCCTGAGAGGACCTTGGTTTCATGGAACTCTATAATTACAGGAGTTGCCCTTCATGGCCGGGGCAGTGAAGCCCTGTTGCTCTTTGATCAATTGAGAAGCACTAGCCTGAAGCCAGATGATATCACTTTTATTGGTGTATTATCAGCTTGCAGCCACGCCGGTCTAGTGGCTGAAGGCCGAGAATACTTCAAGAGCATGAAGAGGGATTTTGGTGTAGAGCCCAAAGTCGAGCATTTTGCTTGCATGGTTGATCTGTATGGTCGTATGGGGCTGTTGGATGAAGCGTTTGAGTTAGTGAAGACGATGCCCATGGGACCTAGTGAAGCCATTTGGGGGTCTCTTCTTAATGCCTGTAGGATGTATGGGAACATTGAGCTTGCGATGCTTGCTGCTGATAGATTGCTAGAGTTGGACCCTGGAGATAGTGGAATTTACACAATGCTAGCGAGTGTTTATGCAAAAGGCAAGAGATGGAACAATGTTGGGATGGTAAGAAGCATGATGAGAGAAAGGAGTGTGAAGAAGAATCCAGGGCACAGCCTGATAGAGGTGGATGGTGTATTTCATGAATTCTTGGCAGCTGATGAATCACATTTCCAATCAAATGAAATTTATAGTGTACTGAATGATCTGACTTTACGATCTAGATTGCAAGATTATGTTTACACTTCCCAGCTGATTTCTCTTGACATGTGCTTGGATAATTTCGCATGAAGCTCCAGTTCCAATTGACATCAGACTCAACTTAATATATTTGGCCCAAGGACCATCTTCAGCCAACTGACTTTGTTGAGGATACCAAATGTTGCCTTTCTTATCTTGGATTGGCTTTCCAACCGAGGTCATTAGAGTCCTTCAATTTCTTCCACCCCGCAAAGGTCGATAACAGAAGTTTCAGTTTAGACGTTACTCCCTTATTAGATAACTGGATGCGTTGATACAAGTTTAAAGTATACATTTATATTAATGAAAATAATAAAATAGCCATGATATTATGTATTTAAATATTATGAAAGTTATGTCCCCTAAATTGGTTGGGTCGTATAAAGATCGTAACTTTCGGTTATAAAATTCGAGTAAAGGATGTGTCTTTTGAATATAATACACGTAATTGAAAAGATACCTTTGAAAATTTTGTAGGCAGTTACATGTTAGTGTACCCTTCTTGCTTTCTAGAGATCTTATCTAATCTTTCATTTTACCTTTAATTTACATTAATTTAAATCTAAATTGTTAAATTAATTGTAAGTTTAAATTCCTTTAAATCTAAACCGTTAAATTAATTGTGAATTCAAATTAATTTAATAAGATAGTACAGGAATGTTTACCTGTTATCTACTACATCTAATTTTAAAGGAGTAATTAATAAGGTGTAATGGAGTACTCGACTGGTTCATTAAAATAGGAGACATGACCATCTAAGTTCCTTTTATATATATATATATATCTATCTATATATCTATCTATTTATCTAGATTGTTGAATTAATTGTGAATTTAAGTCAACCTAATAGATAGTACAAGAATATTTACCTGTTGTCCATCGACTACATCTAAATTTAAAGAATTAATTAATGAGGTAACAGAGTATTGGATTGGTTTAATAGGACTACATCTAAATTTAAAGAATTAATTAATGAGGTAACAGAGTATTGGATTGGTTTAATAGGAAACGTGATCAAAGAAGCTCTTTATATATAAACATACATACATATATATATCTTTAAACTTCTTGAAGGTTTAAGTAATTGTCATAATTGAAATTGCTATTTAAATCAATATCAAATATTATTTAACAAAAAAACCAATATTAAAATAATAATTATGAAATTATATATAATATATATCATGAGTAAAATTGTCTTTTATTATAATTCTCACATCTAATTTCCCTCTTCTACTCTCTAAAACTATATTCTTCCTTCTTATTTCTCCCTTTTTTCTCTCTCTTACTTTCTTATTCCTTTTCTTTTACAATTTCCAATAAAGTCACTTTTTTTTTTCACGATTTCTATGATTTTTATAATTTTTTTTTTCATTTTTGTGATTCTTGAAAAGAAGTTATTATAAATTATATAGATACATTAAAAGTGAAATTTATAATGGCAAATATACAATGTTTTACTATAAATTTGAAATAAATGTGTCTTTCTTTTTCTTATTAGATGAAAAAAAAACTATTTTTTATACATGTAGCTATGGTTGTTTTAATGTTTAATAAATAATTATGCCCCTTCATACTTTGAAAAAATAAAAAATAAAAAATAAAAAAGGGAAGTTTTAAGACTTTTTGCATGCTCGATGCATAAATAATTCTTAAAACCATAAGAATTTAGAATTAAAAAAGCATACTTATAAAAGATAAAACATATATAAAATAATACTAAAGTTACGATGATTAATAAATGGAATATAGATTATATGAATGTTTTTACTCACTCTTATAGATGAGAGTGGTGAATATATAACTTGTTGAATATGATGCCAAAATATTGAGGTATTATCTCATTACAATATAATTTATTAGTCATCTTCTATAATATTACAGTATATAAATATATATATATTAATTTCTTTCAAATATACATATAACTACAAAGAGGGTTGTTCTTTTTGGATGACTCTATAGGCATTGGCTCGTGATATTATTAGACATATAATTCTAGAGTTTTCGTAAAACTGATAGCATTTTGTGGATTTACGTTTTTACCCCTAATCTAACATTTAATTAAAACACGTCAAATAACCTTCGACTTTGATAAAACCAGAATTGTTATTTTTTTTTTTGGAAAAGTACAAGTATAGTTTTTTGTTTGAATCCTAAATATTTCAAAATTTTTATTTGAATGCTTAACATTTACAAAGTTTATAAACATGTCTTCCGTTTGTTGTTGTTAACTTTTCTGTTAACTATGACACATGATGATTTCTTATTGGTTCATGAGATAAGTACAAATTTTGTACTTAATCTTTTGTATATTTTTTATTCGAGTTTTAAATGTTTTAAAATTTTTATTTAAGTTATCAATATTTGCAAAAGTTTTTAAACAAGTCTTTTCTTAGTTTATCCATTAACTTTTTCATTAATTACAGTATGTGGTGCTTTGTAATTGGTCTAAATATTTTATTAAATAATTACAACAATAAAATAACTAAAAAATTAACAAAATAATAAAAAAGTAATAAAAATTAGGAAAATTTAAAAAAATATTAAGAAATGAAAAATTAAATAATAAAGATACATACATATATAATATAATAAATGGATATATATGTGTATTTATTATAATTTCAATAAAAAATTTTATAAAATAGAAAATAAAAAAAAGAGAGAAAAAAGTTGGAAAAAATGAAACAATAAAAATTTTTCTAGCTACCCCACGTCTAAAGTTGGTTGGAACTAGTGCCTATTTGAATAGCGAAAATGAAAGGGAGAAAGTTTTATTTGCTTTTTATATCTATAAGAGGAGAAACTTTGTCTTCATCTATAGGATACCAAGTACTTGAATCAATTGAAAGTTCGATTCGATCTGAACTACTCATTTTTCTTTATGACAAATCATATAGTCCTAAGATTTCATCAACAATTGATAAAGAAAGCATCGTAAAGATCCATTAGCGAGATTTTACGTCAATCCATTTGGTTTTCCAACTAGGTTGTGTAACCTGATTGAAGCTAATCGAGTTTCACTCTAGTTCTTTTAATAGCCCCTCCTTCCTCTACACCAAAAGTGGTAGCCGTCCACCCACGGCTAGTAGTGAGTTGATTCGACCCACTTGAATATATGGGAAGCGACCCTTTACTTTCTTTTAGCTGTTATGACCAACTGAAGATCAAAAGGTAGCCAAAACAATTGTTTTTGCAATTTATAGCCTTTTTTATTATTTTAAAATTTTTTATTTTATTGAAGTTATAATAAATCTACATGTATATACATTTGATACATTAATGCGTATATATGTATCTTTATTATTTGATTTTTCATTTTTTCCTTTTTTTTTTGAATTTTCCAAAGTATGTAGACCAATTAGAAAGTACCACGTATCATAGTCAATGCAAAACTTAATGGCAAACCAATAAAGGACTCATTTGTAAACATTTGCAAACATTAAAAACTCAAATAGAAATTTTGAAATGTTTATGATTTGATAGAAAATATACAAAAGGTTGAGTCCTAAATTTATACTTTTCTATGAATCAATAAAAAATTGCCACATGTTATAGTTAACAAAAAAGTTAACGACAATTGATGAAGAACTTGTTTGAAAACTTTTGCAAATGTTATGTACTCAAATTGAAAATTTGAAATGTTTATGAATCAAATAGAGAAAGTGAAAAAGGTTGAGTATTAAATTTGTACTTTACCCTTATTTTTTTAGAAGTGCTTATTTTAATTTTGGGAGTTCCAAAAATTCAACTCATTTGGCTCATTTGTAAGGAAATTTTACGATTTTGCCCCTTTTTACTTAATTTAAGAAGTAATTTATATTAGATAAGTTATAACAACCATCTCTAGAAATTTTTGAAATTATATCAATACTCTACTTTTTAAAAACATGCTAGAAAGGAATACTCCATTTTTGTCATCCTAACTTATATCAATTTATAGGTCAATTATTAAGATTGCTTAGATTTTTGAACTATCTTATGACATCATTGTAACTTCATCTTTTTTTTTTTCCATTTTCTATAATCTTAACAATTGGTTACATGGCAGTATCAAAAGAGGGTAAATTAATAGAAATCAAGAGAATTTAAATGAAAATGATCTAAATTGAGATCATGTAGATTCCCTTTTGGTAACATGAGATTGACACATTTTGCACGTGTGGCGACTAACGTAGCTAGTTGATGTAGCAATTTATGTTTTAAATATAATTTTTGATGTCATTTAGATGCTCTTGTATTGTTCTTTTGATAAACACAACCTAGCCTTCATTTAACTTAACCTTCAATTTAGAAAATTACAAAATTGAGCAAAAACTTTTAAGCATATAATAACTCAAAACTATGTAGAAAATGTGAAATCAAATATATTTAGCCCTACTTCACTATAGAGCCATTCGGTGGACACACTTGGTTGAGCTTAAAGGACCATTTGAACATAGTTGTCTTCTTCTCTTCCTAAGATCTATTAGAAAGAGATAAACTTAGGATATATATATCACTTATTGTAATGATTGAAAGAGAATCATTATAAAATAGAAGATAAAGAGATCTTCGCCTTAGTAGTAGAAGCATGAGTTGAAACACTTCTATTATGATTGATATGCTCATGGTAGTTGAGTTGCTTACAATAGTCTAACAATGTTGTACATCCTTCCAACGAAGGGTATTTGTTATCTTCTAGATAGTCCTAATTTTGTAGCAAGTGTTAGAGATTCTATAGTAACTATTACTTGTGGTTTTCTTATCTTCACAATAACAATTAATCTAAGGTAACTATCTATACGTTGTACTAATATGAGTACCCCTCAAGACTTATATGGGTAACATTTAAGAACTTAGACTAGTCCATTAACTATGATTGCCGATACTTTGGCACAACCAAATTTCCATGACATCATGCCTTTCATGTAGCTGAAATTGAGCTATAAACTAATATTCCCTAAAACCTAATATCACTAAGATGGATGAAAATGGAAAAGAACATATATGGTGATGATGGGGTTGGATAGGCCACTAGAGATGCAATCATTATAAAGCAAGTTATCTATGGTGCACTAGTATCTATTAGTCGAGTGATTATGATTTGATGTTAAAATTGGAAAAATATTTTGCCAACTAATGAAGAAGACATACACTTGACCTTAGAGATGTAAGAAACTTACGATGATGTAGATGCCAATTCGATAGCTAATGGTGCAATGGATGGTAAGGATTCGTATGCCATTATATGTTTTTTACATAACATGTGTAGGTTGCAACTATAGCTCACTTTACTCTATTCAACAAGTCGGATTAGGGATCCACATGTTGTGTGACTAAAGGGTTTGTCCAGCCAATAAAGAAAGCAATTAGGAAGACATGTTCGATGTTTCTTATGCAAATAGAAGGGACATAATTGTGCATGTTGCCTAAACAATACTAGAGATGGTGGTTAAAACAATGAAAGGTGTGTAGATCTAGTGGTAAATGTAAGTAATTTATCACATAAAAGCAGTGTACAATGAGTTGGACTGAGTTCCTTGGTCTAAGAACACAAATTGTGATTCGATTTTCACATAAGAAAAAAGCTACTTCAATTTATATGACCACAACATGACAGACTTTGATGGAACGTTGGATTAGTGTTTATGGACTTGGAGAGCCTTTAATTGTATAAAAACTCTATAGAATGTAATTCCATTTTGCTGTATAAGCAATCATCTATAAGTGTTACATAGTACTTTTTATTGCTTTTCATCATGATTTGTTTGAGGTCTCCATATCTATGTGTACCAAATTCAAAAGTTCAATTTCTCAATGAACAAAGATGCAAATTTTCTTATTTAGTTTAGCTTTTGTTTATACTTTACGTTCATACTTTTGTTGAATCAAAGTTTATACAAATGATTAGTCATAAAAGTTGCAGTTCTTTAATATATCATCTACTAATGTGTCTTAATCAAGCATGTTGATAGGGCACTTTAGGCAGGTACCTCTCAAGCCCGACTAGATTTGCTAAGCCTTACCTCGCTAGGCTCACCTCTGTAGGCCTTGAGCCTAGCCTTTAGTGGCCCAAGCCTATGAAAAACTGTAATGGCTGCAAATTATAAGATAAGGATAAAACAGCCATGTCCTAAATATTAGCGACACATTAGACACGATAACTCCACTCTCCCATACTTGTGAGAGAAGATATCTTCCACCAACTGATCTCTAATGATCGACTTCACTCCGTTATAAATAGTAGACATTTACCCAATGGTAACCCCTTCAACAAAAACTCTATATTCTAAGCTTATGCACTTAGTATTCGATACACAAAAAGCTTATTATTGACTTAAGCATCGGAGTGGCCATGTTGGACAACCCCCTAGCATCCTTTCACTATGCATTATTTTGTAGGTCCAGTACGTGCAATCCTTAGCCAACTACCGGTAAGAACTGAAGATTGACATTTGGTGTCGTCTGTGGGAAATAGAATTCCTACACCTGAAATCCTAAACATACTAAACACATAACCCACATCAAGCCTTTCTACATCATGTCTCGGTACAACGAGCAAGGAAATCAATAGTTGTTGAACAACCAACCTGAGGGCAACCAACCCCTCCCAAGAGCCATATTGGAAGAACGCCTATAGTATGCGGAAAACTTGGTTGAATAGTATGCTTAGTAGAACAAGGAGCTTTGAGCTTGCTTGGAAGAGGTAGAGTACCGCAGTGAATAAACTTACCACCCTAAAGCTTTGGATGCCTACACTAGGCAAGATAACATCTAGCAGTAGCTGTAGAATGGAAGGAATTAGCAACCTGATCCATCGTTGTGACAGTAGCTAGCAAGGTTTGTGGCTACTTGTGATCGAGCTTAGGCTAGCAATGAGTAGGAAGCTGACTTGTAGGGAGTTTAGGCTCATTCACCTATACAATGAGCTTAGTCGGTGGACAATGTCGACTTAAATGAGCTGCGTGTAATGGTAAGGCGGGTCTTTGAGCAACAGGGGAGCAAACCTGCTGGCGACATCAAGCTGGTCACTAGCAACAAGACCCCCTTCACAAGGGGTGTCCAGGACGAAGTATTGCGCCCCCCCCAATGGAAAACTTCTATCCCTGGACTAGTACGATGGCATGGGCGACCCCGATGACCATCTCCTCCACTTCCGTACCCTCATGAGCCCTTACGGTCATGGAGATGCCATACTTTGCAAGACCTTCCCGGGCATGCTGAGGATGGTAGCATGGACGTGTTTTAACCACCTCTCCAACAATTTGATTTGCTCCTTCAATGAGTTGGCCAGGAAGTTCAGCCTCCATTTTAGGGCTAGTAAGCCTTTGTCCAAGGATACATTGTCCTTGTACTTAGTAAGGCAAGGTGAATGCGAGTCCTTAGTGACTATGTGGCCAAATTCAATAACGTCGTAGTCAAGATCCTTCAACTGGATGAGGGAGTCACTGTCTATGCCATACAGCTTAGCATCAGACCTTTAGGAGATTTCTTTTGATCACTTGCGAAGAGCAAGCCAACTTCTGAGGCATCCTCCTACTGAGTTGCTAAAGCAAGGTTGGATGTAGAAGTGCCTTCCCCTTTAGTTAGGGCCTCTTTCTTCTCGATGAACGTGGGGGAGTCTTGAAAATCCAAGAAGCTTAGGTCCAGATCTAGATAATGGGAGAGGATTTCTCTCCTAGTGAAGTAGAGGGAATCAATAGATAGGTCCTCCAACTCCTCTAGCCACTCCTCGATGGCCCTATAGTCGGCAATTGCCTTCCTTGTGGTAACATCGTTGAGGAGTTCCCTACTCTCCATCTTGGAGATGATCTTTTTCATCTCTAAAACCCTACCTTGCAGCTCCTTAACTTGTTGCAACAAAGTGGCCTTTGAGTAGGCCAGCTTAAGCAACGTAGCCTTAACACCCTCACATTTGGATGCCTTCATCGCCAGCTCAGCTTTCAGCCTAGCTATAGAAGCTTTTAGCTCAGCGTTCTCTTTTTTGACTCAGGCCCTAGTTGCACCCTCCTCCTCTAGTCATTGTGAGAGATGAGCTTTCATCTTCTACTTATTCTTGAGTTGAGCCTTCAATTCCATTACTCTCCAGGCATTCCTCTTTACTTTGACCCTCTCCTACTCCGCATGCTTAAGCCATGCCTGAAGCCCTACCACCTGCATAATAGAGTGGCGAAGGCACTTGTTAGCTTAAGCAAATTTTCTTAAGTACCTCCTGCTAGAAGTCTCCGCTTCTAGTAGGCACTTCTTCTGCTAATGCAACTCTTCTTGCAATCTAGTTACCTCTTTCTAGGTAGCATAAGACTTGTTCAACTCAAGGAGCACTTGGCCATGGTACTGTAAGATGAAAATAGAACATACAAGTTGGTATTAGGTACTAAAATACAACACCACAATAGCATAGAAGACCTACTTACCGCATTAGGGTACTCAAGTGGCCTACAGTTTGTATAGGGTCGGTTGTACCCTCTTGGGAGATCCTCTCTAGCACAGCCTAGTCACCAGGGGTGTAAGACCCTATTGAAGCCTAGTAACTGAGGGTTTGATAGTGCAACATTAGGTTGCCAACATGGACCTCCCATTTTGGCAGCAGGATCTTTTCTCGAGCCTTCTTCTTCTCCATTTTGCCAACTTGCCTCGTCCCTCCATTCAACGCCTTGTCTAAGGAAGTGTATGACGTTTCTATGAATGAGTCTAGCCCCAGCCCTATCTTTCACAAGTTGTTGAGGATGACCAAAAACTCGTCCCCAACATTATCCATGTTATAGAAAGGATGAGTTAGGGGCTACTCGTTCCACTTTCCTTTAGCCAAAGGGTCCCTTACTAGGGGCTTCTACCTCTTTGTCCCTGGACTTAGCTCTCTAGGTACCTTGAGAGCCTTATGCTTGTTGCCCACTGTGGTAGGAGGGGCAGCTATTTCTCCAATTCCTTCCTTGGCTGCCCTTAGAAGGGAGAGCACCTATATATTGGGCCCCTCTGTGTTGACACCTCCATTGCTTATGAGGATAGGTTTGGACAAGGGGATAGTAGGAATAGGCAAAGCTATGCTCAAAGGCACCGTGACCATCAGCTTATCTTGGATGACGAGTGGAATCCCTTAAGGTGCAGACCTCGACTGTGGCTGGTTGGTCTCTCTAGGCCCCAACTTCAACCTTATTGCTTTCCATGTCGGTTGACTTGCCTTCGATTGTACTTAGTGTCGGCTCATAAAATTGTCTATAGATGGACGAGACACCCTTGGAGCTAAGCTCTTGCCTGCAGGAAGACCGATTTAAAGGTTAGAAAAAGATAACGAGGACAAATTAGAGGAAACTATCACTACCATTTGTAAAACATCGCTGTGACTAACACGACTTAGGAAGTCTACCTATCTTATAGGTGTCGGAAGAAGTGCCCAAACACTAGCACAATAAATAAGTGTGTAGGAATGAACCAGTACCTTTAACCTACTTCTCTATCATAGCTTTCTTCACGTTGGGGAAGAGCTCGAAGATCAAGCGCTAGAAATACCTTTTGACAGTCTCCGTAGTATTAATCTCCTTACCACCTCTCAGCTCCATGAAGGCCAAGATCTCTACGATAACCTTGGCATCATTTGGACTTAGCTTCTTCTCACCTCCAGTATGGACTATTTTGGTTCACTGGGTCTAAAAGGTGGCCTCTTTGGATAGCTCTGCCACTACATTTTTGTCTTATCAACCGTTGACCGAGTTGACAAGGCCACATATCAGTTTCTTTCTTAGGCGTGGCTGGAGGTAAGGCCACCCCCCAATGCTCTTCTATATGTAGAAGTGGTAGAACAGCTCGGGAGTAGCCCTTATCACCAGATAGTCGTAGAGTGCTTGGAACGCCTTCAATACCCTCCACTCATTCAAAGGAATCTATGATAGGCTATAGTGGTGATAGTAAAAAAAATACCTCTCAAAATGACTTGGGGGGAGGCACTACCCAAACTCTAGGCACTTCTCGAAAACTGTGATGCACCTTCCCGATAGTAGGGTTACCCGTTCGTCCTTATACAGTAACCTAATATGCTACCCGGGTATCGCCCCCATAAGGAAGTTACTAATGACATAATTGGGGGTAGAATCATTACTTTTGTTGATACGACTGTCAAGCCCCTTTGTTGTACTAGGAGCGTCAAAAAAATCTTTGGTAGGGGGTAGGGGAATATTCGCGTACATGTCTCTAGGGATGGCATTGATGATTTTGGCCTTGTCTAACACTTCCACAGCCATCCTTGTAGGTTGGTCAAGTTGTGTTAGTGATGACACTTTGCTCTCTTGCGCTTGAGGAGGATCACTCCTTATAGAATCTAATTGGATGTAAGTTCCAATAAAGAAGAATTAGTCTCAACCCTGTTGATAGACATGATTGTGATTGTTGAAAAGGAAAATTAAAGCTTTTGAAGAAGGTTTGAGAGTTTGAATGCGAACGTAGAAGTCATACCAACTCAGCGAAAAGATTGTAGAAAAGAGTTCTCTCTTCGTAATCATCCTATTTATAGGAAAATACCTGGGAAACCGTATAAGTAGTTATGGGGATACATATAAACACGAATCCCTTAGAATATTGCCCAGCAGACACGTAGAAAGCATTTTGATTGGACGACCACCTTTAAAAGGGCAAAAAGCATGTAGCTGTATGCTAGTTTGCTGTAACGTGACACCTATCACATCGCATTTAATGCACAGAATACAAGTGGGCAAAAGTCGCATTTTAAAAGTCCCTTTAATAGGAAGCTTCTTCAGGGCCCATTCGATTTGCACCTGGTGGACATTACAAAGGCATGACGCACCTATGTCCACTTGGTCCCTATTAGGCCTTGTTTAAGTAGATTAGTCTCTAGCATTGGAGCACCTTTCCACCCCTGCTCGCCTAGCCTCGGATACTTTCAAACTTGCAGACCACTGCCAAGGATGACTCACCACTTTGGGCCTTCTTACGTTGAATCATCCATCACTTTGGATCTGCTACCTCATCACGTTAGCATTATGGCATCGAATCGAACTTCCTAGAGTCGGATTGCTTACGTCTAAGCGGCCCATGCCTTCTTTCTCCTTGCCTTTTCCTCAACAATGAGACTACCAAGGGGGGAAGGGGAGGAGCAAGTGTTGATAAGGCAAGGCACTTTAGGTAGAGACTTCTCAGGCTTGACCAGATTTATCAAGTCTTGCCTTGTTAGGCTTACCTCTATAAGCCTTGAGCCTAGCCTGCCCAACCCTTAGTGGCCTAGGCCCATAAAGAATTATAACAGCTACAAACTACAAGATAAGGATAAAACAGCTATGTCTTAAATGTTAGGGATACATCGAACACTATAGCTCTACTCTCCCACACTTGCGGGAGAAGATCTCTTTCATCAACTAATCTCCAACGGCCGGCTCCACTCTACTATAAATACGAGACATCTATCCAATGGTAACCCTCTTTACAAAGACTCTACATTCTAAGCCTGCGTATTTAGTATTTGATACACAAAAGTCTATTGCTGATTTAAGTATCGGAATGGTTATGCTGGACAACTCCTCGGCATCCCTTCATTGTACATTATTTTGTAGGCTCAGTATGTGTAAACCTTAACTAACTATCGACAAGAACTGAGGAACGACAAAGCATATAAAATTTTGGTTGCCTCTCTAAACAAGTAAAATGCAGCACTTCATTTACTGATAAAGTTTTTCTAGAGTAGGAGGTGATGGCGTTTTGATTTGTATAAATATGCATGGTAGCATTGAAATATATTAGCCATCCTTTCATATTAGCCATAATATATTTATTTCAATCTCCATGGAATATAATTCCATTTTACTGAATGAATGTTTAAAGTGTAGTTATATCGACAAAAAAAATTAGTAATTTAGCTTTTGTAACTGTTTTGCATCATTATTATTGACATGCATATAACCGTTGTCGATAGTAAGCACTTTACTATTAAAGGTTGGATTTTACTATAGTTGGCAATATTTTACGTTTGATGGGCTATGTTTTACCTTCAAAATAAACATAACTGTCGACAAAACATCACTAATTTAGCTTCTATAATTGTTTTGCATCATTACTGTTAATAAGCATATAATTACTGTCTACTATTGTGACTTTACTGTGAAAGGCTGATTTTTTACCTTAATTAATAATGTTTTACATTTGATGGGCTTGGTTTTACCATCACAATAATATACTTTTCGCCTAGTAAAATGACATTCTATCGACAAGATATCACTTCTTTAGCTACTGTAGAATGTTGACATATAATATCTATCCACAATAAGGACTTTAGTATTAAAGGATGACTTTTACTGTAGTCGGCAATGTTTTATGTTTAGTGGGTATGTTTTACGATCATGGTATATATATTTGTCAACAGCTAAATCATATCCTGTCGATAGGATATCGCTTCTTTGTCTTCTATAGAATTTTTGGCATCATTACTATCGAGAGGCATATAATTATTGCCCATGATAAGGACTTTGCTATTAAAGGTTTATCTTTCTCACAGTAGCTGACGTTTTACAATTAAGGGGCTATGTAGTACCATCACAATATACATACCTATTGACACTACTATACTTTACCTGTTATAGAATTGTTGTTATCGTTATCGGTGACATCTTACGTATTGAGGGGTATATTTTACCATCAAAACTATATACTACCTATCGACAGTTTGGTAAAAAATAATTGGAAAAAAAAAAATCTAGTATAAAAACCCCAAACATTTTCTTTTAATTATAACCTTACTCAAGTCGACAACCTTTGTGAAAAATCCTAAGATTCCTTTGATAGTCCTTCTATAAGCCTTAAACCTTCAACACCTAAATTTTAAAACCTTATTCAATCTCCATGGCTCCGTGTGGAAAATACCTAAGCATTAAACACTCAAGAGAGCACGAATCAATTTAGCCAAATAACCTGGTGAGATTTTCTTTGTCGATTCCCGACTTGAGGCTTACTATCAAAGGTATGAAGAACACTAATCTACTAGAAATTTAAATTTTGGACGTGAGGTAGATGTTAGTTTTGTTGAAAGCAATTTCTATGATGGTTCGCAATTTCATTAAGATAAAAAAAATGTGTATCCAAGGTTAATTAAGATTTCTTAATCCAATTTAATAATGAGAGATGAACGTACTATCTTATGGAACCCTAGCATTGTTTCTGCGGAGCTACAGACATTTGTGAATGGACTAGTGATCAACATCAACCTTGATTTCTTTTCACACCTTCTTAAGATTGGAAATGGAGGTTCCAAAAGGCCATATAAGGGGGCATATGATGGTAGTGATGTTTGTAGAATGTCATATGAGCCTATGGAAAGACTGAGTAATACGAATTGGAAGAGGATCATGCATATTGCAATAAGAAGCAACTGACTATCACCCGTAGAATTATTCACTTCATCATCTCATATTATGTTAATAGTCGGTTCGACGATCATGCCGCTATGTACATTGAGGATTTGTGGTTGATGGGTGAGACCTTAAAAGGTGAAAAGTTTGACATAGATTACTGCATAATTTATAAGATTAGAAGGCATTGTATAGCAAGACCCAAACATTACCTTTTACAAGATTGATTTCGTATTTTTTGAAAAAATAAGACCTTATACTTGCTAGTAAACCTACCTTTGAACTAGAAAGTCATGAAAAAAATTGATCAATCTAGCCTTATGAGAGGCCATTTCCATGAAGATCAAGAAGGTGATTAGGAAAGCATTGTAGGCAACATTGCACCTTAAAAGTAGAGAGAAGAGGAGGAGGAGGCCTAGGTTGAGCAGGATGAGAAGGATAAGGAGAAGGAGGGGGATGAGAAAGAGGATGTTGAGGAGGAAGATGGTGAGGAGAGTGACATGGGGTAGCTAACACAACAAGTGGCTAACCTAGTGGGACAAGTAGGTAGCCTTTGAGATGACTGTTGGAGAAATAAAAAGGTAATATTAAACAAATCATGCAAAATCAGTAGGCATATTTTGCTAGCCTCTATATTCATCAAAGACTCTAGTGGCAACCACTTAAAATAGCTCAGATAGCTCTATTGGTACCACTAGTGTCATTAGATCCATCGATACAATAGGATGAACAAGAACATGATTGAATTTGTCTTCTAAGGTATATTCTTGGAAATTTGCAATTATAGTTGCTATGGCATGATTTTGTATAATGCCCTAACATTGGATGGTATGTACAATAGGTTAAATGGTTTTTATGGATGATTTTACTAGCATGAAGGCTATAAGTTTGAATCTAGAGTAAAAGAAAGTAGTATATGCATGCAATTAGAGAACATTTTTTACTTAATTTCTTCTCTTCATATTTATCTTCATTGGGAAAGACTTAAGTGTCTTTGGATATGTAAAGAAAGGAAAGACTATATTTAAATGTTGATTTTGGATATACAGATGTAAGCATACAGACTACTATAACTTGTCAACATTAACGCTTGTTTCCTTTTAAATAGAGAATTTCTAATTCTTTTGATATACTACTTTAGTTCAACTTCAAAGGTCTATAATTTTGGTCACCTTTGAATATGTTTATCTTTTTTTTTTCTCCTCCTTTTCAAGTTGTAATGTTAAAAGAAATTATATAGTGTTCATGTTTATTTAAATGGTTTCTTTCTCATTAGTCACTTTAATTGATTTACAGAAATTAAATCTAAAGCTAGCATATTATTTTTTTTGTAAGAAATTAACTTTCTTTTTAACCTTATGCTAGCTTATGATTGTCCATATTAAAAGTAATTTTGTCTTTGGAATCATTAGGATGCTTCCTAACTTCCAGATTGAATAGTTTTCTATCGGAATAGTAGAAGAACGTTGAATAAAAAAACAATACCAGGTTGAAACAATGATAAATTGTTGATAGTCATAGAATAAACTGTTGATTGAAATATTACATTAAGAACTCAAGGGGGTGAGGGGGAGTGTTTGGGGGTATGATGAAATGAGTTTCTTTGACACTTTTTTGCAAATGAATAATTTTTAATACAAATGACTATGAGAAAATGTTAAAACAATAAAAAAAGTTTCTGAAACTAAAGGAGATAAGGATAAAGAATTCAAGCTTGAGATTTTATGTGGAGTTCAAACCATAACCTAGTCTCCATGATCACATTATGCCTCTAATCGAGGCTTTCATAAATAATTTTATTGATCTCAAATTTAATGGCTCAAAAGTCTACATAATCTTGATTACATAAGTTTCTTAATCATAATAACTCTTAATCTCAAGTATAGTGCAATCTCTTAAAGTATTTGTAAGTATAAATCACTATGCATTATACTAAGCTTTATAAGAGATTTAGCATATTAAGTACATAAGATAATTGGAATGAAGGACAAGTGAACAAAGTGAGTAATGGTAGATTTTCAGCTCAATTAATTGTCTCTTAATTGCTCAATAACTTGTATTTATGGCCCTTCAAGAAAACCTAACCATTGATTTACTTCTTTTTGCATTTAATGCTCTATAACGGCTATTTTCTATGAGGACCAACCAAATGGTTTAAGAGGTACTAGTCGCACGATTCATTCAAATGGGGTCTCTAGCCGAACAGTCTTTAAGCTACCAACTGCATGGTTCAACATACTTTACTAGCCATAGAATGTTATTAGTAACCAACTAGATAGTTCTAGCCTAACCAGTTGACTAGTTCTTAAGAAAACAGTAGACATCCATTTTCCATGCACAAAAGTATTTTCGAACTATTCTAACACTTCAAATATATTAAACTTAAACTATGAACTTATTCTTATTAAGATCTCATACTAATTTAGATTCCATCGATGTAATTCAAACTTTTGTTAGTTAATCATGTATTATGGGTCGCAAAGATGAATAGTAATCATGATTAGTTTAACTCGATTAGCATAGTCTTGCTCTTATCAGAATCTTACAAGAACATATTGTTTTGACAATCTCTCCCTTTTAATGAGGACAAGACATTGGAAAACATACCCCCCATAATATGACTCAATTTGGTACTTTCCTTCAATAAAACACTTGGCATTGAAAGTGTTAAAATTTAGGGATTCGAAAAACTCTATTTGTAGGACAATTTTTTTTTTTTGGAATAAAAACTAAATCCCTAAAATGCTGGTGGAACCATGTGGTAAATTAAATTGATACGAGAGAAGTTCTATTATCTTATGTGAATCTTAGACGTGTTGGTGATACAAATCTATAAGCGCAGGGATCTTGTGAGCCCCCTCTATGGTATCCACACTTGAACGAACATACTAAAAATAGACTATAATGTGCTAGCACCAACACGGATGTAGGAAACCCTCCTAATTTCTTACGCTTCACTCTTTATTTTGGTCTGTAGAGTTTCTTTGCGGGTCTAGTGTTGACGAGAGTTGTATATATCTATATACAAACTAGTGAAAACATCTTCAATAAGATATTATGAGATTAGTGAGATATTAAATGATATTAATAATATTAAATACGTTATTTATTTATTTTTCACTAAAAATAATAAACATAATTATTTATCATTCTTAAATTATTAAGAATAATAAATACTTCTTGCTAGGTTTAATCAAAGTAAACCCATAGCTTATTTTACTTGTTCTTTGTATGTAATCCTATAGGTTCACTTAATGTTGACAGAATAGTTAAAAATTCCTTTTGGGTCAACAAGACATAAGTGGCCTCTACTAAGATATTAGGTCTACCTAAATTAGGTGAAGATCGACAATTCAACTTTACCTAATCCATAACTTATGTTATAATCCTTTTGTCATACGATATCTAGATTGAACATACGACATGGATAGTGTTACCTTTATGTTGTTCAACCTTATCATTTCTTGATCTCTAAGTAGATCGATATGACAAATGACATTGATCATACTATCAATTCATTTGAGTATGACCATACATTTATTAGTCTCACTTATTGAGGGGCTCAAATATATCTATCTCGTAATAAGATTGATAAATCCCATCTTAATCACTTATCTCCTTCTGCATGATTTACATTATGCCTTATCATAATCTTTATAATTATCCGGTTAAAGATAACATTTGATTGAGTCAAATCATAAATGTTCCTCATGTTGGAATCCATGGTGATTTCAAGTATAAGGATGTAATGATATCGTTATAATGAGAATCACTTGTAACATTAATCTATGTAGTGACCTTATATTGGGTCGATTTGGTATATAGTTCTCTAATGTGTACTTATGAGTTTAATTTGTATCTCTATACAAATAAACATCTCATGATTATCATCAAACCTCATACTAGATTTACTTCATTATTGTTCCCACAATAATGAGTATCTAGAGACATTTAGAATAATTATATGATTATTCAAGGATATTATTATAGAGTAAACATATAAATAATATAATAATGAATGCTTCTTAATTCTTTAAATATAATAATAACAATATCCAATAATTGGCCTAAGGCATCCTCACTAATAGAAAGGATTTTTCGTAGGAGAACTTTTATCATGAAAGAACCAATTTGAGAGTAAGTTGCACATCAAGTTTGAACTTCATCTAAACTTTGCATAGATTCCTAGAATAACCATATTAAGTCAAATTGTTAAGAAAATGTGTTTAGCCAATTTCATGCACAAAGTAACCAATTTGACTTCAACTAATTTAAAAAACACGATATTATGATGCTTTGGTCTCATAGAAAAGATGAGTAAGTCTAAGTAATGAAGATGAAGAGAGAAATAAGTCAAAATCTCGACATAGCCCCAGCTTAAACCTTAGTGCATGCCACTTGTACAAAAAAAAAAAAAAAATTAAGCCATTTTCACAAAACCAAGTATAAATCAGCCATCAAGAAGGATTAACAAAGTCACAATGAGCTATGACTTTAGGTGTAACCACTAAAACTAGCCACATCACAACTCCGAACTTTTGATCACCACATCTTAATTCCATCAACATAACCACATAATAACCACTGGTTTCAACTCTACAACTAATGATTTAAGCTTTATAATAAGCAAATATATAGCATATCTAATATAAAAATGAACAAATATAGCCATGTAAGCACATTTAGGTACATCATATCATCATGAGGCCATGTGGCCAAGTCTATCATAAGTACATAAGAAATGGTCTAATGGTTACAACAGTTAACATTACTAATAATAGGTCGGCCTAAGAGCTAGAAATCAGCATGGTTAAGTTAACAAAAGCAGCCTAAAGGCCAAGAGTTGTTAAAAAAAACATAAGATATCATACCAAAAGTTGGAAAAGGCTAAGTTCAAAGAGGTAACATAAGTAGATAGGTCAACAAGGCATCAACATCACAAAGATAATCCATGAGATAAGTGTTTAGAGGTAGAGAAGAATCATCAAAAGGCTCAGGAAGAGGAGATGGAGGTTGAGTATATGGTCTAGGAATAGGTGGAAAAAAGGGATATTGCAGCTGGAAGTGTTGGAACAAGGGATAGTAGATGTAATCTTATCGATGAGAGAGCCATTGTTTTGTTTGATAGATGCTATTAGTGATATGATGGCATAAGCAATCCTTTATTGGTTAAGATAGGTGTTAAGAGGCCCGTGAAAACCTTCTTGAGATAATTTAGTGGTGGAATAGCAGATGAAGTATCCATAGAAATATCTTATCTAATCTTGTCTTCCTCTTCAGCTTAAGCTTGTTGGCTTGATTCTCTAATCAATTTTGTAAGCTCATAAGGACTAACCATGGCAAGAGGGGAAAGAGGTTAATTTTGTATCCATCTTGAATTTTTTTAAATTTCTCTTATATACTTAGCTTGATTTGTTAATGTTCCATTTTCCATTTGTTTTACTTAGAAACCTAGGAAATAATTGAATTCTCCTATTATGCTCATTTTAAACTCTTTCTTCATATATTATACAAACTCATCCACTAAGCTTATGCTAATAGCTCTAAAAATAATGTCATTTGCATAGATTTAGACAATTGATGTATTTGACTTATGATTCTTGACAAATACGATTGCATCTAGTTTGCATTTTGAAAAATCATTGTTTAACAAGAAAGTTACTAAGTCTTTCATACCAAGCTCTAGGAGCTTGTTTGAGTCCATAGAGTACATGATTGAGCTTAAATACATGATTGATGAATTCATTGTGCTCAAAAGTCAAAGGTTGCTTTACATAGACTTCTTCTTTAATATAGTTATTTAGAAAAGCACTTTTGAAATTCATTTAGAAGAGTTTAAAGTCCTTAAAAGTGGCAAATGCCAAAAGCATTTTAATGATTTCTAATCTAGCAACTGGGGGCAATGTTTGCATCAAAATCAATCCCTTCTGGTTGATTATAACACTTAGCAACTAATTTTTCCTTATTCTTAGTAACTATACTGGTCTTATCATGTTTGTATCTATATACCTATTTTATTGTAATTACTGGCTTATCATTAGGCCTATGCACTAGATTTCATGCCTCATTTCATTTATAGTGAATTGATTAAGCTTCTCTTGCATTGCTCACATTCAAAATTCATTTTTTAGAGTTTCATCAATTTTTTTTAGGGCTCAACTTGAGATAGGAATACTAGATTACTCATATTTCTCAAGGATGATCTCATTAATACTCTATTCAAAGGTTCAACTACGATTAGCTTTTTAGGGTGATATTTAACAAATCACTATTTTTTAGGGAGGTCCAAATTGGATTGATTCATATTGTCATCTTCAGTAGGAACAACTTTATTAAGAGCTTTGTTTTGTTCATTGTTAAATTTAAACCTTTTCAAATGAGCACTTATACTATTTATCTCATTATTGGTTTCTTTATCAATAAAAAGTAAAGAATCATCAAACACAACATGTATGGATTCTTCAATAACTAAAGTTCTTTTGTTAAATACCCTATATGCTTTAATAATTAAAGAGTAACTAAGGAAAATAGATTAATTGAAATTAGAGTCAAACTTACTGAGTTACTCCTTGCCAATGTTAAGCACAAACATTTGGTATAAAAAGGAGAAATATAAAATGTTAGGCTTTTTGCCTTTCTACAGCTCACGAGGTTCTACCTCCCCCCTCCTCCCCTTAAAATTGGTTTTATAAAAATATGGTTTAAAATATAACATTTAGTGTTAACGGCTTTCATCCATAAATATTTTAGTAAATTATTTTCACAAAGCATTATTTTGACCATTTCAATTAATATTCTATTTTTTTCTTTTGATGACTCGCTTTAATTGTATAGTTTTCTAGGTGTGTTTTATGCTGTTTTGACTACCAAAATCTTTCATTTCAACATTTTTGAATTCTCCCCCCATGATCACTCCTAAGAGAGATGATTATAAGACCTTTTTTATTTTGAATCTTCTTGCAATATTTAAAGAACACACCTTTTTTTTTTCATCCTTACTTGCAAGAAAGAAGGTCTATGTATATTTAGAGTAACCATTAACAATGACATAATTATATTTCTTTCTACCTAAACTCATGGTTTGTGTTGGACTAAACAAATCAATATGTAATATTTGTAGTAGCATAGAAGTTGAAATAGCATCTTTTAATTGGAAATAACTTTTTGCTTGCATTCACTTTGACATGCTTGACATATCTTGTCTTTTTAAAATTGATTTTTGGTAAACCTTTGATAAGATTCTTTTTAACAAGTTTAGAAATGAATTTCATGCTTGTATGTCCTAATCTTCTATGCCATAACTAACTATTGTCATTTTGGATGAATAGACAAGTTTCATTTAGACTAGAAAAGTTGTCAAGTTGATTTTGTAGATATTTTTTGTTTATCCCTCTTAAAACTACTTTGACCATTACTAATTCTTTCAATGATACACTTATTGGTTAGGAATGTAACCTTGTATCCACCTTCACATAATTAACTGATACTAAGTGAATTATGTTTAAGTTATCAATAAGTAAAATATTTTTAATTGTAAAAACATTGTTAATGAGAATGTTACCTTTACCCAAGATAGTTGATTTCTGATTGTCTCCAAAAGTGACATTCCCTTTATCCTTCAAAGTTAATATTGTGAACTTAGTAGCATCTCTTGTTGTGTGCATAGAGTATCTACTATCCAAGATCCATTTGTAAGCTTATATCCTTATTAACTTTCTTGAGAAGTGGTCCATAATCTCGAATGTATCTATGTTGATGGCAATTGTAACATTTTAGCACCTCCTTCTTCACCTTATAACTTTTTATGTGTTGCCACTACTAACCTTTTTCCTTTTTAATTTCTTATTAGACTTCATAAAGTTCTTGAATTTCGTAACCACCATTGCCATTTTATCATCATCATCATCATCACCATCACCATCACCATCACCATCACCATCACCATCACCATCACCATCACCATCACCGGTATTAGTTTTGATTGCCTTAAGAGTAATAAATTTTTTCTTGGATTCCTTTCCATGCCTTTTAAGATCATGCATCTTGAGGGTTCAAGTTGCTCATTTGATAATTCTTCTAGATCATACACTTCTTCAATGGCAATTATCTTAGCTTCCCATTTCCTTAGAAAAGATCTAAGAATTTTAGAGTTAATTTCCATATAAATAAACTTCTTTTTTAGCACTATAAAACATTAGCTATATAAAAAATTATTGTAGAACAGATAATTCTTAGTAAATGTATTAGGTAATACCTAGCCCTATTCAACTTTCAAATCCCAATTACTTATTAGACTATGGGGATTCTTAATACGAGTTAACCGAAATTGCTTCAACAAATCAACTCTTATTCTTAAGTATATTTTACCTCAATTACTCTATAATAAAATATCTTAGGATTGCATTAAGCTCTTGATTAGGTTATCTTAATCCAGAGAAACTAAATAGCCGAACCTTGGTCCATTTAATTATTTCTAATTTTACTAGTCTATTTACTACAAAACAATGTGACATAGAAGAGCGAGGGTTCAATAATAATTTACTAAAAATATTTGAATGAAAATATGAAACTAAATTAAAGAATACAAGAGAGAAGAGAAGAGTAATCCTAGACTCTACTTTACCCTACTTACTCTTCCTTTGGGTACACTATAAAACTTGACTTAGGTTCTTATTTATAATGCTTAAGACCTAGGGTTGCAAAGAAACTTTCCAAAAATAGAGAATTCTTTCATCAACAACATGTTCATGATCGTAGAGATGTTTGAAAGATTGGGAAAAAAATTTCAAAACGTTGTGAAGACTTTCACTCCAACAGAGCATGTTAAAGCCATATATTTGAGGTCAATTAAGAAGATTGAAACTAATGAATCACCGGCTCTTACGTTGAATTCAAGAGAAGAAGTGGTATGACAAAGGCACATTCATGAAGAATGCGAGCCCACCACTAAACCTGGTATGCCATCTATACCTTTTCCAAAACTTTTATTTAAATGAAAAGTTGATGAAGATTTTGAGTCGTTTTTGGAAATATTTAAGAAGCTAGAAATTAATATTCCCTTGGTAGATTTATTAGAGCAAACACCTTGTTCTAGACCCTATTAGAAAGATATAATGGCTAAGGAAAATTAATATGTGAGAAACAATCATGTTAACCCATGTATGCACTGAAGCACTAAAGGACACTTTTCCCCCTAAATCAAATGATCTAGTGAAATTTACTATAAATTGCATGATAGGTGATGAGAATCTTAATAATACATTTTATGATTTAGGTACAAGTGTAAATGTGCTAAAATTAAAAGAATTGAAATGAGAATTCAATTAGCTGATGAGTTCTTTAGAAAAACCAAAAGGGATAATTGAGAATCTACTTTCAAAGGTGCATACTTATATTCCTTATTGTAGTCTTGGATATGAAAGAAAATTTAGAAATTCTTCTAATCTTAGGTTGTCCATTCTTAGCCATTGTAGGAGCTATAATTGAAGTGAAAAATAGTCAAATGGTATTAGGGGATGAAAACAATGAGCTTCATTTAAATATTAGAAAAAGATGGAAAAAGAAAGACTATCAGACTAGTAAATCAAATATGACATGGAACACTTCATTTGGGGTAATAATTGACTCTAATGATGAATGGAAAGGTCTTAGAGAGATTTTTAATAAGGTACCTCATAGATTTGAACCACCTTGCAAAAAAAAAAAAAAAAAGAAGAAGAAGAGTAGAAAGTGTCAAGCCAATGAGGTTAAATAAAACCGCTTGTTAGGAGGCAACCCGATGTTTATTTTTTGTATCCTTTACTTTACTTTACTTTACTTTATTTTATTTTATTTTGTTACTCCCTTGCAATGATTTTTTGTTTTTTTCATCTAGCAACTTATAGAAAATTTTTAGAGCTTTTAATCATATTATCCCTTTAGAGTTTGTGTGGTGTTTTGTAGTTGACATTGCACGAATTGAGTGAAATGAATTTTGTTAAGAGTAAATCATGAAAGAGGAGATGAATTAAAAATTCGAGAGGATCAAAAGTGAAGAATACACTTGTGATCTGTAGTATGATCTTCTTGGGTCACAAGTAAGGATTTAGAAGCTATTAAAAATATGAGACGATCATAGGTAAGAACCATGTTCGTAGTGGTATCCATGTTCCTCTTGTTACGTATGTGTAGTTCTTTAGCTTTAAAAAAATTTATTATTTGCTAAGAGATTTACAAGCACAGACTACTTCAGTGGTCCTTAACCATAATCTTCCTTACATGAATAAGATTTTAAAGTTTTCAATTGTTTTATATTTCAACAAAAAGAAAAAAAAAAAAAACACACTTAACTTTTCATTTTGTGCATTGGCATGATGTACATTCGTGATAATTGCTAGCTTGTGTATTCTTTTTCTTTACTTATCTTTAATAGTTAATAAGGGATTAGCCTTACTAATTCTAATGCTGCTTTTTTGAACTTTCATGTGTACAAGAGAAGTAACGATAAGAAGTGTTTTTAGTTTAATTTTATTTTTGTGTTTTTAGATGCTTTTATTTTCTTTCTTTTGTTTTATTTTTTTCCTTTTACATGGCCTAAATGAATGTCAATGGTATGAGAAATCCCGTAATACAGCAAGTTCAAATTCAGTGTCAGAGTTAAGCTAAGGAAGCCTCAGTTTTCCTTTATCTCTTTTCAGTTATTTTCCATTATTGATTTTTTTGCTTCCTACTGATTATTTGTACATTAGGGGCAATATATAATTTAAGTCTGGGGAAAAGGAATAGAGTAGTTAGACACTGATAAATAAATCTATAAAAGCATTTGAACTAAATTGACTGTATTCTCATACTTAGGATTTTTGCAAATAATTTTTTTTTCTAGATATATAGAAGCAACTTGTTTGTATTGCACATCTATTCACCATTAATTTATTATCTAGTTAAAGAAGAAATTTTTTGGGATAAATTTTTTTTTTTATTTTTAGTATGGAATTTATTGAATCATTATGACTTTTCTATACAATGTTAGACTTGAATAATGAAATCTATGTGAAGTGTAGAGTTTCTTATTATTCAAGCCTAGATTTAGACTTGGAATTAAGGTGAACATTATTGATTAGGAGTTAACTATTTATATTTTATTTTAGTGTATACTCACTCCTTAGGAGCCTTGTAAGCCTTTTAATTTCTAACAAAATGACCAAATGATACCTATCTCTTGAAAGTATCCTGAAAAATAAAAATAGTAGAGGCAATTGAAATAAAAAAATTAAAATAATAATAATAACATAAATCGGTAGGGATCAACCTTGGTTGTTTAGAAGATTAATTTTTTTTTTCCGATAGCTAATTTAAGGAAATTGGTTAAAAAAAATTGGTATGGATTGACCTTAGTCTCTTAGAAGAGTAAGTTACTTTCTAGTTATCAATATGAAATTTAAAATGGTATGGATTGACCATAAGCCCTCATAAGAGCAAAGCTTTTTCTCATTGCCAATGTAATCGTGCTTAAATAAAGAAATTGAATTGAATTGAATTGAAAAGTCCTCTAAAGAGAAATTGAAAGAAGTAAGGAGACAATAAGGGGATTGGTTGATATAATATGCATTTTTTAATTATTTTATTTAGAGATTTGAAAAAGAGGAGTTTATTCCCTATAGATTTAAAATGTGAATAACTCCTTCTTAATTAATTTTATGTTTATTCTAATTTTTAGTTTAGTATTTGCTTACATAATGATGTTTAACTCCAATTTACATGGATTAATTGTTTAATTCCAGTATAGTTTCACAACTAATATATATATATATATATAGTGTAATTATATTTTAAGGGCATGTAAATTTGATTAAGTGAAATTTTATGGAATAAAAAGTTGCTGGAGCTTCGAATTTTGATATTTGTAAGGATGAATTTTATTAAAAAAATATGCGCTCTTATCCTTGAATAGACTATGTGTGGTATTTATTTTTTATTCTAAAATCTGAGCGTTCATTGAATTTTGTCTCTAAGATTTTTCTACTAATTTATTTATTTTACTTTTGGATAAGCAAAAGTTCAAGTATAGGGGAATTTGATAAAGATAAATTGTGCATATTTTATAGGTAGATTTTATATTGCTTTTATAGGCTTTTCATTGTAATTTTAGTGTAAATTGGTACTTTATTTGTTAAAATTTTATTTTAGCACTTTATTACACTAATTTGTATATTTTTGATAGGAAAAATGCTCAATATTAGAAAATATATATGTGAAGACGAAGGCATGTGAAATTACGAGAAGAAATTAATTTACAAGAGCTCTATGGGCAAGGACCACTACCGTTGTCCTAAGCCATGCACATTCCATGGATGGAAGACATATGTAACTTATTGAATGAAGCTGAGTCCCCAATTCTAGACATGCCGTATATGCAATTTAATTGTACATATGAATAAGGTATAGGCCAACGGCTTAGTGGCAAATTAATTGGACTAAGGTATTGGATTTAGTTAGAGGATACGGGTTTGACACTTATTGGATGCATTGAGGATGTTTTTTTATATTTTTTTTTGAGTTCCGTGTGTGGCCACATGTTATGCCGTCATTAGGCCATGTGTTTAAATTACGACATGTGGCATTTTATGATTAGCCGAGACAGCAAATTTTCTTTCCTCCCATTTTTTTCTCTCCTTTCCTTATTCTTTCTCTTTCTTTTCTTTTTATCATACACTAACGTATAAGAGGGGGGAAGAGATTTTGAAAAAGAAGAAGAAGAAGAAACAGTGAAGGGGGGAAGCACACAGCACACACAGGGGATTGGAAATTTCAAATTATAGAAACAGTAGGGTGGGGTAGGGGTCTACGAAAAAGTAGATAAAATACCTCTCTTTCTCTCTTGATTTTCTAGTCAAACACACATATACAGTTCACAAGACCCACATTGTAAACCCACCTTTTGGCTTTTCTTTCTCCTTGCACCGTCAATAGCAAGTGCAATACTCTAAATTGTACTTTACATCCGGTGACCAATATCCATTGTAGAATCCTTAAGATACGACACATACCATCTAACTACAATAGACCTATCCTCGACCTTTCTCTCTCTCACATATTACCCTTGTCTATTCTCAATCCACTCCATCCTCTCGCATACACATTGAACTACGACATACAATATAGACAGCAAGCTAATACTTGATTAATCTCTCTATGAACACATCTAACAACTGTAGCGACCTTAGGAGGGGTCTAGTAGTATTGCTTAAAATTTCCATATCACGTGTGCACCCATGATAAGAAAATTACCTTACAAGTTAGAGATTGTAAGACTCTACATAGTTATTTTCTAGAGTCTTCAATTTTAGTTCATTGACTCAATATATAATATAAATAATTATGGATATCCATTTTTCTACAGCTCCTCAGAACCGTAGAGAATCAGTATCCCCTACCAAAATAGTGAAATAAGATAAGCAATTTTAGAAAATTCTAAACTTAGTAAAGATACTAAACTTAATTGAGACATCAGTCATTTTTTGGAGCATTCCAATTGACTACACAAGCTTTTCATCATACTGATTCAATGGTAGCACTCTGCACTCAATTCCTATCCCATTCCCAACCATCGATTAACCTGCAAGGAAAAGAACTGTTGGGGTGTAAGCTTACGCTTAGTGAGATAATTACCCTCATCAATACCGCATGACAGAAATTTATTAAATGTACAATCATATGAATGCATGAACAATCAGTATGCCAAACAACACATGCAGTGACCTAGGAACTGTATACGACTCAGAATTACGCCCCCTGAAGTCTAGGTTTGGAGATAATTAACTGACCTAAACCAAAATTCGGGTTCTAGACCTTGGGTTTTGTTTCATTTGCACTATTGTGCTTAAGCTAAAACAAAACTATATATATATACGTGTGTATATGTGTGTATGTATGTGTGTGTATACTTTCTTTACCGAATAAAAAATCATATTTTTAAAATCCCAAGTCTAGCGTGTGGTGGCCTCCTAAATCCACAAACATACACCCTAAGCAAAAGCCACAAGATTCGGCCCCTCACCGATGGTTGGCGTCTCCCAGTGCCTAGTAAGCCCATAAGCTTAGGATAGAGACTCAATATATATGATGACATAATTAGTGCCCAATCCTGCAGGAAACTCGTATTCCTATAAGTCCCTTCCCATCTTCTGCGTGAAGTGGCAGTCGGTGTTATCCATATGCAATATGCGGAATGCATGATTCATTTTGATTTCTTAATCGTATAACTGATTAACTCGATTTCCAAGGTGATCAAACAATTTCATTCCATACTATTCACATGTATGTATTAGTACAAACAATTCCCATTATTATATATATAATTAACAAGTCATCACATTCATCCATAAATCCATACACATGCATCTCCCATATCCCACAAGCATCTAAATTTATATATATAAGTTTAGGTGCATTTATTCTACAAGCATAATCAAGTAAAGAGTTATCAGGAATTTACTCACTTAGCTATGCGGATCAATTAAAATAATCCGAGATAGGTCATCTCCCCAAAGCCGGGTCCCCTAGACATCGCAAATACGATACTATAAGGATTTGAAATAAAACCTAGAAAACTAAGCTGAAACCCTTTAAGTTATACTTTGGACTTGGTTTCATAAATTTTTTCAGTTTTACTTAAAAGTTCAATCGCGTATAAATTTTTTGTTTTAAATCCGATTTTTATGATCTTATAGTCAATCTTCATCATTTTCGAGTGTACTTTAATGTGGTGAGGTTATATATTCAAAATGAGGCATACAATTCTATCCATGGGTCAGAACAGTAGTGTTCCTCATGTGTTGGAGTGCTTTTGGGCCTTGTATGGTAAATGAGCTTTTTGATAACTTGAGAAATCCTTTGGGCTTGGTCTTAAGATTTTATCCTAAGCTTAAAATAATCCTTGAGATTAGATTTACAACTTTGATTTATATTCCTAAGGCTAACAACCACTTCATGTGCCCTTTAGTGGGCTTAAGTTGTTAATGGGCTTGTTTTTTATTCAAACTAAAGTTAGTGACTTTGGTGGGCTTGTGGGGCCTTAGGTGGATTTCTTATGGGCTTCAAAAAAACCTTTCTTAATATTTTAAAGTGCTGGTTAAAATTTTAATGAAGGCCTAACTTAGAGTTCTAGGCTCGTTTTGAGAGTTTTAGGCTCGGTTTTGAGTTTTAGGCTTTGTATGCTTACCATACTTACTTTGGTTGATCTTTTCACTTTGTTTATTCACTTTTATCATATTTTTAAGCTTCTTTTTCCCACATTCCAGATCTGGTCGTGATGATTCCCAAGGGTTCTTGCTTGGTTTTTCAACTTGTTTCATCATTTCCTTAAGTTTAGGTGTTAGATTATGCACTTAAACTACTTGTATCCAAATCTTCACTTAACTTTTCTTCGATAATATGATTCTTTAACTCATGCTCCACACAAAGAAATAGAAGATCTTCTACTTAATACAACCTCCATATCATAGCTCATGTCATACAAAGTTGGTTTCTTCATAAAACTTCATGTGATGGATTTTTCCTTAACTTAAGTCTAGATTTGAACATGTTTAACTTAACGGAAATAAAATCAACATTCAAATGACCTTTGAACCCTCACGTCCAGCATGTTCATATTCCATTCAAGTTCTTGTTTCAAGATTTTCTCAACTTAAAATCTTCTATTCAAAGTGTTACACAAGTATCTTTACAAAACACCAACTTTACATGCTCATGTTTCAACTTTATGTAAGGGTTTCATCAGTTTGTTTCTTAAAATGGTTTTTGGTGTTATAACAACTTAAACCTTACTTATATCTTCAAGAAATCAAAGTCTCCTAACATAAATACTAACCTACATATCACAAGAAACACTTACTCATCCTTAAAGCAAAGTATGGTGGTTGTGCACTAAGGTTCCACTTAAGCTCTTAACTTTGCTTCCTGCTTTTGCCACCTTTCGAAAACCCGAGTTGTTTGATCTTTTGGAATGGGGTTTGTGAAAGGTTCTAATGGTTCTAAAAGATCTTAGATGGTGAAAGAAAATGACACAAGAATAAGAGGAGAAATTTCCATGAGTATGGAAGCAAAAATGGTGGCGGCAATGTTGGGAATTTGTGGAGTTAGGTTTCTTCTTTTGATTTGTGTTTAAAGTGAGAGAAAAGGAAGTGAAAATGGGAGTGAAAGAGGGAGAGAGTGGCAGATTTTCAATGAGGAAAGAAGTGTGTGCAAGAAGCTTTAATTGATTGTCTTGTAGCTTACAGAAAAGTCAACAATTGCAACTATTGATAATGTAAGCACTAGGGGTGAATAGTGATGTGTAAGAGAAAGTGATTGATGGTTGAAAGACAAGTGCATGACCCCCCTTTCTTCCTTATTTTAAATCTGCCATTTAAAGTCTTTTTGGGCCATGGAGTGGTCTTGTCTCATTTAATGAAGTTAAGCTTATGAAATCTTGTAAAAAATTGTCTATATGTAGTATAAGTGAAGGGGTGATAAGGAAAATGTATTATCACTAGATTTTGATAAGTTATCAATTGATAAATGATTCCAACTCTCAATTGATAAGTTATCTAGAGTGATGGGTGATCTACTTATTGAAGTGTAAGGCTTGGACATGAAGATAAGGGCATAGTCTTATAAGAAATTGTTTTAGGGTTTTCATCTTACATTGTTTTGTAATTTATGATTCGATTCCTATAAAATGGTGAAATTTTCTAAAGTTGAATGAAATTATTCAAATTAAATTATTAATTAATTACTTAGGGTTAAAATTCCTTAATTATTTCAGGGTTAGGGTTTTAAGTGACTTTAGAGCTTGTAATTCTTCAAGCTCAGGTTTTATCGATAATTGGTTTTTGAATTGGAAAAAATTGATTTGTTTCTAAATGTAAACTTAAATTCTTAGTTTTCTTGATTCTTGGGAACGTTCGGACAGTACTTTTAATTGAATCATGGGCCCACTAAAAGTAGGGTTTATATTTATCAATTGATAAGTTATTTAAGATGATTGGTTGGTTTACTTATTCATGTGTACAAATCTTATGCATGAAGATAAGGAGATTGTCTTATATGAAATTCTTTTGAAGTTTGTCTCTTAAATTGATTTGTAAGTTATGATTTAATTCTTATAAAATTATGGAAATTTCTAGAGTTGAATAAAATTGTTCAAATTAATTTCTTAATTAGCCGCTTAGGGTTACAAGTCCTTAATTGTTTTAGGGTGTTGGGTTTAGAGTCTATGGTTCTCGTATTCG
Source organism: Lumnitzera racemosa (assembly GCA_024138005.1). Classification (NCBI taxonomy): domain Eukaryota; kingdom Viridiplantae; phylum Streptophyta; class Magnoliopsida; order Myrtales; family Combretaceae; genus Lumnitzera; species Lumnitzera racemosa. The sequence goes on along the minus strand of JAMXBC010000004.1, from coordinate 25,105,830 downwards.
AGTTTTATCGATAATAGGGTTTCAAATTGGAAAGTTAGATTCATTTTTAAATGTAAACTTGAATTCTTAGCTTAGTTTATCCTTGGGAATATTTGGGAAGTGTTCTTAGTTGAATCATAAGTCCGCTAAAAAGTAGGATTTACAACTTATCCATATATAACATGACGTATAAGTGAAAATAAGGAAATTGTTTCATATGAAGTTCTTTTTAGGGCTTGATTCTCAAATTAATTTGTAGGTTATGATTTGTTTCTTAAGAAATTTTAGAGTTTTCTAGAGTTGAATAAAATTTATTGAAATTATATTTTTAATTATTTATTTAGGGCCATAATTCCTTGATCATCCCAAGGTTTTAGGTTCGAGTAAGTTTAAGTATGTTTTAGAGTTTGAGTGAGATTATATACGTTTTAAGGTTTTTCACCAACTCGAGAATAATTGACTTATACTTCGGAGCTTATGGTTCAATTGGCTTAATTATTTAGGAATATTGCTTCATTATGGAACATATATATATATATATATATATGTATCATATGATAGATTAAGAAAAGAGAAGAAAATTGCTTAATAGTATATATATATATATATATATATATATATACACATATTATGGGGCTACTTATGTACAAAAGTAAAAATAATTTTTGTAAATTTATTAATTTATTCCTTTAATTAGTTTAGTTTTGTTGATTATTATTACTTGAAATAATCTTTGATTCATTCATTATCAGTTTTACACGATTTTACAAAATTATTGATAATTTTATTGATTTATGGCTTTTCAAGCATTAAGATAATTTATTGAGTTTAAATTTTTTTTTTTATGATTTCATATTTACAGCTCTTGTTAAGTTTAGGTTTACATTTTTAAAAGTACGCTTATGTAAGGATTGGGGTTTTATTGCATGATTAGGGTTTCCAAATCATATAATTGGATCTTTCAAGTTTGTTTTAAATTTCGAGTTTAAAATTTTAGTCGGTTTTCATTTTATGTGGTCTTATCGACTTAGGGAAATATTTATAATACTCGAGTCTGATTCTATGTTTAAAAGGTTAAATTTACAGAGTTTACAACAACCCATGCATGACCCATCGAATCCCCTACCCATTACCACATCACCACCGAACCCCCTCATACGCACATGGCCCAACCAAACTGAATCTATTACTTTCAGCCTATTTCTCTTTCGCACCCAATCTGTTCACCGTACAACCATACCTAGTGCCATAGCCATCGTGACACATGGCTATTGCACTCTCTTGACCTACAACTCACCGACACCACTCAACCCTTACCCAAACAGCAAACCACCTTTGGTAGCCATCTGAACACATTGCTATAGCCATACTTTGAGCTCTCTATCGCACCATTGACTATTGCAACAATTGAACCCACATATGCATAACGTACCCTTGATCACCTCTTTCTCTCTCTCTCTCTCTCTCTCTCCCTTTTGTGTAACCCATCACCATAGGAAACACCTCCATCCACTAATAAGGTGAGCTCCTCATACTTTGGCACTCGACCTACCCCCTATTGCTAATAAAAAATTCATGTTCATGCCAATCCCCACTTCAAAGGGTGCTTAAAAGCCATTAAAGGATGTCAATTTAGCTGTTAGTACACGATCAGGTTAGATGACCTGAATTCGATCTAATGGCTCGAATCTGACCCGTTCTAGATCCGTACTCAAGGCTTACTTGACTACAGTACCTAAACTTGATCCACTTACCTTAGTCTAGCCCTCTTATGATTTGGATACATTGATATATATATATATATATTTACATGTTGATTTATGTAATTGTAATGATTTTAAATAAAAAAAGAATAAAAAAAGAAAAGAAGTAAAAAGGGAAAAAAAGAAAAGAAAGAAAAAAAGAAGAAAAATTGAAAAGGAAGGAAAAGAAAAAAGAAGTGTTTTATTTTTGTTTTCAAATTTCAACAAAAAAAAATACAGTAGTAATAATAATAATAAAAACAAAAAAATAATGATAAAAAGGTAGATGAATAAATAATAAAATTGTTTTATCACCTAGAAAATTGATTTTCCAAAAATAAAATAAAAATAAATCAATCATTTTTCAATTTAGGTCATTTAGAATTTCCAAAAAATAAAATTCAATTTAGGACCCTTAGAAAATTTTTTTAAATGAACTCAAAACAAGTAAAACACATAAACTCGGATGTTTTTCAAAAAATTAAAATTGGTCAACCCGCTGTATTTTCGATAAACGAACTACGAAAGTTTGATCTCGAATAGCGAATACGTAGACACCCGTATGTTAATACGAGAAGACTTAAAATATGGGAAGTTTTATTTTTTTTTCCATTTTTAGATATTCATGTAAATTGATCAATTTAGTCACATGTATCATAATTAGCTGTTTTAGAAACTGAGAAAGGGTATATTTGAAAAGCGAAGTTAAATCCGAGAAGTTAAAAAGTGGTACCTGTTTAGGGTTTAATAAATTAGCCCTTGGATCTAGATCTCTGGTTTTCAAAAAGCCATTTTTATAAATTGGTTTCTTAATTGATAGATCGGTATCTAAGTTATAACCAATCCACCTAATTGGTTATAACTTAACTCTTTTTTCTAACTTTGGTCATATGGGGACTCCAATGCCTTTTCAAATAGAAAAAATGGTTTTCTTTAAACCCTAGTTGAGGATTGGTATTAAACGAGTAGAGTTTAATACTGATCGATTTAAAGAAGGCTTAATTTTATAAAAATAACTAGGAGGGTGAAAATCTAGGCTTGATAGCTTGGTGACTCTACTGGTGACGTCAAGAGAGTTAACTACTTAAAAATGCTTTGAAATTAAAATCAATGTTCAAATTTCCCATCTTGTTTAGTTATTAATTTATTTGTATATTCATTTTTTTATTTGTTATTGATTTCATGTATATATTTGTTTTAATTAGCATATTTATTTTGTAAATAACATACATCAAGGCATGGGGGTTCACTTATTCCATCAAAGATGCAGGGTAGATATGGGGTAGATGCGGTTAAACCCAGGCCATCTTAGGAACCTTGGACGGGGAGCCGTTGTGTAAGTTCCGAGTGTAGTGGGGTAACCACTATTTGGGGCCAATTAGGCTATCCCACTTAAACTTCAATGTGACTAAAGAACTGTTTTATAAGAAATGCATGAGGTCATAGAGTTTAAGAACCTCTAGAATCATCCTTTCTTGTATACATTCTTCTAGGCTTGGCAAATGGCTAATAGGATGACATTGTCACAAATTAGAAAAAGAAAAGACAAACCTGAAGCTTCTATATTCTCTTAGCTTTTGTTTACTTATTTGTACTATTATCTTGCATATCACATGCATTGGGATATGGAGGGTCGTTTGTTGCATCAAAGATCCAGGGTAGATATGGTTAAACTCAAGCCGTCTTAGGATCTTAGGAGAGGGGTCATTACGTAGGCTTTGGGTGCCGCAGTGTAACCACTGCTTGGGGTTAATTAGGTTACCTCACTTAAGTTCATTGTGACCAATGAAAGTATTTTCTAAAAACAAGTGAGGTCATAAAGCTTAAGGACCTTTTAGAACCCACCCTGATTGTATATACTGCCCTCTAAGCTTGAGTTAATGCACTACCTTTAAGAAATCGCAACCCTATTGATCATTCAAGAATTTTTGCAAGCAAGTTTTTGAAAATTATAGCAGGGTTGCAACTTAAGGAGTAATATATTAACCCAAATGACCTTAACATTTGTATATTTCCACGTTTTTGTTTTTCTTTCATTTCATCGATGATTGATCCTTGTCCATGAAATGTGTAGACTTAGGATGACAGACAACTAAATGAGTGATCAGGCGAGCAATAGGCTACTGGACACCTTTAGGTTTCGCGAGCAAGTGCTAAGAGATGAAATTGCCTACTTGAAGGAAAAGCTCGAGTGTTTTGAAGCTCACAACCAGGCCTTAAGGCCCCTTTTGGCATAGGTCATTGGGGATATTTATGAGATTATAGAGAACCTTAAGGCCCATATACGGGACTTAATGTAGGGTTTTTCTAGTTTAGATCTAAAAAGCCTAGAATAAATGCTAGGTTCTCTGCCTTTGTTTTTGTATTCTGATCTTCCTTTTCCAAAATAATAAAGCTCTCTTTAGTTCATTGTTCATCATTCTTTAACATTCTTGTTTTTGTAAATAGTCTTTTAATAAACAGTTATCTAACCACTATTTGATCTCATTTAAGGAAATGTAAATAAAATCCATAGACTTGTAAATAGAAACCCAAAAATCACCATCCTTATTTGTAAATTATCTTTTGAAAATACAACTTTAACTTTCTCTTTAAAAACAAAAAGAAAAAAATTGAAAAAACAAAAAAATGAAAAGAAAAGTTACCAATAGCTATAAATCCTTATGGACCTAAGGAGCCAACATAAGCTCAGGCCTCTAGCCCATTCAAGTAACTATCCCAAAAACTTGTTTTTCAAACCACACGATGTCCCTCGACTTATTAAAAAAGCTAAATATGAGCCCCTTGGCCTATTCAACAAACACGAGCCCTTTGGCCCACTTAAGTAGCCGACCCAAACATTTGGCTTTTAACCTACACTAAACGTATTAAAGAAACCAACACAAGCCCTTTATTGCCATCTAATCCAAACACAAGCCACTTGGCCAACACTAACCTTAGGCCCATTCTGGTAACTTACCCAAATATAGGCCACTTGGTAAGGCATTCAACCTAAACACAAACATTGGGCTTATCCAACCAACTTACCTAAACATAAGCTACTAGGCTAGCCAACCAATCTGAACATGAACTATGCCCTATCAAGGTAACTGACCTGAGTACAATCCTTAACCCCGAAAGGTAACTAAGCTAAGCTAAGCCAAGCTAAAGCCCCTAATCTGTTTAAAAAGCTAAGCTCAATCATGAATCGAACTAGAACACAAAATTAAATATTAGGGCATGATTTGAGAAATTGGGGGAAAAACCTGATCCTGGGCAAATAAAAAATGGACTCCTTCTTAAGAAACCGGTAACTCACTTTTTGCAAGTATAAGATGAGAAGAGGCAAGCTATATCTTATATACCAACCTAAAACACTTTGAGAGTTGAGTGACATAATGGTGAGAATACTTTGAACTTATTCCTTAAAAAAGGTTCACTTTGAATGTGATTTGTAGATTAAAGTAAAGTTAGGCATTCATTTCTAAATCCTAAACACAATCATCTATTGTTCACCTTATTGGACCTATTTGGAGAATTTCTAAATTTAAACCCTATTAAAAACCACCCTACAATAGGGCATTTCGGAGGTTAGGGTAATTGATTGGAAGATAGTGGTAAGATTAGTTTATGCTTGTTTGAGTAACATTAATTTAAAAATGACTTTTATTTTTGATAAATTATTTTTCTTTGAAATGAAGAAGAGCCAATTTCCTTTTTCAACTACCTCAAGCCTATACACTTGAAATCCATGGAATTAGGGCCTTGAATCATTTAAAAAGAAAAAAAAAATCAGCAATGGAAACAATTACTCTTAGGGCCAAAAGAAAACAAATAATAGTAAGAGATAGTGGGGCAAAGCAATTAAAAAACAAAAAAGAGAAGAAAAAGAGGCCAAAGAATTGGGCTCGTTAGTTTAGGACGCAAAGCCTTAATAAATATTTCGCATCCTAATAGGGGCAACCAAACCAAATGAAAGGGTTGGAAGTCAATGCCTAAATAGCCTCAGAAAACATAAGGCCCTAAATCACACTCCTAAGCTTGGAAACCCAAATTTCCATATCCACATTGACACTCTGAAGCCTATTTTATCTAGAATGAATCGCGTAAGGCTTCCCTAACCACAATACCGCCCTTATACATGTAAAAGCTCTTCCGATCTTGAAAGATAATTTATTTTTAATAAAATTTGTTTTTGAAACTAGGATAAGCATACTCTTAACTTTTCCCAAAGGTTCTTCATTTGTACACCTGGGATTAATAAAAGTATTCTTCTCAAAATAAGCCTTTTCATTAATCTTTTTTGAAACCTTTGGACCAAAAGCCTAAATTCATAAGTTTAAATCGAAAAAGACCTAACTGATTGATCAAGGCATATCATTTGGAAAATGGACTGTAACTTTTGAAACTAAAGTCGAGAGCGAGAGCTAGACCAAGAACTAGTAAGGAAGACCCCTTTGACTATACTAATTGTGAGTTACCTCTTCCTTAAGAAATGAATGTCTTGAGATCACAAAAGCCTTAGGAGAAGCCTTATGGTCAAGGGCATTAAGAAATTCCACATGATTACCAAGGATAGAGGTGGTTATAAGTTTGTTCTTTAATAAGAATTTATACCTGTTGGCAAGACTTTCAAGAAAACAAAAAAAAAGAAGAAAAAGAAGAAAAAAGAAGAGAGAGAAAGTAAAGGCTTATTACAAAATTTTTTCCAATCCTTACCAGCTTGAATAGCCAAGCTTTTAATCTATGTCATCTGTTTCCTTTCTAAGGTTGTCATTTTTCAGTTTAAGTTATTCTTCTCCAATTATGGTTTTTTAAACATCCTTCAAACTCTTTTTTCAAATAATGAGGCCTATCCCTACTTTTTTTCCTTATTCATAAGTGGTTTTTCAATAATCTCTCTGTAAATACTTTTCCAAGTCAAAGAGTCTTTTGAAACTGGTTACTTACCTTACATTAGTTCTTTAATCCTTCATCATTTTCCTCTTAGGGTTCAAGCCAGCTCTTAGAGCACTGTCCCCTTTTCTATTCTTTTTTAAGGTTTTAGTTAGCCTTTAGGGCATTATCCCATCTTTCTTAGGGTTCAAGCTAGCTCTTAGAGTGCTGATCCCTCTCTTTTTTTGTTCAGGGTTCCAACCAGCCTTTAGGGCGCTATCCCATCTTTTTCTTAAGGCTCAAGTTAGCTCTTAGAGAATTGATCTCTCTTTTATTCTTTTTATGGTTCCAGCCGGCCTTTAGGGCAACTGTCTCGTCTTTCTCTTAGGGTTTAAGTTAGCTCTTAGAGCGTTGTCCCCTTTCTTATTCTTCTTAAGGATTTAGCTAGCCTTTAGGGCGCTATCTTATCTTTCATTTTAAGGATCTTGTTAGCCTCGAAGGTGTCATCTTATCCTTTCTTTCTAGGTTGTTAGCTAACTTTCAACCCCTCTTTCGTAATCTTTCTTAAGGTCTTTAGTGAGCCCATAGGGCGCTTCTTACATCAAATCTACTCAAGTGAGCCCAAAAGGTGCTTCTTCTCATTAACATTCCCTTGGTGAGCCCGTTGGGTGTTTTCTTTACAATTTTTCTTAGTGAGCCTGTGGGGTGCTTCTCTTCATCAAATTCTCTTAGTGAGCTCGTAGGGCACTTTTGTTCCTTTAGCAAACCCATGGGGCACTTCTCTTTCACCAATTTGCTTAGCGAGCCCATAGGGCACTTTTGTTCCTTTAGTAAGTCCATAAGGTGCTTCTCTTTTATCAATTTCTCTTAAGCAAGCCCACGGGGTGCTTCTCTTTCACCAATTCTCTTAGTGAGCCCTAGGGCACTTCTATTCCTTTAGTAAGCTAATAAGGTACTTTCTTTCACCAATTCTCTTAGTGAGCCTATTAGACGCTTCTCTTTCACCATTTCACAAATCCCGTAGCGAGCCTTTAAGGCGCTTCTCTTCATCAAATTCTCTTAGCGAGCCTATAGGGCACTTCTTTCACCAAATTCTCCCAAGCAAGCCTAAAGGGCGCTTCTCTTCATCTGGTCTTAGTGAGCTTTAAGAGTGCTTTGCCCATCCCGCTTAGGATAGTTAGTTAGCTCAAAGCAGCATTACCAAGTTTTCTAGATTGATCTAATTCTAGGGTTGCTAGTCCTCAAGAGACATGCCTGCTTAGGATAGTTAGCTCAAAGGAGCACTATCGGGTTTTCTAAATCGATCAAATTTTAGGATTGTTAGTCCTTAAGAGATGATCTCACCTAGGATAATCAGCTCAAAGGAGCACTACTAGGTTTTCTAGATCAATCAAATTTTGGGGTAGCTAGTCTTGGAAAGACCCTCCCGCCTAAGTTAGTTAGCTCAAAGGAGCACTACCAGGTTTTAGATCGATTAAATTTTAGGATAGTCAACTCAAAGAAGCACTATCATGTTTTCCAAATCGATCAAATTTTAGGGTTGCTAGTCCCCAAGAGATGCTCCCGCCTAGGATAGTCAGCTCAATAGAGTATTGCTAGGTCTTCCAGATCAATCAAATTTTAGGGTTGTTAGTCCCTGGGAGACATTTTCACTTAGGTTAGTTAGCCTAGTGAGGCTCTACAAGGTTTCAGATCAATCAAATTTTAGGGTTGCTAGTTCCCGAGAAACACTCCTACCTAGGATAGTCAACTCAAAAGAGCACTACCAGGTTCTAGATTGATCAAATTCTAGGTTGCTAGTCCTCAAGAGATATACGCACTTAGTTTAGTTAGCACCATAGAGTACTATTAGGTATCAATTTAGGGTCTTAACTAGCTTTAGGAGCACTTTGCCTACTTTGGTTAGTCAGCTCATTAGGGCACGACCAAGTTTTCTCATTCTTTTAGGGTTTTAGGTAGCTTTAGGAGTGCTTACCCATCTCATCTAGTTTAGTTTAGGATCTTAGCTAGCTTTAAGAGTGCTTTACCTACCCTAGTTAGTTAGCTTATTAGGTTACGACTAAGCTTTCTCATTCCATTTTAGGGTCTTAGCCAACTTTAGGAGTGCTTTGCCTGTTTCACCTTAGTTCGTTAGCTCATAAGAGCATGACCAAACTTCAATTCTTCTTTCTATCTTTTCTTTCTATCTTTTAGCTACCTCTTAGTAAGCCACCCTTCTCTTCTCTAAATCCCCTTTAGATTGTACTTAAGATAGCTAGTTAATTATAACACTTCTTAGGATAAAACCCACTCTTGGGGCAAAAATAGTTTCTGTTTTGTCTTTGTAGCAAAGTTTTGTTTAAACTTCAATACAAAAAGGGGCAACTATAGACCCCCCACCCCCCCTCGCCTCTACCTTTTATTTTTTAGATTAGGTTATAGAGTTCTTGGGGCAAAAATAGTCTCTGTTTTGTCTTTATAGCAAAGTTTTGTTTAAACTTCAATACAAAAAGGGGCAATTATAGACCCCCCACCCCCCCTCGCCTCTACCTTTTATTTTTTAGATTAGGTTATAGAGTCTTAAATTAGAAAAAATACAAAAAAAAAAAATAGAAAATTAAAGAAAACCCAAAAGAATGAAGAAATTTAGAAAAATAAATATAAATTTTAGAAAAACACAAAAATTGGAAAATAGGAAAAAGCTAAAAAAAAAAGAAATTTAGAAAAAATACAAAAAAATGGAAAATTTAGGAAAATATATAAGAAATTTGAAAAGTCACATTAAAATTTTAAAAAAATAGGGAATTTAGAAAATAATAAATTTTTAAGTTGCTTGGATAAAGTAGATTTTTAATTTAATTAGACTTAAAATAAAGGACTATTGGACCTGGGTTTAGATTTAAATCTAACTTAGGCTGATGGCCTAGTAGTAAATCAACTAGACTAAGGCATTGGATTTAGCTAGAGGTCAGGTGTTCGACACTTACTGAATACATTGAGGATGCTTTTTCTATATTTTTTATTGAGTTCCGTATGTAGTCACAAGTTAAGCAGTCATTGGGTTACGTGATGTGATGCTTTGTGATTGGCCAAGACAGCAAATTTTCTTTCCCCCTATGTTTTCTTCCCTTTCCTTATTCTTTCTCTTTCTTTTCTTTTTATCACACACTAATGCACAGGAGGGAAGGGGTGGCGTAGGGTGAGATTTTGAAAAAAAAAAAAAAGAAGAAACAATGAAAGGAGGAAGCACATTGGGGGGGGGGGTGGGGTGTGGTGTGTGGTGTGGGATTGGGGTCTACGAAAAAGAAGATAGCATACCTTTCTCTCTCTCTCTTGATTCTCTAGCCAAACATACATATTCGATTCACAAGACCTACACTGCAAACCGATCTTCTAGCTTTTCTCTCTCCTTGCACCATTAACAGTAAGTGCAATACTCCAGATTACACTTTACATCAGGCAACCGATGTCCATTATAAAATCCCCAAGATACGACATACACCATCTAACCACGACAGACCTATCCTTAACTTTCCTTTCTCTTACATATCACCCTTGTCCACTCTCAACTTATTCCATCCTTTCGCATACACATTGAACTATGACATACAACACAAATAGTAAGCCAACACTTGATTGATCTCTTTACGAACACACCCAACGACCCATCGAATCCTACACGTATTACCACATCACCATCGAACCCCCTCATACGCATGCAAACTAACAGAACTGAATCCCTCACTCTTAGCTTCTCTTTCTCTCATACCCAATTTATTCACCGTACAGCCGTACCTAGCACCATAGCTATTGTGACACATGACCACTACACTCTCTTGACTTATAACTCACCGATGCCACTTAACCCTTACCCAAACACCAAACAACGCTCGGTAGCCATTCGAATACACTGCTATAGCCACACTCTGAACCCTTTACCATACCATTGACCACCGTAACAGCCAAACCCACACACGTATAGCCCAGACCACCATACCTTGAACACCTCTCTCTCTCCTGTGCAACCTACCACCATAGGAAGCACCTCTAACCCCCACTAAGATAAGCTCGTTGTACTTCGGCACTTAACCAACCCTCCTTATCGTCAATAAAAAATTCATGTTCGTGACAATCCTTGCTTGAAAGGGTGCTTAGAAGCCATCGAAGGACGCCAATTCAACTGTTAGCGTTGTCTCTCAACCACGCACGTATGTAATACGTGATCGGGCTAGACGACTCAAATTCGATCTAATGGACCGAATTCGACCCACTCTAGATCCGAACTCGAAGCCGACTTGACCACAGTGCCTGAACTCGATTCGCTTAGCTTGGTCTGGCCTTCTTGTGATTTGGATACATTTATTTATATTTATATTTATATATATTTACTTATTGTTTCATGTAATTGCAATTATTGTAAATAAAAAAGAAGAAGGAAAAAAAAAGAAAAGAAGTAAAAAAGGAAAAAATGAAAAGAAAGAAAAGAAGAAGAAAAACCGAAAAAGAAGGAAAAGAAAAAAAAAGAAAAAATAAGTGTTTTATTTTATTTTTTTTCAAATTTCAACAAAAAAATATTAGTAATAACAAAAAAATAATAAAAATAAAAGGTAGAGGAATAAATAATAAAATCGTTTTATCACCTAGAAAATTGATTTTCCAAAAATAAAATAAAAATAAATAAACCATTTTTTAAATTAAGTCATTTAGAATTTTCAAAAAATAAAATTCAATTTAAGACCCTTAGAAAATTTCTTTAAATGAACATAAAACGAGTAAAACACGTAAACTCGGATGTTTTTCAATAATTAAAATTGATCAACCCGCTATATTTTTGGTAAACGAACTACGGAAGTCTAATCTCGAATAGTAGGTACGTAAGTATCCGTACATCAGTACAGGGTGATTCAAAATATGGAATGTTTTTTTTCTTCCATTTTTAGATATTTATTGAAATTGATCAATTTAATTGCATGTATCATAATTAGCTGTTTTAGAAATTGAGAAAAAGGTATATTTGAAAAGCAAAGTTAAATTCAAAATGTTAAAAAGTGGTACCCGTTAAAGGTTAATAAATTAGCCTCCATATCTGGATCTCTAGTTTTCAAAAAGCTGTTTTTGTAAATTGGTTTTTTAATAGATAGACTAGTAGTTAAGTTATAGCTAATTCATAACCAATTTATAACCAATCCACCCAATTGGTTATAACTTAACTCTTTCGTCTGACTTTGGTTGGGTGGCGACTCCAATATCTCTTCAGATTGAAAAAATGGTTTTCTTTAAATCCTAGTCATGGATCAGTATTAAACGGGTAGGGTTTAGTACCAATCGGTTTAAAGAAGGCCTAATTTTATAAAAATAGCTGGGAGGGTGAAAATGCAAGCTCGACATATATGTTTTTTAATTCAATTAAGGTTTATGAACAAGAAAGGGTTTGTTTAATTTGGCACTTGTCTAGTGATAGAATGGTTAAATTAATTAATCATCAGTATTCGTTTCATGAGGAAAAATACCTAATGCTTAGGTTCCTTATAACTAAACCTATTAAAGATATTTTTATTATCATAATTGGTATTCTAATTTTATGGTTTGCAATTGAATCTTTAAAGATGTTAAATGTCCCAATTTATTTATTTTATTAATTTAGTTTTCCTCATAATTTAATTATTTCATGAACCTTTTATTTTAATTGCTTAGGTTTAGATGAGACTAATATTAATTAAATTTAGAAATATGTCCCTATGGATTCAACCTAATTCTCACCATTATTATTACTAAATACACGACCTAATACACTTACTAGTAAAATATGCTTTTGTTATAAACAGTGTTATAAAAAGTAAAGTGAGGTTAAGTGTATTAACTCTCCCATGTGGAACATGAGTAGCATTTTCATTCTTATGGTTAAATTCTACAAGATCCTTTTCACTACTCTTAGTCATATGTTGAAAACATATTGTAAACCCTATGAATTTTACATTTTAGACTTATAATCGAATTTGAAGAACCAATGATATTCCTTAGGCTCAATTAGACCAAATAAATTGAAACTGGAAAAATTTTAAATCAGAACCTTGAAAACAAACTCAAAAAACCCTACAAATAAAGTTTTATAAAACCTAATAGCATACAAAGTCTCTAAACCTCAAACCTTAGAGTTGTAAAATCTTAGATTAAACTTTAAACACAATAAAAACCCCAAATTAAAATTTAATTTGAATTATGTAAATCACATAAACTTGATAACGAATGGTAGGATATATCTACAAGTGATATTGATAAATCAAATTAAGTCAATTAAGTTAATAAATTAATGGGAGTACTAATTTACCCCAAGTGATATATTTTTTCCAAAAGTAATGCTAAAATCATAAGCATACCTTTAAAGCCCCTGAAACCTCATAAAACCTTAAAACATGAGAAGTCCTAAGACGAATTCGAAACTCTAATTTAGTGTCAAAAGCCTTAATTTAATTAATAAACTCTAATTATATAGCTACATTATTAAATAATTACTAATCATTCACTAAATTGCTAGAACAACCCTAATTTACCTTCTAAAATTGTAACCGATTAGCGATAATCGATTCCAACCCTTTAAAACCATAAATTAATTAGATAAAATGATCCATTAGGCTTGATTAACTTAATTAAATATGAAAAACCCAAAACTACGTCTAACTATGGCCATCTACACTAATAATTAGAGTTGTAAGTTTAATTTGCACTTTAATCATTTACCTGCATTCATATATCATAATTAGCTAAAGATAATCACAATTAACTATATAGGTTAGGTAATTAGTTGAAAAAATAAGGGACCACTCACCTTTAGTAGACAAACTATTGTCTTAATTGGTGAAAAACATAAAAAGTAAATTGGTCCTCACTTGTGCTTATAACACATAACCAAGAATGAGAGGACTTTGTTTCCCACCACACCACTAATAATTGACCCCTTATTTGACCCTCTATCTACATTTTACTCCATCTTTTTCCCTGAAATAAACCCTAGAAACATTGATGACAATCCACACAACGGGTATCGAACTAAGAATGGGTATTCGGGGTTCTAGAAGAGTATACAAAACAAGGAGTGAAAAGGGGGTTTGATAGTGAATGTATATAGATATTATGTACCAAGACATAAACACAATCAAGGGTTTGAGCTTGAAATAGGGTTCGATACAACTAACGGACACTAAATGTCACTTAGGATTCAAATGAGGGTTAGATGCAACTTACTAACTGATTCAAATGGAAGGTTCACCATAATCTTAGGGTCAAGATTGATAAGATCGTAAAAAGGATTAAAGAGTTATTTGACATTCAATAATCTGGCAAATGCAAGCTTTAAGAGCTCTCAGGTATCCTTACTCAAAAAAGGAAGGTTCAAGTGTAAACACACTGTCTTGAATATTCTTAACTTGTTTGATGATTTGATAATTACAAAAGTTTCTATTATAGTAAGTCTTAAAACCCTAGTGACAAAACTATAAATAATATATAAGGCCTTAAACCTTAAAGAATGACCTATAATTGAAATAAGGAAAATATTTACAAAGTATACAAAACTGTGCACTTAACAGAGTGGTTGGATCTAAGCCATCTGTAGGCCCGAGTAGGGGCGGTTAGTAGTCGGATGTTCAAGCAGGGGTCGGATGTTTGGAAGTCTTATTGTGCTTAGCTGAGCTCTTAATAAGGTTGGCTTATAGTTGCTGCACTCATGGATTAATAGGTACTAGCTTTCCCGTGCTATGTTAAGCTGCTATTTAGCCTTAAATTCCTAGTTGCTTGGTCTCTTAATGTCCTAGTAGACAATAAACCTGATGCTGAATGGTTCCTTTCTCTCCTTTAGTCCTTCGGTTATTAGTCTGGCCTCAGTAAGAATAGGTCGGTATCGGGTTAGGACAGGTCAACTTTAGCTTTTAGCAGGTCTGTGTTGGCTTCCGATAGGTTAGCTTCCGCTTAAGGATCATCATGGACTAATTCCTATCATCACTATGGGGTTGAAAAGAAGTCGTCTTCGAATTTAGATTGAGAGTGTAGGCCTAGATACCAAATAGGCTCCTCTTCTCCATTTTCTTTACCATGGGCATTAGGCTGTTATGGATTTTTTTCAATGCTCATAGGGGTCAAGCAATAACTCTTCCCATCCTTCTAAACCATGTAGGTATTGAGGAAGTTGTCGTAGATCACTTTCCAATCATACTCCTAAGGTTGGTCGAGAGGTATATTTGATGCATTTATAGGCACTACATCGAAGTCAACCTCGTCCTCATATTGTTTAGCCTTGAATGTTATTTGAAGTCTTTTATGTACATAGACTATACCCTTATCGTTGAACCACTTTAGTCCATATGATTAGGATGCAGGTAGGTCGGTAATCTCATCTTCTCCATTAGCTCGATAGAAACGATGTTGGTGTAACTACTTCCATCAACTACTGGGGAACAGGTCTTCCCATTCACTAAACATCTGATATGAAATAAGTTCTCCCTTTCACTTGAGTTTTCCTTCATGTCAACTCATCTACTTGTCAGGGCCAAAGTTTCTCCCATCTTAGGGTAGAAGTCTATCGCTTCCTTACTCATAGAGCTCTTATCACTATGGCTCTCTAGTTGAGTGTCCAATCCTTCACCCTTCAGAATCATTATGCTCTTGTTTGGCCATTAGGAGGCAATATGTTTGTAACCTATACATTTGAAGCACTTAACTTCTCAGGCTTTGGTGCTAAGCATTCTCTCCTTCTTTTCTTTCTTAGTGTTAGCCTGGTCAGGTTGGCTAGACTCTCCTTTATCCATCTTCCTTTCTATCCCTTTTCTATCGGCATTCCTCTTAAGCTCAAGGCTACCTTATTAAGTCGACTAGTCAGCTTCTGATGCTGTCTTCTCCTTTATCTCTCCATCCTTAAGGCTAAATTGATAAGCTCATCTAATGAGTTGAACAGTTGCAGTTCTACTATGTTGGCAATGTCATCTTGGAGTCCACTCAGGAATCTAGCAATGGTGTGGTCCTATGGCTCGGCAATCTTGCATCTCATCATTAGAGTTTCAAACTCTTGTAGGTACTCTTCAATAGTATTTCAACCTTGCTTCAGGTGTTGGAAAGCATGGAGCATCTTTGCTTAAAGTAGGTCGGCACAAAGTGCTAATTCATTAATCTCTTCATAAGCCTCCAAGTTCTAATTGGCACCTCTCGTTTGGCATCTCGCTTGGCGAACAATTTATCCCACTAAAGACTTGCATATTCAACAAGGGCTAGCGAGACTAGCTTGACCTTGGTTCTGTCATCACACTTATAGTACTTAAACATCTTTTCTACTCGAGGAGCCCAATTAAGGAACTCCTTAGGTTAGCTACTACCACTGAAGGTCAGTAGCTTAAGCTTAATGTTGTCAAGTTCTTGTCCAGGTGCTCAGGGTTCATCCTTTGCATTCTTAGTAGGTCAATTCACCTTAGATCGGTCACTTTTGTTGGAGCTCTACTTGACCACATCTCTTCTTGGCCTTGGCTCTCTTCTTCGGTTTCTTTGGTTTACCTAAAAGTCAATACTCCTATCATTGCTTCTCCTTGGCTCAAGTTGGTTTTCTTTTTCTCTTCAGCTTGACAACTTTTCTTGGATGTCGTTCATCATTATCTAGCTCATTGGAGGCACTTCTATAAGTAGGTGTTCATTCCCTTCTTTTACCTTGGCTAATACGTCTTCAGCCTCTGACTAATCCAGTAAGTTCCTAGATAGAATCAATGAGATTCTAAATTTGATATTCCATGTTATCAACACATCTCCTTAAGCTCCCACGAGGACTGTCTCCACCTTTATTGACACTATCTTTCGAAATTATGGTCCGTATAATAAATTCCAAAGAGAATTTAACACTTAGAGCCACCATTGAGAATATTCCAAGAATACTATTGCAATAAAAAACAACTAATAGTAGCCCAGAAACTATTGCTAATCAATTTTTGTAGCTAGCCATGATTGATAAACACTATAACAACTAGAATCAATTACTAAAATTACTACTAAGAACAAGAACAATACATTAAACTAAAGAACGATGATTAAAAGAAATGTTTAAACAATGAATCAAACTTTGAAGAATACTAACATGCGTGTCTCTCTAAAGCTTTAATACCAGTGAAGTTGATACAAATCTATGCAGCGGGTTTCGAACCAGGAATAGGTGTTTAAGGTTCAAGAGGAGTATGCAAAACAAGGAGTGAGAAGGGGTTTTGATAGTGAATGTGTATGGACATTATGCACTAACACACAAACACAATCAGGGATTTGAGCTCAAAATAGGGTTCGATACGACTCACAATCACTAAATGTCACTTGGGATTCAAATGAGGGTTAGATGCAACTCACTAATTGGTTTAAATGAAAGGTTTACCACAATCTTAGGGTCAAGAATGATAAGAATGCAAGAAGGATTAAAGAGTTATTCTCAGGTATCCTTACTTGAAAAAAGAAGGTTCAAGTGTAAACGTACTGTCTTGAATATTCATAACTTATCTGATGCTTTGATAACTACAAAAGTTTCTATTTATAGCAAGTCCTAAAACCGTAGTGGCAAAACTGTAGATAATATGCAAGGCCTTAAACCCTAAAGAATGGCCTATAATTGAAACAAGGAAAATATTTACAAAGCATACAAAACTGTGAACTTAACAGAATGGTTAGCATGCAGTCATCCGAGTCGTCTATGGGCTCAAGTAGGGGTTGGCTGGCAGTCAGATGTCCGAGCAGGGGTCAAATGTTTGGAAGTCTTATTGTGCTTGGCCGAGCTCCCAATGAGGTCGACCCATAGTTGCTACACTCGTGAATTGCTAGGCACTAGCTTTTCCATGCTATGCTAAGTTACTCTTTAGCCTTAAAGCCTTGATCACTTAGTCTCTTACCATCCCAGTAGACAACAAACTTAATGCTGAATGGTTCCCTTCCCTCCTTTAGTCCTTCGATTATCAATCCAGCCTCGGTAAGAGCAGGTCAGTCTTAGGTTAGGACAGGTAAGCTTTAGCTTTTAGCAGGTCTACGTTGGCTTCTAATAGGCCGACCTTGGCTTGAGGATCGTCATAGACTGATTCCTATCAAACACTCTCTAAACACACAATCTAAAAACAAAAGAAAAACAAGAAGGAATGAAACAATAGTAAGCTTCTCAAACCTGGCTGCGCACTTGAATGGCCTAAGCTGTAACTCTCTACCACCACCTCCAAAGGACACCAAAGCACTTGCATTTGAATCCCTTTTAACCCCACTTTCTTGCCAACAAACATTCTTTACCAAAGGATTTTGTTTTGATTTCCAAAAACGAAGTGAAATGAGACCCTTCAAATTTCTATCGAAGTAAACTTGCACCTTTTCAACTTTCCTTCTAGTTCGAGTTTATGAGCATGGTTGCAAGGCTTAAAAACTAAGGAAGAAATTATTAAAATGACACCTTTGTTTTCTATGTTTACATCCCATATGTGTGCATTTTCTTAGATTTTTAGTATAGCAAACATGTTATATGTAACTTTGGAAGTACATAAATTGTAGTAAGATGATAACTTGAAAAAAGTAGAAGAATCATCATCATATCTTTATTCTGATGTTAGGGCCAAAACATATGTATGTATATCCCCACTATATTTTTTATTTCTCATGTTTATTTTGGTAAGAAATGGCTTTAAGTGTATTTTAGTGGTAGTTTGATGCATGTTTTCACAAATTAAGTACATAATGTGTAGAAAGCCTTAAGAAATCATCTTAAACCACCCCAAACATGTTAAATATCTTATTGTAAAATGTTTATTAATGGGTTAATCACATGATTAATTAAAGATAATTAGGATTTAGGACTTAATCTTACAAGATAAGAGGCTAAACAAGGTCTATAGTGAGTAGTTAGGCCTAAAATGAATATTAGATTTAGACCACTTAAGACCCAATAAACCTTTAGTATCAGATTTAGAACTTATGATAAAATGGGTCATTTAATCATATTAGCCATTGGATTAGAATAAAGTCAAGATATGAGTCTTCGGATATGAACCGAGCTTAAATTTAACTTAAAGATCCACAAACTAAGTCTTAAGCGTACTTAATCACTCATGACTAGATCTATAACTTTGTGAAAAGTGGACTAAACTTTGGGCCAATAATAGGCTTAAGTCCAAAAAGGCAAATAAGACTGGGCCTAAGGCCTTAAATTGCAACATGAGCCTAAAGAGCCTTAAGAAAACTAAAATACAAGCCTAAATAATACATGACTAGATTTGAACCTAATTTGAAAAGACTTAAAGGAAGATATTCAAAAGGCCCACTAAACCCTAAGGCCCATCTAAGACATCCACTATAGGCCACTTAATGAGTTGAAGTCTTAAACTTAAGAAAAGAGCCATTTGAACCCACAAGAGCAACACTAAGGCCCAAGATGAAAATTTAAAGTGATACATAGAAAAATTTCACTAAAAATACTTAAAAGGAAGCTTAAAATATCAAGTGCAAGGCCCAAGATAAAAAACTAAGCTCAAAGCTCAAAACTATGCCTAAACCCTAAAGTAGTTAAACTCACCTTTTGGTTGCACGAACTTATAAGACCCAAATAAAAAACTTGCTAACCTTAAACCCAAAAAATGACCTTTTCAAATGAAATAACATTAAAAAATGATGAAGTTGACTATAAGAGCATGAAAAATGGACTTAAAATAAAGAAGTTAAAGCAAAAATAAGTTTTAACCATACGCCGAGATCAGGATGAGCTTTAGTAATTAGGTAGACTTTTAGGTTCTCGAAGAAACCCTCTTCTAGTTACTTACATATACATCCTTATTATGTTTTAGGTGACTTAATTTCTGATTCAAAAACCACAAAGTTCAAGATAAGTAGGCAAGCAAGCTAGGTAAGGGAGTTTTGATGAACTGTTACTTGCTTGTATTCAATAATTACTTGATGTTCTATTGCTTACCCTTGGTTGTCTCTTGAGTGACTGGTTGTTGCATATGCCAACATTCATGTGATCGCCTTATTAAAATTGGTAAGTTTAAATATTTGGCCAAAATAACCGGATATACCTATCGTATGTTTATGATCCATTAGTTGTGGACTATGATGTCTATAGCTTTGCCAAGTTTTCTGAAAAATTTGCTAAAATACATTTTTGAAATGCTTTACAATTCAAAGAAAGATTTATTAACTTAGTGAGTACTCATAACAATCTCCTATGACATTTTGCTTATTGAGGCAAAGCTAGTAGACCATCCTTAGTTGACTGATGGCGAGACCTGAGTTGGGACTCGCATAGTTTAACCCATAGGACATTATATGAATTTGTTGAAAATAAGCCCATAGAACGTTGCATTGATTGTTGATAGTAGACAGCTGATAGCCTTAGATAGGGTCTACTTGATTGATAAGTACGAGATTATTGACTAGGGTAATTGTTAAGTTCCATCTATTGTGATAATGCCCAAAAATAGCCTTATGCGGGAAAAGTGAGGTAACCTGTGTAGTTAAGTACAAGGAATAATCGACATGTAGATGATGCAAATATACACCTTCCATGATTTTGGAGCTCCATGGATATGTTTTCTATGTTAAACGCATGTGCTTTCATTTCATGTGTAGCCAAATTACATGTTTGTTAATAATGTTTGATAACCTGTTTGAATAGTAGTGATAAGAGATGAACTCACTGAGCTGTGGTATGCTCAATGGGTTAAGATTAGAGTGCAAAGTGTTCCTTAAGTAACTGAATTAGATGGATAAGATTACTTTAGTAGACTGTATTAGTTAAGCTAGATCTATATAATATTTACTGACTCTAATTTCGTAGAAGTTTAATTATCCCGTTTTATTATTTGGTAGATGATTCTAACTCTCTAAGGTCTTGGTGGACTATAGATTTTTGGCTTACTATAGTTGTTTATATAAATAACTAAATGTAAGTAAAATAAATAAGCACCTTTAGAAACTTAATAGTTAGAGTCATGCAATCTCTAACTTGCAGATTATTCTTTATATCA
The DNA here is from genome assembly GCA_024138005.1 of Lumnitzera racemosa. Classification (NCBI taxonomy): domain Eukaryota; kingdom Viridiplantae; phylum Streptophyta; class Magnoliopsida; order Myrtales; family Combretaceae; genus Lumnitzera; species Lumnitzera racemosa. The sequence goes on along the minus strand of JAMXBC010000004.1, from coordinate 25,085,267 downwards.
TGGATGCATACGCAATATGAAGATTTTAGGGAAAAAAAAAACCTACTAGCCCCCCCTTATAGGGCGTTATACGTACATAAATAGGAGGTGACTACCGGCATATAGCACCATAAGAAAATAATGAGGTAACATTAGATTAAAAAAAAATTAGCTAGAATAATTAGTTAAGGGATTTTTCCTAATATCCTAATAATTTCACTCAGTTGATCCCCAACAACTGCACAGAAAACTTGATAGCAAGTAAGTGCACCTACTAAGTTATAGTACGTTAAACAAATTTGTGTCCAAGTTGTTGATCCTTCAAGGAACCATTAAGGTATAAGAAATATTAGACTACTAGTAATTCTCCATATTTTTCCATTATCTCACTTAACAACTAAGAATCAACTAAGTAAAATCTAAATTAATAAAACCTTAACTAATAAAATAAATAAAAGAAACAAGAACAATAAAAAGAAAAGTAAATCAAATCATTAAAGAACACAAAATCCTTAGTAAATTTATTATTTACTACTTATGCTTATGCAACTTTCAAATCTAAATTACTGATTAGGCTATGCAAATTCCTAATATAAGTTAACTGGAATGACTTCAACAAATCAACTTCAAATGTTATGTATATTTTACTCGAATTGCTTCTACACCAGAATATCCTAAGATCGCATTAGGCTCTTGAATTCCACTATTCAGTTGTCGAAATCTAGAGAAACTAAATAGCTAAACCTTAATTTATTTAATTACTTCTAATTACATTAGTCTATTTACTATAGGATCTTATAAACTATATAATAAACTCAAACAGTAAGTCAATAGTTGACAATACAAATTTAAAGGCAATAAGCACAATGTGATTTGATCACAAAAAGTAATATCATTGATTGAAAAGTAGAACAATGTCACATAATAGAGTTAAGGTTCAATAGTAATTTTACTAAAAAGAATTGAATCAAAACATGAAACCAAATGATAGGATACAGGAGAGAAGAGAAGAATAATCTTATACTTTATTTTACGTTACTTACTCTTCCTCTTGGTGTACTATAAAACTTGACCTTAGCTCTTATTTGTAATGCTAAAGACCTAAGGTTGTAAGGAAAATTTCTAAAAATAGGGAATTCTTTCATCAACAATATGTTTATACCTTAAGATTATGGTCACCAACCCCAAGTGTGATTCTTCATTACAACTCGAAATTCTTATTTGAAAGGATCATAACCAAATGCATGGGCATGATCTTCAGCTATAATTTCCTCTTAATTTCAATTCTTCACTAAAATTTATTCCTTGGAATGCAATAATCAATATCTTCTTCATCAAAGCTTTGGAATTTCTCCAAATTCTTCAACAATTCACTAAAAACTCTTCAACAACATGCAAACAAAATAATTCATAAATAAGCTCAAATACTTCAAAAATAATATTATTAATCAATAAAACTCTACAAAACAACTCGAAAATTACTTATACTAAATACATGTTATCAATATACTACACTTAGGGATAGATTTAAATGGATTTTAAGTATATAATTCTCTAAGATCTAAATAACCTTAAAATGGCATATAGATATGTCATGTATATGCTTATGTTAAGATTGTCTATGTTTATATAGATGATCTTCCTTGTCTGTGTTTATATAGATGATCTTGCTTTCAAACTCAAGATATTCCAAGGGATGTGTTAATTGAGTAATATACCTAGGTGAGGGAGTTTTAATGATTTACTATCTATTTGCTGCTTGATGTTTATGTGCTGCTTGTTGGTTGATATTAGTTGTCTATTGAATGATTGATTGACTTGTGTGCTATAATATGTGCGGTCACTAAAATAACTACATATATAATTATTAGCCTAAAAAACTTAATATATCTACTGTATGCATTTGACTCTATAAGTAAACAAGTTGGAGTATCCAAGCTTCACCAAATTTTATAGATTGTGCACAATGTACCTTTTGGAAATCATTTTCTAATAAGTAATGGTCTTATAAAACTTTGGCATCGCTTGAAGAAAGTTACTAGGCTTAAAAAAGGAAAACTTTTCTAAAATCTCTCATGAGTTTTCAAAAGTAGCCATTTTATAAAACCTTCATAAGTACCTTTTGAGGCTACTTATGGGAGGCAAAGTTACTGGATCATTGTTGGTTAATTGATGGTAGATGGCCTGAGTCATGGTCTAATTAGTTTGGCCTTAGTGGCATTATAGATTGAATATTGGATATGTCATGACCCTAAAGGGAGCCTAGTAGGATTGCCTAAAATTTTCGTATCATGTGTGCACCCATGATTAGAAAATCATCTTGCAAGTCAGAGGTTACAAGATTCTAAATAATTAGTTACTAAAGTTTTTATTTGATTAACTTACGACCACATATATGTGACTATGGATATTCGATAAGCCACAGTCCAACAGAACCACAGAGAATCGGTATCTCTTACCAAATAATAAGATTAGGTAGAAAAGTTCTAAAACTCAAACTTACTAAAGTCACAAAATTTAGATATAGTATACAAGAATTCCAATAAACCATATAGTCTTTCTTCAGAGTCTAACTTCTATGCATCTCATCTTGACTTTGACACTCAACCCTCAGTTCTTAACCTATGCCCGATCGTCAAGCAACCTGCAAAAGAAAACTATTGGGGAGTAAGCTACAAAAGCTTAGTGAGTTAATTTCCCTCAACCATACAACAATCAAGTTATACCACAGTTAAGTTCAACCAAATGAATGCATGAACAAGTAATATGCCAAACAAATACATGCAGGTGACCAGGTACTGCATGTAACTCAGATTTAACACCCTCTAAAGTCAGCGTTGGAGATTCATCAGTACAGTCAGCGTTGGAGATTCATCAGTACAGTCAGATCCGGGTATCATATTAGAACTTATTTTGTAACGAAACTCCATGTTCCGTATTTAAAATGTAATGGTACATTTATTACCAACTTTATCAAAATGAGTTCTACATATGATTGTGAGTAAGTTCATGCAGCCCTCATTCACTCCTAAATGAAGGCCTCTGGACTCGACCCATAGCTGGACAGTTAGCACCTCTAACGCCTAGTCATCCCGAGGGTCAGGATAAGGTCATATCGCACGTATGCACCGTATGAAATCAATAATAATGAATAATCAACCTACGTATGGCCTCTCACTACCTCCGTATAATGTGACTGCCTGGAATTAATTATGTAGTACATGATTTATGCATGATCCATGTTAACTTTTCTAGTCGAATAAAATTTAGTCTTATTAATTCAGTAATCATTCCAAGTCACAAACAATCAATCTAGTGAATCTACTATGCAACGGACATTATATTATTGCAATTTAAGGTAAATTCACCATCAACAACAATTATCATACACAAGTATAACCCAACCCCATACACATTCATTTACAATTCATAATTTATATTCACTAACTACAAGCACATACAAGTATGGAATCATTAGGAAACACTCACTTGGCCATGGCTAGCTCAGGGATCGTACTAGTCCAAAGGTAAGTCGGTCTCGATCTTAGGATCACCTAACATTAGGAACATAGGGAAAGTAATGACTTTAAGGATTTAAATACCTAAACCAGCATGCTAAACCGTATTGTTTACTTAAATCGATTATTGTTTTATGTTTACGTGAAATCATCGATTCGAGCTTTTTATTGAATCGTGTACAGCTTTTTCGTTTTAGCTCGGATCGTTATGAACTTATAGTCTATTTTGATCGTTTTCGAGTGTATTTTCTCCTAACGGGGTCCGTTTTGGACGTTGTGACTCGTAATTTAAATTGTGATATAAAGATATCTTAAAAATTATTATTTAAGTTTAAAAATTATAAAATATTAATTTTTTCTTTTTCTTAACATATTTATGATTTAATAATTATTTAAATCATATATTCAATATTTTTATTATTTTGATTGTATTTTTCTATTTTTGAGATTTTTAACTTTATTATGATTATTATTATTATTACCTTTATTATTTTTACTATTCTCATTTTCTTGTTTATTATTTCTCTTATTTACCTCACGATTATACCTATATGTATATACTTCTAATATATATATATTTTATAATTTATTTATTGAAAAAAAATCTTTAATTACGATATCATATATATATACATATACACCTTACATATTTACAAATTTAGTAAATATATTATATGTGCTAATACATATTCGGTACATATATTATACATTATATGTATTATATATGTATATGTTTATATACACATTTATGTAGTTATATATTGGTATTTATTTATATATATAAGTCTTATATACATAAATATGAATACATACATATAGCTTTGGTTTATATACATATAATTACCTCTAATGAAGGTATTCTACTATATATATATATATATATATATATATATGATTACATACATATATGTATACTAAAGTGATTATACAAGGATACACACACACACACACACACATATATATAGTTACGGTACAAAATATGTATATTAGATAAAAAATACTAATTATATGTATTTCAAAAAAAATACATAACACATATTCTTATATATAATATACCTATGCATATACATGTATACATATCTAATCTTATACATACATACTCTACTCAATTTATGTATTTGTGTACATATACATGTATTCATAAGGTTATTTTTTATAAGAAAATACTATACAAATACTATATATATACATGTATATATTACATATTATACATATACTATACAAAAATAATAAATCACTTACTAATTTATCTTAATTTCTCTTCTTCTTTTCCTTCTTTCTTTCTCTTTTCTTTTCTCTCACGGTTTTGTCCAAACTTTTGTGTTTGTGTGCAAATTTTTCTTTTCTTTTGTTCTTTCCTCCTTTTATATATGTGTGTTAGCTTAAAATTTAAGCTAACTAATTATCCAAATTTTTTTTATTTTTCTTTTATTTTCCATTCAACACTTGGAAATTTTCTTTCCTTCACATGGGCTGCTTCTTCGTTTTTTCTTCTAATTGTTATTTCCATGTTTTGTGTGCAAGATGTGCATTGAAGTGGAAGTGAAAAGAAGAAAAAGAGATAAATTGGGAATAGAAGAGAAGGAAAATGAAAATTATTAACAAATATATGTAATTTTTCGAATCATATAAATTAATACGATTCTCCTCGTAAATTAATTTTTAAATTTTTGTGAAATTTTATCAATTTAATTAGTATTGCTACAATTATAATTTTTACAAGTTATTGTGGCAATTTCATTACAATTTCGTGTGAATAGGCGATTTAGTCGAAAATTACATTCGACTATAATTTTATCACTATTGAGTAATATTTAATTATTTTATAGGTTTATACTTATTATTTTGAGGTTTCGAACAAATTCGGGTTCAATTTTGGTTAATGGTACCTAAAGCAGTTTTAAGGTTTTAGTATATGATTTAGGGTTTTGATCAATTTCTAAGGTTTTTACTCCTTACAATATATTTATATTTATGATTTATTAAATTTTTATCTTGCTCGGCTTTAATGACTCTTCAACTCATCTATAGTCTTAGGATTTAATCCTTCTCTTAAATAGCTAAATTTGCGGGGTTTACAGGACAAATGGCCCTAATCAGGGTTCATTCGATTTAGCTTTATGGCATTGGTAATGCTTAAGTGACAGTAAATAGCTGGGTTTACCTAATAGGTGAATGTCTTGAGTTAAGGATCTTAGAGTGAATGGCTTGAGTTGGGGTTTACCTATAAAGGTGCTATCTTAAGTCGAAGGCACCATACACTCAAATGCAGGTGTAATCAATGTGTGAGTGATGTATCTCTATACCTTCCATGGTTTCTGATAACTTTAATTTTAAACATATTTCATAGGATGATTTTATAGTATTTTCCGCACATTTTTTGTTTTCTTTAAATAAATTGATACTTAATTGAGTAAAATGTTGATTTCAGGGTTTAAACGCGTTCTAGGCTCGAAAACGAAGAAAAGGAATCAAGTTTCACTCAATTTCGAGTTCAAACGAAGAAGTTATGAATTTTTGAAGTTGTGGAGAAAATTTGCCTAAGTGCAGAAAGTTACACGACCTGGGGACACAGTTGTGTCCTAGGCCATGTTGGGTGATGAAAACAAAATCTTTTTGATACACTATAAAAAGACATATTAGGGTTTCAAAAGAAAAAAAAAATGAGAGACATTACAGAAACGGAGAGATACAAGAGAAGAAAAAGTGACTTAAGGAACAATATCAAGAAAGAGGCGGAACAACATCAAGAAAGAGGGGAACAACATCAACTTCAAGATTAGAGAGATTGTTCATCAATAAAAGGGGTTTCCATGTTTTATTTTATATTATTGATGAAACTCGTTCTTAGATTCATTATGATAGCTTAAAATTCAAGTATTTAGGATTATGAAACCTAGGGTTTCATGTGATTCATGGATTGATTTAGAAATTTCAATAAAGTTTCTATCTTTACTTGATTCAATTATGTCGTTAATTATTGATTGATATTTCTAAGGTATCAATATATGATATTATGCATGTTAATTGAGAAATTGCATGTGTAATTAGATCTTTACATAATTGAAGAGGATTACATGTATACTTAGAGATAAGATACATGTTTCTTCCGGAAAGTTAATTAATTGTATGGGAATTCATTATAAATTAATGCAATTCTAAATTATATTACTAAGTGAAGAGATTCCAGTAAATCATTTAGGATTAGGGTTAATATGCTTGAGAAAGGTATTAACTTTAGTTGTGAATCCCTCCGGTCAAGAAAAATAGAAACCAAATTGAATATATTTTAAGTGATCACATGTTAAACTCTAGGGGAAATAATTTCTAAATACGTTATTACTTTCTTGAAGTCGTTCTTGATTTTATCGTTTTTTCAATTGCTTAATTAAGTCTTATAATTAAGTTAGTTTGTTAATTTTAGTATTTTTAATTACTTCAAACTTTCATAATTTTCCGGTTAGATAATAAAGCTAAGGTTAATATTAATACTCGAAGTCTCTAAGGGATCGACTCGGACTCATATCCGCTATATTAAAACTGATAGGTGCACTTGCCTCATATCAAGTTTTTGGCGCCGCTGCCGGAGATTTTCGATATTAAGAACACTAGTTGCTTTATTACTTTAACCATTTTTTTTCTTTTGTTTTTATTATTTATTTTCATTAGCTGGAGCTGCAATTGATTTTATATTTCTTATCCTTGCAGTGCATGACTAGAAGTAACCCGGAAGATTTGGTAGAAGTTGATCTTGAAATTGAGAAAACTGCCCTTCAAAATTTGAAATCACGACCTAGACAAAGTGTGGAGAACATTGACGACGAGTCAATTGTTGAAATCAAGGAAGAAGGTGAAGAGACTAACACTCAATTCATTGAGCAGGAAGATCCACCACACATGGCGAACAACGGGAATGAAGTAAATCGGACCATGTCCGATTATTCAAGGCCTACACTTATTGGAGCTGACTCTAGCATCGCAAGGCCAACCGTCGCAGCTAACAACTTCCAAATTGCACCTAACATCATACAAATGGTGTAACAATATGTTTAGTTTGACGGTCTCCAAGATGAAGATCCCAATGCCCACATCTCTAACTTTCTAGAGATTTGTGATACTTTTAAAATCAACGGAGCTACGGATGATGCCATCCAACTGTGGCTATTCCCTTTCTCCTTGAGGGGTAGAGCAAAACAATGGTTGAACTCTCTACCACGAAATTCAATCACAACCTGGAATGAATTGGTAGAGAAATTTTTAGAGAAATATTTCCCACCTGCAAAGACCGCTAAACTTCGGAATGATATTTCATGTTTTGCTCATTTGGAAGTGGAGACACTATATGACACTTGGGAGCGATTCAAGGACTTGCTCAGGAGGTGCCCACATCATGGCCTTCCATTATGGATGCAGATTCAGACCTTCTATAATGGTCTTAATTTATCTACGAGACAGATGATTGATGCATCCGTAGGAGGTACTTTGAACACAAAAACACCTGAGCAAGCACAAAACCTGATTGAAGGAATAGCGATGAACAATTATCAGTGGGAAAGCACTAGAGCCAACCAAAAGGCTATGGGAATTTATGATGTGGACTTGACCACTGCTTTGGCAGCCAAGGTGGACTTATTGAGTAAAAAGATCGATACACTCTCAGTTGGCCCTCAATAAGTGCAATCGGATATAAGCGATTTTGGTATGCAGGGGTATGGAGCACAAGAACCACTGGAACAAGTGGATTATCTAGGAAATCCACCCATGCAACAAAATAACCCCTACAGCAACACTTATAATCTAGGCTGGAGGAATCACCCCAATTTCTCATGGGGAAATCAAAACCAAGGCCTACAAAAAACTAACTTTGGCCCATCTGGATTTCAAAGACCATTCTCACCTCCTCTCCCTCAAAAAAAGAAGCCTAGTATAGAAGAACTTCTCACAAAATATATTCAAGGCAATGAGGCTCGCTTATCCAACATTGAATCATCATTGAGGAATCAAGAGGCTTCAAATCGTAATCTTGAGAATCAAATTGGTCAACTTGCAAAAATGATCTCTGAGAGGCAATAAGGGACACTCCCAGAGAATACCAAGGTCAATCCTAGGGAACATGTTAATGCAGTGACCTTGAGAAGTGATAGAAAACTGCAAGTGGAGAAGAAGGATGGTGAGGAAGTAATTGAGAAAGAAGTGGAAGTCAACCGTAAGGAAGATGCAAGGCCACTAAAATCAAAAGAAAGTATGGAATCACCAAAAGTGAAGGAGTATAAGCCTCCCATCCCTTACCTGCAGCGCCTTAAGCTAAGCTACACTGATCAGAATAAGGAATTCGGTAAATTGCTTGATGTTTTCAAACAATTACACATTAACTTACCTCTTGTTGATGTTATCTTGCAGATGCCAAGGTATGCGAAATTTTTAAAAGATCTTCTATTGAACAAGAGGAAGTTGGAGGAGCTTACAACCGTCACATTAAACGAGGAATGTTCGCTACTTCTCCAGAAAAAGCTGCCACAAAAGTTAAAAGATCCAGGGAGTTTCATTATTCCTTGTATGCTTGGCAATTTGTTAGTAGATAATGCTTTGGCAGACTTAGGAGCTGGTATAAGTTTGATGCCGTATAAAGTATTCAAAAAGCTAGGGTTAGGAGAACCTAAATTAACGCGCATGAGCCTTCAATTAGCCGATAGGCCTGTCACATACCCTAGAGGCATCATAGAGGATGTTTTAGTGCAAGTAGACAAATTCATCTTTTCGGTGGATTTTATTATACTTGATATAGATGAAGATATTGAGGTGCCAATCATTTTAGGTCGACCCTTCTTAGCCACTGCTAAGGCTGTTTTTGATGTTACTGAGTATAAGTTGATATTACGGGTCGGAGATGATGAAATAGTTTTTAGAACTCCAGAGGCAACGAACAAATTTCTTGACTCAGAGGACATAAGTCATAATGTTAATGCCACTAATGTTATTACATTTACATGTATGCAGGAAACTCTTGCCAAAGATTCCTCAAGCTATTGCTTGCAAAAGAGAGATGAAAATTTGGCAATTAACCCCAATTGTACAGAAGTGGCAGCTCAAATAGAAGTTTATGAATCCATTGTGGACAAGAAGGGAATTGATCCACTCCACAAGCCAAAGGATCGTACGTTAAAATCTTTCAAAGAGAAGCCACCAATTTTGGAACCAAAACTGTCAAGATATCATTTGGAGCATGTCTTTGCGGTGAAAAGTTCAAAACCCCCAATGATAGCCGCATCTAAGCTAAAAGCAAACAAAACGAAGAAGTTTAGGCTACATGAATTTGATAAGTGGTATGATAAGGAGAGAAACTATGGAAGTTATGCATCAATGAAATGGAATTGGCAAGGTCGATGGCCGAAGGGTAAATCTACACTTGTATGGAGAGTTCGAAAGCGAGATACAGGAGGAGTTCTATTTCCACCTGGATGAAGAATCATGAATTAGAATACGTATCCCGTCGAGCTATCAACGTTAACTAAAGCGCTTCTTGGGAGGCAACCCATGTCTAACTCTACTTATGCTTTAGTTCTTTAAGTTTCCTTCATTTTATTTTCCGTTTTATCTAACTTTGCTTTGCTTCGTAGATTTTCTTTCAATTTTTCGTCATAGTTCTTTCCTCTTTTAGCTTTATTTTTGCTTTTTCTCTTTAGTTTTATTATTTCTAAGTTTCCTTTATCTTTAAATTTAATTCAAAAAAAAATTACATGGGCAAGAGACATGGTCGTATCCCAGCCCGTGTCCATCCAGACCTTCAAAACTGCCCACCCACAGAAAGTTAAACGGTCGTGTCCCAGCCCGTGTCCGCCCAGAATTTTCCACCCGTGCACAGTGAGTTACACGGGCGTGGGACACGGTCGTGTCCCCAGCCCGTATCCGCCCAGAATTTTCCACCCGTGCACAGAGAGTTACATAGGCGTAGGACACGGTCGTGTCCTTAGCCCGTGTCCGTACAGACTCCACACGACACACACAAATTTTACAGGGGCAAGGGATACGGCCGTGTCCCAGCCCGTGTTGACCCAAACTCACACGATTTTTGCACACGAACGTTTTATTTAAATTAAACACACCTTCTCACACACTCCCAATCAAACATTTCTCTCTCATATTCTCTCTTATTCTCCCTCTTCTCTCCACAATTCTTGCTTTCCGCATTTTGATCCAAGTAAGTTTCCTACTTAATTTTGCTCTCTCTTCCTCATGATTAGGCTGGCGAATGTGATGAAGATGTCGAGGCCAGTGATGACGATGATGATGCTATGATGGCTGAGGCATCGTTTGCTGATGCACATGAAGAGACAGATTCCGATCCCTCTTCTTAGTTCTTCATTTTTTGTGTTGACTTTTGTTGTTCAAGGCTTGTGAACTCTGCTATATAATGATGATGCTTCTTCATTTTGCGTTTCTGTTCGACTGGTAGGGAAGTATTAGTTTTTTTTTTCAGTACATATGTTTTCTTTTTCCCTATGCTGCTTTTTCATGCTGTTATGATTTTTTGTTGTACATTGAGGACAATGTACACTATTAAGTGTGGGGAAGGGATGTATATGAATTTATTACTGTTTAGGAGATCAATTATTCACATTTGACCCAATTAATTTTTAAGTTAACTTGAAATAGGTGATTAACAAGTGTTTCACCAAATTAACTGTTTCATCTTGATTATTATTGATCTTATTATACTTTACTAGAATTGATTAGTCAAATTTGTGAAGGGCAAAGTTACGAGTTATTTAGCTTCGGACTTTAGGACTTGAGATTGGAGCAACATCACTTGTTGAGAGTTAGTCATGGTTATTTTTAAATTTACTTGTGTGTATACTTTTCTCTTAGAAATTTTTAAGAGTCCTATAATTTTTAGCAAACAAACAAATGAAATTCTTCTTTTGAGAAACCCCTGAAAAATCACAATGATTGGAGGTTAAAAGTAATAATAAGTGTATGAATAGAAAAATTGGTAAGGATTCATCTTGGTCCGTCAGAAGAGTGAGATTGAGCCCCAATGCCAATTCTAATAAAAAAAGAAAAAAAAAAGAAAAAAATTGATATGGATCGGCCTTGGTCCGTCAGAAGAGCAAGGTTCTTTCCCGTTATCAATATAAGAAATAAGTTGGTATGGATCGGTCTTGGTCCGTTAGAAGAGCGAGATTCTTTCCCGCTATCAACACAATTGTGCTTAAATAAAGTAAATTCAAAAGACCTCTCAACAAAAGCATGAACTAGGGGGATGATCAGAGGATGAGTGGATGTAAAATGTGTTTGTTCTAGATTATGGTACTTAGTGAGATGGAAAAGATAATTGTATACACTTTAGTCAAATGGACAAAATTTTTATGACTCTTTCTTGGTTGGCGAGATGTTAAATCTAATTTTTAGTTTAAGAATTCTTGGTTAAATGATTCGGGGTAAACTTTGATTTTCATAAATTAACTAGTGAACTCTAGTATTAAGTATTGTTGGAGCATTTGAATATGGTCAGATGAAATTGGTTGACTTTATTATCGCAAGTTGATTGAGAATAATTTTCTTACTTTTCTAAGGGTCAAGTGTATTTGTTCATAGGTTTCCTAAATAGTGATAAATTTTAATTAAGTGTTTCTTGTCCCGAAAGTTTTGTTTTGATTTATTTGCTTGAGGATAAGCAAATGCTTAAGTGTGGGGAAATTTGATAACTCTAATTTTAAACATATTTCATAGGGTGATTTTATAGTATTTTCCGCACATTTTTTGTTTTCTTTAAATAAATTGATACTTAATTGAGTAAAATGTTAATTTCAGGGTTTAAACGCATTCTAGGCTCGAAAACGAAGAAAAGGAATCAAGTTTCACTCAATTCCGAGTTCAAACGAAGAAGTTATGAATTTTTGAAGTTGTGTAGAAAATTTGCCTAAGTGCAGAAAGTTATACGACCTGGGGACATAGTCGTGTCCCAGGCCATGTCGGGTGACAAAAATAAAATCTTTTTGCTACACTATAAAAAGACATATTAGGGTTTCGAAAGAAAAAAAAAATGAGAGACATTACAGAAACGAAGAGACACAAGAGAAGAAAAAGTGACTTAAGGAACAACATCAAGAAAGAGGCGGAACAACATCAAGAAAGAGGCGGAACAACATCAAGAAAGAGGCGGAACAACATCAAGAAAGAGGGGAACAACATCAAGAAAGAGGGGAACAACATCAACTTCAAGATTAGAGTGATTGTTCATCAATAAAAAGGGGTTTCCATGTTTTATTTTATATTATTGATGAAACTCGTTCTTAGATTCATTATGATAGCCTAAAATTCAAGTATTTAGGATTATGGAACCTAGGGTTTCATGTGATTCTTGGATTGATTTAGAAATTTCAATAAAGTTTCTATCTTTACTTGATTCAATTATGTCGTTAATTATTGATTGATATTTCTAAGGTATCAATATATGATATTATGCATGTTAATTGAGAAATTGCATGTGTAATTAGATCTTTACATAATTGAAGAGGATTACATGTATACTTAGAGATAAGATACATGTTTCTTCCGGAAAGTTAATTAATTGTATGGGAATTCATTATAAATTAATGCAATTCTAAATTATATTACTAAGTGAAGAGATTCCAGTAAATAATTTAGGATTAGGGTTAATATGCTTGAGAAAGGTATTAATTTTAGTTGTGAATCCCTCCGGTCAAGAAAAATAGAAACCGAATTGAATATATTTTAAGTGATCACATGTTAAACTCTAGGGGAAATAATTTCTAAATACGTTATTACTTTCTTGAAGTCGTTCTTGATTTTATCGTTTTTTCAATTGCTTCATTAAGTCTTATAATTAAGTTAGTTTGTTAATTTTAGTATTTTTAATTACTTCAAACTTTCATAATTTTCCGGTTAGATAATAAAGCTAAGGTTAATATTAATACTCGAAGTCTCTGAGGGATCGACTCGAACTCACACCCTCTATATTAAAACTGATAGGTGCACTTGCCTCATATCAGTTTCCAACTACTATATATTCATTTCACATGTAGATAGATTACATGACTATGCTATTAATACTTGATAATTTACCTGAATGGTAATGGTGATGAACGAACCTACTAAATTGTAGTTTGCTCTCCCTCCAAAAGTTTCTTTTATAGGTCTTTTGAAGTAGGGATTAAGTTAAGATTAGAGTGTAGAGAATATCCAACTTAACTTTTAGAAGATAGACTTAGTAAATTAGAAATTATACAACTACATGCGATTGTGAGAAGAATTTCATAAAACATATACATATATCCATTCATTTGAATCAAGCTTTCTATTATTTTTAAACTTTGTTTTGAATCCATAAATTTTCAAGTTTTATCTACCTTATCTTAGTGTTTGATAGGGATATCGATTCTCTATGGTTTCGGTAGAATATGGAATATTGGTTCCAATAGTTATTTTCACTATTAATCAACTATATGTACTATGGAGCAATGAAGGATTATTTAGGTAGAGTCTTCCAATTTCTTACTTGTAAGGCGGTCTTCATATTGTAGGTGCACGTGTAATATGATGGCTTTTAATATTTCTAGTAGACCCTCTTTAGGATTATGACAAAAACTCTTTAAGTTAAGAATGAGAAATAATATTGAGTTATTGATGCTTTTTGATTTAGGTGTTAGAGTTGATTCTAGAATAGATTTAGGACCACTTGTAAAACTAAGTACGTAAGATATGTTTGCTGGATGTGCTTGTTAAGTTAGAAACTTAAAATGGACTAAGATCTAACTATAAAGATGCTTGTTCCTTATGCATTGCTTGTCTTAGAGACTAAATCGATTCCAAATGAGGGTTGCTAGTCCCCTAAAGACATTACCGTTAGGATGATATAATCTACTCTTTGGATAGGTTAGGAAAGGGGTAAGAATCGATTTGAGAAAACTTAGATGTGTTCATTTGAGTTGACTAACATAGGTAGAAGTGTCTCTAAGGGACTAGCAACCCTAAATTGGAATCGATTTAGAAAATCTGGAACTGCTCCTCTAAGTTGACTAATCTAGGCGGGAATGTCTCTAGGGGACTAGCAACCTTAAATTGGAATCGACATAGAAAACTTGGAAGTGCTCCTCTAAGTTGACTAACCTAGGTAAACGGGTGAAGCGCTTATCGAGCTAGCTAAGACCCTAAATGAGAGTCTGGTCGTGCTCCTTTGAATCGACTAACCTAAGAAAATGGATGAAGCATTCCTCAAGTTGGCTAAGACCCTAAATGAGAAGCCAATCGTACTAGTTTGAGCTAATTAACCTAAGAGGCCAAGTGAAGCATTCCTTGAGTTAGATAAGACCCTAAATGACAATTTGAATCCTTGTAGTACCTTTCTAAGTTGACTAACCTAGGCAAGAGCATCTTTAAGGGGCTAGTAACCCTTAATTAGGATCGATTTGAGAAAACCAAGAAGTGTTTCTTTCAATTAACTAACTTAGATGGGAGCATCTCTAAGGGACTAACAACCCTAAATTGGAATCAATTTAGAAAACTTGGAAGTGCTCCTCTAAGCTAACAAACTTAGGGGGGAGCATCTCTAGGGGACTAGCAACCCTAAATTAGAATTAATTTAAGAAAACCTAGAAGTGTTCATATGAGCAAACTAATCTAGGTGAGAGCATCTCTAGGGGACAAGCAACCCTAAATTGGAATCGGTTTAGAAAACTTAGAAGTACTCCTTTAAGCTGACTAAGTTAGGCGAGAGTGTCTCTAGGGGATTGGCAACCCTAAATTAGAATCAACATAGAAAACCTATAAGTGCTCCTCCAAGCTGGCTAACCTAAGCGATCGGCTGAAGTACTCATTAAGTTAGCTAAGACCCTAAATGAGAACCCAATCATGCTCCTTTTAATTGACTAACCTAGGCGAACGGGCGAAGCACTCCTCAAGCTAGCTAAGACCCTAAATAAGAAGCCAATCGTGCTACATTGAGCTAACTAACCTAGATGGATGGGTGAAACACTCCTTGGGTTAGGTAACACCCTAAATGAAAATTTGAAACTTAGTAGTACCTCTCTAAGTTGACTAACCTAAGCAAAAGCGTCTCTAAGGGGCTAATAACCCTCAATTGGAATCGATTTGAGAAAACTAAGAAGTGCTCTTCTAAATTAACTAACTTAGATAGGAGCATCTCTAAGGGATTAGCAACCTTATATTGGAATTGATTTAGAAAACTTGTTAGTGCTCCTTTGAGTTGACTAATTTAGGAGGGAGCATCTTTAGGGGACTAGCAACCTTAAATTGGAATCGATTTGAGAAAACCTAAAAGTGTTCATCTAAGCTGACTAACTTAAGCAAGAACGTCTCTAGGGGACTAGCAACCCTAAATTGGAATTGATTTAGAAAACCTGAAAATGTTCCTCTAAGTTGACTAACCTAAGTAAATGGGTGAAGTGCTCATCAAGTTAGCTAAGACCATAAATGAGAACCCGTCGTGATCCTTTGAATTGACTAACTTAGGTGAACAGCGAAGCACTCCTCAAGCTGGCTAAGACCTTAATTAAATGAGATCCCAGTCATGCTAATTTGAACTAACTAACCTAAGTGGATAGGTGGAGCACTCCTTGAGTTAGATAAGACCCGAAATGTTAATTTGAAACCTAGTAGTATCTCTCTAAGTTGACTAACCTAGGCAGGAGTGTCTTTTATGGGCTAGCAACCCTCAATTGGAATCGATTTGAGAAAACTAGGAAGTGCTCCTCTAAGTTGACTAACCTAGGTAGGAGCATCTTTAGGGGATTAGTAACCCTAAATTGGAATCGATTTAGAAAACTTGGAAGTGCTTTTCTGAGCTGACTAATTAGGAAGGAGCGCCTCTAGGGGACTAGTAACCCTAAATTGGAATTGATTTGAGAAAACCTAGAAGTGTTCATCTAAGTTGACTAACATAGGTGAGAGTGTCTTTAAGGGACTAGCAACTCTAAATTGGAATCGATTTAGAAAACTGGGAAGTGCTCCTCTAAGCTGATTGACCTAGGTAAATGAGTGAAGTGCTCATCAAGTTGGCTAAGACCCTAAATGTGAACCCAATCATACTCTTTTGAATTGACTAACTTAGGTGAATGGGTAAAGCACTCCTTAAACTAGCTAAGACCTTAAATGAGATGCCAGTTGTGCTGCTTTAAGCTAACTAATCATGTAGATGGGTGAAGCACTCCTTGGGTTGGATAAGACTCGAAATGTCAATTTAAAATCGTGTAGTTACTCTCTAAGTTGACTAACCTAAGCAAAAGCATCTTTTGGGGGCTAACAACCCTTAATTGGAATCGATTTGAGAAAACTAGGGAGTGTTCCTCTAAGTTGACTAGGTTAAGTGGGAACGTCTTTAGGGGCAGTGCAACCTTAAATTGGAATCGATTTAGAAAACTTAGAAGTGCTCCTCTGAGTTGATTAACATTGGAGGGAATTTCTCTAGGAGACTAGCAACCCTAAATTGGAATCAATTTGAGAAAACCTAGAAGTATTCATCTAAGCTGACTAACCTAAGTGAGATCATCTCTAGGGGACTAACAACCGTAAATTAGAATCGATTTAGAAAACTTGGAAGTGCTCTTCTGAGCTGACTAACTTCAGGGGGAACATCTCTAGGAGACTAGCAACCCTAAATTGGAATCAATTTAAGAAAACCTAGAAGTGTTCATCTGAGTTGACTAACTTAAGCGAAAGCGTCTCTATGGGACTGGCAACCCTAAATTGGAATTAACGTAAAAAACCTAAAAGTGCTCTTCTAAGCTGATTAGCCTAGGTGAATAGTTGAAGTGCTCATCAAGCTAGCTAAGACCTTAAATGAGAACTCAGTCATGCTCCTTCGAACTAACTAACTTTAGCGAATGGGTAAAGCACTCCTCAAGTTAGGTAAGACCCTAAATGAGAAGCCAGTCATGCTCCTTTGAGCTAACTAACCTAAGTGAATAGTTGAAGCACTATTTGAGCTGGCTAAGACCCTAAATGACAATTTGAAGCCTGGTAGTGCCTCTTTGAGTTAACTAACCTGAGCAAGAGCATCTTTAGGAGACTAGCAACCTTAAATTGGAATTGATTTAAGAAAACTTGGAAATGCTCTACTAAGTTAACTAACCTAGGTAGGAATGTTTCTAAGGGACTAGCAATCCTAAATTGGAATTGATTTAGAAAACTTAGAAGTACTCCTCTGAGCAAACTTACCTAGGGGGAGTGTCTCTAAGGGACTATAAACCTTAAATTGGAATCAATTTGAGAAAACCTAAAAGTTCTTCTCTAAGTTGACTAATCTAAGCTGGAGCATCTCTAGGGGACTAGTAACCCTAAATTGGAATTGATTTTAAAAACCTAGAAGTGCTCCTCTAACCTAGGTGGGAGCATCTCTATGGGAATAGAAATCCTAAATTGGAATTGATTTGAGAAAACATGGAGATATTGGTAAAGAGAAGCCCCCTAAAACCTTAAGAGAGATTGACAAAAGGGAAGCACCCTATGGGCCCACTAAGTCCTTAAGAGAAATTGATAAAGGGAAGTGCCCTATGGGCTTGCTGAAACATTAAAGAGAGATTATTGATGAGAAGTGCTCTACAAGCTCACTATGGTCCTACGAGAAATTGATGAAAGGAAGTGCCCTCTAGCCTTGCTAAAACCTTAAAGAGAGATTGATAAAGGGAAGTGCCCTTTAGGCTTGCTAAGACCCTAAGAGAAATTGGCAAAGGGAAGCACCATGTTGGCTTGTTAAAACCTTAAGACAAATTGAAAGGAAGTACTCTATGAGCTCGCTAAAACATTCAAAAGAGATTAGAAAAAGGGGAAGCACCTTATGGGCTAGTTAAGAACCTTAAAGTAGTTAGGACAAATGGGACAACGCTTTATGAGCTGGCTAGAACCTTAAAGGAAAATGAGTTAGGATAGCACTCTATAAGTTGGCTAACCCTAAAAATAGATTGAAGATGTGATAATACCATAAAAGTTGGTTAGGACCTTGAAGGAAAATTGATGAAGGATTAAAGAAGTGAAGTGAAGAATATAACTAGTTTGAAAAACTTCCTGAATTGAAAAATATTTACAAACAAAGAATTTGGTGAAAACCATTTATGACTAAAAAGGCATCAAGGATTGGATCCCTGAATCTAAAATAGAGTTCATGGACATAAAAAACTACATTAGGAAAAATGACTTTGACTATTATGGTCAACTTAAAAGGTATGTCCACATTGGAAGGAAGTAGGTGACATGAATTGGAAGTTTGGCTACTTGGGATGACATAGGCTTGAAAATGAATGGAACACACACACTCTCTCTTTTTTTATTTTTCTTTTTATCTCATTTTTTTCCTTAAAAGTTTGCTAACGGGCATAAATTCTTATTAGAGAAGCAAATGTCAAAACCATCCTCTTCCTTAGCAACCATGTGAGGCATCTCATATTCTTCTTTTTCTTTGAAAATGTCTCTTGACCTTAATATCGAGCTTCCTAGTGAGACCTTATGATTTTAAACATTTCTTTCCTAAGGAAAAGGTAACTCATGATTAGTCTAGTTAAAGAGAACTTCCTTGCATACTCTTGTTTTAGATTTCACTCTTGATAACTATTTAAAAAATTATTGTTTAGTTTGTAAGTGATACGCATTAATAAACCGGTTAGTTTTTTTTTGGTCAAACATTGTGAATTTAAGCCTTTGGTGATATAGTTTCAAGAGAGATTAATGAGGAGGCTTATTTTGAAGGATTTATTTATTTAACCTAAGTGTACAAATTAAGAACCTTTAGGAAGAAACTAGAAGTGTACTTGCTCCGGTTTCAAAAATTATTTTTGTTAAAGATGTGCTATTGTGGGTAGGAAGGCCTTGTATGATTCACAATGGGTAAGAAGGTTTTTTTGTTTGTGATTTTGAAGTATGATTTAGAGTGGATATGGAAGTTTTTTGGTTTTTGGGTTGGGGATGTGATTTAGGGCCTTGCGTTTTCTAGGCCTTCTTTGGATGGGGCTTTTCTCTTACATAAGCACAATTTTCAAGCTTTTCTTTTCTTTTCTTTTTTTTTTTTCACTTGTGTTCTTCTTTTCTATTTATTAATTTACCCCATTATTTCTTACTCTTCTCTCTTTTCTTTGCCCCCAAGAGTGATCATCTCTATTATCAAGTTTTTGTCTTTAAGAGATTTAAAGCCCTAAATCTATGGATTCCTAGTATATGTGCTTGGGCAAGGTATGTGTAAGCTTAGAGTGTTTGAAAAGGAGTTGGATGTTCTTCATTTTGAAGAAAAATAACTTGTTAGAAATAAAAGTTGTCTTTGAATTATTGTTACTGAAGCTAGCATAAACTAATTTTATTCTTCTCTCCTAATCAAAGATGCTAACCTCCAAATTGCCCCATTATAGGGTGGTTCTTTATAGGGTTTAAATTTGAACATACTCCAAGTTGTTCCAATAAGGATAATAAAGGATAATTGTGTTTAGGATTTGAAAATGAATGTCTGACTTCATTTTAATCTTGTGTATCAAATTCAAAATAGACATCCTTTAAGAAATGAGTCTAAAGTATCCTTACCATAATGTCACTTAACTCTCAAAGTGTTTAAGGGTTAGCATGTAGGATATAGTTTGCCACTTTTTTCCTTAAATCATCTAAAAGTGAGTTACTAATTTCTTAGGGAAGAATCTATATTTGTTTGCCTTGGGGTAGAGATTGACTTTGTGCCCTAATTTCTTAAAATATTACACGTTTTGAAATGATGCTTTTTATTTGATTTAAGTTTGAGATTAGGATTGTATTTGACTTTGTGTTAGTTTATGGTTGGGTTTGGTTTTCTCAATGGACCAAGGGTTTTGGCTTGGTTCGGCTACTTTGATAGGCTAAGGGTTTGTGTTCATGTTGATTTCCTTAATGGACCAAAGGTTTGTGTTTGAGTTCTTTAAGGGTTGGTGTCATCAAGATTGTTGTTATTGTAGCCATTTCTCCTAGAAAGAATCTTCATCTGTTAGTAACTCTTTGATTATTTATTTATTTTGAAAACCTACTTTTCTTTTGAGAGAGAAAAGGACTTATTTAAAGGATAAGGCTTATTTGCATGCAGTAAATAGACATTTATATGGGAATAGGAGCCTAAATATTTACAATCAATCATTAATAACCTAAAGGTATTGAAAAGGTAACCCACAAGAAATATAATCCTAAGGTTGTATAGGTGAGAATTGACAAAGGATTGGAAAGAGTGAGAATGGAAGGCACTAAGAAAAGGACTTATAAAAGATATCAAATAGTTACAATTAGAAGCCTAAGGACATGACTCTCATGAGTCTTCTCAAAAAACTTTTCCATTTTATTTTTTCTTCACAAAGTTTTTTAAACATAAGCTAATGAATATTTACAGGTAAAGAGAAATAAAAAAATGCAATATGAGGGTATGCAGATGTAAAGAGGGGAGTTGGCAAATTGACTATGTAGCAATAAAAAAAATTATTGCATCTTTGAAGTTTCCATTATATTATTCAACAATTTATTACAAATAATCCTTACATTCTAGATCCTTTTTTTCTTGTGGTGTCCTAATTCCTCTTCTACCCTCTTTCTTTTCTTCAGCTTAGTTGCCTGGATCCATCTAGCCACTTAAGAGATATCTTTGGTACGAAACTCCTAAAAAGCTCTAACCTAGTAATAGGTAGCAATATTTTCATGTAATTCAATGACATCAGCAAATACCTTAATAGGGTTCATCTTCTGGATATCTTTGTTATGAAAGAAGTCAAGTTTATGGCTTCAGGCATGGTCGATGAACCAAACCATTAGTAAGGCCATATTGGTGTTCAAGTCTCCATTCTTTTCCTCTTTGAGACAACTAAGCAATTTGGCTTACACAGCTAGTAGCACTAAGATATAAGACTTTCCTTCTAAAAATTGGGTTATTAGCTCTGCAATCTTGTGATGTATGTGAAATACCCCATAGGAAATAAAGCAGTCCTAAATGTTGCTAAGATATAAGCATTGATTCTATGTTGCTACCAATCTTCAAAGCTACTACAAAAGAGTTTTTGATTGTAGCTGGACAAGGTCACGAACAAATTAAAGAGATCATCCACCCTACTGATTCTTCTATAGGGATTTGCCCATATTTTACATATTTAAGATTTACGAAGGCTTAAGAGACAATTAAAAATCTTTGTGAGCCAAATCGTGATATCTAGAACATAGTCTTCACTTCCAATAGAGGGGACTCCTAATAAATAGGAGTATTCTTCAATGGTTGGGCTTAGTTAACATGGGCCAAAACAAAAAGATTGATTCTAAGGGTCTTAGAAGTAGACCAAAGCTCATACCATGCTTATATTGGCTTGAATTTTTAGCAGCAAAATGACATATCCAATCTTATTTTGAATCATCTTTTACTAAGATGGTTTAAAAAATCGGAACAATTTCTTGAGTATTCCTTTAGGCTTGAAAGGCTTATAAATATGGACATTTTTGAAAAGGCTTAGTGTGAGAGAAGAGATAACCATTTTCCACAAAAAAAGATTGAAAGAAAATTTCATCAAAACTATCCTTTTTTATAAGGGAATTGAAGAAAGTATTTACAAGGAAAATATTAGGAAACTTCATAGTTATTATTATTATTTTTTTTTTTAGTCTTGCCACATCATGTTTATTTGCTAATTTTGGGAAGGGGTTTTTGAATGCAATTAGGGTAGGTTCTATAGATCCTTAAGCTCTGTAACTTCACAGGCTTTTAGGAAAGCGATTCATTGATTATATTGAAGCTTATGTGGGGTAGCCTGATTGACCCCAAAAAGTGGTTACCCCATAGCATTCGAAGCTTACATAATGACCCCCATCTTAAGGTCTTAAGATGGCCTGCTTATAACCGTATCTACCACACAATTCATGATTTCAGTATTTAAAACCCCATAGGTTAGTTGTAAAACATGGATAAATTATAACATGACTTGGGTAATTTGAAAAATAAATCTAACTTTGGAAGGTTTAAGTAGTGAGACCTCTTGATGTCTCTAGCAGAGTCACCAAACTGTTGAGCCCGGATTTTTCTCATTTTTTATTATTTTTCTTAACCTGATTAGTTTTTAAGTTAGCCCTTTTAATACTAATTCTCGACTAAGAGTTAAGGAAAACCTTGATTTTTTATTTTGAAAACTATTCTAAGTTACCACTTGACTGGAGTTAGAAAAAAGAATTAAGTTATAACTAATTAGGTGGATTGGTTATAATTTAATTACTAGTTTTTCGATAAAACTAATTTTTAAAAAAGGTTTTGAAACAAGAAATTTTGGATTTGGGAGCCAACTTATTAAACCCTTAATAGGTACTACTTTCAACTTTTCGAATTTAATTTTTTTTTTCAAATTACCCTTTTTAACTAATTATAAATTTCCAATAAACTAATTTAATTTAGACAAAAAATTAACAAAGAGAAATTATTTATAAAAAGGAAAAAAAATTTTCCCCATTTTAAGTTGCTTCATAGGTACTTATGTAACCTCTAATAGGGATCAGAGTTTCCATATTTCCTTCTTAAAATTTACGTGTTTTGGTTGATGTTAGTTTGGAAAAATGGTTAGTTTTACATTTTTATGAATTTTGTTTTTACTTGAGAAAGTAAGTGTCTTAATTACTCATTTTAGGAAAATTCTAAAAGGAAACCTAATTTTGAAAAAGGTCCATTTATTTTTATTTATTTGGAAAAAGAATTTTTCTAAATGATAAAAACTGTTTTATTATTTTTTTCTATTTTTTGGTTTATCTTTTGGCCAAAAGAAGAAATTAAAAAAAAAAGACTAAGCTTCCTAATGTTTCTCTTTTTCCTTTTTTTTTTTGCTTTTCTCCTTTTTGGATTTTTTTAATTGCAATATTTACATGAGATAAATAAACAAAAAGCAAAAACAACACCAAAATAACAAGAATGAAACAACAAAAAGGGACAAAATGGGTAAGAGGTTAGGAACGCAAATTGAACCTGGTCTTTAGAGAGGTTAGGTTAGGTCAAGTCGATTTGGCCAACCCGCCTTACATGTATAGCATGTATGTGATGAAGCAGAGAGAAGGAGGAAGAAGCCTTAAGCTGTTGGGGGTGGTTTCAATTTGATTGGCACATCGAAATGAAGGGGAAATTGGTTTTTATGTAGGTTTTATTGGAGATAGTGGGTATAGGAGCAAACCTTGGCCAACAGAGGTAGTCTAAGTGGTGGTTGGCGATGGTGTTAGGTTATGTGTGATGGTAGCTTGCTAGAGTTTAAGAGATGGTTAGGTCTTGGGTTCTAAGGTGTGGCAAGTTTTGTAGTAGGGTTGGTTTCACTTGATGGTGGCTAGATGTGGTAGTTCTAAAGTGGGTGGTTGAGCTTGCTAAAGGTTTGGAGAATGGTGGTTTAAAGATGTAGCTAGGGTTTACAACTGTACATAAGGGTAGTCAAGATAGGGAGTTAATGTGTTGGCAAGTCTCCTAGTAACAGTGGTCACCTTTGATAATGACTACAGAGCTTGCAATCTTGGAGAGAGAAAGAGAAGTCATGCCAGAGAGAGAGAGAGAGTGGTGTGTGATTTTAAGTGGATTTAAGTGATTGTTGTTGATTGAAATGGACCTTAAGGATCCTATTTGTACCGAAACATGCTTAAGCTAACTTAGTAAGTGTTATCAATGGCCCAATCAACCATAAATTTAAGCTCACATTTTGAGTTTTTCCTTATTTTCTTAAATGATTCAATGCTCTAAATATTTGTATTTAGATGTGTTTTTTATCCTAATCCATAGTATCATATGTTTACTTTGCAACTTCACCATTAAGTTGGTGAAATCATAAAGAAAATGAGTAAAAAATGGATTAAAAGTAGATTGACTAAGTTGGGTTTAATGATGGAAATAGGCTTGGGAACACAATTGAACATGTAAGAAAGTGGGTGCAATCACGTACAACGTATGTGACAAGCGTGTAGCTTTAAAAAAAGCAAGCACAAAAGTGCTTGCACTTCCCGTGTTCAAGGCCTTCGGCCTTGCCTCTTGCTTGCATGGACCAAGTCTTGCACCTACCAAGTCTTGCACCTAGTGCCCCTTACCCATATCTTTTTTTTAAAAAAAAAATAGAAACGAGATAAATAAATAAACAAATACATAAATAATACTATCGAGCCCTATTTTGATTTCCTTAATTTAACCTATATTAAGCTCAGCTCGTTTAATACATATTGCTTGATATTAAACTATGGAAATACTTTTCTCAAAAAACTTAAAAAATTGGAGTCGCCAATCAATTCAATTGGTAAAAAATGAAATTAGGGTTTTCGAATGACCACTAGTCTGTAGATATTCTTAAAAAAAAATTTATTTTTAAAAAATTAAACTAAAAAAAATAAATTTGAGGGTTACTCTATTAAGACTAAGTCATCATGTAAAAACTAAAAAAAAAAATTGATGAGCTTTTATTTTTAAAATTTTCTCAAATTGTTAAAAATATACCTAAATAAGTGAAAAAAAACTAAATTGATTTTTTTATTACAAATTTTTAAGAGAAAGGGAAAAAGTTTTTTTTTTTTTTAAATTACCCTACCATAGTTCTCTTTGTATAAAATATTTAGTGAGTGAATTCTTTTTATTTCGAAAACCAAGCTAGGTTTGTGTTTATTTATCAATTTTTTATTTTAAAAAAAAACCTAAGAAATGTAATTTTTTAGAAATAAAGAAAACCTTAACTAACTAAATCTTTTTAAAATCTCGGTTAAAATTTTTTTAGTTTTAAAACTATTGTGTTAAAAATATTTTTTCTAAATCTTAACTATAAGATATGTATCTTTATACGTATCTTTTCTGAATTCTAACCACAAGATACGTATCTCGATACGATCTTTCTAAACCTTAGCCACAACATATCTCAATACATATCTTAACCATAAGCTATGTATCTCGACTGTAAGAGACGTATCTCAATACGTATTTTTATTTTTCAAAAACACGTGATTTTACTAAAAATACAATTTAACTAAATTTTATTAAAAATTGGCATTAACAAAAGAAAAACAGTATGAAAACAGTAATAAAAAAACTTACATTAAAACAAAAAATAGGTTAGTAGAATAATTGAACTAAACTAATAAAATAAATAACTAATAACATAATAATAATAATAATTTTTATTTAAACCATTTAAGTCACGCACAATCGTATTGGTGTTGTGTCCATCAAGGTGTCGTACTGTGGAATTTGGCTAAGAATTGAGGACATCAGAAGTTGATGCTTTTGTGGATGTTTATGTCAAATGGAGTGAAGATTGTGGCTTGCGAAACATACTTGTCGGCGTTAAATCGAATTTGTTCGGTGAAGTTTGCATGGCTTATCGTTCAACGTGGACAAGGGAATGTGGCTCGATGGACGTTGGTGAGCTGATCAGATCGGTGTAGCGGTAAAAGGACCAGACGATCGTGTGGCATAGAATCCACTGTGTTGTGGAGTTCGATTGTGCTATGAGGTAGATGTGTAGTAATTGACGATGTCAAGGCTTATTGGTGTGTAAAGGTGTAGATCAGTTTGTGTTTCGCAATTTTATGTTTCTATGGATTACGTCAGGGGGCGTTTCGGTCAGTGTAGGATTATGCGGCTTCGTGTAAGGTGATTGGGGCATCGAATTGAGGACGAGGGATAGGGGCCTGTTTAAGTGTGTTCAACAATTCGATCAGGATGTGGAGTTATTTGGACATAGTGAGGGACGTACAGTCATATTTGTGGTATTAGGGGGTCTCGTTAATTGGGATTAGTAGGGCGCTGTCAGGGAGTTTAGAGTTTGGAATTGAGAGTAGACTTCTGTGTGGGATGTGGCAGGGGTTCGGCTTTGTGGATTGGAATCACAACATGGAGCAATGAGATGTAGTTGCTATGTTCGGCTGTTGTGAATTATAGGGAATATAAGAAAAACCATCCAAATTTCTACCGTTAAATCCCCATTTATTATAACTAAATCTTTCATAGTTTTTAATTATGAATTTGATCTTTAACAAATGAAAGATACGATGAAAATTTATCCTAATTTTTAGAAATCCCATTTGGTCTTTGTATTTACTGAGCCCAATTTGATCCAATAAATTATAAATTTAATCTAGTCTAATATAATTTAGATAAAAAAATCTATTTTAGTTTGGATTGGATAAAAATTATTTTAATAAACCACAATTCTTCAACGACTTAAAATTTATTAAATTAATCACATGCCATTATCGATTTGATCTTGCTTGACTCGGTACGATACGACTTGATTGGGTACGATACTAGTTGACCCGATACAATACGACTTGACTGGTTATGATTCAATTCGACTCGATACGAGACAACTCGACTTGACTCAGTACGATACGATATGACTTGACTCAATTTGACTCAATGCGATATAACTCGACTCTTTTTTTATTTAATTTTTATTATTATTAATTTTTATTAGTTTCTTATTTTTTGTTTTGTTAATTTTTAAGCTAGCTTAGATAAAATATGGCAAAAATGAGGTATCTACAAACATTAAACCTAGTTTTGAGTCAAAACTAAACATAATTGGTCAAGACATGTACATACATGTTTTAAAAATAAAATACATTAAAAAATAGTTTTTAAAATGACACCCAATTTTAATGATTATTTTCACTTGGATGTTATTTAACCCCTATAAATGAATTATTCGGTTTATGTCATCCAATGGGCCTAAGATCTAAAAAAATCTAAATTTCTTAAATGTTTTTATATTTTTCATACATTTTTTTTTCTAAATTTTCAATTCTTTTATTTTTCTATATTTTTTATTTTTTTGTACTTTTCTAAATTTTTTGTATTTTTTGGTACTTTTCTAAATTAGGACCCTTTTTCCTATTCTAAAAAAAAAAAAAAACTCTAACATTAAAGGGTGCAAAAATAAGGTATCTACATTCCCAAAGAATAATAAATATTTCAAAACTTCCTATTAGGTTTAATCAAAATAAATTCATAGCTTATTTTGTTCGATCTTTATGTATGACCCTATAGGTTCACTTTATGTCAACAATAGATCTAAAAAATCCTTTCGGGCCTATAAGACATGAGTGGCCTCTAGCAAGACATTATGTCTATCTAAATTAAGTAAAGATCAGTAATCTAAGTTTACCTATTCCATAACTTATGTCATAATTCTTTTGTCACATGATATCTAGATTGAACATAAGGTTTGATAGTATTACCCTTAGATTGAACATAAGGCTAAGTAGATTGATATGACAAATGACATTGCTCATACAATCAATTCATTTGAACAGGACTGTACATTTCTTAGTCTCACTTATCAAGGGCCTAGGGATATCTATCTTATAATGAGAAGGACAAATCCCATCTTAATTACTCATCTCCTTGTACATGACTCACGTTATGCTCAATCACAACCTTTATAATTATCCGGTTAAAGATATGTTTGATTGATTTGAATCATAATATTCCTCATGTTGGAATCCATGGTGATTTCATGTCCAAGGATGCAATGACATTGTTATAATGAGAATCGGTTATGATATTAATCCATGTAGTGATCGCATAGTGAATCGGTCTGGTACATAATTCTCTAACATATACATTTGAGTTTGATTTGTATCTCTATACAAATAAACATCCCATGATTATCAATCAAACCTCATACTAGATTTAATTCGTTATTAAACCTATAATAGTAAGCAACTAGAGATATTCAAAATAACTATATGATTATTTAAGGATATTATTATAAAGTAATCATGTAAATAATATAGTAATGACTACCTATTAATTCACAAAATATAATAATAACAATATCTAATAATTGGCCTAAGGTACAATCACTAACAGTGATGTCCTAAGTCTAAGCGTCATATCTACATCATGATTTCTCAATAAATGATCTTTATGATAAAGATGGATGAATACATCTATAGGCTAGAAATATCGATCATGTCCTTGTATGCTACCTTGAATTGATATGCTTAGGAGTTGAGAATCCCTTATCTGGAGATTTTGGAATGGCAATTAGAGCCTCAGTGTATCATTAGTTAGCAATACCACGATGGGTTGTAGTGTCCTAAGTCTAGGCATTATACTTTCATCATGATTTCTCAATGATTGATTTTTATGATAAGTGATGGACAAAACATGTTTACATGCTAGAAATATTGATCATGTCCTTATATGCTAGTAGGAATCGATACCTGTAGGAGTTGAAAATCATTAGGGGATCAATATTCATACGTAAACAAGAGGAGAGTCCTTCTAAATATAAAATAAATTTAAATGGATTTAAGATAGGCTTTAGCAAACCATAAGTTATTCAATAAATATGACTCACCAATGAATACTATACGGCCTAAGTTATTACTTGATATGACTTAAAAGTAATAATAAAGGGTTTCTCACCACAACTCTTTACTTAAAGGATTTGAAAAGAGAAGTCGGAACTTATAGAGTGTCTCACAAAAATAAAGGAAATAAGAATATTCAATATGTCATGAGTTACATCATACATAGGACAAAGGAATATTTATAACTATCCTTTTAGGATAAAGGAAGAAAGACAAAATAGTATAGCCTCAATTTGTATCCTAGGATATTGCAAAATGGGGAAAAATGTAAAGAAACATGAAAGATATTTCTCAATGTATTTGCTGATGTTAGTCTTTCATAGCACAAGTCACTTAGGCAGTAGGTACTAGCTTGCAAAATGGATAAGGTATGTTAGCTGAATTAACTTTGGTCGAGCTAGCTACCAGAGACGAAGATGAGTATGGATTAGAGGTTAGTATGGATGGATCCTAAATAGATTGGAGGTTATCTAGTAAGGTTGTTTTAAATTGTTGAAGTTTTATAGATGGGTTACCACATTATTCCAGATCAAGCTATCAAGTGCCTCTTTAGCTTGGATGACTACAAGAAAGTTATTGTAGCTTGATCGTTCATGGAAATCATAGTCTTGAATATGACCACGGGAAGAACCAAGACTAATACCTTTACTGGTTAGGAGCCTTTGTTGTATTACACAAGGTGTCAATACAACCTTAGCTCCTATTGGGGAGGCCCACATAAAGTAATGTTAAAGCACACAATAACAATCTAAATGTTAACATTAAATAACATAGTTCTCGAGGATACACATTATTCCCTTAAAATAGGTCATACAAGCCATAGCTAAATGATCAGTATTCTAAGCTACTATAAGTCTTTAGAAGATAAAGTACATACTTAAGAGTTTAAAAATATAAAGTAAATGTTTGCTCGTAATCTCATCTTCCCTCTAACATCGCAAAAGTTAATTAAACATGCATATACAATGCAACAAGCATATGAAATGCAACATCATATATAGCTTTCCAGTGACCTTATAAAGCATAGTTTTTCGACCACTATTGCTCGGGTTAAGAGGTATTTAGGCATGTTAAAATTCGAATCTCTACATTTATTATCTAAATATCATCTTTATTGGTAAACCCAAAGTAGTAGACATAGCTTGGCCTTAAGTAGAGAGCGTCACTCCTGAAAGTTAATTAGATCTTAGATTAAAATTTTTGAAAAAGATCTTTCTAAAAAAAAATTACATAGAAAAATTTGTTTAAAAAAAAAACTAATAATAATAACAAGTCCTTTTTTCAAAAGCTAAGATCTTTTAGAGTTTTTTTTTTCTTTTTTTAAGTCATAACCCCAAATAAGGATTTTTTTTCTTAGAAATTTTCTTAAAAACATAAATAGGTTAATTAAAAAATAAATTTGGTCGGTTTTCAAAAACTAAAAAGAATCGACACACCTAAATTTTCAAAATAAACTATGGAAAGTCTAATCCTTACTAGATGGAATGTAAGCACCTACGTGGGGACTTAAAATGAGGAAATTATTTTTATTTTTCCCTTTTTGTAAATAAACTTATTTTTTTAATTAATTTTCCTTAATTGTGAATGTAGAATTAGCTAAATGGGTAATTGAAAAATAAAATTAATTTTGGAAAGTTAAGGTAATACCCGTTTGGGTTTAATAGGTTAGCTCCTAAACTTAAAAGATCTCTAGCTTTTCAAAAATCTTTTTCACAAATGATTTTCTTACAGATTAATGACTAAGTTAGAATTAATTTACTCAATTGATTCTAACTTAACTTTTCCCCAACCTCAATTGGGTAGCGAATCCAAAAAATTTAATTTTTTAAGAAAACCAAAATTTCCTTAACTCTTAGTTAAGGGTTTATATTGAATGGGTATAGGGTTCAATATAAACTAGGTTAAGGAAAATAAAAATAGAAAAATTTTAGGCTCAACAGTTTGGTAACTCTATTAGGAACATTAAGAGGGTAAGTCACTTAAATCTTCCAAAGTTAGTTTTATTTTTCAAATTACCCAAAATATATTTAGTTTATCTATGTAATTTTTTTTTTTTTAGTGTAGATAGTTGTACCAACCCATTTATTGCAGCTAACTTATGGGGTTTATTAAGGGGTTTTAAAAACTTGAATCATGAAATGTGTGGTAGATACGATCAAAACCAAGCCGTCTTAAGACCCTAAGAGGGGGGTATTATGTAAGCTTCAGATATTGTAGGGTAACCTTTCAAGGCTAATTGGGCTATGCTACTTAAGTTTTGAGGCGATTAAGGATCTTTTTCTTTGAAAACGTGTAAGGTTATAAAACTTGAGAACCTTCCGAACTTACCCTTCTGCATGTATGGAACCTCTTCAAAGATTGGGAAGAATCCGTAATGTGGCAAGCCTAACAAAAAAATCTAGCAACCATAGGGCCATTGTAATTTTCATATACTATGTTTCCTTTGTAATTATTCTTTTAACATTGTCCATTTCACTGTAAATATCCTTATAAAGATCGCATGTAAAGATTATAATAGGTTTTTGATGTGATATTTTCTTTCGTAGAAATGGTTAACTCTACCCAAGATACTTTCAAGGAGATTCATATCCATTCGCCTTATGAGCATTAGAACTAATTGGAGAATTGGTTTCAATTCTTTAGCCTAAGTAGGAATTCGTTAAGCACAAAATTAGAGCCATCCTATCCTTATAGAGTATCCATGCAAATATCACTCTAATATAGGCCTTGGTGCTTTCTTGGGAGCTTGAAACCATTGCCTTCTGTTTTGGCCCAAATCAGCTGAGCCCAATCATTGAAGAGTACTCATAGTTGCTTTAGGCTTTGGCAATCATTGATGATATTTATGTACCAAATTTTGAGGTCGTTACACCAAGAATTTTTAGCAAGCTACTAAGGCTAATGAAAATAAAAAAAAATCAAGTTATGGTTAAGGGGAAAGCGCTCAAGATGGATGATATTATCATGTGGTTCTTTATTGAACCAAAATATTAGGAGAAACAAGATATCTTCTATACGAATCTAGAAACTTAGCACCAGCATTAAGTGAATGCTTATATCATAGTAATATTCAATGTTATTCTATTCTTAGATGAGGTACACCATGTTCACTTTAAGGTAGTCAAATTAGTATCTCAATTCTTAGAAGGGAAGTCCTACACACTTGCCTCTTAGTTGAGCAAATCCATTCATTGAACCATCTCAAGAATAAGAGGTTTTAAGATCTAAACACTAACATGGCCCTACTTATGGTCTAGTTCATTAGTCATATGAGAAGCCACCAGCTAAACTTTAATTGGGTTGAATTCACACAATCATATGATCTCATCAAATCTTTTGAAGAGTGGATCTACTTACCTAAAAATATCACCACTTGTCATTGGTTTCAATATTTTCAAAACATGTGGGTTGACAAGATATTCTTGAAGGCCAAATGGAATTCAAGTGATTAGATGATTAAAGGATGCAAGGGCTTTGAAGCAGTTCCTCTAATTAGGTTCAACACTTACATCGGATACTATCCAGCTACAATGGTCCGAGGTCCTTTTAGGCTTTAGTTCAAAGAACAACACTTAAGCCTATCACAGTTAATTTCCATGGCCCCCGTATCCTTATAGTTGATAAAATGGTATAAAAGGGTGACCATCCCATCATCAAAGGGATTCTTGACAAATCTTAGACAACCAGGGAATTTGTTTACCACTGACTTCATAAATTAAGGGAAGAGGTAGAAATAAAGAAAGAATAAAATCAAGTTAGACCCATAAGAAAGAAGCTAGGAGAAGGAATGTAGAATCTAAAGGCCCAATATGAAGAATATCAATAAAAGACAAAAGCCTTGGAAGTATAACTCAAGAAGGTTAAGGGAAAAATTCAAGAGTTAAAGGCCCTTAAAGTTTAGTAGAGGAAGAAGGAGGAAACTAACCCAAGTCATCACTAAAAGAAGAGAGTTTAGGCCTTAGAAATGTTTATTTTTTGTATAATAAATTGACAAATAATGTAAGTGTCACAGATTGAGAGAATTAATAAAAGAAAAGTATTTTGCCACATTATGAGTTTCTTGCTAACTTGAAATACTTTACATTTGTGTCTCATGCATTCTTGCATTTGTGAGTTTATTTCTTTCCAAAATAAAAAGAAGAAAATAAAGATATTTGCGCTAACTTGTTGAGAAGTGTTCTTTTCAAGCTGCAAAGATAGTTTCCAAATGCTAAGCCTTTCAAAGAAGTTTGATTCACAATTGCTCTTAAACCAGAATGGCTAACCAAGGGAATGACAACACCAACATCAAGGATGACAACAACAATGTTAAACCTAAAATCATCGATCCTGTAAAGTTGAGGTTTCGATCTTTGGAGGAAATTGTAGGGAAGATTGCAGGTAAATTGAGTTTCTTAGCCAATAGTATTGCTTTACTTAGAGTCATAATACCATCAAACAAAGAAAGCTTCAAGCCCTATTATGGGAACTGTGTTGAAGCTCTATCTCTCAAAATAGAAGAAAGCTATCCTAAAGTTAATATGGCTTTCAAGACTTTTGAATCAATAAGGGTTTATCTAAAGGTCAACCTAACTTTTGAACCCAATAAATGCTCATTCCTAGATAATAAGAAGTTGGTTAACTTAAGGACTAACTAAGATGGTGTGAAAGAATTCAAAAGGAAGTTGACCCAACAGATCACCAAACAAATGAAGACACTTGGAAGCTATGATGGTTTTGAGCAGGCTAGTATCACAGATTTCTCTACATATGATTATGGGAGTTACTTGAAAAGTTTAGGGTAATAGAATTTGAAAAGTATAATGGGATTGGATGCCCTAAGCTGTACAATAGGTTGTACATGTGAAAAATGGGTAAATACGTACAATACGACCAACTTATGGTACAGACTATTCAAGATAGCCTGACAGGTTTGGTTTTGACCTAGTACGCCTAACATGGCTTGAGTCAGGTAAACACATGGGAGAAGCTTGCTAGGACATTCAATGAACAATACAAGTTCAATATTGAAGTGGCACAAAAAAAATGGACTTTTTTACTCTATGTGTAGACACCTCATTTTTGTTAATTTTTAATTAATTTTAATTTTATTAATTGAGCTAGGTTAATAAAAATAAATAATAAAAAAATAAAAAAAGAGAAAAAGAGAATTTAAAAAGAATAAAAGAAGAAAATTAAGTTAGGTCATAGCAAGTTGAGTCATGAGTCGAGTCGTGTCAAGTTGGAGTAAGTTGAGTTGTTGGATCAAGTAACAAGATGGGCTGAATTAATTAATTTGTCTAATCAAATTAGGGAATTATTAAGCTAACTTAGATCGGGTCGGGCTTGGAAAGAAAAGCTCGAGCTAACTAGGGTTTCTAAAAGCTAGGGCAAAATGTTGGAAGAATCGCAATCAAATCTTTTTTATCTTCGATACGAAAGATTCGATTTTGAGTTTATAAATAGCATGTTGGCTAGGGATTCAAAGATAAGAAGATGATTTTTTTTTTAATTACATTACCACACAACATTACACCCCTTCACGCGTCGCTACACGCCACCACCTACACCACACGTGCTACTTATTCGCCGTCACACACTACCACAACCACCACCACATGTACTAGCCACACCACCATTGACATGCTGTAACCACCGCATTGCCTATAACAATGCCTAGTCCACTGCCAATCCGTTGCCTTACAGTACTTAGTCTATCACCCAGTGGTACCTAGTTCATCACCTAGTATCGCCTAGCAATACCTAATCCATCACCCAGTTCATTGCCCAGCAGTGCCTAGTTTATCGCCTAGTTCACCCCTAGTCCATCGTCCAGTACTGCTCAGTGCTGCATAGCAGTGCCTAGTCTATTGCCCAGCGTCGCCTAAGCCATTGCCCAGTATCGCTTAACATCATCCAATTCACAACTAGTCTATCGCCCAGCGTTGCCCATAGCAGCACCTAGTCTACCGCCCAATAGCGCCTAGTTTACCACCCAACATCGCCCAATAGTACCCAATTTACCACCCAGTATCACTTAATCAACCGCCTAGTGTCGCCCAACAGTACCCAATCCATCACCTAGTATAGCCCAATGTTGCCTAGTAACGCCTAGTCCATCACAACGTTGCCTATAGCAGTGCCCAATCTACCGCCAAGCAACGCCCAACTGTCACTTAGTAGTACCCAGTCAACCACTTAGTTTGTCGGCCAGCAGCACTCAGTCCATCGCCTAATATCGCCAGTAGCGCTCAATCCATCGCCAAGTGTTGCCCAGCAATGCCCAATCTATCGCCCAATGCCACTTAGTTCATCGTTTAGCGTCGCCTAGCAGTACCTAATCCACCGCCCAGCGTCGCCCAACAATGCCTAGTCCACTGCCCGTCATTGCCCAATACCGACATTAGCTGACGCTAAGAAAATTTTCATTAATTTTTTATTATTTATTTATTTCATTAATTTTTATTAATTTATTTTATTAGTTATGTTTTTCTCCTTTATTAACTATTTTTGTGTTCAAGTGCAGTTTTTTTTTTGTTTTGTTGTTATTTATTTTGTTGTAATAAAATTTAGTTGAATTAAGTTTTTTTGAAAAATCACATTTTATTTAATAAAAAAATGTTTTTGACACATAGTAGTTTTAAATTGAGTTTTTTTTTCAAAAGATTCAATTAGTTAGGGTGTTTTATTAAATTCAAAAAATTAGATATTTTAGTTTTTTTTTAAATAATAAATAGATAAAAAAAACATAAATCTACCTCGGTTTTCAAAATAAAAATAACCTACATTGTAAAATTTTATAAAAAAAAAATAATAATTACGGCCAGTTTGATCTTGATTAGCGGGTACGTAGGCACTTTCGGGACAATCCTTAAAAAAAAAAATTCCTTTTTCTTCGAAATTCATAATAAAAAATCATTTTTAGTTACATATTATGAATTTAGGTACATTTTTAGAATTGTTAGAAAATTATAAAAATAAAAGCTCATCAATTTTTTTTTTTTATTTTCTCATGGTGACTTAGTCTTAATAGGTTAGCTCCTAAACTCAGTTTTCTAGTTCAATTTTCTATAAATTCATTTTTTTAGAATATCTACAGACTAGTGGTCAAATTAGGGTTTTCCCACCCAAAAACCCTAATTTTATTTTTATCGGTTGACGACTTCATTTTTTTTTTAAAAAAAAACAACATTTTCTTTTCCTTAATTTGATGTCAAGTAATTTATATTAAGTGGGTTGAGCTTAATATTGGTTAAATTAAGGAAATCAAAATAGCACTCAACAAAATTGGCAACTCTATTGGGGATGCTTAACGGGTTAACTATGTGAAAGTTAAAAAAAATTTAATAGGCTTTGATATTATTATTTTATTTTTATATTATATTATAGTTATACTAATTGTCTTTTAGTGATGTAGGCCTCAAAAAAAAAAAAAAAAAAAAAGCCTGGCCCAATAGGCCTTCATAAGGATAGGGGGTTTTTATTTTTCAAGTAACCATCTGTGTGTTTAGATGTAGTTGGACCTAGGCCACCTTAAGAACCTAAGATGGGCCACCATTGTGTAACCTTCAGGTTGTTGGTGTCTTTACCCTCGTCTTACGATGATCGATAAGCCCACTTAAGCTTTGATGTCACCCACTAGGATCTCTCCGGACAACCTTAGAACAATAGAGCTTGAAACCTATAGACCCCCACCCTCTTACATCATTCTTTTTTTTTTTTTTTGAAAAAAAAAGGGGTAGTTATTATTAAATTATAGGAAAAGCCTGATCAATTCGCGATCAGCTCGATCTTATTCTTCAAAAAGGAAAAATTAAAAAAGAAGAAAACTATTTACCTTTATTTATAAGTATTCACGAACTTTATTTTTTTAAAAATCTTATTTTAAACCTACTTATTTATAGGGGTATTTCCTGACCGTAGATTCATCTTACTCCATATAGTTTATTAATAACCAACGCTATTGCATTACACGTGTATGTAGCATATTTCATCACAATTATTTTACATATTTGTTTTGTATAGGTTATATTTTGTAATATATGTACATTTTGTAGGTTTTGTTTTATTTCATCAATAATAAGTTGTGTAACATAACATTTAACATAAAATGCTCAAAATCATTAGTATTCCCCCTATGCCAATGTTAAAAAAAAAATTCTATATCAACTTATAATATTTTTTTGGGGCATGTAATCATGGAAATTAACAATAATAAAGATTATTATAGGATTGTCGTTTTTTTTAAAAGACTTTCCAACATTTTTTTTAAAAGAAATTTTATTATGAAAAACCAATTTCATGATAATTATTTACTCGGTTGATTTCTATTGCAATGCCTCGCGTACCATACTGTTAGGAACTAACAAAATAAAAAAAAGATTTAATAATTAGATTTCCATTGTGAATTATTTTCCATCTTAAGGTTATTAATCTTGGAAATGTATAAGTTCTCATTCTTTGTGTTTAACCCTTAAGTTGTCACAGTCTTAATAGAGTTTTCTCCATAAGTCGTCACCCTTGTGTCATTTATTCAATAAGTTTCTCATTGTAAAATAATTTTCGCTTCTCCATATCATCCTTATAATATTATCGACATCCTATGTCCTTAGTTGTTAGTCCTAATGTTTTCTCTTTTTAGATTCATTGATATCAGGATTAGGTTTCTATAACATAAAATTAATGTTGATTTTTTTTTTTCCAATAAAATTTTCAAACAAAAAAAAAAGAAATGTTTTCAAAATTAAAAAACTTGATTTTTTTTTTTTTAAAAAAGAATGCGATGTTGCTAATAGGAAGGGATTCTTGCAAGCTTTGAAAAATTGCCTTTTAAGTGGTCTGGCCCAACCTAAAGCCTATAATCATCCATTTAAAAAACATCAAGATGATTGAAGCTCTTAAACTAAGAATAGCCATAGTAGAACATGTTCTAGGCAAACATGAAAAACAAGTCAAGGCTAGAGATCATACCCAAGCCCAAGTACCTATTAACACCCCATCTCAGGCAGATGGATCCAAAGAGTTACAGATTGAAGGGCTTAATATCAACATGGTACAAGGATTAGAAAGTCACCAGAAACAGATGGTCATGTCCAATGGGTATGTTACTACTAGGGTCTAGAAGAAAGAGTTGCTACCCTAAAAGAAAAGTTAGCAAAATTAGAAGAAAGTCTCACTAACATAGAAATGGTAATAGGTTATGGGCTCAAGCAGCTCGAAAGCTTACGTCTTGGTGTAAATAGGAAGTTACAGCCCAAGCATGAAGTTGATTCAACAAAAGAGAATTCAGGAATGAATGTGCTGATTGGGAAATCCTAGAATCAAGAAAAGCTCGTTTACAACAAGAGGAGGCAATTTACGTAGTTTAAGATTCTTATAGCCGAAGTGTTCAAGCAATTGAGAGATGTAAGACTACTAACATGCGAAAACTCGACAAGGAAATGCAAGCCAAGGGATCGTAACCCCAACAAATGGTATGAATACCATGTGGGCCAAGTAGGACATACTACTAAAGATTGTTGGAGATTGAAGCATAAGGTGCAAGATTTGATTGATGCCAAGATTATCTAACCAAGTTTTCTAGAGATTGATGGGTTGATTAGCAATGGTATTGCTTCCCCAAGTTTTGAAGGGGCATCAAATAGACAACCTCCAACATCAAGCATTGAGGATTGGTTACTATCATCTGACCAGGTGGCTCACCACTTAAAGTAATTAGGTATATCTCCAAGAGATCAATTCAATTGAATGGGCTAAGTTCGAAGAAGTGATAGAAATATAGGGGCAAAAGAAATAGGAAAGAATTTTAGTTCCTGCATTTTCTTTCACTTTAGAGCTTGTAATAGATACGAGTTATTGAATAAAGTAGTTTTGTTTGCTATAAAGCTAGCTAAATTCAAATAGGGGCATTTTGAATGAGTGAAAATGGGTAAAGGAAGTGAGAACTCGAAACTTAAAACATTCCAACTAAGGGAATGATAAGACATTACTTGAAAGGTTTAGGATAAAGAGAGGTAACCCATGTCCAAAAAACTAACCCTAGATACTCATGAGAGTTGAGCACCATCAAGATGAGTAATTAGGCTCATTCCTTAAACGAGGCCCATCTTGAACTTGGTGTACGTATCAAAATGATATTAGGCATTCATTTCATCATCCTTAAATACGATTATCCCTTGCAAACCCATGTGAATCTTTAGGGGATTTTTCTTAAAATTAGCCCAGCCAAGAACTACCCACACTAGGGTAGTTAGGAGGTTAAGGTCATTAATTTGAAGAAAAGGAGTAGACTAACTTACGCTTGCCTTAGTTATGCCAATTCATGAGCAAATATTGTCATAAATAATTTGATTTCTTTCAAATAAAGAAGAGCTTCAAACCATATATACCTTACTCAGGCCCATACACTTATTCAAACACATCAAGTCCATAGATTCTTTCCCAAATATTTCAAAGCCATATACACTTCTCCCAAGCTCATACACCTTAGACTTACCTTTTGGTGCTTCAAATCTTATTGAGTGAAAACTCAACAATAGAAGGTGACCACGTTGACAAAAAAAAAAAAAGAAGAAGAAGAAGAATAAAAGTAGAAGAAAAAGTGAAAAAAGAAAAAAGAGAAAGAAAAAAAAAGGGAGAAAGAGTGAGGTGATCTCCTTGAAAGAAGAGTCAAATTACCAAAAGTTCAAATCTGTAAAGGATATTCATGGCTAAATATTTTAAATTCCTAAGCCCAAAAGCAAAGCCTTCATTTTATGATCTAACCCACTATATCACCCTAAATAAAACTCTTTTGACTAAAGAAATTAGCTTATCTTAAGCATAATTTCTCATGAAATTAGGGCAAGCCTATATTTAGTTTTGTCTAGGTTCTTGGCTTGTAAACCCAAGACTGATTGCATATGATTTCTTTAAAATTAGCTAAGTACATTGATATCCATTTGCTTAAACCATTTACCCAAAGCCTTACATTGCAAACCAAAAAAAAAAAACCTATTGATTAACCATAATGTACCACTTACAAGATAGGCTACAATTTTATGGAATTGATGTTGAGAGTAAAAATAGACCTATGAGAGTGAAAGGAAGTCCAATTTGACTAAACATTTCAAGGAATGATATTTATCCCCTTAGTGGAAAACTAAAGAGTTAAGTGCTATTGCAAGTTGGAAATCAATGCTTCTAAAAAGTTTAGAGATCATGAATTATACTTCAAGAAATGACATTGAAAGAATGAGTGATCAATGGGCCAAGGGCAAGCCAACCCCTTATTGGTGATCTTTAAGAG
Organism: Lumnitzera racemosa; assembly: GCA_024138005.1. NCBI lineage: Eukaryota > Viridiplantae > Streptophyta > Magnoliopsida > Myrtales > Combretaceae > Lumnitzera > Lumnitzera racemosa. The sequence continues at coordinate 25,045,181 of JAMXBC010000004.1, read as the reverse complement.
TTTTCAAAACTTTCTTACTTGTTAGCAGCATAATTTTCTATCAAAGAGTGTTTTTTTTTTAAAAAAAAAGGAGAAAAAGGAAAAAATTATAAAAAATTTTCAAGGAATTGTCAAAATCCCTCAAACTCAAGTCATAGATTAATCTGTAAAAACTCATGAAAGTTTTCTTACTTCTTGGATCACTTACTCAATGGAGCGGCATCCAGCCCTTTCTAAGATCGCTTACTCATAGGAGTGTTATCTTATCTAGTCTTTTGCTAGGTTCGCTTACTTAAAAGAGCATTGTCCTACCTATTCCTTAGTTGGATTGTCTGCTTAAAGGAGTGCTGTCCTAATCCTTTTTAGGATAGCTTACTCATAGGAGTATTGTCTTATCTATTCCTTTGTAGAATTGCTTGGATCACTTGCTTAAAGGAGCACTGTCCAGTCATTTAAAGGATCGCTTACTCATGAGAGCATTGTCTCATTTTGTCTTTAATAAAATGTTATCTTATCTTTTCTTTGAAAGATCTATGCTTTCGAGCAATTCATCCTGAAGAGATTTATTCTCTTTAGAAAAGTCAAAAAGAATCTTAAAGAGATCTATCCTCCTCAAGTCACCAAACTGAAATCAATTTTGAAGAGATCTATCCTCTTCAGGTTACCAAAGTGAAATCAGTTTTCGAAGAGATCTATCCACTTGAAATTAACCAAAATGAATCTCGAAGAGATCTATCCTCTCCGGATTAACTAAGTTGAATCTTGAAAAGATCTATCTTCGTTAAATTAACCAAGTCAAATCTTGAAGAGATCTATCCCTTTTAGATTAGCCAAAACCAATCTCAAAGAGATCTATCCTCTTCGAGTTACCAAAGTGAAATCAGTTTTAAAGAGATCTGTCCTCTTTAGATCAAACCAAAAGGAATCTCAGAGAGATCTATCCTTTTCAAATCATCTACTAAACCAAAATAAGTTTTTTTTAACCTCTTTGGATCATCCATCAAACTAAAAAAAGTTTTTTGAAATATCAAAAAGATCTATTCTCTTCGGATTATTCGCTAAACTAAAACAAGTTAATTTTTCCTCTAATGGTTCTTACCTTATCCTTCCAAGATAGGCATCCTTGAAATTTTTGCTCTATCCTTCCAAGATAGACACCATTAAGCTTTATCCTTCCAAGATAGGCTTCCTTGAAATTTTTGCTCTGTCCTTCCAAGATAGACATAACTAAGCCTTATTGTTTCAAAATAGGCCCCTTTGAAATTTTTGAACCATTAAGCCCTATCCTTCCAAGATAGCCCCCTTTTGAAATTTTGCTCTATCCTTCCAAAATAGACATCATTAAGCCCTATCTTTCCAAGATAGGCACCCTTAAATTTTTTGCTTTATCATTCCAAGATAGATACTATTAAGCCCTATCCTTTCAAGATAACGCCCCTCCCCCCCTCCTAACCTTTTGCTTCGTTCTTTCAAGAAAGGCATTCATTTGCCCTGTCCTTTCAAGATGGATAGCTTATTCTTTACATCGACCTTTCAAGTTGATATCCTTCATCGAAATAAAGCAAAGCTTAGTTACTCAGTCATAAAGTAGGATTTAGCAAAAATGGGTATCTCTTTTGTCTTTGTAGCAAAGTTCTAATCGAACTTCATTACAAAGAGGGGCAATTACAGAGACCTCATTTTGCCCATTTTTAATTAATTTTAATTTTATTGACTGAGCCAGGTTAATAAAAAATAAGTAATAAATAATAAAAATTAAAAAACGAAAATTAAAAAATAATAAAAGAAGAAAATTAAGTTACGTCATAATGAGTTGAGTCATGTCAAGTTGGAGTAAGTTGAGTTGTCGGATCAAGTAGAGAAATGGGCTAAATTAATTAATTTTTCTAATCAAATTAAGGAATAATTGGGCTAACTTAGATCAGGCCGAGCTTAGAAAGAAAAGCCCAAGTTAACTAGGGTTTCTAGAAGTTAGGATAAATCTTGAAAGAATTGTAATGGCCAGGGATTCAGAGAGAAGGAGATGGTTTTTTTTAATTACACTACCACATAACACCACATCCCTTCATACACTACCACTCACTACTGCACCCTACCACCTATACCATACACGCTACCAACTAGCTATTACACACCACTATAACCACTACTATATATACCAGCCATACCACCATTGGCATACGGTAACCACTGCACCACCTATAGCACCGCCCAGTAGTGCTCAGTTTATCGTCTAGTAGTGCCCAGTCCGTCGCATAATTCACCCCTAGTCCATTGCCCAGTACCACCCAGTATCACTTAACAATGCCTAGTCTGTCACCTAGTATCACCTAACATCACCCAGTTTATCGCCAGTCCTCCGCCTAGTATCACCCAACGTCGCCCAATTCACCGCTAGTCTATTACCTAACGTTACCCATAGCAGCACTTAGTCTGTCGCTCAGCAGTGCCCAATCCATCACCCAGTAACACTTAGTTCATCGCCTAGTATCGCTTAGTGTTGCCAAGCAGTGCTCAGTCGGTCACATAGTGTTGCCCAATGGTGCCCAATCTACCGCCTAGTCTACCATCCATCATTGCCCAACACCAATACGATTCGATACTAGGTAAATTTTCATTAATTTTTTTTTATCTATTGATTTCATTAATTTTTATTAATTTAATTTATTAGTTATGTTTTTTTTTTCTTTTATTAACTTTTTTTGTGTTAAAGTGCAAGTTTTTTTTATTATTGATTTTGTTACAATAAAATTTAATTGAATTAAGTTTTTTTCTTTTGAAAAATCACGTTTTATTTAATAACAAAAATTATTTTTGACACATTGAAGTTTTAAAAAATAAAAAATCTTAAATTAAGTTTTTTTTTCAAAAAGATTTGGTTAGTTAGGGTGTTTTTATTAAATTCAAAAAATTAAACATTTTATTTTATTTTTAAATAATAAATGGATAAAAAATGTAAATCAGCTTGGTTTTCAAAATAAAAATAACCAAGCTAGTAAAATTTTATAAAAAAAAAAAAGAACTATGAGCAGTTTGATCCCGATTAGCGGGTATGTAGACACCTTCAAAGTAACCATTAAAAAAATTAAAAAGAAATCCCTTTTCTCATAAATTTGTAGTAAAAAAATCATTTTTAGTTACATTTTGTGAATTTAGGTATATTTTTAGTATTGTTAGAAAATTATAAAAATAAAAGCCTATCAATTTTTTTTTTTATTTTCACATAGCAACCCAGTCTTAATAGGTTAGTCCCCGAGCTTGGTTTTCTAGTTCAATTTTCTAAAAATTAATTTTTTTAGAATATCTGTAAACTAGTGGTCAAATTAAGATTTTTTCACCTAAAAACCTTAATTTTATTTTTACTGGTTGAATCGATTGGCAACTTCATTGTTTTTTTAAAAAAAAAACAACATTTTCTTTTCTTTAGTTTAATATCGAGTAATTTATATTAAGTGGGTTGAGCTTTATATAGGTTAAATTAGGGAAATCAAAATAGGACTCGACACTATGGAAAAAGAATAAAGAATCATTTAAGGAGTACACATAGAGATGAAGATCCCTAGCTGCATGGGTATCCAACCCTATGACCGAAAGAGAGATGACCTCCACTTTCATTAATACTCTAGAAAAGCCTTACTTCTCCCACTTGATTAGGCAAGTCTGCTCTAGGTTCGCACAAGTAGTAGTAGTAAGGTGTCAAATTGAAAGTGTCGTCTCTTTCGACAAACTCCAAGACCCATTAGATAGAAGACCACCATTTTGTGAAGCTTGCTACAAGCAAGCCTATAGAAGCCACTGTCAATGTGGTAATTTCAAACACTACATCCGATACTCGGGTCTCTTTCAAAACAAATCCTTTACAAATTCAACAGTAGTTCCAAAGCTAGCCTTAAGGCAACATAGTCCCAAGACAGTTCACCAAAATATTAGTTCCCCTCAACCAAGTCTTTGAAAAGTTAAGCAAGGATAATTTGAGGGTTTTTTTTCCTAATTTGAAGTATCGATATCATTTGAGGTTGGTAGGTCATTTGATCGATATACGTTAGAGGCTAAAAAATTAAATTCAGGATTTGATTAATATAGATTTGGTCTAATTGGACTTCATAGAGGCTTTAGTTCTAAATGTCAATAATAAAATTTTGCCCAACCATGGCCCTATTACTAACCTATTTATTTATTTTTTATTTTTATTATATTATCTTATTTTTTTTATACTTATTCTATATATTTCTATTAAAATAAATAAATAAACTACTTTCTTTCTTCTTCTTCTTCTTCTTCTTTTTTTCTTCTCTTTCTTTTTTCCCATTTTTTTTCTTTTTTTTTTCTCATTTATAACATTTACAAATGAAGAAAAAAAAAAGAAGGTCGGCTTGGAGTCAGCTCACTTCGATGGTAGTGGTTTTCATCAACAAACACCGTAAGGAATGCTATCCTAGAGAGAGAAGAACTGTACTATAGAGAGGAAACTTTGATTTTTGCTTTTCTAAAGTGTTTTGAAGTTTTTGTTGTCTTTTGAAAATGAAGAATAGACCCTTATTTATAGGTGTTAAAGTCAAGTTAAAGATGGAAAAAATTAAATGCAATATGATTTTCTTCCATTTTTGGATTAGACAAACCTGGACAATATGTGGTACCAAATACATAGCTGCATGTATATGAATGTGCTAGAGTGTGTCGGAGTATTTTAGAGTGTGTCTACCACACTTAGAAACGAGTTGGCAAATGACGTGGTGACGACGTGGCCCATGATGTGGCGATGACATGGCGATAAAGTGAGGAAAGAAAATAAAAGATACATTTTGCACCTTCCATGGATTAAACCCAGGATCTCTAAGTCATATGCAATTTCAAGTCTAAATGCTTATCCAGTTGAGCTATTGGTTTTTCCTTATTCACATATATAATTAATTGCACATATGGACCAAGTTAGCCTAAGCTAGATCTAAATCTAAACGTAGACTCAATAGCCTTTTATTCAAAATTATTTAAATTAAAATTATATTCTATTTAAACAACTTAAAAATTTATTATTTTCTAAATTCCCTATTTTATTTTATGACTTTTCAAATTTCTAATTTTTTGTGTTTTTTCCTATTTTCCTATTTTTTTATATTTTTCTAGAATTCCTATTTTTTCTAACTTTCATCATTTTTTTTTGTGCTTTATTTAATTTTCTATTTTTTTTGAACATTTTCTAATTTAGAACCCTAAGACCTAATTTGAAAAAATAAAAATAGGGGGGTGGGGTAGGTGCAAAAATTAGGTGTCTACAGTTATCTAAGTATCAAGATGTGTTGTTGTAGTTTTACGAGGATATGTTCGGGTTTGATCCATCAATTGTAGTCTATCGCTTACTCATAGAGAAGACATCAAACCTAAGAAGTAGAAGCTAAGAAAATTCTAACCATATATCCTATTAAAGATCAAAGAAGAAGTCAAGAAATTACTTGAGGTCGGTTTCATTAAAATATCTCATTATCCGGAGTAGGAGGTCAATATTGTGTTGATAATGAAGAAGAATGCAAAAGTTAGAGTATGTGTAGATTTTTGAGATCTTAATTAGGCTACACCTAAAGATAACTTTCCTTTGCCCCATATCAATGTCTTGGTAGATAATATAGTTGGAAATCATCTCTTCTCGTTCATGGTTGGCTTTTCTAGGTACAATTATATTTGAATGTCTAAAGAAGACAAGCCTACGACAACTTTCATCACAACTTAGGGTACATTTTGCTACAAAGTACTGCTTTTTAGACTAAAAAATGCTACGACAACTTACCAGAGATCAATGGTTGTAATCTTTCATGACATGAGTACAAAGAAGTAGAAGTATATATTGATGATATGATTGTAAAATTCAAAGAAGGGGAGAATCACATGGATAATTTGAGGAAGTTATTTGATAGGTTAAGGAAGTTTCACTTGAAGTTGAATGCAAAGAAGTGTACTTTCGAGGTGACATTAGGGAAATTGTTAGGTTTCATAATTAGCTAAAGGGCCATTGAAGTGGATCTTGATAAAGTCAAAGCAATATTCGATGTGCCCTCTTTGCATACACTTAAAAAAGTTAGAGGCTTATTGGGTTGTTTGAACTACATATCATGGTTCATAACTCAACTTACAGAAAAGTGTCGCCCTTTATTCAAGCTACCAAAGAAGAAAGCTGATATAAGATGGGATGAAGAGTATGAGGACACCTTTACAACAATCAAAGAATACCTTATGAACCCTCCAATTCTAGTGGCTCATAAACCTAGGAAACCATTGTTTCTATGCCTTACCATATTATTGAAGTCCATGTAATGTATGCTTGGCTAGAAAGATGAGGAAGGAAAAGACCAGGTTGTATACTACTTAAGTAAAAAGTTTATAGAGGGAGAGTAGAGGTATTCTAAGATTGAAAGAACATGTTGTGCATTATTCCTAATCATGCATCAACTCAGATAGTATGCACCCTATTACCAAATTAAGTTGCTAACACAATGTGATCCTTTGAAATACTTAGTAGAGAAACTAGACTTGACAAGCAAAATCTCAAAGTGGCAAATAAAATTGTTAGAATTTGATATTACCTATATAAATCAACATTCAGTCAAGGGCCAAACCTTAGTAGATCAACTAGTGGAGTGTCCCTCGGAAGATGCTCCTCAAGAGGTGTAAGTTAGATTTCTTGATGAGGATATCTTTGTAGTTGAAGAAAATTCTAATAATGAAACGAATGACAAGCTCCTAAAATGGAAAATATTCTTTGATGGAGTTGCCAATGTGTCTGGATGTGGAATTAGGGAAATATTGATATCCCCCAAAGGTATGCAATTCCTAGTGGTTATAAGGCTCATTTTTCCATATACCAATAATATTGCTGAATATAAGGCGTGTACTATAGGACTTAAAATGTCATTGGATAAAGAGATTCATGAATTAGGAGTATACGAGGATTCTTCACTCATTATTAGCCAAGCTTGGGGAGAATGTAAAATGAAGGATCCTAAACTAGTACCTTACCTCTTGCACTTGATTGAATTAGTGGAGACATTTGAAGAAATTACATTCGCATACATTCTGAGGACTTAGAACCAATTTGCTGATGCATTAGCCACCTTGGCATCCATGATCTAAATATTTGATGGAGTCAAAATTCAACCGCTCAAAATTTAAGTTGAAGAGAAGGTTGCTTTCTGTTTAGTAATTGAAGGTGTACATGACAAAAAGTCTTAGTAACATGACATCAAAACGTTCCTACAATAAGTCACGTATCCTAATAAGACTAAGAAAAAAGGAGAAAGAGATGGTCAAGAGGTTAGCTACCTAATTCTTAATAAATGAATCCACCTTTTATTGATGATCATTTGATGGTACACTTCTAAGGTGTATAGATGATAGAGAAGCTAAAGTTTTGATGAAGAAAGTACACAAAGGAGTATGTAGCCCTACATGAATGGCTATATGCTTATCAAGTAGATTATGAGATTCGGATACTACTGGTTAACTATGGGGAGTGATTGCATCAAGCATGTCATGTACTACCACTTGTGCTAAGTTTATGCAAATAAGATAAATGCTCTGCCTCAAGAATTTCATACACTATCTGCGCTATGGCCATTTTCAATGAAGGTATAGACATTATCAACCTAATTATTCCAAAGGCATCTAATAGTCATCATTTCATACTAGTCGCCATTGATTCTTTTAGTAAGTGGGTTGAAGTCTCATCTTATTCAAGTGTTATTAAGGGAGTAGTGGTAAGGTTTATCAAGAGAGATATCTTAGATTGATTTAGAACCTAGAGACAATCATTATCGATAATGGCATAAATCTCAATAATAAACTCATGTCAGAGTTACGTCAGTAGTTCAAAATCATCCATAGGAATTCAACCCCCTATTGACCTTAGATGAATGGGGCTATAGAGGTGGCTAATAGAAATCTCATGAGAATTATTAAAAAGATGGTTATCACATATAGAGATTGGCATGAGATGTTACCATTATCAAACTTCTATTAAAACATCAATAGGGGTAACGCTTAGTATATGGTATTGAAGTAGTATTACCAGTAGAAGTCAAGATCCCATCTCTCAAAGTGCTATAAAAAACTCAATTGGATGAGGCTGATTGGGTAAAGAAGTGCATCGAGCAGTTGAATTTGATTGATAAAAAAATATTGACAGCCATGTGTCATAACCAATGCTATCAACAAAGAATGGCTCGGGCTTTTAACAAGAAACTGCGACCTTGGAATTTCAAAGAGGGTGATATAGTGTTAAGAAAGCCTCTCCCTAATGTACAAGACTTTAAAGAAAAATTTGCTTCGAATTATTGAGGTCCTTATATCATGAAGTGAGTGTTACTTAAAGGGGCTTTAATTTTATCACGAATGGATGGTTTAGATTTGAGGGACCCTATAAATGTTGATGTGATAAAGTTGTACCCCATGGAAATCAATGGAAATTCTTACTTGAAACCCACAATGCTAGCAATCTTAAATGTTACTATGGTTTAGTTTTCATTTTCTATAAGCAAAACTGTTATCCTTTACAGTTGTTAGCATTAGAATGACCTCCATCTCTTTTCCTGCTTCATCAAAAGATCTCGTTCCCTTACCCTACTCAAATAAAACCCATATAATGTAAGCATGAGAGAAGATGAAAGCAAGTTATAGAACAATGATAATTAACAAAACTCTTTAAAATACTCTATTATGAATTCATCCTCCTCAATAAAGAGATTTGTTGTCTATTTTTCAAGGCAAAGCCAAAAGACAAGCAAACACCTCATGGTAGATAGTTATTACTTGGTTAGGGATAAATGCTTAAGTCTGGCTAGAAGATTCTAAAAGTTAGTTCATTTGAAGCCTTAAGGATTGATAAATGGGGTTAGAAATTTGAGACATTGGCTTTTTCTACTCAAAGAAGATATCAAATCACATGTTAGGTCGCTTTCTATAATTCTTTAATAATGAGGTCACCAATAAAACCTAAGGCCAAGATTATTTAGGTTGACAACAGAAAATATGACACCTCTAAGAGATTTAAATTAGCCGGTTTTAATTTGACTTCTTTAGGAAAGGATTAATTGTTTGGGTGCTATCAACTAAGCCGAGTAAGTGTTTCTATACACTTTAGAATAAAGACTAATTTGGCTTTTAAGCATGTTATTTGCATGGTAGCAAGTATATAAGGCACCTACCCTTTGGCTATCTCCTTTAGGGTTCTAACCAGCTTATATAGTGCTATCCTAACTCACATCTTTTTTTTTTCTTTTTAAGGTTTAAGCAAGCCTAAAAATCACTTCCCTTATTAGCTTCTTTAAGGTTTTAGTGAGCCCTTAAGGCACCTCCTTTTACTAGTTCCTCTTAGGGTATTTCCTTTTCACCAATCTCTCTTGGAGCTCAAGCTAGTCGTAAAAGGGCTTTGCCTTAATTCATCTCCCTTAGGGTGTTTTCCAACTCAAAGAGTCACTTTACCCATTCGCTTAGGTTAGTCGACTTAGAAAAGTCCTACCAAGTATTTATTAATTTCTCATTTAAGGTTACTAGTCCCCTAGATACACTCTTTCCTAGATTAGTTAGCTTAGAAAAGCACTACCATGTTTTTATTGATTTCTAATTTAGGGTTACTAGTCCCCTAAAGACGATCTTGCTTAGATTAGTTAGCTTAGAAAAGCATTACCAATTTTATATTGAATTCTCATTGGGGGTTGTTAGTTACTTTAGATGCTCCTGCCTAAGATAGTCAGCTTATAAAAGCCTTACCAGGTTTCTATTGATTTCTCATTTGGGGTTGCTAATCTAATAGATATGCTCCTGCTTAGGTTAGTCAACTTAGAGAAGTACTATCAAGTTTCTATCGATTTCTCATTTAAGGTTACTAGTCCTTTAGAAATGCTCTTGCCTAGGTTAGTCAGTTTAGAAAAGACCACCAAGTTTCTATCAATTTCTCATTTAGAGTTGTTAGTCACTTTAGAAGCTCCCACTTAGGATAGTCAACTTAAAGGGGCACAACTAGGTTTTTATTTGAGTCTCATTTAGAGTTTGAGCTAACTTAAAGAGTACTTTGCCCATTTGCTTAGATTAGTCAACTTAGGGGAGTATTATTAGGTTTTCAAATTGATGTCCCTAGCTAGAGTGCTATCATTTCGCCATCTATAGGGTTCTAGTGAGCTCGTAGGGCACTAGATTTCTCAAGAAACCTACTCTTATGTTTTAGCCAGCTCTTAGAGTGCCCTCTTTCTCTTTTGGCATATATTTCACTATTCATCCAAATCCTTAATGGATCAGGCTTAGGATAACTAGGTTTTTATAGCTCTATTTAAGACAGGATTATCCTAGGGTAAAAGTAAGTATCTCTTTTGTTTTTATGGTAAAGTTTTACTTAAACTTAACTATAAAGAGCAGTAGCTATAGACACCTTATTTTTGCCCTCTTTCCCTTCATAGTTTAGCATTTCATGAATTAAAATAAAAATTGAAAAACAAAAAATACAAAATTTTTAGGAAAATAAGAAGCCTTAGATTATTTATTTATTTGGTTATTTTAGGTGTCGTTAGGTCATCATGAATAAGGCTAAAGGCCATTGACTAAGCCTATAACATGGTAAGTACACATGTGCTTGCATTTGTTTTTTAGATAAGTACGTGTAGTGTATGGGCTAGTCCAAGTGTGTCTATACGTACAAGGGGTGAATTTTTCTTGCCCATTTCCTCCTTTTTCCTACTAGTTTTGCCCCTTTCTACATCTACTTTATTGTGAAAAACAACTTAGTGGCTTGTGTTTAAGCTACCTTTTTAGGTAGAAACTATACAATTCTACCCAAATTAATGATGGAATCATGTGGTACACATAACTTAGTTTTAATTCCATCTAAGAACATATCCAAATTCGAAGGTATACTAGGTTGAATTTAGAATGAAAAATTGGAATAAAACTTAAATGCATGCCATTAACCCAACCTTAATTTGAGCTCCAAAATGTAAATTGAAGCTTCTATTCACCATGGATGGCAAGATTGAACTCTACTAGCATGTTTTGATAGAAAACTACACTTGAATTACAATGTTTTACATTCAAGTTGAATTAAATTGGTCAAAACCCCTTTAAGTTTAGTCTTTGAATTTAATCTGTTTATTTGACTTGCTAAGGTTGTTCCATTATCAATTTGTATAAGTATGACCCTAAACTTCACATCCCAACATCAGAAATACATTCATCTTCACTCAAAATATTTGTCTTTAAGTTTGCTCACTCTAAGTTTGGCTTTCTATTTCTCTCTTTAAGTTCTTATGTTTTTTAGCTGGTTTTAAGCTAAGTGGCTATTAATAGTAGCACCACTAACTCTAGCATAACACAAAACTACCCCTAATTGTACTAAAAACACTCGCAGCAGCCACCACCAAGCATCCACTATCGCCGTCTAACACTAACCACCGCCAAATAGCCATCATTGGTTGTGTCGTCACTTCCACACTAGCTATTCCTAATAGGAAACTCAGAAAAATGCTTTTCTCCATTTAATTCGATGTGTAGTTATATCGGAATCAACCATCATAATAAGGTTAGAGTACAACCTAAATTAGTTGCTCGTTTGACCCAACCCAAAGCGATTGACTTGAACTGACCAGATTAAGCTGCTCTCCATTTTTAGGTTAGTACTATTTATTTTATTTGTTATTATTGTTTTTCTTTTCTTTATCATTTAAACAACAACAAAAAAAAATGGAAAAAAAGAGAAGAAAAACTTTTGGCCGCTAAAAGAACTTTTGGCCCTCTCCTTTCTTTTTTTTTTTACTCCTTTCCTTTCTTCTTATCTCTCAGTTTTTTTTTTTGGTTAAAAAAATGAAAAATAAATAAATAAAAAGCAAGAGGCATAAGCATTGGTCCATCTACTTACATCCTAGCCTCACCATTGCTTGGCTCAACTAGATAGTTCTGGATATCATCTTATGTAGCAGGAGGCATAAGCCTAAGTGGGTTCTCCTCCTAAAGTGGATCCTAGCCATCTTCATCAACCTCCATTTGAGCTAAGGTAAGAGCTTCTAGAATTAGCTCCTTTGGCTACTCGTCCTTATTGTTGGATGAAGTTGGTAGCCCATAACCTAGCTCCATCTCTTCCTAGAGTACATCTACGGCCTAGTTAATATTGATCTCAAGTGGGCTTGGGTGATTGCCTTTATGATCCCTAGCTAATACAACCTTATGCCTAACCTACCTCTACTCTCTGAAAGCTGACACTAAAGGGTAAAAGTCTTTACAAACCAAGAAAGTCAACTTTAGGGGCTATCTAGAAAGCTTTAGTAACCAAGACTCATGCTTCAAGACATAAATGAGCTCGATGTTAGTGTAGACTAAGTGCTAGAGATCTATGAGTAACTCCTTACATTTGAACCTCCAGTGATTTGTCAGTTTACCCCAAACCAAGACAATACCATACTTAAGTTACAAGGCTCCCCAATCAGGGCAAAGGCCTTACATAATAATAATAGGTGGCAATGGTAATCCAAAAAGGTCTCTCCCTCCTCCATGTGAAACTCTAGCCACTATTCCATAATAGTATCAAAATTCCCCTAGTACGTAGAAATTCTTTAAGTTTAGGGTTTCACTAGCCTCTTGAATTATAAGTCTTATTATATAACTCTTAGCTCAATTTTACCCCTCTTAAACTCACTGAGTTGGTTTCCTATTTATGTCTAGGGTTAGTTTTTATCACTTTTTCACCTAACACTCTAATACCACTTTAATACTATCACAACCTAAGGATAACTAAGTTATAGTAGTATAGCTATATACTATAGAATGATTCGGGACCAATATCTTTACTGGTAAGAACCTTTGTTGTACTATACAATACGTCAACACAACCTTAGTTGCCATTAGGGGGACAATATGAAAGCACATAATAATAGTCTAAAGGTTAACATTAAATAACATAGTTCTTGGGTATACATAGTATTCCCCTAAAATAGGTTATATAAGCCATAGCTAAATGATCAGTAATTTAAGCTACTACAATTGTTTAAAAGATAAAGTAGATACTTAAGAGTTCAAATATAAAGTAAATGTTTGCTCGTGCTCACATCTTCCCTCCAACATCTCAAAAGCTACTAGAACTAACCTTAACCATCCTACAACTTAGGTCTAGCTACAAGTTGTGCTGTAAGCGTCAATTATTTAATGAGTAACCTTCCTATCCTATCAACCAGCTATTTATAAACAACTTAATTAAATATGCATATATAATACAACAAGCATATGGAATGTAAAATTGTATATATGTTATGAGTGATTGTATAAAGCAAAGACTTACACTCACTTTTACTAGGGTTGGGAAGTATTCACATACATCAAGACTTGGGTTTCTAAATTTATCATCTAAATATCATCTCTCTTAGTAGACCTAAAGCAATAGATACGGCTTAGCCTCAAGTAAAGGGTGACACTCTCTAGAGCCAAGTAGATTCTAAAGGTTAAGATAAGAACATGTCATATGAATACGTCGTATGATACGATAATTACATATCATAATAGTGAATCTAACATGCATGATCTCCCACTCCACTATATAGTGTTGATGCCCTTTCATAATAATGCAAAAGCATGTAATCTATGATTAGTTTATTTAAAGGTCAAATAATTATTATTTTAGTTTATAGGTGACTAACCAATATGTATATGTATATATATATATATGTATGTATAAATATAATAGACACACCAGAGCCCTTTCAACTAATGCAGCAATCAATTCTTAGTTTCAAGATATTATGATGTTTTAGCAAGCACTTACAACTAATACAAGCACATGCATGGATCTTGATTCCCTAAGCATAACAATTTTCATAAATATATTTAAATAGTACACTACGCTACAAGCAAATACAAGATAAGATAGGAGTTAGTATATTCACTCAATCATAATATCTAATAGCCCTAGTAGTCCTTAGTTGAATCGATCCCTAAGTCCATGTCACTTGAAGATTACAATAAAAGTGCATAAGTATTATATCCTATGTTACCTAGTTATTCCTTTTTGTCATAAACTTCCCTATTTTATTGTTTTCATAATTTGGTCATAACTTCTTCATTTTAAGTCCATTTTCAATGATCTTGTAGTTGTTTTCAAGTATTATTTCATTTTATGAAGTCTTTTTAAGGTGTTTAGATTTATAGGAATTTAGTTTAGGTCATGTTAATTCATTAGTCGAAGATGTTGGTTTGATCACTTTAGGGTTTGGGTGCAGTTTTGGGCTTTGAGCCTAGTTTTGAGTGTTAAGCCTTACATTTGATCTTTTGAGCCTTTATTTAGGTATATTAAGTTAAAGTTTCTTCCCAATTCAATGAATTTTAATTTGGGCCTTAATTTTTCTCTTATAGACCCAAATAGGCCCTCCTTGCTAGTTTAAGACTTTAAGTCACTAAGAGGCCGATAAGAGATGGCCTTAATGGGTCTTTAATATTTTATTCTATGAGCTTATTATTTTAGGGACCAAACCTAGTTGCTAAGTTATTGAGCTCTATTCTTAGTCCTTTTAGGGGCTTTTGGGCTTATCTTACATCTTATAACCTCAAGCCAACTTCACTTATATTTAGCCCACTAAATGCCTTAAGTTTAGTCCAATTTCATCTAAGTTTTAGATTTGCCTCATTTCTTTAATAAGGCTTCTAATACTATTCTTAAGGCCCGAATCATCAACTAGGCTAGTTTAGGCCACTAACTCGTCATTACCTTACTTGTTTAATTACATCCTAAATCATGCTTAACACTAATATGTCATTGCTCTAATTAATCAAATTTGCAAATTATTATGCTTCTCAAAGGTGGTGGCCAGGATGATTTCCTTAAGGCTTCCTTCATGTTTTCTATACAACGCCTATTTTAGTGTGTTTCCTTGTTGTTAATCACATTTCTACTTATTTTAAATTAATATTACTACATAATATGATGAGAGAAAGATGATTACATGCTGTGAGGGGGAGTGGCATGCATAGAAAAATGAGGGTGTAAGGCTTTTCTTAGTGATTTGATGTAAAAACCTACTTATTACTTAACCTAACTACATGTTAGTGTCACAACTCTAATCAATGAGCATAATTTATGCATTATTTTGACATATCCTACATTATACTACTCCATAACTCTAGGATATACTTGTACATGAAAGTGTAAGTGCGTAAAATGTAAGGAACTATCATAAATCCTGAGGAAAAACAATGAACAACTAGGCTTAGTCACTTACTGGAGTTAAGAATATTGATCCTCTTTTCCTCGAGTGTGCTAAGAGCTTAAGACTGAGGAGTGGTGTGAGTGTCGGGGACGTATTGGGGTAGTGTAGTGCTTGGTGGTTGGTGATTTGATGGTGTTGTGGTGGTGGTGGTGGAGTGGCCAATGGTGGGTAGTGCAATGGGGTGGTCAAGAGGTGTTTTAGGGAAAGTTTTTGGAAGTGATTTTCGAGAGTGATTATGAGAAATGAAATTGAATTAAAAATGAAAAGAAAATGGAATAGGGGAGGGGGCTTAGTCAGCGTAGGAATGGAGAGAGAGAAAGGGGGACAAATGGGTTTTATTTTGGGCTAATGGTACATGGTCCCCATATGTACCTTAATATCATACTTGCTTTTATCCATTTTTGGTGTAGTTTTGTCTACCAAAAGGACATTGTCCAAGGTTACTTTAACTAATCCCTTTCTCTTTTTCGCTTAATTAAGATTATGTTGTTATTAATTAAGATGTAATGAGAGCTGGCTATAGGTTGGGATGTAATTAAGGTAATTAATCGACTAAATGCAACTAAGTGTATTAGGCATGATTAAGGTGAATTTAGGGTTTGACTATATTTTGTTACTTCAATTTAGTTAATTTAGGTGTCAAATGTGTACACCTAAGGTTTTCCTAAAGTTTTGTATCTATTTATAATTATTGGATCTCGTACGAGTTCAAAACTTATGATTTTAGGTGATTAGTGTACTTATTTATACTAAGTGAACGATTTTCACTACATAATTAGCTTTTCTTATTATTTTAGGGCTTTTAATTGAGACACAAGGTTTTAAGTAACTTGATAGGGTTATTAGAATTTCTAAGGTTTTATGCATATTAAGGTTTCTAGGGTTTTACACATATAATTAGGGTTTTAGAGTTAAACTTTCTTTAGGGTTTCTAATCTTCTTATTTAGGGTTTTTGACTTGTTAATTAGGGTTTGGTTGTCTTATTTGGGGATTTTACCATCATATTCAATAGGGATTATCCATTAACTCTATTTACCAACTTTACATTTGAGTTCATAAACCTGTAGGGTTTATAGAATAAGACTTGTTCTAACCTTAGTTCATTAACCACTCAAAATTCTTTATGTTAAATTCTATAAGCCTTAGAGTTTTGCTTGCGTCAAAGGTTAAGAAGCAAGATTCTCATAAGCTCCATAGGGTTATTGAAGATTTTGCCTTAAATCAAGTGGTTCTTTTAGCTTAATCTCATCTAGTACATAAGGAGGCAATCTACTAATGTTAGAGGTTGGAGAAACACCGTATCCTTCTAAGAGTTCTAATTTGTAGTCATTCTTATTGATCTTTACCAATATTTTGAATGGTTTGTTTGCTTGAAGAGATAACATACTAGCTTTATGGCTCGGAAATCACTCTTTGCTAAGGTTGATCCATATTATGCTTGGCTTAAAGCTTATGGTCTTCCTTCCTTGTTTTATGAGCTCTTATTGCTTAAGAATTGTCATGGTAAGGTGCTCAGGTACCTTTTAGTGGAACTTCTGAATCGCTTATGCTCTTTCAATAACACTCAAACTTTCCTCCTTTGAGGTTTAAACAAAGAACGTACCTAGCCACAAGTCTAGGTTATATGCATAGACGACCTTAAATGGAGACTTATCAGTTGAACTATTTATAGACCTATTGTAAGCAAATTCAACATTAGGAAAGCATAAGTCCTAATCAAGGAAGTTTCTTACCAACCATAGCTTGGAGTCGACCATTCTAAGTATGATTAAAAATTTTAGTTTGAACATTAGTTTAAGGTAGCAAGATGTGATGAACATCAACTTTGTCCTAAGACTTCTCCATAGGGTCTTCCAAAAGAAGCTTGTAAACTTCACATCTTGATTTAAAACTATGTTATAGGTAATTCCATGTAACTAGATGATCTCCCACATAAAGAGAATAACAATAGATAAAGCGTCTTAAGTCTTATAACAGGGAATGAAGTTTGTTATCTCACTGAATCAATCTACAACCACCATAATAGAATCATTTCCTTTAGCTCACCTTAGTACTCTTAAGATGAAATCCATAATAAGGTTCGTCCATGGTTGATTTGCAATGAGTAACAATGTGTATTTTCTTCTTCTCCTTAGCTTTTTTATACATAGCATACCTCTCTAATCTTTTATGAACATTTTTTATAATCCTAAGCCCAAAGAAGTATACCTTTAGTAGCTCATGTCATTTGTTGTTATAGGGTTTTCAAATGATTTCCTTCTTGTAAAATGTACATAATTAAAGGTACCAAAGCTAATCTAGTGAGGCTACTCTAATGTCTAAGTCAGCAAATGAATGTTAGAGAAGGTAAGCCAAGTAATTGGGTTGTCAGATCCTTCTTAAAATACTTCTTCTCTATATTTATAGGCAAATGTCAAGTGTCTAAAATAACAGTTAATTGCATGATTATTAGGATACATAGAGATTTCTTGATCAAGTACATTCCTGAAATATAGGAATAGTAGGTAGTTATGTAATATAACCATATCAAGTGATAACCATTCATGTCACTTTTCTTAAGTTTAAATCAAATACGAATCTATGTTAAACGGTATTTGTCGAGAAGTGAGTTATTCAACATGACAAAAGCTGTGTGGCCGAATGACTTGTGATGGATGAAATCTAACTATCAACACCATCTTCTTCCCAAAATGTCTTGCTAAGCCTCTAGAATAGGTTTCCTAAACTAACAGTTTTCTCATCAAGCTAGTTAGTATATACAGTTGGCTCTTCCCAAATAGATATCCTCCATCTACAAAAAATTTGTCAATTGCTATTCTTATCTTACACTTAGCTACAATGGTCCCAAAGTAACATTTCTTGCTCATACTTCTCGATCATTAACTCAAATCTAAGAATTCTCATTTCAATCACAATGATTAGTACGTATCCCCTTGATAAGGCTTTGGCTGCATTGTTAATAATCCTTTTCTTGTATTCGATCACATATAACGAATTTGGATGTCTATGAAGTTAACCCACTCAGTCTTGCATGAGTATGACACCTATAACAAATCTAGAAGCATTATACTATAACTTAAACACTTTGTCAAGGCTAGGTAAAGCAAGTATAGGAATATTGGTAAGCTTCTCTTTGATCTCTTCAAAGCATTTCTTAACTTTATCAGTTCATCTAAACTTTGTAATTTTCTTAGTCATTTCAGTTAGTGGGCTACTATTGTACTAAAGTTACAATAACCTATAGAAAGATGTAAGTCCAAGAAAACTTCTGACCTCAACTAGGCTTTAAGGGGTTGGCTAGCTAGCGATCTCCTTAATTATCTTGTCATCTACTCAAATTCCGTCTACTCTAACTATGAATCATAAGAATACTACCTCAGGTTGGCAAATTGTGCACTTCTTTAGAGTACTAAAGAGTTTCTCCACTTATAACACTTCAAATACCATCGTCGGATGCTTAAACTGGTCTAATGCCTTTACTATAGACCAGGATATTATCAAATGAATAAATGAGACTCATCTCTTAAATTTTGCTCAAAAAATCATTCAAGTTGGAGGTTAAATAAATAATTGAAATTTAATGAATTGAATAAAATGTTTTAATAATGGGTCTCTTTGACTCCAGTAATTAAGCTTCCAGGGTGCCTCTTTTTAAGGGAGTAACTAATGGGAGGCAAGTACACCTATCGGTTTCATAGTATGGCCGATTTGAGTCTAATTATTGATCCTTAAGGGACTAATTATAAATTATTAGTACTTCCCCTCATTTTTTTATTATCTAACCTAACAATTAAGTGCATGTAATTTAACTATTAAATCTAAATTAAACTAAACTAATTTAATCTAAAGGAACAATGAATAAAAGAACAAGAAAATAAAGGAAATGATAATGATTATGAAGAACCCATGGACTTTAGTATTTAAATATTGAATTTTCCCGTAGAATCTATGCTACATTCAATCTCATCTTTGCAATTGGACTGTGAGAGTTCCTAATTTGTGTTAACCGAAATCGCTTCAACAAATTAACTCTTAACCTCAATTATACTCTACCATATTTGCTTCTATAATAGAATATATCAAGATCATATTAAGCTCTTGAGCAAAACCATTAGGTTACCTTACTCTAGAGAAACTAAATAGCCGAACCTTAGTTTATTCAATTACTTCTAATTATAATAGTCCATAAATGATAGGATATTGCAAATTGTAAGGTAAACTCTAACATTGAATTAACAACCTGGCTAAATATTAATTCAACACAATAAAGCACATTGTAATTAGACCTCAATAAGAAGAAATGATAGATTGATTTAAAATAAAAAAAATAATAATTCTATACAAATTCTAGGATTCAATACTCAAATACTAGAAAAGAATAAACTAAAACATTAAAATAGGAGGTTTATGCTCATAATCTAAGAATTGATTCCTTGTTTACGAAGCCTACAAAGCTATTAATTGTCCAAATGAATTTTTAGAATAAATCTTCAATATATCTTCAACACATCATTTAATATATCATACATATATTTTTGTTTCTAAATTAGGCTTTCAAATAAAAGACATATGGAAGCATTACATCTTTAAGAGCTTCAAATCTCCTTAAAATGAGGAAAATTCATAAGGAATAACACGTTCAAGTCTTAAGATCATAATCGTGATTTCTATCTATGTTCTTTCTCTGCTAAAAAATTACAAATAAGTCAAATAGGAGGTTCATACCTGTAATCCTAAGCATAGTCTTGAACGTGATCTTCTTAGTAACCAAATTCTTCCTTATTTCCTTACTCTTTTAGGTGCACTCTAAATTCATGATCAATACTCTTGGGTGTGATCCTTTCTAAGGCTTCAAAACTCATAAATGTTATCTTTAAACAATCTAAAATTTAATCAAATTCATCAAATAAAAATTAAAATCAAAATATAAATTGATTAAGCACCAAAATCACTAAAAATATCCAAGAAACATATAAAAATACTATCAAAATAACCCATAAAATTATGTAAAAATTAGCATTTATCAATAATGCGAGTTCACTTAAGTGATGAGCATGGGATCATTGGTTGAAAACTTACGGCATGGGTCAAGAGAAAAATTTGAGAAAGATGAACTAAATTAATTAAATAAAATAGCCTAAGATTGTCTCGTTTAAGACTTATTAACTTAGGAAACTGATTTATAAAATGAAATGCAAGAAAAAATAAAAGTAAACCTTTTAATGAAAATTAAAACTAGGGAGATAATTAAGGGATGAGTTGACATAGAAGGCATTTGCTTAAAATTATTGTGCTTAGTGAGATGGAAGAGGGGAGTGCATACACTTTTGCTATAATGTACAAAGTATGGATAACTCTCTCTTAGTTAGTTGATATTAACACCAATTTTAAGTTTGTATATCATTTTTTAGATGATGTAGTCTAACTTTAGTTAATAGAAACTAGTTGATGAACTCCACTACACTCCTATGATTGATGTAGCCTCCAATGCTAGTACTTAAGTATCTTGAGGGTATTGGCATATAATTGTGTAAGCTTAAATGAAGGTTAAGGTTGCTAGGATATGGATTTTCAAGTTTTTATGATGCAAATTGATGGAGAAGTATGATCCCTTAAGCCCCTAATAGATTGTGCACAATAACTAGTAATATCTCTATGGAAAAATTATGTTCATGATTAAAATCTATCCTTAAAGAGTTTTTCATGATAGATTTATTTTGCTTGAGAACAACCAAAAGTTTAAGTATAGGAAAGTTTGATAGTGCTTAATTGTACCTATTTTATTAGGTGATTTTTTATAATGCTCTTATGGATTTAATAAGTGTTTTGATCAGTTTTCATACTTATTTAAGTTATTAATTTTAGGGTTTGAAGAGTTAACTTAACATAGAAGAAAGGAAATTCTAACAAGTTTCATGGAGAATGGAGCTAAAAAGGAGGGACATATGAAGCTTGGATGAGAAACACACCCATGATCATCACCTATGTTCTTCAATCGTATATTAATAAAGAGGAATAGTGTGATCACATATGAACACTATTAAGTATACAGTCATATATTTGGCCATGAACATCAAACTTTCATTAATTTTAAACTTTCAAATTTGAACGAATATGCGGTTGAGAAACACAATCATGCTTATGGCCGTGGTTGTGCCTTACACTTGCAAATTTCACCATACTTTTTAAGGAATTGAGGATCAAAGTTGAAGGAACATTTTCACATTCGTGGGAGAGTAGTCTATGATTTGAGTAGTCAAATTCCAAGAATGCTTAGAGGGTAAAGTGTTTTTCTTTTCATCATATGCTCTCTTGAATTACCTATTAATTTCATAATTGTGATGATAGCTTAATTCTTTTATATATGGACTTATGGAGCCCTAGAGTCACCATAGAACCTTATCTTTATTTAAATTCAATGAAGTCTTTGTTTCTTTTGATTCGATTACGTATACTTTATCTAATTGAATTGATATTTCTAGAGTGTCAATTTAATTATCTAATGTTGTACATATAAGTTGAGCAATCATATATTTAATTAAATCTATATAATTAAAAAGAGTTACGTGACAATCTTATATATACGACAAGATAAATCTTTCAAGTTACGATCAAACCTAATAGTAGAATTCATAGATTGATAATACAATCTTAGGAGTTTTAATCAAGAAGAGATTCTTACTAATCAATCTAGGGTTAGTTATTAATATTCTTGAAAGAGGTATTAATATAATTAATGAATTCTCATGTCAAAGAATACAGATGGAATTGGATTATCTTTAATTGGTTACATATGTAGTTAGTTTTAGGATAAACAATATCTAGATATTCGCCTCTTGCATTCTTGTTATTAAATTGTTAGTGCTCTTGCCTTTATGTTGATTTAAGATTTTTAGTTAAGGCTTTAACATTTTCAATTCAATTCATCTATTACAATTGTCAGTTAAATAATAGGTTATAAGTTACTATTAGTACTTTTAATTTCTATGGGATGACACTTTATTCAACTTGCTATATTATTTCAATCAATAGCTACATTTGCTTAGTCAAGTTAGGATATATTGATTGCATGACTTCTTGTCTAATGACATATAATTCAAACTTCCTTTGGGATCTAGATGTGTAACCTAAGATTCACCATTTTATGTGGTGTGTGGTTTCAAAGAATTTGCTAGTAATTGACTGCATCAATCGAATGGTAGGATATATTGATTGCATCACTTCTTGTCTAATGACACATAATTCAAACTTCCTTTGGGATCTAGATGCACAACCTAAGATTCACCATTTTATGTAGGATTAAGTAATTGAAAAACTTGTACCATTAGAGGGTTACTTCTAATTCAAATTGTGATTGTCATTGAGAAGAATAATGGAAGGAGCATGCCTTAATTTTATGTCCTTAGGCAAAGTATACGTGGTTTGGTCCTTTAGATTACAAGATTCTTAAATCTAGGGTCCATTCATTTTGTGATTTGATGCGATAGCTATTATATGGAAGAAATGCAAGATAAAAAAAAGAAAAAAAGATGAAGTAGCAAGAATTGTAATGGTCTATTGGTCAATATGGTTGGCATGTTGCAGGGGTGATACTTCTTTAAGGTTGTATACATGAAGAAGCACTACAATGAACAAGAACCAAAAGAAAGTAAAATGGGTTAGTAAATCTGAGCAGCTACTAATTAGATATGACACACTAATTGATTCACCTACCAGATGTGACTCACCGGTCTGAATTGTAGGGTCACTTACCACTACTCCTTATTAAAGGCAATAAATAAAAGTTAAGAGAAAGTGAGAACACCAATGTTGCTTAAGAAAGGAAACTGGTAATGATCAATAATGTAATATGTGTTGTCTACATATAAGGAATTGAAGTATTTATATGATCTCAACTAGGGTTACACTAAATAAGGAAAATACAAAAATAGATAATGTACAAAAAAATTCCAAAAACATTCTTAAAAGGGGTAAAGATGGCAAATAACACACTGTATGGAAAAGTAAAGAATCATTCTAGAATAACATGCTAGAAGATACGTGTCAAGGAGTAATTGAGGCTGGTAGTGTGGTTAACTATGCTGCAATGAATTTTAAGGCTACTTAG
Organism: Lumnitzera racemosa; assembly: GCA_024138005.1. Classification (NCBI taxonomy): domain Eukaryota; kingdom Viridiplantae; phylum Streptophyta; class Magnoliopsida; order Myrtales; family Combretaceae; genus Lumnitzera; species Lumnitzera racemosa. Next base: position 25,021,873 of record JAMXBC010000004.1, on the reverse strand, counting down.
TAGTTTCAAGATCCTGCTTGGATGAAGTCAAAAGAAAGTCGGTAGTTAGAACTAACTTGGTTTGGTTTAAGTTAAAGCCTGAGTACTAAAGGGCAATTTGATCCTATTCAAGCCAGGTGCCTCGGCTAGAGTTATACAAGCGAGGTAGGTCATGCAGGTTAGCCTATTTAATCCATACACAAAAAAAAAGCGACTTGGGCCAAAAAATTTTCAACTGCTTAAATGCCGATAATTTCAACTTACCTTACTTAACTAGCGGGTTAAGGTAAGTCAACTCGTCGTGGGGTAGGTTGGCCTACTAACCCGTAATAATTTAACAAAAAATATTCTTTTGATTTTTATTCTCCATTCAAGACTAATATCAGGTAAGTGTACCTATCAGTTTTAATATAGCAGATGTGAGTTTGAGTCGATCCCTTAGAGACTTCGAGTACTAATAGTAACCTTAGCTTTATTATCTAACCGGAAAATTATGAAAGTTTGAATTAATTAAAAATACTAAAATTAACAAATTAACTAATTTATAAGACTTGATTAAGCAATTGGAAAAAATGATAAAATTAAGAACGACTTCAAGAAAGTAATAACATATTTAGGAATTATTTCCCCTAGAGTTAATCACATGATCGCTTAAAATATATTTAATTCGGTTTCTATTATTCTTGATCGGAGAGATTCACAACTAAAGTTAATACCTTTCTCAAGCATATTAACCCTAATCCTAAATTATTTACCAGACTCTCTTCACTTAGTAATATAACTTAGAATTTCATTAATGTATAACAAATTCCCTCACAATTAATTAACAATCCAGAAGAAACATGTATCTTATCTCTAAGTATACATGTAATTCTCTCCAATTATGTAAAGATCTAATTACACATGCAATTTCTCAATCAACATGCATAATATCATATATTGATATTCTAGAAATATCAATTAACAATTAAACGACATAACTGAATCAAGCAAAGATAGAAACTTTATTGAAAATTCTAAATCAATCCAAGAATCACATGAAACCCTAGGCTCCATAATACTAAATATACGAATTCTAAGCTATCATAATGAATCTAAAAACGAGTTCCATAAAAAATGTAAAATAAAACATGGAAAACCCCTTTAATTGATGAACAATCTCTCTAATCTTGAAGTCGGTGTTGTTCTCGCCTTCGCCTTCTCCTTCTCCTTCTCCTTCTCCTTCTCCTCAAGTCTCTTGTCTTCTCTAATGTCTCCTCTATCTTGTGAAAACCTAATCTGTCCTCTTATGGTATATCAAAAGGTTTTCGTTTTCTTTACCAGATATGACCTGGGACATGACCGTGTCCCTAGGTCGTGTAACTTTCTGCCCCTGGCCAATTTTTTCTACATGGACTGTGTAACTTCAAAACTTCATAACTTTTTCGTTTGAACTCCGAATTGAGTGAAATTTGATTCCTTTTCTTCATTTTCAATCCTAGAATGCGTTCAAACCTAGAAATCAAATTTTTACTCAATTAAGTATCAATTTATTTAAAGAAAACAAAAAATGTAAGGAAAATACTATAAAATCACCATATGAAATATGTTTAAAATCAGAGTTATCAAAGACTTAAACGTAAATGGTAAAAAAGTAAGAAAAAAACCCTAGTGCTTCATGTCCTTATCCTTAGTTCTTTCTTTCCCCCATTGGTCACCACTAAGGACTCAATGATAGACTACTCTTTATCGTTAATCACTATCTCTATCTCTCAGCTCTTTGCAATATCAACTCTTAACTTAAGTTGGTGATCATCGCTAATTTTTTCTTTTCCCCTTTACTTAAGAGGTGGTGGAATTTTTAATTTTAACAAAATACTCAACAAACAAATGTAGACTAAGTTGTTAATGTTATTGTACATTGGTTCAATGGTTGTTAATCCTATTATTTTTTAGGTAAATATCAATACTCCCTTGAAACCGATACTGCTAAATTCTTTATCAAAGTAGGTTTTCTTTCTTTCTTTCTTTTCTTTCCCGTGATATTTTGAATGAACATATTCATAATTATGATATGTTCCATCCACTTTAGGTTTTAGGAATTTGATAGTAAAGAAATTTCTTATATTTCAGATGTAAGGATAATAATAATGATAATAGATAATAGACAATTCACTAGATGATCATGCCCATGGACATCACTTTTTGACATATATTTTGATGACAATGTAGTAATCTCAATTAAAATATTATATCCCTAAGAATTAATGGCATATTACACTTAGAAATATGTTATTTCATGAACTTTCTTTATTATCTTCATCAATTTCATTATCGTAAGCTATGCATATATTTCCACCAAGTTTTAATCAAGTTCTCTATCTCTTTTTTTTTTTTTTGAATTAGTTACTTAAAGTTACGTACATTTATACTAAGATATTTTCTTTTATTCTAAGTTTAAACTAAGATTCAATTGAATCATCATCCTATCCTAGTTACATGGAAAAGAAGTATGGGAAATGTTTTTTCTTACCTATGTTATTCCTAACATAGTAATAGGATATAAGAATTGCTTTGCTTAGTTGGCTTTTCCTTAACTTCTTTGAAAATAGCATAGAGGTTGATTTAGTACAAATTTTGGTTTTACATTTCTCTTGCATTTAAACTCCTTGTTTTTTGTTGTCAAATAATTCTTACATATGATAAACTAAGGAATTGCTTTTGTTGCCTTTTGTAAGTCATATATTGCAATTGCTTACTTTTCTCAATAAGTTTTGTTTTGAATATTCATTTCTTGGTTATAAGAGCCATAACTATTGCTTTATACATTTCTTTCATCCCTTGAAATAAGCAATTTATAATTATTTCATTTAATTGGGAGCATATCATGCAGCTTAGATGGATTTTCACTTTTATGTTATTTTCAGAATGGATCATATAAGCAATGAAACTACCATACAACCTGAAATCAATGGGTCAAATGCCAATATGGAGTGAGAAACTTCTTGATCAAAGGAACCTCTAGGTAAGAAGGCTCGAGCTAACTCTTCTAAAGTTTGGGTAAAATTTACGAAAATAGAAATTTAGAAAAATGGTAAAGAGAGTGCAAAGTGTAAAGGGTATAGGTCTCAATATCTCATTGATGGACATAAGATAGGGACATCATCCTTAATTTGTCATCTTAAAAAGTGTTGTTTGAGTAAAGCTCCTAGTTATCATGACATAGGTGGTATGATAATTGATCATTGTGGAAAGTTATGATCAAGAAAACCAGATGCAAAAGTTACTCGTGAGACTATGGCAATGGTGCTCATTGCACTTGATCTCTCATTTTCATTTGTTTAATATAAGTATATTACACAATATATAAGGTTATATAATCCTGATTATGTGCCCATATATGGAAAAACTACTACATCAAATATTTGGAATTTATATATGGCTCAAAAAGAGAATTTGAAACAAATTTTACAAAAAATTCATGATAGAGTTTGTTTGACCTCTGATGAATGGATTGCAGGCTTATATTTGTCTAACTAGTCATTTTGTGGATGAGAAATTGAAACTCAATTGTAAAATTCTTTCTTTTTGTAAAATGGCCCCTCCTCATTTAGGTTTTGAATTATCGAAGAAGTGTTTGAATTTTTGAAAGATTAGGGCATAGAAAAAGGGGTCTTCTCTCTTACATTAGATAATGCATCTGCGAATGAATGCATGCAGGATTATTTAAAAGTGCAACTTAGCTTACAAAATTGCTTGTTATGTGGTGGTAAGTTTTTTCATATTATATGTTGTGCTCATATTCTTCGTTTGATTGTCAAAGAGTGGTTGATAGTAACTAGTCATGCTTTACATAAAATAAGGTAGAGTGTGAAGCATGTTAAAGGGTCAGAGAGTATAATAAATCATTTTTGGGATTGTGTGAAATAAGTTGGAAACATTGATTCCAATGTTGGTTTACAATTGGATGTAGTTACTAGATAGAATTTTACTTATTTGATGCTTGATAGTGCATTGAAGTATCAACTTCCCTTTTCTTTCCTTCAACTGAATTATTTTAATTATAGGTATTATTCATCAATAGATGAGTGGGAAAGAGCAAGAAAGATATGCAAGTTTTTGAGCCCTTTTTATACTATCACTAATTTGATGTCCGATTCCTCCTATCCAACTTCAAACATGTATTTTTTGCAAGTGTAGAGAATTGAATGTATGTTGAATGAAAACTTAAGGAGTGAAGATCTTATTATAAGGGACATGTGTATTAAAATGAAGCAAAAGTTCAACAAATATTGAAAGAAATACAATATTGTCCGTAATCTTATAGCAGTCCCTGATCCTCGAATGAAGTTTAACTTTTTAAGGTTTTGGTTTAATAAAATTGATGCTCTTGCATGTGAAAAGAAGTTAGCTAACATAAAAGGCAAGTTATATAAGCTCTTTGGAGAGTATGATAGGAGCAAGACAAATTACATGAATTCTAGAAGTCCTTAGGTTGGCTTTTCCTCTCAAGTTTAGCAAACATTTAAAGGTATAGGTCAAGGAGCATCAACAAGGAACTTAACATTTGGAAAAGGTTTGGGCATTGATTTAGCTACTCTTGATGTAAGTTGAAGAACCATTTTAATTATTTATTTTTCATAATGACATTTCTTTGATATTAAATATCGATGTTTAATTAATTTTTTTTAATGTTATAAGAGTATTAGAAAGTTGTAGTAAAGACTATGGGTAAGTCTTCTTTAGATTTTTATTTAGATAAGCCAATAATTCATATAAATTTCTACTATGAGTAGGATGTGCTATAAAATTAGAAGGCCCAAAGCCAAAGATATCCATATTTTTCCAGCATGGCTTGTAACGTGCTTAGTATTCTAATTATAATTGTAGCTTTTGAGTCATCCTTTAGCATTGGTGCTCATGTTCTTAATAAATATCGCAATTCTATACTCCCTAAAAATGTGGAATCTTTAATTTGTATGCGGAATTGGTTACAGAGATTTACTTGTGAAGGTGACTTTTTGCTTGAGTAAAATTTCCTTTAAATGTATAATTTTAAGCTTTTGCCATTTTTATCTAATTGCATGTCTTATTTGGTGTGTAGATGATGAAGAACAAGCTAAGACAACTTCATCAAACATGCACTCAAATTTGGTTGTTGATGATTGATAGATAAAATGTCTTCTATTAAGATTCCCAATGTATGACGCAACTCCTTTTTTTCTTTGAGGTTCTATAGTGCATGTGTAATGGAAATGTCCATGTCATAATTTACTCACTAGTTAATGAAAAATACAAATTTGTTCAAATAGAGCAAATGAGATATTTTGTTATTGTAAAACATGCAATTTGATGATTTATGTCTTTTATTAGAGCTTTCTTTTTCCCATTTACTATTGTCTGATATGAAATGCTGATATATTATTGTAGGAATGTTAGGGAAGTATTTCGCTCTCTCTCTCCTAAGCAAGCAACTTTGAAGCATGGTTGAACATGTTGGAACTAACATAGGGCTTCCTCTAAATTCTTCAATCCTACCTAGTATGAAACGAAAATCGAAAGAAATCCTTCCTTTTACCTTTTATGAAGGTGAAACTTTGGGAAATATCCATCTTCTTAATAGTAATTTGGCATCTAATAGCAAGTTTGCAATTTCAACTAGTCATCTAGACTTTACATCTAATTTAAGTTTTATGAAAAGCGAAATTAATTAGATATTGTGTATTGTTGGGTTGACCCGCTTAACTAACCAACCTACAATAAGGCAGGTTGGGTCGAAAATTTCAACCTACATATGTAAGCAAGCCAACCTAATTAAGCCATGGGTCAATGTAGGGTAGGGCGAGTTAACTCACTTGCATAGCTTTAGCTTGGCAACCTAGCTTGGATAGTGGTTTGATGCTAGTTAGCTCAGGAGCTACTTGGATCATGGTATGAGCTCGATAATGGGTATGGTTGCTCGATTAGTTGGAATACATGCTTGGCAGGTTGGCATGACTACTTCGTAGCTTGGAAATTGTATTAGTAATTACGATAACTCAGTACTCTAGCTGGTAATAGTGTAAAAGACAAAGATCGAAATAGGAATCCTCATCCTAAATAGGGTTTCGAGTAAGTATTCGCCATGTAAGTCCTTGTAGTCTTCTAGCTTAGTTGCATGTGAATGGTTCGAAGAGTTAAATCCTATCATCTACTTAGGGATTAGAAGTATTTGTCCTCAAATTTGAAGAGGTTTTTGGTTCTTACCCTGTCTTAGCATCTATTAGGTCTTACTTTAGTCGGTAAGGAATTAGGTTAGATACATTGAAAGGTAGAGGAAACACCATAGTTCTCGGGTAATTTAATCTAACAGGCATTGTGGTTGATTTTCTTTAGGAATTTGAATGGACCATCAGCTTGTGGAGATAAGTTGCTCTGTCTTAAGTGCATAAATCTTTCTCGGTTGAAGCGAGTCCATATTAAGTCACCTAGTCTAAAAGAAACAATTTGATGGCTACGACTACTGATCCCTTATTGTCTCTAATTAAACTTAGCGATCTTCCTTGTTATGGACTGATGCAGTTCTTGTAATTTTTAGGCTTAAGTAACTCGAGATTGACTCTCTTTAGTAGCTACGATAGTATCGATCAAATCTAAGGGAATGGTGGGATTGAGGTTATAGATGACCTTGAAAGGAGTCTTCCTAGAGGTACTGTGGATAGTTCAATTGTATGTGAACTTCACAACTGGTAGACACAAATCTCAATCTCTTAATTTCTTTCCTATGATATCTCAAAGTAAATTGCCTAGTGTTTTGCTCGCTACTTTAGTATGGCCATCAGTTTGAGGGTAGCTACTAGAGCTAAACACAAGTTTAGTTCTAAGTCTTTTCCAAAGTGTCTTCAAGAAATAGTTGGGGAATTTCGTATCTTGATTTGAAATAATGGTCTTTAATACTCTATGCCGTCAGACAACTTTTTGCAAAAACAAATCAGCAATATATAAAGCATCATTAGTTCGATGGCACGGGATAAAGTACAACATTTTGCTGAATGGTCAACTACAACAAAGATTAAATCTTTTTCCCCAGATGTCTGAGGTAACCCTATGAAAAATTCCATGTTGAGCTTGGCCCAATGTATGGTTGATGTAGGTAAAGGCATATACTCTCCATGTAGCTCTCTCTTTCCCTTGGCCCTCTTACACACTTAACAACTACTGACCACCTTATGGACATTTTTGGACAAATTAAGCTCGTAAAAGTTTTCTATCAATACGTTGGCTATTTTGGTCTCTCCAAAATGACCAAATTATCTATCACTATAAGCTTCCCTTACCAACAGCTCGCGTGTAGAACAGTTCGGTATGCACAACCTTCTTTGCTTGAATAGATAGCCATCCTTATAATAATATCCTCAAATAGCAACTCTTTCTTTGCACTACTTAAGAATCAAACTAAAATGGGAGTTATGAGCATACTGCTCGATAATAAGGGAAAATCCTAATAATTTTGTTTACAGAGTGGTCAGTAAGGTTTACTAATGTGATAAGGCATTTGCGACTACATTAGTACTACCCTTTTTGTGTGATCACATGGAAAAAAACCTTCTATAAATTCTAACCACTTTGCTTGCCTTTTCAAAAGTTTATTCTAACTTCCAAGATGCGTCAAGGACTCACGGTCTATATAAATTACAAACTCTTATGGTAACATGTAGTGTTACCACTGTCTTCTTACTGTAGTAAGCAACTAGTCAATGTTCCTACATTAAGACTACACTAATGCCAATGCTTAACACATTGCATTCCAATTCAAATGGCATGTCAAAATCTGGTAAGGATAAGACATGGGCAATAGTGAGCTTCTCCTTAATTTCTCTAAAGCTTTGCTTAACTCGAACATTCACATTCTTCTTTGTCAACTCTATTAAGGGGGTTGCATTTTTGTTGATTTTTTTAATAAATCACTTATAGAAAGAAGTAATGCCTTGAAAACTTCATAGTTCAATGATATTCTTTAGCATTGACCATTATAAGAAAACTTAAACATTTTCCTCATCTACTTGGGTTCCGTTTATGGATGCTACATAACTAAGAAAGACAACTTCACTTTAACAGAACATATACTTCTTTAGGTTTCCATACAATTTCTTGACTCGTAAAATGTCAAAAATGTTGAACATGATTGTTTAGGTTAGTAGTGTACACTAATGTGTTGTTAATATATATAACCACACTTCCTCTAATTAGATGATGCATCACATGGTTGATAAGCCACATAAATGTGCTCAATGCATTTGTAAGTCCAAATGGCATAACCAGCCATTCATATAGACCATGCTTCGTTTTGAAATCAGTCTTCTATTCATCACCAGGCCTCATGTGAATTTAGTGGTAGTGACTTTAGAAATTAATGTTCGATAATGTCTTGGCACCATGAAGCTCATCTAACATTTCATTGAGCCTTAATATTAAGTATCTATACATAACTATAATACGATTTATAGCTTAGTTGTCGATACATATGCACCATGAACCATCCTTCTTTAAGATGAGTAGAACCGGTACAGTACAAGGACTTATACTCTCCCTTACATAACCTTACTCTATTAGCTTAACCACTTATCTTTTTAGCTTAGTAGCCTGTTCAAGATGCATTTTGTAAGTAGGTCGGTTTGGTAAGGTTGTGCTTGGTTTTAGATCAATATAGTATTCTATGCCTTGGATTGGGGGTAATCCCTTAGACAACTCTTTAGGGAACAGGTTGGAAAATTCATCAATCAATCTTTATATCTCATTAGGTACATCTTTTAGATTTCTTATCTCTAACAATCTTCTTATCAATAAGAACATAGGCTCATCAGCCTTCTCAATAGCTTAGAGCTCTCTTCAACTCATCACTAAAGCTTTCTTCTTACTAGCTCAGGTGAACTAGTTATGGGTCTCATTCATCTAAGTTGATATCATGGGTTGTAACATGATCCTTTTTCATCCTTGACAAAGGCATTGATGTTCTTATATCTGTTGTGAGTAATACATTGATCGAACAGCTACGGTTTTCTAAGTAACAGATGTGAAGATGCTATAGGGATGACATCACATACCACTCTATCCTTATTACATTTCCAACACTAAAAGGTACGGATACTTGTTTAGTGATGTAGAAGGCACTCTTATCATGAAGCTAGTGTGTCTTATAAGGTCAGAGGTGTTTAGAGATCAATAGTCTTAATCTCTGTACAAAGGACTATGCAACAACGTTGGTATAGCTCCCTCTATCTACAATGATGGTGCATAATCGTCTTTTAATGGTACACTTAGTGTGAAACAAATTTTCCCTTTAGTCTTCCTCGGAGCTTGGTAAGGAGCTTAACATTCATCTCGATACTAGTGTCATCACTTCTCCCTGATCAGAATAGATATAAGTCTCTTATTCCTTCTCAACTTCAATTCTTCTAACATTTTTCTCCTCCTTTTGCTTGCTCTCGTCAGTGCTATCCACTACATCTCCTCAAATAACCATGATACATTAGTTCAGACACTCAATAGCCATGTGTCAAAAACCCAAGTATTTAAAGCATTTCACATTGCTCATTTCCATCCAAAGGTCTATCCTTTCTCATATGTCCTTAGGGTTAGCCTATCTTCAACTTAGTTCATCTAGCTTGCTTAGCTTTTATCAAGTTAGTCATGTTTTTCCTCAACTCAAGAAGGTTTCCTAGGCTTGGCATGAGCAAGTTGGCGCAGAATAGGAGCTTAAGAAAATGTTAGATTAGGTCTGCTTAGAGCATTTCTCCTTTGCTTTTCAACTCTCTATGCTACTTTATGGACTCTTCCAATGTACAAATCCTTTGTATCTCCACAATATTACAAATCTTATATTTGAGTCCATAGATCAGTCTTGATAATATGTGAGCCTTAGGTTCATTCATGTTTGCTCAGATTATCAACATCTAGAATTCTCTCTAATAGTTATCAACAGATTGACTTCCTTGGCAAAGCCCTTATAACATGGAAAATGCATCTTGCAAGTAAATCTCGGGTATAAATCTTCCCCTCAACAATCTCTTTATCTCTTCCTAAGTTCCCACACCTCTTCGTCTATCTCTCGCTCTAGCCACATTTAGATTCTTCTACTACATGATAGTATATCTAGAAAATTTAAGTGCAACAAGTCAATCTATATGCCCATAACAATTAAATACCTTCTCCGCCTTCTCATCCCACTTTAAATATTCATCTACATCTCTACTTCCATTGAAGGGTAGGATCTGGACCTTAACAATGTTAAGTCCTTAAAGAGCTCAATACTCTTACTCTTTTGCTTGGTAATATTCAAGCTCTTCTTTTTCCTCTTCGTTGGCCTTTACATCTTCCTCTATTTCCTCCTACTCTAGCTTTTGTCTAATATCTCGATCAACTATTCCTCTAGCTTGATGGTTTTGAACAGGGCGATTAGTTTAGCCACCTTAGCCATATTGTCTCTTAAGAACATGCTTAAGTAGTTTACGATGTGACATACCCTGTAGTTGCTACTTATTGGATTGCATCGCAGTAACCAGACCCTCAACAAGATTGATGAGTCTATTGAGCTTGCCATCAATTGACCCAAGGGTATTACTATCATTTTGACCTTGGCTAGCGCAAGCACTACTACTCAAATCACCAATAGCACCTTGAATTCGACATCATGTAATACTTTTCCATTAGGTTGACAATATAATATACAGCAAACAGTTTTACTTACTACCCAAAACCTTACTAACATGCTCTAACAACTTCAATGACTAATACATACATGATTACCATAGAAATGAACTTGCTCTAATTTTGTAGTGAAAAATAGAGTAACAATAAGTGCAACACTTACCAATCCATAAACCTTTACTACATAGTTCACAACTTCAAAACTCACTTCACTCGAACACTGGAGCATAGCAGCCATTGATAACAAACATGAACCAAAACTTCACTGTAACTTCACATACTCTCTCTTGAAACCATACTTTGATACCAGTGAAACTGATACGTCTTAAGGGTTATACACATAAAGAAGCACCACAACGAACATAAACCAAAAGAAAGTGAAATGGTTTAGCAAATCTAAGTAGTTACTCATTAGATATGATACATGAATTGATCTAACTTGGCCTACGATTCATAGGATGTGACTTACTGATCCAAACTATAGGATCACTTACCACTACTTCTTGCTAAAGAGGGTAGATAAGAGTTAAGAGAGAGTAAGAACACTAAGGTTGTTGGAGAAAGGAATCTAGTAATGATTAATAATGTAATAACGTATTGTTTGTATACAAGGAATTGAGGTATTTATATAACCTCAACGAAGGTTATACTAAATAAGGAAAAGAAAAAAATAGATAACATACAAAAGATTCCCAAAACATTCTTGAAAAAGGTAAAGATGATAAATAATATACTATACAAAAAAGTAGAGAATTAATCTAGAATAATGTGCCAAAAGACATATGTCAAGAGGTGACTAGAAGCTTATTATGTAGTTAGCTAAGTTGGAAAGAATTCTAAGGCCACTTGGCAATTGTGAGATCCTCCTTAGATGAGGTCAGAAGAAAGTCAGCAATCAAAGTTGACCTAGTCTAGTCCATGTTAAAGCTTGAGTACTGAAAGGCATTCTAATCCTCTCTAAGTTAAGTGTCTTGACAGCCTAGCTCAAATGGAGGTTTCATGCTATTCAGCTTGAGACTTGCCCGAATCATGGTATGAGCTTGGCAATAGATATGGCTGCTTAACTAGTCAGCATGCATGCTTAGTAGGTCGGCATGACTACTTGACAACTCAGAAACTATGTTGGTACTTAAGAGAGCTCGATACTCTTGTCGACAGTAGTGTAAAAGATGGAGATTAGAATAGGAATCCTCATCTTGAATGGGTTTTGAGCTAGTATTTTCCGTATGAGTTTTTATAGTCCTCTAGCTCCACTAAATGTGACGAGTCTGAGAAGTTGATTACTATCAAGGGAGCTAAATGATGCAAAGGCCTTGGATTTTAACTTTTGATTTGATAGCTTTAGGAGATTTTGGAATGAGTGATGTTCAATGAAAAGGGTTATGCCTAAAAAGAAGATAGTAATTGCTAATAAGACTCTACCACAAGTAACATGACAAAAATAAATGTAGAAGGTCATGGGCATTTAATGAGGATGTCAGAGGTATTGGTATGGCTTAGAATAGTAAAGGGGAGATTGTTTTGGGTTTTGCATAATAGTATCTTAGGCTTGATATAGAATCTGTAGAGTGCTTGGTTATTAATAAAGGTTTTCTTTGGCTAGGGATCTTAGACTACGAAATTTCACTATTAAGTTAGATGTGGAGTTAGTAGTCAAGTTTATTAATCTCAAAAAGTCTTTTATGGCATAGAGCAATAGACTTTTAGTTGAGAAAATCAAGCAAGATTTGAAGTTGTTTTTAATTGTAAATATTTCTAGAAAATCTAATGTAGTAGTTGATTGGATAGCTTTGCATTCTAGCTATGAATTCGTCGCTAATTAACACCCTAGCCAATTTTCTCGAGCTACTCTTTCCAGATGTACCTAGTCATTCTTCTTTCCATGAGGCGAGTTCTACTTGTTTGAATCTTCATGGTGGTTAATGATATTATCTCTGTAGTTTTGCCTTAACAAAAAAAAGTCTGCTACTGAGACTAAGTTTTGAAAATTCAGAAAAGCTAATAGGCTCTAGTTCTAATTTTGTAATTTAACATTTTGACCTTTCCTGATACTTATTATGATATGTATATTAAATGAACCCTAATTTCGACAAAATAGCGCGTTGATGCATGAAAACTTAAGTTTATCAATTCTAGAAATGTCGAAAGAATGAGGTGTTTGAGTCATTTTGTGGAAATCACCATTTTGCCGCTACTTTATACTCTGATTATGAAAAACTTGGCAAACTGATTCATAATTCAGCAAGACTAAAACCTATAGTCTCAAAAAATTATCCGCATCAATTTTGCAAAATTTACATGCCACTAGCTTTTCTTAAAAATACGATTTTACCCTTAATATAATGTTTAATCAAAGAAAACACATCTATCCATCTTTGAGTTTAATAAAATCAAAACCGCTGATTTTCTGAAAGAGCCTATTTCAATTTTAGGGATTCTAAAAATTAGACACATTGGGCTCCTTTTAAGAAAATTACGATTTTGCACTCTTGAAATTGAGTTATATAAGCTATTTCGATTAAGCAAATTATATTAATCATCCCTATAAATTTTTAAAATTATATTAACACCTTCATTTTTTTCTTTTAAATCATGCTGATTCCCTCTCCTCCAACAACGTGGGGGCCCACACATTTTTCACTCATTTATTATGAAAGTGGCTCCTTTTAGTTAACACGACAATTTAAGGTTTAAAAATTGTTTTCTACGTAATTTAGTAGCTCTTTCCTCTTTTGGGTTGGAGGGTTGCAAATAACCCTAAAACTTTGAATTAAATATGAATTAATTTTTTGAATTTTTAAAGTATAATTTTTTATCTTTTAAATTTTTGATAAACTAGTAAACAATTCTTAAAAAATAACTTTTTTAAACTTTGATATTTTACACAGAAATAATCTCTTAACTTATCAAAATATATTTTAAAAGTTCTTAAATATTGATTATAGCGTAATCTTTTTTTAATTAAAAAAAAATATCCTTTATCTAAATTTAAAAGGTCAAAAACTATACTTTAAAAATATGGAAGATTAATCTATATCTAAATTAGGTTTTGGAAAGTTATTCCACCCCCCCAACTCACAACTTTGAAACTACTACGTTGAACACGAACGTTATTTATATAGAAAATATGAAATCAAAGATATTCAGCCCCATTACATTATACTGGTGGAAGCAATCGTTGAGCTTAGATCCTTTTGGAGGAGGCCATCTTCTTCTCCTCCTAAGATCTGTTGGAGAGATAAATTTTACGATAAAAAAAAATTTCTTGTTTGTAAAGAATGAAAGATAACTTTTATCAAATAGAAGATGAAGTGATCTTCACCTCAGTAGCAGAAAAACATGCATTAGAACACTTCTACTACGATCGCGATATGTTCATGATTCATGGTGGTTGATTAGCTTACGCTAGTCAACAATAATGCAAGAAGAACTGTAAACTTTCAAAGGTTATATACACCTCAAATGAGAGGGGAAGCGGTATCCATGGAGCAAAATAGATTGATCCCATATTGTCATGGTTCCCTATACTTTGAAACAATTATTCAACTCCGCACATATTTTAGCATATAAATGTGATTACATCTATCCGATACTTTAAAGCATAAGATCAACATCACTTATAAATTGGTGGTCATAATTGAGACCAAGTGATCTAAGCCAGATTCTTCACTCATGATTTTTTTTTCTTTTTTTTTTTTTAAGAATACTACTAATAAGCGTGTGGTCTGTAGATGGCCGATGACATATACATCTTTTCATGCTGAGCTTCAAATAACCGTGAAGAATTTTTAATCTAATTACACGTGAAGTGGGTGTGATTAGAAAGACGCATGGAATAAGTACATACAATCTTGCATAATAACTTTGGAATGTTTTAATCGTTTTTATGTCAAGTTCATGAAGTAGTTCTGTACGAGCTATAAAATCATTCATAATTCACATTATGTGCATGCAATTGACCTGTCAGTAGCATACTTAATCTTCGAGGTATTTACACATGTGCAATGACAAAACACACTAATCTGGTAGAATGCAGATTTGGGATTGAAGACGATTATTTTCTCCAATTTTCATTTATCTATTTATTCCTTAAACATAAAGGCAGTTTAAATTTTCTTAATGATGTAAACTCATGTATGTTAAGTGTCTAAAAGGAAAATTAGGTTTACAAAGTTAAAAAGAGTGAAAGCGTAAATATGCATAGTGTAATTTGCCTAATTAAGGATATACTGTCTATATTATAAAGCAAAGCTTGTATCAAAGTGAAAATTCTACTGCTTAAATTGTAAAATATTTTTCCTTAAAAAAATTGAAAACACATTACCTAAATTGATACCAAAGTTTTGCTACAAAATTGAATGTCTTGCTATTTAAATTATGAAACAGAGTGTAGCTGGAAAGTGAAAAACCTATTGTTTAAATGTATAAAATAGTGTTGCATCAAAATGAATATAACTGTTTCTTAAGTACTACAAGTATTGCCTCAAAATCAAATATTTCTATTCAAGAAAACGAAATGCGTTGCATTAAACGAAATTCTTCTATATTCCCACAAAAAGGTATTTTCTATGAATTGGAATTGTAGATGAAGCGATCTAGTTGAGGTGATTAAGTACATGTCGCATGCATCTCACACTTTATATTGTATTCAAGAGGTGATGTGGAAATGACATGTAAAAAGATGATTTGGAGAGAATGTCAAAAACATTTGTATCTTCACAGTATTACAAATCTCATATTTGAGTCCATAGATAAATCTTGACAGTATGCAAGCCTCATGCTCATTCATGTTTGCTCGGATCATTAACATCTAAAATACTCTCAAAAAGTTATGAACAGATCGACTTTCTTGGCGAAGCTCTTGTAAATTGGTAAATGTATCTTGCAAGTAAGTCTCAGATATAAATCTTCCCCTCAACAATCTCTTCATCTCTTTTTAAGTTCGCACACCTCATCCTCCATCTCTCACTCTAACTACATTCAGATTCTTTCACTACATGGTAGCATATGTAAAAAATTCAAGTGTAGCAAATCAATCTATATATCTATAACAATTAAATTACCTTCTCTGCCTTCACTTTATACTCTAAATACTCATTTACATCTCCACTTCCATTAAAGGATGGGATTTGGACCTTAACAATATCAAGTTCTCGAAGAGCTCGATATCCTCGCTCTTTTGCTTAGTAATATTCAAGCTCTTCTTCTTCCTCTTCATTGGCCTCTACATCTTCCTCGTCAACATCCTCTTCTATTTCCTCCAACTCCAGCCTTTGTCTCATAGCTTAGTCTACTATTCTTCTAGCTTAATGGCATCAAACGGGGTGATTAACTTAGCTACCTTAGCCATATCATCTCTCAAGTACATTCTCAGGTTGGTTACAATCTGGCATACCTTGTAGTTGCTACCTATTAGCTTACATCACAGTAACCAAAGCCTCAATGAGATTAATGAGCCTGTCGAGCTTATCATCGATTGACCTAAGGATATTACTATTATTTTGACCTCGGCCAGTACCGAAACTACTGCTTGAATCACCAATAGCACCTTGAACTGTTGAATCTGACATTGTGCAATACTTTTTCAATAGGTTGACAACACAATACATAACAAACATTTTTACTTACTACCCAAAACCTTACTAACATGCTCTAACAACTTCAACAACCAATACATATATGATTACTATAGAAATGAACTTACTTTGATTTTGTAGTGAAAAATAAAATAAAATAGAGTAACAATAAGAACACTTACCAATCCACAAACCCCTACTACATAGCTCATAACTTCAAAACTCACTTCACTCAAATATACTGCATCAACTGCAAAAAGAACATAGTAGCCATTGATAGCAAACACGAATCAAAACTTCACTGCAACTTTATACACTCCTTCTCAAAACCGTGCTTTGATACTAGTGAAACTAATACGTCTTAGGGATTGTATACACAAAGAAACACCACAATGAACAAGAACCAAAAGAAAGTGAAACGGGTTAGCAAATTTCAAGTAGTTACTAGTTGGATATGATACACTAATTGATCCAACTCGACCTACATTTCACAAGATGTGACTCACTGATCCGAACTATAGGATCACTTGCCACTATTTCTTACTAAAAGGAATAGATAAGAGTTGAGAGAGAGTGAGAATACTAAGGTTACTCGAGAAAGGAATCTGGTAATGATCAATAATGTAATAATGTATTGTTTACCTACAAGGAATTAAGGTATTTATATGACCTCGACTAAGGTTATACTAAATAAAGAAAAGATAAAAATGGATAATGTACAAAAGATTCATAAAACATTCTTGAAAGGTGATATTTTGGTGATCAAGGATGTGATGAATGATGGTTATTAGGGTTATAATACTATTAAGCTTATTACCTGATAAATGGCCTTTTATGCTAACGCTGTACTAATAAAAAATATGCAATGGGTTAAGACGTCTCAATCGAATGGTCGTGACGTGGAAGATTGAATCGACTGAAAACTAAGGTGATATTTGCCAAGTCAGTCGCTTGGGTTGCCGACCGCCGTGCGTGCCCAAAGACGACAAGAATAACATAAACCAACCTTGTGGAAAGTTTGACACCTTGCTCACATTCCACAAGAGAATCGACATGCAGGGGCTTGGCGAGTGAAGGTACAGAGCTAGAAAAGAGTGGTATAGAGTCCATTTCGTCTGAGTATTCTCAAAGTCTACTTAATAAAAATATGTATTATTTCCCATATATAAACTACAAATTTTACAAGAAAAAAGAAAATTCTATGCATTTTGCAAAATAGAAAACTATATTAAAAGTATAGTTCTTCTTAATAATCTTTTAATAAGTATACAAATGACTCATTAAAATGAAGTTCGCAAAAATAAGATAGATGCATAAGACAAGAAAGGAATTGGATTGTCACGGTCCTCGAAATGTATGCAACAACAAATGTAGAGATGAAGGTAAAAGAATAATAGTTAAAAAAATTTTAAAAATTATGCATTATCATTGGAATTAACATGCTATTTATCTAGACACGCTATATATTAATACTGAATCTTTTCTCGAAGTGGAGATGAAGGGAAAAAAAAAAAAGGATAATAAATAATGATTTTCATGTAAAGAAGAGATATTGTCTTGAAACGTATATAATTATGAAGTGAAAGGTTGTTGGCTAGGCAGAAATGAGCATTTAATGTTTTGGCCGCGGGGTGGGGGGATTGGGGGTTTGAAAACAGGAAGGCGAAACAGATTATTCTTACGTTTCGAGATGTGAATGTATGTCGCAAAGCAAAGAAAGGCATATCATCTCCATTTGTTGCTATTAGCGAAATCAGATTACTCTCACGTTTTTCTTGTCTAGAAACAACCTTGTGAGGGCTTCCAACTGGATGTAAAGGCTAGAGATCGACCTTTCATTTGTATTAAATGAATGCGGATGGGGAAATGATTTATGATGTTAACCAATATCCGCAATGACACAATACATCTTGCACCAATATGCATTCGCTCGGGAATTCTGCTTGTATTTTCTTAGCAAGATAGATTTATATATTTATACATATATATACGTATATATATATACATGTATATATACATATATACATATTTAGTAGCAAGTTATTTAATAAGTTACCTACGTGAATCTACAGCAAGCATTGGTCTGAAATTTCCATCCATTAGATGATCATATATATATATATATATATATATGTATATTTTTATGTATATGAAATGTTCATATCACCACGTTGTGAGCACAAAAGTCTTGCCGTTCCTCTTAAGCATGTTCGAGAAAAATCTTAGGGCTCGAGGAGAGACATGGTAATAGTAAAGTATTAGACTTTGCGAGTGTAAGTCAGAAACATAAAGAGACAGCCGGCATGAAGGAATTTATGAAGATTGATGCGCATGGGCCATCAGTGTTGGTGGGCTCGGTCCATGAGCCTTGCTCCTGAATGATATACATAATGCGTGAGATAAGTAATATTACATGTGTATTATTATGTTAGTTTTGTTTCTGTTGTAATCTACTTGCTAATGGTGACCTGTCCTCTAGTGAGCGAAGTAGTTACAAGGGGAATATTACAATATTTAAGTTCTCTTTCGCTGTAGGGGTTCTATATATATATGTACATGGATGTTACATAAAAATTTGAAGAAAATATAAAAATATTTCTCCCCAAAATCTCTAATTCTATTCGGCTCTACTCTATGTACAAAGTGTTATTTCCTTTACAACAATTCCATAGTTAGTGCTTGGATTAGCTTCGCTGCAATTGATATCAGAGCTTTCCATTGACGGACATGCCGAAAACGCATGAGTTCCAACAAATGGAGGAGGCTCTATGCTCCTTACTGGCATAATAGTTTGAAAGACATGAGAAATTTGTTAAGTAGCAAACTGACAGGCATGAGAGTCTAGTCAAGGAGGCAAAACAAATTAGTTGGTATGTTTGCTAACCTCTTCGAAGAGTAGCAAGCCTTGTTGAAGAAGCAGCACCAGTCAATATATGATTTAAGAAGTCACGTTCGATCTTCCTATGGTGATGGTACATCATCCAGCCACGAGAGGGTAGACAAAACCCCTACCAAAGGCAATAATGAAAAATATGATAATGTGACTCTTACCAAAGAAGAATTACAAAAGGGGTATTAACTTCCTACACAATCAACAAAGATAGAGTTTCCAAAATTTAATGGAATTGAATTGAAAACATGGTTATAGAAGGCTGAGTAATTCTTCTTACTAGATGCTACTATTGCACAATATAAAGTAAAATTAGCTACCATGAACTTTAAAGATAGAGTCATGCAATGGTATAATTCTTTTGTGCAAACTAAAGAAGATGCCAGTATGTTGACATAAGAAGAGTTGGTGTAAGCCATGGTGATTCAGTTTAATGAGAAGGCTTATGAAGACCCTACCATTGAGATTAAGGAATTACAATAGGCCAGAATTGTGACAACCTAAGAAAATTAAATTAATAATGGGGTTAATGGAAATAAAATAATAAAATAGCGGATGGGGTAAGAAAGGTATAAAAGCCCTTGCAAAACTTTAGAGCTCATTTTCTGACTCTTGTTTTGCAAAACCCTCTCTAAAAGAATGACAATAGGAAGGCAAAGGTAAGCCATTATGAAGAGTTTCTTTTCGTTTTGACTTCAATTTTGCAATTCCCTAATGTTAGGGGATAATTTAAAATTGTAGAAGCACACGATTTAAGAGATCTCAAACCAAAAGTAGATTCTATGAGCTATTTTCGAGACTTAAGTATGTGGAATCTATGCTTGTTGATTATGCTTACCTAGGATAGTTGAAGTAACTAGATTAATGAATAACTAGAATGAAACATGTTTGTTGTTTGTATTTAGTTGGGCTCCGGGGGGCATAGTATTAGTGTCTCTGAGATGACTCCTTGTTGATCTTTAGGCAATATTGTCCCAAGTAGAGTCCCCTTTGGATATGGTACAATGTAGATTAGGTTGATGTCTAGGGTCATAGTGCTAGTACTTTAGAACCAAGTAGGTTAAGTAGCATTTAGGGCTAATATTTGTGTAATGTTTTAGATAAGGGCCGTAATGCCAATGTCCCAACAAGGAATCATGTGTAGAGACTAAGATGCTCCAAGTTTAGGGTTCATCATAAGTAATCTTGAGTTATGTTTTTTGTTGGCTGAATTACATATATATTAATTTGTTGTTTGCTATTTCCATTTACATTATTGCATGTGTTGTATTGATTATTGCATGTCTTGGGCTTATGTTTACGGGTTTTCGAATTGAACATTAGCTCATTCTACTTCTTTTTTAGTTGTAAGATCTCTAAAGGAATAGGTCAATTATAATAAGAATAGGGAAGTGTATTACTGTTATCAAGATGAAGATACTGGACAAATTTATTACTACTATAATGATGAGATGTAATCAACTAGTGAGATAAATTAAATAGATTTGTTATTTGAGAGACTTGTTATTTTATTTGAAATATGAGAGTTTAGTTTCTTTATGGTCATTTCAGTTTTAGTATTTTGAAGAGATTCAATTATGACTTTCAGTTATACTTAATACTTATCATATGAGAGTTCCGAAGTTAATTATGAGATTTTGAAGATTTTAATTACTTGTTTAGCTTAACTTGTTAGTAGATTATTGTAATACCCCTTAAATACAGCGGCTTGGAGTACATCGAAACTCTAGAGTTAAGTATACTTGAGCTAGGTCAATCTTAGGATGGGTGATCTCTTAGAAAGTTGTTGTACTAAAGGACAATACTGTACAGCATCTAACACCAAAGTGGACAATACCTTAATAGGAGGAGTTCTAGTTAGGTTGTTATATGTGGTACCAAAGCAGTTTACTAACCGAAAGGATGGAGTCCCTACCTAGTAACATTCTTAGACTTATGTAATGAAACTAACAAAGACATCAATTCTTTAAGAGGGGTAGATTTTAATACCCCTTAAATGCTAGATGATAGAATTTTAAATTATTGAGGTATCTTTTAGTGTAACAATGTAGAGTACTTCGAAACTCTGAAGTTGAGTATGCTTGAGCTAAGTCAATCTTAGGATGGGTGACCTCTTAGGAAGTTGTTGCATCAATGAACAAAACCGTACAGTATCTAATGCCAAAGCAGACAATACTTCAGTGGGAAAAGTTTCAATCAGGTCATTACAATTATTAGGGTTACGTAGAGATCTATAGTATCATGAGCTTAGGGCATTATAGATTAAACTGGTATTAGAACATAGGCTTAGTAGATCAAATAGAAACTTAGGCAAATGATTTGTATGATGGTGAGTTGTGACGAGTGTGGTACTTATA
Organism: Lumnitzera racemosa; assembly: GCA_024138005.1. Lineage (NCBI taxonomy): Eukaryota > Viridiplantae > Streptophyta > Magnoliopsida > Myrtales > Combretaceae > Lumnitzera > Lumnitzera racemosa. The sequence continues at coordinate 25,000,406 of JAMXBC010000004.1, read as the reverse complement.
TGAGGATTCTTAGTGTAAATAGTTATTCTTATTTAGTAACTTCCTACTTTCTTATCCTTATGTTTTCTTTCTATTCTTTGTACCAATCTTAGTTATGTCCTTTCTTTTGTTTGTTTTAGCTGTAGTATGCCTCTAAAAAGATGAATTGAGTTAAGAGGAGTTATAGGAGTAGGTTAGGGTGAAACTACTAGAAGAGTTAGATTGCATAGCAATCAACGGTAGCCACAAGGTGGAAATGAAAATGTGCCTATCACCAGCAAGGACATTAGTAAGTTGCTAAACACAGTTGATAACATGCTAAGGGTGATTAACAAATAACAAGATCAAATTGAGAGGTAGCGATGGTAGCTGCAACAATAATAGCAATAGTTGATGGCTAAGAATAATAATAGAGCTAATAGGAGTAATGGGCATGCAGTAGGAGCAAAAGGTGGAAATAATCATGAGAATCATGGAGTCGTTATCCTTAAGAAATTTGTAAGGTTGGCAAAGGAATTCTACCCCTAAGATAGATGACCCTATGGTGGCTAAGAGATGGACAACCCACATATAGAAGGTTTTTTAAGGTTTTAAGATTCCTAAAGGGAAGAAGGTGCCATTTGTAACCTACATGTTAAGAGACATCACTACTGACTAATGGGAAGTAAAGAGGGTGCATCATGCTGCTATTATCACTTAGGCTATTTTCCAAGAGCTATTCTACAGTAAGTATCTCCCTACTAGTCTTAGAGAAAAGATTAGTAGCCCAATATTATGATTGTAGGCAAGGAGATTGAATAGTGAAACAACATGAAGCTAAAATCAATCACTTACATGATTTCTTACTAGAGGCCTAGAGAGTGGATGAAGGATCAAAGGTGTAGAGATTTATTAAAGGCTTAGGAGTTTCTTTATAGCATAAGGTAAGATCTTTTGAGTTGCAAACTTATGCAGCTATAGTCAATAAAGCCAAGATGGAACAAAGTAGAAAAGAAATGTTAGAGGATGAAACTGAATCTTTTAGGGGAAAGGTGGTTATCAAAAAGAGACCTACTACAAATATAGTGATGCAATACAAGGGTAAGAGAGTTTTCTTTTAACCTACTAAACCTCTAGCCAGATCAATGGCTATACTAACTAGGCCTCCACCAAACAAGCTAGTTCCTTTATTGTTGGCTTTGCCACCACTACTGTTGGATTTAGGACTCTAGTGCACGCTTTAGGACTCTAGTGCACTAAAGGTAAACTTCTTCATGATTTGTTAAAGTATAGGTGGTTTGATGGAGCGTGCTTTTCGTATGGTAAGGTAGGGCATGTTAGTAGGGAGTACCTAGAGAAGGCAAAGTTTCCAACAAAACTTTTGTTTTAGCCACAAATAGAGGGGGCATAGGACATTTAAGTATAATGTTGCTAATTAACTAACCTCAAGATATCAACTAGTATTACAACAAAATGTTAGACCCCATGGTAGAAGATAGAGAGGTAGAGCTATAATTGTAAGATCGAGGCAAAGGGCTTCTACAAGAGTTTTTGTGCTTCAACAGCAGTAGCCCAACTAACAAGAGGATTAGAGGAGAAACACCATGGTAGGTATGCTTTTAGTGTACTCTTTTAAAGTGTACGTATTATTTGATACTAGTAGCACTTATTCTTATCTAGTTGAGTCTTTTATGTATGCTTATGGTCTAAAACCTAAGATATTGGCCGATTCTTCATATATCGAGTCTCCTTTGGGTTAGGGAAAGTTGTTGAATCAAATTTGTAAAAGTGTCAAAATATAGATTTAGGGCTAAGTCTTACTAGCAGATTTATATGTTATAGAAATGTCTAATTTTGATATTGTTTTGGGAGGGAATTGGCTACTAAGTAACTATGCTACTATAGACTACTACAATAAGCTAGTCTATTTTACTCGCGCGAATGAAGAGCCTTTAAGTTTCAAGTCGGAAGGTCAGAAGCAATTAGGGCTTTCCTCGTATGAGTTGTAGAGTAGTAGTAGGTTAACAGCTTTGACTGTAAGCACAAGCCAGATTATGCAATTAGAAAGAGTTCCAGTACTGAATGAGTTTCGAGATGTTTTCCTAAAGGATTTCCCTAGATTGCTTCTAACTAGAGAAGTTAAGTTTAGTATTGATTTGATACCAAAGATAAAGTTGATCTCTAAAGTGGCATATAGAATGGCACCAATTGAATTAGTTGAGCTAAAGAAGCAGTTACAAAAATTACAAGACAAGGGGTTTGTTAGGCCTAATACATCATCGTAGGTTGCACCAATGTTTTTATGAAGAAGAAAGATGGCAACATGTGCCTCTATATCAATTATCAAGACTTGAATAGTATGACGATTAAAAACAAGTATATCTTCCCTCATATTGACATTCTATTTGATTAATTATAGGGATCCTAAGTCTTCTCAAAAATAGAATTAAGATCGAGATATTATCAACTAAAGATTAAAGAGGAGTACATACTGAAGATAGACTTCAGAATACGGTATAGACTGTATGACTTCTTGGTTATGCAATTTGGGTTGACTAATGCGCCAGTTGCTTTTATGGATCTCATGAACAAAGTATTAAGAGATTTCTTAAACAAGTTCATTGTAGTATTTATCAATGATAACTTAGTTTATTCTTAAAGTAAAGAAGAACATGAAAAGCACTTGAGGCAAGTGGTGAATAAATTGCAAATAAAAAAGCTTTATGCTATGTTTTCCAAATGTAAGTTTTGGTTAAGGCAAGTTTCCTTTCTATGGCACATCATCAATGGAGATGGATTGCCAGTAAACCTAAAGATAATTAAAGTGATACTTAAGTAACCAGGACCAAAGATAGTGACAGAGATCAAAAGTTCTCTTAGGGTTGGTTGGGTACTATAGAAAGTTTGTTAAAGGGTCTTCTAAACTAGTAACTCGATTAACAAGATTAATACAGAATGGAGTAAAGTTTAAGTAAGACAACAAATGTGAGAAGAGCTTCCAAGAGTTGAAAAGAAGACTTGTAACGACTTTAGTGTTAGCATTACCTCGAAGTGGTGAAGATCTTGTAATATATAGTAATGCTTCACATCAAGGGTTAGGTTATGTGCTTATGCAAGATGAAGGGTGATAGCTTATGCTTCATGCTGGTTAAAACCATATGAGAAGAGTTACCTAACTCATGATCTAGAGTTGGTAGTAGTTGTTTTGGAGCTTAAGCTATGGTGACACTATTTGTATAGGGAGAAATGAGAGATCTTCATTGACCACAAGAGTTTAAAGTACTTCTTCACCTAAAAGGAGTTGAATACGAGGTAAAGGAGATAATTGGAACTCATAAAGGATTTTCATTCAGAAATTCACTATTACCCTAAGAAGGCAAATGTGGTACCAAATGTGTTGAGTAAGTAGAAACATGGAAACGTAGCCACCTTGATCACTACATAAAGACTTTGCTAGAGGATATGAGGAGATTAGAATTGGAGATGGTAACATAAGAGGTAAGCGTATGTTTGGAAACTTGGTGCATTCAACTTACCTTGATCAACAGATTGAAAGAAGCTCAAATGGAAGATGTAGAGGTACATGAAATTTAGAGGAAGGTAGTGTACGGTAAAGCAACAAAGTTTATGATAGATCCAAATGCAATACTCAAATTTATGAATAGACTTTGTGTACCAATGAATTTAGAGTTAAAAAGATATTTGCATAGAGAAGCTCATTATTCAAGTCATACATTACACTTGAGCATGTATAGGGACATAAAGAACATTACTAATGGAACAACATAAAGAGAGAGATAGTTGAATATGTTTCCAAGTGTCACACTGTTAGTTAGTCAAAGCTGAGTACTAAAGGCCAGGCAGCAAACTTAAACTATTGTTCGTCCTAAAATGGATGTGGAAGCATGTAACCATGGACTTTGTCACACACCTCCCTAAAACTAAAGAGAAGCATAATGCGGTATTAGTAGCAATGGATAGATTGAAAAAGACGGCTCACTTCATTCTAATTAATGTGAAGTATATGTTGGTAAGGTTGGTAAAGTTATATATTCAAAACATAATAAGGTTGCATTGAATTCTATCTACAAATGAATTGGCAATCTAAAAGGATGATTTAGTTTTTGAAAGACATGTTAAGAGGTTATACCTTAGACTTTGGAGGTAGTTAGTATGAGTACTTACACCTAATAAGGTTTTCTTATAACAATAGTTATCAAGCAACTATTAAGATATCACCTTATGAAGTGCTGTATGGAAGAAAGTATAAGTCAACAATGCATTGGGATGAGGTAGGCGAAAGGTAAGTGTTGGGACCAGAATTTATACAATAGGATGTTAGCAGCCTAAAGTTGCCAAAAGAGTTATGCAAATAAGAGGCAGAGACCCTTAGAGTTCCAAGATGGTCTACGAGGAAAGTTAAGTCCTAGATACATTAATCTTTAGGAGTTTTAGGAGCGAATTAGTGATGTAGCTTATCAATTAAAGTTGTCACATCAACTGGTAGGAGTGCATAATGTATTCCATGTTTCTATGTTAAAGAAGTTCAAACCAAATGAAGAACTGAAAGTTAAGTTAGGAATTCTTGAAGTGTAGCTTGACATGAAGGTTAGAGAAAGCCTAACTAAGATAGTAGATAAGAAAATGTAGAAGCAAAGGAGAAGTGAGATAAAGTATGTTAAAGTATAGTCAAATAACTAACCTAAACAAGAAGCTACTTAAGAGTTGGAAGAAGACATAAGGAACAAGTACTTAGAGCTTTTCAGCGATTTAGGTAAACTTTTGATGACGAAAGGTCTTTTAAGGGGGGGAATATGTGATATCCCTAAAAAATAAAATTAATAAAAGGGCTAATGGAAAGAAAATAATAAAATAGCAAACAAGATAAGAAAAGTATTGATATATTTTTAAGAGGAATAAGGTAGTCTTTTCAACCTTAAATATAAAAGCCCCTACAATACCCTAGGGCTCATTTTATCACTCCATTATTTTATAGAACTCTCTCTAAGAGAACTATAAGAGCAAGGCTAAGGTAAGCCATTGTGAGATGTTTCTTTTCATTTTGATTCCGATTTTACAATTCCATGATGTTAGGGGTTGTTTTAGAATTGTAGAAACATGATTTAAGAAATCACAAAGCAAAAGTTAGGGTAAAGTCTAAACCTTAACCCAGTGAGTGTTATCTTAATCCTTGGTAGAATAACGATTTTTTTTTTATATTGCTATCTTGATTAGATTTTGCTATTTATGTGTATATGTTTAATCTAGGTGTTGTAAACAAATATTGTGCGATACGGGTTGTGATTGCTTTCAACGTTTTTTTATCAAGGTATATACTTTGTTGTTTATATTGATTTGTTTATTAAGTTGGGGATCGAAAAATACCTAAGTATTCCTTGTTATTAACAAGACAATTTTATTTTGTGGAACCTCATGTATTGCTATTGCCATGGTAGTTGTCATCTTTGCTATTTTACTTGTCATTGTTAGTATTATTATCAAGGTTGTCATTACTATTATTGTTAATCAATTATCATTATCATATTATTGCATTTGTTCCCATTAGTAGAGTATAGTGAGACATTAATCCTTCTTTGAGATATGCAATAATTCTAATTAATAGTGGTATCACTATTTTAATAATTATTATGTAATTATTTTGGTATGGTAGTACTACTATCTATAAGAGGAGAAAGAGTAGATGGACTTTCATTTATGTTTAGAATAGGTAATGTAATTATTTTATTACAATTCTATTTCAAATAATTTGAAATAAATTGATAATTATTTTGAATATTTTGTGGATAATCAACCTTATTCTCTCTCTTTTATTTATTTATTTATTTATTTTTACACTGTTGTCATTATTACTGTTGATGTTATTATTATTGTTGTCCCTTTTTTTTTTTTCAATCACCACCATCAATTAGTTGTTATCTTATTCTTGTGCTTCTTCTTACTGAGGCTATAGTAAGACATTATTTACTTTTAGGAGAGTTATTCCATAATCATTATTGTCACTATTTTAATATTTATTTATGGTCATTATGGTAGCGCAACTATTTATATGGAGAAAATAACATAGATGAACTTTTTCCCATGTTTTATAATTTAGTGTATGTATATATATATATATATATGTATTTACATGATTATTTTGTCATAAGGTCATTTTAATGAGGTTAAATAAATTAACAATTACTTTAGATATCATGTTTGACTACATAGCTGCCATATCTAACCTATATTAACTTCTTAGCTTCTAATTATCTAATTCTTATTTCTTCCTTTATATTTTAATTTCGTATTTAGTTATCTTTACTTACTTAATGAGGATAATCTTTAATCATTTCCTGTAAACCAAACACTACCACTACCCCAACCATCTCCTTTTTTTTATTCATTAATTTTAATTTCTTGTGTTATTACCTTGTTAGTTGATAACACTTCATAAGGTTTTATATTACTCATAAATTTCTTTTCCTTTCTTATAGTAAACTAGGTTTAATGCCTATCTAAGATTTCTTTCTAATAACATGGTCATATAACTATCTTTATTTTATATTATTATTTATCATTGATTTATTTCCTATTTCATTTTTTATTAGTCACTAAAGATTTTATGGGTATCAATAGATAGATATATATAACTTTAAAGTTATGAGTTATCTAATATAAATTATATTACCATACCTTTTTTCTAGAATAGTAGAGCTAGATATTTTAAGATGTCTTAGTCAACTCCTTAAATTTATATAGCTACTTGCTATTTTAAGAATATATTTTCCTATTTCTCATATTGTCGACCAAAAATAGGTTTTATAGATGTTTATTACCTCCAAAACAATTAGTTACATGACTTCAAATATAATACTTTTCAGTATAAGGAACAACTACAAATTAACATCATATAATTGCATTTTTTTTTTCTCTTTCTAAAGATTTACTTACTTATTTACTTTCACCTAGTATCTTCAAAGATAAGGACAATATTTATGTCCAGTATAATTTAAAGCCTTAATTAATAACAAAAGGAATAAATATATCAACAATCCACAAAATACAAGAACTAATTCCAAAAGAGGGATAACACTTAACTCATATATACCTACATTCACGATCTCACAATTTTACTAATCATCTTCCTAAGATTTCTATAGATTGTATAACGTATGCTCTGATACTATTAAATTTGTAACACCCTAGACTTGAGAAGCTACAGACTACCACGTATCATTTCCTTTATTAACATGTCAAGCATATATGAACATTAAAAATCTCCAATAACATAAATTTTATCTTTAAATAGATCACATAAAAATCTTCCAATTAATTTCAAATATCTATTGTTGAACCTCCTCAAATTGTGAACAAACTCTATAAACAATCAATCTAAAAATTATACTTACAAAATCTCATAAACTAACTATAAAATCAATGATGTATTTCCATTTTGATGGCATTTCCCATCTATACTTATATTTTGTTTTTCTTTTCCATTCTCATAGTCATATATCTAATTGTCACTCCATATCCAAGTCATCATAGTGAATTTCTCCAAATCCATTAAACTCAATAATTTTAACTTTCATATCTATATCTATAAAAATAAGGGATGAGCTAATGTCCAATACATAAGTACCACAAACACATGCATATGCCACACAATTACATCAGTCTCATGCGTTAATATGCAACATATTTTACAACAATCAATTCAATAATTTATAAATCGAGTTCCACAATCAACAAAAGGATACTCATGATTTCAGTCTCAACATACAAACGGGAATGCTACCTTAGGCCCATTGACATTATAAGCATGGGTTTACCACTCGACCCCAACACTATCCTAACATTACACTCTCTACCAGTAAGGGTTCATCATCCATGGTCCCCATATCTTCCTAACACTTATGTTTACTGGTAAGGGTTCACTATCTACAATCTCTACAACCACCTAGTTGTTACAAGTTCATTACGTCAGTCTTGTAACCTTAAATTTACCCCTAATCATGTTAAGGAGCAACTCTAATGGGTATAACCTTACTTACAAATCATAGGGGGTGCCCTCTAGGAAACTCTCACTAGATTGAGTCACATGTGAGCAACTACACATTATTAAAAGTCAAATATTTATTAACTTCAATTATATTTCTGTTCCTAACAAACACACCAAACAAGTGAGATAAACACATACCTAGATCTTTAGCAACAGCTATCTCTAACTTATAATTCTTATCAACCCCTAAAGCACAATCTGACCATATTCTTTTAAAATCCATACAATATTTCTTTCTATTCCTCTTTTAATACTATTTAGTTTATGTTTTGTTATTAGTTCCTTTTAGAGTTTAAGATAGTAATTAAACTCCTAAAAGTATTTAAAAGAGGTTAGAATAAGATTTAGAAGTAAGAAAACTTGAAAATTAGAGAAGAAAATATTAATATAGGAACATGGTCATGTTCGTTAGCCGTGCTTCCTTTTTTTTTTTTAACTTCACACCAAGACAATATCCAAGGACCACAGCCATTATCCTAGGGCATGTTCTTCCCATTGGACAACCACTTCAAAATCCTTCAATTTTTAACACTCTAGATATCTAATTTAATCCTAAATAATTCTATCACCACACATCTTCGCCTAATTAATGTATTATACAATAAAATACTTAGATGTAGTCCCAAATCCATCAGATTAACGACAATACTATAAATCCTGTTGTCAATCATTAGGAAAATTGGTTTAAGATATTCATGCTTAAATCAATCGCTTGATTAACTTAAAATCTACGGCAATTAGTAACAAACATTGCATGCACTTCTTATATAACCCTTTAAATGAAAGCTTTAATTATTAGATTGTAATGTGTCATACCCCAAACATGGTTAAGTACCGTGTATAGCAATGTATGACTAAAGTTAACCAATTCACTATTAGCCATAGATAGTTATACATAAGATGTTACAAGCCTAACCGCTTTGAAGTATGTTAATTAGTAAAAGCATAATAAGTATAAATTATAAAATAAGTTGGTTCTTGTATATATAGTCATCTCATAAAAACAAAGCTACATAGATTCAAATCAAACCCCTTGCACAAACAAAACTTCTTAACATTCAAAAACTAGTTCCAACTTTATGTCAAACAACCTAGAGCTCACCACATACCCTGCTCGAATCGTGTCTCATTCATCATCACCTGCATAAAAATCTATAGAGAAGTGAGCGAATCCCAGCTCAATAAGGGGTCAGGGATCAACAATATACGTAACCAACAACAAACAAGGCTTTCAAGTAATTATCAAGAATAATGTAGTAAATCAAATTCCATTTACACAACATTGTTTGATCTATCGTGAAACTAGAGAAATTATGTCCATTTTAGTTTGGGTTGAGGAGTTTTGCAAGCTGAATCACGAATGACACTGAAGGAATGCACAATGAAAATACTCTAGCTTCGCTGAAAAACCAATGAAGCTAATCACCGACCTTCTTCATGGCCTCCTCTTTTACCAATTAGTTCACTTAAGTACAAAGAAAATATTCTTATTTCCTACTGAAAAGGTTGGTATTTGGTGTTATGACCCTAAATTTGATCCCCTAGTGGGTTGTGATGCATGTTTGATTTGTTAGTTTAAGCCTATCATCATTAATCTATTAAAGATGGTGATCAAAGAACTCCGTAAACAATCAAGAACACAACAAATTATACTAGACAATAAAGCAAACCAACAAAGCATTTTCCAAGCATAAGCGTAGCACAACACATCTAAAATTACTTACAGGCACAACACATCTAAAACTACTTATAAGCACAACCAAGTATAAAGACTTACAATCACCTAGTACTCGAAGTGTACCTATAAATGCAATGAAGCATAAACCCACTTACTCGGTAGTTCATACTCGAACATTGATGTTTCCTAAAGCTTTTGTATCAAAATCTTATATAATGTAATGGAAGCTTTAGAATATATAAAGCTTGCTAAAAATTATCCTATGATATAACGGTAAGAATTTATAGTAATTACACTTCAATTCATTTCTAGAGTGACTCTTCACCATCTTTGGCTATAATATAATATATCATATGCATATATATATATATATATTTATGTATACCTTTTTGGAAAAAAAGTACTATAAAGTTTGTTGTATTAAAATATAAGCTTTAATATATAGATAGATAGATAGATAGTCATAGTAGAGTATAAAATAATTTTGATACATAATGGTATAAAAAGTGGAGTTTAATGTAGCCATTGCTATATTTGAATAAGATAGTTTATATAATATATCATTTTAATTATATCAAAACGTAAATTTCAATGTTATATTATGTTATGGTTTTGAAAGAGTTGTAGTAAAATGATATTCATTGAATACCATATGTCACTTACAAAGTAACAAGTAATTATTAAAAATTTGAGGAACTAAAATTAAGGGGTTTACAATACAAGTGATTTTTTAATATAAGCAAGTAATTACTACTATGTTCAAGAATAATATTTCCTTCATATATCTTCTTGCTCATCATACTAATATGTACAATTAAAACACTAAATATGAGACTCTTTGTATTGCCATCATGTTTAATATTTATATTCTCCAATTTACATTATCGTATGTAGTTGTCCTAAGACATCATTTTTGTTTTTTCAATAGCCTACCTAAATAGTTTTTCAAAATTTTATCAAACATCCTATTGCTAGAGGTCATTTTGAATATGGTGATACATATATTGCAATCATACTTCAAATTGTTTATTATGTTATTTCTATGTATATTTTAAAGTTGCCAGAGCCAATCACCATTCATGTGAAGGAACCTTCTTTAACTCAAAATAACATGTAGCAAGTTAGGTTAGAATATTTTATAGAGAAACTCGTTGAATTGGTAATAAAATTTCATTATTTTTTTTCCTTCCCCTTCCAAAAGTATGATTAATTATTCAATTAAATATACCAACCATGCAAAAATAAACCTAGTCACTTTCCATATCAACCGATTACTAATGAAATCAATTACACTTAGATTCTTTAATTAACTTGCTTGAAATAATTTTCTTTTCCAAAATTTTTCCGAATGACACAATTTCTAGAAACAATAATATGATCAATAATAAACATTCAAATTATCACAAGTCCCCTCCCCTCCACATACATCCCCCAACCCCCAAAACTACTTCTTCTTCTTCTTCTTTTTTTAAATGAAGTAGATGCCACAAAGATTTTTCAACACAACATGGTTTATTTATTTGAAAAAAAAAATTGATGGAAAATTCATATGAACAGGATCGATAATTAAGAACATGCTATATACTAATAATTTCATCAAAATAAATTAATCACATGAAAAGGGGATAAAATAATCCACAAATGATTTTTTCGAGATTTATTTAAGTTAATTTGATCGTTTTAAGAACTTTTGCAAGTCTATGTGAAAATTGTGCACTTACGGGAACTTGATGCCCCTATTGCCAGTAGAGGGTAAGGCTATATTAGACGAGTGATAAGTCGAAGCATTGGTTTAAGGATTGGTCTCATTGGTCTCATTTGATGTGTAACTTCGAGTTGGTGCTCAAACTATAGGCAACAAAAACCTTAGAGTATGAATTCTAATATTCCCTATAATATTTATTGAGATATGCAGTATTAGGCATTATGTATTTATCATACAGGGCTTCTTTGTATTGTTATATTTATCATGTGATCTTTTACAGGATTAGTTAGAGATGGTTAGTTAGTTAATAGATAGTAGTTAGTTAGTTAGTTAGTAGACAGTATAAATAGCAACTACACATATGTTGTTTGTAACTTTTTGCCACATTTTTCAATACTGATAACATATTAGATTTCTTTCTATATGCTTACCTCTGTTTGTTACCTTGATATATACTAACTGAAGCTGAAGCCATAGATGGTGAATTCAACAACTTGTTTTCTTCTCATGCTATCAAAGCATGGTTGTAGTCAATCTCCGTAAGTTTTCTTCTCCTTCATTGCTATTTCTTCTTCATGTTTCTTAGCCATTATAGAAAGATCATCATTCAATACGAGTACATCATGTTGAGTGATTATGGTTATAATGATCCGCTTTTTCTTTCTTCCTCAGATAGTCTAGGTACGATAATCACCTCTATTGTTCTTAATAGCTCCAACTATTTAGGATGGCGTAGATCAGTTAAGTTAGCCTTAGTTGCTAAATCAAAGCTAGGTTTTCTAAATGGTACTTGTCTTAAGCATGAAGACAAATATATGGATTTCCAAAGGTGGTTGAGATGTGATTCAATGATTTGATGTTAGATCTTAAATTTAATACAAAAGGATTTATCTAAGGGTTTCATTTATGCTTAATCATCTAAAGAGTTGTAGGATGATATAACAGAAAGGTTTGGATAAACTAATGGACCACTTATATACTAGTTACAGCATGATATTTTGAATCTCAAGCAAGGATCTAATTCTATAACTGTGTATTATAGCAAATTGAAGAGACTATAGGATGAATTTTCCAGTTTAAATGGTTTGCCTGATTGTAGTTGGGGTGCTGTGGAGAAATTTATGGAAATCAATAGTAGAAATCATCTCATACAATTCTTGATGGGTCTTGATGCTGTGTATGATTAGAAATCATATCTTAACATTGGATCCTTTGCCTAGTGCTAATAAGGCATATTATTTGGTAGTTTAAGTAGAAAAACAAAAGCAAATGTTAGGAGTACTTGCAATTTCAAACGAGAGTCCTACATTTGCTATTAAAACTCAATCCAAGTTAAGTTCATTTGATAAGAGAGATAGGCAGTTTAAAGGAATGACTTGTACACACTGCAAGAAGATAAGTCATGCTATTAAGAATTGTTTTGAATTGATTGGATTTCCGGAGTGGTATAAGGGTTTTAAAGATAAACATGGTGCAAAATTTGTTGGTCAGGTTAATTCTACAGAGGACGGTTATGATTCTCCTCTTGATGACGAATCACAAACCAACAGTGCACAGTTTCAACATACTTTAGCAAGCAATACAGAGTTAGTTGCTAAGGTGTGTAGTAAGGTTGTTAAACTCTTGAAGACAAAGACAAATACTAATGCATATTTGTCTTAATGTTCAAGCTTTATAGGTCGGTACATTATTACTAAACTAGGTTCTTTTGTTGCTTTATTTAACAAGGTTCATGATAATGTGTGCGATTGGATAATAGATATAAGAGCTTCGGATCACATTACCCTTCATTCACACATTTTTCTTACAAAACATACACTTGACAAGCCCGTATCTGTTAAGTTACCCAATAGTACAATTAAAACAGTTCATATGGTTAGTAGTGTTCAACTACCTAGCCAAATAATACTATACAATGTGTTCCTTATACCTGAATTTGGTTGCAATTTACTCTCAGTCCATCAACTACTCAAACATTCTAATCTAATTGCAACATTTTCATCCAATCTTTGTTCATTTCAGGATCATAGATCACTGGATGTAATAGCTACTACTGAAATGCGAAGTAAACTGTATGTATTGCCCTCATCAATATCATCACACACTGATTCTGGTTCCAAACACAAGTTGATTGTTAATAATGCAGCAACTTATAATAATGATTTGCTGTCTTTTGATTTGTTGCATAAGAGATTAGGATACATTGACTATTCTAAGTTGAAACATATTCTACCCTTTCTTGATATTAATTAGTGGCTTACATTGTGATACTTGCCTGCGTGCAAAAGCTCATAAGCTGCCTTTTCCTATTAGTACTACTAGTTGTTCATATCCTTTTGAGCTCATATATATAGATTTATGGGGACCCTATAATATACCTTCCACCTCTTGTGTCAAATTCTTTCTTACAATAGTAGATTACACAATTCGTTGTACTTAGACTTATTTGTTACAACATAAGTCACAAGCTTTTCCCAACTTGGTCAATTTTTTCTGTTATGTTAAAAATCACTTCTATACTTGTCCTAAATATATCCATTCAAATAATGGTAGAGAATTTGTTTCTCTTGATTGTTAACAAATTCTTCAAACTCATGGCATTGTTCATCAAAGGATTATGTCCTATACACCTCAACAAAATAAGGTTGTAGAAAGAAAACACTGAACCTTTCTTAATATAGCATGTGCTCTTCAAATACATGCAAACCTACTAAAGAAATTTTGGGTGAATGAATTTTTATCACTACTTTTCTTGTAAACCGTATTCCAATGCAAAATTTTCAGTTAAAAACACTGTATGAACTTTTGTTCAAGAAACCACCTTCTTACACAAACCTTAAAACTTTTGGTTGCTTATGTTATTCCACTATTGTAGAAGGCACTAAAGACAAATTTGATGTTAGAGGTCGTCATTGTGTATTTCTAGGATATCCACCAAATAAAAAAGGATATAGGTTGTATGATCTTAATACAAATGATTTGTTTCTTAGCCATGATGTTGTTTTCTTTGAGGATATTTTTCCTTTTTATCATGATACTAATTCCCTTTTGTCTTGTTCTGATCATGCTCCCTTATTTCCTCTTATACAAACCCCTACTATTTCTTCTAAAACTTCTGTTGTTGTTCCTTTTGCTTTTGAAACTGTTATTGATCATTCTTCCCTATCTCCATCTACATTTCTTGTTGTTCCTAAACGATCTGGTTGTATCATATCTATACCTCATTGTTAGCCGATTTTGTACATAGTGTCCATTTTGCTACGTCAGAGTTGCATATAGTAATCATTCTCCTTCTCTATACCCTTTGTTCACAAAACATACTTTTGCTAAACTACCAAAAGACTATGTGATTTCATCAACAAATGTACTTACTATCCAAGAGCCCCGAAACTCTCTTGAAGCATAAAAGGATCATAAATGGGTTGATGCAATGCAAAATGAATTGTTAGCCCTTAAATTTAATCGTACTTGGGAACTCACTTCATTGCCTCTGGGTAAGAAAGCGATTGGTTCTAAATGGGTTTATAAAATTAAATACAAACCAGATCGTTTTATCGAACGTTATAAAGCAAGGTTGGTAGCAAAAGGGTATACTCAAGTTGAGGGTATAAACTATGTTCATACTTTTTTGCTTGTAACAAAGTTGACTACTATGCCTATATTATTGGCTGTAGTAGCCACTAAGCAATGGTTTATCCATCAATTGGATGTGAATAATGTCTTTGCACATGGATCTTTAGAGAAAGAAATTTATATGGAGCCTTCGAAATGTTATTCTTTAGCTTCTCAAGGATAATTTTCTAAGCTTATTAAGTCCTTGTATGGACTTAAACAAGCTTTATGTCAATGGAATCATAAGCTTATAAGTTTTTTGTTGTCTTTGGGATTTGTTCAATCATGTAATGATTACTCTCTATTTGCTGGAATCAATGGTGATGAATTTTTTGCTTCATTGGTATATGTGGATGATATCTTGGTTATAGGAAATTCTCTATAAGCTATTCAATAGGTTAAGACCTCTCTTCATCAAGCCTTTGCAATCAAAGATCTTGGTGAAGTATGTTTTTTCCTTGGTATAGAGGATTGTTCAACAAATATAGGTTTGTTCAACAAATATAGGTTTTTTATTGCATTAACGTAAATTCTTGCTGGATATTTTGGACAATGTAGGCTTAACAGGGGCCAAACTAGTGAAACTTCCTTTTCCATAGAATAATCAGTTGGACAATGAATTAGGTGATGTGCTGCCTGATCCTTTACTTTATCACTGGCTGGTTGGACGTCTTCTTTATCTTACTATTATTCATCCTAACATCATGTATGTTGTTCAACAACTTAGCTAATTTGTTTCTTTTCTACACACTCCTCATATGAAGCTAATGTTTCATCTTTTGCAATATTTGAAAGGCACATTCAATATTAGATTATCCTTTTCTACTACTAGTTCATTAAAATTGTTGGGTTATTCTGATGCCAATTAGGGCTCTAGCTGTTTGGATTTTAAATCATTGTCTAATTACTTTATCTTTCTTAAAAAACCAAGAAACAAGCTACTGTGTCCACATCTTCAACTAAAGCACAGTATCGTAACGTTGCTACTTTGATTATGGAATTACTTTAGATTTCATACATTTTTCAAGACTTACAATTACCTTTTTCTTTACCTGTTCCATCATTTACTGATAGTAAAGTTGCTCTTCTAATTGCTGTGAACCCATGTTTTCATAAGTGGACTAAACATATTGAAGTGGATGTCCATTTCGTCTAAGATCATTTTTTTTTTATGGTTTTCTTAATATTTGTCATGTTTCTACTCATCAACAAGTTGCAGACATCGTGACAAAGGCTTTGAGTGAATCTTAGCTAGTCTCTTTCTATTCCAAGTTAGGACTTTTCTAAAGTCGAACTTTGGGGGGGTGGGGGTATGGTAGGGTATTGAGATATGCAATATCAAACATTATGTATTTATCATACAAATCTTCGTTGTACTGTTATATTTATTACATGATCTTTTAAAGGATTAATTAGAGATGGTTAGTTAGTTAATAAATAGTGGTTAGTTAGTTAGTTAACAATTAGTATAAATAGCAACTGCACATATGTTATTTGTAACTTTTTGCTACATTTTTCAATAATGATAACAGATTAGATTTCTTTCTACATGCTTACCTCTGTTTGTTACCTTGCAATATACTAATAGAAGCTAAAGCCATAGATGGTGAATTCAACAACTTGTTTTCTTTTCAATATTTCCTACTTCAATTCAATGGTTCGATTTGGTGTTTACAATTTTTAATTGCTAAACTTTTAACATGGACTATGATGAGCAGATACATATTGCCTAGGTGGTAGTATTTGTTACCTAAATCCTCTAAGTGTTATATTATATGTTTATTAAGCATTATAGGTGTCAATTATCGAGTTTCACTTTTCTAGTTTACCTTCTTTTTTTTTCTTTCTACCACGACCAGCTATGGAAATATTAGGTTCTCAAGTTTAGTTTATATTTATTTGGTTATTATTTTTTTTTATAATAATGTACCCATAATTAAGGTCTTATGTTAGTAATTGTGTAATCCTCTTACGAACTATGTATGTTTAACTAACCACTATCTTATGAATACTTGATTTTATTGCCATGGTTCTATTATATGGTGAACTTCAATTTCCAAGTTCAAAAGCAACCAATGTCAATTATGAATTTAACCTATAACTATATCAATGATTTAGCAAATTATTCTAAGAATTCAAGTTGCATGAACTTATTCCACTAATTTCTTATAATTTTGTCACACATCCAGTCAAAAAGAATTCATCTTTGAGACAATCCATGTCTACATATAAGTGTGGTAAATACATTCAAAAGATGGAATACCATATCTAAATTTTATGAAAGCAATATCTACCTTCATAAGTCTTAGGATTCGCCAATTAAGAGATCTGAACATTTTTCAATATCGAATATCTTCAAAAACCCAAATAACCTTCAAAGAAAAATCCTTCTATCATTAGATTTATTGTATCATATAATCTCTATGAGTGAAAATTAACTTCCCTTTCCTCCATCTTCTCTCCACTAAGAAGGTTGTTTCATGTTCTTAAGAGTGAAGGAAATAACCAATAGTGTAAAAGAAAGGTTTTTATATCTAAGGTTTACTAGACTTCCCAAGTTTTCAGAATTGCCCCCAATCCTTTTTAACTATTTATTTAAATACCATTATATAATATTCTATTTTGTTTTAATGAAAATTATGGGTTTTACAGAATCGACACATGAACCTTTAAGATGATTAATTAAGAGATTTCAAAATCGAAATAGCATACCCAATCTAGGAAGGAAGACGAGTCTAATTATGACCGTCAAGCATGATTGTTATTATAATAAGATCAAATTTAAAACATTTTTTTTTTGTTTTGTTTTTGCAATTTATTTCGCTCCAATGAAATCTTTCTTTACTTTTGCATACTCAAGACTTACACTTTTGTCCATTTCCGTCTTGTTAAGGTTTGAAATCATCATCATTATTATTATTTTCTTAATTTTCATAATTATAGAATCTCTATTTGATTTTGTACCTTTATTTCAATACATAGTTCTTCAACCTTAGGAGTTTCATCAATGAAAAAATATATAAAGAGATTAATAACATAATGATTAAGTAATATATGTTTATTTCATGATCCTTTATTATATATATCCAGTTCCTTCACGAATGCCTTTACATTGTTTCATATGGAAATAAGAACTTGGATGGTGATCTTAATTGCAAGTAGTATAATTTCATGTACTTCAACAAGAATATTGTTAATATAACTATTATCTTATTTTCTCTACTATCGAACGATTTTCCATGTCTTACTATTGCTGTCCTTTTTTCCTAATTTATTTTCATAAATTTCCAAACCATGTATACATTTTTATTTATTTAATTTTTACATACACAATATGGATATATAACAATTAGTGTGTGTATATATATTGATGCAACTTCATTGATTTTAATATAAAAGCTCCAAGGATCAAGGTTGAAAAGGAAGGTATAGACATAGAAAATCTCTTCAATTTTGATGCAAAAGGC
The DNA here is from genome assembly GCA_024138005.1 of Lumnitzera racemosa. Lineage (NCBI taxonomy): Eukaryota > Viridiplantae > Streptophyta > Magnoliopsida > Myrtales > Combretaceae > Lumnitzera > Lumnitzera racemosa. Next base: position 24,981,924 of record JAMXBC010000004.1, on the reverse strand, counting down.
ATTTGTTGGGAAGACCATTTCGTGCAAATTTATTTTCCAGGAACCGTACGCTCATTGCAAGCCAAATAGTGATTTGAAAATTTGAACCACATATGGAGCCATCCACGATGTCATCTTATGAATAAATAAATGATTGAATCATGAAACTACCGACAACAATAATAATCAGAAAACTTTTATTACCATATTTTTAATAATACGGCTGATTTTCGGTTACATTGTCCTTAAAGCATCCACGTACTCACGCTTATGCACTTACGTGTTTGTTGCTGTTGTGATGATGGAAACCGTAGGGCTTTCTTGTTGTGTAGTTTGTAACCTTTAAATAATGTATGGTGAAGAAAAAAGGGAGTGATTTCATCATCTATGTCTCAATTTTACTATTTTATTATAATTATATACTTAAATTTTTTACTCTTTAATTTACATAATTAATTCAATCAATATAATTAATTAATAAAGTAACTATTCATAACCTTAAAAGGATCGTGTATCCTCTTTCAAACCATGGATAGCTATCCATAGTTGCCAAATGGATCCTAGAACCCACATGGTTTAGGTGGTTCATAATCTATTGTTTTGTAAGAAGTGATAAACAACTATCTATCAAAATGCACTATTTTTCTAATATTATGAGTAACCATCTCATTAGCTAATTATGCTTCTAATAGTGTAAATTTGGGTTAATCGTGATATAAATAACGATAATTAAATCTTCAATTAATTATATAATTAGATAAATCGAACTTTAGGTATATAATTGTAAAAAACAGCAAAGTTGATGGATAAATTATGATATTGACCCAAGAAATAAGTATGTAACTTTAAAAAAATAAAACCAATTTTAAGAATCTGGCCAACAGTCGATGCACATGATCTAATATAGTTTTTACAATAACTAAAAAGAGAGTGATGCTTAAAAGAGAGGGGAGGCATCCATTATAGTAGCCGGGCCATTCCACCATAAATAGGTGATCATCAAACTTAAGTTTTAGGATTGATAGAGTTGAAATAGGTATGGTGGTCCTTCAGCTCATGTATAGAGGCATAGAAGTACTATAAGCTTATGGTAGGTATAGATGACACATTCTTATACAAAAAGTACTACCACAAATTATTGGTTCCCACTAGTATGGATGGCACGAACCATATAATCCTACTTACTTTTGCATTAGTCTATGATGAGATGACTAATGTCTGGGGTTAGTTTCTTTGGAAGCTAAGGTAACATGGTTGTAGTGATATGGTACGCTATGAAACTATCTACTTGATATTTAATAGAGGGATGGGCATTCTTTCAACATTGGATAAAAACGAAAATGGGTGGAAACTTCTTTTTACAATGTAATGGTGGTGCATATAACATCTTATAAGTAATTTCAATAAGGTCCATAAAAGCCAGTTATCCAAGAAGTGAGCAACCTTCACAACTATGCAAGCTTAGCCCCAAAAGTTTGAGAAATACTTAGAGAAGGTTCATAATATCAAGCCTAGTGTACTGGATTGATTTCGTCCTCTGCAAATGCAATAGTGGACACTTATACATGACGAGAGTTATTAATTCGAGTATATGATGTCCAACCTTATAGAAGCGTATAATTCAATGTTAAAGCATGCTTGTGGTCTTCCAATTACGTTGCTTGTAAGGAATATCTACAATTGCATATTCCATTGTGATAAGAGACATCAGGAGGCGCTTAAGTAGGTGTGTACAAACCGAGTATACACCAAATATGCCGAAGAGGTGTTAGAAGAGTAAGTCAAGTAGGCAAGTTCTCATCGAATAGTATGTTTCAATTAGTACAACAAGATATATGAGGTTAAGATTAGAAGCAAACGTGTAGGGAATGGGATGAAGGGAGGTAGGCATGTGTAGATAGTAGAATTCAATAGGTACATATGTACATACAATAAGTAGCAAATATATAAGATTCCCTACTCACATGCCATTGTTGCTGCCGTCAATTCTAAGCGTTTTGACATGATGTCCAATATTGAGGATTGATACAAGTTTACGTATCAGGTGCAAATGTACAGAGTCCACTTCTTCTCAATTGGTGATGAGTCGAGTTGGTTAGTAATTCCACACCTCTAGAAAGTATTACTGAACCTTATAGTTAGAGAAAAAGAAGGGTAAACATAAGGCAAAGCATTTCCATATAGAGATAGATGTTAGAGACCAACCAAATAGAATGACTTGTACGGTTTGTAGGAAGGAAGGACACAACAAAAGAACATATCCCTAAACAAATCAACAAGTTAATTAACCGGGTGTAAAAACTTATGCATGGTTTAATTTGTTCATTAACTGACTATTTACAATGTTATGCATAATTATTATGTAATTTCGTTGTTTAACCATGTTGTTTTGTGCTTTTGTAGGCTAAATGGAGCCCAAACCAATTGATGGAGCGTGGACCAATTGATGGATCAATTCTTATTGGACAGGATAAGCATAGGTCCAAACGCATATGAACAGGACATGTAAGAGCACTAGCTTTTCTTTCCAATGTAAATTACCTCGCTTACTCATAACATATTGACTAACATCCTTAGCAAGGCATGGAGGCTTCACATATAAAGCCACGTGAGAGGAGATTTAGGCGAAACTAACAAGTCTACGAGATCTCATTGGACGACCACATGTTGCATTACATTAAACAAGCTGGCTTCACAAGTCTAAGCTATCTTTCTTATATTCAACTGGATCAAGACTTGAACATTGTACTAGTGGAGAGGTAGAGAAGGGAGACTCATACGTTTCACATGGCTTATGGAGAGCTGACACTTATACTTTAAGATGTCAAGGTTCAATTGAACCTCAAAATTGATGGAATGCCATTAACAAGGAGCATGTCCAAGATGTGGCCAAAGGTATGTGCTACCTACCTCAGGGTAGTTCTAGAGAACTCTACTGATTCATGAGGAGGGCACCTATGTATGAGTTGGGCAACTAACTACTTTTCTTCTTTGCCTAAGTGAGTTGATGATAAGTAAGTTAGACGGTACACTAGAGCTTACATCTTGTAGATTCTTGGGTAGAGGGGTTCATGTTTGACGACAAGTCTAATAACTTGGTGAATGCCATGTTCCTACCTTTATTAGATGACTTCGAGAGAGTTGGATAGTACAACTAAAGGTTTAAGTGCCTCACATAGCTGTATAGACAGTTATGCAACTCCTCATCAAAGATTGTCCATGAGATGAGTCCCAAGCTCCACCTGTTCTTGAGGAGAAGAAACACAATGAGAATCTAACATCCAAAGTGTCTCGAGTGTTCACTAGGTCTAGAAGATGATGATATTGTATTTGTTATAAACTAGACTTCATAACTTTGTATTTATATAAATCTTAATATTAATTTAACTTATTCATACCGGTTTTAATGATCTGTACACCTTATATTTTATTTTTTGCATTATTGTAATAGTGAATAATTTGGGGTTTCTAATATGCAAACTGGATGTAGAATAATGAATATCATTACAACCTAAAGTCATGTTAGGAGGCTAAGAAATAGTTTAGATTTGGAGTTTGAAGGTTTCAATTTGCATTGTGATCACAGCTTTTACTATGTTTTGTGTGTATATAAAGTATTTTGACTTACTTGTTTTGTGAAGTATAGGTTTTTCCAAATAGAGTGCATTTTCAAAAAGCACTCTCAATTGCTAAGTACTTATAACTAAAGGTACTATTTAGAAAGATGTTTTCAGTTATAATTTTATTACAATTGAAGGTGTCTTCTTTATAATAAAAATGCACCGAAGGCATCCTTTAAAAAGGTGCATTTAGGGCAAAAATCATCCATATGAAAAGTATCTTTATAACCCGTAGACATAATAATTTTTTTCCAAGTATCTGTTTTTTTTTTTTTTTTTTCAAGGATGCACTCCTCAAAGAAAGCAGAATACGTAAATTTAAACCCTACCAGCCCTGATCCCTTATAAGAATATCAGTTTAGATCGATGTCGAAGTCCTCAAGATTCATTTTTCTTGACACGTCAACAATGTCAAGAAACAAACAAATGGATCCATAATATCCCGGGCACAGCCCCAGTCCAAAATAATTTTCTTTCTAATTAGCTTCACTAGAAATCGGTGTAATACCCATTGAATTCCAGACTCTCTTACACTCAAACCCATATTGAGCGTATGTATAAAGCCTTCAAGAACTTCTAAATAGGCTTTATAAGACATTAGACGGATCAAATATTAGTGATGCAGTATAAGCATGCAAAATCCTATAACCAGTGAAAACGAGCTCGGACCATACCAAATCGCTTATGGACATGGATTTGGAAATTTTGCATGAACTAGATTAATTTCTGATATAATTTCTGATGTGAGTTCAACACTGCATGCCCTGAGAACCTCTTGAAGCTGCCAAAGCTTGGTGGCTCCAAATACAGCACTTGCTACCAAAGGGTGTCTCAAGACAAATGCTGCACATTCGTGGACAAAAAACACATCACATCATCAATCATGTCAGAGTATACACTTGAATATTAACCATTTGATGGAAAGTATAGACATTAATTACTAGAAGAATTTCACAAACTGGCATCATAACTTTGTTAAGACAAAAACATTGCAAGTAATAACAAGCAAAGCAAGTTCTATTTGATCTGGATGAAAAATTATAATAATTTATTCTCTGCAAAGAGTTCATATCTATTTCAAGAACGAATGCAATTTCCAATTCTTGAGATGCAAGAAAAATCATATAATGCAATAAATTTACAAGAAAATACTAATCATACAGTACACCATCACTGCCACTATAGCATTTCTAAAGTCTTAAAACCTACAAACTTGGAAATTAGCAGAATAATACCAATTGCAAGTACAGCAGGATGAAGACCATATTTCTCAGCAATACCAATATAACCCTGCATTCCAGGAGTATATCTAAAGTCAATGGCAAATCAATGTGAACTTAAGATGCTTACTCCAAAAAGAACTACATATGCAAGGTTCAGATTTTGCAACATATAAGTAGCATGCCACAGCTCCTTGTGCCTTAGGAAAATTAGCTCAGCAGTTTGGACAAAAAGAATATAGAGTAAATCCATAAGGTTTGAATGACTGAATTAATACCAGTAGACTGGAGGATGCTGATGCGGATAATGCTTGTGAGAAGTATAATATTTGAAGAATGAAGGATCAGGGAAAAAAAATGACAAGACACAAGTGATAAAAGGTGGCATAGCTCCGGACAACAGTCAGGCTCTCAAAATGCCTAGGGAACCCTGAGGGAAAAAATAAAATTCAAAAGAGACGACAGAGACACCAGAACGTCTGTATTTAAGTGACTGAACATATGGATGCACATAAAATTACTTCCGTATGCATGTAGTTCACGTGCCCAGCAGACATGCAAGCAAGAATGAGAGAGCTTCATGTCTGTAGCAATCATCTGCACATTTCTTTTAATCCCACCTTACTCTATTGCTAAATTAGAAGATTCTTTGTGTGATGCGCTTTTTTACAACTAAAATCATATGAAATTTTATAATTTAGTTGAGACATAAAGTGAATGCATTCAGCGTAAACAGTACATGAGGTAACTTACGGCCTGAAAATTTCCAGAAAGTGAAACTATAAGAAATTCATTCCTAAAGCAAATCAAGGCAAAGAATTTATTTGTGCGTAGAAGAGGCTAACCAGGATTGCATGCTTGACATTTTCATTAGATAAATTGTATCGTGATTCCCCTTCTGAATATCTCCCTGATGAACCAATAACAAGCCATTCAGATGTGATGATGTCTGGTGGAAGGACCCAAGAATAGATGGCCAGAAGAATATAATGGAATAGACCTTTGAAAAGATTTAAGCGAGCATCTAGCGGACCATTGTCAGACGAAAAGTATTTTCCAGTAAGAATTCCCATTGCCAGAGGGCTATAGGCCAGTAAGCTTATCCTAAATATAGTCCATGAAAAGGAATAAACTGTTAAAGAATTCAATGAACATACAAAAGCGTTTCTCCTTTCTGTTTTTTTTTTTTTTTTTGTTCAACGAGCATACAAAAGCTTAGAAAGCAAGAATTATAAACTCAGCTTCATCTCAATGCCAAGTGCAACATTATACTGTTACATAATAATTGATTGTTTTAGACTAAATTAATTGACCATACCATTTAACTTTTGAAACTATAAATTAACAAAAAATTATTCAAAATTATCTCCAACAATAATTTTACTTTTATCGTGTACCTCCCATCACCGTGTGACCTTGCAACTTCATGACAAATCTGGTGTGTCTTGGTTCATTTTTCACCACCGCTTTTGCATTGTAAACGTATCGCAATTCTAGGTTAAGCACATATTCCTTTATCATATGCTAGTCCATCAGAAATTTCTTAAGTTACACGTCAGATTAGTTACAAGTCCACACCATTGGAGGGGTAAGTGTACAATTAAAGAACTAGAGGTGTAATTTCAGATATTCCCAGGGCTGGTTGATGAATCTGTCCAACTGCAACTGCCCATATAACATACATTTTTTTGGATGAGTCCCACATAATATATATTATTCATAAAAGAAGGGAAACAAGATATCAAATTCTTCTAGAAATTAAAAGGAAAAATACATTGACATCATTGAATGATCATAATTATTTTGCAATGTAAAAACCAACTAAAGCCAATAGAAGATAAAAGGAAAAAAGCGAATTTGTAATCCACTGGATATCTCAAAAACAAAAATCTCACTTCCCAAGCATAAAGTTCACACCATCAAGTTCATAAGTTGTAATCCCTATCAAATTTTCTAGAGGGATTGCTTACACAAAATCCATCACCACATTACCAAATGTACAAGCAGAATCAAAAGCAGGCTTGATGACATTTATGCCTTTTTTTTTTTTTTCATTTTGACATTTATATCTACTTTATCAGGTCACAGGTTGAGAAATTTAGCATTACTTATTACAATCTTAGAATCTTTTCATCTTGAATATGAGTGGCATAATGGCAAAGGTATACCTCTCATGATGACAGCACTCAGACATCCCCAAATCAAAGGTACGACAGAGCAAGTTGTATGCATTCTGATGAAAAAACATTTGATTTGCATATAAGTACAAGCAGAAACAACACAGTCTAAAATCCTTTTTCTTTTTTTCAAATGAAGCAGCATGACCTCCAAGCAAATGAAGTATCAATATGATCCATGCACTAGATAAGTATAGCTTGTATTCTGTAGATAGTCCTAAATAGTTTAGTGGAATTCAAACGCAATAGATTGACTCCTCGATGGCAACGCAGATTAATATTTTCTTTTGTTAACTACCTGAACGGATATTATTTTAGGGTAGGATGCATCTCTTCCAGCTATATGAAGGAATTTCATAACCCCATATGGTGTTTCATTACTGACTCCAACATATCTGATCTGCAACTTCCAGAGACCGCATGAGGGAAAGATAATGCAAAAACATAAACGGAGGTCCACTTATTTACTAACCTTACCAGCAGCAACCGCTCTTCCAAGTGCATCAAGTTGTTCCTCTAAGCTGACTGAATCAAACTGGTGAGTAGGGTCATACTCTAGCTCTCCAAACATAGGAACATATCTATGGAACAGCTTTCCATAAGAAAAATACAACACCATATTTGCAATGGTACTATACAAGAGTGGTCAAACAAGATGCATAACTGATCCTACACAATATAAAGATGAAACCAACTAACAAAAGGTAATTTCCACATACAAACCGATCGGGCCAGTGCATTTGATAAAGATCGATGTAGTCTGTCTGCAATCGCAATAAACTGCAGGAAATGCATAATCTATCAGTGCATATAAATGAAAACGTGAAGTAGAGTGAGATCCATCACAGATTCTATATATTGCAAAATTTGAAGTTTCAAGACCTGAAAACATTTGGAAATGACATGGTTCATTCTCTTGTTATAGCATGGTCCCCCCACATGTGCATGAAACAGTAAATATATCAACAGAGCTTCTAATGATAGTTCCCTTAGCATGATCCTATGCAGGAATGATGACAAACTGATATTGCAGTGAAAAAGAGAAAAATAGCAAATAATACATGATCATTGCATAAGTGATAATCAACCAAGATCAACGGATAAGACTTGTTAATTGCCTAAGAATTTATCTTGCTCCTTAGAGTTTGAGTTTTTTTTCCCCACCCAACTTGAACATGAAATTGTTAATTTGCCTGAAAAATATTGTTTAATTTCTGATTTCATTTTATACCCACAAATAATTTCCACCTGATAATTTTAAGAACATGAGAACGCATGAAGCAAATAATCACCCTCCCTAGAAACAGAATTATTCTCATTCCTCAGCTATTTTTTGAAATGAAACAACATAAAAATGAAGTAATATCCACATGAAAGGATGCTCCTTCAATAAGCCATCGATACAAATACTAATTAGGTAGTTATTCCGAAGAAAAGATAGTTGACATTTTTAGGAGTATTGTCCATTGTAAAGAACTGGCAAAAAAAAAACAAAAAGCTAAAATCTCCAAAAAACCTCTGGCAATTCAAATCTTAAACACTAATTGTAGCAAGAACCAGTCTAACTTTCAACCATCTCCTTCAAGTTCAAGGAAATTAATAACAAAAGAATTATACTGAGCATACCCTGTGATTCAATGAAAACTGCATGCAGTATATGATACAATTAGGATACGCTCTTGTCAATTCGGATAAGAATAAACAGAACTAAGAAAACTGAGGAGAGAGAGCAAGAATAAACAAGAACAACAAGAAGGTTATCTAACATGGAATCTACATGAGTAGCCAGTCCTGTCAAAACAGATAAGCCCAACCATTAAGTGGTAAGAAAAGACTAAATTAGTCAACAAACCTATTATCAACAGCCTCAGATATGTTCTGTGCATCCAACCACTTTGGTCCATCCCTAATCCAAGTCATTTTTCCAGATGGTCCAGTGACCTTGCATTAGAAGGAAAATTTAATGAATAAAGAGTTGATAGTAAACTTCTTTCTAGTCATATACTAAATCAATGGTGATGTCAAATTGACACTTAAAAGTTAAATCTCAACACGATCTAACAATTGAATCGCTTGCAGAAGGCATTCCACTACTCAGCAAATAAAGTGGGAACTATCATTATCTCCAATTTAGTGTTTAACCCTTACATTTTGCAATTTAGCACCTCTTAACTCATTTAGTCTACTTCTTTTATCGTTTTTGTCATTAGATTATGAAGAGTTGTTTAAGGCATTGCTGTCAATTATCCAAAAACCTAAGCTGTCTTAGGAATCCATTGATTTGAAATCACAGAATGGGTAGAGATAAAAAATGACTAGTTGACGTCTTTGTCTATCTTTATTCTTTCTTACTCTTTTTTTGTTTTTCCCTTTTCTTTTGTGTTCTTAAGACCATCCTTAATGTAATAATTTCTTTTAATAACTGTCTAACGATTGACAAAACTAACAACCAGATCATGGTAGATATGACAACTTTCATGAATTTGCAAATTTTCCCGTTCATCAATTAATCACACTATTCTGCTATACCATATTTCGTGAAAGTGTCTTCTTATATCATAGTCAAATGACCATTCACTATATCTAGGTCATTTCTGCAAACCCAACTTCTAGCCATTTCATGTAGACAGACATCGGTGTTTCCAGGATTGTCAACAAGGATACCACGTACCTGGAATCCTCCCATTAATAACTAAGCATTCATCCGATCACACTCCTTTAATTTAAGGAAAAGAGCAGTTTCATTCGTTAACATTTACCTACTTTTTTACTTGGACTTTGACTAAATACATTCAACTTTCTATCATTTTAGACATGTATTAGCTTATAATTGGCATTGGACTAAGGCTAGAGAACACGCAGTTTTTTTCCGACCCTTTCCTGCTTTCAATTATTATTATTATTTCTTTTTGTGTTCTTATTATTTTCATTTATATTATATCATTATTTTACATCACTTTATTTTCTATAATATTATGTTTAATGTTATAATTTTGTTAAATATATTATTGTATTTGGTTATATTTAATGTCTTTTTTTTTTTTGGTAGTTTTGAAAACTTAAAAGACACAAATAGGAAACAAAAAGAGGAGGAGGACGACGAGGACGGGTGGGGGAGGGGGAGGAGGAGGTGGTGGTGGTTGTTGAGAGCCAAAGTGTCCCTAAATTTAATAATAGCAAACTCACTTTAGTAGCAAGTACGATGCTGTCGCGTGGAATCTTCCGGTCCTTAATCCAGTGGCCGAGATACTCCTCGCTCCTTCCTTGAGTCTCCGCTCGTTGAGGCACTGGATACCTGTAAGATACATTAAAATCATCCATTTCTACGTACTTATGAGTATAACTATAAAATACGAGAGCAAGTACATTTCGGCGGAGTCGAAGAAGTTGATCCCGGACTCGAAGGCTAGGTCAAGAAGCCGAAACGACTGAGGCAAGGAGTTCTGCCCTCCAAACGTCATCGTTCCTGCCAAAATTTGTAAGATAAGCGACGGCGTAATTGAACAACAACGTATAAAACACACATACAAACACACACAGAATCGAATACCTAAGCAGAGTCTTGAAACTGGAAGATCGGGAGCAAGGTTGACGAAAGGTACAGCCATTGTTCGTTGGTGCTACGAAGTAATTGAAAAGGGCGGGAGAATTTGATCGGTTGAGAGCTGAGTTGCGGTTCAGGGTTGAACTCCTATATGGATAAAGCTCGCCGCACAACTCCTTTTCGAAACCCACCCAACACCGAAACCAAGAGAAATTTATTTGTTTGTTATTGAAATTATAAAAATACAAAAATTATACATACATACAATTATGTCATATATTTATGTGGCAATACTAGTACAATTAATCTAGCTGTACTTGAATTACAACTTTAAGATATGATTTTATTTTGATCTCATTTATTCTTTTAATATTTGTATATTGTTAGCTAAGAAAATTGTGTAAAATTTATTTTATAACTAGAAAGATCTCACTTATTCTTTCAATATTTATATATTATCAGTTAAAAAAATTGTATGAAATTCATTTTATAACTAGAAAGAGTTTATATTTGATTTTTCATTCTTTTTTACTTATTAAACATATCAAATTTAACTTCATATTTTGTAGACTTACTACTAAATTTGTCATTCTCATTAATCATTAAATAGTACATGAGATATGAAGAAAAATCATTTGTGAGGAATGATTAACAAGTATCATTTTATAAATATTTTTTAGTCTAATTATATACAAAATTATCTATTCTATATCCATTTACATCTTCTCTTGTATTTTCTTTTACTTTCTTCGACTTATGATGGTGTTTATTGGTCCTTTAACATCTAATGAGATTTATCGGGGTTCGATCTACAATATATTATTGAATTGTTTTAGTAATCCAAATATTATACAAATTAGAATTAGTTTGTTGAGGAAACATTTTATTAATTAAGAATTACCTACGTAACTACCCCTCCCATATCTGATGATGCTAGAGTTGTCGGTCTTATTCGAGTAGCTCAAATGATGATGTGTCATATTTAATAAAATTTGCTAGAGTATGTATCGATGGCTCTACTGTAGGAGAAGCATCAATAGTAAGTGGATTTACTGAAGGAGGATCAATTATAACAGGATCAACTATAGGAGGATTGGCAGCAGAATCATTAATAGCAAGTGAATCTACAATATCATCAATTAGAGTGTCTATATCCTCATTTACCGAAGGATCAAGAGATTTATCATGTAACTATAGCTACTGATGTCAACCTCAACTTCGTCTTCATCCTTGGCCATGTCTTACTCCTCTTTCTTTGGCAGGTTAACCCCTAGGCTACCAATCTTATTGATCTAGATCTAGTAATCTAATGCCTCCATATCATCATAGCATATGTCTCCTTATAGAAGCTAGAGCATGTATCTCATCTATATTTGTACTCTCCTCTATACGTGTAAATGCATCTAATTGCATAATTTAAAGCAAATTGAGTTATTTATTTTTATAACAATATAAATATTAACATATATGCAGTGATTTTGGATGGAAAACTTACCAATGTTACTAAAAGTGTTTCTAATCGACTCATATATCATCGTGTGACTCTATAGTACCAGTCGTAGTAATCAGTGTAGACCATGCTAAGTCATGTATCATCATAAATGATCTAAACTAATATATGTCTCTTATCTTACAAATGAGCTATATATCTAGTATTTTTCTTAGCCCAATCTTCATTTGAATTCCTTAAGAGATCCATCTTATGAATGTGGTATGGATCCGTAATACACTTTTGTAGGATATGTTGTACCCCACTAAACCACCTCATAACTCTATCTGGCGGGTACATCTCTACTATGTGAAAGCAAATCGTCGATACACAAGTTAGCCATAGATCTATCCCCTCTTGGCATATCTTTAGTAGTGAGTCTAATATCTCCAGGGTGTAAGGTATCCAACATATCTATAAAAGATAAATCTATATTAGAATTAAATTTTTCATTAAAAAAGTTTAAGTAATATAATTTGTAAGTATGTTGTACCTATGTAGGAGTCTGGTGGTCTAAAATCTCTTGATATTAAGGTCAATACATACACAGGAGTCTGTTTGATATAAAAAATATCATCCCATCAACATACTAGTAGGCTAAAATGTACCGGATGTATCTATGTCCTGTGTAGTGCTAAATGAGGGAATATATCCAATGCCCATACTCGTATCAATATTATAGCGCCACCATCTCTACTATCCCATCTTGTGTAGCTTAGTACAAATATCTATATAGCAATGCTAGGCAACCTGATCCCTAATTGTAGCTGTATATAGTCTAAAAGTTCTCTAATAATGGTAGGAACATCAAATAGACATAGCTAAATGATGTGTTAGAGAAGATGAGACCACCTATCAATTATAAAATGTATATCCTTGTACGATGTTAAATAATAGTCTCGTCAGCATCCATTTGTAAAGGTATCATAAGAAGATCATTGAGCCAAGATATCCTAACTCGCTGTCTAACAATCCGGTCCTCACTTGGCTTAACTCCTAGTAGTTGCTCACATAATGTAAACTAACCATATGTAGTATACCCCATCACTGGTTGCCTATTAATGGGAAAGCCAACCTATATTGCAATATCCTATAAAGTTAATTTAACCTCCCTATGTGTCATGTAGAAGATATAGGTCTCTAGTCTCCATCTTTATATCAAAGCAATAATCAGTCCCCAATTTAGGTTTATAAAAGCCAAATGTGTAATGCCGTAAAATCTTGCTTTCTCTAAATATACATTAATCTTATCATTGTATACATCATACATCTGTTGAGGATTTTTTAGTGATGCCTCTTGTCGACGGCATGTAATTGCCTTATTGCGCCTTTCTTAGAAGTAAGCCATGCAGTTGTAGAAGTTTTTAGAACTAGTGCTGATACTGGTAATGACCTTGCACCTTTCAATACTACATTATTGCTCCTTCTAAGATCTATTATTATTTGACAGTATTTAAAGCCCTTATCATATGATCATTTCCATAACTCACTTGGGATGTCTGCAAAGTAGTTTAGAGCAGTTGCATTTCTTTTCCTTATCTCCTTCATATAGAATGTAAATTTGCTTTCTTGTACCTAGAAAGTTGTTGTAGTTACCAGCCTCTTTAGATGGTGAGTTTTGTATTCTGTGTTGAAGTTGCTAACAACATGTCTTATACACACTCTCCATTGTGCATACAAAGGTTACCATGCAATATCCGTACCTTGCATTACTTTTTTTTTTTTATCTCCATCTGATATAACACATCAAGTGAGATCATCATTGTGTAATCTATTGAGGTACCACTTCAACTTCCTCATGAACTATTTTTAGGTTTTACTTAATTCTTTATCAACTAATGTAAATGCTAGGGGGAGTATGTGATTGGCACTTATGCGAAACAAAGCTAAGAGTAGATAAAGCCGGTTGTAGGAATGGGTCCAATCTTGCCAAAAGCTTGAAAACGAGTGCTAAGAAGCATGCAAAAGGATAGAAATGAGAGAAAATAAGCAAACCCATGAACAACTTTAAAAGATATGATGCACCAATGGAAATTCCAAAGACTCATAGCTCAGCTTGATATGACGTATGAGTAGATCCGATGGGTTACTCGCTACCTAGCTTTACTTAAAGGTTAAGATAAGAGTAAGAGTAAGAGTAAACAAGCTAACAAGAGCAATGTTCATAAAAGGGAATACTTAGTATGTTAATGATAATAAATGTGTTGCGGCTACATGTATAATGGGCATCTTGCCTAAAATAGAAAAGACAAAAATGGTAATATCCAAAAGAAGTAATATACGAGGAATAGTAAAGGTTATAATGGGAAAATACAATTGAAATGAATATTTTGCACAAAGGATTCTAGCCAATGATCATTTGGACATGTAGCTTGTTGTGGATGGGTGACCTTACAGTAGAAAAAGACAATTTTGTATAACCAACTTGATTTCTACTAAGCCAAGGTATCGAGTAGGAGTTTCGTATAGATGTGGGCTCGACCAAGAGTAGCTACTAACATGTACAGGATCTCTCATCATCTTAGCACAAATGTTGCTGAGTAGTTGGTCAGTTCGAGCCTACCAAGCAGGAGTGAATGGAAGGGCCATGCTATCAGCAGAACTATGGTCCATTCGACAAATGACTTATGAGAGATATGAAGTCATATGGCTTATCCTCAAGAGTTAGTTAGCATTTACAGTCAGTTCGGCTTCGATAGGAGTTGGTTAGAGTAGGAAAACTCACAATGTATGAACTTCGAGGCCTTTAGCTATGCTATGAATCAGGGGTCAAGTTGCTTGATTTCCATCATTCTCTCCTGGTTGATTTGGATTTGGAATCAAATCCTATTGGTCTTCATGGTTAAGGTGATAGGGACTGAGGTTGGCAATGTTGAAAGTTGTAAAAACCCTATAATCCTCAAATAGCTCCAACTAGTAAGCATTGTCGTTAACTTTTTGAAGAATTTTGAAGGAGCCTTCAGCTCGAGTGGACAATTTGTTCTTTCTTCTATTCGGGAACCTCTCCTTGCTCAAGTGTAATCGTACTAAGTCTCTAAGCTGAAACTACATTGACTTCCTTCCCTTGACCCTTTCCTACATTCTTTTGGCTACTTGGTTAATTTGCTAAGTAACCTTATCATAGATATGTTGTAGGGATTAAGCTTGGGCACTTACATTAAGATCCCCTTGCTCGGACAGGAGTACAAGGGTATGGTCAAGGGGTAACTTAGGGTTAAAACCATAAATGACCTTAAAAGGAGTCTGCTTGGTGGTGTCACGCTTTGTTCAGTTGTAGGTGAATTCTATTACAAGCAGACAGACATCCTAATTAGTTAAGTTCTTCCATACTACAACTCAGAGTAGTAATCCTAAAATATAATTGAGTACCTTTATTTAGCCATTAGTTTAGGATTGACTAGAAGTGCTAAATAATAGTTTAGTTCCCATCCATCACCACAGAGTTCTTCAGAAATGGCTTAAGAACTTAGGATTTTTATCGAAGACTACACTGCTCAAAATGTCGTGTAACCGAATAATCTCCTATAAAAAAAAAGAGAAGCAATAGCTAAAGCATCATCAGTCTTAAACTAGGGCACAAAATGTGTCATTTTATTGAATCTATCTGTGATGACCATTACGAAATCTTTGCCTTAGGCTATTCTTAGTAATCTAAGGACAAAGTCCATACTCAATTCAGTCCAAGGTCTAATCGAGATAGGAAGAGGCATTACTTTCCCTTGTTCAACTCTACATTTGGCCCTCTTATACACAGTACAGCCTTCAACAGTTTAGTACACATCTCGCCTCATTCTTGACCAAAAGAAATGCTAACTCAATAGCTCATATGTCCTTCCCTCCCTAAAGTGTTCGGAGAGCCCTCTATTATGAGCTTCCTTGATTAGTAACTCTCTTAGTGAACAAGTCGACACACACAACTTTCCACTTCAAAATAAGTATCCATCTTCCATATGATACTCATCCACTGTTCTTCCATTAGCACAACACCCAAGTATGGGCTCGAAGTATGGATCCTCAGAATATTGTTCCTTAATACTCGCAAACCCAAACAATTTGGTTTGCAGTTTGATTAAGAGCACATGTCTCCTTGAAAACCTTAAGGAACACAACCCACCTTGTATGCCGCTTCGAAAACTTAATTTGACTTATAAGGTACCTTAAGGACTTGTGGTAAGTATAGATGACAGACTCTCTCGACAATAGATAATGTTACCATACTCCCAACAAATTAAAGAACCTAATGGATCCAACTCATACATTTGAGAGAGTTGACAAGGGCTGAAAGAGCTAATTAAATCACAAATGCAGTCTTCTCGCTATGGTAAGTAATGGGTGGGCCTTCCTGCATTAGGACAATGCCTATACCAATACATGATGCATCATACTTTAGCTCAAACATATTTTCAAAGTCAAGTAATGCTAGCAAAGGTATGAAAGTCAATCTTTCCTTCACCTTGGTAAAGCTTCTTTCCTCCTTTTTTCCTTATTTGAATTTGATGTTCTTCTTTGTCAACTTAATAAGGGGTGTAGCGATGGTGCTAAAATTCCTTATGAATCTTCTGTAAAAGGATGCTAATGTATGGAAACTTCTCACTTTGGTACAAGTAATTAGAGTTGGCTAGTCAACAATTGCTCGGATCTTTTCATCATCCCCTCACAAGCCTCCTTTGCCTACTATGTAGCCTAGGAATACTAATTCCTCCTAGCAGAAATAGTACTTCTTCAAATTGCTAAATAATCTCTCGACTCGAAGTATAATTAATACCATAAGGAGATGCATAAGATGACTTAGCATGTCGATACTGTATACTAGAACATCATCAAAGTACACCATGATACACTTTTCAATCAAATCTCTTAATATGTAGTTCATTAGTTGTATGAATGTGCTTAGGGCATTCGACAAGCCAAAAAGCATGACCATTCACTTGCATAGTCCATGCCAAGTTTTGAAAGCAGTCTTCCACTCATCTTCCAACCTCATCTCAATCTGATGGTAGCTAGACCTCAGATCGATCTTGCTCAAGATCTTAGCTCCACTTAGATCATCCAATAGATCATCCAGTAAATCATCTAACCTAGGGATCGAGTACCAGTACTTCATTATGATCTTGTTCATAGTTCGGTTGTCTATACACATTTGCCAGGTACCATCCTTTTTCAGTACTAGAAATGTTGACACAGTACAAAGACTTTAACTCTTCCTTACATAACATATCTCCAGGAGTTCATTGACTTGCTGCTGAAGTTCAAAAGCCTACTTGGGATTCATCCAATAAGCAAGCTTATTCAGCAAGGTAGCGTCAAGTATCAAGTCAATTTAATGTTCTATGCTTCGGACAAGGCGTAACCCCTTAAGCAACTACTTAGCAAACAGGTTAGCATATTCATTCAGCAATTCCTTTACTTCCAAGGGTAGTTTAACCTACTCCCTTAACTTTGATAATTGCTTAATGAACATAAAGATCGACACTTCTGCTTTAATAACCTCTCGGAGCTCAACTCTACTCATCATCAGAGTCTTCTTTGATCCTTAAGCAAGTTTAGCTTGCAATTTGCTAACTTGGTGGCATAAGGTTTAGCATAATCTTCCTTCCATCCTTCTCGAACACATAGGTGTTCCTGTATCCGTCATGGATAACCCCTCGATCATAAAGCTAAGGTTGACCCAATAGTACATGTGATGTGCACATGGATAGTACGTTATAAAGAATGTCATCAAAATAGTTCCTAATCATGATCGGCAATAGTACTCACCTAGTGACATCTAGCATTCCTCTTTCATTTAATCAATGCAACTTATACAACTTCGAATGTGTGATAGTTGGCAACTTCATCTTTTTTATTAGGTCCATAGATGCTACATTGGTGCAACTACTATTATTGATAATGAGTACACACAACTGGTCATTCACTTTGTACGTGATATAGAATAAGTTCTCCTTTTGCTCCTCCTCGTATGAAGGTTCTAAGCTCATTACGCGTTGAACAACTAGGATCAACTGATCTAAGTCCTCGGCAAACACATCACCATCAATTAGTTCATTCTCTTGTGTGGCCTCTTTCTTAAAAACACCATCATCCTCAGGTTCATCATCAGTACTATCCACTTCAAGCTTCGGGACGTCTCCCTTGATGACCATAGTCCTTTGGTTCGGATACTAAACAACCATATGTCTAATCCCTTAGCATTTGAAACATTTGATCAAACTCATCTTCCTTCTAAATCCTTATCCTTTCTCATATGTATAGGTCGGTACGTCACAATCAAGTTGGCCCTTCCGTTTGGCTCTGACACTTACCTTCCTAGTCAGCTTGGTACTTGACTAAGCTCAGTGACCTCCCTAACCAAGTCAATTCGGATGTCTAGTTTGGCTCATTAAGGGTCAAGTCGGTATTTTGCTTCTTTTCTACCTCTCTATTCGTTGGGTTATCCGTACAATTTCATCCATTGTGATAAATTGTTGGAGTTCCACAATGTCTTATATATCACCCCTTAACCTAGTTAGAAATTTAGAGATCGTTCGTACTGTAGTTCCTCTACTTTACAGCAAATCATGAGCATTTAGAATTCTTAGACATACTCATCAATAGTTCAGCCTCCTTATCTTAGCCCTTAAAGCCAAGTAAAAGTTTCTTATAGATAGGTATTTAGCACAAACCTGTTTTGGAGTATTCTCTTTATGTCAAGCCAAGTGTTAATCTCTCGATAACCTTTTCGTCTTCTCATGGCCTAGAAATTCTTCCACCATATGGTAGCATATCCAGAGAACTCAACAGTAGCAGTTCTCACTTTCTCATAATCTTCATATTGGTAATAATAAAAAATACGCTCTACCTTCTCTTCTTAATCCAAGTAATCCTCCACACTTCCAAACCCATTGAAACTTAGAATTTGATGCTTCACATGGTCAGATACTTAAGGTGCTCGAGCTCATTCTTCTTCTTCTTTGTACTCTTCTTCCTCAATGTCATCTATTTCTCCAAAGTTAATTCTTCTCCTTACTTATCTACCTACTCCTCTACCTCAAACTTACCGAGTGAGATTCTAACCTCTAACAAGTTGAGCAGTGTGAGGAGTATTATGTACGATCTTAGCAAGTCGGTAGGCCAAAGCATGAACTACTTAGTTTAAATCCACTAAGAGGTTGACCACCTCATTAAATCATTCGTTCATACTTTTAAGGGTACCATGGGATTATTAGCCATGGTAAACAATACTACTATTGTCATCCTTAACACCAATATCAACATTCGAGTCTATCATTTTCCCTAACAAACTCGAGCCCGAGCATGAGGACTTGAGATCTTGATAAAGTGCATCCTTTCATCTTAACCTACACCAGAAGAGTTCAAATCGCTCTTCTACCAATTTGTTGTCATTTTCGAGCTAAGCTCTCTCATACCTATCAATTGTTTCTGAGTACTGACTTGAGGAGCACTCAACTAATAGCTTGGTTCACCTACCTACTACCTTAACCGACCATTTTGGTAGCTATCTAAAGTGTACCTGACTTAAATTTATCTTGGAAGAGTTCATAGCTTAACTCGATAATAGTTAAGTTGACCATACTCTCACCTGCCTAGTACCTTAACCGACCAATTTGCTAACTGTCTAAAGTGTACCTAACTTGAATTTATCTTGGAAGAGTTTAGAGCTTAACTCGATAATAGTTAAGTTGACCATACTCTTTTGTTTATTTCTACTAAGAGCTTACCTATAGTTGCTAACTACATATTCGAGCACCCACGTAATGAAATATATTGTACAAATCAGTTGTTATCTTGATTTTTCATTTATACCCTTTGACATTCCTTATATTTTGCTTATTTTGGACATTACCCTTTTTGTTTTTTGGGTATTTAGTAAGTTACCATAGATATTTGAATATAAATACCCTTATATTTTGTAGCTGCATCATCATCTTACCATTATTAAATATACTAATTTCTTCCTTTTTTATGCTATTTGTGCTTATACCCTTTACTCTTTTCTTAACTCTTGAGTAAGGGTAGGTAGCGAATGACCTCATTGAGCTACTTGTACGTCACATTGAGTTGGTTCGTGAGTCAACAAAGGTTGCTTAGTATTGCATCTTCTTGGGATTGTTCATGGGAAACTACTTGTTTCTTTTATTACACACATTTATCACCCTTTATTTCAAGCTTTTTTGCAAACTTAGTCCTACCCTAATATGGTTGACCTTGTCTATTCTTGGCATGATGTATCATCTTAGTATCAGAGTAAAGGTTTTCATTGGGTAAGTTATTGTTACGTTGTGTTATTGTTTTTCTTTGGTGGTTACTGTTGATAGTTGAATTTCATCCTTTGAACTCATTTGGCCATTCGATTAATGAGAAGTCAATTAACTCTACTCTCAGTAGACGCCAACTAAAACAGTTTTATATCTGGTTTGTGCTCAAGAAAAGTGGCACGAATAGTTATCATCTAGTATGGTTTTGTTATTTATAGGTAATCTCATGGCGCAAATAAGGAAACTAGTCCATGTTCTATATGACTAACAAACATTGTCTTTGAAAAGACACCCAACACATCATGTGTGAAATAAAATGTGCCAAGACCTATTAAACCATACATGAAAGAAAATGTGCATAATATTAATAAGAAATACAAAATTGAATGTTTAGCAACTTAACTGAATCTTGTTCATACAACTTTACAAAACCAAAATATGGTAATAACCTTAAGACTTCAAATTATTCTTAGATTGAGTAGAAGCATTATCTTAAGCGAAAGATGGGACCTTTCTAGAGGTTATCTCTTTTTTGGCACTAGGGGTTTTGGAACTGGTAGATGCTTCTTTGCATACATAGGGGATCTCCTTAGGTAGTCTTTCATTGTCGTCAATAGGATCTTTGATACGAGTTTCATTGTCATTACCCTATACTTAGACCTCAACTTCTGCATCTTCGCTGACTTCTTCATCATAACTATTGACGTTATCATCAACGTTGATGAAATCCAGGCACAAAAGTTTGTTGTTAGGGTAAATCTTTAAAATCTCCTCTCTTACCACTTTGACCCCCTCCAGTAATTTTTTCATCAGTAATCTCTCAAATTATCGATTGGGAGTTATGCTTTCTAGTGTTCTTCTACATAAGGCATTTTCTTTGCTACCTCTTCTGGTTTAGCAACATAAGAGTGGAGTTTGGAGCCATTAATCTCCAACTCTTTAATCTTCATCCTTAGCTTATCCTCTTCGTCGCTTATCGAACTAAATGTTCAACTTGAGCACTCTTTCCTTTTGTTGCAAAGCTCCTCCTTTAGATCTTTAATCTCTTTATATTGCTCTTCGTTCTTGGCCTTAAGGCTCGAGACTTTATCGGCCATTAATGAATGTGCCGGTTTCTCAACAGTTAGCTCTTCTTGATTTTTTTTACCTCCATCTCAGCCTTGATTCTTGCATTCTCAACCACCACAATTTGAGCCTTCGAGGAGTTATATGCATCTTTGATTTTTTGTAATAAGTTGACAATAAAAATAATAAATTCATCAAATCACCTAGCAGAGTAATAAATTATTATTACCTTCTTTATCTCCTTATTGGCTTCATCCAAAGACGTTAGAATGTGATTGCTAATAGGGAGAGAAAGAGAAGAGAAGCTTTGCTAAGGTAAAAGAGAGATTAACCTCTATACCCATATTAATACTGCTTAACTTCGAGAAAATATTTGAGCTGGCGTACGATGCATTAGGTGTTGGCATAGGTGCTGTGCTGATGCAAAAATGTCAATTGATTGCCTATTACAGTGAGAAGCTATGAGGACTTTAGTTGAACTATTATGTATATGATAAAGAACTGCTTGTACTTATTCGAGCTCTTCGAGTATGGCAATATTATCTATTACTAAGAGAGTTTGTCATTTATATAGATCATAAGTTCCTCAGATATTTCAAAAGTCAGACCAAGGTCTCAAAGAGGCAAACCTGATGGATTGAACTTCTAGAAGGATTCAATTTTGTAATTAAATATAAGCAAGGCAAGACCAATGTGGTTGCCTTGCCGATGCCTTGTTAAGAACACATGTTCTTCTTACTAAACTCTAGACTCAACTTTTAATATTTGCAAGCATATAAGAGCAATATCCTCAAGACCCCCATTTGGTTCCATATTTGGTTGCTATAGAAAAAGAAGAACAATAGATGACTATTATGTGGAAGATGGCTACTTTTTCTGAAGTAGCAAGTTATGTATGTCGACCTATTCTTTAAGAGAGCTACTAGTGAGATAAGCTCATTTTGGTAGATTTTCTAAACACTTAAGAGAGAAAATGGCGTACAAACTGTTGAATGCAAGGTTCTTTTAGCCTAAGATAAGGCATGATGTGCACCGTGTTATGGAGAGTTATGTGAACTACAAGAGATCAAAGAATAGAGCTAAGCAGGGAAGAACTATGCCATTA
This sequence comes from Lumnitzera racemosa, assembly GCA_024138005.1. Classification (NCBI taxonomy): domain Eukaryota; kingdom Viridiplantae; phylum Streptophyta; class Magnoliopsida; order Myrtales; family Combretaceae; genus Lumnitzera; species Lumnitzera racemosa. The sequence goes on along the minus strand of JAMXBC010000004.1, from coordinate 24,959,470 downwards.
CCAATCTTAACCAAACCATGGGTTGATTTTAGCATAGATTTTATCTTCGAATTACCCTAAACTACTCAAGGCAAAGACTTTGTGATGGTCATCATGAACATATTCAATAAGATGGCATACTTTATGCACTGCACCAAAATTAACGATGCTTCGACTATTGCTTCTTTGTTTTTGCAAAAAATCATTCACTTACATGAAGTACTGAAGACTATGATGTCAGATCGAGACATAACATTCTTGAGCCATTTCTAAAAGACTCTCCTAGCATCGGATAGGAACAAAGTTACTTTTCAACACTTCTTGTCATCTCCAGATTAATGGTTAGCGGAGGTCATCAATTGCACCTTAAGTTCACTACTTTGAGTTGTAGTTGGGAAGAACCTACCCAATTGGGACATATGCCTACTAATGATGGAATTTTCTTACAACAAGACAATATATACCACCACACTAGACATGTACCATTTAAGGTCGTCTATGGCTTCAACCTCAAACTTATCCTTAATTATACCCTAATGCCACCACCTAACTAGGAAGACCCAAAAGCAAGGATTAAAGCCCAATCTTTCTAATGAATCTACCATAAGATTTCCTAGCATATTGATCGAGTTGCAAAGAAGCTAAAGGAGAAATGAAAGGGAAAGAAGGCCAAGCAACTTCAACCCAATGACTCGGTATAGTTACATTTGAGCAAGGAAAGGTTTTCGAGCAAGAGGAAGAATAAGTTGTTTGCTTGAGCCGAAGGACCATTCAAAATACTTTAAAGGATCATTGACAATGCTTATTGAGTAGAGCTACCCAAAAACTTTGGAGTGTCTGATGTATTCAATATTGCTAATCTCAGCCCCTATCAACTAGAAGAAGAGCAAAACGAAGACCAATCGGATTTGATCCTAAATCCTAATAAGTCCAAAGGGGATGATAGGAATTGAGCAATTGGATTGTTGACCCAAACCTAAGTATGAGAACTTGAGAGCTTGATAAAGCGCATCCTTTTATCTCAACCTACACTAAAAGAGTCCAAGTTGCTCCTCTATGCTGATTTGTTGTCATTTTCAAGTTAAGCTCTCTCGTACTTATCAACTGTCTCTAAGTGTTGACTTGAGAAGTCTCAACTAATAGCTTGGCTCACCTACTTACTAGCTTGCCCGACCTATTTGCGTGTTATCCAAGGCATATCTGACTTAAACTTACCTTAGAAGAGTCTACAACTCAACTAAAAAATAGTTAGGTTAATTGTACTCTTTTGTTTGTTCCCACCAAGAGCCTACCTATAGCTGCCAACTACATGTCCGAGTACTTACTTAATGGAATCTACTATACGAATTAATTGTTATCTTGATTTTTCATTTATACGCTTCAACATTCCTTGTATTTTATTTATTTTGGACATTACCCTTTTTTTCTTTTCCATATTTTGTAGGTTACCCTAAGTATTCAAGTATTAATACCTTTGTACATTATAGACGCATCATCATCTTACCATTATTGAATATATTTATTTCTTCCTTTTGTGAGCTATTTATGTTCACTCTCTCTACTCTTATCCTAACCCTTAATTAAAGTTATGTAGCGAGTGACCTCATTGAGCTACTAGTGTATCATATTGAGTTAGTCCATAAGTCTATGGAGGTTCCTTAGTAAATCATATCCTTAATATTATTCGTAGGAAACTACTTGTTTTCTTTTGTTATACACATTGATCAACCTTCATTTCAAGCTTTTTGAAAACATGGATCTACTTCGATATGACCAACCTTATTTGTTCTTGGCAAGATGTATCACTAGTACTTTTGGATCACATGAAGTTGCCATTGGCAATTGTAGATATTTTACTCTTTACCGACAATGTTTCATATCTTCTTGTTTGATTGAGAACTATAAAGTTGTAGTAATTCTTTATGTGCCACATTTTCAGTACATAAATCAAATTTGACTTGTTTTTTATCCTCATCCCTTTCTTTAACTCATTTCCTAAGCATTTGTCTTTATCATGGATATAATCCCTCATATGATATGTAGTCATCGCCAACATCCATCCTATTAAGGAATTGAAACTACTAGTCTGTTGTTCTGTTGGATTATTGAATACTATTGTTTGTCCTTGGATATGTTCTAGTGACTATGGACACTTACCTTCTTTATTAGATGTATCTATCTCAATCTCCACCTTCTGATCATTTTCTAAATCTACCTCATATACCAATTCATCTTCTGAATCACTATCTTCGAGGGGCTCCTCCATCTCTTTGTCAAGATCTCCACTAATAGGCAGATTATCTTCATTTGATATGTAAAAGTCACCACTTGTTTAAATGTTTGCTGAAGCATTCATAGGCTTTTGCACTTGTGGTATTTAAGGTGCACTCGTATGACCCATTATAGTTTACTCTTGAGGCATGGTAAATTAATCTTTTACTTCAACATATAGTTGTTAAAGGTATGTCATTTCAAATGCTTTAGAAATATCTATAAGTGTCTCGACATCTATATCATTGCTAATGTATTTCAACATGAATTATTTTTAACCATTTCCATATACAGATGTCTGTCTGTGATACATTTGTATAGTACTTATCTTAGGATCTTCTCCCAACAACTCATATATCTTAATTAGGAGCCTTAAGTAATCAACATCTATCTTTACTTTCATATTCCCAATAGGCCCCCTATCATAAAATGATCTTTCTAGACCTATTAAGATCTTACCATTTGTAAAAATTGATAGCCTAACATATTCTATCATTTTCACTATTTGACACTAATAACAAATATGTAATCTTAGTTTTTTTAATAGAAAGTGGTGAATAACAAAAACATGTATATGAACTTAACGAGATTTTTAAGTATGCAGGGTGTTTAGAAGAAAGTAAGTTTGAACTTGTCAAAATGTATATCAGAGCGTATATTAGCAAACATCAAAACATCATTGTATGCGTTTGGAAATATGTTCAATTGCTGTTTCTAAGTTGTTTTAATTAACTTGAACAAATTAAGTTGGACAAATGTGCAAGAATGCCTAGCTCTACCTTATTGAGTATATTTGGATAATATATTCAATTTTATTCCACTAAAATGGTAAAGTTCATGGGGATTTTAAGAGGATGGTTAAGAATTAGATTCGAAAAATTGAGTTATTAAGATTTAACTAGTAAGTTTTCTAACAATCATAGTTAGAATTACTCAAGGTTTGAAATTTAGTAAGGACATTAATTGGAAGAGGATTTTGATATACTCTTTAAAGAAGAACCTTTTGGATACATTGAGTTTAAAAAATAGGCATGGCTATTAGTAGTTTATAGAAGACAATTTTTTTTTATTCAATTTTTTTAACTTAAATATATCTTATAGATAGGCCTAAATATCCTTAAGTAATCCAACCTGATTTCTTATGGGATTTATTTTGACAAAATCCAAATAAAGATATTGAAGAAGGAAGAAGATTTGTTCATGGCAGTTAAGATAAGTAATGTTGGATTTATCCTTATCTCCCCATCCTTGTCATTTAAAATATTTGAATTTCCATGAAGACAACAGAGGATTGAAACTTATCATTACATGCAACAACCTTTAAATTACACAAGCTTAGCAAAGGAACAAATCTAGAACAACTTGGTTCGAAATTTTTCAATTTCAATATTCAATTCCTATTTTTAGGGGATACTTTTACATTATCAAAATTGATTTTGTTTAAATAAAGATATTATGAAGAAAAATCTGGAAATAGCCGTTTCTAGTTGTTATTTGAGGGTCTATTTAATTTAAAGTCATTGTTGATAAAAGGGGTACTATACACTCAATATAAAAATTGAAGTTAAAAATACTTTTGAGCAAATTGTCGGAAACTTAGCCAAAAATTGAGCAAAAACAACTTTGTTATTACTTTAGTGCGAAAGTTGTAAAAAGCTATTTGATTGTATTATTTCAATTTCATTGTAAACATTATTAACATTGTATCTTGAGTGTGAGAGGATTAGGGAGTTCTCAAAGTCTTGTATTTAACTTAGGAAGAAGTTGGTAAGATAGGACAGAGAAAAAGAATGGATATCCTTATAATCTCTCATTGATTTTTGCTTATTGAAAAGTTTGGACTAATGGAATGACACCGACAAGGAGGAATAGGTCCCAAGTAGTGAAGCTAAAAGAGAGCAGTAGGCAAAAGGTCGAAGCTCTATAAGATTGCTTGCTTGATCTTCTTACTCCTTATCTTCTTTTCCTTCTAATTGTTATTATTAATTGTTCTTTGGGTTAACAATCAATTTCCAACTACTTATGCCATTAAAGATATTTAAAGGGGTTTTTAATCTCATAAATTTTAGTTTTGGCAAAAAGATATCAATTCACCCCCTTCTTGATATCTTATTAAGACCAAGAATTGGTATCAGAGTCTTGCTTTAATATCACAAAGAGTCAAGATCAATGGCAAAAGGTAGTGGTTCGTTGATTGTTCAACCTGGTAAGGCTCCATTCTTTGATGGTACTAATTTTCTTTATTGGATGTTTAGGATAGAGATGTGCATTAAAGTGACCGACTATCAGGCTTGGCGGATTATTTCAAATGGAGATGTTAAAGTTACAGAAAAATGTTTTACGATTGAAGAAATCATCAAAGCTGAATTGAACTCAAAGGTTAAGAATTTGCTCCATTCTATTATTGCTCCTTTTGAATTCTATCTAATCTTTTCTTGTGATATAGTTAAGGAGATTTAGGCTACACTAGTTCAAACATATGAAGGAACATATACCATTAAGGAGATGAGAATCAATACCTTAATGCAACAATATGAGATATTTTGTCTCCTTTCTAGTGAAGATATAAAAGATTCATTTAGTCGTTTCACAGCTATCACTAACGAATTATTGTCTCTTGGAAAAAGGATGAGTGATGTAGATCTTGTTAGGAAAATGCTAAGGATCCTTCCTAAGGCATAGAATGCAAAGAAGATAGCTATTGAGGAAGCATGTGATATGACAAAACTTAGTCTTAGTCAATTACATAGTAAGCTAATGGCTTATGAAGTTGAATTCCTCAAGTCAAAATGTATGTCAGAAGATCCAAAGAGAAAGTCTATGGCCTTCAAAGCTAAGGATGTTGAAGTATATTCCGAAAGTGATGAATCTCACAAAGATGAGGAAGAAGATGTATCAATGTTAGCCAGGTGTTTGAATTGTATATTGAAGAAGAAAGGTAAGAAAGTCTATAATTCAAAAAGATTTTCCACTAACAAAAGCAAAAACGATGAAGGAAAAAAAAGAAAAGAAAGTCAAAGAGAAGAAAGAGATTATGTGTTATGAGTGTAAGAAACTAGGACATATCAAATATGAATGTCTAGTACTAATCAAGAAAATGGATAAATACAAGAAACGCAAATTGTTCATGGGCACGTGGAGTGACTTGGACGAGTTAGAAGCTAAAGTAGTAATTACAGAAAATGAAACCAAAGAAGCAAACTTGTGTTTAATGGCTCATTTAGAGGTAAGCTTTGAATCTGAAAATGAATCTGATGGTGAAATTCCAGAAGATATATATGTTGAAATAAATAAGTCATTAAAAGCGCTCACTAAAGCTAATGTCATGAACGTAAGAATTGATAATGAGAATCGATAATAAGAATTAGATATTGAAACAAGAAAAAGTAGCTCTTCTTCAAATGATAAACTACTAGCAGATGAAAATGATATTTTAAAAAATGATGTGGAAGGATCACATGTTGCTAGGGAAGTGGTAGTAAATGAGAACTTGATACTAAAAGAAGAAATAAAAGGCTTCAAAGATCGTATGGATTTCTTGTCAAATTCAATACAAAATACTTTAAAAAAATTTGATGAAAGTGATAAAAAAATTTAGCTACTCATTTCGTGTCATCGTATTGATCAATCTAAAATTGGATTGGGTTATGAAAATAGTAAATTTTCACATTAAAAAAGGGAGACAACGTTTGTAAGAGAATCAATTAATAAAGAAATAACTGATAGTAAGAAAGAGGAAAAGACTATTGAGCAGGTCAGAAAGACAAGCAGAACCTCCTCTGATCAGAACAGAAAGTATTCACAAGTAAATGGATACTTTAGAAACTTGATAAAAAAGTATGTCAAAAAATATCAAACTCCAATCTCAAGAAATATGGTGAGAAACAAGTATAGAATTCAAAAACCCTATGCATGTTTCTTTTGTAACAAGTTAAGACATATTGAAAAACATTACTCTTATAAAAATTCCAAGTTCAGTGATCATCAAGTAAAAAATTAAAATATGAGCTTGAATTTTAAAGGACCCAAGCTTTGCTGGGTTCATAAATAGAGTTGATTTGTCTATGATGAATGCAAGAACACCAAGCCAAAATGAAGGGAACGTGGTATCTCAATAGTGGCTATTCAAGGCATATGACAGGAGATACGTCGTTGTACATAAACTTGGTTTGGAAAGAAGATGGTTATGTTAAATTTGGAGATAATGATAGAGGTAAGATAGTTGCAATAGGTACGGTTGGTTTTCCTCCCCACATAATAAAAAATGTGTCTTTAGTAAAAAAACTAAGACATAATTTGTTAAGTATAAGCCAATTGTGTGACAAAGGATATAAGATAACTTTTGAACATGACAAATGCATAGGCTTTAATAAAAATGAATCTAAAATCTTTGAAGGGTATCGGAAGAAAGACATTTATCTAATTAAGTCTACAAAAATTAATTCAGAAAGTTGTTTCTTGTTTGTGAATGATAATATTTTTCTATGGCATAAGAAATTGGGACATCTGAACTTCTATCAAATGGAGAAACTATCAAATAAGCATTTAGTAAAAGGTTTACTAAAGATAAAAAGTTCAAAATGATATTCGCTGTGCTGCTTGTATGAAAAGTAAGATGAGTTCTGTTTCTCATAAAGGTAAGAATGTCATCTTTACTAAAAGACCTTAAGAACTACTACATATGGATTTGTTTGGTCCTACAAGAACTTTAAGTTTTGGAGGTATGAGTTAGTTGTTGTTGATGATTTTTCTAGATTTTCCTAGATTCTATTTCTTTGCCATAAAAGTGATGCTTTTAAAAAAAATTTAAAGTATTTGCTAAACAAGTATAGAATGAAAAAAAAGAATATCTATAATTAGTTAAAGGACAGATCATGGAAAAGAATTTGAGAATAATGATTTCATAACTTTTTGTGAAAATAATGGGGTAACTCACAACTTCTTTGCGCCATACATACCACAACACAACGGGGTAGTAGAATTTAAAAACAGCTCTATTCAAGAAATGATAAGGACTCTATTAAATTAGAGTAAAATAGCTGAGCATTTCTGGGTTGAAGCAGCATCTACTGCACCTTATATTATTAATCGTGTCTATATGAGACCGTTAGCGAATAAGACTTCATATGAAATTTTTAAAGGCAAGAAACCTACTATTTCATACTTCCATATGTTTAGTTGCAAGTGTTTTGTGAAAAGAATAGGTAAAGTTTGAGGGATGAGCAAATGAAGTAATATTTTTGGAATACTCACTTAACTCTAAAGCTTTTTGAGTCTATGATAAAGCATCCAAAATAGTTGAAGAATCCATCAATGTTAGATTCATTGAGGAGACAGAACATGAGGATTCTGATGATGAAACACCAATAATCACTAAGAGAGATCCAATTCAATGAAGTGGTGAAGGGGTGTCAGAACCTAAATTAGAACTTGTGTCAAAAAGTGATTTTGAAAACTTCTCTACTCCTGGTAAGCTATAAGGGAATTTTGAAGGGTCAATAAGGATTAATTCAGATTCTACTAAATCAGAACCACAATCTCAAAGGATATCAAAAAGTAAGTCAAAAAGTCCTAAAGATTTATATACACTTCTTGCTATTTTAAGATTTAAACTGCATCATCCTCTTGAACGAGTAATTGGCAATGTTCGATCAGGTATTAAAACTGATCTAGTCTTCAAAGTATAAAAAATCATTTTGTATTGCTCTCTGGAATTGAACCTAATTCTATTGATGAAGCCTTAGGCGATATTAATTGGATTAATGCTATGCAAGATTAACTTAATCATTTCTAAAGGAATCAACTGTGGAGCTTAATGCCTAGACCTTGTGATAAATCTATAATTAGTACTAAGTGGGTATTTAAGAATAAATTAGATGAAAATGGAAAAATTGTAAGAAACAAAGCTAAATCAGTAGTTGAGGGATGTTCTCAAGAAGAAGGAATAGATTTTAATGAAACATATGCACCTATGGCAAGGTTAGAAGCCATCAGATTATTGCTTACCTTTGCTAGTTTAAAAAACTTTAAATTATTTCAAATGGATGTAAAAAGTGTATTCTTAAATGGGTATATCAAAGAAGAAGTATATGTCGAACAACCTCTAGGATTTGAAGATCCATTTAAGCTTGATTGTGTCTTTAAGCTTAAGAAGGCTTTATATGGTTTGAAACAAGCACTATGTGCTTAGTATGGAATGTTAAGCGAATTTCTACTGAGAAATGGTTTTCAAAGAGGTAAAGTAGATACAACCTTGTTCTTGAAATTCTATGATCATGATATATTAATTGTATAAATACATGTAGATGATATAGTGTTTGATTCTACTAATGAAAGTTTTTATCAAGAATTTTCTAAGTTGATGCAGACAGAGTTCGAGATGTCTCTCATGGGAGAACAAAATTTCTTCTTAGGACTACAAATTATATAGATTGATCTTGGTATATTTGTTCATCAAGAAAAATATACCAAACAAATTATGAAGAAATTTGGTTTTGAAAATTTCAAAAGGTTCATCAATTCTAATGAATACATTAACCAGGTTAGATTTAGAAGGCAATGGTAAGAAAGTAAATGAAAAACTATATTGTAGTTTGATTAGCTCTATGTTATACTTGACAGCATCTCATCTTGATATTTTATTTAGTGTATGCTTATGTGCAAGATTTTAAAGTGATCTAAAAGAAACACTCCTATCTGCTATAAAGGAAATTTTTAAGTATATCTACAGTACTGCAAAATTAGGAATCCAGTATCCTAAAAATCATAATTTTGATTTAATCGGATATTCAGATACTGATTATGCAGGTTATAAAGTAGATCGAAGGAGTACTTCCAGTACATGTCAATTTTTAGGGGACAAATTAGCTTCTTGGTCTTCTAAGAAATAAAATTCTATTGCCTTCTCTACAGCAGAAGTTGAGTATTTTTCTATTAGTAATTGCTGTGCTTAGATTTTATGGTTAAAGTAACAATTGTTGGATTATGGGTTATCTTACGAGAACATTCCTATTAAATGTGACAATACAAGTGCTAAAAACTTGATAAAAAATCCAATTCATCATTGACGATCTAAACACATTGAGATAAGACATCATTTCATTAGAGACCGTTTAAATAATGGAGATATATCGGTAGAGTTTGTGCCAACTGATAATCAATTAGTAGATATTTTCACTAAACCCCTTGAAATAATTCATTTCGAATTTGTTAGGAATGAAATAGGGGTCTATAATCTTTTTTGTTAATTATTGTTTGTCGCTGCAAACTTTATTTTCCGTGTTTAAAATGTAAAATATTACTTCATAAAGTCTAAGTTTTTTTTATTTTTATTTTCTCCTATAGTAAGTTTGTCTCCACATGCAATCAAGAACATGAGTTTTTTTTTTTTTGTCTCTTGACCATTAAAGCACGTTGTCTTTTCATGCTTAACAAACTCTTAAAGCACATTCTTTTCTTCGTGCTTAACAAATTTAAGCATTTTCAGAAGTTAAATAACTTCCCTAACTTCCTACCTCACAATTCTTTCTTATACACCCCCTTCTATCTCTCCTTTTTCTTTAAATTCTAGCATTTTTCCTTAACAAACCATGCAACTTAGAAATTCAACTAAACTTCAAACAGTGTTTTGTCAATCTAAGAAAAACCCAAAAACCATCACCATAAACCTTCTAACTCCACAGAATTGCCTCACAATAATCCAACCGGAGCTTTACCAAACCCTAACCCTAACCCTCATCCAAGCCTTGTACCTAAACCAAGTCAAGATGAAGATTCTAATCATTCTATGGAAAATGTAGAAAGAAAGAGTGAGTCAAAAAGTGAGGCTTTAGAAGAAAAGATACTCGAAGAAGAAAAGAAAAGAAGAGCCTCGTAAAGAAGAATATCAGTAAAAAAAGTAGTAACAAGCTTTGATTTTGAAGTTTCCTCCAAGAAAATCAAGAAAAAATCTTCACAAAATAAAAAAAGAAAGCAGTTTAAGGATTCTGATGAAGGTCAGAAAGAGAGTTAGAAAGTTGTTAGAAAGATTAAAGGTAAACCTATTCAGTCAAATTATTTTGATTTTTCATATTTCTCTAGCAACGGGTTATACATTAATAAAATGGTAGATTTTCTAGAGTGTAGGAAATTATGTAAATTGAATGAAGTTGTCTATAGTGAACTTGTGGTAGAGTTTTAAAAAAAATATAGATTTTAGCAAAAAGGATGTGATTAAGTTTAAGGTTAATGGGAAGAAAATTGAACTAACTAGGAAAGATTTGATCAATTGGTTCGAATTGAAGGATGTAAAAAATGATGTAGAGTTAGTAGGCTTATCTAAGAGGGAGTTGTTCAATCGTTTGAATGATGGAGTTGAAGTGACTCTTGACAGAAGTGTTTTTATATTTGACTTTGAGTTGATCATAAGAATTTTGTATAAGATGGTTATAAGTTGTATACTGCACAAAGGGGTAGTACTATAACCATATCTATTGAAGATACTCTAGTCTTATTGAGCATCAAATTGAAAAAGGATCTAGATATTCTAGGGTAGATTTTGAGACAAATATAAAGGAATCTAGATAGTAAGTCTTATGGATCTATGATTATGAGGTTACTGAAGTCTAAGGGATTTAAGTTTCCTAAGGTTTCAAAAATGCCCATACTAAGTAAAATAATTGGAGAACTTATTTTCAAACATATGGGTCAGAAGGTGTAAAAGAAGATTCCAAAGAAAAAGGAAAGCAAACTATGACACCCAAAAAGAAGTAGAAGAAAGAGTATGTGCCAATGATAAGGGGAGATCTTTACCTTGGAAAAGGAAAAGATAGAACAATGTTAGAAATTGAGTCAGAAAGTGACTCAAAACCTATTTAGATCAACCCCGGACAAACTTCTTTTAATCCTTTGAAATTCAGTAAACTAGAGTTAGAAAAGATGATTTCCAAGATCATTGAACAAAATTTTGGTGAACAAAAGACACAAGAAAAGATCAACCCTTCACTGAATGCCTCACTTCATTAACCCCCAACTCATGAAACAATACCCTTTGAAAAATCAGTCCCTTAAGATCATTCTCTTGTACTTGAGCCAACAACTGTTGTTGCTCCAGAAATTTCTCTAGCTTTGGTATCATATGTACCATTATTTGTTCCTCCATCCATTCTTACTAAATTTGTTCAGAAATTTTCTTCAGCTCAAGGAAGTCCAGCCAAGAAGCACACTCTCACAAAAACAATAGCTCACATGAAAACCAAACCTCACAAGAAGTTGTAATCATTTTAGTTTTTTTTTTTTTTTAGTTGTTCTCTCCAATAAGTTGTTTGTTTTCGTTTAGTTAGTTTTGTTTTCTACATAAGTTTCTTGCCTTGTCAAAACTTATGTACTATGCTTCTTCAGTCAATGGATCTCTTCTTTTCTTCATATATTATGTTTAGGGAGAGCATTTGAATGTTTTAAATGATAACAAAAAGGGGGGGAATTTTTAGGTACAAAAACTTCTTAAGGTAACAAAGATTAAAATTTAGTCAGAAAGTTCAAACCCCTATTTATGGTTGTGCTGATACATGTTTTTGTGTAAATATTGTTTTATTATCATAAAAAGGGAGATAATGTTGAGTTTTCCCTTAATATATTTTAATGATAACAAAAACATGTATATGAACTTAACAAGATTTTTAAGTATTTAAGGTGTTTAGAAGAAAGTAAGTTCAAACTTATGTATATCAGAGTGTATACTAGCAAGTCAAAATGTATATTAACAAACATTAGAACATCAGTAAAAATGTATATTGACAAACATCGGAACATCACTGTATGCGTTTGGAAATATGTTCAATTGCCATTTTTAAGTTGTTTTAATTAACTTGAACAAATTAAGTTGGATAAATATACAAGAATGCCTTGCTCCACTTTATTGAGTATATTTGGATAATATATTTAATTTTGTTCCACTGAGATGGTAAAGTCCATGGGGATTTTAAGAGGATGGTTAAGAATTAAATTTGAAAAATTGAGTTATTAAGATTCGAATAGTAAGTTTTCTAGCAATCATAGTTAGAATTACTCAAGGTTTGAAATATAGTAAGGACATTAATTGGAAGAGGATTCTGATATACTCTTTAAAGAAGGACCTTTTAGATACAATGAGTTTTAAAAATAGGCATGGCTATTAGTAGTTTATAGAAGACAAGGTTTTTTGGATGCAATTTTTTTAACTTAAATATATCTTATAGATTGTCAGAAACTATGTTAGAAACTTAGTAAAAAACTAAGCAAAAATAGCTTTGTTATTTCATTGTTATTGCTTTAGTGTGAAAGTTGTAAAATGTTATTTGATTGTATTGTTTTAATGTTGTTGTAAATATTATTGATATTGTATCTTGAGTGTAAGAGGATTAGGAAGTTCTCTAATACCTATGTTTAGCTTAGGAAGAAGTTAGTAAGATAAGATAGAAAAAAAGATTAGATATCTTTGTAATCTCTTGTTGATTTTTGTTATTGAAAAGTTTAGACTAGTGGAACGACATCGACAAGGAGGAACGGATCTCCAGCAATGGAGCTGGAAGAGAGTAGTAGGAAAAAGGTCAAAGCTCTATAAAATTGCTTGCTTGATCTTCTTACTACTTATCTTCCTTTCCTTCTAATTGTTATTATTAATTATTCTTTAAGTTCATAATCAATTTCCAACTACTTACACCATTAAAGACATTTAGAGGCATTTTTAATCTCATATATTTTAGTTTTTGCTAAAAGATATCAATTCACCCCCCTCTTAATATCTTATTGGGACCAACAAGTGGCATAATAGAAGGTCATATATTGATGATAGGAGGCACATTGCAACGCTTGATACAAAACTTTATTTGGTTATGTTAACTATTAATATAACAACTGTAGAGAGCTAAATTCAACTTTAAGAGCCCATTAATTAATTAGGTTTGACTTTTTGGGCTAAGGTGATGGAGTTTAAACAATTGAGTCCAAATATCTGGGATAATTAAGAGAGACTTGGCATAGTAGGCTTAGAGTATGGCTCATCGGATCGATTTGTCCAATCCAACCTTTTTTAGTTTGACTTACACTAATAATAAATAATACCTTTATCTAGGCCTAAATCCATGAAAATAACCTACTTGAGATCTATTAATAAAAGGCTTCAATCTTAACCATTGATCACCATCATAATCCGATGGATAAGATCGACTACTATTTCGTATAAATACCCCATTCACATCCTCATTTGGACAAGAGAAAAACCTTATTAATGTTGTTACTTTGCTAGAATCTTGTCTTAAAGATCAAATACTTAAACGCCTTAAGAACTTTACCCCATTATTCATCAATTGTAGAGTTTAATGCTACCGCGCTCCACCACCTGTCACCATACGTGTTAGAACCTTACCAAGATTTCTTACTTCTGCTACACTTCTTTCTCGATCATCTTGCACGAATTACTCAAGTCGTTTCCCTAGTCATGTGCAACATGACTTCACACATAGTATGCATGTAACTCTTGTATCCGTAGCCATACCTATACCCCCACATTTTTTGTGACTCTATTGGGGAGGAAAGACTTGATACTCACATCATGAGACCTCCAAGGCGAAGACAACTTGATCCTACTAATGGAATTAATCAAGAGTAAGATGTTGCTATTATGATCAATGAACAAAATCTACCTCTAGTTAGAAGCACTAATCAAGGAGATAGCACATAAGAAGGTATCCTTGACAATATACGACTAATGCATGAGATGAGAGAGATAAATTGGAACCTAAGTGAACTTGTGGTGATGTTTTCTCAATGTACGCTTGCTTTGGCTGCCTTCTCTACTGTACAATAGGGAGCAATTTCCTTGAATCCTTCTAAGTTGGTACAACATTCTACCCCACTTAACCCTCCTATTGTCAATAAGTAAGTTACTCTTAGAGTTGAAGAGCAACTTCCTGTAGTAGAATCCACAACTACACAAGAGTCATTACTTGAAGTAAGGAACCAAGGAGTTCATATGAGAAACTTGTCATCTTTATGTACTATCAATGTAAGAAGCATGGAGTACAAAGAATGAAAGGCATGAAATAAGTATCATGTAGACTAAATACACTACGCCCTTTGCAAGTGAAGATTAACTATGTTTATCTATTTAGAGAACAAGTCTTTAAGGAGCTAAAATCTTCTATGCTTAATGTCAAAAATCGAGTATGATATCAAGATCATTTTCATCATGAAACAACAAGAATTATAATAGGTTTTACCAATAGGATGGTAAATATTTACATATATAGGAAGCAAGCAACAATGGTCAAGATGTAAGTAGTTTCAAACAAGATACTCCAACTCATCACCTCAAAAATACATAAGTGGAATTTGCTAAGTTTGTGATTAGAAAAGTACAATCCACTTACAAATTTTACCAATCTTTATATGTGACACAATAGAAAGTGTGTAATTCAGGAGAATAAAGACATATCTACAAATTCATCTAACAAATGATTGTGTCATTTATGCTTCAAGGATGTCAAAATTACAACAGTAAACCTAAGGTAATTTCGATTGAACCAAGCTTACGTAATAGGGGCAAAGATGATATTATGCACATTGCAACTCAAGATATTTCCAAGTCTTGAATATTATTGTATAGTTGAGTACTTAGAGTGAATTGAAACTTATGTAAGCAATTAGAGCAGATTACCTGCGATAATAGACTTGACCAACAAGCCATAAGCATCGGCTATGAATTGAAACAATAGTAGTTTGTATAGCTCTTTGCAACAGCTAAACCTAACTAAAGTTCACTAGCTCCTAGCAGTAGCATAATACATTAATTGACCTTATTGTACTTAAACATAGTAATGTAAATGTCATGAAAAAGTTACAAACCAATAAAAAGCTTGCAATAAGCACTTAACATGAACATAACCGCAACATGGCAAGAAGCATCCACATGGTAGCAACAAGAATCGAGTTGTTGATTTGAAGACAACAGCTAGCTACACTAAGTAAAAGAAAGCTCTATGGAGTTGTAGTAAAAACTCCACACTGACGAATAAATCAACTATTATTTAATTGATTTCAATGAAAATTCCACATCTATGCCTAAATGACAGCAACTCTACATAGTTTGTGGAACAATAACACAACAAATCACCCAAGTATGTCTCGACTTGAGTCTCTTCACAGCGGATGAAAGAATTAAGTGCTGTGCATCCCTATTAATAACCTAATAGTATGTCTCCATCTAAGTTCACTAACATTTAAATAACCATGTAGCTATCATTACAAGGATTGTTGAGAGATGCCATAGAAAACAAAGTTTGAAATATTCGAGTTGTTAAGATGAAACCAAAGAGAACACTTATCACAAGATAACAAAATCAAAAGCATAAATTAGTCGAAGAAAAAAAAAATATAAAGTTCTAACCTAAGCAAACATAGCATAATCAAAGATCTAGGTTGCAGTAGCTCAACTGATATATGTTTTTAAATCCAAACATTCCACTACGCCAAGAGCAAGATGAGTATGGCAACTGTTACTCATTAGTTGTTCAAGCATCAATTTGTGGTCATGATTAAAACTTTATCTATGAGGTCTCTTTTATTTCTCTTTTCCTCTCTTTGATGGCACCATATGAGAGGTTTTATTTTTCTATTTTTGATTTAGGATGTTAGGTATTATGTGTACAAGAAAGAAAATGAAGATACATTTACTCTTGAACGCCAGCTGTAAGTTTAGTATGAAATCAACAAGGGAATATGCTTTAGAGTGATTCTTGTTCCTTATCCTTATCTCAATGGTGAATGATCATAAGGGTATAAAAGAATTAGGCTAAAGATATCACTTCATAATTTAGGTGATTATTTGTAAGGCTTAATAGCTTAACAATTAATAGGATTTAACTAAGGAAATGGACTTGTTTCCTTTCTTTCCTTTTATTCACGTAGACTAAAGTTTGGCTTCATAAGCATCGTTAAAAGCTTGGCATGTGGCTCCAATTATGCACTAATACAATTTGCTTTTGCTTGCATACATGATATGGAAACATGTTCGCCTTTAGAATCATGTTACTAATTTCATGAGTTGAAGAACAATTTTCTAAATAAAGATTAAAAAATTCGTTTTGCTTCCAAAGCATTGCCTTGAAAACCTTATAGGGGACGCTATCCTCTTGACCCTTGCTCATTAACCAACTAGCCGGATTGTCGTATTCGTAGTATAATGAATAAGATTTAGTTAACACAAAGTATTTACGTTATATGTGAAGACCATAAAAGAAGAATGCTCTCAAATCAGAAGAAAATCAAGGCAATATTGAAACATGGAATTAGCCTAATGAGATTGCCAATGCGAAGTTAGCATGCTAATTTAACTCAACAGAATGAACAACTCATATGGATCGAATCGAAGAGACAAATTAGCTAAAAAAGAGACAACTTAAAAAAGATTTATTTCAAAGTGTTGTTTTAGGGACTTTGTGCAACTCAATCCAACTAAGGTATGATACATGATTAAGAGGTATTGTGAACTTATGCACATAAACAACTCTTAAATGAATTTGATAGTGACGCAGTTGTTTAATTATACGTATGTACGTGAGTCATTTAAAAGACTCATTCAATGACTAAACCCTTTTGACTTTGTTCGAAGGACTTTGGTTAGGGGGCAAAATATAGAGAGCTAAATTTAAGTTTGAGATTTAAGCTCATTAATTAATTAGGTTTGACTCTTTGGGCTAAGGTGACGGGGCCGAAAGAGTCGAGTCTAAATAATTGGGATGATTAAGAAGATTTGGTATGGTAGGCTTAGAGTAAGGTCCCTTAAATCAATTTATCCAATCTAACCATTATTAGTTTGGCTCATACTAAAATAATAAATCAAGCCTTTATTTAGGCCTAAACCCATAAAAATAACCTACTTGAGATCCATTAATAAAAGACTTCAATCTTAATCATTGATCACTATTACGATTCGATAGATAAGATCAACTATTATTTCCTATAAATACTCCATTCACATTTTCGTTTAAATAAGATAAAAATTCTCATTAACGTCATTACTTTACCGGAATCTTATCTTAAAGATCAAACACCTAAAACATTAGAACTTTACCCAATTATTCATCAATTGTGGAGTTAGTCCTCCACCTATCATCATACGTATTAGAGCCTTACCAAGATTGCTTATTCCTCCTCCCTACACTTCTCTCCTGATCATTCTACATGAGTCACTTAAGTCATTTCCTTATTCGCGTATAGTACGACTTCATATACAGCATGCACGTGACCCCTGCATCCATACCTACACCTCTACAACAACTATCATAACTAATATTGTAAAGTTATGTTGTAGTTGCTAACTTAACCAAAGGTATAATATGTTATATCATAACATTGTAATGTTGGCATATGGTATAATACATTGCATAATAACTCTATTTAACATAAGCAAAGTATCTCCAGCAAAGCTGTTAATGCTTGAGATATTATACTTAGAAATAAATTTAAGATTCAACCACCATAATAATAACATAAAACTAAATAACATGAATGTGGCAAGAGAGAAATTCATTGGAATTAGGTTTTCAATGAGAGTTTATAGGAGTTTTTAGAGAAGTCCTTAGCTTAATTAGACCATTGGATTTGAGCTTGAAGATGTATCATGATTTTCTAAATAGGATTTCCTTGATAGTAATTTTTGTTTTGTGTTGATGCTTTCAATTTCTATTAAGTGTAATCACCAAGATATGAACATTATTATTTCTAGTCTACAATTTTCTTTTGTACAGTTGGCTATACCTTGTATATGTTACATTTCTTCAGCAATGTTGTTGTGTTCTATTTTATATACCAACCCCGTGTATATGTATAATTTCCAAAAAACTTTATTGCTTACAATCATTCACTTAAATAATTTAGACATTAGCTAGCCATAGCTCCTGCATTTATTTGACATGACTGGCTATTTTTCATTTGTATAATCCATATGCTTGAAGCTTTGAATGTTCAATGATTGTATACAAAGGATATTAGGTGTTAAGTACTCCATACTAAATTATATCCACATCTCTTTGTCTTGTGGGTATTTGGTCAATATGAGGTTCATGTAGTACCCTGCCTCTCGAGGCATTAGCTTTTATTTTTTCCTTCTAGCTATCTCTTGGTACTGGGGAGATGAGTCGCTATAAGCCATCCTTAAGCTAGGGATACGGTGGAGTCAACCTATTTTGATATAATCATCTCAATATATAATTGAAATCATCATACTTTTCTTTATTGATAATATATATCAATTATGAATACTTTACAACATGGGCTCACCATAGAGTATCACATGTGAATTGTGTCAAAGACATTACATAATCCAATTCATGACTACATCGTTACATTCAATTGGAATTCACTAAAACCTATGGGGTAGCATGGAGATGTTCTTAAGTGTTCACATCTTAGTATCAATATATAATCTTCTAGCTAAATGCTCTTTTACCTTGTCCCAGTTTTTAAGTCCTATCATTCTTTGTCTTCTTTGACTTGTGACCTAGCAATGCATAAATAAACATCCCCCTCAACTCTCTATAAGCTAAGTAAGAATGGATAAACACAAATAAGGTACAATAAGTCTAGTAATAATAATCGATCCAATACTTAGATATTTCACATGTAACAAAAATCACTTAGCCAAGTTAGGTTTTGTAAACATTTCCAATAAATAACAAGGTAGTAGTGATCAAATATTTTCAACCATATTGCATAAATGCCTATCCTATAAGTTAATGCAAACAATACATGCCATGTTAATGAACATGAACCAATGTATCAACACCGATTTCCTAGTCTAGCCTAGGCGATTAGAAATTGTTAAGGGATCCCTGAATAATTTAATCCTAGGGCTACAATAAGTATCATGCCATGATGTACCAAGAATTAAGTTAGCACAATATTGAGCATGGTTATAAAGCAATACATCCTAGTTTCATAGCACATGTTATTCAATTAACCTAGTCTTTCTTTGGTGTACTTCATCTTTATAAACTAAAATCTTGTGTTGGGTTCATTTAAGCGAACACCTTAAAGGTTGAACCATCTTCCTAGTGTTTTTTAAGGTCATATTATGTCATCGTAACTTCTTATAAAATCAGCAAATCATATAATATAGTTTCTAAGCTAAGTTCAATTAACCAAGCGCATGACTAAACTTAATTAACCAAGATCACAAGCATTACATATTCAGCAAGCAACACATCCAAGATTCAACATCAAACTCAGATAACGAAGCACATTACAATGGAACTACACAACTTGAAACCTAGTGAGTAAACAAAGTTCTACTCTTAAATATACAATATCCACTTACTTGAGAGTAGTATCCCTCGCTTTGAATAGCATCTTTGAGTTCTTTGTTATTTAGGTTACCTAGAATTAAGAGTTGTATTTTAATGTCTATCTAAGTTATGTAAACGTTTTATTAAAGCTTAAGTGTTTAACTAAGAGTACTTTGGTAGTACCTAAGAACTTCTATAAACCTTCTACACGATCCTTTTTGTTTAGGTTCTTATTATTAAAGCTTAAGTGTTTAGCTAAGAGTACTTTAGTAGTACTTAAGACCTTCTACATAATCCTTTTTATTTAGGTCCTACTAGGGAAGGGTCCTTATTAACCTCACTACTTGTACCTTTTACTTAAGATTGGTTTTAGGATTCATGGTTAAGGAAGCTTTTACTCAAGCTTCTATTCGTATTTACTTTTAGGTTTCACTTTATGTTTCACTAAGGAATTTTCTACTTAAGCTTCTACTAAGACATATTTTAGTTTACTTAATTAGGTATCTCACTAAATACCTTCTATAGAAGCTTTTATTGACTATCATATTAAGACCTTCATAGGCAACCTTCTATAGAACCTTCTATAAGGCCAAATGATGCCTTAACTCACTAGAACTATACACAACCATTAGGACTCACCAAGTTTTGGACATAACCATTAGTAAGACCATCCAAAGATCATATTTAAGATTTGGACAATTTTAAAACCATGCATGCTCGTTTTCCAACACATAGCCGTTTCGGTTTTGTGAAATGGATACTTTTTGGCCTCAAAATCATATGCAACTTCATGAAACACCATTTTAACACCAAAAATGTGGGAAAAAAGTTTTAGATTTTGCTAATACTACTTAAAGATCGACAATTTTTTTTTTTTAGATTTTCAAATTTGGCAGTTTTTGGTAAATCAAAATTTACAAAAATCTATCAAGAAAATTTCAAAAAACTTTTCACATAACTTAAAAATAAATATTATGAGGAATCTACAAAAAAAAAAAGTTTTAGCTTAAAATAATATCATTTGCCCTTTTGAAAATCAAATAAAAAATTTGCTTAAAACGGCCCGTTTCTTAAGAGTGATATATGAGCAATGCTTATTTTGAAAAATTGACACTTGTCTAGGAAAGTATACTAAAAGTAGCTTGAGAATACAAATTTTCATAATTTTCTAAGTTAGTTTGCTATTTTCAACAAATTATTGAAATTGAGTAAAAATCAAGACTCATCGACATAACATTTTCTAACCATCCAACAATGGTATCACCATATCAGCAAGCCTAGGCATTGGTTGTGCTCTTATATAGTGGTAGCGTTCACTTGATTTAGGTTCTTTGTTTGTCTAGATTCGTATACTGTTTTTCCTATTTTTCTCTCTATTTTTCTAAGCATTCTAGAACTACTTAAATTTTCTTAGATTGTAATCTAGTAAAAGATTGCAAATGAAGGAAGTTTAGGCTATTTATAAATACTTGAGTTGAATGCATGATGGACATGTGTCATGCTCATCCCTTAAATTATGTGCAAAAAACCACCTACTTCTTTTGTTTTGTCTTTTTAACTCATGAGCTATACTTGTTTTGGTTTCCAAACCATGAACTACCTTTTTTTTGGTTTTCAAAACCATCTACAACCCACATTTCCACAAAACCATCCTTGATTATTTTATTTGTTAAATTCTTTTATTATTTAATATTTTTTCTTTATAAGCACAAGCTTCTACAAAGGACTTCCAAGCTTTTAGAAGGCTCTATTCCCAATCATATCCCCTTTTTATTTATATATTTTTAAATCAATTATATTTGCCAAACATATATTCCTTTAATAATATTTCAAGCGTAGTCATGGACTTCCCTATTTAAACAACTTTTGGTTTTTGATTAACCTAAGACTTTATTTAATTATTTCATACATACATATTGTTTTAATGATCCCATTTCATAGAAAAATTTCTTCTAATATTTATAGCCTAGCCAAGAACTTTTGCTTAATTCCATTGACCTTGTTTAATGCCCTAAATTTAGTGGGTTTGAAACTCTAGGATATTATAGTTCATGAGTTGAACAATAGCAATATTAGTATATTAGGAATCAAACAAACAACGAAAGCAAAGTACAACCACTTTGGCATCATGCAAAACATATGAAAACATGGGAAAAATAAATATGTTAAAGCAATTGAACAAACAGGTTGCTATCACCTATCAGCACATCAGTTTGAGAAAGTGACAAACACATGGAGAGCAAATATTAATTTTATATGAAGTGGGGATAGTAGCTGATCAGAATATGCACTTAGCGGGTTATGACCAAACGGAGTGAGAGAATCCA
Organism: Lumnitzera racemosa; assembly: GCA_024138005.1. Lineage (NCBI taxonomy): Eukaryota > Viridiplantae > Streptophyta > Magnoliopsida > Myrtales > Combretaceae > Lumnitzera > Lumnitzera racemosa. Next base: position 24,937,593 of record JAMXBC010000004.1, on the reverse strand, counting down.
TTCTCCATATTAATTGCAGGTCATGAGTTGTATCAAGGAATAAGAGTAGCATACGTTTCTTGAAAATGTCAGTAGGCTTTAGTAGAATGAGCACTGAACATGAAGCAACAAATGCCATAATAGACTGACGAAAAATTAAGAGCACAGCCATAAACTTTAGACAAGTGCATATAACACTTCAAGTATGTTCAATTTCAATGTTCAAGTATGACAAGATTGACAACACACAAATGCATTAACAAATTAAGTATAGCCAACCCGATAAGAAGTAACCAATATACCTGCACCAGCCTTGAAGTATTCCCAGTGGACCTGCATGAAGATAACAAACATTAAATGATCAGTGAACCAATGGCTATGACGGTTTTTTAAAAAAATATAATAATAATTTATACTTTTCCTTCATTATTGAAATATGTAATTTATAATTTATAGTTTTCCCTCGTTATTTTGTCCAACTAGTTCTCCATGTTATTTTGAATTGTCTGGTTGCCCTAATCCTTTCTTTACTGATACTTTTTCTTGTAGATATACAAGGTTGAACAGAAAATCCAAGCTCTCCAAACTGGGAAAGCAAAGCCATAAACTATAGGAAACTTTGTTTGCTTTAGAAAGATTCTAGGCTTGTTTGCATTTTTTTTTTTCCCCTGGAACAGCCATGTATACCTTTCAGACATCATTTGAATCGTCTTTTTCGACATAATTTATTTATTACTGGTTGTTAAGGATGGCTAACCGATTCTATTGGATTAGTATTTCAAAGTTAACCGAACAGAACAAGGAAAGCCATGGCTAAGCCAATTTTGAAAAGTTCAAAGATTCGGCCTATTAGATTAGTATTTCAAAATTAGTGGTCGTTTTGTCTTATTTGAAGAGACAAAAATATCTGTGGGAGAACTGATAAGCATGACTTATTACACTCCTTTGTAGATGATCTTTCATGCATTATCAAATCATACCAGACAGCATAAAACAAAGAAAGAATTGTGACTACCTGTCTCTAGCAGCTCTACCAACCAGATCGCACTGCCTCTAAGAACCAGAGAAGAATTATGAGTTGCTGCTGTTCCTGCCGATGATAAAAGAGAAGGAAGGGGGTAAGAAAAATTACCTACTCTGATCCAAGAAAAGAGTACTTTCCTGTATATATCATGACATATCTAGGCTTCTCTTCCAATCATAGGACTAACACACCAATGCAGATGTAGAATAGTATGACCATCAATCTATTGTCGGATTCAAGAATAACATCAAGCCAGCCATTTTGTACTGCAGTTCTAAGTCCTTTGCAAACTGCAAACTTTGTTTCCCATACAGAAGTAGCAGCAACAGTTGTAATAAGTCCAATTTTTTTTATGATGTTTCAATTTTTCAGGTAATATACCACACATGTTATGTACTCCTGATTGATCATAACTTTCAACACTCCCAGAATTATACTTGTATGTTACTATAATAATACAGTTCATGTGACCTCACACAAGTGAATTATTGATAACTATTATACACCAAATCACACAAGTATTTGAATTACAAACACTCCTAAATTCACTTAAAGCTCTTATGGGATTCCTATCTAAGATTAGCCTAACACAGGTAAGAGAAGGTAAAATCAACGATTCATACATGGGAAGATAAGAAGAAGAAGAAAGCCAGACACAAGCTGGACATGAAAGAGATTTCACTGTAATTGTTCTCTCAATATTTTTGGCACTCATGTACTACTGGCTATCAGCTAACACCCATCTAACATTAAACTGCAGAGTGAAGTTGAAAGAAAGAGAGCCAAAGCATTGCAAAACTTTATAAGTGAAACGGAGAGGATCAATCAAATAGCAGGTGGAGCAAGAGCTCAGGCAGAGGAAAGGAGAAGAAACGATATGCTTAAGGTTGAAGAGAAAGCAAATAAAATTCGATTGACAGGGGAACTCCCTGCGACATGTTTTTTGCTTTTATAGATCACGAAATTAGGTTGGCTACAAACCTATAATAACCACAAATGTAAGTAGTGTTTCGATGTTCTATAACTGATTTTAAATATCACAAACACAATGTTCTTTGTACAATGAGGAAACCTTGATATGTCACTCGAGCTAAAATCCGTGTCAACGTAATATGCCTTTAATGCGACAGATCATTAGTCATATGTTGTCTATAGGAGATATACTGTTCAATTGCAAAAAGGAATCATCCCGCTCAAATAAATAGGAGTCAGCATATCAAATATAAGGCTAATACAAACGGTCAAGGGAGGCCATTAAAGCAACATCTCTTGCCCCAATTAAAAGAAAGAAGAAACTTATAGATTATTTTGCCCCCAAAGTAAATCTTTGGATCTCCACTATGGAAAATGTAAATTATTAGTGACATGTACTATCAGCAGCTTCAATGTGAACCTCTGTTACCTGCACTTGGAGAAATCCAGTGATATACCAGGGTCAACACAGCACGATTTCGTCACGGGTGTCGGCTATCTGGCCGATACTTCAAAAGCTAGGGCGGACTAGGTTTTTGGATTTCAAGATATCCCTCTATAGCATTTCAACAAACACTATGTAAGCTTGAGTAAATCGCAAATCAATTAGTTGATATTTTCACCAAGCCTTTTGATAAGATCAAATTTGAATTCTTACGGAATGAAATTAGTATTTGCTATCCATTTGCATGAATTATTGGTTGATTAGCATTTTGAAAAAATTGTGTATAATAATTCACATATTTTGTATAATTAATTCCTATATGTTATGGAATTTAGTGTATGCTTACATTTATTCCATTTGTTAATTTATTTTTTTTAATTTATGTATTTTAGTATAACTCTTTAATTTATTTTGTATAACTAAATATAGTATTTTAGCTAGTAAAATAATATTATTAATTATTGGGTATAAAATCTTAGGATAGTTAATATTGTAAAATTTTAATGTAGTTAATTATTTCTTAATTTTTACTATTGAGGATAATAAGTGAGCCACAATTTTATTTTTTTATCTTTTTTGCTTCCTCTTGCTTTAGCTATTGACAACAGCCAAATCATCCACTTACTTTTTTTTTTTTTTTTTTTGCATAGCCTCTCCATGATAAGTGAGCTTCTTTTCTTTGTAATAACCAACTTCTTCCCTCTCTCTTTATTTCTAATCTTGATTTCATCTCCACTTTCCTACTTACAATCACCCTCATGTGATCAATTTACAGCACCTTTATGTTCAATTCAATCATTATTGCAAGTCATTTCACTTACACATCTTCTCTTTACATTCTCTCTCACTCTCTGAATTTTTCTTTGAAGCTCATTCTTTCTATGGCTCCAAGAAAGTCTTTTTGTTTTGGTTTTAAAATCAAGAAAGATCCTAAGAATACTGAAGAAAACTCATATTCTTTAGCAGATGAACCTTCAAATTATGAACAAACCCCTATTTAATAATCTCAAAAACCTAGGTCTAAAAACTGTAGCCCTAACCTTAACTAATCTAAAATTCTTACCAAAGGAAAGGAAGACGATGATGAGGTTGAGAGTTCTTTAAGAGAGGAAATTGCTGAGATAGAAGAAGGAACTAAATAAAAAACTGAGGAAGATGAAGAGGAAACAGAGGAAGAAGATAAATCTATAAGTGAAGAAAAGGGAGGCAAGCCATAATCAAAATCAGAATCACATGCAAAGTTGGATCTAGATTTTGAACCAGAAGTAGAAACTATTTTTGAGTGTTTTGAGCAAATTAAGGCCGAGAAGAAAAAGGTAAGGCTTAGAATTGTGTTTGTTTCATTTTTTAGACAAAGACAGTTCATAGAGCTAAGCATTACTAAGTTTGAGTTTTTCCAAAAGAATGGTTTTTATTAAGAAGAGTTTTTAGATATTTTAGGATGCAAGAACATCTGTACTGTTGAGACTATTGTGTATGGACAATTGTTAATTGAGTTTTATAATAATCTTGACATGAATCAAAGAGAAGTGTAGCTATCTAAAGTGAATGGATAGAAAATAGAAATTTCGAAGGATGATATTATAAAATATTTTAAAATTCCTAGAATGAACAATGATAGGGAATTAATGAAATGGTCGAAGAAGCAAATTTTTAAAGAGTTGAATAAGAGTGAAAGGATTTGGCTTAGAAAAGAACTTAGCATTTTTAACTTTAGGTTAATTGTGTGAATGCTGCATAAAATGGTTAGCAGTTTTATACTTCCCAAGAAGAGAAGTACAACTAGCATTTCAAAGGAAGATGCCATGGTTATTTTATCCATCCCAAGCAAAAAGAAATTGGGCATTACTGCACAAATCATTAGGCATGTATTTATGACTAAGGGATAAAGGCCTTATGGTAATTTTCTAATGCAGTTGGTTGTGTATAAGAAGGTCAAAATTCCAAAGGTGACAAAAAGGAGATACCTATTAGACTGATAGGAGAAGATAACTTCAACCACATGGGTATAAATATGAAAAACAAGATTTGGTACACTAATGATTGGGCATTCTATGTGCATGATAGGCATAAGAAGAATAGGCTACCTAAGTCATAGTTTGAGGGGGAGTTATTGAGAGCAATTTAGAGTTCGATTGATAACCTGAATTAGAACTTGTGAAGAAGGTTAGCAAGAAAAGAAAGGGCAGGAAGAAGAAATCTAAGGAGGATTATGAAGTCAAAGTAAGAGGAAAGTTCAAGATTAAGGAAAAGAAAAAAAACCTAAATTAGAAGATGATTCAAAAGTAGTTTAAAGGAAGAACTTGGTGATTCTTCCAAGGCAGAAGTAGTTTTCAGGACATAAATTGAAGACATGATATAGTCTAAGATAAACTGGCTGTTGACCCAACTTTAGGCATCTTTCAAAGAAGAAGTTGAAAAACAACCTTTCAAATGATCTTCTAAAACTCATTCTTCACTTATGAAGTCATCCCCTTAACTTGTTGTGGAACCCAAAATTCTATCATCTAATCCTCCTCCAAGAAATCAACCTAATCATCCATTATTTCCAAAATCTCTAGATGCTCCATTTAAACAACAACCCTTGAGTCCAACTGAGCAAGAATCAACAAAACAACCATCTCCATAAGCTGAACTAAGCTTGTCTACTGTTCTAATTACTCCAACTGCTAAACCAGTCCAATCATAAGAGGAACTAGAATCACAAGTTCCTTCCATAATAATCCTTCAACAACAATTTTGATGCTTTCATGGAAAGAGTTTACCCCATCTCCACTACCTCCACTATTGTCTTCTTCAAGCACTCTATGGATTAAGAAGAGTTGCTTAAAGAAAAAGAAGAAGAAATCAACCTAGCTATTAGTCATTTCCGTTATATTTTGTTAGTTTCAAGTTTATGTTATCTAGAGTCAAATTCTATTAAGTATCTATTCTTTGTGATTTCTGTTTAATGTTTTAGTTTTCTTTATTGTCAAAATCATGATTAGAATCAAAATTAGAATCAAGCTGATGTAATCATATGTATCAATGGTGTATCAGTCTTTCATTTCTCTAATTTGTTATCTATCTTTTCTTATTTATATTAGATTTAAGGGGAGTAAAACATAAGTGATGATAACAAAAAGGGAGAGAAATATGGAAAAATATTGAATTCAAAAAGTTAATCTAACTTTGAGTTGATATGGAAGGATAAGTTCTAGTATAAAAAAATTTTGAAAATTTTTGGATTTTAAAACTCTCTTATTAAATTTGTTGAGAACTGAAATGATAATTGTTCAATATGTTTTTGAGAAAGGATTTTGTTATCATAAAAAAGAGAGAGAATGTTGTGAAACTAAGCCTTTGACCTACTACCCTAGATACAAAATAGTGAACTACTCTTACTATACACGAGACCTAGAAAGTATAGATGAGAAAAAATAATAAAATAAAGCAATTAAGAGAAGTTTAAGAAATAAGTTTAGATATTTAACCATACCCGAACTATTAGATATTAACATGAATTTGGGAGTTTAAAACAATTTTGAACCTTTGGACAATTTTGTCTGAATTGAGCCAATAAAACACACTTTTATTGGTAAGTTCGATAATTATAGAAAACTCGATGTTTAAGCACCAAAACGTAACAAACCTTTGGAGATAAATTATTTGGGTTGTACAAATAATATTGAGGAGTCAAACAACATGTAATGTGATTATATAGTCACATTATACACACGTTATATACTTGATACATAAATATATTATAAAATATACAAAATAATTATTAAAAATTGTAATTAATTAATAGAAAATTATATAAAAAAATAACAAATGAACATGGACAACTTAGAAAAGGATGTAGCTGGTTGGGAATCAATAATACACTAAGAGAATTGAGCTGGCAAGGACAAATCAAGCTTACTTGTAACAAAATACAAGAATAACCCATAAATGGACACTTGTAACTCACTTCTCTCTACTTTACTAACTTAGGCAATGTACAAAAGGATCCAAATTTCACTTTTTAATCATTTTGGCAATTGAGAAACATAAGAAATCTCTTTGAAAACATAAGAACATAAATTACACAAAAATAGGGAAAAATTAGAGCAAAAGCAAGAGATTTAGGGTTCCTATAGCTACACTAAACTTGACATCGCATGGTTTGGCACTTAAGCATTTGGGGGCAAGAGAGACTGTGTCGACAAACATTGGTGGCTAGAGTACCGTGTGCCGACAAGGGTAAGTTTTTACATCTGATTTTATTTAATTTACTAAAAATAGCAAATTAGCTTAGAAAATTATGAAAATTTGTTTCCCTTGGTTTTTTTACATGTATTTTCATGTAATAATTTTATTTTGATCAAATAACATTGAATTAGGGTACTTGCTTAAGAACATTCCTTGTGATTACAAATTCTAATCAATTTTTTTAAATATTAAATGATATTCTTTTGAGTTGGAAAATTATATATATCCCTTGGTGAAAATTTTTTTTGAAAAATATTACTTTTACTATTTATTATGAATTATTTAGTATTGGTTGGTAGTTTTATCGATTGTGCTAAATCAAAGGATTTTTATGTAATTTGTGTACAAAACCAACTTAGCATGATTTTAGGAGTTTAGCATCATTAAGGTATATGTTATACTATGATTTGGAGAAAATTATAATTATTTACCTATTTTAGCTATTTATTGAAAAAAATTAGAGCCAAATTATGAATTATAAAGTATGTTATATAACGGGCCACTTTAGTGATTGACATGACTAGAATACGATCCTAGTATTTTATGAATATAATGTGTATCTCATGGATTTTGTGAAGTATAAATACTAAGTAGAACCTATTTCCCAACTAATTATACATATTTTGCACTATATATTAATTAAGGTTAGAGTTAGTATAATTGGTGCTATAGTATAAGAGAGTTCAAGTTGCTATTGTGACTAGGGTAATTTACCATGAACTTAGGTTAGTTTATTTGAAAAGTGGAAATTGGATAAGTGAACATGATATTATGGGCAAGTTAGAATCTAATTTAGAACCAGTTTCAAAACTTGCTATACCTAAGTATTACTAGGTAAGTTGAACTTAGACCACTAAACCAAATATAATATTAGGGATTTAAGATAATAAATTGTAAATATAAGTTAATCGATACCTAGCTAAGAATTTAAAGTAAGCAAAATTTGGGAGTAATTTAGAAGTAATTTCAAAAGCAAAATCAGAATCAAAATTTAGAGACAAAGTTAGAAATAGCCTAAAGCAAATAACAACTAACTAGAGAGTACTAAACTAGTATATATATATATATATGTATGTATGTATGTATGTATGTATGTATGTATGTATGTATATATGTATGTATGTGTGTGACATGTAGTTGACCTTAGAAGTACTTACTCTTGTTAGGTGAAGCCATAAAAGAGGAAGCTTATGCTAACAAGTAAGTTGGAAATATACTACTAGCTAGGTAAGTGGATCTAACCTATGCTTGAAGTAGATATATTGCTATTCATAACACTACGTATGTTTGATGCTACATTAATCAAATATGGCTATGTCTTAGTTGAACTATTATGTTGTTATATTGGATGTTGATGCGGTGTTTCTCAATGATGGTAGCCATATCTTGGTTACACAGTTATGTTATTACATTAAATGTCGATGTAGTGTTTATAAATAATTGTACTAACTTAGAGAGTTGAGTAATTGCTAACCTAATCTTTTGAGTGTTTACCTAAGTGAACCCTAAGTAAGATAATAGATTTCTAGTAAGGAGAGACCAAAAACTAGATTGACATAACTAAGTTGAATAAAACTTAAAAACTGATTGTATGGAATGATATACTTAAATTATTGTTGCATAGCATGTCACAAAAGATACCTATGGGTCAAACTTGTCAAAATAAGGCTTCCAAGTAATCAAAGCAAAGCAATGGTTTTATGAAGTTAATTTTGGAAGCATATAGATTTATGTTGCTCATGTAACTTGACTACTCTTTATAGTTTGATTTGGTAGACTACTTTGTGGATTCTAATTTGGTAAAAGCAAAGTTAGGGGTCATACTTTGATGTACCTCCGAGGTCAAATACACAAAGAAACACCATAATGAAACGAGTTGAAAAGAATTAAAAGAAAAAGCTTGCAAAAACCTGGGTAGCTATTGAATGGATATGATACACCACTCGATCTTACTCGGCCTATAATTTGTTGGATATAACATATCGGTCTGAACTAAAGAGTCACTTGCCATTGCTCTTTATTAAAGGGAATAGATACCACTACTCTTTACTAAAGAGAATAGATAAGAGTTGAAGGATAATGAGAACAATAAGGTTGCTTAATGTGAATAATTCTATATTGATTAGTTGATCGTTTGCATACAAGAAAGTGGGGGTTTATATATCCATCCACTAAGGTTACTTTACATGTATGAAAAGACTAAAAGGTAATCTATAACTAAGTTACATAAGACATACTAAAAAGGGTAAAAGAGACAAAGAATATTCAATGCAAAAGAGTGAAGAATCCTTCTAGAAAGATCGTATTAAAAGACTCGTGTCACATAAAGGATGGGAGTTATGACTATGATACAAAGTAGGGGAAATAGAAAGTGCTGGTAGTCAAGGGCCAACTTGATTTGGATTAGGCTAGGGACCAATTAGTTATTCTGAAGAGAACGTAGCTCAATTTGTAGTCACATGCCTGTAGTTCGATTAGGAGATCACCTTAGCTATTCTTAGGTTGTTTTTTAGGATAAAGTATCGCTACTGAATAGGGACGAATTTGATATAAGTAAGGATCTAATAGTTAGGTTGGTAGGAGATTGACTTAGGATAAGAATCTCCATCTTGGCTATGGCTTAAAGCTAGTATCCTTTGAGCAAGTCCTTAGAGTCCTGTAACTTGGCTATGTGTGATCGGTCTACAGGTTTGATTCCTATCATCTACTTAAGGGTCAAAAAGATTTATCCTCAAATCTGGAGCTATCTCTACTCTTTCTTCTAAGGCACTTATAGGGTCTTCTTCTATCGATTGGTGAAGAATCAAATTAGACACATTGAACGTGGAAGAAACACTATAGTCATTAGGCAACTCGATTTGGTAGGCGTTGCGATTAATCTTCTTCAAGACCTTGAATAGACCATCAACACGAGGAGATAGCTTGTTTTGTCTTAAGTGTGGGAATTATTTTTAACTAAGGTGAATCTATACTAAGTCTCTTAGTTGGAAAGAAACAGTTTGGCAGCTTTAGCTACCAATTTCTTACAGTCTCTGATTGAACTTGACGATCTTCTTAGTTATAGACTGGTGTAGCTCATGCAATTCTTGGGCTCGGTCAACTCTAGATCGACTTTCTACAGTAACTGTTGGGGTGCTAATCATATCTAAGGGAATAACGAGGTTAAGGTTCTTAGATGGCCTTAAATAGGGTCTTCCCAGTAGTACTATGAATAATTCAGTTTTATGTGAACTCTACAGCTGGTAAGCACAAGTCCTAATCCCTAAAGTTCTTACCTACAATAGCTCTAAATAGATTTCCTAGCATCCTATTCACCACTTCAGTCTAGCCATTAGTTTGAGGGTGGCTACTAAAGTTGAATATAAGTTTAGTTCTAAGTCTTCTCTAAAGAGTCTTCCAAAAATAACTTAGGAATTTTGTGTCTCGATTTGAGACAATAATCTTCGGTACCCCATGTAGTTTGACAATCTATTGCAAAAACAAATCAACAATATATAGAGCATCGTTAGTCCGATGGTACAGAATAAAGTGCACCATCTTATTGAAGTAATCCACTACAATAAAAACAGAATCCTTCCTTTTGGATGTTCGGGGCAACCTTAGGACAAAGTCCATGCTAAGGTCGGCTCAAGGTAAGGTTAGTGTTAGTAGCGGCATGTACACTTCATGGGGTTTTCTCTTCTCCTTAGCTTGCTTGCATACCTTACAATACCCTACTACCTTATGGAAATTCTTAGCCAAACCAAGCCAATAAAAGTTTTCCTTCAATAGATTAGCTATCTTGGTCTTCTCAAAATGATTAGAAAATCCTTCGCTATAAGCTTCCCTGATCAATAGCTCACACAAGGAGCAGTTTGGAATATATAACCTGCGGTCTTTGAATAGATAGCCATCCTTCAGATAATATCCTCCAATAACTACTCCTTCTTAGCAATGTTCAACAATGACACCAAAGTCAAGGTTAATGGTATATTGCTTAGTGATGAGTGAGAATCTTAATAATTTTGTCTACAAAGTGGTCAGTAAGGTTGTCGTCGTGATAGAGTGTTGGTGATCACATTTATGCTTCCCTTCTTATGCCAAATGATGTATGAGAACCCTTCCATAAATTCCAACCATTTGGCTTGTCTCTTTGAGAGTTTGTTTTGACTCTCAAGATGCTTCAATGATTTATGGTCAGTGTAAATAACAAACTCTTATGGTAGTAAATAATATTGCTAAACAGTAAGGGCTCGAAAGAGGGACTACAACTCTTTCTCATACATGGAATAGTTTAGGATAGGACCACTAAGTTTCTCACTGTGGTAAGCGATGGGTCGTCACTCCTGCATCTAGACAACACCAATTCAAACTCCTGATGCATCACATTCTAATTTGAATGGCTTATTAAAATCTAGTAGTAATAGGATAGGTACTGAGGTGTGTTTTTCTTTAACCTTTCTAAAGCTAAGTTCAGCTTAGTCATTTTACCTGAATCCTTCACTCTTCTTTGCCAATTTAGTCAATGGGACAGCATTTGTACTGAAGTCCTTAATAAATCGCCTATAGAAAGAAGCTAGGCTATGAAAACTTTAGACCTCAATGACATTCTTTACCTTCAGCCATTCTAGAACAGCTCGAATCTTTTCCTCATCTACTTAAATCCCTTCTTCTAACACTATAAACCTTAGGAAAATCACCTCATTTTGGTAAAATGTACACTTTTTCATGTCCCCATATAACTTCTTAGTTCGTAAAATGTCGAATACATTATGGAGATGTTAGATATGGTTGTCCAGGTCGACGGTATATACTGGTATGTCATCAAAACACATGACCACACACCTTCCGATTAGAGGGTGCATCACATGGCTCGTTAACCTTAGGAATATGCTCGGTGCATTAGTAAGCCCGAATGGCATGACCAACCATTCATAGAGTCCATGCTTAGTCTTGAAGGTAGTCTTCCACTCATCTCCTGGTCTCATATGAATCTAATGGTAGCCACTTCGCATATTAATCTTTGAAAATATCTTGGCACCATAAAGCTTATCCAGCATATCATCAAGCCTCGGTATCGAATATCTATACTTAATAGTAATTCGGTTGATTGCTTGGTTGCCAATGTACATATACCATGAACCATATTTCTTTGAAATGAGCAAAGTCGATACCGTACAAGGGCTCATGCTCTCCCTCACATAGCCTTGCTTTATGAGCTCGTCCACTTATTTCTTCAGCTGGGTAGCCTATTTAGGGTTTGTCCTATATGCAGGTCGGTTCGGTAGGGTAGTACCTGGCTGTAGATTAATACAGTACTGTATGCCTTGGATTGGTGGTAGTCCTCTAGATAGTTCTTTCGGAAACAGGTTAGAAAATTCATCTAGCAAGCTTTGGATCTCTTCTAGAACATTCTGTAATTCCTTCATCTCTAATAATCTCTTAACCAACAAGAACATAGGTTCTTTAGCTTCTTCATCAGCTTAAAGCTCTCTTTGGTTCATTACTAAGGCCTTCTTCTTATTAGCTTAGGTAAGCAGGTTACGAGTTTCATTTACTTAAGATGGGGTCATGGGTTGCAACATAATATTCCTTCCATCCTTAATAAAGGCATAGGTGTTTTTATATCTGTCGTCAGTAACATGTTAGTTAAACAACTAAGGTCGTCTAAGCAATAGATGTGAAGATCCTATAGGAATGACATTGCAAACTACTTCATCTCTATACACATTCCCAATACTAAATAACAAGGTCACTTGTTCAGTTACGTGCAAAGCACCCTTATTAAGAAGCCAATGCAGCTGGTAAGGTTGAGGATGCTTTGAGGTCAGTAGACCTAACCTCTGCACAAAGGATTCTACAATGACATTGGTATAACTTCCTTCATCTACAACGATTGTGCACAATTGGCGTTTGACAGTTCGCTTGGTATGGAACAGATTCTCCCTCTAGTCCTTCTCAGAGTTTAATAAGGAACGTAATACTCGTCTCAAGACTAGGGTCATTACTTCTCCTTGGTTAGTATAGACATAAGTCTCCTCTTCATCTTTGGCTTTAAGTTTTCTAACATCCTCTTCTTTCTTAGGCTTGCTTTCGTTGGTGCTATCCACTACATCTCCTTAAAGCACCATGACATGTCGATTTGGACATCAGTAGCCATATGTCCAAAGCCTAAACATTTAAAGCATTTTACCTCACCAGTCTTTCGTCCAGAGTTTTACCCCTTCTCATATCCAGAGGTCTACCCCTTCTCATATGTCCTCAGGGTCGACTTAATCTCCATTTGGCCTTATTAGTTTGCTTGGATGTCATTAGATTGGTTGTTCTTATCCTTAGCTTTGTATAGCCTCCTTAGATGGGACTCGTAAGAATGTTGGCCTAGGTTAACTTGGAACACTTCTCATTTGCCTTTCAACCTTTTACGCTATCTTGATGGCCTCTTCCAAGGTATAAAATCTCTATACTTCCACAATATTGTGAATCTCATTCTTGAGCCCAAAAATGAACCTCGATACCATATAACCCTCTAGTTCTTTGACGTCAGCTTAGATCATAAGCATCTAGAACCCTCTTATATAGTCATCAATTAATCAGCTTCCTTGGCAAAGCTCCTATAACTTTGCAAACGTATCTTATAAGTAAGTTTTGGGTACAAATCTTCCTCTTAACAACCTTTTCATCTCATTCCAAATTCTAACACCTTATCTTTCATCCCATGCTCTAGCTACATCCAGATTTTTTCACCACATGGTGGCATACCTAATAAACTCCAGCGTAGCAAGTTGGACCTTGATAACATCTGTATATTTGTAACATTTAAACACCTTCTCCACCTTCTCTTCCTACTTTAAGTATTCATTGGCATCTCCACTTCCATAGAAGGGCGGAGTTTGAATCTTGACATTATCTAACTGTTGAGAAGCTCGGCATGCTCATCCCTATACTTAGTAATAATCAACGTCTTCTTCCTACCCAAACACTTCAACATCCAACTCCTCATCATCTTCCTCAATCTTCTCTAACTCCATTCTTCATCTAGTAGCTCGGTTTGCTACTCCTCCAGCTCACTGCGATCGAATTGGGTGATTGGTTCGATTACCTCGGTAATGGTGTCTCTTAGGGACATTTTCTTGTAGGTTATGGTACTGTACACCATGATGTTGTTGTCTATTAACTTGCATTACCGTGACTAGACTTTCAATAGGGTTAGTCAATCTGTTAAGTTTGTCATATACCGATCCTAAGGTGTTGCTACCATTATGACTATGACCAGGTTAAACACCATTACTTGATCACCAATAACACCCTGAACACTCGAATTTGACATAGTATAATATTTCCCGAATGGATTAACAACTCATTAACAACTTTAGTGCCCAATGGTCACTCAAACAAAATAGAAACAAACTTACTCTATTTTTGCAATGAGAAACAAAGTAAAAATATAGCAACAATGAAACTACACTTGCTATCATGCATAAACACATTACAGTAGCTATGGAAGGAATACAGCAGCCACAAATAGTAAAGCAAACCAAAACTTCATTACAACATCACATATTCCCTTTGGAATGGTGCTTTGATATTAGTGAAGCTGATGCGCTTCGGGGTCAAACACATGGAGAAGCACCACAACAAAACGAGCCGAAAAGAATCAAAGGAAAAAGTCAGCAAAAACCTAGGCAGCTACCGAATGGATATGATACACCATTAGATCCTACTCGGCCTATAATTCACCGAATATGACACACTAGTCCAAATTGAAGGATCACTCGCCACTACTCCTTACTAAAGGAAATAGATAAGAGTTGAAGGATAATGAGAACAACAAGGTTACTTAACGTGAATAATTCTGTATTGATTAGTTGATCGTTTGCGTACAAGAAAGTTGGGGTTTATATACCTATCCACTAAGATTACTTTACATGTATAAAAAGACAAAAGGGTATTCTATAACTAAGTTACATAAGATATACTAAAAATGGTAAAAGAGAGAAAGAATATTCAATATGAAAAAGTGAAGAATCCTTCTGGAAAGATCGTGCCAAAGACACGTGTCACATAGTGGATGGGAGTTAGGACTATGATACAAAGTATGTGAAATATAAAGTGCTGGCGGTCAAGGGCTGACCTAATTTAGATTAAGCAGGGGACCAATTAGTTCTTTTGAAGAGAAATCAGCTTGATTCGGTGTCAAATGCTTATGGTCAGATTGGGAGCTCACCTCGACTATTCTTAGGTTGTCTTTTAGGATAAAGCATCACTACCGAACAAGGGTGAATTTGACATAAGTAAGGATATGATAGTCAGGTTAGTAAGAGACCAACTCAGGATAGGAATCCTCGTCTCGGCTATGGCTTAGAGCTAGTATCCTTTAAGCAAGTCCTTGAAGTCCTTTAGCTTGGTTATGTGTGATTGATCTAGGGAATTAATTCCTATCATATTCCTTGTATCTCCTTGTTGCATTTAGATTCTTGGACGTTGTAACCAGATGCCTAGGTATGTCAAATAACTAGATGAGTGAGTTGAAAGGGCATATGACATTAGCATTGTTGCATTTAGCTTGGTTACGTGTGATTGATCTAGGGGATTAATTCCTATCATACTCCTTGTATCTCCTTGTTGCATTTAGATTCTTGGATGTTGTAACCAGATGCCTTGGTATATCAAATAACTAGATGAGTGAGTTGGAAGGGCATATGACATTGGCATTGATGCATGTAACATGTATGAGCATAGCATACTACTTCACTAGCAATAGATACCTGGATTGGCTAGTGTATGAGTGAAATTGAATGGGCTATGATGATTGAATTGCTTAAGTTGTGATGTTGTCTATATTATTTTGTTATTGTCCACTCTCACTCTATTCATAGTGGCTAAGGAGATAAGTTTCTCTTATCCTTAAGTTCAGGATACGTTAATTAGAAGAGTGGACTTAGAGATAAGGAGATATTAGAGTTTTAGTGAGGGTGAGCTTTTAGAAAAGGTAAATGGCTTTCAAATACGACTTGGGTACATGAAGTTAGTTTTTTAAGAAAGCAGTGGGTGTTATTACCCCAAAAAAGTAGTATAATAGTTGTAGTTAGAAACATATAGTTGTAGAAGAACTATTATGTTGCATGGAAATATGTAACTAAGATATTATAAGTACGACTCATTAATGTAAAGCTTGTACTACTACTAATCATATTAAAAGAGAAATGATTTAGAAGTAGTTGTTTATGGAATAAATGAGTTAGTTGAATACGAGTTCTGCTTTGCCCTTTACTTAAGGATGGTAGTAATGAATCATCTTCAAGTACCAAGAATTTGGAAACAAAAAATTTAAGTGGACACCTAGAAGGTAGGACATTACAAATATTGAGTTCTCTCATAATTGTTTTGGCGATAACATAATAAGTAAAGATATTTGACAAGTTTGTTAAGTTTGAAGGTCAATAAACAAAAGATAAGATTTTTACTTTAGAATTAATTTTGAAAATTAGGACTAAATGCAAAGACAAATCTAGAGCCTCGAGTACTGCATTAGAAGTTATAGAGTAAAATATTTTAAGAAGTATATTAGGCTTACAATTGTTGGAAGGCCCAACTCCACTTATTTAATATATTTAAGTAATGTACCCAATATGTTCCATTAAGTTGGTTAATTAAATCCAAGGGGATTAATTTAATAAAAAATAATGGTAAGATGATTTGGAAGAATTCATCATAGTGATGGACTGATTTTTAATGGAGTCATACTAATAGTTGTTCATTAAATTTTTCAAGATTTGTTTGAAGGATTTTTATTAAGAAAAATTTAAAGATTTCGTAGGAAGGAAAATTAGATATTTTTTAAATCAAGATAGATATGAGAAGAAAGATTCAAGATAAGGATGAATCTTATCCAAATTTTAGTATTCAAATTTTGTTGAGATAAAACATATCCTAAAAAGGATTAAGTTAAGACAAGTCAAATTTGATACAAGAAAATTCTAGCAGATATTCATTAAGAAAATATTCGAAGCTCTAAGATTCAAATACATGAGCAACGACCATCAAGTATCCAGATTTGCTCTTAATTTTTAGGAGATATTTATTTTCAAATGGAATTCATTTTTTTGAAGACCATATTGGTGGAATACGAGAAGAAACCAGAGCATATATACAAGAATACTTATAGACTTCATCCAATAAAAGAGCAATAGTGTAATATTCGAATTGAATTGATCAATAAGGGTGATTTAACTTCCTTAATTTAAGGGATTACAACAACCAATGGCTAAATCTAGACTTTTTCCAAAATTATTAAAGATCTGATCAAGAGTCATTTAAGATTCTAGCAAAGAGACGTTGCACCAAAAGATATAAAAGAGTAGGAGTTCAAATTTTTGAAATAAATATCAATAGATCAAAGCTACATTCATTTACTAAAAGCTTGACACTTGAGAGAATTTGGAATCATATTCAAAATCTAATTTAGAGACAACATTATCTACTCTACTTTCATATTTTGATTTTATTGTATACTTTCATTGAGAGGATCTTTGTATTTTCTCCTCATAGTTATTGTAAAAATGGTTGTTTGGGTGATAGGCTTTATGTTAGGGAAAGATTCAAATTTCTATAGATCTATGTATAGGGAAGAGTAGCCTGGTGAGATAGAGCAGAAAGACTTATAATTTTTTTTCTCTCTATTGAAGTTAGTGAAAATTGGGTAGTGGAACAACACCAGTGAGGATTATTGAGTCCCCAGCAATAGAGTGAAAGAGTGCCCTAGGTACAAAGCCGAAGCACTATAAATTTCTTATATGATCTTCTCTACCCTACTCTCTTTACCTTGATGATAATTATTAATTATATATTATTTCATGCCTAATCTTACTTAAGTAATCAAAGGGGACGTTTCCTTTTAATCTTGCTTTTTGAAAAAGTTCAAAGTTTTACTAAACCCATCCCCTAGTCTCTTGGTTACTTTTGGGACCTATAGAAGGATATAGGTTAAGGGTTTTTTATGTTAATGTGAACTGTGGATATCATCTAAGGTAGGTAAGTCACTTGACTTACTTATGCTAGAGGATGAAAAATAAAATTCAAGATTTGATTGATGAAGATTCGACCCAATTAGACTTTGTGGAAGCTCTAGTTCCACACATCAACAATAACCCTCTACCTAACCATGACTCTATTATCAACATGGTTTTTAATGATTTAGATTTCACTATCAACATGTGTTGAGTTTTCCCTTAATAAATTTGATGATAACATAAAAAAAATAACAATGAATTTAATAAGTTCTTTGAGTATGCAGGAAGTTTTAAAGAAAAGCAAGGTTAAGAACAAAAATAAGTTTGAATTTGTACTTATCAGAATGTGTGTTACAAAGTATATTAGTAATAGAGTAGAACAATGTAGTTAGTATATAGATGCAAGATTAGCTTCAGCTCCTAAGTTATTTTCTAAATATTTTTTAACAAATTAAGTTAAACATTTTAGCAAGAAAGCCTAGTTCCACCTTATTGGGTATATTTGGAAAATATACTCAATTTCATTCCATTAAGATGGTTAAGTCCATTGGGATTTTAAGTTAGATTAGTTTCAATTCTATAGAATGGCTGATTAAGGGTTAAGCATTATATTTAAATATATTTCAAACATGTTAAGAGGCTACGTCAATTAAGGTTCTGCTCTAAATTCTATAAAGTTTGATGCAAGACTATTTTTTAAGTTTGTAAGTTGTTGTTAATAAAATTTTCAGGGATCTTAAGATATTTTGTTAAAGATAAGGTTAGATATTTTGGATAAATTCAATGAATTTTTTTAAGAGTTATTTCAAAATTCAAATAAGATTTAGAAGATGTTAACTGATTGTTTACGACAGAAATGTTTGATCAAGTGCTAGAATATTTTTGAAGAGCTAGCTTGATTTATCAAGATCTTATCATATCTTTTCGAACTTATCCAGTTGGTTGAGCAGTAATCTTCGAAGTTTCTAATTTTAAAATATTCCAGAGATTACTAAACATATCCTTACATACAACAACTTTCAAATTAACAAGATCAGTAAAGAAATATATCAAGAATAGCAGGTTTCCAGTTTTCAAAAATTCAAATATTTTGTTCTTATTTTCATGAGATATTTCTCCAACAACAAAACCAATTGTGTTTGAATAAAGTTTTCTTGGAGAAAAATCAAGATCTAGCAATTTCTAGCTGTTACATGGAGGATTGATTCAAGATAAATTGAAGCTGCATAAGATTGACAGTAGCGAATCAAGTTAAGAATTGAAGTTCAAAATCTCTCTTGTGAACATTGTTAGAAACTCTATTAAAAACTTAGTTAGAAACTAAGCAAAATTAGTTTCATTATTTCATTGTTATTGTGTTTTTGTAAAAGTTTTAAAGAACTATTTGATTGTATTGTCTCATTTTCTTTGTAAACATTATTGACATTGTATTTAAGGGATTATGAGGTTAAAGAGTTCTCTGAGTCTTGCGCATAGCTTAGGAAAAAGGTAGTGAGATGGGATAGAGAAGTGACTATATATCTTTATAAACTTTGATTGATTTTTGTTTAGTGAAAATATTGTACTAGTGGAACGACACCGATAAGAAGGACTAGGTCCCTAACGATGGAGTTAGAAAACAATAGTAAGTAAAAGGCCGAAGCTCTGTAAATCGATTGCTTGATCTTCTTTCTCTTTATTTTATTTACTTTCTGACCTTTGCTGTTTGTGCTATTATTTCACATCTTAAGTTAAACAATAAATTTTCAATTACTTATTACACCATTTAACCTATGAAGAGTGATTTTATTTTTAAATCTAAAAATTTTTATTTTTTACAAAAGATATCAATTTAAACCCTTCCCCCCATATTTTACATGGGACCTACAATTAGTATCAAAGCCTCGCTCTAATATCACATAGAGTCAAGATCAATGGTAGAAAGTAGTGATTCATTGACTAT
This sequence comes from Lumnitzera racemosa, assembly GCA_024138005.1. Lineage (NCBI taxonomy): Eukaryota > Viridiplantae > Streptophyta > Magnoliopsida > Myrtales > Combretaceae > Lumnitzera > Lumnitzera racemosa. The sequence goes on along the minus strand of JAMXBC010000004.1, from coordinate 24,918,010 downwards.
TTAACCTAATAAGGCCTTATTTTTTTATGGTACTAATTTTCTTTATTGGAAATTCAGAATGGGGATGTACACCAAAGAAACTAATTATCAAGCTTAGGGAATTATTTCAATTAGAGATGTTAAAGTTTTAGAATCACCTCTTACAATAGATGAAATCATGAAAGCTGAATTGAACTCAAAGGCTAAGAAGTTGCTTCATTCTACCATTGTACTTTTTGAGTTCTGTTTAATCTCTTCTTGTGATATAACTAAGGAGATTTGGGATATATTGATTTAGACATATGAAGGAATAGAAACCATTAATGAGACAAGGATCAATACTTTGATGTAGCAATATGAGACGTTTCATATCTTCCCTAGTGAAGATATAAAAGATTCATTTAGTCATTTTACTGCTATCACTAACGAGTTATCATGTCTTGGAAAAAGAATGAGTGATGTAGATCTTGTGAGGAAAATGCTAAGGATCCTTCCTAAGGCTTGGAATCTAAAGAAGATAGCTATTGAGGAAGCATGTGATATGTCAAAACTCAGCTTAAGTTAATTACGCAGCAAGTTGATGGCTTATGAAGTTGAATTCCTTAAGTCAGAAGATATATCAATGCTAGCTAAGCATCTGAATCGTCCATTGAAAAAGAAAGGTAAGAAAGTCTATAATTCAAAAAGGTTTTCTTTTAACAGAAACAAGAATGATGTAGGAAAAGGTTACAAAGAGAAAGAAGAAAAGAAAGTTAAAGAGAAGAAAGAAATTGTGTGTTATGAATGTAAAAAACTAGAACATATCAAGTATGAATGTCCAATGTTGATCAAGAAAATGGATAAATACAAGAAGAAGCACAAATTGTTGATGGCCATATAAAGTAACTTAGATGAGTCATAAACTAAAGCAGAAAGTATAGAAGATGAGATCAACAAAGCAAACTTGTGTTTAATGGCCCTTTTTGAGGTGAGCTTCAAATTTGAAAGTGAATTTGATGATGAAATTCTAGAAGATATATGTGCTGAGACAAATAAGTTATTGAAAGCTCTTACTAAAGCTAATGACAAGAACATAAGAATTGACAATGAGAATAAGTTATTAAAAGAAGAAAAAGTTACTCTTATTCAAACGAATAAATTGCTAGTAGATGAAAATGACTTCTTAAAAAATGATGTGAAAGGGTTATACGTTGCTAAGGAAGAAGAAATAAACGAGAGTTTGATATTAAAAGAAGAAATAAAAAGCTTGAAAGAATGAGTTGATGTTTTGTCAAATTCAAAACAAAATACTTTCAAAACATTTGATGAAAGTGATAAGAAACTCTAGTTGCTCATTTCATGTCAATGCATTGATTGATCTAAAACTGGATTAGGATTTGAAAATGGTGAATCTTCACATTCTAAACAAGAGATAGTGTTTGTAACACCTAGAGAAGCAAGTAAGAAAGAAACAATTGGTAACAAGAAAGAAGAAAATGCTATTGAGTAGGTCAGAAAGACAAGCATAACCTCTTCTAATCAGAATAGAAAGTATTCACAAGTAATTGGATACTTTAGAAACTTGATCAGAAAGTATGTTAGAAAATATCAAAATGTAAGATAAAGAAAGATGGTAAGCAACAAGTATAAAATTTAGAAACCCTATACCTACTTCTTTTGTAACAAGCAAGGACATATTGAAACACACTGCTTCTATAGAAATTCCAAGCTCAGCAACTATCAAGTGAAAAATCAAAATATGAGCTTAAATTTTAAAGGAACTAAGCCTTACTGGGTTTGTAAACAGGGTTGATTTGTTTGTGATGTATGCAAGAACATGAAGCCAAAATGAAAGGAATATGGTATTTTGATAGTGGTTGTTCGAGGCACATGACTAGTGGTGCTTCGTTGTTGACATGCTTAGTTTGGAAAGAAGATGGCTATGTTAATTTTAGAGATAATGGTAGAGGTAAGATAGTTGTGACAGGTACAGTTGGTTTACCTCCCCATACAATTGAAAATGTATCTCTTATAAAAGGACTAAAACATAATTTGTTAAGTATAAGCTAACTTTGTAACAAAGGATCAAGATAACTTTTGAACATAACAAATACATTGGCTTTAATAAAAACAGATCTATGCTCTTTGAAGCATATAGGAAAAAAAAAATTTATCTAATCAAGCCTACAAAAATTAATTTAGAAAGTTGCTTCTTGTTTGTGTATGATAATACTTTTCTATGACATCAAAAATTGGAACATGTGAACTTTTATCAAATGGAGAAATTATCAAGCATGAATTTAGTAAAAGGTTTACCAAAGTTAAGAGTTGAAAATGATATTCGATGTGTTGCTTATATGAAGAGTAAGATAAGTTCAGTTTCTCATAATAGCAAGAATGCCATTTCTACTAAAAGATCTTTAGAGTTATTACACATGTATTTGTTTGGTCCCACTAGAACATTAAGTTTGGGTAGAAATAAGTATGATTTAGTTATTGTTGATCATTTTTCTAGGTATTCTTAGATTATGTTTCTTTGTCATAAAAGTGATGCATTTAAAAAGTTTAAAGTGTTTGCTAGATAAGTACAAAATGAATAAGAAACATCAATAATCAGTTTAAGGACAGATCATGGTAAAGAATTTGATAACATTGGTTTCATAACCTTTTGCAGGAATAATGGCATAACTCACAATTTCTTTGCTCCATACACACCACAATAGAATAGGGAAGTGGAACGTAAAAATAGGACTATTGAAGAAATGACAAGAACCCTATTAAATGAAAGTAAAATAGCTGAGTATTTTTGGGCTGAAGCCGCATCCACTATATGTTATATTATTAATTGTGTCTACATAAGACCCTTAACTAACAAGACATCATATGAAATTTCTAAAGATAGGAAACCTACTCTTTTGTACTTTCATATGTTTGGTTGTAAGTGTTTTTTTGAAGAGAACAAGTAAAGTGTTAGAAAAATTTGAGGAATGAACAGATGCAGCAATATTTTTAGGATATTCACTTAATTCTAAAGCCTTTCAAGTTTACAATAAAGTATCTAAAGTAGTTGAAGAATCCATTAATGTCAAATTTATAAAAGAAACAAGAAAAGAGGATTCTGATGATGAAACACCTTTGATTACTTAGAAAGATCAAATTTAACGAAGTGGTGAAGGAGTGTCAAAACCCAAGTTAGAACTTGTGTCAAAAAGTGCTTTTGAAAACTTTTCTACTCCTGGTAAGCTAGAAGGGAATTTTGATGGTTTAATAAGGACACATTCTAGATATGATTTTACTAAATCAGAATTGTAATCTGAAGGATTGTCATAAAGTAAGTAAGAAAGTCCTGCAGGTTTGTATATGCCTCCTTCTACCATGAGATTTAAACTGCATCATCCTTCTGAACAAGTAATAGGAAATGTTCGCTCGAGTGTTAGAACTAAATCTAGTCTTCAGAACATAGGAAATCATTTTGCATTGCTTTTTGAAGTTGAACCTAATTCTATTGATGAAGCTTTAAGTGATAATAATTAAATTAATGCTATGCAAGATGAACTTAACCAATTTCAAAGGAATCAAGTATGGAATCTAGTACCTAAACCTGGTAATAGATCCATAATTAGTATTAAGGGGGTGTTTAAGAATAAGTTAGATGAAAATGGAAAAATTGTGAGAAATAAAGCTAGATTAGTAGCTAAAGGATATTTTGAAGAAGGGATAGGTTTTGATGAAACATATGCACTTGTAGCCAAGGTAGAAGCTATCAAATTATTGCTTGCCTTTGCTAGCTTTAAAAATTTCAAATTGTTTCAAATGGATGTAAAAAGTGCATTCTTACATGGGTATATTAAAGAAGAAGTGTACGTAGAGCAACCCTAGCATTCAAAGATTCACTTAAGGTTGATTATGTCTTTAAGCTTATAAAAGCTTTATATGGTTTGAAATAAGCACTATGTGCTTAGTAGGAAAGGTTGAGTGAATTCCTACTAAGGAATGGTTTTCAAAGAGGTAAAGTAGATATAACTTTGTTCTTAAAATACTATGATCATGACATTTTAATTGGGTGAATATATGTGGATGATATAGTGTTTGGTTCTACTAATGAAAGTTTTTGTCAAGAATTATTTAAGCTTATGTAGGTAGAATTTGAGATGTCACTTATTAAAGAATTGAATTTCTTCTTGGGACTTCAAATTAAGGAAACTGACCATGGTATATTTGTCCATCAAGAAAAATATACCTAACAAATTTTGAAGAAATTCAATTTTGAAAATTCTAAAGGATCATCAACCCCAATGAGTACATCAACTAGGTTAGACTTAGAAGGCAGTGATTAGAAAGTAAATGAGAAGTTATATCGTAGTTTAATTCGCTTTTTGTTATATCTTACTACCTCTCGTCCCGATATTTTGTTTAGTGTGTACTTATGTACTAGATTTCAGAGTGATCTAAAAGAAACACACCTATTTGTTGTAAATAAATTTTTAAGTATATTCATAGTATTGCAAAATTAGAATCCGGTATCCTAAAAATCATAATTTTAATTTAATTGGATATTTAGATGCTAATTATGTAGGCTGTAAAGTGGATTGGAAGAGCACTTCTGGTACATATTAGTTTTTAAGGGACAAATTAGTTTCTTGATCTTTTAAGAAATAAAATTCTATTGCCTTCTTTACAACAGAAGTAGAGTATGTTTCTATTGGTAACTGTTGTGCTCAGATTTTATGATTAAAGTAATAATTGTTGGATTATGGGTTATCATAGAGAAATATTCCTATTAAATGTGATAATTCAAGTGCCATAAACTTGATAAAAAATTTGGTTCATCATTCTCAATCTAAACATATTTATTTAAGACATCATTTCATAAGAAATCATGTGAATAATGGTGATATCACAGTAGAGTTTGTACCAACTAATAATCAGTTAGTAGATATTTTCACTAAGCCCCTTGAAAAAATATGCTTTGAATATATTAGGAATGAAATAGGGGTCTCTAATCCTTTTTTTTAAACATTTATTCATTTATTTTGTAAAATTTATTTTAATATACTGAAATTTAAGATGTAGAATATTAACTTATAAAATCTTAAAGATATCTTTTCTCTCTCCTATAGTGATTTTTTTTTTCCATGTGCAATCAAGTGTATGTTTTTTTCTTTCAAAATCATACCTATTAAAAGCACATTTCTTTTCCATGCTTGCCAAAACTATAAGCATGTTCTGAAGTTGGATTTACTTCCTCTCTTACGATCTTTTTAATATACGACTTTTTCCTCTTTCTTTAAATCCTTAGATCTCTCTCTCTATCAGGCCATGCAACTCAAAGAATCATCTAACTTCAAACAGTTTTTCATAAGTTTAAAAGGAACTATAAATAGTTACTATGAATCTTGTAGATGAACCCTTTAACTCTACTGAAATGCCTCATAATAACCCAATCGAGGCTATTTTGAGTCAAATCCAAACCCTAACCCTAACCCTCATCGAAATCTTATTCCGAATCTTTATCAAGATTTGAGTTTTGATCAAACCATAGAGAATGTGGAAGGTAAGAGTAGCTCAGAAAGTTTAACCACAAGACCTGAGGCTTCTAAAGAAAAAAACTCCCAAACAAGAAAGAAAAAAGAGAGCTTCTTAAAGGAGAAAATCAATAACAAAAGTTGTAAAAAGTTTTAACTTTGAAGTTTCTTGCAAGAAAACCAATAAGAGACCATCATGTGATCAGAAAAGGAAGCAGTTTGAGGAGTCTGATGAAGATAAGAAAGAAAGTCAGAAAGTTGTTAGAAAGATTAAAGGTAAATCTATTCAATCGAATTATTTTGATTTTTCATATTTTTCTAAGAACGGTTTATACCTTGATAAGATAGTAGATTTACTGGGGTATAGGAAGTTATGTAAGATGGATGAACTTGTGCATGGTGAAATTATTGTAGAATTTTATAAGATTGTAGATTTTAGCAAACAAGATGCTATAAAATTTAAGATTAAAGGAAAGAAAATAGAAATAACCAGGAAATATCTGATCAAATGTTTCAGTTTGAAAGATGTGAAAGACGAAGCAAAATTAGTTGGTTTATCCAAAAGGGAGTTGTTTACTCTGTTGAATGATGGGGTTGAAGTAACCAGTGATAGGAAGGTTTTTATATTTGACTTTGAGTTGATTGTGAGATTAATACAAAAGTTGATAGTAAGTTGTATACTGTACAAGAGGGGCAGTACCACGAGGGGCAGTACCACAACTGTATTTGCTAAAGATGCTCTAATCTTATTGAGCATTAAATTGAAAAAGAATGTAGATATTCTTGGACAAATTTTGAGACATATGAAAAGAAATCAGGATAGTAAGCCTTATGGATTTATGCTTATGAAATTGCTGGAATTTAAGGGATTCAAAATCCCAAAGGTGTCAAAAATGCCCATACCAAGCAAGAGAATTAGAGAACTTGTTTTTAAACACTTGGGGATTTTTGTCAAAAACAAATTGTGGTTGACAGAAGATATGACTCATTATATTCAACCCCACAATAGGATAAGGACTATCAATTTTGCTGAATATGGAATTGAGGGGGAAGCACAAATTTAAGGAGCTAGATTTGATAATTTTGACCTCTTAGAAAATGAGTCAAAAAGCGTGAAAGAAGATCCTAAGGAAAAGGAAAGCAACCTACGAGATTTAAGAAGAAACAGAAGAAGCATTATGTACCAATGATAGGGGAAGGTCTTGATCTTAGAAAAAAACAAGCTAAAATAATGTCAAAAAGTGACCTTAAATCAACCCCTAGCAAACTTCTTATGATCCTCTAGGTTATAGTAAGTTAGATTTGGAAAAGATCATTACCAAAATCATTGAAGAAAGGTTTGGTGACAAAAAACTCAAGGAAAGACAATCTCTTAACCTAATGATTCACCACACAAGTCCCCAACTCATGATCAAGTACCTTTTGAGCCTTTTGAAAAATCAGTTCAATAAGAGCATCCTCTTGTGCTTGAGCCTACAACTGATGTAGCTCTAAAGCCTTCTCTCACATTGGTTCCATATGTACCAACATCTATTCCTCTAAACATTCTTATTGAATCTATTCATACATTCTCAGAAACTTAATCAAGTCCTACCAAGAAGTACACTCACACAAAAATTGCAGCTTGTAAGAAAACTAAGCTACATAAAAAGGAGTGATCCATTCAGCTATATTTTCTATAATCATATCAGTGACTTGTGTCTTTTAAACAAGTTTATTTCCTTTTCTTTTCATGTTAGATAAGCACGTTAGTTTGGACGATTTCATGTCTAATTAGAACTTTTGTACTCTACCTTTAGCAGTTTCCTTCAACGGATTTATGATTTTTTTTTTTTTTTATCTTTCATGTATCTTATGTTTAGGGGGAGAAATTATATATTCAAGATGATAAAAAAAGGGGGAGTAGTAAGATACATAAAAACATTTTAAAGTCAGAAAGTTTAAAATCAATTTCTATTTATGTTATTGTTATGATGATATATGTTTTTTGTTTGAATGTTGTTTTGTTATCATCAAAAAGGGGGAGAATGTTGAGTTTTCCCTTAATATATTTTGATGATAACAAAACGATGAGAATGAATTTAACAATTTCTTTGAGTATACAAGACGCCTTAAAGAAAAGAAAATTTAAGAAGGAAAATAAGTTTGAATTTGTACTTATCAGAATGTATGCTAGAATGTGTGTCAAAAAGTATATCAGTAAGAGAACAAAATAGTGTAGTTAGTATACAAATTTGAGATTAGCTGCTATTCCTAAATTATTTTCTAAATATTTTTGAACAATTATGTTAAACATTTTGACAAGAAGGCCTAGCTCTACCTTATTAGGTATGTTAGGAAAATATACTCAATTTTGTTCCATTAAGATGATTAAGTCTATGGGGATTTTAAATTAGATTAGTTTTAATTCTATAGAATGGCTTATTAACGGTTGAGCATTATATTCAAATATATTTCAGACATGTTAGGAAACTATGCCAATTAAGGTTCTACTCGAAATTCTACAAAGTTTGATGCAAGACTATTTTTTAAGTTTGTAGCTTGCTGTTGATATAATTTTCAGGAATCTTTAGATATTTTGTTGAAGATAAGGTTGGATATATTGCATAAATTCAACCAGATTTCTAAAGAGTTATTTCAAAATTCAAATAAGATTTAGAAGATGTTAACTAATTGTTTATGGCAAATATGTTTGATCAAGTGCCAAAATATTTTTGAAGAGGCAATTTAATTTATCAAGATCTTATCATATCTTTTTGAACTTATCCAATTAGATGAGCAGTAATCTTCAAAGTTTTTAATTTTAAAACATTCCAGAGATTACTAAACATGCCCTCATGTGTAGTAACTTTCAAATTATGTAAGATTAGTAAAGTACTATATCAAGAATAGCAGGTTTCAAGTTTTCAAAAATTCAAATATTTGCTTCCTATTCTCATGGAATATTTCTCCTATAATAAAATCAATTGTGTTTGAATCAAGTTTTCTTAGAGAAAAATCAAGATCTAGCCATATCTAGCTATTACATGAAAGATTGATTCAAGATAAATTGAAGCAACAAAAGATTGACAATAGCAAATCAAGACAAGAAATGAAATTCAAAATCTCTTTCATAAACATTGTTATAAACTTAGTAAGAAACTAAGTGAAATAAGTTTCATTATTTCATTGTTATTGTATTTGTACGAAAGTTGTAAAGAGCTATTTGATTATATTATCTCATTTTCTTTGTAAACATTATTGATATTGTCTTTGAGGGATTGTGAGGTTAAGGAGTTCTTTGAGTCCTGTGTATAACTTAAGAAGAAGCTAGTGAGATAGGACAGAGAAGTAACTGGATATCCATGTAACCTTTGATTGATTTTTGTTTAGTGAAAAAATTAGACTAGTGGAACGACATTGATGAGGAAGATTGGGTTCCTAGCAATAGGGCTAAAAGAGAGCAGTAGCAAAAGGCTGAAGCTCTATAAATCGATTGCATGATCTTCTTTCTCCCTACTTTATTTACTTTTTGACCTTTACTATTTGTGCTATTATTTTTGCATCTTAAGTTAAATAATCAATTTTCAACTACTTATGATGCCATTTAAGCTATTGAGGGGGATTTTGTTTTTAAATCTAAAAAGTTTTAGTTTTTACAGAAGATATCAATTCACCTCCCCCCCTCCCTCTCGATATTTTACATGAGACCTACAACATGATCAATTCAAATAAAAAACCTAAGGTCTTTGAGTTTTGTATGTTTGAAGAGAAATAAACCCTTAGAGCCAAGAGGTATACTTTCCATGTACTTGTAGCACTTGAAAATTATAAAGCTATCCTATTCAAGTACCAAGCAATTAACTGGGGGCAATCAAGTTCTCTTATTGGTAGGATTACTCGCTCCAACAAGGTCTATGACCCCAAAGGACACCTTAAAAAGAAGAATGTATTAAATGAGACAATTAACAAACTAGCTAAATATAAGGAGGGGCTACCCACCTCTACTAAAATGATGAAGTCAAATGAGTATAGAATACTGAAGTAGCTCACCAAGACTTTAGTATAGATATCTTTAATAGGTTTGTTAATGGCATTGGAACCACATAAGGAGGCTCTATTATGAACATTGAGGGAAGTTAAGGTCCCTCATGAAATGTTGATTGAGAGAATGGGATTAATCAATAACTCTATCCTCATTATGGATCAGATCTCCTTTTTTGTCGAAGAGTTAGGTGAAGAAGGTAATCAACATACTAAACCACCTTTCATAGTAAACAAATGTCATGGATTAGTTATGCCAAGAGTCCTTATAGACAATGGGTGTTCCCTCAATATATGCCCTCTAGCTACTCTACTCTAGACTTATTGTGTATTGATGCATTGACTATTAAACTAAGTCCTATAAATATTAGAGTTTTTGATGGTTTAAAGAGGGAGATCGTAGGAAAGATAACATTACCTATACAAATTGGTCCTTAAGAATTTATGTCTTGTTCCAAGTTATAGATATTCCAAGGCCATTCAACTTACTCCTAGGAAGACCTTGGATTCATGTAGTAAGGACCATACCTTCAAGCCTACATTAGAAGGTTAAGTTCATTTCCAACGGCAAAGTTATCACTATTTTGGGTGATTAAGATTACATTATATACAAAGAAACGGTTAAACCTTATATAGGTGTAGAAGACCTATAGGATAACGAAATACTTCTTGATCGAGTTGGTGGAGAAGTTTGAAGAGATTAAACTTACCTATATCTTAAGGACTCAAAACCAATTTGCCGATGCATTGGCTACTTTAGCATCCATGATTCAAATTTCTAGCAAGGTCGAAATTCAATCGATCAAAATTGAAATTGAAGAGAAGCCTGCTTTCTATCTAACAATCAAAGGTACACATGATGAAAGGCCTTGGTACCATGATATCAAAATGTTCTTACAACAAGGCACATACCGAGATAACTCTGAAAAGAAGGAAAGAAAGACAATTAGAAGATTGACCACCTAGTTCTTAATAAATGAGTCCACCTTATACTAGCGATTGTTTGATGGTGTGCATTTAAGATGTGAGCCAAAAGAGAAACTGAAGTATTGATGAAAGAAGTACATGAAGGACTATGTAGCCTCCATATGAATGGTTACATGCTTTTCAAGAAGATCATGAGGTTAGGATATTACTAGTCAATTATGGAGAGCAATTGCATCAAACATTTTAGGTACTACAACTTGTGCTAAGTTTACGTGAACAAGACAGATGCTCCGCCTTAAGAATTACATATGTTGTCTATGCTATGGCCATTTTTAATGTGGGGTATAGACATCATTGGCTTGATCACTCCAAAGGCATCCAATAGTCATTGTTTCATACTAATAGCCATCTACTATTTGACTAAATGGGTTGAAGCCTCATCTTACTCAAGTGTCACCAAAGGAGTAGTGGTTAAATTCATTATAAAAGGATATCCTAGCTTGATATGGAACTCCTAAAACTATTGTTATCGATAATGGCATAAATCTCAACAACAAATTGATGTTAAAGTTGTACCAACAGTTTAAGATTATCCGTAGGAACTCTACTCCTTATTGACCTTAGATGAATGGAGCTATTGAAGTGGCTAATAAAAATCTTAAGAGGATCATTAAAAAGATGGTGGTTACATATAGAGATTGGCATGAGATGTTACCTTTTGTACTCATAGCCTATTGGACTTCTATCAGAACATTGATAGGAAAGATACCTTAGTCTATAGTATATGGCATTGAAGTAGTATTATTAGTGGAAGCTAAGATCCCATCTATTAGAGTGCTATTGGAAACTTAATTGGATGAAGAAATGCATTTAGCAGTTGAATTGGTTGATGAAAAATGATTGATAGCCTTGTATCACAATAAATGCTATGAGCAAAGAAAAGCTCAAGATTTTAACAAGAAAGTGCAGCCTTGGAAATTTAAAGAAGGTGATGTGGAGCTAAGAAAAGTCCTCCCCAATGTACAAGACCTTAGAGAGAAATTCACTTTGAATTACAAAGGTCCTTATATTGTGAAATGAGTGTAGCTTTAATTTTATCACACATGGATAGTCTAAATTTGAGGGATCTTATAAATGCTAATGTAGTGAAGTTGTACTACTCGTGAAAATCAAAGGAATTTCTTACTTAAAACACAAAAATGCTAGTGATCTTAAATATTACTATGGATTAATTTTCATTTTCTATAAGAAAAGTTGGTATCCCTAATGGTTGTTGACATTGGAATAACCTGCAGTGCTTTTTTCACTCCATCAAAAGTTCCTATTCTCTTACTCCACTCAAATAAGTCCCATACATTGTAAACATGAGAGAAGATGAAAGTGAGCTATAGAACAAGGATAACTAACAAAAATCTTTAAAATACTTTATTACAAATTCATCATCCTCATTAGGGAGATTTTTGTCTTATTTTCAAGGGAAGGCTACATCCATAAGAGCAAACACCTCATGACAGATAATTATTACTCAATTAAGGATTAAGGTCTAGGTTTGACTAGATAAAGTTGAAAGGCAAGTCATTCAAAGTAGAAGCTAGATAGAGTTAATAAGAGGAGCTAAAAATCTAAAATAGTGGCTTCTTCTACCCAAAGGAGACAACATTTCATGTATTGGGTCACTTTCCTTAATGAGATCACCAGTGAAGCCTTATGTGCTCCATTCTAAGACCAATTAGGTTGATGATAGAAAGCTTATGATTACAAAAACTGAATTAGTTGCTCTTAATCAAATTTCTTAAGAAAAGGTTTGACAATTTAGATGCAATTGTCAAAGCCAGGTAAGTGCTTCCTTACATCATGAACAAAGCTAAATTGTTTTTTAAGTACTTCATTTGCATTAACCTTTATCTCCTAGGGTATTAGCTGACTTGTAGGGCACTTTCCCCTTTTCAATTACCTCTTAGGGTTCTAGTTAGCTTATAGAGCGTTGTCCATCTTGCATCATCTTTACAATTTTTAAATAGCCTAGAAGGCACTTTCCCTCCTCCAATTATCCATTAAGGTTCTAGCTAGGTCATAAGAGCACTGTCTCATCTTACAATTCTTTTAGGGTTTTAGCTAGCCCATAAGGGCGCTTTGCCATCAACATTTTCTATTAGGGTTTCAGCTAACCTTTAAGGGCACTGTCCTTTTATCAATCTCTCCTAAAGTCTTAGTCAGCCTATAGGGTACTTTCAATTAAGGTTCTAGCTAGGTCATAAGAGCGTTGTCCCATCTTATAGTTCCTTTAGCGTTTCAACTAGCCCATAAGGCTACTTTCTTATCATCATTTCTACTAGGGTTTTAACTAACCCGTAAGGGCACTTTCCCTTTGTCAATTTCTCCTAAAGTTTTAGTGAGCCTATAGAATACTTTCTTTTAAGGTTCTAGCTAGCTTAAAAGAGTGTTGTCCCATCTTACATTTCCTTTAAGGTTCTAACTAGCCCTTACAGGCATTTTCTCATAATCATTTCTTGCTAAGATTTCAATTAGCCCATAAGGGTGCTTTCCCTTTTATCAATTTCTCATAAAGTTTTATTCAACCTGTATGATACTTTCCACTAGGGTTTTAGCTAGCTTATAGGGTACTATTCTAATGCCATTTCTCTATTAAGGTTTTAACTAGTCTATAGCATGCTTCCCTATCTCTCTTAGCCAGCCCATAAGGTGCTTCTCCTATTCCAATCAGCTTAGAAAAGCACTACTAAGTCTCATATCTATTTCTTATTTAGAGTTACTAATACCCTAAAGACATTCCTATCTAGGATAGTTAGCTTAGAAAAGCATTACCAAGTCTTATATCTCTTCCTCATTTAGGGTTGCTAGTCCCTTAGAGATACTTTTGCCTATGTTAGTTAGCTTAGAAAAGCATTAGTAGGTTTTATATCCATTTCTCATTTAGAGTTGTTAGTCCTTTAGAGACACTTCCACTTAGGTTAGTCAGGTTAGAAAAGCACTACTCGATCTCATATCCATTTCTCATTTAAGGTTACTAGCCCTTATAAACGCTCCTACCTAGGATAGTTAGCATATATAAGCATTACCAAGTTTTATATCAATTTCTCATTTATGGTTGCTAGTTTTTTAGTGACACTCCCTTAGGTTAACTTACTCTCAATACATTACCCCCTCTTTCAAGAATCTTTTAGGGCTTTAGCCAACTCATAAAGCATTATCCCTTTTCTTTGAATTGTTTAGGACTTTAGCCATCTCATAGAGCATTACCTAAGCATTAAAAAAAAACTTACCCTTATATCTTGGTCAGCTTATAGAATGCCTTCTTTCTCTTTTACCTTTCACGAAATCCTTAGTAGATCAGCCTAGGATAGCTAACTATTTGTAGCATCGCTTCAAGCAAGTTTATCTCTAGGGCAAAAATAGTGTTTCTTTTGTCTTTGTGGCAACATTTTACTCAAACTTCATCACAAAAAGGAGCAGCTATAAACACCTATTTTGCCCTCTTATAATTTTAGAATTTCTTTTTAGAATAAAGGAAAAGAGTTCATCAAGAAAAAAAAATTGAAAAATAAAAAAATATATAAAATTTAGGAAATATATGATCTTTTAGAAAAATAAAAATCTTAGGTCATTTTTAAGGTTTTTAACTCACTTAGATATGGTCATAGAATTTTTAGCATTAGCTTTAAGTACAATAAATCTTCTGATTGAAAATTAATTTGTATAAGACTAAATTTTAGGTCCGCTCAATTAGGGTTAAAATTAAGTTTAGTTTATTAAATTAAAAGAAAAAGAAGCAAAATAAAACAAAAAAGGGGGGTCTTGGTCTTTCAATCGGGCTAAAAGCCTTATCATTACTTTAGGTGACGAGGGATAACCAAGGTGTGCCAAGCCCAAGTGTAACAACGCCTGGTTTTTTTACAGTGTGCGCATGTAGTACATGCGTAAGCTTGGGGACATTGGTCATGTTCCTAGCATGTGACTTGGGCCTCTTTCTCACCATTTTTGTTTGTTTCCTATACTCTCCCTAACATTTACTCCCATGCAACCAACTTTGTGACTTATGTTCAAGGCTTTCTTTTATATGTTTTCTACATGAGTTTACCTTAGTTTTTGGTGGAATCATATGCTTGGCCTAGCCTAATTTTGAATTTCGTCGTTTATTCATCCAAATTCATTCATTTATGTAGCCAAAATTAGATCAAATATTAAGGAAAGGCATAATATCTTAGATATTCATTTGACTTCAATCTTGAAAATCTAAGCAAGATAGAAGTAATGGAAGCTTCCACGATGATCTTTGAGAAAATATCCAATCACTACTTCAAACTGTCACCAAACATCATTTTGTCTCCATGAATTTGAAGGTTACGTTTAATGGTCCAATCAAAATTCGATCCTCTAGTAATGGTTGTTTCTAAGCTCATTCAAGCTTGGAAAAGTATAAATACCCTTCGTGGTTCCATTCCCAACATCAATCATCATCATCTCTCATCTATTTTATCATATTCATCATTTTCTCTCTCTAAGTCTTGCTTACTCGCTCTCTAATTTCTAGCATTTTTTAGCTACTTTTGAGCTAAGTTGCTGCTAGTAATAGCACCACCAACTCAAGTATAACCCATAAGTACCACCACTACATTTAGTTATGACCTACCAAGTTTCAACCCAAATCCACCGCTAATAACTATCACCCATCAACACTTAAACGGCTACCATTCGTCACTACACCAGCACCAATCCAACTTTCATCAATGAAAAGATCATAATGATGCAATCACCTGGTTGAAATCCTCATAGAAGCTTTTAAGGGATGTCAAATTGCTATTAGAGTCTACTTCACTTATGTCGAGTCCTATTTCGGTTTTCTTTAATTTAACCTATATTAAGCCTAATTCGCTTCATATGAGTTACTTAACATAAAATTAAGGAAAGATATTTTTCTTTAAAAAATATTTTTTAAAAAATAACTTTTGGAAAACAATTGGAGTTGCCAACTAGTTAAATTAGTAAAAAAGGTCAAATTAAGGTTTTTGGGTAGCAAAACCTTAATTTAGTTATTAGTCTACAGATTTTCTAAAAAAAATTATTTTTCAAAAAATTTAAGTAGAAATTTTGAATTTCAAGACTAATCTATTAAGACTAAGTTATTATATAAAAGTTTAAAACAAAAACTAATGGGCTTTTATTTTTTATAATTTTTATAAAAATGCTAAAATATGCAAAAATATATAAAAATTCAATTAAAATGAATTATTTAATAATTTTTATTGCGAATTTCCAAAAAAAGTTTTTATTTTTTAATGGTTGCCCTAAAGTTGCCTACATCCCACTATCTCGCTAGTAGGGATTAAACAAATGTTGTTTTGGTTTTTTAGAAAATATTTAGTGGGTTAATTCTTTTTAATTTGAAAATTAAGCAGGATTTACGTTATTTAATAATTTAAAAAAACCCTAAAGATCTAACTTCATGAATCTATTAAAAAAAAAACTAACTAACTAAATCTTTTGAAAAAACTTCAGTTAAGATTTTTTATATTATTATTTAAAAAAAAAACCACTATGTACCAAAATTTATTTTTCTAAAACCTTAAATGCAAGATTTATGAGAATCTACTAAGATATGCAATTTTAGATACATATCTTTATCAAATATATGAATCTTGGGAAAAAAATGTAACTATATCTAAAAATGCAATTTTATAAAAAATGCAAGTTAGATACATCTCTTTATTAAAGATGTGAATCCTGGAAAAATATAGAACTATATCTAAAAATGTAATTTTATAAAAAAATGCAATTTAGATACATCTCTTTATTAAAGATATGAATTTTGGAAAAATATACAATTATATCTAAAAATGCAATTTAGATACATATCTTTATTAAAGATATGAATCTTAGAAAAAAATGTAACTATATCTAAAAATGCAATTTTATAAATGAAAAAATGCAATTTAGATTCATATCCTTATTAAAGATATGAATCTAAAAAAAATGCAATTATATCTAAAAAATAATTTTATAAAAAATGCAATTTTTATACATAACTTTATTAAAGATATAACAACTATATCGAAAAATGTAATTTAGATGCATATCTTTATTAAAGATATGAATCTTCGAAAAATATGCAATTTTGTGAAATTTCATGACAAAATGCAGTTTTTACCTAAAAGAATGCAATGTATTGAAAAAAAAAATGTAAGGCAATTTATCTAAACAATGCAATTTATGCATGGAAGCATGGAATATATGTAATTTATACTAAAATTATTCTAATAAAAAAAAAAACTAAATCAATAACCTACACTAAGGAAAACAAAGTTAGTAAGATAAAACTATTAACTAAAAAAAGTAAAATAAAAAGAAAAATAAACCATCTTACCCGACTACTTAAAAGGGTTGAATATTGGTCTTAGGTTGAAGGAAACGATAGCAACCAAACTAACTTCTAATGTTGTGCTATGGTCAACGAATCAATTAAGAAATTGGAGATCGATGATGATTCAATTGATGAAACTCACCTTAACTTGAAAGCTGTGATCAATAATGTTCGTTTCGGTGATGTTTAGATCATTGGTGGCATTGACTAAGGACTTGTTGGGTTACGGTTTGAGGGTTGAGTGCTGATCATAGATGGAATTGCATTATTAGACTATTGTAGATGGATAGTAATGGGCTAAAGAAGGATAATAAGAGTGGTTTAGGTTTGCTAGTAGAGTGATCGAGTAAGTGAGGGATGGAGCTGGGGTTTATGAGCACGTGTAGAATTCATGCGAGAGAAGAGGGTTGATGTCTACTATATTAAAGGGTCATGTTTACTATCGCTGGTGTTTAGGGTTGCTACAATGATTCAATCTATGGTGATTGCGTGAAAGGTCAGGTGACTGTACTGGGGCATCGTTGTAGTTGGTTATGATAGTAGAGTAGACTGGTGTGTTGTGGAGTGGCGTAAGGTATTGTGTACGTGTTTATGAGAGGATGAGAGAGATATTAGGTTTGCATCTGGAAGTGCTACTCTGTTGAGGATGTTGGTTAGTCAGGGTTGATACTACTACAGTCAGTTATGTGTTAGGTTAGGGCATATTGTGTCGTACAAGCAGGAGTGAGAAAGAGGGTCGACCGTAGGGATGGTTATAGATTGTGGTGTTTGGGTTAAGAGAATGGGATGAAGATGATGTTTTTTCCTCCCTTAGAGTCTAATCTAACCGAGCTTCTTTTTATAAGTTTTAAAATTAAATCTCCTTTTTTAAGCTTAGATTAAATCATATCCTCCACGTTTATATCAAAGAGATCATTAATCTTTATCAAATCTCTATTAAATAGATATTAGTTAAAATCTTTCAAAGATTCAACAGTTTTGATAATCTTTTTGTAAGATTTTAACCAAATCCACATACAAACAATGAAGATTTGACAAAATATGTTGTTGGATCAAGTTGTTTAAATTTTCCTCCATTTTCCCTAACTTTCTCGGTTGAAAAGGAAAAAAAAAAATGGGGAAGACAGTAGTTACATAATCAGCATGTGATGAGCATGCAAACACCAACCCCATGCGTGCTTAGGTTTGAACCTGCAACCTCTAAGTTACCTCATGCATGCCTTAACCAGCTAGCTTAGCTCAATTTCCCAACAAGTTATGCAACTAAATTTACTTCAACTTTCACTTTTGGATCTATTTTAATTCAAACTTTTGAAACTAAGTTGAACTTGATTCAATCTATTTTAAACATCACTTAAATACGTTTAAATGACTTAAAATTTATTAAATCGCATACATATTTTACATTATTGCTTGATTAGAAACTTTTTATTTTTTAAGATTTTTTCAAGATTTTTTGAATTTTGAATTTTTTTACGTTTTTCAATTTTCAATTTTTTAATTTTTAATTTTTTTTGAATTTTTGTAAACTTGGCCCAAAATAAACAAAAGAAATAAACATAAAATAAAAGGGTAGCAAAAACATGATGTCCATAACTTGGTGACTTTGATTTGTACCCAATTTGAGCTCCAAGAAACAACCTGTACTAGACCTAAACTAATAGTTACCTGACTTATGACTAACTACCAATAGTTCATAAAATCATAAGTTAATTATACGATTTTACGAGTTTATGATTTTATAATATTTTTCTTTATTAAAATGAATACATAATCGTTTAAGTGCATATTTTGGATAAAATTATAAATTTTAATATACGATTTTAGTGGTTTTACAAGATTTTATACTGTTACGCCCCGAAGCGGCAGAGTCGTAACAGTCCCGCCGTGTAAACCGCCCTAAGATAGAAGTTGGCCTTACAACCGCTATCTTAGACCTGATCTACACAAGGCGTCTACAACTAACCCGCTTTGAAGTAGACAGTTTATAATTTAAATAAATCATTTACCTATAAATGTAAGGAATTATATATATCTGTTATCATTCAGTTATTGCAGTTAAAGTTTACAACATTTCTCTATAGTATATTCCTTAGTATTATATCATTCGGAAATGAAAAATAATTCTAAAATAAAAACTTAGACCTTAAAAGATGTGTTTATTCTTCAATGTTTTTCCCCAATCCTCAGGATCCAGCAGTTGCTAGCTTCAGAGTAATTGGTTGCCGCTTCTTAGCCAGCACTTGCACGACGTCTATAGGGATGTGAGCAACTACAGCTCAGTAAGTTAGGACGGAGGACTTAAAATTATACCATACACACAACAAGGTTTTCAATCACTTATTAGGTGCAATGAATGTGCAAGCAAATGCCATCGTACGACGTTGTCCGGCCAGTCATGAGATTAGAGAAATTGTACCCGCTCTGATCCGGGTTGAGGAGTTGCTGTTAATGCAATAGCTCACGACCAAACCCAGGCTTGTGTAATGGAGACCTTGCTCCTCCCGTGACTACCTTCGAACTACTGTCTTCACCCTCGCCGCGACCTCCTCTCCTGTCACTTAGTTCAACTGAGGATGAAGAAGGGACCATTTTGCAATCCTGCGCTATCCCTTCCGAAGGGGTCGGTATTTGGCCAGAGAGTCCTAAGTTCTCCTAACGGGTTGCCATGCATGTCCGATTACGATTACTGGTCGGATATTTGGTTAAGTCCAGTTTAGGGTGATCAATCCTTTCATACAATATTATAAGTTCATATAATATTATAAGTTCATTTTATCCGATAAAGCTTATTGTTAGGTTTTGTTTAAGGTTAAATATACCTATTTATCTAGGTATTAAGTCTGTTATAATTATTTTAGGTTTGGGGTTAGGTTCAGGTTCGGTTTTCGCATTGATTTCTAAATTAGGTTTTTAGTTTGATTTCTAAGTAATGTTTTAGATTCCAACCCTAGAAATCCGTTTCAACTCATAATGTGAAATTAATCACATTATTTCCCGATCTCCTAAATACGATTACTACCCCTAGTCAGTATTTTATTCCATCCGGTACACTTAAATCCGTATTAGTATACCGAATTTACTCATGTTGTGAGAATTTTTTTACATTTTTCATATAATTACCTAAAATTGAATTTTATTTCAAATTTGTTATGTTCTGATTTTCATTATTTTATTATGTAATTAAACCTAATTTTTCCATATTTATTAATTTTTAATTCTACATATTCCTAATTTTCTACATTTACCATATAACACCTTCATTACTTGCTGACCACGACCTTATCTTGTTGCAGCTTATCCTCTTCTGATTTTTCTATAATTATTTTATATTTTTCTTTAATTATTTGCTTAGTTTTAGGCTAATTTAGATAATTACGCGTATTTTTATCTACACGTAAATACATGTGGAGTACACGTGAACATTCCTAAATATTATTTTGGTCATTCTAAAATTTTTAGTATACATATAATCTATCTCTAGTAATTTATTAGTTATTTTATTACACTTTTTGCATTTTCGATAATTAATACCTATTATGCTTAAAATTTGAAAATTTTATAGTCTCCTATTTTCCTATTTATTTTCTTAAATTTAAGTTTACGGGGTCATTTTTACTAATATTTCTCTTAATAGTTTATAATTTGGGTGTGATCGGATCCTTTAGCCAATCGCCTTAAACCTTAGGTTCTAAGTTCAATCCTACGGTTACTTAGCTGAACTTTGGGGCTTACATATACGATTTTACACGTTCAAATAAACAATCAAATCATTATTTTGATAATCACTACTAGGTTGGTTTGTTTTTCTTTTATTTTTAATCTAATAAATAATGAAATAATAGTAAAAAAAAAACCTTAATCATTCCTTCAAAGTTTCGATGCTGCTTTCTTTTATTTACTTATTTATTTTCTCTTTTCCCATTAAATTCCCTTATAGGGAATTCATAAAAATAAAAAGCTCTAAAAAAAGAAAGAAAATCATTTTCAAAAGGAAAAAGGAGAAGGAAAATTTTTTTCTTATCTCAAGGCATTTAAACTATTTTATTTTTTGAAATTTTTTATTTCTTTAATTCTATTTTTCCTTAAATTTCTTTGAAAAAAATTTTTTACTTAGAAAGGAAACTCATTTCATAAGAAAAAAATAAAAAAATTTCTCACTTAAGAAAACATATTTTCTAAAATAAAAAATAACAAGTTTCTTTTCGAAAATTAGGGCCTTTTGGATTTTCAAAATATTACAACCCTAAAATTAGTAATTATCTTTTCTAGAAATTTTATTTAAATTAAAATGTAAACTCGATCAGTTTTCAAAATTTAAAAGAAACCAGTACACCTAAATTTTCTTTAATGACATATGAAATGTTTAATCCCAAATAGTGGGTACATAAACACCTATAGGCAATTATAATGAAACTTAAAATATGGTTATTTTTCCTTTTCCCATTTGCTGTAAATAAATTAGCTTATTTATCTTTTTTTTTTTTACTTATGCATGTAAATTATCCTATCCATAGAATAAATGAGAATTTTGAAATATAAATTTAAATTGAAAGGTTAAAGTGGCATAAGTTAGGATTTAATAAGATAGCCTCCAAATCTGTAAATTTGATTTCTTAGAAGAATTTTTTTTTTTTAAATTTCATTACATAGGCTAGTGACTAAATTAGAACCAATCTACTTAATTGGTTTTAATTTAAATACCTTTCTCAATTTTACTAGGTGTGTAATACCTTAGGTTTTTCTAGCTAGTTCAATAATTCTAAAATCCGAACCCCTAAATTTAGGGTGCCGGGCTATAATATCTATTTTATTTTAAACTTCATAGTAAAGTTAGAAAAGTTAGATGAAGTAATTTAAGTAAAGTTAATTTCTCAAAATAAACTATATAAAAAATATTAATTTGAGAAAAACGTCAATTTGTCGCTAAAAGTTGATAATTATCGAAAACGAGAAATTTAAGATTTTAGATATAGCGAGATATTAGAAATAAGTTAATTAACTTACAAAAATAATAAATGAAGTTGAATTATACATAATATACATGTATTTATATGTGATATCCATTATATGTATTAAATACATATATATAATAATAAATTATTATTAAAATAAGGTAAAATAACGGAAAATTAATAAAAAATTTACGTGAATGAGTCATCAAATGATGTGTCAAGTTGGTATTAATTGGAAATGGTGAGTCAACACATGCTTGATGAGGAAATAATATGTGTCCTTTAAGAAAATGAAAAATTAACATGTGTCATACGCATGTTCAAATTTTATTTGATTATGAAAAGTTCCAAAAAATATAAATATGACCTAAACCCTCAAATTCAATATTTTGGAACTCTAGAAATGAAAGAAAACAATTTAGAAAAGTTAGAAAAAATAAAATAAAAACAGAACATAGTCTAAGGTCGGTATCGATCTAGGGCGGTTTGTATACCAAACCACCACTTGAGTTAAAGTGGCTTGGAGGACCAACAGAGGGTGGTCGAGGGAGGCTTTCTGATAAGGTGTGACGGCCAGGTGATGATCAGAGCCAGTCGGTTCAATGAACCAAAATTCTTCTTGTAATTTATTTAATTTGCTAAAAATATCAAATGTTATCCATTAATTTTGAAATTTGGTTTTATGGGATTATTTTAGGTGTATATTAATGTAATAAATTTATTTTAATTAAATAATTAGTGTAATATGGGTTCCTTAAGAAAATGTTTTGTTTGGACAAAAATTGAATAAATGTTTACAAATATTAGATGATGTTGTTTTAAGCTCAATTTTTGTATGTAATATGCCTAATATATATATTTAATTTTGGTAACAATAATTTTTTAGATTAAGTATGTTTATTATTTTTTATAATTATTTTGAATGAAATTGGCAATTTTACTAAATTATTGACATAATTAGTTTTTGATGAAATTAATGAATGAGCCTTACATGTTTGGACTTCTGGATGTTTATAATGATATTTAGAATATTTAATTTTTATCTTACACAAAATTTTATTTATTTTCCTTAATTTTTTTGTAATTTCTAGCTAAAATCGCTATTTTTGTAAAAATGGATAATAGTTAATTTAGAATAATTGATGATTAATAACTAAACTACATTTTTTTTTAAGTTTATAGAATTTTTCATGAAATTAACTCGTATACCATTTATTTCATATTTTCCTAATATAAGCTTATAATTAATATTAGCAAGATACTTATTAAATTACATAAAATGAACACTTTGGGATATAATAAATGTTGGTTGACAAGTTTGGAAAGTATAATTTTTAGGGTTTTTAGTTCAGTACTAAAGCTTACTCGGGTTAATTTTGAAGTTAGAGTAGCGTATGGTCTAGTTGTAGTGACAAAAAGATATTTTTAGGTTTTTGAAAATATTGATCAATCTTGTTTCTCAATATATATTAATAGTACGTAAAATAATGATCGTAACGATATAAAGTTTACTGAAATCAAATAATAAATGAGTAAGATATGGTTAAATGAAGTTTAAAAATGTGAAAATGAAAGCTTATAATAGTTCGGGTTTGACTTATACTTAATTTCAAGACTGTATCATATTTTCATAGGTGTGATAAGTAAGGAAGAACTACATCATGAAGTATAGGATATTGCGCTATTGCTAAGCCCAAGTAAGTGGATCTAACCCATGCTTAGAGTAGATATATTGCTACTCATAACACTATGTGTCATTTGATGCTACATTAGTTGAATATGGATATATCTTAGGTGAATTGATATGTTATTATAATGGGTGCTGGTGTGATAATTTTGAATGATAATAACTATATTTCGGTTAAACTGTTATATGGCTATGTTGGGTGATGATTTGTGCTTACGACTGATCATGCTAACTAGGGAAGTTGAGTGATCTAACCCAATCTTCTGGGTATTCACCTAAGTAAACCTTAAGTAAGCTATTAGAATTCCTCTAGGCAGAGTTTGAAAAGTAGAATCAGATCACTAGGTTGAATAAAACTTAAAGATTGATTGTGTTGATTGATATTCTTGAGTTGCTATTACATATCATGGCAGTATACTGCATAGCACAAAAGGGACCTACGAGACATAAATTTTAGAATGAAGCTTCCAAATGATCATGGAAAAAGTATGGCTTTATAAACTCAGTTTTTGGAAGCATATAGATTGCATTGCCTAAACATTTCCCAAACATTATGACTATTTTGATAGTCAAATTTGATATACTATAATGTGTGGTCTAATTTGGTAGTGTTGCCACTTTGATTTGGTGAACTATAGTGTATAATTTAATTTTGTAAGGTTGGGGGTCCTATTCTCAAGCAGCTCCTTGTTGCCCTTTTTGAAAATGGTAAACTACTGCGTATAGTCCAATTTGGTGGGGGCCCTACTCTCAAGTAACTCCTTATTGCCTTAAGTTCTTAGATCGTGTATCTAGATGCCCGGCTATGTCAACTAACCGAAAGAAGTTTATAAGGCATAGGACATCGATACCGATGCATGCCATGTGCATGAGCATAGCATGTTACATCGTTGGTAGTAAGGGCCTAGTTGGGTAAATGCATATGTAAAGTTAAACTTGAGAGTTATGATTGAAATGTTTCAGTTGTGATATACAATATTGCCTATCGTATTGTCTATATTATATTGTTTATTATCCACTCTCACTCAGCTTCAATAGCTAAGAGGATAAAATATTTTATCCTCAAGTTTACTATATCGTGAAGGGCCCAACACTCAAGGGGGATATGTATACTAAGAGCATGAGTCAGAGTTAGCGACTATTGTATGGAACTTATATTAGGTCAAAGATCTTATTATTGTGAAGACGATAAAGGAAAAAGTTAGTTCATATTTTGATGTAAATATTATGTTGTATACATAAGTTGTAATAGAATATTCAACTAAACTTCGATATAGCAACCCCTTTATTATGTAAACAAAGTTGTCTTTTGATGAATGAGCAGGGTGGGTTAAGTTTTCAACAGGTATTCCTGTGTGATGGTACATCCTGTGCTATGCTAGGATGTGACAAGGTGGTGTCTCCAAAATATTTTAAAAATAAAGAAATTGGGTTTCCCTTAATTTCAATCAAGGGTTTAACTAAATAGGCATGGAGTTTAGTTTAAATCAAATTAAGGAAAATGAAAAAAAATGAAAATTCCGACTCAATAGGGTTCAAGGTGAATTTACTAGCATCTCACCCGATTTAAGAATATTAACGAATGAGGTAAGGGATTGGGGATTAAGAAGAATTGGTTATCTCTTATTTTTGTTGTCGACTTTACTAATTTCATAGGAAAACTACAAAGGTCTCCTTATATGGCCCAATGGTTTTCAACTTTTGGTAGGTACATTAAGTATCACAAACTTGTGGATTTTTATAAACTCACTTTTAGAAACGTTAACTTTCCTGCAATTACAGTCTTGTAAATATTTGTTGGATTTAAAGTATTGTACCACATATCATATATGAAATTTGATCTTTTAAAAACATTTAACTATAGGTTTGTTTTAATAGTTATTTTGAAGGATTGTACTACAAGTTTATACTAAATAAGTACCAAATTTGATGCTTCATAGTGGTTAAGTCAAGTATGTCTAGTGTAAATTAAGTCTATGATAGCAAATATAAGGCAACCTTCTATCTTAGGATGGTTCATATGATGGGACTATTACGACTCCATATCTTTGGCATGATATTTTTTAGTTGGTATAAGAGTATTATTCTTAAGAACCCACTTAAAATGTGACTCTTAAGAACTTGCTTTGAGGAGTCATAACTAAAATGAAGTAGATACATTAGGAACACTAAGAGGTAGGAAAATTAAGTAGGTCATAAAAGATTTAGACTTGTGGATATATATATATATATATATAATATAAGACTCTCAATGTAAATCTGATATGAAATTATACATATGAATCTAACATTAATTGCTTATGAATTTCTACGAACAAGTGATATATCTCTTGGATTCATTATAAATAGATGATGGGGAGTTGCCTATAAATTACAAGATTCACTTATGGAGGTTATATCTAAATAAGGCTAACTAGAGGATGTTCCATTCCATTGATAATATCATAGATACATATTGCATGGGTTATTTTATAATTGGAAGGATGATTAGAAGATAGTGAAGAATGGGTTAGGTTCTTATATTACTATTATAACTTTTAATAAAAGATATTTGCAAATTAAAGAGGTTATATCTATAATAGTTTTAGCATTGCATTTTTTAGTAATTGTAGAATCAAGTAGGAACTATTTTCGAAGTTTTAACCAAGTATTGGTAAGAGTACCCCATATCCATAGAGATTGCTCCTAGTATCTTCTATTGGTTTCTAGATATCCACTTGTAGAGAGAGTATGGATGTAGAAGTCCTACTCTAATCTAATGAACTTGAACCCTAGTTGAATCATAAGAAAAACCCTTATTATATTTGTCAAAATTACAAGTCAACTATATGATTCTACAAGTTTATAATTTTGTGATTTTTTCTTAATTAAAAGGGATATAAAATCATTTAGATATAGAGTTTTGGAAGAATTATAAATTCTTATATATGATTCTACAAGCTTATAACTTTATCAGTTTTATATGACTTTATATGATTTTACATGTGCAAATAAAATGTAGAATTGCAATTTTGCAACCATAATAGCATAATAAAATTGAATGTAAATGATAAGAACTTAGGTGAGGATCTTAAGGAAGACTCTGATTATGATTTAGATACTGCAATAATTTAAGTTGAAGATAAGGGCAAAGAAATTGATATATAGATTAAGAAGTATAAAATAGAAGAGGAAGTAGAACCTCAGGAAAAAATTGCTTTTGAGGCTCAAGCAAAGGGTCATGTGGGAATCAATGAAGCAAACCATGAGATGAACCTAATGTTGGGAATATTAATAACAATGAAGAACTGTATGAAGTTCTAAAAACTCTTAAGACCTTAGAATATGTGGTGTTAAGTCCTGATACCAAGTTTGAAATGATAATGTAAATATAAACAAGCATGGGAATTGATTTTCATTAGAAGATGTAATAGTTTCAAAAGGGTTTAGTAGTCTATAGAGCCAAAAGCCAATAGGATGTAATAACTTTTAGTGATCTAACTTTTAGTCTATAAAGCCTAGTTTTTTCCTTTCATTTTTTAAATTAGTTCTTCTTTAAACCAATTAGTACTAAACCCTACTTGTTTAATATTAACTCTCAATTATAATTTAAAGAAAACTGTTTTTTAGTTTGAAAATTGTTTAGAGTCATCACTCGATCGTAGTTAAGAAAAAGAGTTAAGTTATAACTAATTTGGTAGATTGGTTATAACTTTGCTACTGGTCCAACGATAAAACCAATTTTCAAAAACAGTTTTAAAACTAGAGATCTAGATCTAGGGATTAGGATTTTTAAACCTTTATGGGTACCATTAATTTTCCAAATTTTATTTTAACCATAAAAATCAGATTTCAATTCTATGAAATTGAACTCGATTATTGGTTAATCAAATTGGACAACTTGAGTAATCTAAACTAAAAAAGGAAAAATAGGTTTTTTATTTTTTATTATTGCCCTGTACGTGCCTACATACCCATTATTCAGAATCACATTTACATATTTTTTTTCTTTTTTTTTTTTGTAAAACTCTTAGTAGGTTGGGTTTGTTTTAATTTGAAAATACGCTAGATTTATATTTTTAACTCAATTTGATTTATTTGAGGAAATTTCTAAAAAAAGGTCATGAATTAGAAGTTTTATTTGTTTCAAAAATTCTAAAGTACCCTAATTTTGAACATGAGTTGATTTATTTTTGCTTATTTAAAAAAAAAATATTTTTCTAAGTGATAAGACAATTTGTTTATTCGCTAACCTATTTATTTATTTATTATTTTTATATTATCTTATTTAT
The DNA here is from genome assembly GCA_024138005.1 of Lumnitzera racemosa. Lineage (NCBI taxonomy): Eukaryota > Viridiplantae > Streptophyta > Magnoliopsida > Myrtales > Combretaceae > Lumnitzera > Lumnitzera racemosa. The sequence continues at coordinate 24,890,285 of JAMXBC010000004.1, read as the reverse complement.
TTTTTTGTTTTATCTATTTCTACTAAACTAAAAAACAAACTATTCCTTTCTTTTTTTTCTTTTTTCTTCCTTTCTTCTTGTTTTTCTTTTATTCCCCCTTTTTTTTCTATTACGTTTACATTCACAATTAAATAGAATAAATAAAAAAAATATAATGATGCTAACAATGTAAAAAACAACAAATAAATAATAAAATAAATAAATAAAGAAAAGGCTAGGCTTCAGATGTAATTAGGTACGCAGGTTGGACCTAGAGTGGACTTCAAGTCGATTAGTCAGGTTTGGGTTGGATCAACTAAATCCAGATCGATTCCAAGATCCTCCATAGTAGCAGTAGCAATGACAACGGTTTGAGCTATTTCAATCACCCAAAACGATGGGGGAAGAGGTGTTTTGTGAGTTTTTTATTGACTTTAGGTAGGGTTGGTATAGGCTAAGTGCTATGGCTTAACTTTGTAGTTGGTGGTGGTTATCAAAATGGAGGGTGGTGGTTAGGGTTTTAATGGCGAAGGGGCTTCAAAACTGCTGCTAGGGGGAACCACGGAGGTTGGTTATGGTCAGGTTAGGGAGCTTAAGCTATGGGTAATCTAACTAAGGTGGTGGTACGGCCTAAAATTGGGTAAAAAGAGAGAGTTGAATAGAGAGAGGTCATAGATATAAGAGAGAGAGAGAGATAAAAAATGAGAGAAAGTATTTGTGAGTGAAATCTAATGCTTCTCTACCCTGAATGAATTCCCCAAAGCCCCTTTTTGTACATAAATTCAACTTAATAAGCAAGGAAAGTCAAATTTGAATTGAATGTAAATTTCCAAAATTCATGGTTTTTTTTTTTGGAGCTCAATTTAGGCTTGAAATTGATTGAACTTGGTCTTGTTTTTATACTAGATTCGAAGAATGCCATGTCTAGAATAAGATCAAACCAAGAAATCATGTGTGTATGTGGAATTTGCATTGAAAATGGATCTGAAGTGAAGGGGTTGAGTCTATTTTGTTAGGGAAAGTTGAGAAAATCAGGGGAAAGAGATAGGAAAGGGAGAGAAAGCGGCTGACATGACACTATGTCAATCGCATTGTCTAATTACAGTATGCCACATGTCTTCACGTGACATATGGCAATTGATACGATAATGGGCGAATGACGTGGCATGCCATGTGTCATGCCACGTGGCGTTACGTTAATCGTGACCCAATCCAATGGTGCCACGTGTTAGGGTATGTAGTATAATGAACCCTTGACACGTGGTAGTGCCATTTGTAATGTGCCCTCTAAAAAGAGAAAAAAGCTTTTTATGCCTTTGCTAAAATTCAAACCCTTGACCTCATGCTTAGACCTAATGTCATGCTCATGTACTTATCTATTAGACTGTTGGCTTATGTCTTCTAAATTGCACATATGAGCTATATTAGCTTAAGTTAGATTCAAATCTAAGCCTAGATCCAATGGTCTTTTCTTTAAATTTATTTTAATTAAACAAAAATCTATTCTATTAAACTACTCTAAAAATTATTATTTTCCAAATTTTCTAAATCTTCTATTTTTTTCTATTTTTTTTTACTTTTCAATTTTCTAATGTATTTTTCTAAATTTTCCCATTTTTTGCATTTCTTATTTTTCTATGCTTTTTCCTATTTCCTATTTTTTGATATTATTCCTAGATTTCTTTTTTTTTTTTTTTAATTTTCTATTTTTTTGTGCTTTTCCTGATTTAGGACTCCTTAATCTATTGAAATAAAATAAAATAAAATAAAATGAAGAGAACAAAAATTAGGTATCTATAAAAGGGTTGCTCATTGGGGAAGAATTATGTCAAATACATTACTAAAGAGTTTCTAGACAAAACTTATTATTATACATAGTAGAAAAAGCTTGTTCAGGACATAAATAGTAAGTTGAAACTTAATAAATAGCCTAATAGACTTACTTAAATCAAATAGCACCTACACTTAAATTATTAAAATGACCTTATATACTTTATATTTAATAAAAACTAAAGTAATTATATAGACTATTTAGGGATATATCTAAGTGGAAGAGATCGATACATACAAAATTATCAAGTGTCAACTGTTAAGGCAAGTGAGATCAATACTTCACTGCATTTTCAAAGTATTACTTCAAAATACTTGGAAGCCTTAGTATGTACTTGTTTGAGGTTGTAAATTAGTTAATTGTGCATGTACAGTGCATGCACTTAAATATTGTTTTGCTATTGAGTAAGTTGAGCTATATGTATGGTTTGTCTTGTGATTATTACTTTGATTGGATTGTTTGAAATTGGTTGACCACTCCAAAAACAACCTAATTTAAACTCATCTTAAATTTTAACTTGACTTACATCACAACCCACTAAGGCAAAATGATTAGGATTTCCAGGCCAAACATAGACATTTCGATGAGGATAGCTGAAATGGCTCTTTTTGTACCCTTAGTTGAACAAAATTATAGATCGTAGTTCGAAGGTAGTCTCAAGTAAAAGGTAGGTGTTCTCTACGATTGAAGACCCCATTTAGTTTCGACTCATGAGTATATAATCAAACTCTTCAACTTAGATTAGAGTGGGTGTAATTTCTCTAATCTCATGATGAACCAAACAATGAGTATATCATCAAACTCCTCAACTTGGATTAGAGCAGGTGTAATTTCTCTAATTCCATGATAGACTGAACAATGCCACGCAATGGTACTTGCTTGTAAATGCATATCATTTAATTAACTTATCTAAAAACCTTAGTTGTTCTATGTTGGCTACATACTTTTGCCTTCATCCTACTTATAAGGCAAGTTGTCTCTTAATTTAATATAGATTGTTATATAGGTTTAAGGTGAATTCACAAGCACATCACCCAATTCCACATTATTAGCCAATAAGATTAGGGAGTAAGGATTAAGTAGAATTGGTTGTACTCCTATTTTATTTTTGACTTTGCTAACTTCTTTGTAAAATTACTAGGGTCTCCTTACGTAGCCTAATAGTTTTTAACTTCTAGTTTGTACATTAAGTATGACAAAAGTGTAGATTCTTACAAACTCTCTTTTGGAAATGTTAATTTTTCATGCAATCATAATGTTGTAAATATTTATTATATTTAAAGTATTATACCATACATCATCTATGAAATTTGATTTTTTTGAAAAATTTAATTATAAGTTCATTTTAATAGTTATTTTGAAGGATTAAACCATAGGTTTATACCAAACTAATACCAAACCAGATGCTTCAAAGCAATTGAGTCGAGTACAACTAGTGTGAACTAGGTCTATGATAACAGCTGTAAGGCCAGCTTCTATCTTATGATGATTTATAATGCAGGATTGTTACAACTCTACTTCATTAGGGCGTAACGTCGATTTCTTTCGTGTCATGATTTTGAAATTAGGGTTATTCTTTAGATGGTTTTGTGAATGTTTTTATGGAGAGTTGAGAGATGTAAAAAGGATTTTAAAATATGTTAACTTTTAGCACTTCGAGAAAAGATAAAATTTTTAAAATTATCTTTTATCTTTTCTTACCCAAATTAAGTTTGATTTTTGCCAATTTAGCCACATTTTATGTCTGTAAAAACAACTCTTTTTATATGACCAATCCTTTTACAAAAATAACAAACAACTTTATTAACAAACTTATATCTATTTAACATGCCTTGATAAATTGCTAATTGACTTTTTTATGGAATTTTCACCTTTGATATCTATGTAGTAGTGAAGATTTTCCTTTTTACTTCTGATTTTCCTTTTTGCTTCTCAATTTCCCTTTTAAGGACATGTTGTTCACTCGAATTTTCTAATTTTGTCTCATCTTCTGACTCCTTCTATTCCAAATTCTCAATCTCCATTTTAGAATTATGTCCTTCTACTAATTGATTTAGTTTTTCTTCATTGTTCATAAATTTCTAGTAAATTTCTCCAATCACATTGGAGAGAGTATTGGTCACCTAAGCTAAGACTTCCTTCTCCTTTTAAAGTAGACAATTTTCCTTATTTAAGATTTCATTGTTGTACTTCAATTCTTCATTTTGATACTTTAGTAGTAAATTTTCATTGTTTAATCATGAGATCTTAGCATTGGCTCTAAATAGTGCACTTAATAGCTTTTCTATTTTTGTATAAACATTGCTCGATATACTTCCACTATCATATTTTGATTCTTCTCTAAGGTCAATTTCTAACTTGGCCATTAGATAAAATTTTGACTTTCTATTATATTAAAATTCTCAGTTATTTAGGCATTCTTTGCAAACATGTCTTCGTTACTAATAATTAAAGTAGGTTATTATGCATATCCTTCTATTCTTTCATAACTTTGTTTTCCATAATAGATATTCTAATTCAAAATTCTAAGCTCAACCTGATTTGATATGTTTATCTCTATATCAAAAATACGTACATGTGTATGTGTTTAGATCTTCCATTTAAATCAAGCTCTTATTTTATATAACCTATTCTAACATATCTATTCCTTTTAGTTAGCCTATTGTGATATCAATTATTGGTTCTAGTAAACAATCAAGAAGGAGATTGAATTGATTGTTTAGCAAAATTAAGTCTTAGATTTTTCCTTTCCATTGTCTAAGATTAGCTAACTATACTTTCTTTAATTCCTGACATATTCGAAATATTAATAAACTAGATTAAGCATTTCTATGCAAATTCAAAGCTAATTAACTCTTGATTTGATTGTTCTTCTAAGATATGATAATGTGATGTTAAAAATATAATGCACGTTCAATCAAATAATCATGCTAAAAGTAAATAAGTTGTAACCAAAGTAAAAAGATAGAGTTTAGAAGATCAGGCGTTGATATATAATGGTTTTGCCTTATGCATCTCTCTACTCTTTCAACTTACAGCCAGGTACATGGCCATCTATAGTGTAGTTCCACTATTACAAAGAAACATATACATAGAGGTCAACAATTCTAATGATTCTACCTTGCCTCTAAATCATAAGTTTATAGAATTGCCCTCTATTTTCTCTCAAACAATTTACCCACTAATTTTGTAAGAAATTAGTAACTCATTAAGGATTACAATTGATTTTCCTGCACTTTTACATAATGTTCAGTAATAATTTTTCTAGAACTTTCTCTTAAGTACTTAAACTACTCTTATGATCACAAAAATGTATATAAGCTTAGCAATAAAGTTTTTGTATATTAGTTAAACTTTTGCTCATATCTTTTTTCTTGTTCTTTTATGTTGCTTCTTCTTTTTGTTGATCGCTTTTTCTTCATATAGTCATGGCTCCAAACTTTATTTGTTCTCTTTATAGTAATAGCCATTCATAGCAGCTATTCTTCAAATCTTTTCTAATCTTCAACTCTTTGTTGTCATTTGCAAATTTACTAATTAGTCAAGCTATACTTTCCTTCATAGATGTCTTGTATAGTTAGAACTATTCTTTAGTTCATGTCTATCATTACTTTTGTAATCTCTATATGTAAAGCTTTTGTATCTCTTAATCTGATCAAATATATTACCTAAATATATCTCAATGGTGTTGGGTCTTAAATCATATTTGTTCTTTTACTTTTGATCAATCTTTTCTTTTCTTCCTTTATCTTTAGAATGGTGTTGTCATGTCTTCAACAGCTCTTGGTGATCAAAACATTGTCGTTATGTGTTGTAGATATTCTCTATTCATTTCCTGTTCATCATTAAGTTGATGAGCTTCCGATAGTAGTTGATTCTGGTTTTGAGTCCACTATTGATACTTATTTCTGATTCTTTGTAGCTTTTGATCTTATCACTCTTTATTCAGAACTTGTCTTTACTTTTGTTTTAGTTTTTGATCATCTTAAGTACCTTCAATAATGTAATTTCTTTCTACTACACACTAGGTTACTTGATTAGTAATACTAAAGCACTTTTTTGTTTGAATTGACATATATTTTTTGTTATCATTAAAATATATTTCATTTAAGTTCTTGCATTAACATCTTTAGCTTTCATGAAGATTGTCTTTCTTTATGAATTAAGGAACTCTTCCTTACTGAAACCAAAACTATTTTTACAACTGCTCACTTTTTGGCATGTGATGAGATTGTTAAGTTTATTTTCGTTTCCAAAAAACTTATTAGAAGTGACAAAATCGAAATTAAAGTCTCATCAATTTTAATTTTCAACATTTTTGTTTCTTCTTCTAAAATAATAATTTCTTTTACTAAATCATTTCATTTTTAAGAGAATTCTCTTTTTTCCTTTTTCAATAGGTTAGTTTATCAACTAGAACTTTATCAGTTTCTTTAGTGCTTCTATTTCACTCAGAAAAGAATTATTCTTATTTTGTAATACTTTATCTTCTCTTTCTAATTTTGAAATCTTAGTATTGTTACCAAAATCTAGATTAGTGTTCATAATCTACAAAACAGTAGGAGTTACGTTGTGGAGATGCCAGGGCTTGTCCAATATATCCAGTCCGATGCCTAAGTTAGTGAAGTGTTTGATTTTAGGAATAATATAAGGTTAGGTATGTGGAGTGCGTAGAGAGCCCTTACAATTGTTGTGTTCCCATATTTTTAGGCCTTATCTGATGTCTATAGTAGTTGGTAGTTGAATTGTCAATGACATATGGTGTCTTTTGAATTTAGCCATGTGTGAATGGTGAAGAGAAGTGAGTGGTTTGATAGCTTTTTGGATAACTGCTATACTATTCATGGCTACATTTAAATATTTAAACCTTCTTAGATTGAGATTTAGTAAGTGGGCCTCCAATAATATTGATCGAAGCTCCTGTAAGAGATTAGCAGCTGGTAGCGGCTAAGTTGTTAGCTACAGTAGGACCTAGCTAAAGGGATGACCCTTTAGCCAATCATTGACTCAATTAGGAGAGGTCGGCATAGCATTGAGCATCTGACTGATGGGATGAAAATCCACTATCAACATTTTTCCTCCAATTGCTATGGTTAATGATTTGAGTATGGGAGTAGTACTTAGCCAAATTTTTGCATTAGTTAGAGCAAGCAAGTGGCTGAAGAGTGGCTAAGCTTATGTTGTACTTAAAATAGCCTGATCACTAGACTTTTGTAAATCATATTGTCAATTTTGGTATCATACATTTAGGTTGAATTGGTTTTAAAGGAAGCGAAACTTCTAAGTGAAGAGTCATGGCCCTTTGTTTTGTATCTCCTCGAAATGTGCATGACAACAATCTTATCTACAATCATTTCTTTTGTACATTCAATAAATATCAATAAGATAATAGCCATTTGATCATTATAAGTTATACATATCTTTGATCAATGTTAATCCAAATCAAATGGTATCTCCTTTCCTAAATACTACCATAAGAAGGATTTATAAACCCTAACTTTCTCTTTCTTGTCTTTTACATCTTCTACACATATTTGTACACTCTCTCTAGCATTTCTACAACAACTCTCTTTTGATTTTAGTTATTGACCAATTTAAACTTCGAGAACCTCATAAAAAAAACTGGTATGACAAGAATTAGGATTGTCAATTTTCCTTCCTTTAAGACTACTCCCCTCATGAGACGATGTCATTGGCTTTGACTAGTGGTGATGGCAGCCTGGCTTAAAGTTATAGTTGTGTGGTAAATAGATATGATAAACTCACTCAGATTGAAGCTGTCCTAAAGCATGTGTATCCTAATGACATGGAAGGTGACAAGTAAGTAGACTACCTTTATAATGATATTCTGCATGATACATGGGGCACCAAATGAAATTCAAAGTTGCTTTGCTAAGTATTTGGTTTGATGGTATGAACCTTTCTTACTTAGAATCCTAAAATATTAGAACCAAAAAAAGCCTAAGGTAGATGAGAGGGTTTGCTTTCCCCTTAGGAATGAATTTCATGTTTATCTTAAGTATTTTGAGTTTAGTTTGTGGTTGTCAATCTTTTATTTTTAAAAGGCTCTTTTTAGTTATTTTCATGTTGTGCTGAGTATGTTCTCACTGAACACTTATAGGATTTTGATAGCTTTTGAGATAATCTATTACGAGTTAGAAGTTACGTGTACAATAGAGTTGTTTAAATATTTTTTCATAATAAAGAAGCAAAATGATGGATGGTTATGCTACTGCTTGATATCAAATAAAGTTTTTAGTTGGGTTAAATTCCAAAATCCATGGTTGGCACGATAATTTTGTTTCAATAAGGTTGGAGAAAAGCTTAGATTTTTAGAATAGATGGTTCGAACCCATCTGGGTTGATGATATCAAGCTTCTTCTTAATGACAAGTAGGCCACCATGAAAATACAAGCTTAGTGAAAGAAATTCTTCTTTTAACTTTTAGCAAACTCTTTCATTTATTAATTTGTATACAAAAAGTCCTAGCATTAGTATGAGTTCGTAGACTACGTAAGGGTTATTCGATGCTGAGAAAATAATCAATTGATATGAGAGGAGCAAGCCAATATTTTTTGATGAGGAAGAAAGTATTACTTAGTTTCATTGCTGTGCTAAGTTGAGTTGGTTAAACTAATGCCTATCTGAGACTTCATGAGGGGACTTTGTTCTTAGAGCTTAGTTTGGCATGGTTTGTAAGTATACTATATCATCTATTTAACTTACAACTTCTTTCTTGTTGTAGATATGGGAGTTAGTGACATTGACCCTAAGAAGCTTTTTACCTAAGTAAAGTCCAAGAAGAAAAAGATGGATCAACAGGTTGATAAGGCCACTGCTAGGTAGGAGGCTCCTCCTAAGCCAACTAAGAAGAAGAAGGCTATTTCAAGCAAGACCAAGCCAGCACCTGCAGGGAAGCCTCCTTTAGTGGCTCTAAGGGAGAACAACTAAAGATTATAACTTGTAGTGCTAGGGCAGAGTCCTCCAGCTTACCCTTTGAAGTCACCAGCAACCACTTTTCTAAGGTTGGGGGAAAAGAGAAGAGAGGGCAAGGATGCTGAGCAAGCTCCTATGGCAAAAATTCCAAGAACTTTGGCTCTTTTAGTAATGCCCCTAACACCAATAATAACACTATCACTCCTCTCACAAACGTTGAGGATCAGTAGGCTCAAGCTTTTAGAATCCCTACTGTTGACTTCTTATAGAGGCAAGAGAAGATTTACAATTTTGTCCCCAAGTGGGATAAAAGGATCGTTGCCTTCAACTCTACTTTTAAGGATAGGCATAAATGTTATGCCATAATCAAGGTAATTATCCTCCTTTAAGATAAGAGGATATTCTAGAGGGATTTATGAAGAGCTAGGGATAGCTTCCATATATGACCACTACCAAGCTGCATCATGTAAGTTTAGTCCTTTGCCGAATTGTTTATATTCACGTAGCTACAGTATAGTTAAACTAACTTTTTCCTTTATAGATGAATGGGCACATGCCAACAACCATTGAGGAGGTCGAAGCCAAGATGTAAAGGAAAGTGCCAATCTTTTATTCTGATATGTTTAGTTTGTCTTATGTCTCAACTTTATCCATGTTCGTAGAAGGTCAAGGAGGCCTACAACACATCAAAGATGTAAACTATTGCTACTGAAAATACGAGCATCTTTGCTAAGATGGAGATGGAGAAAGTAAAAGGCCTCTTTGTGGCTGAGCAAAATGCACATAAAGAGGCCTTTGAGGAGCTTCTCATCATGAAGGATTGGCATGATAAGCTTCACAAGGAAGTAAAGGGCCTTACATATCAGCTTCAAAAGAAAAAAGAGAAGTATTGATGCTTTAGTGAGTCATACTCATCTTTGAATGACAAGGAGCTTGCGTTCAATAAAGAGATTAAGCTATTGATGGAGAACTCTGTATTGTCGGGTGATTTTTGGGATAGAATCTTGCTCTTGCAAAATACAAAAAACTAAGTGATATTGTAGATAGTTTGGTGTAGCCATTTCACTACTTAAGTCAATAAGTGTTTTTGAAAGAACATTAGTAGATAATTTAAGGTTGTAAGAGAGTTCTTATAGTGCTTCTTCTTCGTATTTATAGGTGATTGTCAGGTGTCTAAAACAACGGTTAATCATGGATAGTAGGATATGTGGATCCATTACAATCAAACATATACCTAAAATATAGGAGTAATGGGCAATTATGTAATGGGATCATGCTAGATGATAACCATTCGTACCACTTTTCCAAGTTCCAATCAGATACGAACCAAATCTCAGTTGGTGTCTGCTAAGAATTGAGGTAATCATTCTCTCATAATCTAAATGGTTAAATAGATTCTAAGGATGAAATCCGACTATCAACATTTTCCTCCCCAACTCCCATGGTCAAGAATTAGATTATAGGAGTACACAAAGCTTAATAATACAGTCTGGGAGGATGGATGAGACTAAGTGGTTGAAACTAGAATGAGGTGTCTAAATGCCGAGTGATGTGTCAAGTTTTGAATTTACTTTCAAGATGTGAAGAATCATGTAATACACTAAAGGTTGTGACCTTTTAAATTTCTTACCTACTCTCCTTCCCATAGTGATATGCATGGCAGTTGTTATACTCACCATCATGATGCTATAAGGCTAATAACTGCCAATAACATGATAACTGTCAGATCTCTGACACTTAACATGCATCATTAATCCATGCTTGACAATCTAGTTAAAAACACATTCCAATTAGAAGTAAATTAGGGCTAAAAGGAAAATCCATTTGTATATAAAGGATTTCTTTATATATACAAACTTTCTTCATTCCATCATTGTCCACTTTATCTATTGGAACTGTTACTTGCTTTAGAGATCCCATCTTCATTATCTTTATCCATACTTTTCTATACATAACTTCAATTAGGTATGGTTTATAGCATTGTTCGTCATCTTATACTTTCAGATTCAAGTGCAATAGAGACTGGGCTACTTCCCCCCTCGCCCGTACCCCCTCCACTAGTCGCTCTCCCTTCCCTCCCCCTCCCCCCCCCCCCCCCAAAAAAAAAAAAAAAGAGGAACAAGGTGGTGTATTCTCTAAGTAGTTCAATTGACAGCACAGTGGAGTGATGGAAAAAAACTTGCTCATATCAACTCTCTTGCAATAGATAATTACTAAGATGATAAAGAAGGAAGATCTATAGCCAGGTATTTGTACAATGACATAGTTTACTTTACCAATTCTCTGAACGAAGTGGTGAGTGGTACTGACAAAACTCTTGTTTCAAAATATAATAAATATTGGCAAGATCTTCTTGAAATATAGAATCTATAGAGGTTGAGGGAGGAAGATAGGGTATGCTTTCCAAGGGAGTGTGAGTTTCATATTTATTTGAAATATCTCGACTGTAGACTATACTTCCCATTTTTTGCTTTCATTAATCAATTCCTTAATTATTTCTAAGTTATGCCGAGCATGTTTTTGTTGAACACTTATCGGCTTCTTGCAGCTTTCAAGATAGTTTGTGAAGAGGTTGAAGTTAAGGTTACACTCCAATTATTTAGATATTCTTTTACAATAAGGAGGTAGCTCGGTGGTTGGTATTTCATGGGTGCTAGGCATAGGCAAAAATTCATGGATGGGTTAGAGTCTAATATCCACTAGTAGCATGATAAGTTTGTGTCTATTATATCAAATGAGGAATTGGACTTTTAGACCCAATGGATTGAGCCTATCTATACTAAAGACATTGAATTGATGCCGAATGATGTTGCCATAGCAAAAATGATACAAGAAAGGAGGAAAAATAAAATGTTTTTCTAGGAGGCTAAGAGGATTATAAGGCAATATGAAAATAGGGAGCCTATTTCCTCTAAGAAAAAAGGTATACTATTGATCAGTTGTCTTGTTGAGTAGAGCTACAAGAGAAAAGCCGTTCTTGTGACTTTGGGAGAAGATTAATTGCCTTTGAGCTTCATTTAGCACAAAACTCATAAGTTCTAATTTCTTTGTTTTTATTATTAATGCTTCTACTTTACATTACAGACATGGGTGTAGGTGATTTAAATCTTGCTAAGTTGTTGGCCCAAGCAAAGGCCATAAAAAAAAAATTGACAGATAAGCAGGCATTGAAGCACTTATGACTTGTCCGCTTGCTTTGAAGAAAGTTGTACAAGAGAAAGCAATGAAGCAAGTCATTACTTAAAAGAAAGTGCCCCATCCTACAAATAAGTGACTAGGGATAGAAAGAGTTAATGCTGTTGAAGCTACATAAGTTGAAGTAATCCCTTCCTTGGAAAATATTCCTCTAAAGGAAGTATTGAGAGAATCTAATTGAGATATTAGCAGTTGTAATAAGGCTCAAGTTACCCTTTGTGAAACTACTGAGGAGCCATCGCTTTGAATGGATAATGAGCTAAGTCCTAATAAAAAAAGTAGGAAGGAGCTTGCTGGCCAACCTTTGTCCAAAAATTAAAAGCCTTAGATGAGAGGTCAAAAGAGGATTAGAGAAATAAGGCTTTGGGCATTAGTAGTGCCGTGTTTGTTCCAAATCATGAAGTAGGCGAGTTCTTTGTACCTTATGGGAGCTAGAACATTCTACATACTAACTCCGCCCTAGGAAATAGGGTGAAGTCTTTGGCCTTAATGGAAGGAGTCATTTTTCTTATAAATAAGGAAATTGTGAAAATGGATTTGGATAGGGTCGACAATTCTAACAAAGGACACATTGTTGTCAAGCTATATGATGTAAGTGCCTAGTACTTTTTCATTTCTGGCTCATGTTTCTATTGCTGACAAAATATTATCTTCGTATAGATTAGTAGTCATGTTTTGACTTCCTTAGATGAAGCCGATAGAGAAATGAAAAAGGTAATATTTATATATTGCTTTGTTGGGTGGTCCAATAAACTTATTATTTTTCTTTGTCAACTTATTGCAAAAAATCATAGATGCATACAACTCTTGAAGGCTTATACTATAGTAGTTGAAATGTAAGAATTAAGGACGAGATAGAGGCTAGAAGATATCGAGGTAAGCTTTTCACCAATAAATTGGTGCATGCATTTGTGGTCAATGAAGTCTTGAGCCTCAAGACCAAGAGTGAAGAACAATATTAGGAGATTGAAGAACTGAAGAAGGAGCTTCATAAGAAAAAAGAATAGTATGATACAAGAGGCAAGGGGTTAGGTCGAATAGTATGTTTGATGAGCGATGAAAAGGATAGGCTCAAGATGAAAATCAAAGAGTTAGATACAAGAGGCTCTATGCTCTAATCTCGCATTGCTGAACTAGAGGAAGCAGTAAAGAAAATCCCTTTTGTTGAAGAAGCAATTGAGATTGTGACTCCCAATCGATAGTATAAGAGATTATTGAGAAAAAAATTATTAGAGGGGGACCAAGCGGCAAGAGAAGAGATTTTAAAGATTTAACCTAACTATGACCTTTTGCGCTTAGTTTTCATCAATGTCGATGACAACATTAGTAGTGGTGATAAAGAAGTTAGCAAAGATGTAGAAACTGAGGTTCAAGTGTAGGGTGATGATAATGAAGTCTATGCTACAGATCCTGGTGACGATGAGGAAAGACTATCTAAGGAGACCCCCTATGTCCACAAAGAAACATGCACTTGCTCTAAAACCTCTAATGTTAGAAAAGAGATAACCTCCATAAGTGTCCTATCTTCTTTTGATCAAGACAATGCCTCTAGTCAATCTAAAAACAATTCAAAGTCTTGAAGTTTTTACTACTCTTTGTTTCTATAAAAGTTGTATGGACAAGATTCAATCTAGTCGCTAAACTTTTAATAGCATGTGTTATTTATATCATTTATATTTTCTTTCATGTACAATTTAATAGTTTTTAGCACATTTTATTCTATGTACTTTATTGTTTCTTGGTAGGTTTTGTTTCATAAATGTTATTAAAAATGGGTACATTTTATTTCACGTATGTCAGCAAGAATTGGCATGTTTTATTTCACATGCATTATTAAGAATTGACATGTTTTATTTCATGCACGCTAACCTTTCTCAATACATTTCAATTCACGTGCATATCAGATGTTTTATTGAAAATGTATAGTCCGTTAGTTGTATAGGATGTAAACTGATGTGGTTTTCTATGTAAGATCATTGCTGCTTTTCAGCAACTTAGTAGTTCATTCTCCGTATAGCTAGAACTCTATTAATTTGGCAATCATGTCTAAATCGGGAATGTACATGAAAGAAAATAGTGATACTAATAAAACTTGATGTGGACATTCATAATCGAAACAAGACGTAGGCCATTGCCTTACAAAGTTCACAAAGGGAAATAACATCAAAGAAACTAATTGAAATAAAGCTTCAAATTATTGGTATTCCATGGTAGATGTATGATAGTTCCATCCAACCTTTCGATTTGATAAGTCCCCTCACTTATGACTTCTGAGATCCTAATAAGATCTCCTTAGTTTGCATCGACCTTCCCTTATTGATCTCATGTGCCTATCATCTCTAACTTCCTATAAATTAAATCACTAGGTTGAAACACCTTATGTTTCACCTTTTGGTTATAATATCTAGCTGCTCTATGTTAGTATGTAGTAACTCTTGCCCTTACAATATCTCTTATCTCTTCAATAGTGTCTAAATTAGTTATAAGAGCAATATGGTTTGCCATAACATAAAAGTTTTGTATGCAAAGATTAGCAAAGTATAATTTAATCGGTAATATAACTTCCATACCATATGCTAATCGAAAGGGTGATTCTCCTATCGCAGTCCTATGGGTAGTTCAATAGCCCCACAAAACATTTGGCAATTCATCCATCCACTTATCCTTGGCTTGATGAACTCTTCTTTTCAAGCTATGTAAGATGATCTTATTAACGGATTCCACTTACCTATTAGTTTGAGGATGTGTCACAGACGTATAATTCAGATGAATGTCATATTTCTCACAAAAGGCTTGAAAGTTATCATTATCAAACTATGGTCCATTATTAGTGATTATCATAAATGGGACCATAAATCTCGATATAATGAAGTTGAAAACAAAAGCCTGTATCTTCTAGTCGATGATTCTTACCAATTCCTTCGCTTCCACCCACTTGGTAAAATAATCCATGGCAATAATGACGAATTGCTGCTGGGATGTAGACTTAGGAAATGATCCCAGTATGTCTAATCTCCATTGGGCAAAGGGACAAGGATTGGTAAGGCTGCATAGTTCAGTAGGAGGTCCATGACTCACTAGTTCATGCTTTTGGCATTGTTGACACTGTTGAACAAAAGTTCTTGCATCATCTCTCATTGTTGGCCAATAATAGCCATGTTGCAAAGCATAGACATACAAAGTTTGTCCCTTTACATGTTTGTTGTAGATACCTCCATGTAGCTCAAATAATACTTGTTGTACATCTTTCGGAGGAAGCCATCGAAGATAAGGTTAGAAAATACCGCGTTTATACAACTAACCATCTATTAGCATATTATTTATAGCTTGATAAATTAACCTTCGAACCTCTTTTATGTTGTTGGGAAAGACATCATCCTTTAGATAATCTGCAATTAGATCCATCCAAGACCTCTCCTTTGAGTAAGGAGTTAGTTCATAGCTCTATTAAATAGTTTGTAAGCTCTTATTTGAGAGAAACTTGACAAAGAGCTTATCATTTAAATTGGGGAGTACCATACTAGCCAACTTTGAGAACTTGTTGGCTGCGATATTCCTATTCCTTGGTATCTTCTAGATTGAAAAGGACTAAAATTCCTCCATGAGCACTTGTACAATCATTAAGCAATTGCTCATTACTTCTTCTTTTGCCACATAACTCCCTTTAACTTGATTCACAATGAATTATGAGTCGGAAAAAACTTCATTCTTCTTGGCACCAACTTGCTTTACTAATTTGAGTCTATCTATTATGGCTTCATATTTGGCTTCATCGTTGCTGGCTGGAAATCCAAAGTTCAAAGCATAACTAACCTTAACATTGTGGGGTCCTTGCACAATAAGTCCTATACCACTTCCTTCTTTGGTCGAAGAACCATTGACATATAGATTCCATATCAGCTTTTCGGAAATTTCTATGTTGTCCTCTTCACCCATAAACTTGGCCAAAAATCTACCAATACTTAAGCTTTTAACACCATTTTAAGTTTGTGTTGTACATTCTAGGTACTTAGCTCCAAGGCATACTTCATCATCCATCATTTTCATAAAGCTTGTTGTAAGGGTTAATCAATAAGGACAACAATTTGGTAAGCCTCGAGGTGTGATTTTAACTTCCTTGTTAAGAGAACCACCACCAACACAAATTTCTCAATTTTTATATATTGGTGCTCTAGTCCTTGTAAAACATGACTCATGTAATAAATTAGCCGATGCTCCTCATCTCCAATTTGAACCAAGATAGAGGAGAATGCTCAGCTGTTAACTGATAGATATAAATATAAAATTTCTCCTTAAGATAGGTGTTGAAAGTATTAGTAGAGATGCTTGAAACTATTTTAGCTTGCTAAATGTTTATTCACACTCATCAGTCCACGTAAAATCTTTTGGATTCTTTAAAATCTTAAAGAATTTCATACACCTATAAGCACTTCTCGACACAAACTTGTTAAGGGTAGCTATCCACCTAGTCAACTCCTAAACTTCTTTAACTATATAGGGAGACCTCGTGCTTCTAATTGCATTAATTTTTCTTTAATTTGCTTCAATACTACATTGGGTGACCATATATATCCTAAAAACTTCCCTAAAGTGGGACCAAAAACATATTTCTATGGATTCAACTTCATATTGTATCTTCTTAGAGTGTTAAATGTTTCCTCAAGATCAACAAGATGCTGATCCTTTAATGAGCTTTTCACTATCATATTATCGATATATACCTTGATGTTTTGATGAATCTGAGGCTTAAACATCTTAGTGACAAGCCACTGATAAGTTACATCGACGTTTTCTAACTTGAAGGGCATCATCATATAACAGTACGTTCCAAAGCTAGTGATGAATGATGTATGAACCTCATCTTCCTCATCCATCTTAATTTGATTGTAATTGGAAAATGCATCCATAAAGGATAGAAAGTTGTATCCAACAATAGAGTCAACTAATTAATCTATTCTTGGTAAGGTGAAGCAGTCTTTAGGATAGGCCTTATTCACATTCGTGAAGTCTATACACATATACCATTTGTTATTAGACTTCATAACTAGTACACAATTGGCTAGCCAAGTTGGATAAGGCTCATCCCAAATGAACTTTGCATCGAGTAGCTTTTGGATTTCTTCTTCTATGGCTACTTGCCATTCAGGAGCAAAATGCCTCTTCCTTTGCTGAATGACCTTCGTATCAAGATTGATGTAAAGTTTTTGTGTCATAACATCTCTAAGAATACTCCGCATATCTAAGGGGGACTATGCAAATTTATTGGCATTATCTTGCAAGAAATTAATCAGGTTTTGGCTAATGTCTATTTGCATTTGTTTCCTTATATTAGTTGTCCTCCTTAGATTACTCCCTAATGAGATATCTTCCGTCTCTTCCTTGGCATTCTCTATGTTGACTAATTTTTGTTTTGGATAAGTTTCGGCTTGAAAGATCTCTTCTCAATGTAGTGCCCTTATATAGAGGGATCTTGCCAATTGTTGGTCCCCTCTATACATACTAACTCTAATTGGAGTGGTAACTTAGCTTTGAGATGGGTAGTAGAAGGGACCATGCTGAATAAATACCGACATGACTGACCCATGATCATATTATATGGGGACTAGCACTTCATTACAAGGAAATCTACCTTGGCTTTTGTAATATGTTCATTGTCTATAATCTAGATTAGGAGAAAGATTACTCTACTGACCCGTATGGGCTGATTATTGAAAGCATATAGATTATAGTCAGAAGATCTCAATTATGCCTTGATTTTCGACCTCATTTGGTCAAAAGCATGCTGAAAAATGATGTCTGCCAAACTTTTGGTGTCAATCAGAATTATTTTGACTTTGAAGTTGGCAATTCTTGCACTAATTACTAGTGCATCATTTTAGGGTCTTTGAACACCTTCGAAATTCCCTTCCAAGAAAGATATTGAATCATTAATCTTGACCTTCTTACCCTACACATTGCAAACATAATATATGGTGCTAGTTAAGCCCAAAGAGCTAGATCGACCTAAGGTGGAAGGGCTATTGACAATAGTATTTATTATATCATTTAGTACTTTGCTACTGCTTCCATCTGTCATATCTTTCGTAGCCTAAGAAGCTCATGTGACATTCTCCTACTCATCACATCTCCTTTGAGTCAGTCGTTCTATGTTTTCGACATTGTGTACAAGGAACTTACTTAGATACCCTTACTGGATTGCATCCTTGATCACATTTTTGAGTTAGATACACTTGTCAATATTATGACCTCTATCGAGATGAAAATCATAGTACTTATTCAAATTCTACCTTGAAGGATTTCCTCTTATCCTTTCTAGCCATTGTAACATGCCTCTTTATCTTTGTACCTCCATCAATATATCTACAGTCAGATGATTGAGTAGTGTATGAATAGAATATGTAGGACTACATAGTCTCTCTTTTTTTTTTTTTAGTGTTATAACACTGATTGTTGTCTACTTCAAGTCGATCTTTTGCACTCTTCTTCTTATTGCCTTTTTGGTCTCATCTACTTTGATCGACCTCTCGACGAGCCTTAATGTTGTCCTCTTAGTAAATGTAAGACGTGGCTTTGGCTTTAAACTCAACAAGTGTTCTCGGATTATTTTTGGCAAGAGACTTGAAAAAGTCTCCATGGGGTTTAATACCATCCATAACTGCATTGAGAACAATGCTCATTTCTAGCACTAGGATCAAGACCATCTTGTCCATAAACTTGGGTAAGTAGACCTTGATATATTCATCTAATCTTTACTTTATGATGTTAAGGATGGAAGAATCCTTAATAAGAAGCTTGCTTATAAGGAAGTGTTACAGAAACACTTCTGCTAAACTTTCGAAACAGAGATTGTGTTTGGCTTCAAATGTTTGAACCATGTACTTACCGCTTTCCTTAATGTTGAGAGAAAAGCTTAGCAAGCCATGGTGTCACTTAAGCCTTGTAACTTAGCCAAGGTGCAGTAGTACTCAAGATGATTTTTAAGATTTCTTGTTTTATCAAAAGTTTCAAAATGTGGTAGCTTAATGTGTCATGGTATAACTTTTTCCAAAATCTTAAGAATAAGAGGGCATTTCTTCATTTGGAATTATTTACTCGTTGTAGTAGGGATGCTAATAAGTGAGCGTCTAGTATGGTGCACCTACTATAGTTATTTTCCCTTTTCATTCTTCTTAAGAGTAAGGGATAAAGGTCCTAGTGTAACTTTGGCTTACTTTCTCCGTAATTTAGGAGAATAGATTGAATCATTGCTATTCTCGGCATTGTTATTGCCATGTTCTTGATTTTAACTCCAATAGACATTTTTGTAGAGGAAATTAAGGATCTCTTCATGTTTTTTGCTCAACTTTTGGTTTTCTTTGGCTAAGTCAAGGTAAATTTGCTCCAACTTAGCCAAACACTGTTTGTCAATATGCCTACCTCCCCTTGCTTGGTGTTAGGGTGAAAACCAGCACTTACACTTTTGGTCATTGTTGTTCTTGCCATGTGGGTGTGTAATGAAAAATAGATGGTGACAAACGTTGTTGGGTGATTTTGGGTGTACAATCTTACTTCTATAAAACATAGTAAACTAAGTAGTATCGAGGCTAATTTAGTATAGCTACTCTGATGCCTAAGTTAGCAAGTATGTTTGAAAGAAGATTAGTAAATGATTCAGGGTCATAAAAGAGTTCTTACAATGCTTCTACTCCGTATTTATAGGCAATTGTTGAGTGTTTGAAACAACGGCAAATCATTGATAGTAGGATATGCGGATCTATTACAATCAAAGAAATTCTAAAATATAGCAGTAGTGGGCAGTTATGTAATGGGATCATGCCAGATGATAACCATTTGCACCACTTTTCCATGTTCAAATCAGATACAAACCAAATCTCAATCGACGTTTGCTAAGAATTGAGGTATTCATCTTCTTGTTAGCCAAAGGCCAAATAACTTCTAAGGATAAAATCAATTATCAATACTCTGTATACCAATAGGGTCAGATCATTGAGCTAGAGTGGGCTACAAAGCTTGCAATTTATGTTAAGGAAGTTCTTACCATAGTATCGCTAAGTAAGCATTGTAAGAAGCTTCTTTGTAAGAAACTTCTCTAAGGCATTCAGCTGGTGAGGGAAGAAGTGCTAAAAGTGTATCTTGACTATGGCCTCTCTTACCTTAACTCTGCTAATGTGTATGATGAAGATGGGGATGAGATGAGGAGGAGGAGGAGGGTGAAGGTTAAGGACAAGTTCAAGAGACCTTAACCACTATTGATGCCATAGAGGCTTTAGCACAGGTGGACGCTCCTCTTTTGGCTAAGGAAGACCAAACCTAAGCAGATGTGGCCCCAATAAGTGTAGCTAACCAAAACACTACCAACCAAACTACCATTAACCAACCATCAACTTGATCTAATTGATTTTCATACTATTTAAGTTAGGATGCTAATCATAATCTTATACTTAGATAAATTATCAATATATTCTCATCGTTAATTATTTTCTTATATGCTTTCTTTACACATGTTTCATTGATTGGTGCATTTTGTTGCATACATTCATTAGGTTAACGTCGTGTGACAGTATCCAAGGAGGTTGAACTTTATCATCTTTTTTTTTCTTATCTATTAATAGGATGCCAAAGATTTTCCTATTAACCCTTCAAGGTGTAGGCTTAGTAATGTATTCATTAACCATAATAAGTCGAAACAATTAAATCATTGAGTTAGCCTATCTAGGCATGTTTATTAACCGCTCAAGGTTAAGATCACTGAGTTGAATTGTTCACTAATTTAGCTTGAACTTAAAATTTGTTAACCCCTTAAGTTAAGTTGGGACAAATTAAAGTAAATTCACAACTATTATGCACTAGTGCATTAGAAAATAACACTTCATTTTATTATGATCTGAGCTAGAAGCTTTTCATCATAAACTAAACTTGCTGCACAAGGCATAGCAAAACATCAATTAATGATAGCTTGTCATAAGGGACAACTCCTAGTAACAACAAAGATGATAAAGAAATTTCATCATTGACTTATCTTTAGAATATCTCAAAGAATAATTTCAAATTCTCAACATTCCATACCCTTAGTATACCTTATCTATCTGGCTCTTCTAACCTATAGGCACCTTTCCTTACGACCTTTCGAATCTAAACTAAATCTTCCTAATTGAATGTAAGCTTCCTTTAGCCATCGTAAACCTTTATTGCTTTACCTATTAAGGTTTTGTGTATAGTCCTATACCCTTATCAAATGTTCAGCAACTTGTTAACCTATTTAGCTTGTGCTCAGTCCACTCTTTGTTTCAAATTATATAATATGATCTTATTCATAGCTTCCACCTATCCACTGATTTAAGGATGTACAATTGAAGTGTAATTCAACCTAATGCCTTGCTTATTATAAAAGGCTCAGAATTTATTATTGTTAAATTATGGACCATTGTCTATGATGATCATGTAAGGAACTCCAAACCCTAATAAAATGAAATTGAATACAAAGACTTTACCTTCTATTTTGTGATATTTGCTACCACTTCAGACTCTACCAATTTAGTGAAATAATCGATCACAACCAATATGAATTGACATTATCCTATGGCTTTTGGGAACGGTCCCAAGATATCCAAACCCCTTTAAGCAAATGGCCAGGGACTAGTTAAGTATTGCAACTCATTTGATGGGGTACGACTTATTATAGCATGTTTTTGGCATTATAGACAGCACTATACTAAGTCCCATATATCTTCCTTAATGGTTGGCCAATAGTAATTGAGCCTCAATGCTTAAACATACAAAATTTGAGAATTCATGTGATTACTACAAACCTTAGCATGAATCTCAAAAAGAACTTGTTATGGCTCCTTTGGTGTAAGGCAATGAAGATAGGTTTGGTTGAAGCGCACTTGTATAGTTAGCCATTGATCATGATGTAGTTACTGGCTTGATACATGAGTATTCTAGTATTTTTCCTATTAGGAGGTAATGCTCCATCCTTTAAATAATTAATTATAAGATCCATCGAAGACTTGTCTTTTGGTGTAGGTTACACTTCTAAACATTATTCAAACATCTCAAGGCTCTTGTTTGGTAGATATTCAATGAAGAGTAGATCATTCAAATTTGGAAGTAAGGTAGAGAATTAGACAAATTGTCAGCAACCATGTTCTATACCTTTAGTACCTTAGTAATTATAAAAGATAAATACTCAATAGAGAGTGCTCATACTATGCTTAAGTACTTGCTTAATGTTTCATCTTTTCCTACATAATCCCTCTTAACTTGTAGAACTATTAACTAAGAATTCGAGAAAACATCTAATCTTTTTACTTCAAATAAAAGATCAAAATCCTTTATGTGGTTAAAATAGAGGATCAACGTTATGATAAGTGTTTTAAATAAAGGATTAAAATCCTCTATTTGAATCACTTATCATAACATTAATCCTCAATTTAACCACTTGAAAGTTATCATAACATTGGTCTTCTCTATGAAAGATCAATCCTCTCTATGAACCACTTATCATAATGTTGATCTTCTATTTTATTTGCATAAAAGTTTATCTTCTATTAGAAGTTAACATAATGTTGATCCTTTGGTTAAGTCATAAAAAGTTCAATCCTTCATTTGAATTTAATCTTAAACATTAATCCTCTTGTATGTTATTTTTCCAAAAACTACATTAGGAAAACCTAATAATGGAAAAGTAATGACTCTAATTACAATCAATACTAACTACTGATATCCCCTTCATGATGGAAAGTATATAATATGTACTCTAATCTTGCTTAGAAGAAATTTAAATTGGTATGTAGAAAGTCCCTTGGTGAAAATATTAGTCAACTGCATTTAATATGTACATGTATAGGTAAAATCATTCCTTCACAAACTTTATTATAAATAAAATGTAATCCATTTCAAGATGTTTTGTTTGCTTGTAAAAATCTAGATTTTACACAATATATAAGGTAAAATAGTTATCACAAAATAAAGGAATTGTTCTATCATGTTGAATATTGAACTCTCGAAGTTGTATCAATAACCTCATAATCTCACAAGTACTATTAGTTAAAGCTTGATATTTTAACTCTACTAAGCTTCATGAAATAGTGGATTTCCTTTTGAATTTTCAAACTAATCAAAGATTTACCAAGAAATATGTAAAACCTTATTGTTAACCTCCATATATCAGGACATCCAACGTCTTCCTAGTCATTGCCACTATAAGCTCTCCTATCCTAACCAAATCTAATTTTACACAAGAAAAAGATAGCTTAACTAGGAGTTTGTTTGAGGTACCTTAAAACTCTTTCTAATGTAGTTTGATAACTCAATACTTGTACTACATATGAAACATCAAGCCTAGTGATAGATGAGTATAACAACTTCTCAATTGTTTGTCTATATGAAATTGCATCAATTGTTGAAGAATTACCCTCTCGTTTTAGCTTATGATTAACGTCTCTAGGGTTAGTGATGGTTTAGTGCCAAAGAAACCTATTTCTTCCAAAAGTTCTAATATAAACATCCTTTGACTTAACACCAAACCAATAGTATATCTAGCCAACTCTAAACTAATGAAATATTTTAACTCCTAAATCCTTAAATTTATATTGATGGTAAGAAATCGCATTGACTCTTTAATAAGCTCAATAAGTTTACTTACTATTGAAAGATCACCAACATACATAAGAACAACAATAAAGTTATCTCCACTTCCTTTTATAAACAAAGCATGGTCACTATATGATTTCTTAAATCCATTAGCCAAAAAGGAATTTATTAACTTTACATTCCATTGACATGAAGCTTCTTTTGAACTATACAAATATTTATTAAGCTTACAAACTAATTTATGACCATTACTATCATACTCTGCCTTAAGGTCAAAGCCCAAAGGAACATCCATATAAACTTGTTTAAGTAAATCATCAATTAAAAAGGCATTATGTACATCTATTTGATGAATATGCCAATTGAAAATAGTAGCAAGTAAGAAAAATAATCGTCATCTTATATATTTAATAACAAGACTAAAAGTTTCATTATAATTAGAACCCTCTCTTTGCTTATATCCTTTAACTACTAATCAGGTCTTGTAGCTAGCAATACTATCATCAACCTTTGTTTTAAACTTATATAGTTATTTACATCCAATTGTATGCTTGTTTCTAGCAAGGACACAATAGTCTAAATACTGTTATTTTTCAAAGTTTCAAGCTCTTCATGCATATCATTATGCAAAGTGTCAAATTAGATAACTTACGCATACGAAGAAGGTTTGAAGTGTTTATAAAGTTGAATAGACAAAATGTGAACAAGAGGAGAAAGATTCTAATAAGAGAGAAATTATTGGATTGGATGAGAAGTGGAAGCAATAGACAATGGACCATGAGAAATATCAAATGCAATAGAACTAAGATTGTGGTGATAATTAGCCACATATGACGGAATATGAGTCACTCGACTACTATGATGTAGTGGCTTAATAGAATGTGCATCATTATCAATAGAATGATAAAAAATAGAACCAGAATGTGTATTGTGATCAAATTTAGATAAAGTAGCATCATGATTAGGTCAAAGAAAATAACAAAAATTGTGATCAAATTGAGCAAATAGATGATCCATAAAGGAACTAGTAACATCAATAGAACAAGGGTAAGAATTGGAATTTTAAGGGGAAGAAAAAGAATCATGAAAAGAGCTAATATGAAAAGGAAAAATGTGTTCAATAAAGATGACATCTCATAATATGGCTTACTAGTTGTCAACCAAATCATCTAATTTATATTCTTTAACTGTTGAAGGATATCTAACAAAAGACATAAGGATTTTCCCAATGTCAAAATTTTTATGATCTCTTTTAAGAGTGGAAGCAAAACATAAAGAACCGAATACTCGAAAGTTTATATAAGAAGGATATTGATTAAGAAGTAATTCATATGAAGCATTTCCCTTTTGGAATTGGTATAGCCATTCTATTCATTAAGTATGTAGTAGTAAGTGTAGCATCATCCTAAAAACATAAAGGCAAAGATAATGAAAAAGAAAAACTCTAGCAACATTAAGGAGATGTTAATGTTTTCACTCAATAATGCTATTTTGTTATGTTTTTGCATAAGTAACTTGATAAATAATGCCATGAGAAGAATAAAAATTAGATAAAATGAACTCCATACCATTGCCTGATATTATAATTTGAACCTTTTTACTAAACTAAGTGAGCTCCATTTTATAAAAACTAGGAACAATGAAAGAAACATCACCTTTTAACCTTAATAGGTACACCCAAGTGACTTTAGTATAGTCGTCAATAAGAGGAAAAAAGAATTGATGTTGTTTAATGGTAGGAGTATATAAAGGACTCCAAACATCAATATGAATTAATAAAAAAATTTGGATGTACTTTTTATATGTGTAGGAAACAAAGATTAATGCTATTTAGCTAAAGGACATACCAAACATTCAATTTATTACAAACAATAGAATCCTCAAGTTTTTGTATGCATTCCATGTAATTAATGAATAGATGCCTCAATCTAAAGTGCCATATATCAAACTAATTTGGCAATTTATTTAAAACACTAGAAGCAAATGATGCATGAAAAGCTTTATCTAGACAATTATGAAAA
Source organism: Lumnitzera racemosa (assembly GCA_024138005.1). NCBI lineage: Eukaryota > Viridiplantae > Streptophyta > Magnoliopsida > Myrtales > Combretaceae > Lumnitzera > Lumnitzera racemosa. Next base: position 24,864,728 of record JAMXBC010000004.1, on the reverse strand, counting down.
ATAGAATTAGCAAAAATTTTCTTTAAGATATATAACTGAAGCTTAGCTTTGAATTGACCAACCACTCTTATTGTGACAAAGTCCTGTCACATCCAAGATTAGCCCCGAATGCAATACTCTTAATTAACTTGTAATAAACCAATAGATAAGCCTACATATATATACAACAACTTACATAATCAGAGGGTTTTTAATGGAGTTTAACCTTATAAGTAATACATCACATATCTACAATTTTATACAAACCAATTATTAATCTTTCAAACTTTTTTTACAACATTTACACGTAACGACTATTTAAGTTTATCATCATAACAAAAGTCCTTCAAAGATGTTAACTCCAACCTATGCGCTTTGAAATGTCTTCCCCTAATAGCGGTGGTACCCATCCTAAGTGGTGTCTTGACCTTCGAATATAAAAATATTTACTCAGTTCACTGTAAAATGAGTGAAAGTAGATAAAACACATAATACATTATACGTATATCTAGTTATTATAACATATTAGCGTTGGTTATTTAGTCAAATAATGTTATACCAACTCATGAGATTTTTGCACGAATGCATGCTATGCTTATGCATTTAAGCTTCGAGCATTGTTTTTCATCTAATTAATTGATTCAATTAAACATTTGGATGCATTGTCCAAGAACCAAGAGGGCAACAAGGAGTTGCTCGAGAGTAGGACCCCTTACTTATATTGCAAATAAGGAACAACTTTGCCAAACCGGTGATGATCACAAGGAGTTATGAAAGCACAATGCTTAAGCATATGTAAGCTTATATGCTTCAAAATTCCATCTTTCAAATCCAATCCTTACTTAATAAAACTCACCTTTTATAAATTTTGACTCGTAGGTCCCTTTTGTATCATGCCATGAATGCATTAATGATATATTAAACACCACATCAAAAATAATGTTCAAGCTTTATATCAATTAGCATTTAATTTTTGTTAATCTTACTTAAAAGTCTTATTGTTTCATTTTAAATTTTGTAATGGGTTCGCTAAAGTGAACACCTTAATGGTTAAACCATTTCCTATTGTTTTCCATAATCTAAATGTACCCTAGTAAATGTCACATTCATGGCAACCAATACTCAAGATTCTAAACCAATAATAGCTAATCAATTATATTTATAAGAACATCATATAATCAATAAACATCATTCCAAGATTCAAAGCTAAGCTTAAGCAATCAAGCATATTCCATACAAACATAACTTGTAACCTAATTAGTAAACATAAGTCTACTCATAAATTCACAATATGCACTCACATGAAGCTAGCACTCTTTGTGTTAAATATCCTCTTTAGGTTCCCAAGATGACTTGTAATCAAGAGTCATATTTTAGTTTCAAATTAAGCTTCATGAGTACTTTAATTGATCTTGAAGTATCTTTATAAGTTAAGGATGGTCACCTTTGGTGTTTAGATAATAATACTTCTTTACTAGTTAAGACCTTCTATGCAATCTTCTATATGATCCTTTTGTTAAGTTGCTTACCTTTTATATAACCTTATACTAGAGTGGAGTTATCATTTGCTTCATCAATAGTACCTTTTACTCAACCTCTCACTTAAGGTTGATCCTAGGATTCATAGTCATGGTAACTTCTACTCAAGCTTTTACTAAGATTTACTTTTGGTTTCTAATTTATATTTCACTAAGGAGTCTTCTACGAAAGCTACAAAAAAGTATTTTATTAAAGTCCTCATTATATTATGGTTCTGTTTAGTTCATCTTTTTCCATCTTAATGCTGTCTTCTTTATGTCTATTTGAATTTTCCGTTTGGTAAAAATAAGATACAAAAAAGATCAAAATATAATTCTACATATGCCCATCTTGTAAAACTAATTACCTAAAAAATCTCAATACAGTTAAATTAATCTACCATTTATTTTATTCATATCTACAAAAATACTAATTAAAATAATTATTTCTAATGCATAAAATATATATTTTTTTTCAAATCTTTTCTCTTAAAAGTATGTGAAATTTCTTTTCCTAATTCTAATACTTCAATCACCACTTTTACCATAATTATAAAATAAAAATAAAATAAAATATTAAGACAATTTGCCAAACACCAAATTATAAACAAAATAAATATAGCTAAGATGCAAATAAAATATAAAGAAGACACAAATAAGAAAATCATGATTCAAACAAGACATATTTTATTTTAAGTCATTTTCCTTACCAAGGCATAGAAAACTATTTACAAAAACTTCCGTAAGGCTAGATTAGTACTAACTTTGCTAAAACTCACTAATATTCCTCATGATTATTAAGACTTAGCAAATTTGGACTTAGACCAAGATGAATACTACCCTAAATGACAAATTCTAGATTTGGACAATTTTGAGAAAACCTATGCTTGCTCACTTTTCAACACATCATCATTCCAATTTTATAAAAAAAAAAAAAACGATACTTTTAACTTGTAAAAATGCAATAAATCACATGTTCGATCACTTTTTCTTTCGAAAACTCATACAACCATATAAAATATCATTTTAAGATTAAAAATATGAACGGAAATCAAATTTGACTAAAAATACTTGAAAATTTCCAAAATTTCGAAATTTAGGTGTTTTCTAAATAAAAAATAAATGAAAATTAAAGGAGTAGTTTTATTAGAAATATTGATCCAAGATGTTAATATACAAAACACAAATCTTATAGAAAAAATTTGGACAAGAAACAACACTGTTTACACTCTCTAAAATTAGTTTGAGAATTTACTCTAAACAGCTCATTTCTCAACAATTATTATAAGACATGCATATTTCAAAAGTCTAATATATTTACATGAAAGTGCACTAAAAAAATAACTTAAAAATGAAAATTTTCATCATTTTCTAACAAGGTTTGCTATTTTCAATAATTTATAGAAAATTGGATAAATATTAAGACTCATTGTTGCTACAAGATCTAACCACCAAGCACTACCAAGGGTGTATCAACCACTCTAGGCATTGTTTTTAGAGCCTAGTGGTAGTTGCCACTCTTTTCTAGGTAGCTATTTGTCTTAAGTTTCACATATGTTTAGATTCCGCATTATTTTCGATTATTTGTCCTAATTTCCATAAAAACCCAAATTTTCCTCTATGAATTTTTTTAAGATCATAATCTAACTAAAAAGTGTAAATGAGAGAGGTTGAAGGCTTTTATAGTGGTTTAGGTAGGAGATAAAATTGCCAAGTGTCAAGTTGCTCTTAAAACCATATTCCAAAACCATAGTCTCCGCTTGATTTGCTTTTGAAAACCATGTGTGTCCATGGTTTTGGTTTTTCAAATCTATGTATCAAAACCACCTTGCTTATTTTATTTATTTATTTCCTTAATAAATTTATGTTTTCTCCATATAAATGCAAGCTTCTTAAAAGGGGGTTTCCAAGCTTCTACAAGGCTTAGTTTTAAATCATACTCCTTCTAATTATATGTATTAAATATATTTTAATATATTAATTATATTTACTAAGTATACATTGCCTTTAAATAGTTTCTTAAGAGTAAGTATTAACTTTATTATTTAAATGAATTTCGAGTTTGGTTAATCAAACACTATTGAATAAATTCTTTTATATGCACTATTTTAAAAATCTAATTTCATGAGACTAATTCTTCTAATTTTGTAACCTAGTTAGAGAGTTTCACTTAATTCAATTGATATCACTCGATCCCCTAATTTCCAAGGGATTTGGAACCCTAGGGGTATCACAAGTTGTAAATATAAGCATAAGATTTTGTGAATACAATGAAAGCTTGACCTTGAGAAACTAGTTTGTAAACCAAAATAAGATTGAAACTAAAGCTTCGAACAAAGGAGACATCATGAAGAAACAAATTCATATTTAAATGGATGGATCTTTTATGTGTAGCTCGAAGACGTTGTTCGTCAAGCAATTAAACATAGCAATCTTAAATAAGTAAATACGAATGAGATAAGCTAATTGAACTAACAATATGATTAGTTTCCCTTAAATCTAAGATCTAAGGAAACGAAAATTTTCAAGTTAGAAGAAAAGAACAAACACAAGCAGTTGATAACATTGAGAAACTACTTACCATGTTACTCATGGTTACAACAATTAAAATAGGTGTAATTGACACTAAGGTTTGTGTATATAGATGATGAATATAAAATGAAGAGGAAATATCTTCTAATGGAGAAATCTAAATCACCTAATTGTTCATGATTAAACTACAAAAGCTCTAATATCATGTAAAAATTAAAATAAAGGAATAGTATGAAAGAAATTGTAAAAGTTAAAGCAGGGGAATAATATGAAAGAAATTAGAATAGGATATTGTAAGAAATTAAAGATGAAAGAAATTGAATTAATAGATCAACACACTTTATTATATTATATAGGTTCAAAAACCTATATTAAGAAAACCTAATAATGAAAAACTAATCACCTTAATATCAATCGATTCTAATTGATCATAGCTAGTTAAGGCTAAAATTATTGACATTAATTTGCTTAACATAAAATACTAATGCATATACAAAATAATTTATTACTTTTCCTACAGGATTTTCCTTAGTTCATTAATAATTAAAGTGAGGCGATTGAAAACATCATTGACATTTTCTCCACCGAAACCTAAATAGTTCATATTATTGTTTTAATATACTTATCCTAAATCTCTTTAATGAATCAGTTCCTTTATATAAAGTTATAAGCTATTCCTGAATCTCTTTAGTAATTTTGCATGTATGGACATGATTACATTCTATGGGAGACAATAGATTAAGAGAGTATGCTTAGCCTTTGAATTTGTAGATGCTTTCTTAATATCATCATTTACTAATATCTCCTCTAGCACTTTTTTGTTTCCTTAAGCAATGATTATCTAAAATGTAAAATCCATTGCTTCCATATGAGTCCCATCTTACATTTCCATTAAGCATAATTAGATCACTACACTAAAATTAGCCTTTCGCTACATTTGATAAACATAATTGCATATAAAAAAAAAAGTGGTAAAAGTCTATAAAAACGTTTAATAAACATAGTGTCGTAATTTAGTAAAAAGAGCATGGCAAAAAGTTTTGCTACATTTCAAAGTGTACACGTAGCCAATGGTAGGAAACATGGCAAAATAGATATACCATCTATTACATTATATGCGACAAATAGTGTAGGTTTTACTAGGTTTACATATGGCTAAAAGTTACAACCTTATCATATTTACACATAACAAATAATATAGGTCTTACCATGTCTATAAGTGGTTAATAATGTAGGTTTTGCCATGTTCATACATGGCCAAAAGTTCAATGTATAAGTATACAACTACAGTTTGCCACCTTTACATATGGCCAACAGTTTAGATTTTATTATGTTTTTATATGGCTAAAAGTTAAATGCACAAGTGTTAATTAACAATTTGCTTCATTTACATGTAGCTTATATAGTTGGTCCAATCACACCTATTCATCACAAAAGATGATTAATGATGTAAGTACAATGATTTGCTACTTGTAACATAGGGGAATTTGCATTAAATGCAATGTTTAAATGTGTTTGATGATATTTAATACATCTTATCAAAGATTTGTTACGCTTACATGTAACATATAGTATAGGTTTGGCCATGTTTATACATGGAAAAAATGTAACATATGTATTTCCTCATATGATTTGTTATGTATATATGTAGTTGGAATTAAGTTATAGGCTATGTGTAAACATGGCAAAGTTTACTACATTATGATAGCTACTTATTATTTTTTAAGATAATTATCACTTATATTTATTGTTTCAATCATATATGTTTAACTTGTAATTTACATATATTATTTCATTGTACTTGCTTAGCTAAGAGTAGCTTTTCAATCATACATGTTTAACTTGTGATTTACATCTGATATTTTAATTACACAATTGAAAACTTTATAAATCCATCTTGTTTGAACATGAGTGGCATTTGAAAACTCTATAAATCCAACTTGTTTCAGCCTGAGTGGCATTTCAAACTTCAAACACAAAAAGTGCTAAAATTTTCATCAAATATTAATAATATATCTTTACATAAACATAGCAATATAAATTAATGAAAGTTCAAGAAAAAATCTATATCCATATTGTAAACAAAATAAATATGTTCGAAATGCAGATAAAAAAGTAATGGGTAATAAGAGTTATCATTACTTTCACTATTGGTTGCATTTAGAAGTCATGTTACATTATACATAAAGTAATGAGTAACAAGAAAATGTAATTATATTCCAACAACAAACAAAAAACTATAAGAATTATTTTTAAACTTTACTTGAATTATAAGGAAAATCCCTAGAAAGTCGTTGGATGAGTTGAGTAAGTCGAGATAGCTATAAAACAATTTATATCAAGCCAGTGGTTTGAGAAAGCTAAAGAAAGCTAGAGAAAATCTAGCAATCTTAAGGAATAAATACTTATAATAGAATTGCACATTTGTGCTCATTATATACCTATATTTGTTTCCAATTGTAAATAGAGAAAACAAAAAAAAAAAGAATCATACCAAATACAAAATAAAAGGATAAACTTCGATTCTCAGTTAAAACTAATAGCAAATGACAAAGCTAGAATGATACACTCCAATTCTTTCAATTTTTATATGATCAAGTACCCTTATAAGCCATTGCCTTTTATCATTCAATAGTAAGTAAAGACATGACACACTCTAAACTTAATATATATACATACACCTTACTACATTAAACATACATTTGTCATCTCAATAACGTCACAACCGTGAAAAACAAATTTACCTAAAAAAACAACGTACACATATTTAACAAAACCAAAACTTACTAGTTATAGATCATCACTTTCCAGCCTTCGACTTGCAATAGATAAGTCATAAGCAATAATTTTATCAAATTTAGCCATACTACTTATCATCAAATCAGAAAACCATCATGCACTAGCTTTATCCAATTTAGTCTCTTATAATTAATTTCACTTAGCACACATAAAACACTAGTCACATTCATATGGTTAGATGGTTTTGAAAGACATGCCCGTGAAGCATGACCTTTATGTTGGCTTCTTTCTTTATCATACAATCCCTCTAATCGTGCAAGTTTACATGACTATTCTTCATATTTTTTTTTCTTTAGCTATTCACGCAAGTGCCTCTTTTCTTCAAGTTAGATTCTTTTTTCACAAATTTTTACCTATGTTTCTTATAATGTTGCTTGTATCTATCCATGCAATCTCTTTTTTGTGAAGAATTATTGATTGTTACCAATCCAAAACTTCTTCTACGATGGTATCAACAAAAAAAAAAAAAAAACTATTAATATGTTATACTCCAATCAAAGTAGACTACTCTTACAATAAAAATTATCATATCCATAGATAAACCAAAAGAAAGGGGGCTAGTTGAAAGAAAAGTGAGTAAGCATATGTGCAAAATCCTTCAAAATCAAAGTATTGACTTAGCTCCTCTATTTACCGTTTGATCCCACGCTTTGAACATTGATCTCCAATTCTTATCACAATAAATGTCCATTTAATAAAACTAAATGAAGAAACAAACTAATTAAAAGGATAAATTATGTGTCAAGATAATATCTTAATAAACATATATTCCAAGATCATAAAAAGATAAACACAACTTACTTAAATTAGTGAAGAAAATTGAGCAACTTATTAACTTTTTTTTAGTAAGTTCAAAAATTGTAACTTTCAAAAAGAATATTTTGAGATTTAGAAAAACTAAATAGGAAAGGTCAAACTTCTAGGGCATACAACTAGAAAAGAAAGCTAAAACTTAGGAAAATGAAATTAGAAAGCTTGAATTTTTGGGATTTAAAGACATCCCTAGAAGAAAAAAGTTTATAAGTAATTGACTTCCCTTGACAAGATAGTTGTAAAGTATCATGATTATATAAGAAAGTTATTAAACTAAATTTTATTTGCAAATATCATAAATTACACATGAGAACATAAAAAGGAAGCTAAATGTCATTTCACCTATTAACATGAAAAATAATATAATTTTGAAATACTAATCTAACAAGATAATTAATCTAACATTATCAGACACTATTACAAAGAGGATAGGAATACTCAAGCTATGAATGGCATCACATCAATTTACCTAGACAAATTCTAGTAAGATAAAGTAGTTGGAGAGCTTCTATTACGTGTTGTAAAATTGCTAAAACCATGTATATGTTAAAACCTATTATAGATTTAGAGTGCAATTATTTTGCTATACATGCTATAACTATAATCAAGAGAGCTACATTAGAGCTAAATTATATCTGATGTTATTCCTTCTTTTGATCCTTACTATGACAAACTAAGGGTAGCATGATCCCATTTACTCTTTACTAATATAAATTACTTCACTACTACAAACATAATGCCTAACACTATCACTTCAACATCACATTTGATCTTAAAGGCCCATACTGATCTAGCACATATGACACTAGGTGACTCACAAATCTATGTATATTTCACTATTTTACTTATTATCATACTTGAATTGAGGTAACCAATACTATATCACATATTATTTAAAAACCATTTAAGAAATAATACAATTTTAAAATATTAATCTAATAAGACTATTAATGAAACAACTAGCCATCACTCATATATATACACATACTTAAATCTAACAACTAGCCATCACTTGTTGTCACTCTTGCAACATGTGTACATCAACACTACAATTTCTTCTTTTCATACACTTGTTGCAAAAAGTTATAGTTACGCCATCATCAACACTAAACCACCACTCGTCTACATTACCTCTCTTTCAATTTACGCAGCTACCTCTTCAAAATCTTGGTTACCCCTCTACTGTCAAGTAACCCTTAGCGCTGGGGTATATATTTCTCAAATTATACCTAATCATGAAAAAAAAAAAGCAAACACAGCTTAACCCTAAAATATAGCAATGCACACATACATAGATACATATATACATACACAACACATCCACACAGAGTGAGAGAGAGAAGAGGCACTTACTAGGTGCTAGCAAAATAGAATTAGTTAACGAACAATGGTAAGATGGAGGGTTATATGTCATTTCTTTTGTAAAGAAGCTATATTGTTTTAGTAAAAAGAGAAAGGTTTGTATTGTTGGTTTTTTCCTAAATGAGGTGCATAAAGATTTAAAGTAGATTAAATGTCATTAAAAATTATATTTTTGAATTGTAATTAGTTGGTTGGAAAAAAAAAAAGAATTATAAATAGTTAATAGAACGATCGAGTGAGGTAAATTTCTTTCATTATTTTTTTTCTTTTCTTGCAAATGTAACTAATTATTTATTATATATCCCTTTAATAAATGGTAGTTGAAAAATATATTTAAGAGAAAGACAACCAGTGGGATATCATTCTTTTATTTTTTATCCTATCAATTTTGTACTTTTCTTTCTCAATTTACCCCTTTTATTTAGATATATGATAATGTCATGGTATATTAAATATGACAATATATTTTATCTTAAATATAAAAGTTGCCAATAATATATCTTGCACATTGTTTAATAATATTCTATAACAAGTGTAATATTTTATAATAGGCATAATATATATAATGTATTTCCTCAAGATTGATAAGAGGAGAATGATGAATAGAAAAAAAATGGAGTTAATGAATTTACATATTCAAATCTTTTCCCTTTTCTTTGTTTCTATAATATTGCAAGCTTTTGCGTGGCATCTCAAAAACCTTATAAAACAAGGTCTTATTTACTTCTGTTATTCAAAGAAAAAATAATTTTAAAGAATACAACTTATAATAATTGTTAGTGTATTTATAAAAGTAATGCATTTCTTTTACAGTATGATTTGTTGGTAAAATTGCCATTTCATTTCATGTTTATACCTTATAATATCTTTATTCTCATGTTTAGTTATACTTTGTGCAACATTACCATAGGAATCTCATTCTTAAAAATTAAGAATGACAATTCCTTTTAAAAGACCAAATAATAGCCTTTCTAGCCATCATTCCTACTCTTTTCCCCCTAAAATAACCTCATCATAATTGTTTTATTCCGAATTTGCTATTATTGGAAATGAGAAGATATTTTTTTTTTACTTCCATTTGTAAACTTATCATTAAAAAAAAAATCTTTTAGCTTTCCAAAATAATACATCAAATGATTTTTGTTTACTTTTTGCAAAGTAAAAACAAAAAAAAAAAAGAAAAGATATCTTTTTACTTCACTTTGTAGGCAAAGTAATGACCAATTTTAGAGATTATAACAAGTTGTGTGTTTATTTTCATAGCAATATTATTCTATAGAGCCTTTTATTTTTTAGCACACTAGTGTTAAACTAATGAAGACAAATTAATTTTATTGCAAATATTTCATATTTTTACTTATCGATAATTGATAAAACACATTAATTATAAAATAGAGATTTATAAAACATTTGCAATGACTATTCCTTGAACTAACTAAGCTATATGTTTTATATATATACACATACGCTAAGTTGAAAAATGAGATTTTCAAATTTTTTTGTACATAATGAAATATATTTATATACATATATATAATACATTGGCAATATATTTTTATTCTAATAACTTAATTACATATGTTTTGCATATACTTTACAAATAAGTTTTATTTTCAAAAGATAAAAAAGTCATAATAAGTTATATAGAAAGGTATTCTAGTACTTTTATTAGCTAATCAATACTCTTTCTTTAAGATCATTCTACCAACTATACATAACAATAATGATTCCATTCTATAATGAATGATCATTGAATCTTAATTAGAACCCAATTCTATTACTATCAATTTGCCATTCTTTTCTACCCTTATTCCTTATTAGTAACAAAAACGTAGTGTTAGTATTTGCCTAAACCATATGGATAAATTCTTTTAGTCGTATCATAATAACAAGTGTATGAGAGTAAAATCTTTGTTGTATTAGTCTTGTAAAAAGAGTTTTCTATGAACTCTTTTATACTTATTATAAATTACCTTCTATTTTATTTTATATTATCATATGACAAATTATATTTCTATTCAAAGTAGATTTTAATGTCATGCTATAAACAAGTTAATATAATATATTTCATGTTGACTATAAATGTAGCCAATAATATACTTTGTACAATCTTTAATAAACGCAATTGAAACATACCAAAATTGGCTGTGTTTGCAAAATCTATAAATATTGCACAAGGCCAAAATTCTTGTAGTAGATTCATCTAAATAAGGTACTTTGTCTACTTCAATAGTTGCCATGGATTCAACTATAAATTTATGACATAGGTTTTGATAGAAGAATAACCTTTTGCTCAAAAGGTTAATACCTTTTTTTAAATAAGAACATCCTCTCTGGTACCATGTTTATCCTAATGAACAATCAAGAAGAAGGGTTAAATTCATTGTTAATAATCTTAAGAATTTTTCACAAAATATATTTCTAAAGCCACTACTTAGCTATTCACTAACAATAACTATTATAAACTATCTATGAGCTTACATTAACTTTATTTAGAAATCTAATTCAAAGCACACAAGTAAGCAAAGAAGTAGTAGATTAAGTAAATATGTTGAAATATAGAAAGTGTAGGGATAAAAAAGATCTAGCAAATCAAGTTATAGAAGTTCCTCCTTATGACTCAGTCCACTCTTCTAGCCCGTAGTTAGGGATAAAGTCTTCCATATTGGATTGTTCCACTATTTGAGAAGTCAATTAAGAGTACAAATATTAATTGCTTTACCTTATAACCTCCAAAGATAACATAAAACTACAAATCACAATGATTCTTTCTTATATCACACTCCTTTGTAGGAATACACATGTCTATAAAATCTATCCCTCCAACATTTCTCAAATAATCTCACCAATCTCTCAAAAGAGGAATAATTGCCTTTGAGAAATACAATTAATTCTCCTCACCAATTTAGCATAATTATATTATATAGTAAAATTGCATAAAAGCTTTAGCATATGATATATCTTCTCTTTCTTTTCTTTTTATTCTACTTGTCTTTAATCTATTGCAACACCCTTTATATAGTCTTTAAGTCTAATGGCCTATTTTTCTTTATAAGGTAGATAACCATCATAAGGAATTAGCAATTGCCATAAGGTATGCCCTGCACCTAGAATCACATCGAGGGGAATAGCAAGGGGGAGTAGAATGAGGAGGGATAGTCTCTAAGGGCTTAAACTCAACATAATATGCACACTTCAACTCTTTTGTACTCACTTTTGTTCACTACTTCTTGCAAATATGGTTCATATTCATGATGTTAACCTTGAAAAAGTGAAAAGAAAGCTAATTAAGATGGCTAAGCTAGCTAAAGGTGGACTAGAGGTAGCACTCAAGCAGGCATGACATAAAAACTAAGCCTTAGAAAAGCTTATATTAATCATGGATTCCAAAGGGGCATGATACAAAGCCCATAGGTTATGTCATGCCTAGATATCATCCCATAGAATGGGAAACAAGTTTTCAATAGCTCCTAATAGAGGTCTTAGGAGAATGAGTAGGTAGGACCCTAGAAATCAACTTATTTCAGCAAGGTAACCTAAGTTGTAGGTAATATTGCAATGGGTCTCTTCCTTTTTATTGCTCTAGAAAATCTATATATGGTTTGGTTCTTTAGACACGTTCTCCAAATGGTCTAAGCTACCTTGATCTCCTAATGTCATGTGAAGGTCATGATCCTCTCTACTTTCCATAGTTTTGATAAGAGAAGATTTTCTCATGTCGATATCATTCAACAATTCACTTATTCAAATTGCCCAACATCACATTTTTGTATTCTTATATCATTCCATATTATCACTTCACTAGGCATTGTTATCCTTCAATCAAATTTGATTCCATATGCATTTATGCATGTTATGCTTGCTTCTCTATAGGTAACTTCATACATTTCAACTTACAATTAAACAAACTTGAGGGCAAGTTATTCTTTAAACCAACCTGTGATCTTATGCAATCACATTTTAATTCTCTACTGTCTTATAGTTATCTTTTGCTTTGCTAGGTGTGGAAGTTTATAACTTTTATCAAAGGGTTGAAGCATTTAGTGACTCCTATGAAAGGCAATGTAACCATTAACTACATACTTTTACTATGACGTACATAGGTGGAATATGTATGTCCTTTTGAGGTTTCACATCCTCCCATTCCCAAGATAAGTTTCATCTCCTAAACTTAGTTTAGGTTAATATGAGTAGCATTTTTATCATGTTCTCCTTCCCACTATTATATGTTGTCTTATTATCATTATTTCCATTAGTGTTATTATTACCTGTAACATCTTATATTGTCTTAGCATGCTCTCGAAAAATTTCGTTATGAGTTAATCATACTAGAGATAAGAAAGATCCTAAGGTTATAAATAAAAGTAGATAGATATACATAACTCTAAAGTCTAAGATTTGTAATTGTTATTCAATTCCTTCTACCTAAATGCCACTTTATCTCACCATTTGATAGGGTAATCCTATCTCTAACAACCTATGACTCTAATGCCACTTATGTAACACCCCAAATGGGGGCTTAGTAGAATTACCTTAAAATTTTTGTATCATCTATGCACATGTGATATAAAGCCCCCCTTGTAAGTTAGAGATTACAAAACTCTAGCTAAATTTTTACTCATTACACATAATCCTAGCACATAGCATTGATCAATTATAAAAGCAATAATGAATGACCAATTATCCACAATTCTCGAGAATCGTAGAAAATCAACTGTATAATCTACTCAATTTTAGATCTTTTAATAGAATATCCTCTAAACTATCTTTTGAGCCCGGGAAACTTCAACTTTCTTAGGAGTTTACCATTTGACTTCACCTCTAAGCCTCTCCTATCTATATTTCTCTTTGAATTTTGCTTGTAATTGAACTTATAAATTAGTATCTAATAGAACATTTGCCTTCAGTTTCCTCTGATTGATCTTCTACCAACTTCAACATACATAGAACTTATTGATTTATTCACTTATGTCCCAAACTTCAGTAAAAATAACTAAAGTAACACTTCAACCAATATTTCTCAATCTTCTTCCATCCTAATTCTTCACGTAACCTATCATCATCCACCATTTTCTCAAGTTTAAACTCCATTAACATTATACTGAAGGGTGCATTGTTGGTTTTTCTTTGCTCCTTCGACAAATCTAGATCTAATAGCTCTAATATACAATAAGTACTCCATTAGTCACTGATATGAGGCAAGTGCACCTATCAGTTTTAATATAGCAGATGTGAGTCCGAGTCGATCCCTCAAAGACTTCGAGTACTAATATTAACCTTAGCTTTATTATTTAATCGAAAAATTATGAAAGTTTGAATTAATTAAAAAATACTAAAATTAACAAACTACTTTAATTAAAAGACTTAATTAAGCAATTGAAAAAAAAAACGATAAAATCAAGAATGACTTCAAGAAAGTAATAACGTATTTAGGAATTATTTCCCCTAAAGTTAATCATGTGATCACTTAAAATATATTCAATTTGGTTTCTATATTTCTTGACCGGAGGGATTCACAACTAAAGTTAATACCTTTCTTAAGCATATTAACCTTAATCCTAAATTATTTACCGAAATCTCTTCACTTAGTAATATAATTTAGAATTGCATTAATGTATAATGAATTCCCACACAATTAATTAACTTTCTGGAAGAAACATGTATTTTATCTCTAAGTATACACGTAATCCTTTTCAATTATGTAAAGATCTAATTACACATGCAATTTCTCAATCAACATGCATAATATCATATATTGATATTCTAGAAATATCAATCAATATTTAACGACATAATTGAATCAAGTAAAGATAGAAACTTTATTGAAATTTCTAAATCAATCCAAGAATTACATGAAACCCTAGGTTCCATAATCCTAAATACTCAAATTCTAAGCTATCATAATGAACCTAAAAACGAGTTTCATCAATAATATAAAATAAAGCATGGAAACCCCTTTTGATTGATGAACAATCTCTCTAATCTTGAAGTTGATGTTGTTTCCCTCTTTCTTGATGTTCTTCTTAAATCTCTTTCTCTTCTCTTGTATCTCTTCATTTCTGTAATGTCTCTCATGTCTTTTG
Organism: Lumnitzera racemosa; assembly: GCA_024138005.1. Taxonomy (NCBI): domain Eukaryota; kingdom Viridiplantae; phylum Streptophyta; class Magnoliopsida; order Myrtales; family Combretaceae; genus Lumnitzera; species Lumnitzera racemosa. Next base: position 24,849,643 of record JAMXBC010000004.1, on the reverse strand, counting down.
AAACCCTAATATGTCCTTTTATAGTGTATCAAAAAGATTCTATTTTCGTCACTAGACACGGCTTGGGACATGACCATGTCCCCAGGTCGTGTAACTTTCTGCACTAAGGCAAAATTTTCTACACAACTTCAAAATTTCATAACTTCTTCATTTGAACTCGGAATTGAGTGAAACTTGATTCCTTTTCTTTTTTTTCAAGCCTAGAACACGTTTAAACCCTGAAATCAACATTTTACTCAATTAAGTATCAATTTCTTTAAAGAAAACCAAAAATGTGCTGAAAATACTATAAAATCACCCTATGAAATATGTTTAAAATTAGATTTATCAGTCACCTAAACATAGAATCCAAGTGAGATTCTTAAGAGAAATGCACCGATTTTTGCTAAAAATTCCATTTTTATGCCCAATTTAGGGGTAAAAAATTAATTAAAAATATATAAAATATTTTTGTTGAAAAAATATTCATAGTTTTTTTAATACAAATAGAGAATAGTTTGTAGAAAAATTTTAGACTTGAAACTACGTTGAGAGGATAATTTAATTTGATATCAAAAATTGCCCAGTTTTGTTGATTTCTTAACAATATGTACTATAGCTATTAAATTTGTACAAAATCATATTTTTTTTCCTAGATTCTACACATAAAAATATGTAGGAATAATTTTTTCCAAAATTTTCTAGTAGTATTTAATATTTTTAATAAATTATGCAAAACAAATAGAAATTAGAGCCTTACCTAAATGCCTCACACCTATCCAATAATATAGATATACCTATCCCACTTAATCACAACTACCCATGGGTTTTCTATAATCTTTTATTGATTTATTATAATTTTCCTAACTTATTTTAGCTTAAAATATAAATAATCAGGTATTTTGGTTAGTTACGAGTATATATTATTATATAAAAATTACGTACGGCATATACATAATTACTCGTTATTTTACATCACATAATATTTTTGTTACATATATAATTTATCCCTAAATACTAACTATGAAATATTTATTATCATAAAGATTACATAATATAGTTAAATTACACTAACTTAGTCATATTGTTATTATTTTATTATATATATATATATTTTAAATATCCGAGTCTACGAGGTCTCAATAACTAAAATCTCAAGCTTACTCATAAATTTTTAGTTTAATTGATATCCTAAATTATCGACTTCATGTTAAATCACAAGGGTATGGGGCTCACATTTCCACCTTCCTTAAAAAAAATTTTATCCTCAAAACTTTTATTCAACCATCATATAATAACTAATCATTCATATCTTCATAGTATGTTATTATTAGTCTCTCTCTTAAAAGAGTTCTAGTAATGCTTCTGCATGTTGGGCTTTAATTTCCATATCGTCTTTGTTATTAGTTGCTACTCAATTGAACTTTACATATTCAACCTTGTGATTCCTTAACTTTTTTAGTCCGTTCCTCTAGGATTCTATTTGATTTCGTGTCAATAGTGAGATCTTCTTATAGATCCACTTGCTTTAACTCAATTATTACATTTGTATCCTTCACAAATTTTTGTAACATTGATATCAAACTTATTTGAGACAGTATTTATTGTACTCCCATCTTATCAACTTCTATCAATCAAAACACATGTACTAACTTTTTCTAATTTTCAAAATAAGTAAAGGTACCATTTTTACTCTACTTCTTTTAGTTATCAAGTCAACTCGGTTAGAGGCTACTTCCTTATTGCACTTTCATATACTCTTTATCTCAATTTCCTACTTTCTGAACTTGATTACCCATTATTTGCATAGATTTTTATGAGAGTTTACTTATTCCAATTTCTTACTTTATTTACGTTCCTTCTTAATCTCCACTGCTTTCATTCTCAAATGTTGAGGTTCTTCATTTTGTTAACACATACCTTAGCAAAGGCGAGTTTGAAAAATCTTGATCTTTTAATAAACATGTAGCTAAAGGAAATAAAGAATGACTTGATAAATAGACTCGAGTTGGTCTGATAAGAACTAACACAACTATAGGACTCACAAAACACATATGGACATTGACCAGTTTCCAGTCTTACAACTGTCAAGACATAACTGAATTATCATGAAGATAAAAGACTCACATAAGAGACACCAGAATTATAATAGACAAGGAATTGATAGGAAACACATGAGAATTATCAATTTCCCATTCTCTTTTTGCTTATTTATATGTACCTAAAATACATATATGAAGAGTACCATTTCACATTCTACTCATAGTATCATTTATTCCCTTTTCCTTGCTGGTCTTTATGAATCAATTCTAAGTATACAACTTCACAAGTTATTCCATAACTTATTTATGTTGTATAGGAGTGTCATTCTTTTACTTCTTTGAGTTATTCTACTCATCTCAAATATTTTTGCAGCTACATCTCCTATCATGCTCTCCACAAAGATCTAATTTCCATACCCTTGAACTTTGTTCAATGCATCTTTGTTTGGATCTTATCCCACATACATATTGAAATCTTCCAAGCATTGTCTTTAGGATATGGTTTCTGTGTTTGCTTATATTCTTTTAGGGTCAACAAATCTTAAAGGACTTCTTTTACTTATTTTCCTTGCTAATATTCACTTTTGCTTGTGATACTCTTCACCATTACTTACCCTCTCTTCTTAATAGGCTTGTTCTACACTCCTAGCCATGTCTTAAATCTCCCCCTTTTCGTTCATTCCTATTCACTAAAGTGATTCCAAATCTTAACTTTACTATCTATTGCACTTCTAATTTTTATCTTTTGACATATTATGATATACAACGCTTGACCATTAGATAATGCCATGGATGCTTCAACCATTCTCTTATTGAAAACAATTGTACAACATAATCCTTATAGAGCTCTTAAAGAGCTCCTTCAACTCATTGTCCCAACAAAGGGAAACCTATGAATCAATTTAACTTCATAGGTTATCTGATTAATTTGAAGACATTTGCAAATGAGAGTCCATATATTAAGGAACTGTCAGCCTCTTTCACTATTTAGTTACCAAGGTAAGCTCATACCTTAATTTTGAGTAAAAGGGAATTTATCTTTGTATTATTTTCCTCTGGTTCACCATCATCGGTCCTATTATTATTCTCTAAATTATTTAGGAAGTACTGTTTTTAGGCACCTTTTAAAGTTTATCGATTTATTAACCCATTGAGATTTCTTTGCTCACACATCTTATCAAAATCTTGCTCCTATCTGTTTACTTATTGTGTTTGTCTCCTTCTAATGGTCAAAAGGTTCTAAATGCCTCTGTCTTAGCAAATCTAAGCTAGTTGATCCTTAGCCATAATAAGGTCTTTTTGTTCTACCCTTTAAGTATCAATTCAACTTATGGAACCTCAAAAGTCGAATGATTCCTTTGGTTTCAAGTCCTTCATAATGTAACTACTTATTATCCTTAATATATAACATTTTTGCCAACCAAAGGTTATCATAATAGAATTTCTTGCCATTAATCATAATATTTACGTTAGTAATCATCTCTCGAAATTGTTGAATCAATTGTGTTTAGGAGTGGTAGTAAGTTAACTTTTAGTAAATCCTGCAATATAAGAGAACCTAAAGTTAGGCTTATGTTCCCTAGTCGATCCTTAGGTTATCTAAAATGCATTACTAACCATATTTCTACCCATCACAAATGATCATTAACCCTGTATTCTCGTTCGTATATAGTATGCAATTCAATTTCAACTAATTCCTTCTATTGAACATTTTCCTACTCTCTTAATATTGTACAAGTTCCAAAATAAATCTCTAATTAACTTTTCAACATCTACATAATACTTGTAATAAGTATATTCTTCTTTATAGATAATACTAATAAGATAACTCTTGTGCATAACTTATTCCTGTATCAACATTATAGCTTAGCATAGAATTTAAGACTCTAAGCCATTCTATGAGTGATTACTCCTTGTTGAATCAAAGTCATATAATTCTTAACAATATATCTTTTATTAATGCTTTAATATTCTTAAATCATTTACACAAATCACATCTATATATTCCTAACAATAGAGAATGTCTCTTGTGTTATCCAAGTCCTTGCTCATAAGAAACAGTAATAGATCAATACTTGTATATATATGATGTTATTTGTATTCGATCCTATAATATAACATTACTTTTCAATCTTGCAATTTCATAATGTCTTCTGAATGAAAAGGTAAGAGTAGAAGGTTACTTGCCATGTATTATGTTTAAATACTTATTTTGGTAGTAGACAAGCCTAAGTTGATCTCCTTAGCACTTTAATCTCAAAATCCATTTATTGACATTCAAGATCATACACTTCCTATCTTTATAGCTTTTAAATTTCAATTCTACAACCCAAGAGTATACATTAGAATTTTATCTTTACATTAAATAAGAATTTCTATGAAAACTTAGCTTTATATCAAAGAAAATCACATTAGAAATGAACTTTACACAATAAAGAACTACACATAATATTCCATTCACATTAAAATATCACCTGTTCACTTCCCCAAATACATAGCTTGCAAGTACTATTTTGGTTAACTATTGACAAGATTGTATATATAATACTTAAAAGAACTGAAATACATCAAAGAATACCAATAAATTAAAACAACAAGAGTTCATTTCATAAATCCTAGTTTAAACATGTCAATGGTATTTGAATTTCCAGTCTAAATGACTATCTAAGGAGATAAACCACCAAAAGTTATTTTATCTTGCTAACTATTGACTTTGCAAATCACCAATCTCTTCATGATCAGCATAACTTCTTGCAAAATCAATTCTATGCCTACTCACCTTTATCTTATCATTTCCAATTTGAAATCCAAATTTAATCGCTATACATTCTTAAGTCTCAAGATGCAACTTCATATGTTTTATCATTATCATTATTTTTCTCAACACTAAATTCTTTCTTTTGATTTGATTCCTTAGTTTCTACATGACCTTCTATTTAAGTCTTGCAAAAGATCTCTACCTAAGGTTTTATCTAAGATTTTTTTTCCTCTTATATTTTACATTCCTTGATCTGCTCACACATTTGTTTGCCTTTGCCTCATCCTTAGTTGTTGCATTATCTAAATTAGGGTCAAGGTCTTCTTTAAGTTCTTATTCAAATTCATATTATGTAATCTCTTAAGGTTCCTTCAACTTATGGGGTAAGCTTTTCCCTAAAGTTTGATTGAGAATGGGTTATTAGATTTAAGGAAACTTTTATATCTACTTTTCCTTTACAAGCTGACATTAAAGAAACTAACCAATAAGATCACGAGAAAATCCTTAGGATTGTAAATACTTTTATGAAACCTAAGTACAACAATGGAGATAGTTTCTTCCTTACTTTACACTCACTTGAAATGTAACATTTTGGTTATTATAAACATGACTTTCTTAACCTACCGATATCATTTCTCTACAATTGTATTCGTTATATAAACCCTAACTCTCTTTTCCAGTATCTTTCATTCACCTATCAATCATAGGATAAATTTTGCCATATTTATCTATGATCTCACCTAAAGTATAAAACATCCTCCTAATATCCTTATTATTCCCTACAAGTTAGTTGTCAAATTTGCCTTAATCCTTTGCTGAATCCTTTGAATTAGATTCTACAATATTCTCTAAGTCAAATCATGCTCTACTTACTATCATGAACTTAACAAAATCTATACATCATAATTCAATCACGACTACATTCCAGGTTTTAGTTGTACCTTAAATCTCATTATGATCCCTCTTAAGTACTTTTCATCAAATATCACCAACCTCCCCTGAGCTTCTCAAATTATACATCATTCAATTCCACAAATAATACAATAGCACAACAAATAATTTATTATCACTTGACTCTATGGCCCTTAATAACTCATTAATCTTTATATTTGTTATCACAAGAGCATGAAAATCAATTATTTAAACTTAATGATTACCATTTAAATATGTGATATAATCATGAGGACTAATTTTACCTTTACCAACTAAGATTCACGAAGCGCTCCCATATCATCCAAAACACTTCCTTCGAGACTATTTCTAGCAATAATGTTAGAAATTAGATAATTGAAACTATTATAATCATACCTTCCTTAATTATCCAAAATTGTTTCCCCTACTACAGCAATAATAATCCAAATTGCCACTCATCCTTCTATACTCCTTCTAACCCAACATCTATAAAATGATTCACTCAATAAATATACGAATTTCATACGATTTCACTAAAAACATGGAGAATTACTCAATCAATTCATCACAAAACAACTCCTATAATTAAACCTTAAAATCTGTAGGCTCTTCACCATCTATTATCATTACCAATCATAAACAAGTCAACTGTTTAGAATCCGAAAGTAAGCACGACATAAGTTAGATTATCGTTACATATTACTCTATATTGCTTTATACCATATACAATATCATACATATATAACTTACATATAACCTTACAAGTCTAAGTCTTTTACGTCCCGCTTAATTTCCCCACTCTCAATGTACCTAAAGGATTCTAATTGATTTTAGTAATGGCATCTCAAAGTTAGTTTACAAGAGTTGCGCTCTAAGCGGATTGCTGAGAACCATGCTTTGATATCACTCACAACTGTCATGCCCCAAATTAGAGAGTTGTAACAACCCTACCATATGAACTAACCTAAACTAGAAGCTAACCACTTTAGCCAATAACGTAAGTATAGCTTATACAAGGCATTTATTATCACGACCCGAGAGGGCTAGTCGTAGCAGTCACCGTATACCGTACAAAGGATTGCAGATTAAATTCCCTTACAATCGACAACCTTTTTATACAATACACAAGGCTACAGCTACAACTAACTACCAAGAGTACGCAAACAAAAGTAATATTATTTCATGATAAATAATAAATTAAAAAAACATAACACATAGTCTATTTATATAAAAATTTACAAATAAGAAGTCTAAAACATGTCTTAAGTCAAACTAGTATCACTTGATTACATATTCAACTATATAAATTATAAGAAATACTCTTTGATCACATCCAGCTCCCACATTAACCCTGTGTAGAAAACTAACCTCGAGCATGCGATGACCCGACTCTATAAATAACTCAGCCTGCGAAAGAAGACTATAAAGGTATAAACTAACTAGCTTAGTGAGATAATTCCTTCAACTATACAGTAATCAAGTTATATAATAATTAAGTTTAATCAAATGAATGCATGATAATCATTATGCTCAATAAATACATGCAGGTAACTAGGTACTACATACAACCGAAATCAGGGTTAGAGATACATCGGCATAGTCAGATTCGGGTATCATATTAAAACTTATCTCATAACGAAACTTCATGTTTCGTATTTAAAATGTAATGGTATATCTATTATTAGTTTTATCAAAACGAGTTCTACATCTGATTGTGAGTAGGTTCATGCAGCCCTCACTCACCCCTAAACGGAGGCCTTTAGACTCAACCCTTAGCAAGGCGGTTAACACCTCCAACGCCTAGTTATCCCGTAGGCTAGGGTAAGGTTATATCATACGTGCGCACCGTATGAAATCTATAACAATCAATAATCAACCCAAGTATGGCCTTTCGCTACCTCCGTGTAATGTGACTGTTGGAATTAATTATACGGTGTATGATTATGTGTGATCCAAGTTAACTTTCTAGTCAAGTAAAATTAGGTCTTATTTATTCAATGATCATTCCAAGTCACAAGCAATCACTAACTATAAACATAAACAAGTATAGAATCATTAGGAAAAACTCACTCAGCCATAGTCAGTTCAGGGGTCGTAGTAATCTAGTGGCAGCTTAGGGTCTATATCAAAATCACTTGAGAATAATAAAAATTTGTAAGTTTGAGGATTTAAAGTTAAACTAGTATCGCAATTTGTATGGTTTACTTCACCTGAATACGTGAAATTATCGATTCGAGCTTTTTATCAAATCGCGTATAACTTTTTCATTTTAGCTCGGATCATTATGAACTTATAGTCCATTTTTATCGTTTTCGAGTATATTTTCTCGTAGTGAGGTCCATTCTGGACGTTATGACTCGTAGTTTGAATTGTGATATAAAGATATCACAAAATTTATTATTTTAGTTTAAAAATTATAAAATATTAATTTTAGCTTTTTCTTAATATATTTATGATTTAATAATTATTTAAATCATATAATTGATATTTTTATTATTTTAAGCATACTTTTCCTATTTTTGAGATTTTAGTCTAATTACAATTATTATTATTATTATTATTATTGCCATTATTATTTTTACTATTCATTATTTTCTTATTACTCATTTGTATTTTACGATGTATACACATACACACACATATATATATATATATAGACTTATACTATATTTGATAAATTTTATAATTTACTTTAATGAGTAATTTCATAATTTACAGTAATATATATATATATATGTATATACCTACTCCTTACATAATTATAAATTTATTTTAGTTAGTAGATGTTGTTATATCATATATATGTATTCGATATACTACATACATATATACTATATGTTATACGCCCTATGTAGACATATGTATATATTTATTTTGTGAAAACAATAAATACTTATTTGACATACTCTTAATGATTAATTACTAAGGATGTTGAATTGTTAATTATTTAACATATTATAGGATATAAATAACTACGGATATCCAATATCTTACAATTCCTTAAAACTGTAAAGAATCGGTATCCCCAATTAAATAATAAAACAGGATATACTAACATTATAAAACTACAGGAAAAATTAAATTATATTAAATTCTAACATATAGATATTTTCTATAAAGGATGTTTATGTATCAACTATAAAGATCTCAACTAATTCTAACACTAATATACATATCTTCATCTTGCACTCGGCACTTGAGACTTATCCAAACCTTATCATAAGTAAACTTGCAAAAGAAAGACTATTAGGGAGTAAGCTACAAAAGCTTAGTAAGTTATTCCTCCTACTATATTAGCAAACAAGTTATCAAACAAATTGATACAACCATATGAATGCATGCATATGTACTATGCCAAACAATATATGCAGTTAACCGATACTGCATATAATATCAGATTTTAATGCCTTCCGAGATAAGGGTTGGAGATTCATTGACACCAATCACAATCGGGCTCTAGCACTTGGGTTTTTACCTATGACTTTAAATTTCGTATTTCACAAAAATACATTTCCATTTCTGAAAATCCAGTAGTACACAAAGTCCCAGGCTTAGTAGTGAGGCGGCCCTCGCAATCTACACTCATACCTTACAGCGGAGATCTCTAGACTCGACCTTCAGCCATATCGTTGGCATCTCCATTGCCTAGTAAGCCCGTAGGTTTGGGTAAGGTTATGTTGTATGAGTATACCGTATGGAAACACTTTAATATATGTAAACAACCCCTACAAGGACTTTCTTTGCCTCCTTGTGAAGTGACTGCCAGAATAAGTAATGTAATGCATGGATAATGCATGACCCTTTTAAATTAAGATAAGCCAAATATAATTAAGTTAAATCATGTAGCGATCAACCAATATTTGCAAACCATCTAAATCATGTAATAATCAATCATACAATCAAATCTTCAATTATTGTATTAAAGAATATTTTTCACAGTAAGCAATCAGTATAGAGCACATGCATATCTCGAATCCCTATGCATCAAGTTATTACTATTTAATTTAAGTGAACTAACTACAAAAACAAAATAAGTATAGAGTTATTGGGAGTACTCACTTGACTATGACAACTCGCTCTAGTCATAATAATCGATCGGAAGATTTTCGCCTTCATCGGGATCACCTGATCATTACGAGATAACAGGGATAGTAAGTAATTGAATCAACTAATGGTTCTAGATATCTATCTATGTAATTCTACTTAGATTACTATTAGTTTTGTTCAATTAAACTCAATTACTAATCGCATGTAACTTTTTCATTTTATTTCTGATATTTACGAACTTACAATCATTTTTCATCATTTTCGATCACACATTCACACTGTGATATCCGTTTTGAACGTTAAAACCCGTGTTTGCAATATGGATTAAATTTAGTAAAATTTTAATTGTTGAAGCTTAAATATTCTTATTGTTTAGTTTTATACCATATTTTAGTACTTAATGATTTAATTAACCATTAGATTCTTACACTTAGATGATTCTACATTGTTATTACTATTTTATGTGTTCAAATAAGGCTAATTCAATTTGAGATGTATGTTATGGGCTTAAAGTAATTTCGGCCCATATATGTATACATTTGTACATATTGTATAGTTTATTATTTCACTATTCTATCTTAGGGTATTTTAAATAATTATGTTATAAGTTATTTATGTATAGCTTTTATATCCTATACTTATGTTATGTATATATATATATTTCTAATACACTTGTATGTATACTAGTATACTTGTACATATATTGTACATATACCCATATATACAAACGGTGTTATACGTATTTTCATATGCCTTGTATAACCTTTTAATAAATCTTCATGTAATCCAATTTTTTACACTTTATAGGCTTATTTAGTAAGTTATATGTATGAATACTTAGTATAGTCCTCATTTTAGGTTAGATAGATAAAATATATCCTTGTATACACATACTTAAGCATATGTATATGTGTTCTTCTTTCCATTTAACTAAGGATTTATACACTTATACTAAGGATTTATACACTTATACTATGGATTTCACTAAAACGCTAATATGTACACTCTATATATACTCACTTGATGTATTTACATGGGTATTTCTACACTCTAAACATAAATATGGAGCTGTCTACTACCAACAACACATATGAACATATCATATAAGCTTACTACATTAATTTAGCCTATTCATCTAACTATTAAATAAGTTAAGAAATTACACAACAACATACCTTTCTCTTGCTTGTTATATGAAAAGGAAAGCTAGTATATATGTGTTATTGGTTTGTATTGGTAAGTAGAGTTGTGAAAGTGAAATTGGAAAAGTTGAAGAGAATAAGAAAAGAAAAGGAGCTCACAACTTTAGAAATGGAGGAAAAGAGTGTTTTATGTCTTCAATTGTGTTTTTATAATTAAGAAATGTGAAGTCTAGAAGAGAGAGAAGAGTGGACGGCAAAAAGAAGCAAAATAGGATAAGATGACATGTGTAAAGGTATAGAAATTAAAGAAAATGGGAGAAAATTCTAAATGAAAATAACATTTTATTGACTTAGTCAACCTTTGACTTGGTCAACATGTTGACTAATATTTTAAAATTACATGTAATCTAAGTGTATATAATGGAGTAATTAAGAAAAATCAGGAAGAAAATTAAGGAAATGAAAGGAAATATGGGATTTATTGAAATGATTAGTAAAAATAGGTAATGGAACCTTCCTTTAAGTATTTATATCCTATAAACATCATTTGGTATGCCACTTACTGTAATTATCATGAAAAGTATCATTGGGGTACTAATACCTACTATGTGTAATATAAGCATCAATTAAACACTTAACTCCTTATAATAGTAACCTAGTTATATAATTAGAAGATGAATATGATCTATAATGTAATATACTAGTTTCTAATGGATTACTTTAGTATTATATGTATTTATGAATGATTAAAAGTTATCTTTGATCTTTTACCAATGATTTAAAATATATTAGCAGTTAAGGTTTTAGAGTAAATTATAATGAATTAGTACCTTCATATCCTTGAAGTTTTAGTTTTAGGATTTTTATTACTTTCCAGTACAATCTCTAATTTTTTACATATTTAAGGTTTAAAGTTTTCTATACTATTATTATCTTAGGGTTTTCATCTTAACTAACCTTATCAACTCTTGGAGTCTTCAAGTACACTAGGGTCTATTTTGGGTATTAGGTTGAAAATTTTATGAGTTTACAGTAACCAAGTAATTTCAGATAGTCTAAAGCAAGTAATAATGTCATGCCCCGAATAAGAAGAGTCATAACAGTTCCGCTGTGGAAACTAATCTAAAATAGAAGCTGACCTCATAACTGCTATTGTAGATACAGTTCACACAAGGCGCATAACTCAACTAGCTTGAAACGTCTATTCTGACACCTGTTAATAACCAAACCTATGGCAGAGCTTTTACAAAATACCTGTTCTATACAACCTGTTGTTTAGTACCACAATAGTATTTATACAAACGTTTTACGTCCAAAGGTAAAGTTTACAATCAAAGTTTATTAAAAACCACAGGTTTTGTAGTCTATATACAATAAGTAAGGAAACTAGTGAGCTCCCAGGGAATTTCCAATTAGTTTCCTCAAAACTTAAAGACAAAGTCAAAAGCCCAAGTTCAGTTGATTCCTCGATCCTCACTTTCCCAAACAACAGCACACTAACCTGGGAATGGTAGTACCTGAACATCCTATCCTTACTCAATACCTGCAAAAAAGTCTGTAGGGATGTGAGCACAACTAGCTCAGTAAGTGGGAAAGAGTCAAAAGAGTACTACACAATCACAAATAAGGTTAATAATTATGATGAAATGCAATGCAATCACTTAAATGAAACTGTAAGGTTAGAGAAATTACATCCACTCCAACCTGGATTAAGGAGTTTCATCGCAACTTAAGTCAAACCAAACCCGAGCTTATGCAATGAAGAACACCCTCCTCTAATGACCGCCTTCAAATCACAGCTCCTAACCTTACCGCAACCTCCTTGCTTATCACTTAGTTCGATTAAGGATGGAGAAAGGACCATTTCAGCTATCCTCACGAAGGAAGTCGGTATTTGGCCTAATACTCTTAATCGTTTCCCCTAACGAGTGTTATGCATATCCAATTTCATTTTAGTTGAATAAACGTTAGTTTTAATTAGGGGTGATCAACAAGTTCACACAATATAGAATCCATGCAAATATAAAGAACAACATACCAAGGAGTTGAACTCCTGTCGCAACCGAGTATCATCCACATACACAGCATGGCACAATCATCTAACTACAAATACAACTAGAAGTACTCTTGGGTTTCCGGATACTTTAAGTAGTATCCAAACAAGCAGTGAAGCCACAATCCTAACTTATTTGTTAAGACGTTCGCTATTGCTGATTCGAATCATCAACCATCTTTGTATTGGAAGGTCCTAGTTACACAAAAGACCCAAATTCAGTTTTTGTAATAATTACGAAAACATTAGGGTTTAATCTAAAATGATTATATTTATATATATATATATATTATTTTCAATATATATATATATATTAGTCATGTTATCACTATATATCGAATTAAGTTATTAATTGTTGATACTATACATCATATATACTATTACGTATTATATATTATTTCAATAGTATCGAAACTTACTTTTAATTTATTAATTTACGTTTTAATTCCGGTAAGGTTACCGAAATATGTACATTCTTGAATATGATAAAGTTATAGGTTAAATTACTTAAGGTTGTCTAATTTTAACAAAATTAGTGTCATTGGGTTAGACCTAACGATACGTTTTATGAGTCCTATTTTTAGATAAAATAAAATTTAATTTTTCTATATATCGTTATAATATAAGTATTATCCAATTCAAATATACCTAAAGTGTATCCCGATCAGAAAATATTAATAAATATAATAAAAATATCCATTTGATCCAATTTGATCAACAATCCTATATATATATTTTATTTAACTATTTAATTTATTTTAACTTATTAATATTACAAATACACCCTGATTTGTAAATTAAGCTATTTTACTTATTAAATTCGTAATAAATAGTTTGGGTTACCAAATAATTCCCTGAAAATTTCTATAGACTCCTAAAAATATAGGAGATTCGGTTATTACTTGGTTTCAAGTTTCTAACCTATTGCCTATGCATTCATATTGACAATTTTACCCCTAAATTATCATAAATTACCCAATTATGATTCTTTTTGCACCAAATTAATTTCAATTTGACTCAATACTGTTATTATTTATTATAGATCAGTACATGTCAATTTCATCAATTAATTTCATAAGTTCCTATTAAATTCATAATTTCAACCTATTTTCGAGCCTAAAAATGCAAAAAATATTAAAAATATTCAAATCAAAATTCGGGTTACATAGCAATTATCTATATATCATACACATCCTATACAAAAATTTTCAGCTAGAAACAACATCATTTAGTACATTTATTTTACAAATATAAATTCGGGTGAATAGTAGATTTCTTAAGAAAATATATTAAATATTACGAATTTTTCAAAAATAAAAATATCATATGAAAGCATGTTTAAAATATTTAAAGTAAAATTTCTTTCATAATTTTTTGGGTGAATTTACTAATTTTTAAAAATCATTGAAAAACAGGGCAGGAAATCAACCTTGGTGTTCATGAGTGCTCTAGTGGTCAGCAACGGTTGGATAGTTGTTGGACGGCCTAGTTACGGTGGTGACTAGTGGTGTATGGTCGGGCTCCACAGCAGAATCACTTTAGGTTATGGTACTAACCTAACACAAATTTTTCCCTATTTTTCTTAATTTCTTTTTATTTTCCACTATTTTTTTCTAATTTTTTCTCTAAGTATTTCTAATTCCAAACTACTAAAATTTACATGTATGATGTTGTTTCCCTTTTATAAAGCTGAAAAGTCGGTTAAAGTATTTTTCCTCTAATTATTTATTTATTTATTTATTTTCTTCCTACTTACACAAGCAAGAGGTATCTTATTCTCCCATTATTGCTTTTGATTTAGCAACATACAATCCCAAATCCCTGCCATGTAAATTTTCCAGTAAGCTCCAATGCATTTGCATAAGTATTATTAATTAGTTACTTAAATATGAATATTATATATTAGGATTTAGTTATTTAATTAGTATATAAGTATATAACCTATGTAAATAACATGTGAAATATATAACTTTACTCATATAATTAAGTTTCTAACATATCTTTTATTTTTAGGATATGTTCTAAAATTAATTTCATGAATTCAACATAATATATATATAATTATATAATTTAGAGTTAATTTACGGGTGTAATTATTATATATACTGGGTATACTCATAAAATTACGGGTATTTTTATATAGTAAATTATACTATATTATCTCATTTTATTGCTTAATTAACTTATCTCTAAGTTCTCGTCGCAATCTAAGTTCGATTTTTGGAGTTCCAAGCATTTTAATACTATATTGAATATTCCTACTTCTAAGGGAAAAATTGAGATTTTTGGTCATTATTTCTAAAATCTAACTTCACTGTAATATCTCGATTAACTTTTTTATTCTAGTCGTAAGGTTTGGGCTCAATTGGATAAGTTTCCTTAAAAGCCCTATATCTAGGCTCGGTTGTCCTAAACTTAATTTTTTGGAGCTTACAAATACCATAAAACAATCAATACATACAATCCAGTACTTCGTAATAGCAATACAATATTCAAACATACACACTACACATGCGCAAGCTACTAACTTACAATCATAAGTAAGACATATACTAAGGTCTCCAAGTATTTTTAAGCAATACTACAGGGAAGCATTGATCCCACTTACCTAAAACTCAATTACTTACTAACTACACTTGCTAACTTGTCTTTGTTAGTGATCCTTCAATATTTGCCCCAATCTAGTACTTTATTCTACATGAAAATTATGAACTATCACTAATTTATGTATCTATATAAGTATTAAGTTATTTAGTTTCTAGTTTATTATCCTATGCATTAAGTATTGAAAGTTTAATACGATGCTATAAATATATTTTACCTTTATTACCTTTAGAGATATGTATTAACGTATTTAACTAGAGAAGCTTCTAGGCTACCATATGAACCATATGAGTATTAAGTTTACAATAGATTTAGCCTCTAAGTCAATCTCTGAGGTTGGTAAATACCCAATATTGTTTAGTAAACACCCTCTAAACTAATTTTTGAGTCAGATCACCTGTAAAGTTCTTAAACTAGAAAGCTTCTATCCCCTAAGTTATATCATAGTTAAGGTTTTAATAGGATTAAGCTCTAAATCATCCTTTGAGTCTGATGACTACCAAATATTTCCTACGAATTACCTTCTAAGGCAACTTTTGAGTGCTTAATTTCATGTATATTCACTTTAAGTATCCTTTGATTCATTTGTCGAATCGACCATATAATTTACTCAATTTTAGATCTTTTGGTAAGACATCCTCTGAGTTATCCTTTAAGCTAAGGAAACTTCAAGTTTCTTAAGAGTTCGCTCTCTGACTTTGCCTCTAAGCCTCCCCTATCTATACTTCTTTTCAAATTTTGCCTCTGATTAAACTTCTAAATTAGTATCTAATAGAACATTTGCCTTTAACTCCCTCTGAGTTATCCTTTACTAAGTTCAATAGACATTCACCTTATTAAATTATTTACTTATGTCCCAAGCTTTAGTAAAAATAACCAAAGTAACACTTCAACCAATATTTCTCAACCTTCTTCCATCCTAAATCTTCATGTAACCTATCATCATCTACTATTTCCTCAAGTTTACACTCCACTAACTATATACTTAGGGACACATTATTAGTTTTTCTTTACTCCTTCCTACAAAACCCAATCCAACAGCTCCTGTATACAATAAATGCTCCATTAATCACCTAAAACTAGAATCCAAGTTAGGTCCTTAAGAGAAATGTATTGATTTTTGCTGAAATTACCATTTTACGCACAATTTAGGGGTAAAAAATTAATTAAAAATATAGAAAATAATTTTGCTAAAAAACTATTCATAGCTTTTTAATATAAGTAGAGAATAGTTTACAAAAAAAATTTGGACTTGAAACTACATCGATAGGGTAAATTTGATATCGGAAATTCTTCAGTTTTGTCGATTTCTTAAGGATGTGTACTCTAGCTATTAAACTTATACAAAATCATATTTTTCCTAGATTTTACATATAAAAATATGCAGGAATAAATTTTTTCAAAATTTTCTAAGTACACCTAATATTTTTAATAATTTATGCAAATCAGATAGAAATTGGAGCCTTATTGGAAAATGGAGCTCTGGCTACCTCCAGTAAACCCTACCTTATCGATATGGCCAAGTGCTGGGTGCTGGTTCAGGTGGTGGTGAGTTCCTAGTTACTCTTCCATTATATGTTCTCTTTTAATCCTATTTTATACACTAATTCTTATTAGTTTTTCCTAATTTTGTTCTTTAATCACCTACTCTATGCTAAATTTTCTCATATCTTACATTGTATGTATGGCACATTGGAGAGGGTTTTTGGATTTTACAAGGTTTCGATGACGTGAAAATGAGTTTTCCTCTTCTATCTCCTCAAATTGTTGAGTTTATCTTCTAATTCTTTACATGATACTTAATCCCAAATGCCTCATACTTGTCCAGCAATATCTACATGCCTATCTCACTAAATCACAACTGCCTATGGGATTTCTATAATCTGTTATTAATTTATTATAATTTTCCTTACTCATTTTAGCTTAAAATATAAATAATTGGGTATTTTAGTTAATTACAGGTATATATTATTATAAAAAAATTACATATGGGGTATACATAATTACTCTACATGTTATTTTATATCATACAATATTTTTGTTGCATATATAATTTATCCCTAAATACTTAATAGCTATCAAAGCCTATTTTACGTGATTATGATAAATATTACTTAATATAGTTAAATTACAGTAATATAATCATATTGTTATTATTTTATTACATATATATTTAATATCTAAGTCCATGGGGTTTCGTTAATTAAAATCTTAAGCTTACTTGTAAATTTTTAGCTCAATCAGATTAGTTTCTCCAATGTCCTAAGTTACCAGCTTCATGCTAAATCACAAAGGTACAAGGCTGATATTAGGGAGTTAATATAATTACTATTACTTGATTATAGGATTTTGAATTTTAAGATGGAAGAGTTGAATTAGGATTCAGACTACTACTCAAGGTTTTAAGAGTTTAAATTAGGGTCTTTGAGTTAGCCTTTTAGATTTAAAGCTATTTTTTTCATCAATTTTCAAAGGTATCTCTCATATATTCTTTGTTAAGCTAAAACTGAAGTTCTGGAATCCACACCTCTTCACATATTTTTTCATGCATAAAATGTGAACTTTTAGTCTTACTTTTGTGTTTATTTACATTTTGCAATTATTATGAATTGTCAAATTTTGCTCAAATCTTAATAAATGTTTTTAGTATTCCCATTTTTCAAATATATCTTCTTATTTTAAGGGAATGATATGCTTCCCAAACTTTCTAATTGAAAAGAGAAACTAAAAAATACTAGCATTTTCATAGTCAAAACCCCATTATTTAATTTCACATTCTTATTATGTGCTTTGACTAATCAAAATCAATATATTATTAAGAAGTTTGTCATTTAAAATGTAAATTAAAAGTGAATTATGTGTTGTGTTTTAATTTATTATAATCATCACATTTTGACATGTTGAACATAAATTAAAGCATTGTGATCTTTACATACTTTCACATTTGATATAATTTATTTTACATCCTTATGTTTATTATCTATTTACTTGAGCCACAACCTAGAATTTATCTATCATAGTTTTTACTCAAAATGTGAAAGTTGCATTATATGAGTAATTATTTTGTTGAATATGATTAGCAAATCATAAGAATATAGAAATTGGATCTTATAGAGTTTTATTTGTTATTTTATTTTATTTTTTTTGCAAGTAACATGTGTATGCAATTTGATTTCATTATGTGTCAAGAAAATATTTTCCATATAGAAGGGCATTTTGGGCATTTCAAAAAGTCTCTAAAACCCTACAATTAATTTGCCTCCTTTTTCTATACCCTAGTATTTACCACTTATAGTTTAAACCTTTCCTCTTTTGGCAAAAAATTAAGGACTTCTCTCCAAACCTTACCTCAAAAGGAAAGTTCAAAGTGATTAGGGTAAGAACATTGAAGCTAAAGCTTAAATAAATTCATTTCAAGCCTTCTACCACCCTAAATCCTCTTACTCCTTATAGATTTCAAATGGTCTCTAGGTGTTTCAAGTGAAGATTATTAAATTTTATCAAGTGGTAGCTTATTAGAGGACATAAGGTGAGTTTTATGAAAGCTCTTCTAGATTAAGCTTAGAGTCCTCTTGGGTTAAGTGTTTTAGAGATGTTAACTTAAAATTCTAGTAAGGATTCAATCTAAAATCATGTGTTATTCATATTGTATGAGGTGCATTGCTTCATTTCCAATGTAAACCAAGTGTTTGAATCATTTTAGGTAAGTACTTTGAGTAATTGTTCTTAGTTTTGATTTGTTATTGGAATCTGTTTAGTGGAGTTGAAATGTAGAGTTTTAGTTGAATTCTAGGGTTGTAAATCCTTAGTTTGTAGGGCCTTGAGTTGGGATTGGAAGTTTGTAAGATGTAGATAAGGATTTAAGGTGTTTAGTTTATAGATTTGAATGGAACTTATTCTACAAAACTACTGAACATAAGTAAGGCATTCCGATGCCTTACATGCCAACATCCGGATGTCTTACCCTATTCAGAACCCTTATGTTTCCTAAGTTCATTCTCGACTTTTCTTAGCTAACCAACTCCTCATCTAGTCCCTTCGCTTCTTAGAGATTCGATATTTAATCTAAAAGTTGAACTTTATGAAATGATTTCAAGTGATTCCTTACTTGGTCTAAGAGTTATAATTTAATGGGATGAAGACTTTGTTTGAGATGCATGATTGGGAGATAAAAAAACTAAGCTAATTAGATTGTCCATGGGTTAGGTTTTTAGACTCTCATGCTCTAACGTTTCCTTGCCCTAGCGTTTCCTTACCAAATTGTTTACTTATTAAAGATTCAGCTGCATGACATTTAGATGATTGCTTGCCTTGTTAGGACTTAAAATGTAACCAAACTAACTTTTATTTGGCCTAATTAACCTTAATTGCTAGTTGTGTTTGACCGCTCACTTTAAGGGCTTATAATACAAATCTTAAGATGACAAATCCCTAAAGTGACAATTGTTGATCAAATGTGAGGTTTCCTTAATAAAGTCATACATAGGATGACACGACTTGGATTCTAGGTTTTATGGTCTCCAAAATTTGAACTTGAGTGTAAAGGAATTAAAGGAAAACATATACTTATATCTACCTATGTATGTGGAAAAGATCATGGTGCGGTAGAGTCATGGGCACTCCTTTGATGTATGAGGACTTAAATTGAAGATAACTAATCTATTATTTACTTATTTCTTGATATAGTTAGCATTATATGCATGTGTATGTTTTGACTTGGCATCCATGTATGCTTATAAATCCATACAGTGCTTGTACACCCGTATTGTACTTTAGCTATTTCTTTATTCTTTTTCAGGTACAGGGATGGATGAGTACCTTATTTATGAGAAACCCTTTATGGATGACCTTTAAGAAGAGGATGTCGTTGAATATTTGTATTTCTATGATGACAATTGTTAGGTGGATATATGTAGTGTTGGAGAGATTTACTACTCTTGAGGAGATTGGTTCACCTTTTGTTTTTATTTATGGTCTTATGATGTCTTGAGGGGATTAAATACTCCTAACTACCTTATGTTATTAATGGTTATGAGTTGGTAAACTCCTGGAACTATTGTGCTAGTTTGAATCTTTGGATTATGATTATTTAAGTGAATCTTGTTACCCACTTTTTGTAGATTCTTTTATATATTTTCGAAATAGTTATATTATAAATGAAGTTTAGTAGACTTAGAAGTCTTAGTATAATTCCAATTAACGAGGTTATGTAGCAAGTTGCAATGCTCATTTAGAGTCTCGCAGCATTATAGATTTAGTGCTTATATTATATATATTATTATTTATATTATAAAGTAAATGTATACTATATTGGAGTCCATACCATCTTAGAATTGTTATAAATGATTCAATTATGATTGAATCTTTCTATTTTATTAAAAGCTACCTTTTCAACAACTATATGTCCACCCACATAAATTAAACAATGCCATAATTTATGCAAATAATTAAAAAAAAAACCATCCAATATATCTTTTAATTTAATAGTATTTATATGTGCACACATATTGCGATAATATCGCCGGCTAGTATACAATTATTTGTCTTTATAAGTCTTAAAATGTGTGCATAAACGTGACACGATGTTATTTCTTATGAATACTTTTTCTTAATTAGAAAGTACAGGATGATTAAAATTTTAGTTTTACCAACTTAACTCCCTATTAAATTTCCAACTAAACCTCGCACGTTGGGGCTTGATCTTGTTGGCACGCTCCTTTGCATGTTCCTGCATCTTTCTAATCCTTGTTGCCAGCCTACAAACAAAATCTTGTTCATGTCTTGCCTCATCTGTTAATCCCTCCAACTTCTCCAGTCCCCATCTTCCAACCAAAAAGTCTAATATATCAGCATAGTGACTCGCCGTATAAACGCCAATCTTTTGAGCTATAATCGAGTAATGTTTGAATAGGTTATGATGATGGCCATCGTAAATTAGGTATGCAGGCATTGTAATCTTTTTTCTCATCATATCAGCAATAGCCAAGATCTCGCTCGAGGGGTCTACTTCCAAAAGTTTCCCAACAATTCTTGCATAAGCATTTTCATGGCGCTTCCCATCAGCTGCGATGGTGCCGCAAATTCGTGCAAGAACCAGATCGCCACTCTCCTTGGCTAAGCGGGCTGCATTGCCATGTGATACAAATGTTGCACGTTCTTGGAATGATGCGTAAACATAGCCTAAGTAGGGGTTATTTTCTGTCCCAGGGTCCTATCAATTCCATAATGTAGCATCAAAGTATTAGAAAAATAGCCAATGTTGGATGGGGTAATAAATTGCAAATATATCCTCTTATACTTATTTCATGTACATTTAACTCTTATTTTTCAAATTGTGCATTTAGACCCCAATTTTTTTTTTTTTAAATATGAATCTTGATTCATATTTGACCATTATACTCTTAATATTATGCATTTTTCAATTTTAATTTTTTATTATTTTATTAAAGGAGAAATGATAAAATAAAATTAAGTATATTTCTTTTAAGGATTTGGGATCTTAATGCATGATTTCAATGATAAAGTACTAAGCTCATGTGAACCTAGTACAAATTGGTCTGTTTGAAATTTATTTTTATTATCGGATAAACTACATGAAATATCGACAGTGTCATAAAGTTTTTTAAAAATATGCAACTTTATTTGAACTTATATAATCTATAAATTGGTAGATTTTTTTCCTTTATAAATTTAATGAAAGTAAAATCTTAGATACATTTTAATAAATTACGTCAATTAAGGTGAGTGTAGTCACAATCTAGATAGAGAGGTCTACGACAAAATCCCTGTGGCCATTAACTCCCTCTTTTATTTCATAAAATTTTTGAATTTTAATAAAAATTTACTTTTCGCCCTTGCATGCCTATTAGAACCACATGCCATCAAAACTGGGTAAATCACAACGATATAAATTACAACACTCAAAATTAAATTTCAAAATAGTATACTTATACCATTTAAAAAATGTTTAAACCATAAAATTTTTTATCAATATTTATATTGTTAAACAAATACCTCTCATTTTTGGACCCCATACTTTTTAACTATAAGATTCCAGTAAATACCCCTAAATAATAAGCGTTATCTTTTCCTACGATGTTATAAAGCATGTCCCTCTCTCCATGTCTTCTTATATCTTTCACAATTATAAATACAAGAACCACTCTTTCTCTCTCTCCATCTGTTTTGGTCTTCTCCTATTTCTAAAATCACTCCACTTTATTTGACAAAAGTAGAATTTCCTTCTAAATATGCTTATACTCTATTGTTAGTGAGGTTAACTAAATAGTTTCAATCTTTAAACTGAAATATTGTCTTATATTGGGTACAAATATGTGTATGTATAACATGGTATGTTGTTATTACAACATTTATGTCATTGGAATTTAGTATATGGAGTTTCAATTGGCTTTGTTGTTATATAGGTGAATATGAAAAGAACACGTTTTAAAGTAACAGTAGTACCGATCCATTCTGATGGATTACTGCAATTATATTGTTTAACCTTGGTAAATCATTAAAAGTTTGTGCATATTTTCTTATTTGGTCTTCTCGAATCAATTTTATGCTTTTTACATTTATTAGAGAATTAGCCTATGCTTCAAACTTTTCCAAAATAGTTTTTCACGTAATTTACCTAGCATACACGATTTTTTGCATACAATCTTTTTCTTTGGTGCATAGTCCCTTATCAAGGTAGTTTTTACCATAAACATTTACAGATATTATTAACACTGCATGATGAAAATTAAATAGAATAAGTGGCCTCAAATAGTAACAACAAACGAAGATATAAAAGGATGATTATGTTTGTGTTCAATACAGATTAGAGAAGCGTTGTGAAGAAATCATGGAAAGGCTTGCTAAACTAAAAAGGCGGTCACAGAAAAGTACATAATCTAAATGGTTAAATTTCTAAACGACATTTGAGATATTATTTTGTGATCTTTATCAACCAGTTGACACAAATTTGTATAATGTAGTATTGCATTTTTCAATGAAATTTGAACTCTTTAGAAAATATTTCTTTAATTTTTATTTATCTTTTGTATTTTATTTCATAATTAATTGCAAATGGTTCTATATTTTTTTCTATCCTTGTCTAACCACTCAAAGAAAATTGTGTGTCATCCACGTGACTACCATATCAGTTTTTTTTTTTTTATTAAACAGTTTAAGATGAGAAATAGCATTTGGACGCTCCATGAGTGAATTCAATTGATATTTCCAATGGAGATGGATCAATGTTCTCTTTTGTTCAATTTAGAAAGCCTAAGTTCTAAATTTAGAAGAAAAAAAAACACATAACATATATCGGAAGAGGGGAAAAAAACCGCAGGTATTTATTTATAATATTAAAAAGAAAAAAATCTCTTTAGTACCTTAGTTGTATAAAAATTTATGTATTAGTTACTTTATGTAACTAATACTCTCTTTGGTTGATGGCCAATTTTGGACATTTCGAAAGCCCATTTTGACTATCATGGTGCATGGACCGGCCTATCTTGGTCTATGACCATTAAGTTCAAGTCCTAGCCTTGCTAGAATTTCCCCCGTAGGACTCAGCTTCACTATGCTCAACCTATCATTGGTCGACACCTCCCTCCCTTATCATTAGTATTGACTCGTGGCGTCTATGCCCGAGAACAATAGACAACGAAGGTTTGTCCAGGAAGCTTGAACGTAGGATGACTATGAGAACACCATAGATATATTGACCCCTGGGAATTACAGACATACTCCAACACCTTGGGAGGAGATAAGATTCAATTCATATTATGTTGTTTATTACATATTAATAAAATATTAATATAAATTATAAAAAAAATAATTTATATATATTAATATTTTATTGATATTTATATATTAAATATGTTTAACACGTAATGTATATTATTTATTGAATTTCTTCTTATTTTGAAGATCTCAAAATGTATTTAAATAAAGAAAATATACTTTTCTATTTAGATTAAGATAGAGATATATCCAAATCTCTTCTTCAAACTCTATAAATAAAACTCAAGCCTAAAGACAAAACATTTTACACACATATACACTAACCTCCTTACTTTCTTTCTCTATAATCTTGTAGTGTACTAACTTAATCATTAAAATGGCTTGCCCCCTCCCCTCGACGATGTTTTGTTTTGCAGATACAAAGAATTTCTTCGGGGGAATTATTCACAATACCATCATTATCACTTTATATTCCTACAATACTTTGTGTATTTTATTTATATAATTACTTTGGTGATTAATTAATTATTATTTTGTGGTGAATGCTTGTCTGCTAGTAGCGTATTAGTTACGATGGCATTGTGGCTCAACAATCAGAAACAAACGTACCATTCCCGCTCCAATCAAATATTGAACCGTTTTC
This sequence comes from Lumnitzera racemosa, assembly GCA_024138005.1. NCBI lineage: Eukaryota > Viridiplantae > Streptophyta > Magnoliopsida > Myrtales > Combretaceae > Lumnitzera > Lumnitzera racemosa. The sequence goes on along the minus strand of JAMXBC010000004.1, from coordinate 24,824,727 downwards.
TCAATATGGCATGCATGTTAACCCGACCAGACAAGTAGATATAAGCCCGGAGCAAATCACCATGCCGGTTCTCCTCAGCGGACCAGCCCCGGTTCCCATTGGCCCATGGGTCAGGGCTAGCCCCGGTTTCATCCTTAACACCATCCAAATTATTGACATAAGATTGATAGGTAGGCAATGCCTCCTCAGTGATCATGTCTCCAACTAGCCCCACCAAGTAATCATCCGGAAGCTCAGCCGCCCGTTCACGTAGTTCTCTCACTCGATCGTGGAACTCATCTGATGGCCACGATGAGTCCGGGAGGAAATCCTGAGGTTGCCAGCACTGCTCTACCGTTTTTAAGAGTGGCAATATATGTTGGGTAGCCCAACTCTCTAGGGACCTAAAAACTTCCATCTTTTCTGGTGGCAGAGAGTGGGTTTTCTTAATCTTAGTAAATTTTGAGGTTTGTGCTGGCGGTGCTGCCATGGCAGTGATGACAAGTTGTCGCCGGAGGTTTGGGTATGAGAGACGTGGTGTCCATGCAAGGTGATTCGAGGGGGAATACGAGGCGTGCATGGTTTCTAAAGGGGCTGTTAGGACATAGGATAGGAATGCGAAGTCTGTAAGTGGATGGTTACTGTGGTGCTGATAGCGATTTGTACTGCGCATCTATAAATATATATTCGCGAAATGTTGAGTCGATAGATTCCCTTTTGGGAAGGTATATTCACTGACGTTCGGAAAAAGGTATGATGTAGACCGGTTAGACTGTAAATTAATGTTCGGGCACCCAAACGCCGTAATATATAAACACTATCACATGACATGTGAGCGTTGACTTCATCTTTTAAATCGGGGTTATGTTTCATACAACGTCCTACGTGAAATCACCTTCCACGGAGTAAATAAAAGACCTTCCATCGTACGTATTCTCTGTTTAGGATTTATTCAATTAGATGCGGGTGGATAATATAAAAATAACTATCTAAAATTTCAGTGGTTTTGTTAATTTTAAAGTTTGAAATTGTTTATTATCATAATTAATTGAACTTTTGAATGTTAAATATACTACCACATCTATACTTTTTTTTTCCTTGACTAACGGTTATCTAATCATGTCATATTATAAAATGATAGATATAATAAATTTGACAAGTAAAAATTTAATTGAGTATAATATATATTAATTTCAAAATTTAAGTGTAAAATTTAGCAAATTTATCACTTATGATACTTAATAATTTCAAATTTTAGATGTAAAATTCAAAATAAATATTTGTAAGAACTTAGTTTCAACTTAAACACAAGGCTTTTGGTATAGTTAATTATGTATTGAAAACTCAATATTCGAGTTCTAAAATATTATAAGGCAATAAGGATTATTTATTTGACCTATAAAAATAATAACATGAAATGAAACTACACTTAAAAGAATGTGTAGACTCACATTATAATTTAGTATGGGTAAAATATTTGACAAATCCTTTATCTATCAAATCTATTATTTAATAAAAGCTAAATATTATTGTTCACAAATGACATCAAGTCTAGTTTGTCTATGGCCTTGTATAGATAGATCATTGTTCATATGTGACATCAAGTATAGTTTGTATCCATGGGTTAAATAAAGAGGTTTTGATGTAGTTCCTAAATGCAATAGGCATCTTATATTGGTTTTGGTGATCAGAATATCAATGGATGAGCTTAAGTAGAGTTTTGGCTTATTTGCCCTAGTGTAAGCATTTGCCATGTTATCTTTGAAATCTTATAGACATGTGATGATACCCCTTGAAGGTGAACACAATATATGAGTCCATGTTACATCCGCTTAATAAGCACCTTTTGAATTCACCTTTTGAAATCCTATAGACATGTGATGATACACCTTATAGGTGAACATTATATGAATCCATGTTATAGGTCGAGTACTTAGTAAGCACCTTTTGAATTCACTTTTTGAAATCCTATGGACATGTGATGATACATCTTAAAGGTAAACAATATATGAGTCCATGTTACAAGTTGAGCACTTAGTAAGCACCTATAGATAGGAGATATGAGATATTATTGGTTATGAAAAAGTAAGTTCAAGTTGAAATTTTATCTAATCTTATTCTTATCTCAAGGATGGCTTGATGATCCTACTTTAAGATACCTTAAATCGAAAGAGTACAAGTGTTTGAATAGGTTGAGTAGATACCTAGAAAGTGGGACATTACTTTCAAATTTTCGATTGTCAAATTTTCTACATCACTTCTTAGTATTTCATACTTGTAATTTTGTCCAATAAGTATGTACCATGTCGTTTTTCAATATAATGAAGGTAGTAAAATTGATAAATAAAAGTTGAATTAGGTACGACTTTTAGCAATTTAAACCTAATTAATGTGAACATTGACAACTAAAAATTTGAGCATGCATAATATTTAACAAGTTCAAACTTCAAATATAAAATTGAAAAAAATATTGAAAATTCATATAGAATTTAGTTCAGGAAAAACATTAAATAACTTATCGAGTTTTCTTTTATTTTAAATGTTAAGATTTTTAAAACAGAATTATCTATTCATTCCGTCAACTCTATCAAGTTTTCCATTAAATAATTATACAAATAAACATTTTCATTATCTAAAAAAAATGAACACGCATAAACTAAAATATCCCAGAAAGTACAACTAAGTGCAAGGCACTCTAGTAAACTAACTTATAAGGGGATGGACAAAAATCAACTATAATGGTACTTCAACCTCAACCGAGAATGGAAAGAAAGTTGGAATAGGAACTATCTACAATAATAAAGATGGGCATGAATTAGGAGGGTTATATAAACACATAGTGCAGGCACCACCCCTGAAAGTGAAAATTGTGTAATGAAGGAAGGTTTAGACCTGGCAAGAGATTTAGGACAAAGACAAATTATTCTAGAGACTGACTCCCAATTAACTATTGACTAGCTAAATAAGTGAAATATTAATTATGATATTTACCTCTAGTACTTAGCTGAAAGTCTAGCTCTTATCTCGCTGTTTGATAATGTAATTTTGCATAGATTGAACGAAAGAAGAATGAAGCAACTGACGTCTGGGCAAAGCATTACTTATAAACAGAAGCTAATGCTATATTTTCTAATACATTACCTTTGTTTCTAGTTGATGCTGTTCTTAAGGACCTTGTGAACTGTATTGTGATGATAGACTCAGACATGGAGAGGCTGGATGCCTCGTTTTTGTGCAGGGATACTTAGCCTCTTTTGTTTGGTTTGCTTGTTTTGGCTTTGATGATGTTTTTCCAGGGGAAAAAAAGAATGAACGTTCTGTTTGAGTTCCAACGTTATAGTGAGGCCACGGAAATTATACAAAGAAACTCCATAAAGTTCACTTCTAAAAGTAAAATTTAGAGAATCTTTTTTTCAACATAAATATGCTTATGGTATAATTCATTATATATCGAAAAATTGAAACTTCGGTTCCAAAATGTCACGTAATAGTACTAATGATTTATTCAGCCTATAAAATAAATAATATGACACAAAATCGTGCGTAGACTTACCATGATAATTTGGAATGGGTATATTCAGGCAAAATATATCACTTATCTATGAAATTACACCTATGCTAGACGTGGATAGAAGACTAGTTTTCAAAGTGTGAATCATCTAAACGATTAGCTATGTTATAACACCTATGTGCTATTATAATTATTGAAATATAGGTAAATTACCCATATATTGTTAGGAAATATTAAACAAATGTGAGTTCTCCTCACTTGTTACCGGGTTTGTACTCGTGTAAGGGGTGTCCTCCAATTTCAACAAATCAACTAGAAAACACATAAAACGATTACAAAGTATAATTTAAAATCGCCTAAGCATGTGCTTAAATGAATTAGAAACACAACAAGCCGAACTTATTTTTGAGATCTCGGAATGCAGATGCAACCCAAAGCATAAAATATAAATGGGAGCCCGGAATGTCGTCCGTTTGAAGACAACTAGCCGAGCATCATTGTTGGCAACTTTAAGCTCACAGCACTTAGAACTCACTTACGCCCACCATGAATTGCACGAAAAAAATTTATGGAAAAAGGAAACTGGCCATCTAAAATGTAAAATATAAATAACGTTTGTCAATTTCTCTATTTCAGTCATCAATCTTTTATTTTTTTTCAACGCAAGTTCTTAAGTTTTCAAACGTTTACAAATTAGGATTTCATTCAACAATGTTAAGTTTTCCATCTATAATTGACATATAGTAACATCTAAATTTATTGAAATAATGAATTTAAATATTCAATATAACTATAATTTAACGTAATGATGAAAAGATTAAAAGAATTGACAAATAACAAAAGGAAAATTTTATTTTTCCTTTTCTAGAAAAAGAATCCTCACAGGAAATTGCACATATTTTTTCTCTCTATAGAAAACTGATTAGATAAAAACCTAATCTTTAAAATCAATTTCAAACCATAATTACTTGAATAATATATTTTCCCTTTATTTTCTCTCTCGATTGGACTACAAATGGAGAGATTAAGCCTTACTCAATAGGCAATTTCAACCTTACTTCTCCTAATTGTTGAGATTGTGGAATGCGTTTTAATCTTCCTCTTCAATATGTAACTTGTCCATTATTAATTGCCAGCACCTAGATGACATAGACTAAGCCTATTTCCCCAAGCTCATCATCATTTTTTAAGTATCTTCATTAAAGCAATCTAGATTCTCATGTTGCATGTTGATATGGTGAATCAACTGACATGTAGGTACGCGATTTACAATTGCTTGAGCTTTTAGGGGATGAATTGAGAACCATAACTTCCTAACTTTAGAGAATAGATTATGTTTATCACCTTGTATAGGTAGATCATTATTCAATAATGATGACAAGTATAGTTTGTACTTACAAGATAAATGAAGCAGTCTATATAAGAAATTATGGTCTAATATCATGATTTTTCATTATGAAGAGTCATAACATTATGGTTCAATATATGACTTTTCATTAAGAAAAGTCATGATATTGACTTAAGTATTATTACTTTTCAAAATGAAATGTCTTTGATGAGAGTCATCACTTAAAGTTTCGTAAAGAGATATGGTTATATGAAAGCGAGTATTGCACTAATAAAGTTCACTTTTTTTTTTCACATCTTACAAAATCCATCATAAAATTGAAAGGGTTAAGGAAGAGAATTCCTACCCTTGGAGAAATAAGGTTGGATTGGAGAGATAAGTTGTATTGAAGAAATTAGTGTTTTTCATATTTTCGAATTCAAGAAGCAATTATGGAAAAAGGTATGTAATATTATCTAATATACCACTATGTGAAAATCATGAAGTTCAAAGATTCTAAATTATAAAAATTCCTAACAGTGTGGATGTAAATCCTGAATATAAGTTGTAATCTTACAATTGGCATCCTATATTGGTTTTGGTGATCAGGATGTCCACGAGTAAGCTTAAGCAGGGTTTAAGCTTATTGGTCCTAGTGTGAGTATTTGATATGTTATGTTTGAAATCTTATAGACATGTGATGAGACACCTTGAAGTTGAATGATATATAAGTCCATGTTACAGGTTGAGTACTTATCTTAGTGATGGTATGACGATCTTACTTCAAGATACCTTAAATTGAAAGAACACAAGTGTTTGAATAGGTTTACCAAATACCTAGGAGGTAGGTCGTTACATTCAAATTCTGAATTGTTAAATTTGCTACATCATCTCTAATTACTTCTTACTAGTACTTTTTTCCAACAAATATGTACCATGACATTTTTCAATATGATGAAGGTAGTAAAATAGAAAAGTAAAAGTTGAATTAGGTATAATTTTTAACAATTTAAACCTAATTGATGCAAACTTTAAAATGTAAAAGTTTGATTATGTATGATATTTAATAAGTTCAAACTTCAAATATAAAATTGGAAAAATATTGAAAATTCATATAGAATTTAGTATAAGTAAAGCATTAAAGATCTTATTAGGTTTTCTTTCTATTTTAGATATTGAAATTTATAAAACAAAATTGACTACTCACTCTGTTAACTCTATTAAGTTTTCCTTTAAATAATATACACATAAACATTTTCATTATCTAATAAAAATAACATGTATAAACTAAAATATCCCAAAAAAGTACAACTAAATGAAAGGTATTGATGGCCAATTTTGGATTATAGGCTCTCAAGGCCTATCTCAACCTAAAGGGACTATAAGAAGTCTAACTCGACCTAAGCCTGACTTGGTGAAACAATCTTGGCCCTATTTAGGATTTCTAACCTAGGACCAAAGGCTAAAACGTCAATTCTCTCACTTAGTCTTAGCTTATGGTATTTATAATCAATGTTACAAGAGATGGAGATCCAGCTAGAAAGCTTGAACAATATATGTCCATAAGCATGCCATGGACATGTTGACTTATAGGAATTATTGAGGTGTCACATTATCTTCAAAACTCTCAAACCATATCATCGTGAAAAGATATTCTTCTATACTTGGAGAAGATATAAATATATCCATATTTCCTTAGTGAATTATAAATAGGTTATTAAACTCTATAGGTAAGGCACTTTACATACATATGCACTCGAACCCTTTTGTTTTCTTTTAATCCCTAATCCTACAACTTACTAACTTAAGCATCGAAATGATTACATTGTTTAACCTTTCGGTACCCTCTCACAATGTTTTCTTTTGTAGATATAAGTCTACTCTAAGGTTAATTTGAAGATATTTACCAGCAAAATTTCCACTACAACAAAAGGCACTTTGGTAAACTAAATTATATGGGGTTTAAGACAGAACCTTAATATCCCTTTTGTCATACTCACCATTTTCATACCACTGATCATTTAAGGGAAGATCAAAAGGAGTTTCCTATCCCATCTTCTCTAACTTTGATATATAGTTAAAGGAACAATTTCTATTATTTATCTTAAGAGTTCCAATTAAACTCCTCTTCCTTAGTAAGAATTTTTGTCTAGTTACTTGAATTAACTACTTGAAAGAAGGTTCTAGATCTCTAATTTTAGTTGTACGTTAATCAAACGAGAAGGCTTCTCTTTTGTTTTCAGCATTTTTAGATTCAACAATTTATCCTCTCATGTTGTATAGATAGTAGTTTTATGAGCAATAATTGATAATCGATTTACGATTTTTGATTAAAAACTTATTGAAGTAACTTTACTAGGTTTATAGATCAATTTGGATTTTAAGGAATTTTGATTAGAAGCTTAATTGATTAGAAGTCAAAGATGCTAAAGTTTGATTAGAAACCAATGAAACAGAAGTGCAATTTTGATTTTTATTTGTAGATTACTCAACTTTGGGAGATATTAACTCTTCCCATATGGAGATTTACAAAGCCCGTAATATGTTAATAAAGATTGAATTAGATCTATATAAACTACTTCATCGTTTGGTGATATTTTAAGCACCAATTTTGCAAGTTTTGGCAATATATCAAGCTAATGGAAATTGCCTTGCTAGTTTAGGAATGTTTACCTTGCTTTATTTATATATAGATTTTATAAAAATTTGGATTTTATTCAATTTCCTCATTTATTATAGGCTTAATAGACTACCCCATGAACTAGTTGCATTCATCATCTTTTACATTAATATAATTTTATTCTCTACGTATTCATATTTATTATGCTATATGCAACATCAAGAAGCCATCACTAAGTTACTTGTAACACCTAATTGAAAGATAATAACTAGTTAATGTGCATTATTCATACTCTATTCGTTTGTGTTTTTGTTTACATGTGTCACATGCTTATATGTTTTGGTATTCTCTTTACTTAGCTCTAACTTACCCCTTGTGGGAAACTTTTATAAGTAGAGCAAATGTTTAGTGCATAGATTTTTACTATATACTTGGGTTTGGGGTTAGCAATAATGCATTATTGTATAGTTTATACTCTAACTTCAACTACTTTTCTTACAATCATTAGGACTATGGTATACGTTCTAATCTTTTTCTTCAATATGTACTTTCTTATCAATTATTAGCACCTAAGTGACACGAATTAAGCATATTTCCCCAAACTCATCATCATATTTAGTCTCTCAATTGCAACGATCTAGATTCTCATGTTGCGTATTGATTTGGTGAATCAACTAACATTTACGTAGACGAGTTATGATGGCTCGGGCTTTTAGGGGATGAAATGAGAACCATACCTTCCAGCTTTAGGGAATAAATTTTTTCTATGGCCTTGTATAAATAGATCATTGTTCATTTATGACATCAAGTATTGTTTATACCTATGGGTTAAATGAAGAGGTTTAAATGTAATTCCAAAATACAGGTTGTAATCTTACAATAAGCATCCTATGTTGGTTTTGGTGATCAAAATGTCTACAGGTAAGCTTATGTAAGGTTTTCGCTTGTTGGCCCTAGTGTAAGCATTTAATATGTTATGTTTGAAATCCTATGTACATGTGACGATACACCTTAAAGGTGAACAATGTATGATTCTATCTTATAAGTTAAGCACTTAGTAAGCACCTTTTGAATGTCATACAAGTGAATTCCTATTGATATGAGATATTATTGGTTATGAAAAGTAGGTTTAGGTTGAATTTTTATCTAGCTTATCCTTATCATAAGGATGGTATGACTATCCTACTTTAAGATACCATAGATCAAAAGAACATAGGTATTTGAATAGGTTGAGTAGATACTTAAAAGGTAGGTCATTACTTCAAAATTTCAATTGTCAACTTTACTACATCACCTCTAATTGTTTCTTATGTGTACTTTTGTTCAATAAGTATGTACTATGACATTTTTCAATATCATGAAGATACTAAAATTGATAAGTAAAAGTTTAATTAGTTATGATTTTTAACAATTTAACCCAATTAATGTAAACTTTAACAAGTAAAAGTTTGATTATGTATGATATTTAACAAGTTTAAACTTCAAATACCAAATTGGAAAAATGTTTAAAAGTCATGTTTAATTTAATTCAAGAAAAGTACTAAAGAGCTTATGGAGTTTTCTTTCTATTTTAAACATTAAGCTTTTCAAGATAGAATTAACTACTTATTTTGTCAACTCTATCAAGTTTTCCTTTAAATAATTATACAAATATGCATTTTCATTATCTAATAAAGATGAACATGCATAAATTAAAATATCCCAAAAAGTACAACTAAAAAGAAGGTGTTGATGGTTAATTTTGGATCATGAGTTTCCAAGGCCCATTTTGACTCAAATGGACTATAGGTTGTAATTCTTCTTAAGTACTATATAATAGAACTCTAATAATAAAGGCACCTTTTGGTATAGTAGTCTAGAGTTCATTAAAACTATAAAGTTAAGCATGCTTGGGATGAGTCAATCGTAAGATGGGTAACTTCTCCTTGGAAAGAACTTTACCAACGGTTAAAATTGTACGATATATTATATCAAAGCAAACAATACCTTAATAGGAGGCATTCCTATCGAATTATTACAGGTGATATTAGAGCAAGTTTACCAACTAAAGGGTGGAGTCCTTATTTGATGGTGGTCTTAGACTTGTGTAACAAAATTAATGAAAACACCGATCCTGTAAGGGGGGTATATTGCAATTCTCCTTAAGTACTATGTAATGGAACTCTAATCATCAAAGCATCTTTTAGTAAAGTGGCCTGGAGTTCGTCGAATTTCTGAAGTTAAGTATACTTAGGTTAGGTCAATCCTAGGATAAGAGACCTCTTAGAAAGCAACTATGCTAAAGGACAAAACCATATGGCATAACTTACTAAAATGGATAATACTTTAGTGGGGAGAAATTCTAGTCAAGCTATTATATAGGTAGCCTAACTCGACCCAAGTCTAACTAGGTAGAATAGCCCTAGCATTGTTGGGATTTCCAACCTAGGACCAAGATTCACCATTTGCTTGACCTATTATAGGTTGGAACCTTGGTTATCTTACTTTGATCTTAGCTCATGGCATCTATGCTCGTGGTTACAAAGGATGGAGATATGATTAGGAAGCTCGGACGATGTATGTCCTTAGGCATGCTATGGATATGCTAACTCGTGAGAATTATCAAGGTATCACATCACCATCAGAGATATTAGACCATATCTTCATGGAAAGTTACACTTTTGTATTTATACAAGATATGAATATATCCAAATCTCTTTTGTGAACTCTATGAAAAAGGCATTAAACCCTATAGGTAAAACACTTTATACACATACATACTCTAGAGCCCTTTATTTATTTTTAATTATTTAATTCTACGACTTACTAACTTAAGTATTAAAATGGTCATGTTAAACAACCTCTTAGTGCCACCTTAGGTTTTTTTTTTCTTTTTTCCAAACATAGGTCAACTCTAAGGCCCAATTCAAAGAACTCTACCAATGAAATTTCCAGTACAACAAAAGGCACTTTGGTAAACTAACCGATAAGGGGTTTATGAGAAAATCTTAATATCCATTTTCTCTTCCTCACTATTTCCATTCCATTCATCATTTAAGGGAAGATCAAATTGAAGACTCCACCATCCCATCTTCTTTAATTTTAATTTCTAATTAAAGGAACAATTTCCATCATTTATCCTAAGCGCTCCAATTAAGCTCCTCTTCTTTAGTAAGTATTTTTTGCAATTATTTGGACAAACAACTCAAAAGAAGATGCTAGGTCCCTTATTTTGGTTGTACATTAATCAAATGGAGAGGCTTCTTTTTTGTTTAGAGGATTTTTAGATTTAACAGTTTCTCTTCTCTTAAGATGTATAAGTAGTGTTTTTATGAACAATAATTGATAATCAATTTGGGATTTTTAATTAAGAACTTATAGAAACAATTTTTCTAGGGTGGTAGATCAATTTGGATTTTAAGGAATTGTGATTAGATGCTTGATTTATCAGAAGCTGAAGATGCTAGAAATTGATTAGAAACCAATGAACTAAAAGCATTCTAATTTTTTAGTTGTAGATTCGTCAACTTTGGATGACAACAACTCTTTCCATATGGAGAGTTACGAAGCCCATAGCATGTTAATAAAGACGAATTTGGATATACTTTGGTCTGACGTAAACTAATTTGTAGTTTGGCGTATTTTAGGAGTCAAATTTGTGAGTTTTGGCAAGATAGCAAGCTGATGGAAATTGCCTTGCTAGTTTAGGAAAGTTTATCTTTCTTTATTTATACATGGATTTTATGAGATTTTGGGTTTTATTTAATTTCCTTGTTTAGTATAGGATTAATAGACTACCCTATGAACTAGCTGCATTCAACATTTTTTACATTAATCTAATTTCATTCTCTACATATTCATGTTTATCACACTATACACTACACCAAGATGCCATTTGTTGCTTATAAGACCTAATTGTAGATAACTAATTAATGTACATTATTCGTATTATATTCATGGGGTTTTTGTTTACATGTATCACATGCTTGTGTGTTTGTGGGAAACTTTTTTAAGTAGCAAGTGTTGAGTGCATGAATTTATACTATATACTCGGGTTTGGGGTCAACAATAATGCATTAGAGTGATTGAACTACAATCATATTTAGTGTAATATAAGTTCATATGATCCTTATTTAGTTATTATGAATTAAGGAATTATAAATTATTATCGATAGCTTTAACCTTATAAGAACACAGAGTATGTTGTTATTATTTTTTATTGTGGATTTGTAGAAGTACTAACCTCCTCTGTGTCAATGCTGAGGTATAGACACATTGCAGGTTCTTACATTCTTGAGTCTAGGACATTATATTTTATTAATATACTTTCTCAAATAAAAACTATAGTATGATTTAAAATTTTAGTTTTAGCAACTCAACTCCCTATTAAATATCCAGCTGAATCTCACACGTTGGTGCTTCACCTTCTTGGCACGATCATTTGCACGTTCTTGCATCTTCCTCATCCTTGGTGCCAGCCTACATACAAAATCTTGTGCTTGTCTTGCCTCATCAGATAATCCCTCCAGCTTCTCTAGTCGCCAGCTTCCAACAAGAAAGTCTAATATGTCAACATAATCATTCACCGTATAGATTCCAAGCTGTTGAGCCAGAGTCGAGTAATGCTCGAACAGGTTAGGATCATGGCCATCGTACATTAGGTATGCAGGCATTGTGATCTTCTTTCTCATCATGTCGGCAATAGCCAACATGGCGCTAGACGGGTCTACCTCTAAAAGTTTCCCAACAACTCGAACATAGGCATTTTCATGGCGCTTCTCGTCAGCTGCGATGGTGCCGCATATCCGTGCAAGAACCGAATCACTGTCCTTGGCCAAGCGGGCCGTGTTACCATGTGATATAAATGTCGCACGTTCTTGGAATGCCACGTAAACAAAGCCTAAGTAGGGATTATTTTCTGCTCCAACTTCCTATCAATTTCACAATGTAGCACCAAAGTGTTAGAACAGAGCTAATGCCATGTGGGGTAAATCACAAATATGTCCCTTTGTATTTATTTTATGTATATTTAACCCTTATTTTCCAGATTGTTCATTTAGACCCCAAAATTTTTATACGTATGCGACTCCTACCTAACGATTTTTACCTTAATTTTTTGCATTTTAAATTTTTATTATTTCTTAAAGGAAAAATGATGAAATAGGACTTAAATACATCTCTTTTAAAGATTTGATATCTGAACTCATTATTTCAAATAAAAAAAATACTAGGCCCTCATGAAGCAAGGATAATTTGGTGTGTTTACAATTTACTTTTTTTTACCTGGATAAATATGGAAAATCGACTAAGTCATAAAGGTTTTTAAAAATAGTCATAAACCTTCATGGAATATGATTTTTCCTAATGTTTTCCGCGAATATGGCTCCATATTGATTAATATTTAGTCTCGCGTAAAAAGTCTAAAATCACATTGTTTTCTCATTGAAACAGCAGGCATTTACTCAGCAGAAATGTTAGGAAAGCAATAGAACTTTTTGTTGGAAAACAAAAACATCAATGTTGTTCGAACCGTTTAGCTTATTGATAATTAGGATTCATTAAGATATTGTAAATATAATCAAATCTTTCATTATATGTAACTAAAATTTTGGGATTTTGTTCCTCTCTATTTACTTTTCATTAATTTTTTATATTTTACATATCAATGATTGAGATTATCTTAAAATAATAAATTAACGAAAATTAAATGGAGATGATTCATTTCCAAAATTTAGATGATATTCATTAAATATATTTGTCTTAGTTTGATCTGTTGAGCCTTATTAGCCAGCCTCGCCAAATGGAAGCATATTGAATTATGACAAAACTGAAATATATGCAATTTTATTTGAACTTATTTAATCTATTTTAATATTTATACTTTTTTGAACTAGTGATTTTTAGAATATGACAAAAGCAAGGTAAAGCAATTTCGTAATTTTTTTATATTTGAAATATAGCGTGTTACATACACTATACTAAGGAAGGCAAGAAAATTTAAAAAAATAAAATAAAATAACGAAAGTATTTGAAATATAGGACAAACGAAAAGTTAACTTGGAATAGCACCTAATGATATCATGAGATGCCAAAAGTTAGAAGAAACATTCTATGTGAAGTTAAATTTTGAGAACTGAGTTAACATGTAAATAATACCATATATAAAATAAATTTTATTGGAGCAGTCCTTAATTACATTGAAATAAATAATTAAGATTAGATGTATAATACAACAATCTATTACTTTTGAAATATACTATATTTGGAACTTACTCAAAGAGTTATAACTTAGCTAAAACTGTATTTGAGAAGTCACGTAAAAATTAACGAAGATGGAATAATTATCCGCAGTTCACGAACTTGAGCATGAAGGTTCTTTAGCCACACTTCCAACCCTTAATGGTTAAGGAACCAAATTACGGTGGAAAGAATAAGCTTAATACGATTGTAACTAGTCTGGCAAGATAAGAATGCATATTGATATATTACTATCATTTTTATGTAAATCTTAATTAGTTGATAAGTATATATTATTGTCATTATTAAGTATAGTTAAAATGTATCCTTAATATTATATTGAAGTAAAATAAACTAATATAACTTTTAATTGACACCCACGCATTATCGGGTTAGAGGACTAGAAAAGGAAGAATGAAAGTAAACTAAGATTACATCACCATTTGGTACTTAGCCCCAAGGATGTTGACACTTCACCAAGACAAAATAGCAAGTTTTGTTCCTTATCCCGACGGATCCGAAAAATTAAATAAATATATAAATTATATACATAACATACACCGGAAAGCCAAAAATGAAAAGAAGAAAAAAGACAAGTTTTTGTTTATCATATAAAAAAGAAAAAGCCCTCTTTAATTTGCTGTCATAGTTATTTATATTATTTTATCAGTTATTTTATCTACTAACATTTTTCTCCACCTTGTTGATGAATAGCTATCCATTAACAAAAAAAAAGAAAAAAATCGTGTACCCAATATCACTTATAGGTATGGTATTTTATTTATGTAATTACTTCGGTGACTAATCAATTTTTTTATTATTATATTTTTAATATTGAGCAAACTTGTCTGACTAGTACTATTAATCCTATATTTTTCTAATATCCAATGGATAGTATACATTACATAAAAGTATATATTGTATATAATTGTTAATTGGATTTAAACACGTATGTTAATAATGGATAATTATTTAAAAATTCACTATTCATGGAGTATGTTTAAGTATAACTGATGGTAATACTTCTTATTTAGTCTATTTTTTCCTTATTAGTTATTAGTTATGATTGCATTGCGGCTGACCAATCTAAACGATATTACCGTTCCTGCTCCAATCAAATACTGAACTGTCTTCTGAATGGCATGCATGTCAACCCGACCGGACAAGTATAAATAAGTTTGTAGCAAAACGCCATGTCGGTTCTCCTCCGCGGTCCAACCCCGGATCCATCTGGCCCATGGGTCGGCGCTGGCCCCGGTTTCATCCTTAACACCATCCCAAGTATTGAGGTAAGATTGATAAGTAGGCACTGCCTCCTCAGTGATCAAGTCTCCGACTAGCACCACCAAGTAATCTTCCGGAAGCTCAGCCGTCCGTTCACGTAGGTCCCTGACTTGATCACTGAACTCATCTGACGGTCGTGATGAGTCCGGGAGGAAATCCTGAGGTTGCCAGCACTCTTCTACCGGTTTTAAGAGTGGCAACATATGTTGGGTAGCCCAACCCTCTAGGGACCTAAAAACTTCCTTCTTTTCTGGTGGCAGAGAGTGGGTTTTTTTAATCTTAATAGATTTTGAGGCTTGTGGTGGCGGTGCTGCCGTAGCGGTGATGACCATTGGTTGCGGGAGGTTTGGGTGTGGGAGACGCGGTGTCCATCCGAGGTGATTCGTGAGGGAATACGAGGTGTGCATGGTTTCTAAAGGGGGTTTTAGGATAGGACCACAAAGCCTGTAAGTGAATGGTACTTGTGAAGTTGATAGCCATCTTCACGGTGTATATATAAATATATATTGGCGAAATGTTGGCTCCATGGATTACCTTTTGGTAGGGTACATCATTAACATTGTAAAAAACGTAAGATATTTACAGTTAGGTTGTAAATAAATGTGTTGTTACTTGTGAAGTTGATAGCCATCTTTACGGTGTATGTATAAATATATATCGGCGAAATGTTGACTCCATGTATTACCTTCTCGCAGGGTACATCATTAATGTTGGAAAAAAGGTAAGATGTTTACAGTTAGGTTGTAAATAAATGTGCCGTTACTTGTGAAGTTGATAGCAACCTTTATGATGTATGTGTAAATTTATATTGGCGAAATGTTAGACTCCATGGATTGCCTTTTCGCAGCGTTGGAAAAAAGGTAAGATGTTTACAGTTAGGCTGTAAATAAATGTACCGATAATCAAACGCCGGAATGTATAACTATCACACCATATGACTGCGTGGTGTGTAATATTTTATTTCACCACTAAATGGGAGTTATATTTTATACATCTATAAACGTGTAATCACCATCCGGTTAATTAAAGCTGGATTAATAGAGAGAAGAAAGAGAGAATATCATAATATAACCAATCATCCATAAAAAGATCGGAGATTGTTTATTTTTATTATATTTTGGTTTTTAAAAGCTACATACTTAAGTTTTAATAAAATTGTATGGACACCAAAACGGGTGCATCCCCTTTAACACTAAAATGATGTATATAATATTAATATATATGTGTGTGCACACACATATGTGTGATTAATATTAAAATAACTACATAACTTTCAATGTATTTTTATTTATACGATTAAAGTTTGAAATTATTAAATATGATACCTAATTGAATATTTATAGTTCAAATTTACCACCTTATCTATTCTTGTATTTTTTTTTTCCGTAATCAATAGCAATCTAGTCGTGTCATATTTTAAAATGATAAATATAGTAAATTTGACAAGTAAAAATTTTAATTAGGTATAATATACAATAAGTTCAAATTTCAGGTATAAAATTTGGCAAATAAAAGTTTGATTAAGTATGATATCTATCAATTTCAAATTTTAGATATAAAATTAAAAATAAATGTAAACTTCAACTAATGATTTTGACATTATCCCATAATACTTAGAGTTTTAAACATTTCTTTTTAACACCTTGAAATTACTTATTTCCTTTGAAGTTATATTAATGTTTATTAAAACAAACCAATGAGAATTTTTCCTCCTCCTCCTATATATATATATATATATATATACTTTTTTAAGAATTAAGGTTTCAATCTCCCAATCTTCTCCCAATTACCATCCCATTACTCTTTTTCTCTATCTCTCTCTCTCTTCACATTCTAAGCCAATTAAAAATCTTTTCTTTAAATACTTAAAACCCTTCTTCTATTGATGCCTCTTTAAAGGATAATAGTTGGAAAATAATATTTCATGGAACTATTTTTACTTTTTCTTTCTTAAGGGTTGATTTTAATGGAAAATTATAAAAATTGCCCCTTGTACTTTCGTTCAATTATAGGTTCATTCCTTAAACTTTCAAAGTGAGTTTTTTTACCCCCCCTTAAACTTTGACTTAGGTGCAAATTTATCCTTTTAAACTTTTAAAGTAAGTTTTTTGACTCTTTAAAATTTTGCTCTAGTATAGATTCATTCCCTAAACTTTCGAAGTGATTTTTTTAGCCTAGTAAGGTTTCAAAATTTACAACATTATGCCTATTTACCTTTTTTCTTAGTTTAGAAAAGGTTTTGTGCAAGAAATAATTAATAATGATGTATAATATACTATAAAAATATAATATATATCATATAAATATAATATATCAAACCATATACTATAAGTATATATTAAAATTATATTAAATACTATATATCATATACTTATTAATATTATATGTTTTAACAATATATATATAAGATATGTTACATGTTACTGTATAAAAAAATATTTTGTGACAAATGATATATTATGTATTTATTTTATATGTTACATAAATTAAGTAATTATTCAATCTTTTAATAAGATAAATGTTGTATTTCATATCTATTTTAATTAATGTGTTACAATAGAAAAATAAAAATCTTCCTTGATTTTCACATTGAATTTCCAAAATGTTAATGGATTAGACTAGTATAAAAGTATTTTGAATTATAGATTATCTTTTTAACCCTTGATATTCTTTAATATTACTATCAATTATCCACGTAATGTCATCTTTTTGTATTATTTTGTCATTTGTATAATAAATCATCATACTAACTTTCAATTAATGCATTTATCAAAATAGGGAACGGTACAACAATAGTCTAATTTTCATTTTATATTTAATGAAATTAACACAAGTTATCGATTATTTGCTTTTTAAATAAAGGAAATATGATTGTTCTACTGACAATGAACATGTAAATTTTTTTTATTAAAAATCTTTCCTTTAACTACCATAAAATGTCATGAATAGATTATCATCAATATATTTCACCTTAAAAAAAGAAAACGAAAACTAAAAAAAGGTATGCATAGCACATGACTAATTATAAGATGGATATGAAATATGATATCTTTTGATTGGTCGAATAATGAACAAACTTATGTAACATATACAATAATTATATAATATATCTTTTTGTCATAAAATATGATTTCATACAATAATATATAGCATATCTTATATATGTTATTATAGTATTACTAAGTATACAACATATAATATTCAATACAATTTTAATATATGCTTCACAATATGTGGTTTGATATATTATATTTATACAATATATATTATATTTTGGAGAAAATGTAAATAACCCCTTTAAACTTTAACTTAGATGTAGATTGATACCTCGAATTTTCAAATTATGGTTTTTTACTTCCTAAACTTTAAATTGGAAAATAAGTCCCATTGGTTGAGAATAAACCCTTTAAACTTGGATTTTCACGTGGAAATATTCCATAAACTTAACAAAATGAGCTTTAAGACCCCCCAAACTTTGACCATAGTATGACTTTTTTAATTAAAAAAAGAAATGTCTTTTATATTGTCAATTTATCAAAACTTAGGGGCTCAAAAACCACACTATAAAAGTTCAGAAGATTAATCTATATTTAAGTTAAAGTTTAAAGGAGGTTATTTGTTATTTCCCCATATATTTTTATTATATATTATACACTGTCATCAATTATCCTATGCATATACCCTTTTTTAAAAATAAAAAATATTAAATGGATATAACATTATAAATTGTTGAAAGTTGAGGGATTCAAAAAACTCACTTTAAAAGTCTAAGGGGTGAATCTGTGTAAGATTCAAGATTTATGGGGTCAAAAAACTCTTTTTGAAAGTTTAGGAGGAATCTGTACTAAAGCAAAAGTTGAGGGATTTAAAAAATTTACCTTGAAAGTTTGGGATGTAAATCTATATTAGAACAAAAGTTCAAAAGAAGAAAGGTTTTGGGAGAAGGGGTGGTGTTAGCAATTTTTCCTAAATTAGGGAAATACAAATAACTCTTCTAAATTTTAACTTAGGTATGAATTGAACTTTTGAACTTTCAAATCATATTTTAAGACCTTCTAAACTTTAATAGATTAAAAAATGACCCCTATATATTGAAAATAATTTTCTTAAACTTTAATTTTTGTATATAAACACAGTTTAAAATTATCAAAATATATTTTAAGATCCCATAAATTTTGATAATAGTATGACTTTTTCTAACTAAGAAAAGAAATGTTCTTTATATTGCCAATTTATTAAAATCCAAAGGGTCTTAAACAATACTTTGAAAGTTTAGGTGTTCAATTTCGTACTTAAATCAAAGTTTAGGAAAGTTATTTATGATTTCCCTTACATAATTTTTTGGTTTGGATTATGCAACAATTGCTACTTGTATTTTATGAAACACAAGTTCCATGTTTTTCTATATAACCCTTTTGGTTTTTGCCATGATTTTGGTATAAATTGTATAAATTTTGTTTTTGTGTAATTGATTATGCAATTGTATTTATAGCTTTCAAATGATGTAGTCCTTAAAAAGGTACAATCTTTTTGTTTTTTTTCCCTCCCACAATATTCTTTTATTACAATTTAAGTTTTCATAGATGGTTTCATATGCAATTTCATGATTTTTTGGATATTTAGAGTAGAAAGCTAAGTGGTGAGACTTTGATCATTCAAAATAAAAAGTATTTCATTTAAATGTATTACTATGGTTTTACTTTTTAGTTTCCATTTTACTTTCACTCTATTATCAATATATTTTGCTGTATAAGCATTTGATTGATGGAATAGTGAGAATTTGATTATTCAAAAGAAAGGTCTTATGTTTGATTAATATTACCATTTTTAAAATGGGTTAGTTTTACAAGTTATTTTATGGTTGCTTTTAGTTTTTTACTTTTTGATTAATATATTTGCTTTCGAGTATTTGATACAGTATTAATTGTTTTGTAATATGTTGCTTAAAATATGATTACAAAAATTGGTTCACATATTTATATAATAAAAGTTTACATTTTAAAATTAAATATATTATATAATAAGAGTGTATACGTTTAAATATAAATATAACTCAAATACATAGCAAGATGTTATTAGCAATTTGAATGCCCAAGCAACAATAGTATAATCTATAATATAACTACTTTATAGATCTATCGAAGAAGTATTCCTTTATTAGAATCATTGTAATATGTATATGAAGATAGAAAATCAAATTCACTCATAGTTTGAGTTGATTTTGTTCATGCCATAGATATAAGATGTTATTGAATATTTTAGCTTCCAAGACACTCAAATACTAAGAACAAGATTGAGCTCCGTTCAAGGATGTTAAAAAAGAGAAAATTGCTATTTCATCTCATTAACTATTTGACAAGTTTATACAAATTACAATTTGCTCTACTAATTTATAGACTTATTCAAAGCACTTTTTATAAGATGTTGTTATGATTAAAGTAGCCATTTTAATTATCAATTTTTTTAACTTAGATTATCTATGTTTACTCATCGTCATATGAATTTGTTATGATCCAAGCTCAAGAGGAGAGCTAAACACAAAAGACTAGACTGATAAGTAAGAGAGCCCCTTAGACTTAAGTATAGCACTTAGTTCATGTTGCTTTCCCATGTGAGAATGTAATATTACCACTCTCTTTTGAAAGATAACGCCTACGATGACTTACTCTATACTGCCTACTTTAGGTAGCTCATCACTTTAGATGGCTCATACTCTATTTCATTAGGTAGCCCTCTTTTAAGTCACTCCTTCCCTAGGTCACATTTTCCATGGGGTTGGCCTCTCAACGAAAGCATCAAATGTTATAACTTAAGACCAAGGGGAGAACCCAATCTAAAAGACTAGCTTGATAGGTAGGAGAGTTCTTTAGACTTAAGTGTAACACTTATTCCATGTTACTTTTTCTTGTAGGGTTATAACATAATCCATCTTTAAGCATCACTAAGAATTTATTTTTCATCCATTAAACATCAGCTTCATGTAAGGCAATAAGGTTCCATGTTTATTTTTCTCTTATTGAAGATTATTGCATTATTTTATTAGTTCTTGTTTCTCTTGAAACATGCTCCCTTAACAACATTCCCCATATATTTATTGAAGTATACAAAAATATTAAACAAATCCATTCATATTATTTTCTTTAGATGTTAGAGCATGATTTGGCTATCTTCAATATCAAGTGATGAAGGAGGTGGTAGAGTAGATCACCATAAATTATGTTGACTAAACTTAGAATAACAAATATACTACGTTTTTTTTTTTTTCTTATAGGTAAAGTAAAATGTACTACGTTTATATTACTATTCTTCAACTTTTTAATTTTTGTAAGAAAAGAAGATTGAAAATTTTGTTTACCTAGAGCTCTTTTTTTTTTTATTTACATTTTTCATTTAATTGCCTATCAATAAGTTTAGTTTTAAATAAAGTTATACAATTAATCAATATAGATATATATCTATATTGTCAAGTTGATACCTCCCTTTTTCAGTACGTGTTATTTAAAAATTAACTTTTATACTTTAATTTCCCTTAGAATTAAAATTATTTTTCTTATAATAACACTCAAAATTAAAAGGATATACAAATACAAGTATACTAAAAGCTCTAAAATTGAAGCATTACATACTATTTTTCAAATATGACCTTTTATAATTGAAAGAGTATTAGTTTGCTTATTATGATGCATAATTTATGATTGGAAAAATGTACTTAGCATAATTGTTTGTTGTTAATTAAATGGCATTTGATTTTAATTGCAAAAACAAGTATCAATTTAGATGTTACATTTAGTCCAATAGTGTTGACTGTTTATTACATTGAAAAAGTATAATTAAAAAAATGGTAGAATTTAAAATACATTATGTTATGTGTTGATCATGTGGAGGCTAACTAAGGTATATGGGGTTGGAATGGGATGGGCTTTGACTCTTACTCTTTGATACCTGCAAAAAGCCCCTCTTAGGCAAAGCTATGGGGGTTCTCTAACATTCAAGTTAGTAAGGAAGACCAAGAAAAGGGATAGTGAGCATTGAAGGCCTGGTGGATTGTGCTTGCGTAGTGTATGTATACGTATCTTCTACCTCTATTCTCTAAGGAGAGGGAGAAGAAGTTTGAGAGGGTGATAGTGAGAGAGAGAAAGGGCTGTAAAAGAGATGGATCTAATTGTCCTTACTTATTGGTGCATGGTGCCTTTTATGTGATCTACTTGGATATGTGGTGATTGGGGGTTCATTTGTACTGTCTATTGGTAGATAGTATGCTCTATGGTAGATCACAAAGCTTCATCGTGGGTAGCTTGTCGTGGCTAACCAAGCCACCAAATCTACAACTCAATGATTTGGCAAGGGTAGAGGTACTAGGTGTATTGGTTGTACTACATATGTTAAACACTCATTAATGAGTTGCAATGGGTTATAGCCGCTAAAGAAAAAAGCTAAGCTGAGACACTAATCAAAGAATCAGTCGATGCACGGAGGGACAAGTTGAGCCTTAAGCTTACCTTAGTCAATCAGTAAGGGCCGTCTCGATGGTTGGGGATAGATCAGCTCGGACATTCATCATTTGGCTCACCAAACATATCATGGTGCAAAGGGATTGCTCACCCTTGGTTGGCATTCTTCATTAACGTGAGCTCGCTAATTTATGAAAGGGTTATGGTACAACATGTGAGCTCACTGCTTGTTCGGGTGCCCATTTGAACCTCCTTATGATGGACTTCACTTGTTATGCCTTAGTTCGGCAAGAATTGGGTATCAATACTTGTCCCATCTCTCTCATTAGCACCTAAAGCATGAAGAGAGTATTCCAAGCAATGTAGATGAACCAAGGGTAATCTTTCTAACGGGGCCCTAGTTCTGTTGCTTGGGTCGTATTGGATTATTTTCTCCTACATTAGGTTATTGCTTTACTGGCATGACTGTTGCACTACTTAATGTGTCATGATAGTTGTCATTAGGAAATGTGGTGTACATTGATGGTCTAAGAAGAATGGTTACATAGGTGAAGTAACTTATCATCAAGCTATGTCATAGATCTATGTATTAAGATCAATTGGGGCCCTTGCTTAAAGGAATGGGGTACATGGACGATGGAGGTTTATTACTTGTCCAATCGTGGGTTCGTACTCTGAGTGTGGAGAAGTTGTTCACCTTCTTGATTGTTTATATTAAGGATGGCCTAGGTATTCATTTTTCACTTTATCTTGTACAATTAAGGGAAACACTGCCAAAATTTTGACTCATGAGCTAAACACTCTTTCTTGCTTGCTTTTAACTTCTTGTAATGGTTAGTCAAGATGAGTCATCCCATCCTTCTATGTCAAGAGATGAAGATGAGGGCTATGAGAGCTCATCCTAAACAAGGGTAGTAGCCCTACCCCCCCGGAAGCAACGGCAACAACAGTGGTAATTGGAGAAGATCACATGATAATACTTTCTTAGGAGGAGGAGAGGGAATACATATGGGGACATCCATGCAACACGTACCAATTGGATAGAGAGGAGGCTAAGATTAGTTAACTATTGTAGATGATATGGGCATATGATCATGTACCATATGTAGCGAGTGGAAGAAGCTGAGGTTGGTTCATTAAGCAGTAGAAGTGGTGCCTGGGTGGTGAATGGAGGAGCCCTAGGAAGGGCAATGGGCATACAAATGCCCATTCTTTTGTAATGTATGTGAAGCTATTTGATCTAAGTCCACGACTTTCTTTTTTTAGAATTCTTAGTCAAGTTCTTCCATTATTTCAAGGTCATGCCTAGTAGTCTAAATGTGAATGCATGGATACAACTACTTGTTCTCGAGGCACTATGCATTTGGAAATTGCAGTGACTGACTGTGCGACTTTTCAAGCACTTCCTTTTTACAAGAAGGTTGGGTGATGGGTAGGTTTAGATTGCTACTCAAGGCACGAAGCTAAGCATCATGGATAAGTCTCCAAATAAAGTAGATGATTGGAAGGAATTCTTCTATTGCATTTGTGCATTAGAGCCCCTTGATTTCCCGATGGAGTGGAGATGGCCCATTAGGGGTATGAAGCTAAAGGATTTGGGGAATGAGGACTCAATGGCTACCATTGAGCTCTTGATTTGGTGGGTTAGAAGAAACTCAAACCCTTATCGATATGTGAGAAGTATAAGAATGGAGTACCACTGTTTGTAATGGAGATAGGTACTTGTTTTGCTCAATTGAGGAGGAGGTAGCTGGTTGTTTGTGAGAAGTATAAGAGCAAAGCACCATTGTTTGCAACAAAGATAGGTACTTCTTTTGTTCAACCAAAGAGGGGTAGTTAGTTATTTGTCACACTATGTTCCCTTGCCATTAGCATAGGGGACATCGAACTACTCATCCTTAGTGTTGTAAGTTCTTATCTTCGTTTTGGTTTGTTTTTCTAAGTAGTTAACTTGTTGTTTTGCAACTACTGAGTTAGTGTTTAAGAATTTGAGGGTAAAGCTGCTAGTTATACAAAGTAGGCAGCTCAACAGTAATACGAGGCCTAAGAAGATGAGGTAGCCTGAAAGGGAAGGAGATGTAGAGACTTCACATCACCCTTCAAAAAAGTCCAAGAAGAAAGGGAAAAGGCAGCGGGCCTTTCCAAAAGTTGTTTAGTAAGGAGGAGGCAATGTGCCATCGAGTACCTTGGTGGTAGTTGTGGGAGCATCCAGTAGGGGAATGCTTTTGGAGGTTCTAGCTAAGGCTACTATGAATGAGCCAAGCCCTATGGTAGTAGGTGGTCGAGTGGATATGGATTAGGCAAGCTCGGAGCGACCACTTAAGACTTGCTCTGGTAGCTATTAAGATTCTTGATGATGAGAATGTCGAACCTTTGGTTTGTAGGAGTAGGCGAGCAGCTCCTACAAATCAACCCTCTCAAATGTTTGAGTAGATACAAGTATAGTTTGGCAACTTATTGCGGGTCAGAACGAACTGGAGGCTTTAGTGGTAATGTTGAGGAGGTACAATGAGGTAAGCTGCTTTTATACTTTTGTTGAATTGCTTGCTTTCAATGTGATCACTAATTGTCGATTACTTTTGCAACTATACAATTTGTTGGACTTCATTCTAACCTACAATTAGTCAGTTCTTTTGTTAGAGAGAAATAAGGTAAGGGTTGAGGTAGAAAGGCTCTAGAAGGTGTTAGAGAAGAAGGAGAAAGCATGTATTGACTCAACTACTGTACTCAGTGACCATGAATGTTAGCATAAGGAGCTCCTCAATCAAGTAGATTGTCTAAAGGATGAGCTAAGGAAGACTAAAGAGTCTAGTAAGGTCATGGATGGTAAACTAACTATCGAGCTGGGTGCTAAGGATAAGGAATTTGAGAAACTGCCAGCTGCCTTTGGTATGAGGAAGGCCGAACTCTTAAGAGATGTAGGTTATCTACCAAGGTCAAACATGATATCTTCATTGAGCCTTACTAGACCCCTTGATTGAAGAGGCCATCACCAAAGCTAGTTATGCAATAATAGAGGAGGTAAGGAAACAAGTTCGATAGAACATTCATAAGGAAAACTTATCCTTCTTGCATTGGTTAGATGAGCTTGAGGTTGCTACTAGGAATAGGTTAAGTGGCTAGTTGTTTGGTGACTCATT
The DNA here is from genome assembly GCA_024138005.1 of Lumnitzera racemosa. NCBI lineage: Eukaryota > Viridiplantae > Streptophyta > Magnoliopsida > Myrtales > Combretaceae > Lumnitzera > Lumnitzera racemosa. The sequence goes on along the minus strand of JAMXBC010000004.1, from coordinate 24,799,199 downwards.
AGGAGCTTCTACTAGTGGCTCGAATGTGGACCTTGAGTAAGGAAGCAATGGCAATGAGGTCAAGTAGGAGTCGGAGTGGTAGTAAAAGCAATAGCAATAATGGCAGCAGTAAGTTGAGGATGCTTAGAAGCATCCTTGGATTTTTTTTGTTAATTTTCTCTAATTAGCTCGGGTGATATGTGCAAGTTCATAAAATTTTGTGTTTTAGTAAGTGGTTAGGGTACCAACCTCTCTTTATGTAATTTCTTGAACTTGTGAATGAATGAAGTTTTATTGATGCACTTCGATCTTATGCTTTCATTTTTCTCTGTCACTGTTTCTTGCTTTCATACTTTATCTGTATGCTTAAACTCTATTTATTTTTTAACTATGTCTTTTCTATTGGAGAGGGTTTTTGCTAAGCAAGATCGATGTCTTATTGAATTAGGAGATTAGTTGAACTCTGTATTCCTTAGTTGGCACTACTTGATTGCTCCTTATGGACACGCTTACTTTCCCATATTCTATCACCTCACACTTATCCTTGATATTGTCTAAGTGTTCTTATCTTGCAACGAAGCTTACTTATAGGATGACGTCCCTTTTCTTCTAAGTAGATTATGGCTCTTGAGGTTCTAGTAAGGTTTTCTTATCGTGTAGTAATGAGATTGCGAGAACATAACTTATGATGATGTGACATATTCTCCTTGGTAGAAGAATTTTGGTAGAATGTATCTCTTACTAACACATGTTATTTATCCTGCAAAGTTCATTTTAGGTATCGTACACTTGCAACAGGTGGAACTCCTCGATTAAGGCACCTTCTAAAAGATATTTAATGTTTGTATGACCCATCATTAATTCCATAAGCCCTGCTTTAGTTCCCAATGCTTTGGACCTAAGTGATGATCAACACGTATACAGTTGGGGACATCTCATGGATCCTATATAAAGGGTACATTGGTCCTTGCCTCTTCACTCCAATTACCCAAACAACTTTAATGGGGTATGTTTGAGAGATTTCATAAGTGTGTCTAAAACAATCATGTTGTAGAATGGTTTGCTTGAGCTAGGGAGATGATTGTCTTCAACCTTCTCCCTTGAGTTGTGATCATAAGGTGTGGACAGCTACTCAGTGATGATGATTGGTTCACAAGTAGTGATTGGAAGGTGTAAGTAACCTTGAGGTCCTACCTTCTTTCTATTCCAGTAACGTCGAGCAGAAGAAGGGAGGCTCAAATACAGCCTAATGCTTGTCTATAGTGGCCTCACCTCAAATCATGCATCTATACAAGTATCTATATAGTCTCTTTTAAGTATTATCCTAAATGACCCCAAATAAGTAGGGTTAGCCGTGGTGACTGTACCTATAGATTGGTTGATGCAAACCGTAATCAAGAACAGATAAGGCTGGTCGCTAAATGGGTCCAAGCTTATAGAAAGCTTGAAAAGTAATAATAGGGAAAGGTACGAAAGGGTAAAGAAATGAAGAATGAAAACAATAAGTAAAACTCACGAACAGCTCCAAACGATATAACGCACCAATAGAACTTCTGAGGATTTACGGCATAATTCGATATGACACACAAATTGGTCTAATGAGGTTACTCACCATCTAACCTTGCTTAAGGAAAAAGATAAGAGTGATGCTGAGAGTAAACAACAGTACTTACATAAGAAAGAAAAGTACTCAATTGTATTGAAGGTAATCCGATTTGTTACAATTACAAGTATAAGGGTATTTATACTTGTAAGGGAAGTCAACTTGCCCAAAAGGGAAAAGACAATAAGGACATTTTCTAAAGAAGTAATGTACATGATATAAGGGGATAAAAATGAATATATAAGGAAAAAAATCATTGGTGCTATAGATTCTACATATGATACTATACGCATGGCGATGTTGCATTGGCGAGGTTGTTAGGAGATGTGGCAAAAAAGTATAAATAGATGGATTTGTCTAAGCAGGGATGGCTTAGTCAGTCCATTCTCTATTTCCTGACTTCTTGGCAAAGAAGATACCAAGTAATTGGTTGACTCGATAATAGAGAGTAATCGTTAACTCGGCATACCCTAGAATAATGGGTAGTCATACAGCATGGCATTAGAGGTGACTCGGCAAAGAAGTACTCGGCTATGGTAGGAGTTTGTTGGAACATAATAATTCGTCGTGCCAGCATCTTTAGTCTTCAAGCTTAGCTATAAGTCAAGGGCTCCATAGCTTAGTTCCCATTATAGGGTCTTTTCTTTGCATTGACATATGGGCCAAGGTGCTCATGGGAATCCTTTTCTTTACAAGTCTCCTTATCTATTCTAGGTGAAGGGTCAACCTTAGTTTGTTGCTAATAAAGCCTAGATAGCTCATTACTCTAGGTAGAGTAGTTGGATCACCAGTCTTTACTACTGCCTCTATGGAAGAGTAGCTTTACTAAGTAGGGTAGGGGAGCATCACTAAGAGCTCTACATTTTGTTCAAGCGAAGTAAGTAGTTGTAGTGTAAGACAGTTCTATCACTTTTCTTCTTAGATGTAATTGGGCTCGGTATGCTGACTTGCTAAACTATGTACTTCATTTGATTAGTGAAATGAAATCTTCATGTTTTAATCATTGGTTCTTGCCAATTGATTTACTTTTCTTCAGCTTTTGCTATTCAATTTGACTATGGGTTGTGTCTAATAACTATTATGATAGCTTTTTTACATAGATGAATTATTGAGGATGAAAGATCAACTTAAGTTCTAGGGTATTAGGCAGATTAACGCTCGGTTGGTAATTCTAAACGTCTTAATTTGAAAAAGAGATCCATTTTATTGTATTTATATTAAGAAAAAGGTTTTCTATGTGGTAAAGTGACTAACTGAATTTTTATTTTACTTTATTATTATTATTATTATTTTATATTTATGTCTCATTGAAGAAAATAAATTAAACTTACCACTCTCATTTTCTTTTTTCTTTTTCTATTTCTTTCTTTAGTTCTTCCTTTTACCTTTCTTTTTTGTTACACTTACATTTATAAAAATACAAAGAATAGAAACAAGGCTAGATCAAGGAACTGGAGTAAGGTTGGTGCACGAGAAGGACCTGTAGGCATAGACTATAGTTAACTCGGGTGGTTTTAGATGAGGAAGCCTAGAGAGAGAGAGAGAGAGAGAGAGAGAGAGAGAGAGAGGGGGGGGGGGAGAAAGGGAGGGAGAGAGAGAGTATATCATGAAGAAAGATTAAGAGAGTGATGATTTTTTATTTTCTTGTCCTTGGGAATGAACGAAGGACTCCTATTTATACTAATGCAATGCTAATTCAACTTGGAATTTTCAAAAATCAAAATGAATGCCATTGATGAACTTTGACTATAAAGTTTTTCTTGTAATTTTCAATCTGATTTTAACCACGTAATCGGATGAATTTGGTTAAATGAATGGCCAAATCAAAAACTAGGCCATGCTTAGTACACGATTCCACAAAAAAATTGTGTGGAATTGTGTAAAGAACGCACAAAAAATGGGTGAAAACTGAGGCCATCACGAGGGAAAGTGCTAGAAATCAGTTGAGAATTGGGGGGAAGAGAAATAGTAGGGGCATAAGTCACGTACGGGGCACGTGCCATGCTCCCTTGCATGTGCACGATACAAAAAGAATGGGGTATGTCTAGCGTACCTCCTTACTGTAGTCCAATTAGGGCTTTGTGCGCTATATTAAGTTATGGACTACATTTTGGTCTGCACCAAGTTCCTATATATACATATATATATATATATATATATATGCATTTTATGCCCGACAAGATTCGAACCCCAAACCTCAAGCTTAATGCAATGCCATACCCAAGTACTTATTCATTAGGCTGTTGGCCTATACCTTATTCATATATGCAATTAAATTGGACATATAGATAGGGTCTACTTGGGCTAGATTTGGATCTAAGCCCAGGCTCATCACCCTTCACTTATTAAATAAAAAACTCATTATTGAAATACTAAAACTCCTTTAAAATTCTTAAATTTTCTGAATTTTATAAGCTTTCCTTTTTTTTGTGATTTTTCAAAAAAATTTTACGTTTGTATTTTCTAAACTTTCTACCTTTTTCGTATTTTTCTATTTTCACTTTTTTTGTAACGTTTCTTAAATTTTCCATTTTTTTCTAAATTTCTAATTTTTTTTTTGTTTTTTTACAATTATGACCTTTTACTATATATCCTAACAAATTTTAAAAATAAAAGAGGAGCAAAAATAGGGTGTCTACAAGGGCATAAAGGATCTTTGTTCTGTATAGGCCTTGTAGGGTGATATTGGCCTCACTTCCCCTCTTAGTGGAGGAGTAATTGATGTAGACTGTCCAAATTAGTATGGTGAGCTCCAATTGAGGCTCATTTACTTTACTTTGCTATGAAATTTATGAGCACATGTGCTTTGATTGCTTATCTTAGGTGGAGTTAAACTCTATGAGTATTGTACGTAAGGGATTACTTAATCATTTAGCCTAAAGAGTCAGGCCTTTGCAGAGCAGTTATGAGTGGTACGTCCGTTAATATGGTGATTACATGCAACTGAAAGTAGGGCTTAACCTTTCGAGTAGTGATAACTACCATAAGGGAAAATTTCTCTATCTCGGTGTATCGAAGCTTAGGCCCTTATGAGTATCGATGATAATGCTTTATTATTGACTATGAGGGGTAAGAACAAGTCATCTCCGGAAATGGTTTAGAGAGTATGGGTGGTGGCACACTAGTATCCATTTAAAGTCAACAAGGTGTTTGAGCAGATTGAAAAATTATGTGCACTTGTTTGTGCTTTAAGAGACGAAGTAGTTAAGGGCAGCTATCCTTCCTATTCATACTTAGACCTCTTTTACCTTGTTTAATGGTTTTAGGTCCTAGACTACTTTGATTTTATCAGGGTTAGCCTTTGTCCTTCGCTCTATGACCATGAAACCAAGAAATTTCGTCGAAGCAACCCCAAAGACACACTTCTGGGGGTTAAGTTTCATTTAGAACCATTGAAGGGTTTAGAAGATTTCTTTGAGGTCATTGATATGGCCTCTTCTAGTTTTGCTCTTGGTGATCATATCATCGATATAGACTTCAATGTTCCTTCTTATTTGTGGCTTGAAGATATGGGTCACTATCCTTTGATATGTGGTTCCTTCATTCTTGAGGCTAAATGGCATCACTTTATAGTAATAAGTGCAAAAGCTATGAAAAACGATGTATAGACTTTGTCTTCGGGAGCCATTCAGATTTGGTTGTATCCAAAGTAAGCATCCATGAAACTAAGAAGTACATGACTTGCCATTAAGCCAATAAGCTAGTCTATTTGAGATAGGGCGAAGCAATCCTTTGAGTATGCCTTATTGAGATTAGTGTAATCAATGCACATGCGCCATTTTCCATTTGCTTTTGGGATGAATATCGTATTAGTGAGCCAAGTGGATACTGCTCATACTGGATGAAGCTTATATAGAGCAGCTTCTGTACTTCTTCCTCGATCGTGGCTAATTGTTCAAGTGTGACATGTCACTTCTTTTGCTCGATAGGTTGCATGGCATGATTGACATTGAGGTGGTGTGTTACCTTGGGTATGAGAATGATCCTTGGCATATCTTTTAGGGTAGATGCAAAAATGGCTGAAAACTATTGCTTGAGGAACTTTATTAGTTCAAACTTGTTGCTATTTGGTAGTTTGGCCCTTATTTTCGTTATCATTCCAAGGGCATTAGAAATCTGAATTTCGAAGGACTTCTTTATAGGCTTGTTACGTAGTGCTAAAGTAAGGGGGTTGGTGGAATCGATGTTCATGATGTTATTTCTAGATTATGCTTTGAGGTAGAGTATCCTAGATAGAGCTTGATTGCATTTAGCCTTGCTAACTCAAGTTAGGTTCAGAACTTCACCTTGAAGCATCTCTAACTAAGGAGCATGTCAAATTTTGTTATGCTTGGTGTATTAAGGATGCCACTATATGGTGGCCATATGTTGACAATGACAAAATCTATCAATTGTATAGCGATGTGTTCACCATTGACTAATCGAATGGGCATGGTGATGATCCCCTTTCCTAGCATCGGTCTGTTACCTTTGAAACTTATAAGGTAGTGTTTATATGGCTAAAGGGGCTCATCGAGCTATTCTTTCATTTGCTTAATGGCATTATAGAAGAATATTTTGCCAAGCTCGCACTATCAATGAATGTCTTTAAGATGTCAACGAACCTAATTTTAGCATTTATAATGAGTGTGTCGTTATAAGGTGATTGATGCCGCAATCATCTTTGTTGAGAAAGATTATTGTTGTATCAATCTTTTGTTTCTTACTTCTAAAAATATGCACCTCATGTTTAGGATTGAGAGTAGTATCATCTAAGGTGAGGTTAGGTCCACTGAATATGGTGTTGAGCTCACCTCATCATCCCCTTCGATTTTTCTCATCTATAAGGGGATTGACCTATTGAATGTGGGTTTGTTGTTGGTTATCTATTCCACGACATTGGGTGGCCTACTGGATTTGATTTTTCTCATCTACAATGAAGTGGTTGATGCAGCCTTTGTGAATAAGGCATTCAATTACATTCTTAAGGTGGTGATACTCATCGTTATTGTGTCCATATGCTATGTGGTAGTTGCTGTATTTACCTGAGTTCATTACTTCTAACGTCTCATGGATGCTTGGGGGTCTTAGAAGTTACTCTCACACTTCATAGATGATTTCGCCGAGTGGTCGAGTTAAGGGTATGCATGAGGTATAGTTTTAGAACTTATGCCTTTGCTTGTCATGGTTCCCTCTTGCAGGAGGTTGTGGTCTGGGATTGCGAGGTCCCAAATGTTCATTTGTTGAGATGCAGGTGTTATTTTCCACTTCAAATTGGGCTTTGATAGTATCCTCTTAAGCTATGTATTTCTCAGTGACTTTTATGAATTCATCTAAGGATTTAGGCTTATCCAAAGATTCTACGTTGAAGAGCCGTGCATTTGGATCTATAACTATTAGGAGTGCCTATTGGGCATTCGTTTATCTAGCTTAGAAACTTGCAACTTTATTTGGTTGAAGTGCTTAAGGTACAATCACCAGCTTTCATTAACGTGTTGCTTGAAATTATAAAGGATAGAGGAATCTCGTCGTAGGACTCGAGAGTTAAGGAAGTGTTGTTGGAACTTGCTTCTTAGGTCACCGAATGAAGTGATTAATGCCTCAAGGACGATGTTAAACCAAAGCAAGGCAACTTTTGCTAGTGTACCAAGGAAAGCCATGTACATGATGGCCTTGAAGAAGTTGTAGGGGCTCATCATTTTTTAGAAGTGGACAAGGTGGTCATCTAAATCAGTAGTACCATCATAAGTATTGAGATATGGTAACCTCACACCTATGGAGAGCATTTCCTCATGGATTGAGGAGATGAATAGGCTTGTTGTCACTATGGAGTGCGATGCTTATATGGACAATTTGACCTTTTTCTAATCATGTACGTTGGAGGCATGGTGGATGTGCTCATTAAGCTCATCCATATTCAAGTTTTTGTAGTGTTTTGGCGATGGCTTCAATGATAGGTTATTGACTAGTTTGCCTATGGCTGTAGATTTACCATCTAAGTAGGTTTTGCTATGATTACGGTTTAGGCATTCACGTAGATCTTCATGTAGCTGGTGTTCATGCTGAATGTGGTCGCGCGAGTGCATTAGCCTATTCATCATTTTTGCTTAGCTGTATGGAAGAGTGAACAGTTACCTCTTCATTTAGTCATTTTTAAGATGCATTTTGAGTAATGTTACATCTTTATACAAAGCTGCAGTGGATTCAGCGTATTTTTTATTTTCTTCTAACATTTGTTGGATGAGTAACTTAAGCTCCTATACTTTAGTACTTTCATTTTGAGTTAGAGAAGGTAGATTGCCTCTACCTTGTTGGGAGGTATTAGTGCCTTCCATCATCGTGGTAGTGGCTTAAAACGATGGGGGCTAAAATGTTGATCATGTAAAGACCAACTAAGGTATATAAGGTTAGAATGGGATGGTCTTTCCCTCTTGCTCTTTGATACATGTAGAAAGCCCCTTGTGGGCGACACTACAGGGGCCCTTTGACACTTCAATTAGTAAAGAGGATTAAGGAAAGGGGTAGTAAGCACTAAAGGCCTGGTAGACTGTGCTCGCCTAGCGTATATATGTGTGTATCTTATACTTTTATTCTCTAAGGAAAGGGAGAAGAAGAAGTTTGAGAGGGTAAGAGTGAGAAAGAGAAAGGGATTTGAAAGAGCTAAATCCAACTGTCCTTACTTATTGGCACTTAGTACCTTTTATGTGATCTACTTAGATACGTATTGATCGTGGGTTTGTTGGTATTGGTCGTTGGAAAATAATGTACTCTATAATAGATGACAAAGCTCTACTATGGACGGCCTGTTATGGCCGACCAAGCTACCGAATTTGCAATTCAGTGATTTGGTAAGGATAGAGGTAATAGGTGTACTAACCATACTATGGATGTTTGACACTCGTTAATGAGTTGTAATGGGTTATAATCTGTAGAGAAAAAAGCTAAGCTGAGATGCCAATCGAAGGATCGACTGATACTCGAAGGGATGAGTTGAGCCTTGAGCTAAGCCCAGTTAATCAACGAGGGTCGACTTGATGGTTAGGGACAAATCTGCTTGGACATTTGTTGTTTGGCTTGCTAGACAAGTTGCGATGTGAAGAGATGGCTCACCTTTGGTTGGCACTCTTCATTGACACAAGCTTGTAGACTCATGAGAGGGTTGTGACATGATACGTGAGGTCGCTACTTGCTTGAGTGCCCATTCAATGCCCCTTGTGATGGGCTTCGCTCGTTGGGCCTTGGTTTGGTGGGAATTAGGCATCAACACCATGGATGCTTTTTTATGTGATTTTAATCATGAAAACCATGCATCTTTCTAGATTACGTATTTTGCATAATGATTTAATTACAATGAAAAAAATAAATAATTTTTAAGAAACTATAAAAATGTTAAAATGATGTTTTGATGTGTGGTTTTAATCGTGAAAGTGTCTTCTTATGATTTTAGCATTTTATAGTGATTTCACCTTATTGAAAGATTTAATACTTTGGCAAAAAAAAAAAAAAGAAAAGAAAAGAAAGAAAGATTTAATACCGGGAAAAATATACTAAATGTGTATATTTATCATAATGTTTTCAGTTTTCACAATTCCTTTTTTCTAGATTTTCAAAATAAAATATTTTATTTATTAAGATTTGAATAATTATTATTCTTTTTATTTTCATATCACCGTAGACTCTTTATTTTGAGTTTTAAATTCCATTTTTTCTTTTTTTGTGTAGTTTTTCAAAATAAAAGTTTCACCATTAGATGGACTTATGAAGAGTTTGAACGATTTTAGGTTTATATTGAAAAGTTTTATACTACCATCCACAAATCTCCCAAATTAACATCTCATTTGTTCTTATGGATACATGGTAACTTGTTTAATGAAACAAATTAGACATCTTTAGCATATTTTTTGTCTTATGGAAAAAAAAATCTATTTCAGAATGTTCGTGATGTATTGCTATGATTATACATTTCTTTTCTTTATATATATATAAATATATATATATTCTACCATTTCTGTATATTTTTTATTATTCATCATTCCTATGCATAATTTGATTCTACAATTGTTTTATGTTTTAAATTTAATTATACAATGTATTTAACTTTTGCATACGTGTTGCAAGTATGCATATGCTAATTATTATTTAGAAAATGCTTCTTCTTTTAGACTCCAATTTTTTTTCTCGTAAATTTTCTTTAATTACCCCTAATTGTCATTATTTCACTAGAAAGAAACTCCCCACATATACGTGATTATCACACAAGAAATAGATTACCCAAGCATATGTCAATATATGTAAAATACTTTTAAAGGATAATATATGCTTGCACAAAACCAGTATGTATACAGTTAATTATTTTTACTTCATTTTTAATTTTATAAGTTAGTTATTTTATTTTCTAACTATTAGCTAATTATATAGTTTGATTCTATAATTTTATTGTTTTCTAAATTCTATCGCAACACTATCTTTGAATTTTGCACATACATCATGAGTGCATGTTTGCTAACAACTATGTAAGACAAATGGTAGCATTAACCCCTGGTTTACGCTAGATTGGATTAGGATTTTGAAAATGTGTTATAAATATTAGCAATTTTTAATTATTTATAATTTTTAATTTGTAAAATGGTCCAATAACTTCTATAGCTTATTAAATGCAATAGTACCAAGGGTCCATAAAAATTTGATTTTTACTTTCAAAGATGTGTTGTTCAGGTTTCATGATCCATTTATTTAAGCTTATTATTAAAATTATTGTCTAAATTTTGAATTTCTTTCAATTTTCTATTAAAAGATTAAAGTTAGTAAATTTCATATCAACTAATGTAATAATTTGGGGTTTTAAGCAACCAAATCTAAGGTTTCCATTTGAGTTTGAACTTTACAATGACGCCATAGAAGGTAGACAAAGTGAACTCACTTGTAAAAGTATTTCAACATAAATATAAGGTTTTTGGTATAGTTTATTATATATTGAAAAGTTGAAATTTGAAGTCCAAAATATTACCAAGTAATCATGATTTATTTGGCATGTAGAACTAATAACAAGAAATGAAATCGAACTTAAAGAATAAATAGATTTATTATGATGATTTAGCATAGGTAAATTATTTGGCAAATTATATCTTTTATCTATCAAGTCTATCACCCAAAATAGAAGCCAAGTATTGAATTCACCTATCACTCAAGCAATTTATGCAACTATTATGCATGACAATGTGAGTAAATACTACATGCATGTGGTTTGCAAATATTATGCATAACAACGCATAAAATGATTACAAAGCATAATTTAAAGGGAAAAATACAAATAATTCTCATAAACTTTAACTTAAGTGTGTATTGATCCCATAAACTTTCAAAGTGAAATTTAAGACCCCTCTCAACTTTGATAAATTAGTAAAGAACCTTCATAGGTCAAAAATAATCCTCTTAAACTTTTATTTTAGTATACAAATATCTCATAAATCTATCAAAATGTATTATAAAACCTAATAAACTTTAACAATAGTATGATTTTTTCTAACTAAAAAAGGAAATGACTTTTATGTTGCCAATTTTAGCTCTTTTTCATTTATCATTTTTCTATCTTGTTAGTGTCTTATTGTTTTCTACTTGAATCTTTGTGTTTGATAATAATAAGTCACCAAAAAAATCGAAATATTTTTTTTTAAAAAAATACCAATTAAAATAATCATTTTTAATGCATTAAATATATATATTTCAAATCTTTTCTCTTAAAAATACATAAATTTTTATTTTTTAATTTTGATAGTCCAATCATTATCTTTATCGTAATTATAAAACAAAAATAAATAAGATAATTTTCTAAATACCAAATTTTAAATAGATACAGATAAGATATAGATAAAAAAAAAATCCAAGTAAGAACTTATTAAAATTTAGGGAGCCCTAAAGTACACTTTGAAAGTTTGCATTTAAATCAAAGTTTAAGAGGGTTATTTTTAATTTTTTTTATTTAAAATTGTCTAAACATATGCTAGAAAAAAATTAAAAATAAAATATAAAAGAAGTTGAACTTGTTTTTGAGTTCTTGAACCTCACTTATGCTGACTAGAAATTGTAGAAAAAAATAATAGTATTAAGGAACAAGAAAATAAAAAAAAAATGCAAGACCCCTTCTTCTTTAAAATGCATTTTTACAAGAGAAAAGAGATCAAAGGGAAGCACCATCCCACTCCTAGTCCTTATCACCATCTTTATGCAACAAGTACCTCCATCATTATTTCCTTTATTTTTCTTGCAAAAACCACCGTGAAGCTTTATAATACTATCCTCGATGCTATCGTAGCAATAAGGAAAGCCATTAGTTTGATCTTTATAGCCACCACAACCATTCATAATCAAGATAAAATGTAATAGCTAGACAGTTTGAGTCAATCATAAAATAAAATAAAGAAAACCCATTAAATAAAAGGTGGAGCAGTGTTGAAAATTCATAATTTAAGTTGAGGGCATAGTTGGAATTACAAAAGATTAGGGTTTGAAAGGTTGACCTAGCTTTAAAAGCTCATCTTTGCCATTGTCATAGATACGAATTGGCAACATGAAGAAAGAGAAAGAGCTATTGTCAAAGTGATTGAGGAACCTGATGCGAAACTTTAAGGTAAAACATGGCATCAATCCATTTTTTTAATTATTTCGATAGACGATGAAGAAGTTAAGGTTGTTTGGGATGTAAAATTGTAAAACATTGTCAAAATTGGTTAGAGAGCAAAGAATCTACAATAGGAAAATAATTTGAGGTAAAGATGAGTGTTAAAATAAAAAAAAAAAATTGTGTTATTGAGGAATCCTAAAATTGAAGATAATAATCTGTTATGTATTTATTTATTATTGCATTTCACGCATGTGTTATTGCATTGATAATTCATGTGCACATGCTTGCATGCTGCATACTGAGCTCTAGTTGACCCCTTATTTTTTATTTTTTATTTCCACATGCAGGAGCTATGGTTGAATTGATTATCATGATCTTTGGAGAATTTTATTGCTACTAGTAGGACAAGAAGAGCAATGACTATGTTTGTTACTTGGAGATTACTATATGAGGTTGAATAGATAGCATTTTAGTCTTTTAGTTATTACTTGTTGTTCAAGAATTAATTATTTTATTTAGGTGTTATTTTAGTTTATTGTGGAGAACTCATTTTATGAAATTATTTTGGAAACTTCATAGTATTTTAGAGATTTTTAGTAGTAGTTTTAGATAAACATGTACAAGAGCTATTTCCAAACCATGAATTGGCATTAAACTAACCCATCAAGCCATTGAACCAGCTTAGGCCCTAACGACGACCCGTTAGATTGGCGAGCCACTAAACTGGTGGGCTGAACTACTTTTTAAACTGGAAGTTTGGTCCAATTGTTCAAGATTGAGACAACCTCGAAAATAAAAAAAAATATTTATAAATCATATAAAATATACTATATATATAATGTAAACATACTATATATGTACTATATATAATATATTATATATATAATGCAAACATGTAAATAGTTTATGCAATATATAACAATTAATATACTATATATGTACTATAATATACATATATATTATATATTATACTATATATATAACATAACATCATGCTTTTATGCTCATACAGTCTAAATGAATTATTTCAAGATGAAAAAAAAATTGAACTAAAAATAAAAATTTTTATTCACAACCATTGACATTAAGTTTTAAATTTCATTAAAAAAAAAGATAAGTAGTACACAAATTATTTATTATCATTAAGGAAAATTCAAAAAAAGCAAAAGAAAAACCATGATTCAATGGTTGATGAACCAGCTATTGAACCAATTGTTTAGACGAATCAATCGTTAAATCGGCTGATTAAGTGAACCAACTTGAGCTTAGCCCTCATTTAAGGTAGGTTCTAAGCTAGGTTAAATCGGTGCATAGGTCTAGTTTTAGAGCCTAACCTAGACTTGTGAAAGGGTCAATTCGAAACTATAAACCGGTTCGGCTTGGGGTGTAGTAGGCCTGAACCACTTAGAAACTGTTAGGACTTAAGGACTTAGGTAGTTTGGCTAAGCAAACCCATTGAACCAGTAGGTTGGCTCATAGTTCATGTTAGTTCCAACCCACCACTATAAAAAAAAAAAAAAAATTGTCTCTTTTTCAACATCTTATTCTACTTTTCTCTTTCCCAACATATTCTCTCTTTTACATTATTACATACATATTTTCCCATTAATCATCATCACCTTTTTTCCATACAATACATATTCCTATTTCCAACATTCCAATAAGAGTTCTTCATCCTTTACAACTTCTTTTGATTTGCTTAACATTACTCAATATTATAATATTAAACTAATATAAAGCTCATGCAGTCCATAACAATTATTTTGGAATGGAATAAAATTTTATCATAAGATTTGGTGAATCATTTACACCTCAATACATGTTTGTATTTGTATGCATAAAGTGTTACAATAATCTAGAAAAAAATTGAAATATGAGAGAAGATGAAAAATTAATTTACGAGAACATGAGAAAAAAATATATTAAAGGAATTAATTATAAAATAAAATAACAAGGAGAAAAGATTTAAGGGTCGACAAATTGACTCTTAAATCGCCATTTAGGCCAAATTGACTAGGGGCCTTAGCTTCAAGGGTCGAGCTCGATTTAACCTTGACATAGCTTGTGAACTAGCAATTAAGGACAAGTTCAACTTAGAGTTCAGGTCTAGTATAACGTATCAATAGAGAACTAGGGATATATGGCAGTCTGTGAAGTCTTAAGTTTAATATCTATAGGGAAAAAAATTAGGAAAATGATATGCAGGATGGTGAGGTATTGAGAGTAGATAAAAGTAGGTTAGGTTTGTCCTTATGAACAAAATTATGATCTACATTTGTAGTTTCATGGAATTATATTATTTAATGCTATTGTTTATTTTGATAGAAATTTACTTAATTATTTTGAAATATTTTATTTTGGAGCTTTATTTAATTATTTAAAGAAAATAGATGTCTATAAAATTTAGTTTTTATAAAATTTAGTTTTGCTTTACAATAGGTGAAATAGTAGTAAATGCCTAAGAAATAGCTAATAAAATTAAGTATATATACTTAGGTGCAGATTGAATTATCTTAAATAAATACTAAATAACTTGTGAGATTATAAAATTTGATTGGAGATGCCAACTATTGATACACTTTAATTGGCTAACAATTTATAGAATTAGAAATAAATAAATGTCAAAATACTAAATATCAAATAAGAATAGTTAAAAGGTTTAGTAATCATTAGATTTAGTTAACAAAGAATGGTTAATCAATATACAAAGAAATAGAAAGCTATTTAAACCAAGGTAATAAATAGGAATTAATGTATGCATATAATTAAACTTTTAATAATTAGAAAAATAATAACTTGTGTTATTGATAACACCAATTAAGAAGAAAGATATAAGTAATTTGTTCCCTAATTTAAGAAATAATAAAATAGGAAATTAAAATAATATAAGAAAAGCTAGAAAAAAATAAACTTTGAGCATAAATATACTAGTTGTTGACCACAAAGCTCAATATATCTATTAAATGCACTAAAATTATTGAAATAGAAAGACAAAAACAAAATATTTTTCCATCAACATAAAAGTCCATCTAAATTGATTTCCTTATAGATAGTAATGCAATGACAATAAACTAATGACCCCATATAAATATTATAGCATTAATAACACAATTAATACTAATTGTAGAATATCTTAGAGAGGAAAATAATCATCTCACTATACCTTCCTTCCTAATAAGGGAAGCACAATAATAAAAATAATAAACATCAATCAACATTCATATTAACAATAATGATAATAATAACAATAAGCATGACAACAATAATTATGATAACCATTATAACAATGACACAATAACAATAGGTTCTCTAATACAAACCTATGTTAATAAATTCTCCATAGGAATGACAATGAAAATTTAAGAATAATTTAAATGATTATAGAATCTTAAATATAATTGATAGTACACCATTAATAAAAAAAAAGGGATATCAAATCAAAGTATTAAATCAAAAGAGAAACTAAAGAGTATACAAGTAATAAAAAGAAATAAATAAGCAGGTACCATGGATATATGTAAATATCTACTATATAAACCTTTAGTTACATTAGATATAAAAGGAATGATACAACAAAAGGAAACAAAGTATAAGTAAATTAAGATATATAGTTAAAAATAAAAGAAAAATTATGTTAAAAGACTTTATATTGATAAATACTAGCATATATGTATACGAGAATGAATGGCGAATTCATATCTTTGCTCCTATGTAAATTATATGTCTTATCATATCATGTCTTATCGTATCAAGTTGCATTATATCACATCTTATCACATTGTCCCATGTCGAGTTATATCAAGTCAAGTTTTTAATTATACTATGTCAAGTCTTGGATTTGTCATTTTTACTTATTTAATATATATGTAGATTGGTATATATATAACTATGATAACATTTAACAAAATGCCTAATGTATAATATATTATATAATTAACCAATGATAGTAGCACTAACAACAATGGTAACAATGAACTTAATATAAGAACCAATGAACCAATAATAAAAATATTGGTAATGGTAACAATTAAGATTAGCAACTATAACACAACAAGAAACATATATACATCTGAACATACTAATAACTACAAGGACAAAGTAAAAAAGAATTAATATAAGAAATTCATAATAACATTTGTTACGTAGTAGAAAAGAGGTTAATGAATAGAAGACTATTAATAATGAAACAAATAAGGTGACTGTAATGACGATAATTCTAGTAAAGGAAACAATAACAAGAACTAGGAATAAAACCATTCATGAAAGTGATAATAAACAATAAAGAAAATAAAATAATACATACATAAGTGATTACATATACATATATGCACATAATATCCCTTAAATGAAAAAGAAAGGGTAAATGATATGATAAGTATAATAATAGACCTAACTATAAAAAATCTCAAAGTAGTACTTGAAAGTAATTCGACATCATTATGGATATACTCAAAATAAGTCATTAACACAATAAAATGTAAGTACCCTTAAAAGTAATAATTGTAATGGTAATAGCAAAGATAGTAAAATAAAATATAAAGAAATAAACATAATAAGGAAATAATGAAAAATAAAGATAATGATTGTAATATTAAGGAATATAAACTATAACAACATAAATAAATATGGTAGCAGAACAATAATGATGGTTATAATATTTTGGGGAAATTATAAATAACTCCCTTAAACTTTGACTTAAGTGTTGATTGACTCTCCTAAACTTTGATTTAGGTATTAATTGACTCTTTGAACTTTTAAGAGGTGATTTTTGACTTCGCAAACTTTGATAAATTGGTAATATAAAGAATAGTTTCTTTTTAAGTTAAAAAAAAAGTCATACTATGGTTAAAAAGAGTCTTAAAGCATATTTTAATAAGTTTAGGGGGTGTTTATACACCAAAATCAAAATTTAAGAAGATTATTCTCAATCTATGGGTGTTGTTTGCTAATTAATCAAAATTTAAGGGTCAAAAACCATAGATTGAAAGTTTAAGAAGTCAATCTGCACCTAAGCAAAGTTGGAGTTGGAAGGATTTTTTACAAGAACTTGACCATAGTTACTTACCATGGCTATGTTTCCTAACCATGATCTCCTTATCATTAATTTGAAGACAATTTTTTGAGAATTATTGCAAAGAGTAGTTCACACTCAGCCACCATGCCCGTGTTTTTATTTATGGAACTTCAATTTAGGTTGATTCAGTTATTATTTGTAGATTATTCAATCTAAACATTATAAGTAGATTATAAACATTTGCATAAGGGAGAGATACAAGATGAAATAGAAGCACACTTTTCTTGGGTTTTAGTTTCCTTTTACTATAAAGGTTTGATATCTAGACCTACAAACCATTGAGGTAATAATCTAGTGTACGATAATCGTTTTATTTTAATGCAATTCTCTTGTTCTTAGTAATTCAATTACATGTTTTATTTAGATTAAGTTGTTATTTATAGAGTCTTAACTTAATTATTTGATTATATATATTGAAGTTACAAGACCATTACATAAGTAAATCTATTATAACTAAAGAGATTTGCTACAAGCTTAAAGATAAATTATAGATTTGTTCTAAAGTTGAAAATTATTACTTATTTGTGTGTGGAATTCCTGTTCTTAATGCTGATCTAAGGATTCCTATCTTGGAAGCGATTTAGGTAGGATGTAATTAGGATTAGAATTTAATACAAAAGCAATTCATATTAAATTAGCACTTGAATTCCTCTCGTTAATAAAAAAAAAGTTTATTAAAAACCCTAAGTTACTACATGTTACATGCACGGCAATTAGAGTCTAGATATTCAAATTTATGGTTATTTAGTTTTATTTTGTTGTTACATTCTTAGTAGATTTCTTATTATTTTTTGTTTCTTTATTTTCATCCAATGTATTATTCATATTACAATCCATTATTAATTAGAGTAATTAGAACAGGTGAGTACATATTCAGTCCTCATTGGATTGATAACCCTAGACTTTTAGAGTCCTTTATACTATTACTTGATGAGTGCACTTACTTATTAGTGTGCAAGCTTTTAGCACCGTTGCTAGGGACTATTGATCAAGAAAACTTGTTCCCTTATTACTTTATCATCCTGTTTTTTGTTGTTTTTTTTATTTCTTTTTGTTGAATTAATTAAAATCTAATTTAAATTTCCTAATTTGTGTTGAGGAAACTTTGAGTGATGACCAATAACAATGAAGTGCAGAAAATTCCACTCAAGTACATTAAACTATCAATTAGTGGAGCTAACGCTAATATTGCGAGACCAGCTATCAATGGAAACGAGTTCATGATTTCACCCATCATCCAGATGGTTTAATAATAGTCGTGATTTGAAGGCTCTTTAGAGGAGGGTCTACATGTACATCTTGCAAACTTCTTGGAGAAATGTGCAACTTTTAAAATTGATGGAGTTACGGCTGATGTAATAAGGTTGAGATTATTTCTGTTTTCTTTGTAGGAAAGGATTCAATTACTTCTTGGGATTTTGTAACAGAAAAATTTTTAAAAAAATATTTTTCTCCAACTAAGACAGCTGAACTTCAAAGTGACATCTCATCATTTACTTAATCTAATAAGGAGACAATTTATGATGTTTAGGAACATTTTAAGGACTTGCTTAGAAAGCACACTAATCATGCTTTACCACTTTAGATGTATGTACAAACTTTTTACAATGGATTGAACTTTAGTATTAAGCAATTTGTTGATGCATCTGCAAGTGGTACATTGAATTCAAAGAGGCACGGTAAAGGTTATGCCTTGTTCGAAAGCTAAGCTATGAATAGCTACCATTAGGAAGGTAACAAACTCGATAGGAAGAAACCAGTAGTGAAGGATGCAAAATTTACCATAACCTTAGTGGACATAGTGGATGTAGTAAATAAAAGGTTACATTCTTATCCCATATTAGTACATCATTCTATGATGCCTAATGTAGTTAATTTAAGAGGATATATGCCACCTTATTATCAGAGACTACTATATCATAGTATGAATTGAGTGGATTTTCAGTGTTTACCTTACAACAACTGTGAAAAATGGGGTAGAAGTGTTTTTCCTATGAAGGTGATTATTTTTATGCAAATTAACTAGGGAATGTTAGCATTCCTTATGGATTCCAAGCTTACCTTCCAAAAGAGGAGAATTCAAAATTGGAATAGATGTTAACTAAGTACATACAAATGAACGATGCCAAGTTATTAAGCATTGAGAAGTGAATAGAATAACTTGCCAAGATTTCAATCGAGAAGCAACCAAAGATTTCGTCATAAGCTAAAGTTGAAGCTATGATTTTGAGAAGTTAAAAGGAGTTATAAGTTGCTAAGCAGCCTGAAAAGATGTTGTTCAACCCTAAGGATACAAAACACCCATTTTGTCATAGATGCTCGAATATGAAAAGTTTCTAAAGGAGTTGTTCTACAATAAGAAGAAACTAGAGGAATCATCTATGGTTATGCTTAGTGAGGAGTGTTCAACTATCCTACAAAACAAGCTTCCTACAAAGCTAAAGGATATAGGGAGTTTTTGGTAAGGATAAAAGAAACAATAGTGGATCTCGAAAAAAACTAGAATGGGTTGAATGGGTTTGACGGACGAGATGGTTAGTTTCGATGGTGAATGTAAATGGATATAACTCACCAACACATAAACACTATTAGGGGTTTGAGCTCCAAATAATGTTTGATACAACTCACAAACACTAAATGTTGCTTAGGATTCAAATGAAGGTTAGATGCAACTGATATGAGGCAAGTGCACCTATCAGTTTTAATATAGCGGATGTGAATCCGAGTCGATCCCTCAGAGATTTTGAGTACTAATATTAACTTTTAGCTTTATTATCTAACCGAAAAATTGTGTCGAGTTGAATGAATTAAAAATACTGAAATTAATAAACTAAACTAATTATGAGACTTAACTAACCAAATTAGAAAGCAATAAACTACGAACGACTTCAAATATGCAATAATGTATTTAGGAATTATTTCCCCTAGTGTTTAACATGTAAACTTTTTAAAATATATCCAATTCAATTTCTATTATTCTTGACCAGAGGGATTCATAATTAAAGCTAATATCTTTCTTAAGCATATTAACCCTAATCCTAAATTATTTACCGGAATCTCTTCACTTAGTAATATAATTTAGAATTGCATTAGTGTGTAATGAATTCCCATGCAAACAATCAACTTTCCAGAAGAAACATGTATCTTATCTTTAAGTATACATGTAATTCTCTTCAATTATCCCTAGATCTAATTACACATGCAATTTCTCAATTAACATGCATAATATCATATATTGACACTCTAGAATTATCAATCCATAATTAACGACATAACTGAATCAAGAAAAGATAGAAACTTTATTGAAATCATAATTCAATCCAAGGGTTACATCAAAACCCTAGGTTCTATAATCCTAAATACACTAATTTTAAGCTATCATAACGAATCTAAAAACAAGTTTCATCAAAAACGTAAAATAAAGCATAAAAAACCCCTCTTGATTTGATGAACAATCTCTCTAAGATGAACAATCTCTCTAATCTTGAAATCGATGTCGTTCTTGCTTCTTGATTAATGTTCTTCTCCAATCTCCTCTCGTCTCTTGTTTCTGTAATGTCTCCCCTTTTCTTTTGAAACCCTAATATGTCTTTTATAGTGTATCAAAAAGATTTTGTTTTCGTCACCCGACATGGCATTGGGACTCAATCTCGCTCTTCTGACGGATCAAGACGAATCCTTACCAATTTTTCTATTCATACACTTGTTATTACTTTTGACCTCCAATCATTGTGATTTTTCAGGGGTTTCTCAAAAAAAGAATTTCATTTGTTTGTTTGCTAAAAATTATAGGACTCTTAAAAATTTCTAAGAGAAAAGTATACACAAAAGTAAATTTAAAAATAACCATGACTAACTCTCAACTAGTGATGTTGCTCCAATCTCAAGTCTTAAAATCCTAAGTTAAATAACTCGTAACATTGCCTTCCAAAAATTTGACTAATCAATTCTAGTAAAGTATAATAAGATTAATAACAATCAAGATGACACAATTGATTTGGCTTAATACCAATTAATCACCTATTGCAAGTTAACTTAAAAAGTAATTAGGTCAAATGTGAATAATTGGTCTCCTAAACAGTAACAAATTCATATATATCCCTTCCCCACACTTAATAATGTACATCGTTCTCAATGTATGACAAAAAATCATAACAGCACGAAAAAGTAGCATAGGGAAAAAGAAAACATATGTACTGAAAAGAAAACTAATACTTCCTTACCAGTCGAACAGAAGCGTAAAATGAAGAAGCATCATCATTATTTAAACCGGAGTTCACAAGTCTTGATCAACAAAAGATAACACAGAAAATTTGGAACTAAGAAGAGTGATCAGAATCCGTTTCCTCAGCCTCCTCATCAGATGATGCCTCAGCCATCGTAGCATCGTAGCATCGTTATCGTCATCACCGGCCTCATCATCCTCATCATATTCGCCAGCCTAATCATGAGGAAGAGAGAGCAAAATTAAGTAAGAAACTTACTTGGATCAAAATGCGGAATGCAAGAATTGTGGAGAGAAGAGGGAGAATGAGATAGAGTGTAAGAGAGAAATGTGTGATTGTGAGAGTGTAAGAGGGTGTGTGATTTAAATAAACCGGTCGTGTGTGAAAACCGTATTATTTGGGTCGACACGGGCTGGGACACGACCGTATCCTTCGCCCGTGTAACAATCTACGTGTGCCGTGTGGAGTCTGGTCGGACACGATCGTGTCCCTTGCCCGTGTAACTTACTGTGCCCGTGCGTGAAAACTGGATGGACACGGGCTGGGACACGATCGTGTCCCACGCCCGTGTAACTCTCTGTATACGGGTGGAAAATTCTAGGCGGACACGGGTTGGGGACACGACTGTATCCCACGCCCGTGTAACTTTCTGTGCATGGGTGGAAAATTCTGGGTGGACACGGGTTGGGACACGACCGTGTCCCACGCCGGTGTAACTTTCTATGGGTAGGCAGTTTTGAAGGTCTGGATAGACACGAGCTAGGACACGATCGTGTCCTTTGCCCGTGTTAAATTTTTTTTTTTTTTTAGTAAAAATAAAGATAAAGGAAACTTAAAGAAATAAAAGTAATGAAACTAGAAAAATAAGAAAAAAGAAAACTAAAGAGAAGAATAAAAATGAAATTAAAAGGGAAAAGCCCATGACTAAAATTGAAACAAATAAAAGAAGCAAGGCAAAGTTAGATAAAAGAAAAATAAAATGAAATAAACTTAAAGAACTAAAGTGTAAGCAAAGTTAGACATGGGTTGCCTCCCAAGAAGCGCTTTAGTTAACGTCAATAGCTCGATGGGATACGTCTTGTAATTCATGATTCTTCATCCAGGTGGAAATAGAACTCTTCCTGTATCTCGCTTTCGAACTCTCCATACAAGTGTAGATTTACCCTTCGACCATTGACCTTGCCAATTCCATTTCATTGGTGCATAACTTCCATAGTTTCTCTTCTTATCATGCCACTCATCAAATTCATGTAGCTTAAACTTCTTCATTTTGTCCGCTATCCGATTGTCATTGGAAGTTTTGAACTTTTCACCGCAAAAACATGTTCCAAATGATTTCCTGACAGTTTTGGTTCCAAAATTGGTGGCTTCTCTTTGAAAGATTTTAACCTAAGATCCTTTGGCTTGTGGAGTAGATTAATTCCCTTCTTGTCTAAACTGGATTCATGAACTTCTGTTTGAGCTGCCACTTCTGCACAATTGGGGTTACTCACCAAATTTTCATCTCCCTTTTGCAAGCAATAGCTTGAGGAATCTTTGGCAAGAGTTTCCTGCACACATGTAGATATAACGACATTAGTGGCATTAACATTGTGACTTATGTCTTCTGAGTCAAGAAATTTGTTCGTTGCCTCTGGAGTTTTAAAAACTATTTCATTATCCCCGACTCGTAATATCAACTTATGCTCACTAACATCAAAAACAGCCTTAGTAGTGGCTAGGAAGGGTCGACCTAAAATGATTGGCACCTCAATATCTTCATCTATATCAAGTACAACAAAATCCACGGGAAAGATGAATTTGTCTACTTGCACTAAAACATCCTCTATAATGCCTCTAGGGTATGTGATAGACCTATCGGCTAATTGAAGACTCATGCCCGTTAATTTAGGTTCTCCTAACCCTAGCTTTTTGAACACTTTATATGGCATCAAATTTATACTGGCTCCTAAGTCTGCCAAAGCATTATCTACTAACAAATTGCCAAGCATACAAGGAATAGTGAAACTCCCTGGATCATTTAATTTTTATGGCAGCTTTTTCTGGAGAAGTACCGAGCATTCCTCGTTCAATGTGACAGTTGTA
This sequence comes from Lumnitzera racemosa, assembly GCA_024138005.1. NCBI lineage: Eukaryota > Viridiplantae > Streptophyta > Magnoliopsida > Myrtales > Combretaceae > Lumnitzera > Lumnitzera racemosa. Next base: position 24,775,632 of record JAMXBC010000004.1, on the reverse strand, counting down.
AGCTCCTCCAACTTCCTCTTATTCAATAGAAGATCCTTTAAAAATTTCGCATACTTTGGCATCTGTAAGATGACATCAACAAGAGGTAAGTTAATGTGTAATTTTTTGAAAACATCAAGCAATTTACTGAATTCCTTATTCGGATCAGTGTAACTTTGCTTAAAGCGCTGCGGGTAAGGGATGGGAGGCTTGTACTCCTCCACTTTCAGTGGTTCCATACTTTCTTTTGATTTTAGTGGCTTTGCATTTTCCTTACAGTTGACTTCTACTTCTTTCTCAATTGCTTCCCCACCATCCTTCTTTTCTACTTGCAATTTTCTATCACTTCTCAAGGTCACAGCATTAACATGTTCTCTGGGATTAACCTCGGTATTCCCTGGGAGTGTTCCCTGAGGTCTTTCAAAGATTAGCTTCACAAGTTGACCAATTTGGTTCTCAAGGTTGCGATTTGAAGCCTCTTGATTCCTCAGCGAGGATTCAATGTTGGATAAACGAGCCTCATTGCCTTAAATATATTTTGTGAGAAGTTCTTCCACACTGGACTTCTTTTCTTGAGGAAAAAGAGGAGGGAATGGTCTTTGAAATCCAGGTGGGCCAAAGTTAGTCTTCTGCTGGCCTTGGTTTTGATTTCCCCATGAGAAATTGGGGTAATTCCTCCAGCCTGGATTATAAGTATTGCTGTAAAGGTTATTTTGTTGCATGGGTGTATTTCCTAGATAATCCACCTGTTCCAATTGTTCTTGTGCTCCATACCCCTACATACCAAAATCACTTACATCCGATTGCACTTGTTGAGGGCAAACTGAGAGTGCATCAATCTTTTTACTCAATAAGTCCACCTTGGCTGCCAGAGCAGTGGTCAAGTCCACATCATAAATTCCCATGGCCTTTTGCTTGGCTCTAGTGCTTTCCCACTGATAATTGTTCATCGCTATTCCTTCAATAAGGTTTTGGGCTTGCTCAGGTGTCTTTGTGTTCAAAGTACCTCCTGCGGATGCGTCAATCATCTGTCTAGTGGATAAATTGAGACCATTGTAGAAGGTCTGAATCTGCATCCATAGTGGAAGGCCATGATGTGGGCACCTCCTAAGCAAGTCCTTGAACCGCTCCTAAGTTTCATAAAGCGTCTCCGCTTCCAATTGACCAAAACAAGAAATATCATTCTGAAGTTTAGCGGTCTTTGCTAGTGGGAAATACTTCTCCAAAAATTTTTCTACCAATTCATTCCATGTTGAAATTGAATTTCTTAGTAGGGAGTTCAACCATTGTTTTGCTCTTCCCCTCAAGGAGAAAGGAAATAGCCGCAGTCGAATGGCATCATCCGTGGCTCCGTTGATTTTAAATGTAACACAAATCTCTAGAAAACTAAAGATGTGGGCATTAGGATCTTCATCTTGGAGACCATCAAATTGAACATATTGTTGCACCATTTGTATGATGTTAGGTGCAATTTGGAAGTTATTAGCCGCGACGGTTGGCCTTGCGATACTAGAGTCAGCTCCAATAAGTGTAGGCCTTGAATAATCGGACATGGTCCGATTTGCTTCATTCCCGTTGTTCGCCATGTATGGTGGATCTTCCTGTTCGATGAATTGAGTGTTAGTCTCTTCACCTTCTTCCTTGATTTCAACAATTGACTCGTCGTCAATGGTCGCCACACTTTATCTAGGTCGTGATTTCAAATTTTGAAGAGCAGTTCTCTCAATTTCAGGATCAAGTTCTACCAAATCTTCCTGGTTACTTCTAGTCATGCACTGCAAGGATAGGAAATATAAAATCAATTGCAGCTCTAGCTAATGAAAATAAATAATAAAAACAAAAGAAAAAAATGGTTAGAGTAATGAAGCAACTAGTGTTCTTAATATCGAAAATCCCCGGCAGCGGCGCAAAAAACTTGATATGAGGCAAGCGCACCTATCAGTTTTAATATAACGGATGTGAGTCCGAGCCGATCCCTCAGAGATTTTGAGTACTAATATTAACTTTTAGCTTTATTATCTAATCGAAAAATTGTGTTGAGTTGAATGAATTAAAAATACTGAAATTAATAAACTAAACTAATTATGAGACTTAACTAACCAAATTAGAAAGCAATAAACTACGAACGACTTCAAATATGCAATAATGTATTTAGGAACTATTTCCCCTAGTGTTTAACATGTAAACTTTTTAAAATATATCCAATTCAATTTCTATTATTCTTGATCGGAGGGATTCACAATTAAAGCTAATATCTTTCTCAAGCATATTAACCCTAATCCTAAATTATTTACCGGAATCTCTTCACTTAGTAATATAATTTAGAATTGCATTAGTGTGTAATGAATTCCCATGCAAACAATCAACTTTCCGGAAGAAACATGTATCTTATCTTTAAGTATACATGTAATTCTCTTCAATTATCCCTAGATCTAATTACACATGCAATTTCTCAATTAACATGCATAATATCATATATTGACACTCTAGAATTATCAATCCATAATTAACGACATAACTGAATCAAGAAAAGATAGAAACTTTATTGAAATCATAATTCAATCCAAGGGTTACATGAAACCCTAGGTTCTATAATCCTAAATACTCTAATTCTAAGCTATCATAACGAATCTAAAAACAAGTTTCATCAAAAACGTAAAATAAAGCATAAAAAACCCTTCTTGATTTGATGAACAATCTCTCTAATCTTGAAATCGATGTCGTTCTTGCTTCTTGATTAGTGTTCTTCTCCAATCTCCTCTCGTCTCTTGTTTCTGTAATGTCTCCCCTTTTCTTTTGAAACCCTAATATGTCTTTTATAGTGTATCAAAAAGATTTTGTTTTCGTCACCCGACATGGCCTAGGACACGACCGTCTCCCCAGGTCGTGTAATTTTCTGCACTTAGGCAAATTTTCTGCACAACTTCAAAAATTCATAACTTCTTCATTTGAACTCGGAATTAAGTGAAACTTGATTCTTTTTCTTCGTTTTTGAGCCTAGAACGCGTTTAAACCCTGAAATCAACATTTTACTCAATTAAGTATCAATTTCTTTAAAGAAAACAAAAAAATGTGCGGAAAATACTATAAAATCACCCTATGAAATATGTTTAAAATTAGAGTTATCAACAACTCACTAACTAGTTTAAATGAAGGGGTTTACCACAATCTTAAGGACAAGATCGATAAGAACATGGGAAAGATTAAAGAGTTTAATCGATACTTAATAATCTAGTAAATGGTAGCTTAAGAGTAGCCTTGCTCAAAAAGCGCAGAAATATAATTTTTTGGCTAATTTCGTATATTGATGTCTATGTATGTACATGTATATTTTGATGTTTACAGATATTGCTATTTATAGCAAGTTTTAAACCCTAGTGGCAAAACTATAAATAATGTATAAGGCCTTAAACCTTAAAGAATTGGACCCATAAATAAAATAAATGAAAACATGTATAAGAATACAAAACTGTGCATTTTACAAGGGGAGTCCGCATGCAACTACTCGATATGTCTTGGAAGGAGTAGTATCCAAACCAAATGAGGTCGGCAGTTCGATGTATGGGTTTAAGAAGGATTCCCTGAAGTCTTGCAGTGTTTAGCTAAGACACCAGAAAAGTCGGGCCATAATTATTGAGTTTTAGAATCAGTTGGCACGAGTCTCTCGATGCTGTACTAAGTGGTTCTTTGGTCTTGAAAACTTGGCCTTGTAGTATCTCGGCACTTCGGCTGACAATAAACTTGATACTGAGTGTTTATCTTCCTTCCTCTCGTTCTTTTGGCTCCTGCTCGGCTTGGTAAGCTTTGATAGGCCTTAGCTTCGGATAGGTCTGCGTTGGCTTGGATATAGTCGAAGGCTAATTCCCATCAATTTTACTATCTTTCATCTTATTGGAAATTTGTCTATTAAACAAGCATTAGTTGATTGAGGTGCTAGCATAAATTTAATGCCTTATTTAAGCAAATAAACCTAGGAAAACCTAAACCAACTAAGATGAGTTTACAATTAGTTGACAAATTAGTAACATACCCTAAAGGTATTATTGAAGATGTGCTTATTAAAATAGATAAATTCACATTTCTTATTGATTTTGTGATCTTAGACATCAACAAGGATATTGAGGTACTACTCATTTTAGGTAGACCCTTCTTAGTTGCAGTTGGGGTTATTATAGATGTTAGTGATGGTAAACTTATACAAAGGGTAGGAGAAGGAGAGATGTTTATTAAAATTAAAGAAGCAATAAGAAAATATGTTGAATAGGATGATACATGTTTCAGTCTTGATTCGACCAATTTTTTTTATATCTGATACATTACAGGAATTATTGTCTAAAGATCCTTTGGAGTCATGTTTAGCACAAAAGATTCCAAATGAAGCATCTAGTGATCCAAATGTAATCAAAGTGGAAGCTCAACTAGAAGTTAATCCTTCAATTCAAGAGCAAAGAATTTATTAAATTGAGCATGTGAAGGATGAAAAATAAAATCTTCCATTGAAGAGTTGTTGAACTTAAAGCTGAAGTAGTTACTAGACTATTTAAATTATGCATTCCTGGAGGAAAACTCGAAGTTGCCAATGATAGTTTCCTTAGGATTGAATACCCAGTAGAAAAATAAACTCCTCAATGTCCTAAGGGATCACAAGAGAGCAATTACATAGAAGATTTATAATATTAAGGGAATTTGTCTTTTGTTCTATAGACACAAGATCTTACTTAAAGAAGGTTACAAACCCGTAATACAATTACAAAAACATTTGAACACGAACATAAGAGGAAGTGGTCAAGGCAAAAGTAATCAGGTTTCTAGACATTAGTATGATTTATCTTATTTTTTTATAGTTCTTTAGTTAGTCATGTGCAGGTTGTGCCTAAAAAGGGAGGCATGAGGGTAGTACTGACTAAATGGAACAAACTTATTCCAATGAGAGGGTTACAAGCTAGCAAGTCTATATCAACTATAGGAGGCTCAATAACGCTATGAGGAAGGATCATTTCTTCTTGCCATTTGTCGACTAAATGTTGGAGCATTTATTAGTTCGTATGTTTTATTACTCTTAAGATGGTTTATCAGGCTATTTTCAAATTTCAATCACCCTAGAGGACTTTTGCATATAGGAAAACGTTGTTTGACCTCTATAATGCATACACAACTTTTCAACAGTATATGATGCCAATTTTTTATGAATTTATGGAAGATATAATGGGAATTTTTATGGATGATTTCTCAGTTTTTGAGAATTCATTTGATAATTGCCTTAAGAATTTACAATTTTTTTTTGCTAGATATGAGGAAACTAAACTACTTTTAAATTGGATGTGTCATTTCGTGGTATAAGAGCGGAAACTACTAGAACATAAAGTGTCTTGGAAAGACATAGAAGTTAATAATGCTAAAAGTAATACTATTGCTAAGTTACCTCCTTCGACATTTGTTAAAGCATATGTATTTTGCTAGGACATGCTAGGTTTTACCAAAGGTTTATTGAAGATTTTTTTACAAAAATAGCTTAACTTTTGATCTGATTATTAAAAAAGGATGCTCCATTTTATATTATCTTAAGATTGCTTAGATGCATTTAACACTGAAAGATAAGTTAACTAATACCCCGATTATGATAGCCCTAAATTAGAGTTTACCATTTGAACTAATGTACAATGCTAATAATTATACTATCGGGGCGATGTTAGGTTAAAGGCAGGAGAAGCACTTCTAGTTGATTTATTATGCAAGCAAGACTCTTACTAAGAGTTAGGAGAATTACACCTCAACAGAAAAAGAACTCTTATTAGTATCCTTTGCCTTCAATAAATTAAGCTCATTTCGTATCCTTTCTAAAGTTATTGTTTATACTTACCACTCTACTTTGCGATATTTGTTGAATAGAACAAATGCCAAGCCGAGATTAATTTGGTGGATTCTCTTACTTCAAGAATGTGATTTGGAGGTTTGAGACAAAAAGAGAGCAGAGAACTTAGTAACCAACTACCTCTTGCACTTACAAAACCCTTCATTAGAAAATCTTGATGAATAGGAGATTAATGATAAGTTTCCAAACGATAAGCTATACTAGGTAAGTCCTTATGAAACTCCTTGGTTTGCTGGCATAGCTAATTATATAGTAGCTAAGATTGTTCCTATAAGACTAGATTTAGATAAAAGAAAAAGTTTTTCCATGACATTAAAGTTACTTTTGAAAAGACCCACACTTGTTTAAAATTGGGGTAGATCAAATCATTCGGAGATGTATGTCTCATTTAAAAGGTTAGCAAATTTTAGAACATTATCATGTAGGTTAGTAAGAGGACACTTAAGTGTGAATAAAACATCACATAAAGTCCTCGAATGTGGTTTCTATTGGCCTACATTATTTAGAGATGCCCCAAAAGTTTGTTGAACTTTGTGATAGATGTTAGAGTGCAAGAAATATATCTGAAGGAGAAGAAATGCAACAAAACCTAAGTTTGATATGCAAAGTTTATGATGTTTGGGGTATTGATTTTATGAGACTATTTGTAATACCCTAGGATTTCAAGCTAATACGATAACCTTAGGATTTGAGCCCCTAAATTTAGGGCATCAGGTAATATTATCTATTTTAGTTCAAACTATACAGTAAGGTTAGAAAAGTTAGACGAAGTATTTTAGTGAAGGAAATATCTTGAAATAAGCTATATAAAAGGATGAATTTAAGAAAAATGTCAATTTATCAACAAAGCTGATAAACTATCGAAAACATGAAATTCAAGCTTTTAGATGTATCAAGATATTAAAGATAAGTTATTTAACTTATAAAAATAATAAATGAAGTGAATTATATATAATATACACGTATGTACATGTGATATGCATTAGAAGTTTAAATACATATATATAATAATAATAAATTATTAAAATAAGGTAAATTAGTATAAAATAATGAAAAATTAATTAAGAAAAATGAATAGATAAGTCATCAAATGATGTGATAGCCTAGGATTTATTAGGAATGATGAGTCAAAAGTCAGAATATAAGAAATTGACACCTAGCATGATGAATTAACAAAAAAAAAAGATGATACATAAGTCAGAAAATTGACATATGGCACAATGACTCATCAACCCAAGTAGCCTTAAAATTATAAATAGACCCTTAACATTAAATATTAGACCTTTTAGTAAGCCAAATTCGGATAGGAAAAATTTAGAAAACATAAAAAAGAAAAAAAAAAGAAATATAGAATAAAAACAAAGCATGGCTCTAATCTAAGCTGGTTCAATAGGGTATTGATGTCTTGTTATGGTGGCTTTTGGGGTTAAAGGGACGGTAGCTTGGCAAACTCTTCCAACAAGATGTGATGGTTATAGGGACCTGTTCAGGTGAACCAATTTTTTGATTGAAACTATTTTTCGATCGAAACTATTTTTTGATTGAAACTTTCTAAATTTTCTAAAAATATCAAAAAGTCTTATATTATGAAATTTAGTTTTTAAAGGTTATTTTATGTGTAGATTAATGTAGTAATTTTATTTTAGTTAAATAATTATTGGAAATTTAGGGTCCTTAAGAAAATTCCCTATTTGGGTGAAAATTGAATTAATTTTTATAAATATTAGATAATATTGTTTTAAGCTTAATTTTTGTGTATAACACACTTAATATATGTATTTAATTTTGGTAACAATAATTTTTTAAAATAAACAAGCTTACTATTTATTATAATTATTTTGGATAAAACTTACAGTTTTGTTGGATTAATTAGTTTTTTATGAAATTAATGATTAATCTCTATAAGTTTTGACTTTTAGAAGTTTATGATAATATTTGGAATGCTTAATTTTTATTTCATACATCCTAATTTTGTATAATTTCGAGCTAAAACCGCTATTTTTGTAAAAATTGATAATAGTTAGTTTAGTGTAATTGATAGTCAATAATTAAATTATATATTTTTTTGATTTTATAGAAATTTTTTTTAAGATTAATCGAGCTTTTATACTTTTAATATGTAATATAATAATTAGTACTAGTAAAATATTTTTCAAATTCGTGTATGATACACCGGACCAAAAACTGACAAGGACAGAGATATTGGGATGAGTCAAATCTTGCTAAAGGAACAAAAATAGAGTGATTTTAGTGAGAGTTTTAGTGAATTCATAAGCTACCTAGTTGGATATAATACACCGGTTAGATTCTACACTACCTAATACTCGCCGGATGTGATGTACCATTTTGAGTGATGGGGTTGTCTACCATAATCCTCACTAAAGGGATTGATAAGAGTTAATAAGAGGGAGAGAGTTTTTCAAGAGAAAAGACTCAAAGGATTTTTTATTAATGTTCAAAATATGTCTAAAAACCTTACACATGCATTCTATTTATATATAATGACAAACTTGCAAATAAAAGGACTTAAAGGATGCCTTATTAGCATTCTCATAAATACAAAATAAACATGGGAGTAATTTAGGAATATTACAAGAAATAGGATGTCTAAATAACATAAATAAAAATAAGTAATCAAATGAAAAATCTGGGTAAGGAGTAGATGAGCTCAATCGACTTCAAATCCTATCATTCCTTCTCCCTCAAAGAAGTTTTGGCTCGAAACTTGGTAATTAGTGGCTCCAAATCTTACTGGGATCAAATACCAACTTGCAAAAATGAAATGTAAATGTAGAAAAGTACTTTAGCTCCTCCACCAGTGTTATCATCGACCAATGCTCCTTCTATTTGTCATGTACATGGTCAACCAAAGTCTTTATTGAAGCCCTTTCTTTCCACTCATCATGTATCTAAACATGTAAGGCCTCAACCCACTCTCTTACCTCATTCACTTCCACCTATTCAATTCTTTCACTACTCAATCCTTCCTCTCTCCATCAATATAGTTCTAACACTTCTAATATAATATTTCCAAGTAAGAGCATAATACAACCCAATACAAATATCCATTCTAACGACTACAATAAAAATCAAGAAGTAATCTATAAGATCTCATGCGACTCTCACCAATCCTAAATAATCCCATCAATGGATCAAGATAAAGAAGCTCAATAGGTGGGAGACAAATGTAATAGTACCTAGGGCTATCCTTAACAGTATGGATGGTCAGTAATGGAATCATATAGGGAACATGAAGGTTTAACTTCAACTCAAACTAGTCCTCTTCCTCTCTACTACTCGCTTCTCCAGCAATTTTCACCTCCTTAACTCCTCCTTCTATACTCTCTAATTTGGCATTCCTCCATTGTTTCATTTCATCCTTGAATACTATTAGTCATTTTTCAATCATCTTTAGCTGATCCAATACTTTAGAGAGGTTAGCTCCATAGGTAGATTTTCTCTTATACAATTTATCTCGGTGATCTTTCGGTACAAATTTTCTTCTCATTAAGTATCTTATCTTTCCCTATGTAATGATTTCAATGTTTCCTCTGTCAATTCTTTGATTTATCATTCTCTTCCACCAAGTAGTTGCAAAGCTAATAATTGAATTCTTTATTACATAAGCTTTCTTATGCTCGAGATAAGAATAATCTTCAAAAACCTGACTAACTTGAAATTCCTAATTCAAATATTCACTCAAAGTGCCATATCCACCAAATTCTAGAATTTCTGATATCACATCTTCATAATAATATTCATAATCGTGTTCAACTTCATATTCCATACTCACTTGGTTCAATGGCACATGACTTAATAGGTTGGTAAGTGTCTCCATACTCTATACTTTCACTTTACCTCAACATACTCACAACAAACAACCTTAGACAATGCATATATTTTAGTTTCTACAATAGCACATAATTAAAGAAACAATTGGGTACGTATCCACTACCACTACAACACGCAACCCATAGCTTGGTATTTGTTTCTTAAGGACAATAACTTCCAACTATGACTATAGCTTGGTAATTATTATTGGTAGTTTGGCTTCGATATTGCTTGATCATACGTACAATGACTCAGAAGCTTAGACAATCAAGTAGCTCAGCACTTGTCTATAGTACTAAACATAGTAGCTCGGTTATTAAATTCAATTAGCTCAGTATCTCAATGTATACGTTGTTTCTATTCTTCGACACGTACTCACAAAGTGAATAAAACTTACACAGTTTACACTTTTTCACAATGGTAGACACTCGTAGCAGCTCGACACTTTAAGATTAGATAGCAGCTAATTTCAAAGAAAACAACTCGGCAATCTTGAAATTTGGTAACACAAATCTCAGTAGCTTAATAGTAGAGGTTAGATGGCCACTAGTTCAGTAGCCTGTGTTAAATTTGACCTTACACACCTATATGACTAAGCATGAAACAACTTAGCAATGTGGCTCTTCAATTCGTTGCTTACGTAATTAGTAGTTGGTTCAATACTGCACCTTACTTAGATCAGTTCAGGTATTATGTAGTAGTATAGCTCAGTTCCTTTGGAACACAACAGTTTACTATTCAACACCTAAACACTACCTTGACAAGTTAAGCAACAACTCAGTTAGACAATTTTTGGCTTAGTAAATTTGAACTTCTTGCACAAAATAGCTCGGTCATTACACTCAATGGATCTACAACCCTTCAACAATATAGCTCAGATTTGTGTATTGAAACTAGCTTGGATCACTTCCTCTTTATTGGCTAGCTTGGTGAAATTACAAAAGCTTAATCAGCAACTTATAGTAGTTTAGACAACAAAGTAGCTCAGATAGCCTTGCTTCATATCAACTCGGCTTCATGCAAACACTTCAATTTAGAACCCAACAATAGTGTAATCAAGTACTTAGGATACAACAACTTTGGACTTCAAGTCGACAATTCGGCTCTGAACTTTAGGCAACTTAGCATAAGTTCACATCAACTAGGATTTCAATCTATAAGGAGCTTAGAACTTCTATAAACATCTCATAAATTTACTCAAACAATAATGAGCTTAGTGGCTAGTAAATAGAGCAGTACAACATCAATAAGCTCTAATAAGTAATTCAATAGCTCGAATATTCAATTTTAGCTCTGTTCATTACACCAGTCCACTCAAACACTACATAAGTAGCTTAGATTTGAATTCAGTGGACATGGCAGCACAACACACAGTAGCAGCTCAGTACCAATTCAAAACATAACCTATAACAATTGTGAAACAATACGATTGCTGTGACAGTATGCAACAGACCATACAAAACGCTTTCCTCTTCAATTTAAGCAAGCCTTGCACCTAAATGGCACTCTTACCAATATATACAATGTTTATAGCCTACATACACAATGTACAGTTGTGATTTCTGAGTCCATATAAGACATACTGTAACTCCAGTATTACAGAACCCAGAACCACTAAGAATTACACTAGCTATTAGATACAATGGATACACACCAAACGTATAGACCCTACTTCACTTACTCATTTACTCAGTGGACTCATTATGAATTGTGATAACACCCACTTCCAATGAATAAACTCAATTTGGTTAGTGTAGTATCCAGATACAAACCCTAATTTTAATTTCTGTCACAACTTGAATAAGAATTAATAGCAATCAATGCTCAACCCATAACATTAGGCAAGGAATAGCAAAATAAACAAGGTGAAGTTTATATGGTAGTACATCACATGAAGAACCTACTGGGAAACTATCGTGCAAGAATTTCAAATGGCTCAAGGGTTAATCTTCGAGAAATATCAAAGCCAATTCTGAACAATAGAAACCATAAGTTGACTTACCTTCACATGTAAAACAACACCATGCCAATGTGTTAGGGTTTACTTTTTAAAACACAAGGCTCCTTTTTACGACATATTGGTTAGTATCGTAATATAGAATCCGGTAAACAAGATTCAATCGTAGGAAAATCCAAATTCCAAATACTTAGCTATAAAAGTTTTGGTCACTTGATAATACGACACCAAACCAAGAAAATGAAGTCTTCCCATCGTTGTACCTTTGGTCTGATACCAAGATGATATGCCGTGCCAAGAATCGACAAAGGCGGTAATATCAAGGAGGGTTTGATCCTGCCGAAGGAACGAAAATAAAGTAATTTTAGTAAGAGTTTTAGCAAATCTATGCGTCACTTAGTTGGATATGACGCACCAGCAAAATTCTATATGGCCTAAGACTTATTGAATGTGATTTATCGATCTAAGTGATAGGGTTGCTCGCTACAATCCTTGCTAAAGGAATTGATAAGAGCTAATAAGAGAAATACTTTTTTAAGAGAAAAAACTCAAAGAGTTTTTCATTAATGTACAAAATTTGTCCAAAAACCTTATATATGCATTCTATTTATACATAATGGCAAACTTGCAAATAAAATGACTTAAAAGATGCCCTAGTGGCATTCTCGTAAATACAAAATAAACATGAGGGTAATTTGGGAATAATATAAGAAATAGGATGTCTAAATAACATAAATAAAAATAAGTAATAAAATGAAAAATCTAAGTGAGGAGTAGATCAGCACAATCAAACTCAAATCCTATCAATGTAAAATGAAAACTATAGAGTATATTAAGGGATGCTGGATAAGCTTGGAAAATATGATTTTTAGGGTTTTCAGTTTAAAATTGAAGCTTATTCAAGTTAATTACGAAGTTACAATAATGTATAATTGAGTCGGTAGAATGAAAGGGTATTTTTGGGCTTTTGCCAATATTGGTTAATCTTAATTCTTAAGATATCTTAATAGTACTTAAAATAATGATCATGATGATATAAATTTTACTAAAGTCAGACAAGGAATGAGTAAGATATGGTCAAATAAAGCTCAAAAAAGTGATAATGAGTTTGGGTTTGACCTATACTTGACTAGAAGATTATGTTTATATTTTCATAAGTGTGATAAGTAAGGAAGAACCACGTTATGAAGTTTAGGATTTTGTACTACTATTTAAGCTAAGTAAGTAGATTAACCTATGCTAAAGTAGATACACTACTACTCATAACACTATGTGTTGTTTGATGTTGTATTGATTAAATATGACTATATCTTGATTAAACTAACATGATACTATGGTCGATGCTAATATGGTGATTTTCAATGATAGTAGCTATATTTTGGTTAAACTATTATGTTGCTATGTTGGGTATTAATATGGTGTTTATAAATGATTGTACTAATTAGGAAAATTGAGTTATTACTAACTCTATCTTTTAGGTGTTCACCTAAGCGAACCCTAAGTGAGATGCTAGATTTCTACTAAGGAGAGTTTGAAACTAAAAGTAGATAACTAGGTTGAATAAAGCTTGAAGATTGATTATGCTGAATGATATATTTAAGTTGTTATTTCATCGCATGGCATGACATAACATGACATATAAAAAGACCTATGGGTTAGAATTTTCAGAATAAGGCTTTTATGTGATAAAGAAAAATCATGTCTTTATGAACTCGGTTTTTGGACGCATATAGAATCACATTGCCCAAACATCTTGGCTATTTTGATAGTCTGATATTGGTAAACTATACTATGTAGTCTAATTTTGTAAGACAAAGTTAGGGGTCCTACTTCCAAGCAGTTTCTTGTTGTCCTAAGTTCCTAATGTATTTGTGAAGCTAAACCTACTGCTTATGATTGAAATGTTTCAATTGTGATATTTCCTATATTGTGTTATTTGTTATCCACTCTCACTCAGTTTTAATCGTTAAGAGGATAAAATGTTTTACCCTTAGGTTAACAGCATTGTGAAGGGCCTAACACTAGGTGAAATGTATACTAAGAGCGTAAGTCATAGTTAATGACTTTTAGATGGACCTTGTATTAAGTTGGGAATCCTACTAATTTGAAGATGACAAATGAAAAAGATTGTTCATGTTTTGATGTACATAGTGAGCTGTACATACAAGTTGTAATCAAATGTCTAGTTGAACTTAAATGTAGCAATCCCATTATCATATAAATAAAGTTTTCTTTTAATGAATGAGTAGGATGAGTTAAGTTTCAATAGGTATTTCTATGTGAAAGCGCATCATGTACTATGCTAAGATGTAACATCATTTCTAAATTTAAATGGAAACAAAGATATCCTAGTAGTTATAGATTATATATCTAAGTAGGTATTGATTCCTAAAAAGTTTGTATTCAATGATTTAGTAATCCTAGAGCACTTATAAGTGATAGGAGAACCCATTTTTGCAATGTCCAATTAGAGAAGGTATTGAAGCGATATGGAGTTAAGCATTCAATTGCAACTCCATACCATCCTCAAATTTGTGGACAAGTTGAAGTTACAAATAGGGACCTTAAATGAATCTTAGAAAAAACTGTCGAGCATAATTGTAAAGATTGGTTTGAGAAGCTTGACAATGCTCTTTAGGCTTATAAAATTGCTTACAAGACATTGATTAGAATAACCCCATAGTGACTTATACATAATAAGGTGTGTCATTTATTTGTAGAAATCAAGCATAAGGCCTATTCAGCCATAAAGTGTACTAACCTTGATCTTAAGTACGCAAGCGAGTACAAGAAACTTCAACTAAATGAACTTAAGGAATGAAGAGATATAGACTACAAGAACTTAAGGATATTCAAACATAAAACCAAGTGATATCATGATAATTGTATCAAGCAAGGAAAACAATTTTAAGCTAGAGACAATGTTCTACTATATCAATCAAGGTTAATGCTTTTCCTAGGTAAACTTAGATCTAGATGGTTAGGACCTTATATTATAACATAGGTATTCTCATATGAAGTGGTAGAAATCTCAAGTCTCGAAAAGGGAACTTTTAAGTTATATGACCACTAACTCAAACTATGCTTAAGAGGAGAGTTCAAAAAGGAGAATAATCTCAATTACGACCACCGACTAATTGGAGAAAATGGGTAACTTGTTAACCAAAAGCACTTCTTGGGAGGCAACCTAAGGAAACTTTGTTTCTTTTCTGCTAAAATTCTTATTTTCAGTCTTTTTCATTTCAGTTTAGTTAGTCTACATTGGTCGTTCTCAAATTTTTCTTATGTATTTCAAGGACAATGACAAAAGAAAAAAAGTTATGGTGATTAAAGAAGAAATAGGAAGGAATTATGACCATGAACTAGAGCATGGAGCTTAAGGAAGAAAGTTATGGCTGATTTTAGTAAGGACCATAGCCTGAGACTACGCCCATAATCTTGATTGTGGTCTTCTAGTAAAAAAATTGTACTTAAAGTTGAAATTTGAATTTTTGATTTCAAAGAAGACTACAACCTAGGATCACGCCCATAATCCTAGCCATGTACTTTTAGGACATAGAAAATACAAAGTTTACTAAGAAATTGGTCAAAGGGAACTACGGCTAGTGACCATACCTATGGTCAAATCTTTGTTTCTCGCATCAAGAAACTACACTTCTAAAAGAATCTTAAGGACTTGAAACCAATAGAGACCACGGCCTAGATTGTACCTATATTCTTCCGACACTACTTAACCCAAATCTTACCTCTTGTGAAGTGTAGTGTAGTATACTTTCCTAATTTGGAACCCTTTCACCTAAAATCCAATTTCCCTTTCCTAAACTAAGTTCCTCTTGTTAATATGCAATGAATATTCAATGTAATCTCTTAAATTGTTAGCTGCCTAGATTAAAAGATGTCATTGTAACTTTTATAAAAGTTAAGTTGCTTGATATAAGGCAAGTATACCTATCAATTTTAATATAGCGGATGTGAGTCCAAGTCGATCTCTCAGAGACCTCAAGTACTAATACTATCCTTAGCCCTATTATCTAACTAGAAAATTGTAATAGGTTGAATGAAATAAAAATACTAAAATTAATAAACTAATCTAATTATGAGACTTAACTAAGCAATTTAGGAAGCGATAAAATTAAGAACGACTTCAAGAAGGCAAATAATGTATTTAGGAATTATTTCTCCTAGTGTTTAACATGTGACCGCTAAAAATATATTTAATTCCATCTCTATTATTCTTGACTGGAGGAATTCACAACTAAAGTTAACACCTTTCTTAAGTATATTAACTCTAATCCTAAATTATCTACTGGAATCTCTTCACTTAGTAATATAATTTAGAATTGCATTAATGTACAATGAATTCCTACACAAACGAACAAATTTCTAGAAGAATCATCTATCTTATCTCTAAGTACATATGAAATTCTCTCCAATTATGTCAAGATCTCATTATACATGTAATTTGTCAATCATCATGCATAATATCATAGATTGATACCCTAGAAATATCAATTAATAATGAAAACACATAATTGAATCAAGAAAGATAGAAACTTTATTGAAAATTATCAATAAATTCAATAGTCACATGAAACCCTAGGTTCTACAACCCTAAATACCATAATCTTAAGTTATCGTGATGAAATTAAAAACGAATTGCAACAAAATTAAGAAATAAAACATGAAAAAATCCTTTTGTTGATGAAAAATCTTCTTCAATCTTGAAGTTAGGTGTTGCTTTCGCCTTTTGCTCCTCCTTCTCTTCAAGTCTTTTCTCTTTTGAATGTCAAAAGTTATGTGTAACCTTTACAAGTCCTTATATAATATATTATGAAGTTTTTTTTTTTTTGTCACCAAACATTGCTTAGGATACACTTGTATCCTTAAGTTGTGTAACTTACTGACCTTGACACAAAAATTATTCTGCATGGACACAGCTTAGGGATACAGTTGTATCCCACACTGTGTAACTTTCTAACCAAAAATTGCCACTTTCTCCTATTGTTTATGTAACTTCAAAATTTCGTAACTCATTCATTTGAACTCCAAATTAAGTGAAACTTGATTCCTTTTCTTTTTTTTTTCAATCCAAGAAAGCGTTCAAACCTTGAAATCAAAATTTTACTTAATTAAGTATCAATTTCTTTAAAAGAAACCAAAGATGTGAGGGAAATACTATAAAATCACCATATGAAATGTATTTAAAATAAGAGTTATCATTGCTAAAACAGAATTGCACTAATAATCTAGGAAAGTGGTATTTAATCAACTCTAACTTTGAATAACCCTATTACATTCCTTAAGCTCCTAAACATTAATCTAACAAACTAAGTATAGGGAAGAGAGAGAGACAACCACTACCACCACCACAATGGCACCAAGAACCACTCGTTATACAACTACAAGGAAGCAATAATGGAAGAAATTCCTCTAGCCACACTTCCACCTCACCCAAAACATATGTTGCAATTCGACAATCCTAATCCCTAAACTCGCTATGAAGCTCTTTCCAGAAAGACCTTTTCTTGATCAAGCTTCATCGATTAGGAGTTGTTGAAGTTATCTAACATAGAACTCGAAATTTGTACCATGGTTGCAAAAGACAGTTGGGATAGGTTGTTTAACATCTAAGAAGCCATCTGTAAGGAATTGACCTTAGAATTCCTTATGCCTTTTTCCTTAAACATGACCAAGTACCATGTAGAGCCTAAGACATGATATCTTTCGAACTCAAAAACATCAAGTTCAATCTTTCTATAGCCAAGTTTGAGGTTTTGATGGGGATTTATGACAAAGAGTTCATCCATTCACTAGAATTTTGCACCCTTTCACATGAATTACCCCATGGTATCACCTGCACCAATTATTGGATGAAGTTAAGTAGTGAGAATATGTACAATCCTAAATTCATGAGAGGGTCTCACTTGGAAAACCGTACCCATAAAGTCCTCTATTGGCTTCTCACTCACACAATTATTAGGAGAAAAGAGCACTAGAGCGGTAGATATGCATGAGGTCTTCTTCCTCTATAGGCTAGTACAAGGATATCCCATTAACTTAATAGTTGCATTAGCATTCTATGTGCGACACTGAGCAATCAATGCTCAAGTGAACCAATTAGGATATTTTTCTTATGTTACGGTGTTAACCAAAAAACTTAAGCTTCTAATTAACAACCTACAACTCACAATGAAATGAAATGTCACTTTAATAAACCTTTTGATTTTCTACCAAATGGGACTCCTTTCCAATGAAGCCAACAAGCCATCCCCTAAAAGAAAGAAAAAAAAAATTTCTCTAATGATGAATTAGTGAAGGAAGTGAAGAAATTGAAAACTCAAATTCAAAAATTAGTAGAATCGTAAGAGATCATAGAATAATCTCTAAAAAGATTATTTAGGAGACAAAGTAGAATGATAAAGGTAACTTCATTGACTAAGTCAAGATGAAAATTCTTCTACTGATAGATGAGGAATTAATTGATGTGGTGAATAAACTTAAAGGATGAAAAGAAGGAAGCGACATCAAGAACCTAAGAAGAGAAAACTCCTAAAGGCAATGGAGAGAATGAACTCATCAATATTGATTCAAATGATGTAAGTAATGCCAAAGACTTAGATTTCTTTTAGGAATTTAGAATTATTTGTTTTGTTTCAATGTTTTCTAATTTTGATGATTTGATGTTTAGTTTCAAATAAGTGATTACTTAGTTAGTTCATTAAGTTCTTAAGTTTTTATGTTCTCAAGTTTATGCCTACATTCTTTCAATTCAATGTAATAATAAAAGTTTCTTTTTCGCATGTGCTTTTATCTCTTTATTTTAAGTGTGTTTATTCAATTTTGTATGCCGATAAATTCACACAAGTCTCATTGAGTTTTTGAGTTTTTATGTTCTCATGGATAATTCGAGCAACTCCAAATATTAAAGGAAGTATCATTTGCTCATGTTTCTATTTTCTTTTCTATTATATTTTTTTGCTATAATTTTTTCCAATAATTTAGAATTAGGTACATTGAGAACAATATACTAAATTAAGTATGGGGAAGGGGTATACTATTATTATTCAAAAATTAATTGTTAAACCCCAATTTTTTTTTTTTTGAATTTGCAGCTCTATTACTAAGATAATAGTACTCACATCAAATTTTTCTTAAGTCACTATTCTACATGTAACATGCTATTAGAATTGAATAGTGGGATTCATGTGAAGCAAAAGTTACATGTTACTTAGCACAGAATTCCAAGATGTTAATTAATCAATTATTGAAGTCAAGCTTTAGTCATTTGCTACTTTTGAAGTTTACTTAGATGTATGCTTATCCCTTTTAATTTTTAGAGCTTTATAATCTTGAGTAAATAAGTAAATAAAGCTTGTCTCTTTTGATTTTCCCTTAAAAATTTATTTTGCTGAGTGCATGATTAAGAGTAAATTGATAAAAAGTAGTTGTTAAGGATCAGTCTTGGTCCCTTAGATGAGCAAGATTCTTTCCAGCTGCCAATTCACTAAAAAAGAGAAAGAGAAGGGTTAATGAAAAGAAGGAAAGTTGATGAAGATCGGCCCTAGTCTCTCAAAAAAGCAAGATACTTTCCTACTATCAATGTTAGTTATAAAAAATGGCTAAATTAGTAAGGATTTACCTTGGCCCCTCAAAAGAGCAAGGTACCTTTCCATTGCTAATAAGCCTCGATGGTTAATTAAATTAAAGAGCCTATCAAGAGAACCTTAAGTTAGGGGAATGAGTAGGGGACAAGTAGATATAACATACATTTACTCTTGATTATGGTATTTGATAGAGTTAAGAGAGATTTGTATACATCTTAGCTAAATAAAGAGGAGACATGTATGGTTCTTGCCTAACTATCTAAAAATTGGACTAATTAAGGAAGATAATCCTTGGTTAAACCACATAATTAAACATCGATCTATAAGAATTAACTATTGAATTTTAGTATTTGTGTTAAAGATGCATTGAAAAAATGAAGAAGGAGAAGATTGTACAAGTGACTACAAAGTTTAAGGGATGTAATGTCTATTTGCTGGATTAATTTAAATTTATCATGATTCTTGTATAATAGTAGTTTACTTGGAAAAACTTGTTCTAGTTTCTATCATCAATCCTTATTAAGGATTGATTAATTTGTTTAAGGACAAGTAATTGCTTAAGTGTGGAGAGATTTGATGAGCGCATAACTACACTCCATTGTGTTATTTTCTCGAATATTTTGAGTTATTTTAATATAATTCCATTGGATTTGCTATTGATTTGGGTTATTTTTTATTTCATGACTCAACTATAGTAATAAGATGAAAAGATGAGAATTTAGGTGATTTTCGAGAAGAATTTCATCTATTTTTGAGGATAATTCAAAGATAAAAAGTGTCGAAGAGAATTTGCTCAATAATGAAGCAAGGAAAATGACCATGGTTGATCTTCAAGACCTTTAAGCCTACGTCTTTAATTTCAAATTGAAGTTAGAAGGATTTTTTGACAAGAACTTGACCATGGTCACCCACTAGGGTCGTGATCTCCTCACCTTAATTTTAAGACAATTTTTCAAGAATCATAGCAAGGAGTAGTCCATGGTTAGGCACTATGCTCGTGTTTTTTTCTTGTAGATCTTCAATTTACATTGATTCACTTGTCATTTGGTGATTATTTAGTCTAGACATTATAAATAGATGGTAGACATTTGTGAAAGGGAGAGATGCAAGAGGAAATAGAAACATTCTTTTCTTAGGGTTTATTTTACTTTTACCATGCAAGGTTTCGTCTTTATCTAGACATGTAAGCCATTGTAATAATGTCGTATTGGTCTGTGAAAACTAGGCAAGTATACCTATCATTTAGCAATATGGTTTAAAGAATAGATGTCACTTAATAGAGACTATGATTACTAACACTAACTAGTTCTCTATTATCTAACCAGAAATGAATTCAGGATAATTAAAGAACTTCAACTAAATTGCAACAAATTCAATCAAGAAATTAAACAAGAATGAAATCAATTTATAATTTAACTTAAGATTTTATGGAGTATCTAGACATTATATCCCCTAAACTTACACACATGGTTTTTATGAAGAATAATCTAATTCAGCCTTTATTTTTCTTGATTAGGAGAATTCTATTAAATTTAATAATTTTCTCAAGTCTATTAACCCTAATCTTAAAATTAGCTATTAAAATCTTTTCTCAATTGCATAAACTAAGATTACATTAGCGTACAATGAATTCTCTAACAATATTAATCAAGATTCTAAAAAGACTTTACAAATTATCTCTAATCTTGCAACAATCTCTACAACTATGCTTAGATCTAATCATATAAGAAATCTTTTGATCTTTTTGTATGATATCAAATTTTAGATCAATAATTGCGAAAATATTAATCTAAGTAGTTAAGCATACATAATTGAATCAAGAAAAATTACCGAAATTCTTCAGATGTAATAAAAAAAACAATGTCACATGGTAAATCTAGATTCCATAAGACCTAGATACAAATGATCTACTCCCTATTATTGATGATAAAGTAATAATGTTGAATGAGTTCTAAGAGAAAAGTAGAAAAATATATCATGAAATCAATTTGAAGCCATGAATATTCATGTCTTGAAACTCCTTGTTCTCTTGAACATTTTTCCCTTAAAGTTTTCTCTAAAAGACATGCAAAAGTTATGACAAAAAACCCAAAAGGAGCCTTAAATAGAAGATATAAAATTAAGGCATCGCAGCATTTGACATAACTTGGTGACATGACAATATCACTTGGTCGTATGACTCTTATAGCATCACATTTTCCCTAACTCTTCACCAAGTTTAGGAACGATATGACCTAAAACATGGTCATGTCACCATCCGATCACACATAAAAATTGCTTAAACTCTTCATTGGAAATGATATAGTTTTATCATTTGTTCATGTCAATTTTTAAAACTTCATAACTTCCTCATTTTAACTCTAAATTAAGTGAAACTTGTTTCTATTTTCTCATTTTCTTTCGTAGATCGTTCTGAAACCTAGAAAATAAGATTTCACTCATTTAAGTATCATTTTCTTAAAATAAATTCAAATTTTAAGAGAAAATCATTAAAAATCACTGTGTAAAATATAAGTAATTAAAAGCTTATCAAATTTCCTCATACTTAAGAATTTGTTTGTCCTCAACCAAATAGATTAAAGAAAAATTAGGACATGAAATCCTTACTAAAAATTATCATTATTATGAGACCGACCAAAAATAACACTTAAGCCAAAAAATAATTCAAAAGAGTAACTTGAAATTCACTTAAAATTCTTTAAAAAACTTCTTTAACTCTTTATACTCAATCTCTTTTACAATGCTTAAAGGACACAAAATGTTAAAGTTTACAAACTAATTTATGTAAATTAATATTTATCTAGATCATTTAATCAATGATTATCGTATAAAGAATTAGATTTAATATCTCGCTAGCCAAGAAAAAGCTATAAAAATTTTAACCTACTTAGCTAAAATGTATATAACTATCTCTCCAATCTCACTGAGCTCTATAATTTAGAGTAAACACATATTACATCCACTCATCCTCTGATTATTCCCTTAGTTCATGATTTCATTTGGAAAGTTTCAAATTCACTGAATTTATATTAGTAATTTAGCACATTATTTAAGGATAATTATGTTTAATAGTAGGAAAACATCTCTCTTCTAACAAATTAAGACCGATCTATACTAACTTAGCTCTCATATTAGTAGTGAGAAAAAACTTTGCTCCTCTAAGGGACCAAAGACCATCCATAACTATCGAGCTTAGTTTTTCACCATCCGCTTCTTTTATAAATTAGGTTTCCTTTAAACCAATTAGTATTAAATCTTATCAGTTTAATATTGACCCTCGACTAAGATTTAAAGAAAACCGCTATTTTATACTTTGAAAACGTCTTAGAATTACCACTCAATCGAAGTCAGGAAAAAAAAAATTAAGTTATAATCAATTGGATGGATTGGTTATAATTTAGCCACTGGTCCTTCGACAAAAACCGATTTTTGCAAAATCATTTTAAAATAAAAGATCTAGATCCGAGGGTCATGATTTTTAAACCCTTACGGGTTCCATTAACTTTCTAAATTTAGAATTAAGCTTAAAAACTACATTTTAAATTTTAAAAGACAAAACTTGGTTTATTTGTTACTTTAATTGGATAAATCGAAGTAATCTAAGAAAAAGGAAAAAAATTTATTTTTTACTATTGTCCCATATGTGCTTACGTACTCGCTATTTGAGATCAGAAATACATAATTCTTTTTGTAAAACTTTAGCGGGTTAAGTTGATTTTAATTTTGAAAACATGCCAAGTTTACATTTTCAGGTTCAATTTAGTTTTCTTAAGAAAGCTTCTTAAAAAGGGGTCCTAAATTGGAAATTTTTATCTTTTTATTTTTTTGGAAAATTCTAAAAGGTCTAATCTTTAAAAAGAATTCAATCATTTTTTATTTTGGAAATCCTATTTTCTAAGTGTTAAAATAATAATAATAATAATCTTTATTCTTTAACTATTTACTTATTTATCTTTATTATTATTATTATTATTATTATTATTATTATTATTATTATTATTATTATTATTATTATTATTATTATTATTATTATTCTATTTTTTTTTACTTTTTACTAAAATAAATAAATAACTAAATAAACTACTTTTTCCTTTTTCTTTCTTCTTTCTTTCTTTTTTTCTCTTCTTCTTTTTTCTTCTTTTTACATTTGATTACATTTACATGTACATAAATGGATAAATAAATAAATAAATAAAGCAAAACTGAACAAAAAAAAAGGAAATAAATCAAATAAAATAAAAAAATAATAAAAAGAAAGAAAAAGGGTCGGATTGGATGTTGGACAAAATGTAGGTTAAGGACACGAGTTGGACTTTAGGTCAGATCGCAGGTCATCAGGTCAGGTCATACGAATCTGAGTTGGGTCATCAAATCACTAATGGAAATAGTAGTAAGGCTCAATTTGGCTTGTTTCAACTACTAAAATGAGTGGGTCAAGGGTTTTTTTTTGTGAGTTTTGGATAGGGGGGGTAAGTTTCATGCCTTAGCTTAGAGTGGTCGTTTGATGGTGGTGCGAAGTGTGACGGTGGCGGCGATGTTCAAGTTTTAGCATTTTGGGGTTGTTGGGTATAAGAGAGGAGTGTGGTGTAGTGTTTCAAGGTGTAAGAAGTTCGGCGATAGGCTTAGTTTGGGTAAAAGAGGGTCGAAGGTAGTGGTTCAGTAGTTAGGGTTTGGCAGTAATAGTTTGGTAGTATCGCTAGGGGGTACGGCAGTGGTCAAGTGTGGCTAGGCTTAGAGGTTTACGAGGTAGGGAGGCTAATGAGGGTAGTGGTATGGCTCAAAGTTGAGTAGATAGAGAGAGACGAGAAGAAAGAGAGAAAGGGTAGAGAGAGAGAGTGATTCAAATGAGAGGGAAGGGGTTTATAGATTGATTCTATAGCTCGTGAGTGATTGTTTGTGTTTAATGAGCTCCCTCAACACCCATTTTATATAGGAAATTAATCCAATAAGTAAGGAAAGCTCAAATCAGAGTAAATAAAAAAACTAAAATTTAAGTTTTTTCTATTTTTTAGAGCTTGATTTAAATGTGTTTTTTATTGAACTTAGGCATGTATTTTATCTTAATCCATAGAGGCCATGTCTAGAATAAGATTGGAGCAAGAAATCACACTTCTAAATGTGAGATTTGTGCAAAAATTGGAGTTAAAGTAGAGGGAGTGGATTGTTCTTGAGCTAAGAAAAAGGGGGGAAGTCATGGGAAAGAGGAAGAAAGAGGAGAGAAATTATTGACGTAGCATTGATGTGGCATGACATGACATGTAGCATGCTACATGGTACCATGTCAGCATGTCGTCCAATCCACCAACGCCATGTTTCAAGATACGTAGTATAATCAAAACTTGACACGTAGCAGTCTTTAATGTGATAAAAAAAAAAAAAAACGAAAAACCTTGTACATGCCTTCACCAAGATTCGACCCCTTGACCTTATGCTCATACCCAATACCAATTCTAAGTGTTTATCTATTAAGTCGTTGACTTATGCTTTGTCCATAAGTGCAATTAAATTGCACATATAGATTAGATTGGATTGAGCTAGATTTAAATCTAAGCCCAAGGCCAACAGGCCAACTGCTAAACTTATTTTAAAATTTAAAAATCTGTCCTATTAAATTGTTATTTCTTAAAATCTTTTATTTTTTTTCAATTTTCCAAATTTTTTCAATTTTTTTTATTTTTTGGGTTTCTTTCTAGATTTCCTATTTTTGAAATTTTTCCAAATTTGTTATTTTTTTGTGCTTTTTCTTATTTTTGCATTTTTCTAAAATTCTTATTTTTTTATAGATTTCTTTATTTTTTTAGGTTTACTTTAATTCTCTATTTTTTGTGTTTTTCCTAATTTAGGACCTCTTTAGGAAATAAAACCAAAACAAAAATAAAACAAAATAAATAGGGCAAAAATCAAGTGTCTATAATAACAATTTATTATTTAAGCTTACATTGGCATTAGTAGTAAAATTGAACTATACCCTTCTAAGCACTAAGGCAAATTCTTACCAATTTTGCCTTTTTGTTATTGATTATTCATGTCACACCCCAAATTAAGGAGTTGTAACAGCTTTGTAGTATAAACCAATCTATATTAGAAGCTAGTCACCTTAGTTATTAATATAGGTACAATCTATATAAGGCGTTCACTACTTCACTACTTAGAAGCATCCTATTCAATATTTAGTAAGAATCAATCTGTAGTGTAACTTTTCAACATAATTACTAAAAATAGTTTTATAGCTTAAATATTCAAAGAAAAATCAAGCTTTAAAAGTTGTATGAAGAATGAAACCTTAAATTTTATAAAAATTTCAAGAACTATGTTGTTATGAAAAGATAAAATGTTACTAAAATTTTAATAAAATTCACTGACTTATAAAGCATAGATTAAATATGATTAGTTGAAAATAAGGAGTCACCTGAGGAGGTCCTATTAGTTTTCTTAGAAGTTAGTATAGTCAATAAACTAAGTAGAAATCTAGTCAGATAATCTTGAATCTCACTCCTTAACTCCATTCTCTATTCTTCTAGAACTTAAAGTAATATTGATGAATCCATTGGGAAACCTGCAAAACAACCATAGGGGAATGAGTGATAACTTACTTAGGCAGTGGGATAGAGATAATAACACATATCTACCATCAAGCAACCAGGGTTTTCAACTTAGGTGAATTACATGTAACATATGTTTAAGCAAATACCATTACATGATGTTGGCCAGTTGTCGTGAGAAAAGAGAAATTATGCCTGCTTTAATATGGGTTTTGAGGAGTTTAGTGTTGGAATCACTTATTTATCCACATTAAGTTATTTGTTAAGTTTTGTTTAATAAAAAAGTAAAATTTTATTTGGCTTACCTAGATATAAATAGTATTAAAATGATTAAGGGCTAGTACACCATTCCTTTGGGATATACAACCTTGAAGCTTACCCTATACTATTAATCGATTGATACGTTGGTTGAAGTTTTTGTGGTTTTCACAAATTTTTTTATCAAAATTTACAAGCTTGATTGATTAGTAGTATATTAATTCCACTATTTTAAAATGGAGCTAATTTTTCTAATTATTGCATGACTTATGGAAGTAGTAAATGTAATACCAAGTTTTTGGCTTTCTGCTCTTTTCTATTTTCCTTTTGTAGGTACTTATGTGGAAGATCTATTGGGCTGCATTGAATAGTGTCACCAAGTGTTAAGATTGAATTTTTTGGATCAATTGATAGTATTGTTGGGTATTTTTGGGTAAAAGTGTATACTTGAAAAAGTACAAATAGACACCAAGTGGTACCGAGGCTAGTTTGATGTAGTCACTCTGATGCTTAAGTCAGTAATTGTTTAAGAGAGAGATAAGTGAATGAATGTAGATTTAAAGGTCATAAGAGAGTTATTGCAATGCTTTCTCTCCATATTTATAGGCAAACATTAGGTATCGAAAACAATAGTTAATTATTAGTCGTAGGCCAAGTGAAGATTTTGTAAGTAAGCACATGCTTAAAATATAGGAGTAATAGATGGTTATATAATGAGATTGTACCAGATAATAATTGTTCAAACCACTCTCTGCAGTTTAGACCAAACATATTATCAGGTTAGGCTTCAAGGGCCATCAAGTGGACTAAGCCTCAATCGACATTAACAGAGAATAATATTATTTATCTTCTCATCAGCCTAATGGCCAAGTAATATTTTAAGTTGAAATCTGACTATCAATAGATAGCATAGGTGATGATATGGAATGGCCTATCTCATTTTTTTGTTGTCCTACTGAACTAGGAAAGAAAATATATCATTTTGAGCAACACCAGGGTAAGTGCCTATTAAATGATTAGAGGAGATTTAAGAAGCTAATGGGAGAACATCCTTTTCATAAGCCACCTACTTAGCCATATTTGTCAATATTTTTATATGGAATAGATGCTCATGCTAGAATGTTGTTGGATAAAGTTGCCAGAGGGTCAATAATGTGTATGCCCATAAAAAGGGAAATCGTGTTGATTAATGGCTTCACAAGACCCCTACCTAAAGGGCCACACCTTCCATATCTAATAGTCCATTCAGTTGGTATAGGACAACAAGAAAGCACTTAGTACTAAGAAATTAATCAAAAGTGGTACCACCAAGAAGAAGATTTAAGGCAGGGCAATATGCAAGGCCCTTTACTATCCCAATAACCCCAAACTTTAAGATTGCTAGGAAATTTAATGAGTTCATTATGGGTCTGGAGCAAAAGTGGGCTAAAAATATTAGAAAGGAAGAATTGATCTTTCAAGGGTTAGAAGCTTAGTTAATACAACTAAATGAATGCTTAGCTATTTTAGAAGCTAAAGAGAAGTTAAGTGATGGATTCAATAGTTTTTAGAGTGACGATGATGAAGTTTCCTCAATTATAGGAGGCTCAAACCCTACAATCCAAATAATGATAAATAGAGTTGCATTGCAAGCATTTGAAGAAAAGGCTCAACAAGATGAACTGGAAATGAAGACTTATGAAGTGATAGTACAAGAACAGGGTTGGACAAATGATGAAGAAGAGAATGAGGTTGGTTCTATAAGTAAAAGAGAATAAGTAACTATGATTAAATCTGTAGAGGATGAAGAAGCAATGTTTACGATAATTCCTCAAGGGCCAGTGAGGTGAAGATTTGGAAAGAAAAACTAGCATGGGAAATTGCAGTTGAGAGGCTTGCTAAGTGACCCTAGAAGAGTTTAAGAGGTTCAAGAAGAAGCTTGATAACATTGTTAGTACCTCTATAACTACAACTATTGAACATATAAAGGAAGTACAACTTGGGTTAAGAAAGAAGGTTGGTAAGGATACTTTAGTTTCCACATCAGGAAAAAAGGAGGAAGTGGTACAATAGGAATTAACCCCTATCGTTAATGAGCCCATTGTCAAGCTACATGTATAATCAGTGCCTTTTGCACAAAGGCTAAGAATGAGTACAGATGATAAGGAATTTAAGAAATTTGTGGAGATGTTCAAGAAGCTAGAGGTGAATATTTCATTAATTGATCTACTAAAGCAAACACCTTACTACTAGAAGTTCTTAAGAGGAGTTTTGAGTAAGAGGAGAAGCATAACCGAGTGAGAAACAGTCATGTTAGCTTAGACATGCACTAAAGTAGTAAGAAACATCCTTCCCCTAATATTAAATGATCCAAGAAAATTTGTATTCATCTGTATCATTGGTGATCAATTATTTGGGAATGCTTATTATGACTCTGGTTTTGGTGCTAATGTGACTTCCTCATTTGTAGTTAAAGAGTTGAGGTTAAGGGAGGAAGTAAAGAAGTATGAGCTAACCATTCAATTTGATGACTATTCTTTGAGAAAACCCCTAGGGATGATTGGAAATGTACTAGTAAGGATAGATAAGTTGGTGTTTCCTGTAGATTTTGTAGTGATAGACATGGAGAAAGATTCAAGGACATCAATCATTCTTGGGTACCCCATTTATGGCTACTGTTGGGGTTACCATCAACATTAAGACTAATAAGGTGTTCTTGAAGATTGGAATAAAGGAGGGAATTGTTAACATTTGAAAGAGGTGGAAAAGAAACCCCCTTTAAGACATAAAGTTTGATACAATATGATACAAGGCAAGTGTACCTATCAGTTTTAATATAGTGGATATGAGTCCGAGTCGATCCCTTAGAGACTTTGAGTACTAATATTAACCTTAACTCTATTATCTAACCAAAAAATTGTCATGGGTTGAATGAACTAAAAATACTAAAATTGACAAATTAACCTAATTATGAGACTTGATTAAGCAATTTAGAAAGCGATAAAACTAAAAACGACTTTAAAAAGGTAAATAACGTATTTAGAAATTATTTCCCCCGGTGTTTAACATGTGACTACTTAAAATTTATCTAATTCAATATCTATTATTCTTGATCGGAGGGATTCACAATTAAAGTTAACACTTTTCTCAAGCATATTAACTATAATCCTAAATTATTTACCTGAATCTCTTCACTTAGTAATATAATTTAGAATCGCATTAATGTATAATGAATTCCCATACAAAAGAACAACTTTCTGGAAGAAACATGTATCTTATCTCTAAGTACACATGCAATTCTCTCCAATTATGTCAAGATCTCATTACACATGTGATTTTTCAATCATCATGCATAATATCATAGATTGATACTCTAGAAATATCAATTAACAATTAAATAACATAATTGAATCAAGAAAAGATAGAAACTTTATTGAAAATTATCAATAAATGTAATAGTCACATGAAACCCTAGGTTCTACAATCTTAAATACAAGAATCTTAAGCTATCATAATAAAACTAAAAATGAATTGCAACAAAATCAAGAAATAAAACATGAAAAACCCCTTTTGTTAATGAAAAATCTCTCCAATCTTGAAGTTAGGTGTTGCTTTCGCCTTTTGCTCCTCCTTCTCTTCAAGTCTCTTTTCTTTTGAATGTCTAATCTTCTGTGTGAAACCCTAGTAAGTCCTTTCTTTTTTCATCGACACAGCCTAGGACACAGTTATGTCCCCAGGTTGTGTAACTTTCTAATCTTGGCACTTAAAATCTTCTTGGATGGACACAGCTTGGGGATACAATTGTGTCCTAGACTGTGTAACTTTCTGACTAAAATTCCTATTACTTATGTAACTTCAAAACTTCATAACTCATTCATTTGAACTCCAAATTGAGTGAAACTTCATTTCTTTTCTTTGTTTTCAATCTGAGAATGCGTTCAAACCTTGAAATCAAAATTTTACTCAATTAAGTATCAATTTCTTTAAAGAAAACCAAATATGTAAGGGAAATACTATAAAATCACCATGTGAAATGTATTTAAAATAAGAGTTATCACAATACATGATGCCTCAAGTGAAGAGGTGATTAATACAAATCAAAACAATCAAAATAGAGCTAAAAAGAAGAGAAAAGAGGTTAATGATAAGAGACCTCTAAGATTTGAACCCCCTTGAGCAAGGGAAAGAGCAAGATAGTCCGGTTGAGGGACTAAAATCCTAAGCGCTGGATAGGAAGCAACCTATCAGTTTTATTTACTTTTCACGCATGCATCTTTCTTTCTTTTCTTCTTTTAAGTTATTTCACTTTTGTTTTATGTTTTGAGAAAATGGAAAAATTAGATACTTTGAGATGGTTTATGTTCATGTATAGATATTCAAAGAGGCTTAAGGTTGACAATAAGTGGACTTGAAGAACAAAAAGATATCATGACAAAGTAGCTCTGCTTAATCCCCAAGGTAGTCTTGTTCTAACCCTATCTTCTCAATTTGTAATTAATGATAAGCTAAAATGATAAAGGAACTTAAAGTTGGGGTTAGGGAATATTTGAAGTGAATTGAAGCTATGTTTGTAATTTCTTTACTGAATTGAGATTATATTTGTGCTAAGTTATTTGGTGGTTGAGTCTATCTTATTTTCTGGAAATCTTTGAGTTGTGTGAAAAAGAGCAAGTAGGTTTTTTTTTTTTTTTATTGTGTTCATAAATAAGGATCAAATTGGAGTGAACTTATTACATTACTCTAGAATTAATGAACAAAACCTTTGGATTAGATTATTATTCTTTGTATTTAACTTTGGATTCATGAGTTGAGAATAAGATGGTGTCACTAGTTAGAGTTAGGCATTTACTTTTTAGAAATTTGATTTTCATGTATCATGCTCTTTGAATTTCCAAATGGCTAAGTATAGCGTTAGAGAAGATGCTGAAGTTCTTTTAGTTTTGAAAAGGATTTCCTAATAAAAAATAGTATGAAAATCAACCAAAATTCAAAAGTTGGGGGAAAACCTAACAAAAATAAAAAATAGAGAAGAAAAAGAGAAAAATAAGGAAAATAAAGGAAAAAGAGAGCATAGGTGAACATTTAAGGCACCTAATAAGTGCTTGGCACATCTTATAGAATGAGAATTATGGAATGGGTTCATGAGCCCCTAGTGTTCACTTGGGCAAAAGGTGAGGAATGAAGAGCTCCCTTGAACAAAAGTTTAGGATACATGAGTAGGAATTGGCCATAAGTAAGAAAATGGAAAAATTTTCGAAGATCAAAGTAAAGAGCAATCCAATTTTGTCATATTTTTCTAAATTATGGTTGGCTTAAGGGAAGCATTAGGGCTATATACATGTTGATCAATTTATAAATTATACAGGCCTTTCTCTCCCTTTGTGATAACATACATGATCCCGGGTTATCTAATCTTGAGTTAAATAAGAGTCTTAACTTTTTGAACCATAGATTAATGTACTAATTCTCTTGGATATATAATTAGGCATACTCAACCATTTACTTAACATTCATGAATCATTAATTGCTTGCCAAAAGTTGAATCGAAAAAAAAAATGCATAACTCAATATGTATAAACTAGAGCATAGGCTTAACAACCAAAGACTAGAGGATCCATCTTTTACTAATTGTTCTACAAGTGGTTTAAGCTTGCTTAAGGATAAGAAAGTTATGAAGTTGGGGGCATTGATAAGTATATAAAACCATACACTTATCTAAAGGATTTCTCCAACAATTATATATAACTTGATAGATTTTTGTGCAAAAGTATATGAATTTTTACTTAAATTGCATATAATTACTTGATACAAATGTAATTCATTTTTTTTTTGTGTTTTAACGCTCAAAAGTAGTATATATTTAAAGAATTTAAGCTTTTCATGTTTGATATTGTAGGTTGTAAGACTATCATATAATGGTAGCCCCCACTTAAGAAGTTAGAGGGAAACAAAAGATGAAGATATGAAGCAAGAACAACCGTCATGATGGTAATGCGAACAATCGTTAAGCCGTTGTTTTAAAATAAAAGTTTTGACGTATTACAAAGAATTGAGTATACCATCATGAAGGTAATCGTTAAGCCAACAGTACTAATAGGATGGTGTCTTCCTAATATAAAAAGTTATAGTTCACAACTCATTTGGGGATGCAGTTTTTCTTTCTTTTTTGACTTCCTTTCTTCTTTTCTATACAAGGTTTTTAAGTTTTCACCTTCTTAGGTTATTTTAGGTTAGATTTACCTTATATTAAGTTAGTTTTGGTGGATTTCAACCTAGAGATGCATGAAAAACATCATTCCAATATGGCTTGAAGATTGAAACTCCTCTTATTAGGTGATTTCTCTCTCTACCCAATTTCTTGTTGTTTTGGGATGTTGTTTAACTTTGTAATCCTGTTGTATTCATGAAAATTATGAATCTTTTAATGTTAATGGATTAATATTTGGTGTTTTTGTTGTTTATTATGGTTGTGTGTTATATGGGTTATGGGTTTTAAGTATTGAACATGTATTTCACTTGTAAAGAAATGTATACATCAAGATTATGTGTAAAACATATTTTCTAATCATTTTCATGCTTGTTTAACTTGGACCAATTGTTGATATATGTTGATTCGATTTACATTTCACCTTTGGAGTTAATCTTTAATTTATATGCACATGAACAATAGAAGAACTCAAATACCATGCCTCTTGTTAGTGCATTTACTTGGTTCTTAATTGTAATCATTGGAGTATTGGGATCCATGCTTTGTTAAATTAGGAGTTGTTATTATATTTAGATAGTCCAATAGAAATCATATCTTTATCCTTTTTGGTGTTAAAATCACTTACTTATCTACATTAAGCTAGTTGTTGAGTTTTGTTTAATAAAAGAGTCAAATTTTGGCCTACATTGATATGTGATAACTCTGATTTTAAACATATTTCATATGGTGATTTTATAGTATTTTCCTTACTTTTTGGTTTTCTTTAAATAAATTGATACTTAATTGAGTAAAATTTTGATTTCAAGATTTGAACGCGTTCTATAATCGAAAACGAAGAAAAGGAATCAAATTTCTCTCAAATCAGAGTTCAAATGAAGAAGTTATGAAATTTTAAAGTTGTGCATAAAATTTTGCCTTAGTGCAGAAAGTTACATGACCTGGGGACACGGCTATGTCCCAGGCCGTGTCTGGTGACGAAAACATAATCTTTGTAATACACATATAAAAGGATATCTTAGGGTTTCAAAAGACAGGAGAGACATTACAGAAACAAAGAGACACAAGAGAAGAGAAAGAGACTTAAGGAACAACATCAAGAAAGAGGCGGAACAACATCAACTTCAAGATTAGAGAGATTGTTCATCAATCAAAAGGAGTTTCCACGTTTTATTTTATATTATTGATGAAACTCGTTTTTAGATTCATTATGATAGCTTAGAATTCGAGTATTTAGGATTATGGAACCTAGGGTTTCATGTGATTCTTGGATTGATTTAGAATTCTCAATAAAGTTTCTATCTTTACTTGATTCAATTATGTCGTTAATTATTGATTGATATTTCTAGAATATCAATATATGATATTTCTAGAATATCAATATATGATATTTCTAGAATATCAATATATGATATTATGCATGTTGATTGAGAAATTACATATATAATTAGATCTTTACATAATTGAAGAGAATTACATGTATACGTAGAGATAAGATACATGTTTCTTCCAAAAAGTTAATTATTTGTATGGGAATTCATTATACATTAATGCAATTCTAAATTATATTACTAAGTGAAGAGATTCCGGTGAATAATTTAGGATTAGGGTTAATATACTTGAGAAAGGTATTAACTTTAGTTGTGAATCCCTCCGGTTAAGAAATATAGAAACCGAATTGAATATATTTTAAGTGATCACATGATCAACTCGAGGGGAAATAATTCCTAAATACGTTATTACTTTCTTGAAGTCGTTCTTGATTTTATCGCTTTTTCAATTGCTTAATTAAGTCTTATAATTAAGTTAGTTTGTTAATTTTAGTATTTTTAATTAATTCAAACTTCATAATTTTCCGATTAGATAATAAAACTAAGGTTAATATTAATACTCGAAGTCTCTGAGGGATCGACTCGGACTCACATCCGCTATATTAAAACTGATAGGTTCACTTGCCTCATATCAATATGAATAGTACTAAAATGACTAAGAGTTAACACACCATTCCTTTAGGAAATAAGACCTTAGATCTCACCTTATACTATTAATCGATCAATATGCTTACCAAAGTTTTCATGGTGTCTACAATTTTTTATCAAAATTTGTAAGCTTGATTGATTAGTAATATATTGATTCCACTATTTAAAAAAGGAGCAAATTTTTTCAATAAGTGCATAACTTGTGGAAGTGGTGAACATAATACTAGGTGGAAACTTGGTAATTGTGTCAATCTTTGCATTATCTACCTCAATGCCCTTCCTTGAGATCTTATACCCTAAAAAAATGTCCTCCTGAACCATGAAGTGGCATTTTTTCCAATTTTGAACCAAATTGGTTTCCTTACACCTTATGGGAACCTTCTCTAGATTGTTTAAACAACTCAAATAAGTCCTTAAGCACTAAAAAGTTGGCCATCAAGACTTCCATAATATCTTCCACTAAGTCTTTAAATATGGCCATCATGTACCTTTGAAAGATGGCTAGTGCATTACAAAGGCCAAATGGCATTTGCCTGTAAGTGAATGTGCCATATAGGCAAGTGAAGGTTGTCTTCTCTTGATTTTCTAGAACCATTGGTATTTGAAAGCACTCTGATAGGCCGTCTAAGAAGTAGTAGTACATGTGCTTGGCTAATCTCTCTAACATCGGGTCTATAAATGGAAGATGGAAATGGTCTTTTCGTGTGGCATCGTTCAGCTTTTAGTAATCAATGCACACATGCTACCTTGTTACCATCCTCATCAAAACTAACTCATTCTTTTCATTAGGTACAATGATTATGCTACCCTTCTTCGAGACTACTTGCACCGAACTTACCTATGCACTATTAGAAATAGGATATATTATCTCGACGTCCAAAACTTAATCACCTGTGCTTTGACCACCTCATTTATGTTTGAGTTAAGCCGTCATAAGGGTTGCACTACGGGTTTATGATTCTCCTCCAATGGTATCTTGTAAGTGCAAAAAGAGGGACTTATCCATTTGATGTCTGAAATTTTCCATACTAATGCCTTCTTATGCTTCCTTAAAACTTTTAAGAGCCTATCATTCCGACCTTCTCCTAGGTTAGAAGCAATCATCACCAGTAACTTAAAATCCTTTTATAAGAAAGCATATTCTAAGTAACTTGGGAGTTGCTTTAGCTCAAGAATTAATGGGTCTTCGATTAAAGGCTTTAACCTTGTCTCCATTTCCCTCTTAATTTGTTCAAACGCTATACCTTCCTCAACACGTTCAATCGCCTCCAATTATGCGACTACTTTGCTACATTCGGGGTTGTTCAATTCTTCTTCACCTTTTGACAAACATGACTCTAACGAATTCTTATTCAATATCTCTTCCATACAATTAGAAACTACTGAGTCAATAGCATCTAGATGATAACAAGTATCATCTAACTTAGCAAATTTACTCATAGCCTTAGAGACCTTAAAGATCATCTCTTCATCGCATACCCTTAATATTAGTTTCCCTTCACTAACATCAATAACGGCTCAAGCAATTACTAAAAAGGGTTGTCCTAATATAAGGGGTACCTCAAGATCCTTATCCATATCTAATATAATAAAATCTACTAGAAAGAAGAAGTTATAGACCTAGACTAGAACATCCTTAATGATACCTCTAGGGTAAGTGATTGACCTATCAGTTAACTAAAGACTCATTCATACTGACTTAGGCTTACCTAACCCTAACTTTTAAAACAATTTATATGACATAAGATTAATGCTAGCCCCTAAGTTTGCTAAGGCCTTATCAATAAGAAAGTTGCTAAAAATATAGGATATAGTGAAACTCCCTAAATCCTTAAGCTTCTCTATCAGCTTATTCTATAACAAGGTTGAGTATCCCTCATTAAGTATCACTATCGAGATCTCCTCCATCTTCATTTTTTTTTATAGTAAGTCCTTCAACAACTTGGCATACTTTTGCATCTACAAAAGAGCATCAATAAAGGGTAAGTTTATAGGTAACAATTTAAATACATCAAGAAATTTACCAAATTGTTGATCATGGTGCTCTTGTTTCAAGTGTTGAAGATAAGGAATTGGGGTAGATATTATAACACCCCAAACTCGAGAAATTGTAGTAGCCCTACTGTATAAACTAATCTAAGTTAGAAACTATCTTCCTTAGCTATTAACATAGGTATAGTTTACATAAGGCGAATGACAACTTAATCAATTGTAAAACAATTAGATAGGCACCTATGATGTAAAATGCATGTAGAGTAACATTTTACAATATATAATTTTCCATATACATAAATAGTTCAAGTCCTTACATAGGTTTTTCAATGCTTCATAAGTTTTAATACATTCAAAAGTAATTTACCACTCTACAGGAAGACCTTGTTATGCTTGATTTTTTCTCGACTTTTCTAAATAAGTTTTCTTTAAACCAATCAATATTAAATCTTACCCATTTAATACTGATCTTAAAGTAAGGTTTAAAGAAAACTGATTCTTTTTAATCTTTAAAAACAATTTGGAGCCGCCACTCAATCGAGATCGAGAAATGGTTTAGGTTAAAACCAAACGGGTAGATTTGGTTTTGATCTAGACATTAGTTTAAATAGAAAAAAAAAAACAATTTTAAAGAAATGGTTTTTGAAAAACCAGAGAAATGAGTTCGGGGATTAGATTTTTAAACCCTTACTAGTATCATCCACTTTCCAATTTTAGACTTAATCTTTTAAAAAATCATTTTATGAAACGAAATTTAATTATTGATTAAAAATTTGGGTTAAATCGAGTGAAACTATACTAAAGTGGAAAAAGTGGGTTTTTTTGTTTTTTACCGTCACCTTATAGGTACCTATGTACCTGCTATTTGGGATTAAACATATGTAGTTCTTTTCATAAAACTTTAATTTGTTAGATTCATTTTAATTTTGAAAAAACATGCCAAGTTTACATTTTGAAGTAGATTTGATTTTTCTAAGATCTAGAAGGCCATAAATGCAGGTTTTATTTGTGGAAAGTTCTAGAAAAGGTCCTAATTTGAAAAAGGATCATTACTTTTATTATTTTAGAAAAAAAAAAACAATTTATGTAAGTGTCAAAATGATTTTTATTCACTAACCTATTTTTATCTTATTTTTATTATTAGTATTATTTTTATTATTATTTCTTCTTATCTAAGTCTTTAATTGAAAATAAAATAATAGTAAAAGAAGTAACAAAGCTAAGCTTTTCTATCTCTTTTCACTTTTTCTCTTTTCTTCTTCTTTTTCCTTTTTTTTCTCTTTTCTTCTTTTTCCTTTTTTATAATTACATTTACAAATACTTGAGATATAAATTTAAAAAAATTTACAAAATAATTGAATAGAAAAAGGTTAGACCAAGGAGTAAGGCGCATAGTTCAATCATGGAGCAGGTTCAGGTCGGATTCGGGTTTAGGTTGGGTCAACTCAAAAGTCTTCTTCAACAGCAGCTCTAAAGATACAAGGCTGGTGGTTTTGGGTGGTTTTTTATGAGGGTGAGGGGTGTTTCATGTAGGATTTATTAGGAAAGGGAGTCTAGAGGTATTGCTACCGCATTTGGTGGTTGGCAGGTGATGCAATTGAGAGTAGAGAGAGAGAGAGATAGGCAGTGCAAAGCTCGATGGTGATGCTGAAGGTAGGGGAGTGGTCAACCTAGTATCTTTAATGGTGGCAAGCTTAGTTGAGGTGGCAGCATGGTGTTGAGTGCGGTGGCTATAGGTAGTTTATGAGCTAGCTGTAGGTTATGAAGAGAGAGAGAGATCAAAAGAAAGAGAGAGAGAGAGAGAGAGAGAGAGAGAGAAAGGCTTGAATCAATTTTCATATGATCCGTATATGTTTGAGAGTGATGACCAGGATCGTACTTATAGCTTGGAGGATCAAGCTAATCTTAGGAAGCTAGGAATTTTCGAAAATCACATTAATGTATGGTGACCTGAAATTTTTTTTCAATTTTTTGAACTTGTTTCTTGTTGTATAGAAGGATGAACTTGGACGATTTTTTATTTCAATTCAAAGAATGCTAAGTGTACTATACGATTTCATCATTAAAGCGGTGAAATCATATAGTGTGGAGTCAAAATGACCCATACCAAGCATATTAGGGAGGGAAGAAACTGAAAAATTGGAAAAAATTGAGGAAGAAGAAGACTAGGGGAGTTGGCCATATATGGCGCACGTACACGTGTGTAATTGAAAAATAATGCATGCCCCTTTTTCTATTTTTCTTTTAAGGGCCTTAGGCTTTAGCCAAGTTATATGGACCAAGCTTAGCCTGGTCCAACCCATACTTTATCTCTTATATATAAATAGAAAGGTACTTTGTACCTAATAAGATTCAAACCCCAGACCTTCATACCAACCCTAATATGATGTTTAAGTGCTAATCCATTAGGCCATTGGCCTATACTTTATTCATATGTACAAATTGCACATATGAACTACGTTAATCTATGTTAGATTTAAATATAAACTCAGAACAGCTCTCTCTTTATTTTTATTTAACTTAAAAATTCTATTTTATTAAATTATCTGAAAATTTTATCATTTTCTAAATCCTCTATTTTTTTCTATTTTTTGTAACTTTTCAATTTTTGTAATTTTCTATTTTTTATTTTTCTATATTTCATATATTTAAAAATTCTATTCTATTAAACTATTTAAAAAATTATTATTTTCTAAATTTCCTAAATCCTCTATTTTTTATGACTTTTCAATTTTTGTAATTTTCTAAATTTTATATATTTTGGTTTTTCCTAAATTTTCCATTTTTTTGTATTTTTTTTATAATTTCTTGTTTTTCCTAAATTAAGACCCTTTACGATATCCTAAAAATTCTAGTAAAGTGTTTTATCACTTACCAATGTTCTATATCTCACTTTTCAATTTTCTCTTGTATTTTTAGTGTATAGGTTCAATTAGATGAGGTAAGAGAGCTAGACCTTTTGATGTTGCAAGAAGAAGGGATGATGATGATTCCAACTTTGACAGTTGCCAAAGATACCAACTTTGCTTGTAGAGAATGAAAATTACACCATAATAACATTCAAGATGGCTAGCATTTTCATGTTTTAAGTAAAAATTTCCATTGACTTTTCATAGGTAGTATAACTTTACAGCATCAACATTTATAGTATCTCTCAATTCTAGACTGTCCATCTAAGACAAAATTAAAGCCTCTCTTAGTATTACCCGCTTCACAACATAAGAGCCTTAGTAATTGGGAGCAAATTTTCCTCTAGAATCTTGTGCATTGAGGAGAGCCTTTTTTAACACCATATTACCCTCTTTAAAGTTCTAGTGTCGTACTCTTTTGTTAAAAGCCTAAGCCATTCTTTATTGATTACATTGATTACAACATAAGGCTGTTAATCTTCTCTCATCAATCAAATTCATCTGCTCAATGTGTTTATTCACCTAATTGGCTTTGTCTAGTCCTCTAAGAGATGGGATCTCAATCTCTACTAGTAACACAACTTCAATGCCATATATTAAAGAGTAAGTTATTTCCCCAATCAAAGTTCTTATGGAAGTCTGAGAGGCCATAAGTGCAAATGGCGACATCTTATGGCAATCCTTATATGTAATAACCATTTTTTTTATGATTCTTTTGAGGTTTTTATTGGTTGCTTCAATGGCTTCATTCATTTGGGGTCAATAAAGGGTAGAAATCCTATGGATTATCTTAAATTGCCAACATAACTTAGACCTAAGCTTATTGTTGAGATTAGTACCATTATTGGTGATGATTATTTATGGAGCCCCATATCAAGCCAAGATATCTCTTTAGATGAACTTAGCTACTATCCCTTTAGAGATACCTGAATAGGATGAGGCCTCAACCCGGTTATTGAAGTAGTCGATGGCAACTAGTATAAAGCGATGCCCATTAGATGCTTTTGGAGAAATTGGGCCAATGATGTCTATTCCCCACATTAAGAAAAGCTATGGTGAGGAGAATGTGTGTAATTCCTAAGATAGGGCATTTATCTCATTTGTTTAAGCTTAGCATAAGTGACAATGCATGACGTGTTTGATGCAATCGCCTTCCATTATTGATCAACAATACTCTAGCCTCTTAATTTTCTTGGTCAGCATATAACCGTTCATGTGATGGCTGTATACTCCTTCATGTACTTCTTTCATCAAAATCTCAACTTCTTTGCTATCTACATACCTTAAAAGTGTACCATCAAAAGATTGCTGGTATAAAGTGGACTTGCTTACTAAGAATTTGGTAGCCAATCTCCTGATTGTCATTCTATCCTTTTTCTTAGCCTCTTCAAGGTATGTACTTTATTGTAAGAAAATTTTAATATCATGATACCACAGCTTTTTTCCATTTATACCTTCAATTGCTAGACAAAAGGAAGGCTTTTCTTCGATTTCAATAATGAGGGGTTGAATCTCATTTCTACTGGACATTTGGACCATAGATGCGAGAGTGGCCAAAGTATTAGCAAATTGATTATGAGTTCTTAATACGTGATTGAAAGTGATTTCTTCGAATTTCTCTATCAATTCAGTCAAGTGCTGGTGATAAAGTACTAATTTAGGATCTTTCGTCTTATATTCTCCTTGAACTTGATCAATAATACACTTCTAATTCTTGAATATCTTCATCTAGTGCCATTTTGAGTCCCATGATGTATGATTCGTATTTAGCAATATTATTGGTATATGAGAAAACGAGTCTTGCAACTACAATGTACTGTATACCTTTAGCAAATGGCCTAATTCCGCACTTAGATAAGTTAGAAGCTCCATCGAAGAACATCTTTCATTTTAGGGGTCTATCATCTTTTTCTTCATCGCTACTTCTTTCTACTACTAAGATATCTTCATTAGTGAATTTCACTTATACCTCTTAGGAGGTGTCATCAGAGGGATTTTCTGTTAACCAATCTACTAAAGCTTACCTCTTGATTGAATTCTAGTTCATGTTCGTAATGTCGAACTCTGATAGTAACATTTACCACTTTGAGATTTTATCTATTAAGGTTGGTTCATCTACCAAGTACTTCAAGGGATCATATTGAGTTAATAATTCAACCTAATAATGGGGCGTGCATTGTCTAAGCTAATGTATTACCTAAACCAAAGCACAGCAAGTTCTTTCAATTTTTGAGTACTTCTATTCCCCTTCGGTGAACTTTTTACTCAAGTAGTATATGACCTATTCTTTTACTTCCTTGTCCTTTTAACTGAGCATATACTCTATGGATTCTAGTAACATTGTAAGATATAGAAATAAAGGCTTCTTAAGTTTAGGAGCTACCAAAATTGGAGGGTTCGTGAGGTACTCTTTAATCGTTGTAAAGGCTTGCTCACATTTTTTGTCCCAATTTCTCTTGGCATTCTTTTTCAACAACCTAAGCAAGGAATGGCATTTATCCGTAGGTTGAGATATGAACCAGCTAATGTAGTTTAAGCAACCCAACAAGTCTCTAATTTCTTTAAGTGTACGTGGAAGAGGCAAGTCGACTGTTGCTTTGACTTTATCAAGGTTTATTTCAATGCCCCTTTAACTGATTATGAAACCTAATAATTTCCCTAAAGTTACTCCGAAGGTACATTTCTCTAAGTTCAACTTCAATTGGAATTTTCTCAACCTATCAAATAACCTATTCAAATTATATACATGATTTTCTCCCTCTTTGGATTTTGCAATCATATCATCTACATACACTTCAACTTCTTTGTACATCATATCATGAAAGATTGCAACCATGGCTCTTTGATAAGTTGGCTTGACGTTTTTTAGTCCAAAGGGCATTATTATAGCAAAATGTGCCTTAAGTTGTGATGAGTGTTGTCTTGGTTTTATCTTCTTCAAACATTCAAATCTGATTATATCTAAAGAATCCATCTATGAAGGAGAAGAGATGGTTCCTAGCTATATTATCAACTAAGACATCAATTTAAGGCAAAGGGAAATTATCTTTAGTGGTTGCTTAGTTGAGGTCTCAAAAATCCATGTATATTCTAACTTTTTCATTCTTCTTCATTATTGGCACAATGTTGGCTAAAAAAAAGTATATATAATAAAAATTTTAGAAAGAATAAGAAATTTAGAAAAATACAAAAATAGCAAAAAGCACAAAAAAAAATTAGAAAAAATACGAAAAATGGAAAAATTTAGAAAAATAAAAAAACTTACAAAAGATAGAAAAATTGAAAAGATAGAAAATTTAAGGAATTTAGAAAGTAATAATTTTTAGATAATTTCAATAAAATAGATTTTTTTAAAAAAAAAATTTAAACAAGGAGAGGACTATTAAGCTTAGGATTAGATTTAAATCTAAACCATTGCACATATAAACAATGCATACGCTAATAACTTAACGAATAAGCACATAGACATTGCATATGGGTTTGGTCAGAGACCAGGGGTTTAAGACTCACTGAAGGCATGAAGATATCTTTTGTCTTTTTTTTCAAACTCCACGCATTGCCACATTTCAAGCCATCTTTGGGCTACGTGTCTGATTGTGACACACAGCACTTTGTGATTGGTCTAGACAACAAATTTTCTTTCCTTTTTTTTTTCCTTCTCTCCTTTCCTTTTTCCCCTCACTTTCTCGATTAAAAAAAAAGACACACACATAGGGACTCTCTCTCTCTTAGAACTAACCTCTCTCTCTTTCTCTACTATCTCTCTCTCTTAACTAGCTCTCTCTCTCAAACCTTCACTCTCTTTCTTGATTGACTCTCTCTCTCTAAACACATCCCTCATATATGACCCACAGCAAAGCAAAACCTCATCCTCATATGTCCCTATGCTGCAGCATAACTCACAAACCACCCTAGACCACACATGGTAACACACATTCAGCTTCTCTCTCTCTCATTGGCATAGTAAACAGCCGCGACAACCACTCACCATCAGACTTAACAACTCTCCTTCTGTCTCCCTTGCTTACAACCATAACCGAACACAACAAGCACACATAGTAGGCCCCCCATCAATCATCATCCCTCATTCGGCTCTCTATCTCTAACTTTAACCCTAACATGCTCCTTCGATCCTTACCTTTGATCACAAACATCACCAAGCCAAACTCCTACCCTAGTAAGTAGCAAAGGACCCAACCATCCATTGTAACCATC
The DNA here is from genome assembly GCA_024138005.1 of Lumnitzera racemosa. Taxonomy (NCBI): domain Eukaryota; kingdom Viridiplantae; phylum Streptophyta; class Magnoliopsida; order Myrtales; family Combretaceae; genus Lumnitzera; species Lumnitzera racemosa. Next base: position 24,732,310 of record JAMXBC010000004.1, on the reverse strand, counting down.
ACTACTCCTACAATTCAACCACACTAACCAAACACCCCGAACCCCAACCTATAAAATAGTCAAGTAAAGTAATAATTTGGAATTACATTTATAGATCCAAACCAAGAATTTGAATTTTCTCTTTGGAATGTAGATCAATCTTTAGGTAATAACAAAAAAAAAAAAAAAGGTTATCATTCATAGATTTGTATAAAAAGCATATATAATTTAGAAGTGAAGATAACAATATTTTAGAAAGTAAAAAAGAATAAAATGGAAAAAAAAAGTGCCATGTTTCATGGGTTTATAAGTTAGAAACATGAATAGTTTATCCTTAGATCCAATGCAGACCTAGTCTACTATAACTAGTCTTAATTTTACCATCTAAGGAACTAGGAAACAGTAGGATCAAATTGCTTGTAGAATGGATTTAATCTATTAATAGGGTTATTTGGACATGGGCTCCTCAAGCTTAACTAAATTCGATACATCTCGTCGCCTAGGACTCGCTCTTGTAGGCCTAAGCCTTAGGCCTGGATTGGTCAAGCCTAGTAAGCTCTGCAACAGCTAGCATGTATAAGATAAGGATTAGATATAGTTAAATAGCTACATTCAAAATAAGTATGACACGTTGAACACTACCATTCCGCTCTTCTATACTTGCGGGATAAGATCTCTCCCCATTAACTAACCTCCAACTGCTGGCATCACTTTACTGTAAATATTAGTTTACTACCTAGCAGTAAAGCTCTCTAAACTCTATACACTAAGCTTGCTTATTATTTCAAAGTACTTTCTACTCCCAAAAAGCCCCACTATTAACTAAAGCATTGGCCATGGTGGACAACCCCTCAGCGTTCCCTTACAGTGTATTATTTTGCAGGCCTTTTACGTGTAGAGCCCTATATCTACCGGCAAATACTTAGAGACAAGATAATCTATGCCAAAAAAAAGATTTAATTGTATTAATATACTATATGAATCGATAATTGACGTTTAAGTATCAATAATATTTAAATACTTAACAATGAAAAAATGTATTTTTTGAAAAAGTATCAGTAGATGGTCATTTCGATAATTGAGCCTTTAACTCAATTTAGCATCATGAATCGATATTTTAAGATAGTGATAGAGCTTGGGAAATCAGCTCGTTTGGAGATGTTTTAGGAATATTTAGCTGATAGGCTCAAAAGAGGGATTGTCAAACTGAATATTCCACTTTTAACCTTACTCGGTTATCTTGCGTGCGAAAAGTAGACTTAGAACAATTCCTTTGAGCCTATTTAGGCTTCATTTGGTTTTATTAAGCCTTAAGGAGGCTCAATTGGTATTTAAGCTAAATAATAATGATAATGGATATTTTTTAGCTAACAAAAACCTTAAACATGCTTGAGCCCATATCTAAAGCCATAAAGGCTAAATAAAATGATAAGCTTTAATAATAAGGTCTTAACCGTCTATCTTAGAGTCATTTAACGACTATTATCAACTTCTAAACTCTATAAATGAGAGGTTCCTTCTCTCATTTGACAAATTCAAAACATTAGCAAATTTAAGACAAATACTACAACTCTACTAAAATAACTTCAGAGAGGATCAAAAAAGCAATTTATCAAGAACAATCAAGATCACCAAGTTTAATCCACTATTACATACGTGCATTCGAGATATCAAATTTGGTCGTTCTTCCTCTCACTCTTCTTTTTAATAATGTCTCTTTACGTATTATCAGCTCAAGACATCTTCTAAGTTAGCTAATACACTCGTTGCATATGATCTACTAATTGAAAAAAAAAAAAAAACTTTCGAAATCATAAAAGATAAAGGACGATCTGGACTAACACCGACGCTCGAATTCCTCTTAAGACACTATAGAGTCGGTGCCTGAAGGTCTACTGGAATCCCTGACTAAGAACATATCTAATGTTTGGTAATGAAGGATGCTCAAATCTGGTCCAAACCCTAGACCCTTTTCATCTCGTCTAAGAAAATGCAACCCGCGAACTGTTACATCCAACTTCAATTCATCCCAGGTATAAAAGAAAACCCTAGACCCCACGTTTACTCAACTTGCCGATGAGCATCAAATAATGATTCTTCCTGCGACTTGGTTGTTCCAAAACAAGCCCCCTCATGCTGTACGAGGTTCTTCAACGGTCGACACGTCGCTGGTTGTCTTTCCTTCTAATGAGGTCTGATCTTGCGTAGATGGGATGGCCACTTTAATGAACAACTATCACAACTATTTTGCCAGTTTGATAACTGGAAAAGAGGAGAATGAAATCAGGGTAAGGTCCAAATCGAATTTCACATCAAAACCGTATAGATAATCATTTCTGCGTGGAAGTCCCCGTAGAGTTCTTAGCTAGAGGACAAATGTGGCACAGCAAATTAGGGTCGAAGCTTTTGTGTTTTAGAACACGTGTCGACTCTCCAATCTTCCTCTCAAATAGGATCGTTACTTTGATACCGTTCGTGGTGTGGTGTACTCTTCACTCCAAATTCACGCGTTTTGGACTACAATCGGCCCAACATGCATAATTACGGATGATATTGCAGTTATTACCTAAAGTTTGCATATATTTTTTAATATTACATTTATAGTTTGAAATTATTAAATATTATATCTAATTAAGGTTTTATTTATTAAGTTTTATACATAAAATTTATATCTGATAAATATTATACTTAATTGAACTTTTACATATTAAATTTACAACTTTAAAATATGACATTATAAATATTTATTAATTAAAGAATATAAGTTAGAAGTAAGATAGTAAATTTGCATAACAAAGTTAAGTTAGATATGGCATTTAAAAATTTGAAATTTTATTGTGAAATTAAAAATACTTCTAAAGGTCAAGTTGTGGTTTTAACATTATCCCTATAAAATATTATTATATTAGAAGTTCTACATCTTTATAATCAAAATCCAAAAAGATTATATTTGTTTTATGTATTGTAAATATATTATAAATGTTACATCAACTCGGTCTACTCGAGTACTTATGCATGACATGTTAATATATGATCTGATTGATCACATTATGGCTCCATGCATAAACATTAATGAAACCTTGACATAATTGTTTAGTATCATGTGATATGTGGCCTTTTACATTGGCAATTTTTAGTAGTATCACTGTATTATATAGCTTATTTCAATTACTTGGCATAATATTTGACCTTTTGACACTAATTGAAACCAATATAATCTTTTCTTACTTTGCCTAGAGAAGTATGACCTCCGGTGTCATTTATCCATCAAACTATACTCAAATCTACCAAAACATTTCATAAATGTGAATATAAAAGTGGAGAGCCAAGACTATAATAGAAAAGTGGCATGAACACTAGTCTTTTAATTGAATGGATCGGGTTTGAATTGTCCTTCCCTAAGTTAAAATATTGTTAGCAAAAAAGGGAAAAAGAAAAAGGAATATAAAAGTGGATTATCTTTTGGTAGAGTAGATGAGTTACGAATGTTAATCTTGTACATATAAATGAAATTAGTAATAAGCACATGGTTCTAAGCCATAATAGGGTAACAATCTAAGTCCACTCAAGAAATATTTAGATTTAATTATATGCATGATTTCTTTGGTTATAGCCCTATCAGTTTTATTCCATGTATGATAGTTGGCTTCAACTTTAAGAAGTTTTTGCTACAAAATGGTTTGAATTTAATAGCACCATTTTTAGGTGTATTGCTTTGCCAAGGTAAATGCAGTAATTAAAAGTTTAGTGAGAGAATTGAGTAAATTGCTAATAGTAGGCTTCAATGAACATCACTTATCAACTTTACTAACAATTTAGGTTCAGTGAGAGGATTCTAGTAATCAAGCCTATATTATGGGATGATGGAAGGAGATTTGGATTAGTAGGCCCAGATTAGAGATCATCCAAATTTGTTGGACTACATGTGATCTTTCTTAGTAAGCATATGCACTTAATAGAATGAATATCAAGCCCAAACACTAAGAGGCCCATGAAAGAGGTAACTTTTCTCATCCATCAATCATTGAAATAATGCGACTATGGTCATCTAGAGTCAAGCTATATAAATATTTATTTTTTTCTCATTTGACACAATGTAGAGATCAAATAGAACAGATCGTGTAATCAAACCTTTGTTCTTAAAAATAAACAAGTGTTCAAATGATGATCAAGTAACTTGTACTCAAGAAGAGTGAAGATCTCAAAATTAGTGAAATAACTGTTTTAGAACTCCTTTGCCTATTATAAGTGTATTTGTGTGTTGAAACTTTCTACTCCTCCTCTCAAAATCCTCTACAAGTCATCCCAACTTACAATTGTCATTCTCTACATCACTATTCTATGGCCATATGAAGCATAAGACTCATATTACAAGCACGTGGTAATATCTACTAGATTCTTATATCTACATTTTTGGTAAATCCACCAAAGATAGATTAAAGTGATAACATAATGATGGACTTGGAGAAAGAGGACAACCACCACCTAATAACAAGTCCCAAGAACAGGAAGCCAATATCGAGATCATTAAGTGGAACATGCTGTTGCTAAAGAGCACCAACTAAGACAACCTTATAAAAGAAGGCCCTTATGAAGTTGCATAAATGATGAGGATAGTGCAAGAGAACAATGGGGCTTTGAATTAGTTCTTGGCAATGTTGATTCAACTTATCCTAGGATAGCTACCATTGCTGTTGCATAACTAGGTGTGGCTTTACCAAGCCATATTGTTGTTAGATGGCAAGGCGTTACTCACATAGTTTAGCCAACTAATCCTTCCTATTGCTATAAGCATGCCCCTCAAAGCAAGGAAGAACAAGTTCCTATGCCAACTATGATTCTATAACTATTTATATCATTATGAGTCTGTTTATACTTTTAATTTTAGTAATTTAGTATTTGACTTTTGATTTAGTTGCAACTTAGTGTTAGTACTTTTAGTTTGGTTAGCAATTTAGACCAATCTTGTCTCTAAGCTTTCACTAAATTATAACTAAATCAAAAGTATAGATACCAAATAGTAAAAAGATAAATTTAAAGACTAAGTTATAAAATATTTAAAACACATGCACTTGCTTTTCATTTATCTTTTAAGTATTATTCTTTCCAAAAGTTCATTTTAGAGTATGCATAGATTTGAATATTTAGCCTATAATACATTGAGCAAACCTATATATAATTATTTGAGCATTAAGTGCAATGATTTTAGGATCAATACAAGTGTTTATTAAAAGTTGAAGGAAGAAATTTTTTTGTAGGAGGATAGGATATAAAGTTCAACCCTATGTTTGGATGGATAGAAAGGTGTATAAATTAAAGGAAATTAGTGAAAATGAAAGGAAAATTTGTTATTAGCTAATTCACCAATAGAGTTGTAAACAAGTTAAGTTGAAAATTTAAGTGCTTAAACCCAGCTTGTTCAAAAATCATTAGGCTTGAGCTAGGTGAACTTTTACCAAACATAGAAATTATAGCTAGTGTTCAAGCTTGAGTTTGAATTAAGCTTAATGTTAATTCAAAATTTTAAAAATATACCTTGTTTTTATAATATTTAATTATAGTATTTTTTATTCTTACATTCTTATACTATATTTTTAATGTTATATGATTTTTAATATAATTTATTGACTCTTAGCTTGTTCATAAGCTTGTTTAGAAGCCCACTCATTAACAATATAAATTAGCCTACTCAAGAGCTAACTCATGAGCCTTAACATGAGATGGAGATTGGCTAATTTATATAAATAAGTTTTATTTTGAACCTAAACTCTACTTGTTTATAAATCAAGCTCATTCTTGGCTACATATAAAGCAAGTCAAACTCAAGTTGACATTTTTGGTCTAACTCGATTGGAGCTAACTTCTTCATAAAACCAGTTCGAGTTATTCATTTGACCCATATTAATAGTAACCTCGATTCGACTAATTGAGCGAACTGGTTCAACCTGATTCCTAGAAGAACTTATCTAGATTTTCCATATTAAAATATATTATTTTTTTATTTTTTTAAAAATATACCATTTACTAAAAAAGTTGTAAATTAAAGAAAAACAAAAAATATACTTTAAAAAGCTTTTGACTTTTGATTATTAAGGAACTAGATAATTTTTATTACTTTATAACTAAATAAGAATTATATTATAATTTTTTGTTGATCCCGGTTCAATTTCAGTTCAACTTCGATTGAACCTCTCAACCTTTAACCCCTTCTCACTCCCTAGTGAATCTTCTGGTTTGGGTTTGACAACATTGATAAATTAAGTAGAAGATAGAAATGTTTTCACCGAAGTACCATTTCCTTTTCTCTCCAAATTTGGAAAGAAACTAAGGGAAAAAGAGCTGGAATATTGAAAGTTACAAAAAATGCCCTTAAAGGATGGAAATGTTGGTTATGAGAAAGGGTAACTTTGTAAAGTTATTGTATTATTTCTCTTCATTTAATTCCCTCTATGTTAACAACACATAAGAAAAGGATGACTAACGAGTATTTGTTAGGACTTCCTACTAAAGATGACTAAGATGGTAAATTTAATAAGAAAAAGAATAAATAACTATATTATTTAGCAACTTTATATTTTATGAAAATGTTTTGACACATGGAAGTTCAATTCAATATGACATTTAACAACTTTAAACAATTATTTTCCCAATATTTTCACAATATGTCAAATATTTGAAGGTAGTCCTCAACTGAAAATGAAATAGAAATTATGGATGGATGAGAAATGTCTAAGAGTGACATCGCATTCATGTGGAGAACATCGAACTAGAACATGTTCGAATGGATAATTACAAAAAAAACAATCATTGGATTGGTTGGATGACTTCCAAATGTGCATCGAAAATCCATGTCTGGCGTTGTTTGTACACAAATCACCCAGGTGTGAATGGTTCCCCTTAATTGGCAACATTAGGGGACAGTGGTTCATTTCAACATATGTGGTTTTTAGTATGTATCCCCACTATCCCTAGTGTTTGACGTCATCGAAAAGGCAATCATCACCTTATCTTACGCTCTGGCGAATGGAGAATACATCTCCTAAGTTATTGATCAAGTATGGATAGATAATCTTGTCTCTTAATAAGTTGTGAAAATGTATACGTAAAAATTAAATTATTCAGTCTCAAAACTGTATTACTTATGATCATTTTAGTGACTACTTTAGGCTTCTAGCTATTGATTTGAAGGTTATATGTATATTTTTAAAAGTAGTGGGAAGATAGAGTTATATTTTGGAAGTTTAAAGAATTTATTAAACCCTGACTAATAATTCAAAGTTATATATCTTATATTGATATGATTGTTTAAGAAATGCTATTGGAAGTTTAATTTCATTAGTGCATCCTAAAACTTTTTTTTTTTAAAAAAAAAAAATCTATTGAAATGAACATTATCCATAATCTTATATATTGATTGCATAATTAAGGAAAATGATTACATAGAAAGGTAAAGAATTTCTCTTTCTAATTTTTTTTATTGTTGATCATGATTAGTCTTACTATGATATGTTGACTCGGACTTAGTTCAATTCTAATAGGCTTGGGCTTCACCTCTTACTTCTTGATATCTAGAAAAAGTCTCATATAAGTAAAGCCATGAGAGCCCTTTGATACTCAAGTTAGCAAGGAGGACTAAGGAAAGAAAAGACAAGTACTTAAGACTTAGCAAATCATGCTGGCCTAGTATGTGTATGATGGGGCTTGAACTTCTACTCTATTGAGAGAGGGAAAAGAAGAGGTTTAAGGGAATGTGAGAGAGAGGAAGAAAGTAAGAGTGTTTTTCTTACTTATTAGCCCTTGGCTCCTTTTATGCGGGCTACCTAAACATGTAGTGACTAAGGATTCGCTTATACTAACTGTCAATAGGCAGTTTGCTTTACGGTAGAGGTTGAGCTTTATTGCAAGCAGCATGTCATAGTTGATTAAGCCACCAGATTTATAGCTTAATGATCTAGAAGGGGTAAAGATGCTGGGCGCGTTGGCCATAATATGGATGTCAAATGCTTATTAATGAGTTGTAGTGAGTTATAGGTGCTAGAGACAAAAGTTGGGCTAAGGTGCTGAAAAGGGAGTTAGTTAATGCTTAATCGAGGTAAGTTGAGGCCCAAGCTCATGTTAGACAATTAATAAGTGATAGCTTGATGTTAGGCAGGTTACGTGGGACAAGCTTACCATCGGCTTGTGTCTTTATTGGTGTGAGATCATGGCATCACGAGAAGGTCGTAACATGACATGTGAGCTTGTTGTTCCTTGTGATAGGCTTCACTCGTGGGCCTTAGCTTAGACCTATTAGGCCTTAATTCAAGCGAGATTTAAGTATCAACACTTACTAAGCTACTTTAGGGGTATTAAGATTTTGTTTTTCTTTTTATTGGTAAAGAAAAATTTTATTCAACAAAAAAAAATTATATTAATCAAATTGATTGATATAAAAGGATTAACAAACAAAGGGTTGGAATATGAAAATCTAATTAGATAAAGAGTAACATCTCTTTAAGAGTCATTACAACCTAAATAAGAGATATCATCAATCCTCCAAGAAGAATAACACCTATCCAATTGGCTAATGCAATAAAACTAACAAAAGAGATAGCATAATCCTATATAAGAGACAAAAATTAAATGAAAAAAATTAATAAAAAGATAAGAAATGACCTATTTCAAAATTTACCAACAAATTAATATTAGTCTATTTGCTACAATTTTCAAATTAACTAGATCTATAGAAGTCAACATATGGTGGTGGAAATGTAATGAATTGATGATACTAGGAATGGTAGGAAAAATAATAGATTTGAGGTTAGTAGTAATGAATCTATAGATACTAAGATTGGTATATTTAGATTTATGGATTTAAGGTAGTGAAGGAAGGAAAGGGATTTAGAAATGAGGAATAGATAAAGGTTTGTGGAAGAGTAGCAAGAGAAAGTAAGGGAGCCTATTAACATTTTGCTTAAGAAATAGATAATTTATTTTTTTTTTTTGGTAAAAACGATATTTCATTCATAAGGAGATTTCAAGAAAACAACAAAACCAAGCATTTAACCATGTTCCAAGATATATAATCCCTTACATGATGTAGCAAAAATCAAAATCTAAAAATCCTACATGTGAGGCTTGATAAAAGACAATATTTTTATTATTCGAAAACCCTATTTTAGCTAAACTATCAGCCAGGGAGTTATTGCCTTGATTTGCCACTTGGCCTCCATAGTATTAAATGCAGATATCCTATTCTTGCATAGTAAAACAACATTATCAGTATGTGAACCAATTAAATCCTAAGTCCACAATAAATTGGAAACCTATAAGTAGTCAGTTATGATCATAATGTTGCTTTAGGACAGCAAAGATGCAAGCCCTAAGCTATACTCCACAACTTAGCTTCCAAAAGAGAAGCAAGCATAATTTGTTTTGAATAACCTATAATGTAGCATCTGTCAGAATTTAAGATAACACCTCTTATTAAATAAGAAATAGATAATTAAATCTTAACGTGTTTTGCTCTAACTAGGCATGTTGTTTTAAAAACTAACTGAATAAAGAAAAATTAATAAATAGTAAAATATTTAAAGAGATTTTGAAGAAAGTTAAAAAGAAAATTAGAGAAGCCATAAGTGGCTAGCAGTGATTTTCTCCTTAGGTAATATATCCAACAACTAAAATAGAAATTAAAAGAAAAGTGGAAAATTCCAAATTTAGTCTTTAATATTTCATTGTTTTTCTATTTTAGATTTAAACCTTTTATCTTTTGGTAGTCAAGTTCTCAATGTAATCTAAATTGCAATAAACAAGTGTAATGTTAGAACACCTTAAAATAATTAATAAAAATCTTACTTGATTGGGCAAACATGATGTACAAAATGAACATTTCACAATTGCAAAGGCTAGTCTTCATTTTCACTCTTCCTTCGCTATGACGACTCTCAATGGATTCAGTAGATGGAATTGAAGAGGGGATTTAGCCACATATTTATAAGAAAGTTCTAATAGAACTCTCCATTAAGGTTCTTATTAGGTTGGGTTTATATAGTCGTCTTACCACATTGCATACGACATGTGCATAACTCATATCACATTTATTTTGGGCTTACCATGTACGTTTCTATATTGAGACTAAATAATTGGCCCATTTTATTTAACAAAAAGTCTCTAATTAATATTAGCCTACTATAGGGAAGATTCCAACATTCTCTTGGGCAGTATTAATTAGGTTATTTTAATTTTCAAAAACATATTTTAAAAATGACTCCAGGTTAATAAACTATTCTTAATGTGTCCACAATTTTGAAAAACCATTTTGTCCTAGAAATAACATCTACATGAACTTATTCGGTATAACTATCTAATATCGAATCATAGCAGTCTTTGTATTACTTAACAACACAAGGCCAATCTATGGTCATACATACTAGTGCCTATACCAACAATGGATTTTAGTGTGGCCATATAACAAGAAAATAACACTTTTTCAATATCAATGTGCTATTTTCATTGTCAATCCCTTATTGATTTCTCCCAAACCTTATGAGAAATTTAGTATGGGTTAGATATCCTATGAAGTAACAATGAGTAGTTTTAGGTTCAGTTTTCCTCTTTGAAGGGTTATAAATTTTAACCTCAATAAGACAACTCTAAACTCGAAAGTGGTTTAAACTTAGTTTCCTACCAGTTCACAATTTAAATGGTGTTTTGGGAATAGACTTACTAAGTACTCTATTAAGGATGTATAAAGCCATTTTAGTGGCCTTACCTCAAAGAAACTCAAGAAGGTTAGTCCTACTCATCATGCTCCTCATCAAATCTTTAAGGGTACAATTTCACTTTTTGGCAACACTTTTTTGTTCAAGACTACTAGGCATGGTGTATTATGCAATAATTTCACATGCTAGCAAGTATTTAGCAAATGACCTTATGTGCTGCCTAGTTACACCATGTTTGCCATAATATTCATCAACTCTATCAGACCTAACAATTTTTATAGTCTTCCCTAATTGTTTCATTACTTCAATTTGAAAGATTTTAAACTTTTCAAGAGTATTAGATTTTTCTTCAATTAACTTGAGCTAACTAAAATAGAAAAAATTATCAATGAACATAATAAAATAGGTCTCACCAGACTAGGTAGATCTAAGAGGTCCACTAATATTTGTATGTACAATCTTTAGAAGTTTGGTACTTCGTGTTGCCCCTTTACTTTTGGTTTTAGTTATTTTACTTTTAATACAATCGACATAAGTATCTAAGTCTACAAAATAAAGAGCAGGTAAAATTACATCTTTTATCAATCTATTAACTCTCTCATTAAAGATGTGACCTAATCTTTTATGCTATAACAAGAAAAATTTTTCCTTAATATGACACCGTCTACAAATATTGTTCTCAATATTCATGCATCTTTCCTTGTCATTCGGAGCCAAAGATAAAATTTATAAATTATCAACAAGCTTAAAGTTACCAATCAATTGACAGTTTAAAAATAAGTTGACCCTTTTATTACCTTTAACAAAATTATAACCAATCTTATCCAAAATAGAAACTGAAATCAAATTCCACCTGAAAGACGGTACATAGAAAACATTTTCTAAAAAAAGATTAAATCCTAACTCTAAAAACAACCTAATAGAACCTATAAGGTCAACTCTTACTTCAGCATCATTTCCTACTTCAAGCTTAGACTCTCTCTCATTTGATTTCTGTCTATTTATGAACCCCTTACAATATAATAACTACATGAATAGTTGCATTAGTATCAAGCCACCATGAGTTGGGTTAGCAACTAACAAAAGATGATTCAAAACAAACTAAGGCAAGTGAAATACCTTCTTGATTAATGTGATTCTCTAAGTTTGACTTGAACTTATGGCAATTATGTTTCATATGACCACTTGTCTTACAATAATGGCACTTAATTTCTTTCTTGAAGGTAGCTTTAGAACCTCTTTCCTCTTTGGTCTTACCATTACCCTATCCCTTATGGTCTTGAATATTCCTTGGAGCATAGGACTTAAACTTCCCAGGTTTTCAAGAAGATTTATGGTACTTTGATTTTAAATAAGCAATTAACAAAACATTTTCACCCCTTTCTTTCTTGAGTTGTTCTTCTTTAGACACACATTTAAAGATAAAGTCATTGATAGACCAAACCTCACTAAAAGCATTATAGGTAGATTTAATTTTAGAAAACTCAACATGTAAGGTACTTAAGATATGGAGAACAATATAGTTATCAAAAAGATTAATATTATGTGATTTCAACTTATTTTAAATGTGGAACATTCTCACAATGAAGTCTTCAACTCTCCCAAAATTATCATACCTTATACTCGATAGCTCGCTCATAAGATTTCCAGTGTTAGACTTACTAGATTGTTAGTATCTTTTCCCCATAGCATCATGAAGGGCCTTAGCATCCTCGATCTTAGTTAGACTACTCAAAAGATGTTTAGAAACAGTCCTCTTGATGACATGCAAGCACATTTGATTAGCTCCAGTCCATTTTTCAAAGATGATTTTCTGATCATTGGTACTCTCATCAGTAAGAGTAGCAGGCTTAACTTACGTAAGGGCATGTCTATCTCAACCATAACAAAAGTAAAATTCAAATAATTACTCCACATCTTAAAATTAGACCCATGGAAAATTTCAATGGTAGCCTATGCTTCATCAAGAGTAATGGTAATCGTCCAAAACAAATTGCGACAATTAATCAATGTGCTATATAAATGGTAATAAAATTTCATGTGCTAATAAATAACCAAGGAATCTAAGCGAATCACCACAAACTCTCCTTTGGGCAAAAATTGCAACATGCATTAGGAAATCTTACACACAAAATTCTAAGAGTATCATCACAAACTCTTTTTGGCAAAGAATGTAGTCTAGTACAAAGAGTTTAGGGGCATCACTACAAACTCCCCTTTGAGCAGAGAATGTAGCATGCATAAGTGATTCTTCACATAAAGTAACAGAGAGAGATATCCCAATTTTCACAAATTTATCCCCTTTGAGCAGATAAACATTTTAGACCAATATACCCCAACTTAATGCTTGCTTTATTTCAAATATTAGATTATCTCATGCTATTGCTGCCTCTGAGCAAGCAATTAGGTAAGGTAACCCAAAAAAAATGAAAAGGAAAAACATTTTGAATTCTTATGAATGGAAAAACAATCCATTAGTATTGATAACTAAGCCACTTTGGCAGCTAATCATTTATCTTAATTAATTAAAAATTTTACTCATTCTGGAATCATTAAACTTGTCCATTTCTATAACCTGCACACGTGCCTGGATGCGTGCCATGGACCATCCTAATGAGATATAAATCATTGGTGCATCTCTTAGGGTCCTTGAACAATAAATGTTGCATTTTACGTTGGGGTCTTAAATAAATTAACAACGAGATTTCAATTTCATTACCATAAACCGAGGAAAGTCGACTTGATTACAAATACAAAGCCGGATTCAGAAATTGCCAAAACATGAGGATGAGGAAAAATCCAAGATTACATCTTCATCGGTTGCCTTTAGGAGGAGAAATCATAGCATAAATAGTACAATCTTAGCAAACTGGCTTGTGAATTCACAACATGGACTTACCCGAAAACAATGGAAAAGCAATAAGAGATTATGTCATCGGACTAACAATAAATATAATTTTGATCAGGATTGTTTAGTAGATGGTCAAGATTCTTCAAACCTCTGAAACGATGAGGAAAAGGACATAAGCATTGACTGGGATTATTTATTCGAATTTTCCAATGCCGTAACAATGAACTAATTCTTTTATTTATCAATTTCCACAGGTTCCTTGTTTGATCCTTAGAAATAATAATTGAAAGTCATCCAAGAAAGCATAGTTGGATGTAATTTAGTTACGTTGTCGTCGGAAAAAGAAGGCGAAGAATAAACTAAGAAAATAATTATTAAATTGCCAATTACCTTTGTTTTCTACTATCGTCGTAGAATTTGAGTCAAACAAAAAATCGATTAGGAAAAGACGGGAAAAATACTATTACGTCTTTAGAAAAAAAGTAAATCAATATATTGAATTATATAAATCAATTAGATTCTAATATCACAAGAAACCCTAGCTCTAATACCACTTGTAATTAAAATTGCAATAAACACATGTTTGATATTAAAACACCTTAAAATAATTAATAAAAATCTTACCTGGTTGGGCAAACATGCCTTACAGTGGATGAAACTTTTCATAATTGCAAAGTCTAGTCTCTCTCTGTACTTTTATTTTGATACGATAACTCTCAATAGATAGAGTCATCACATGTAAGTAAATAGGAGACTTAAATAATATTTAGTTGTATAATTTTTATGATATTGAATTGAATAAAAAATTTTATCTAATTTTGATTTATAAATTTGCTTAATGATTAGATAAAAATTAAGTTGATAGACTAGACAAAATGTCTAAATTTTATCTTACCTGTATCATGGTACAAAAAATGAAATTCACTAGATAAAAAAAAAAGATATTTTATATTCCTAAAAATACCCCTCCATATTGTAATATTAAGTTAATAGATATTATTTTTAATAAATATTACAAAAAATTATTTATTTTATGATATAAATAATTAATTTTTTAATATAAATTTTGTGTCTAGTACTGTGTAAACCAAACATTGTACAATAAGTTTATACTATCTAGTTCTTTTCATACTTGTCTTGTTTAATTTTTACAATCGAATGCTACCTTAGCAATATATTTATAAGAAAAACTTAATAGAACTCTCCTATAAAGGTTTTTATTGTATTAGGCCTATACAGCCATCTTATCACACTAGCTCATAAGATGGGCATAAATCAATCATATGACTTGTAGCGGAAGGAACTTTTCACAATTGTGAAGGCTAATCTTTCTCTTCACTTTTCTTTGCTATGGCAACTCCTAATGGGTAGATTTACCTTATGTAAGTGAATAAGAGACTTAGCTACATATTTATAAGAAAAACCTAATAGAACTATCCTATTAAGGTTTTTGTTGGGTCAAGCCTATACAGTTGTCTTATCACACTAGCCCATGAGATGTGCATAGCCCATATCACATTATCACATTTATTTTGAGCTTGTTATTTATGTTTCTATATCAAGATTAAATAATCATCTTGTTTTATTAAACAAAAATTCTCCAATAAATATTAAGCAACTATGAGGACTCGTTTGTAAATGTTTGCTAGCATTAGGTGTTGAAATTTTCCTTATAGTAAGCCAATATTAATCGGAGAATTTTTTGTTTAATAAAATAGGATGATTATTTAGTCTTGATATAGAACTGTGAATGATAAGTCTAAAATAAATGTGATCATGTGATATGAGTTATATACATATTTTGGGTTAGTGTGGCAAGGCAGCTATATAGACCTGACCCAATAAGAACCTTGATTTTGGGTGATGGGTTTATCAGAGTTCTTTTTTTTTTTTTTTTAAATATGTAGCTAAGTCCCCTCTTTACTTTTATGTGGTGAATCTACCCATTGAGAGCTGACATAACAAAGGAAGAGTGGAGAGGAAGACTAACCTTTGCAATTGTAAAAAGTTCGTTCCATTACAAATCATGTCTACCTAATCACGTAAGATTTTTATTAATTATTTTAAGGTGTTCTAACATTACACATGTGCTTATTGCAATTTGGATTACATGTAGTATCAGGGCTAAGGTTTCATGTGATATCAGAACCCAATTGATTGATTTAATTCAATATCTTGAATTTTTTTTAAAATATGTATAAGTATTTTTCCCTTCTTTTCCTTATCGATTTTCTATGTGACTCAAATTCTACCTTGATCATAGAAAACAAAAGGTAATTAACAATTAAATAATGCTCTTCTTAGTTTATTCTTCTTTTTCTTTTTTCAACAACAACGTAATTGTAGATATTTCATTTTTGCCCCCTTATAATTTTAAAGCTTTTTTTATACAAAAGGGGTCTTAATTTAGAAAAATACAAAATAAAAAAGAAAATTTAGAAAAACACAAAATATAGAAAATTTAAAAATACAAAAAATTAGAAAATTTCATAATACAAAAAAAAAAGAAAAAAGTAAAAAAGATTAAAAAAAATAGATTTTTTAAAGGAAAATGGAGTTTTTAGGAAAAATAGACTTTTTCTTAGTAGTTTTTTTAAAAAATAAGATTTTAAAGTTATACTAGGACATTGAGTAGATTAATTTAATTTAGTGGTTTTTTATTTTATAGAATAGCTCAAACTGTTTAAGTTATAGACAATTTAGTTGCAATAGATTATAGGCCACGGGTTGATAGTCTATCAAGTAATGAACTCGGTCTTGAATATTGGAATGAGTCAGAGGTTAAGAGTTCAAATCTCAACGAACATACGTAACTAGTTATTTTTTCCATTTCCTACCAAGATGTGTAGCAGAGGTCTAGTAGACCATGTGTCATGCTATGTAACATGTTGTTAGCAATCCTTTTCCTCCTCTTTTCCATCCTTTCCCTTTGCTTCTTGCATAAATATAGCTTAGGGTCCTCACTTTGAATACATTTTTGGCCCTTTTTCCTTGGTAATCTTACCAAATTAATGGTGAAATCACGAAATACGCATGGGATACTTTGGATTGGCACTAGAATATCATTTAAATACAATCATTTAAAGTATCAAATAAGCATTGGAAAATTAAAAAAAAAAAAAGCTTGATGCATAAATTTTATGCTTGTCTCAATTTTTGCCTTTAATTGATATTTTAAGCTACCAAATCTTTTGTTTTGGCAAGTGCAAACCTTTAGTGATGTATTTTGACTAATAATCACAATTCCTTTTCATTAAATTCGAGAATCAAATCACTCAAGACCCATTTATTATGATCTTTGAATTCAATGTGTTTGGATGTTTGCCAAATTCGTTGTAGGTATCAAATAATCACTCAAACACTCTCACTTTGCCCTATACATACTTTCTTTCTTTAAAATCTTAACTCACGAGCTCTCATTCTCTCTCTCTAATTTTGACTCTCATAGCAATTAATGAAACAAATCACCACCATGGGAGTATTCCCCATTAAGTAAGCTTTCAAACCCCATTACTCTCATGCTCGACTATGCCCCATAACACGAGAAACCAATTGCCACCCATTCAAACCCTCTACACCACTACCGAAACCACCTACTACAACCACTTAAGTGAAACCCACTATCACAACTACATGCAAAAGCCAGTCCAACATCAGATCAATGACCCTCTGAACTTTAACGAACACCTTAATCATTGCACGAACTTCTTCTCTCTTTAGCATCTACTCTACTATCCTCCACCACCCCTAAATGGCCACTATTCATGGCGACGCTTGTCCTAACCCCCTAATCCTCAATGGGATAAACCCCCCCCCCCCCCCCCCCCCACCCCATACACACACATACACACATTGGCTACTACATAACCTTCTTCCCTTTGACTCGAATTGCCAACCCAACCTAAGCTTTAAAGTTTGACCTGAGTTTGGCTAATTAACCTGCACGTACTACTCTAGTCCAGTCCTTTTTGTCTATTGTGTGTTTTGTATTTTTTTTAATTAATTTATTTATTTTATTTTATTCTATTGTAATAAGAACTTATAATTTAAAAAAAAATCCAAAAAGAAATAAAAAAGAAAAAAAGATAGAGAAAAGAAAAAGATTCCTTTTCTATCTTTTCACAACATATGTTTAGGAAAATTATAAATGAGTTTTATAACTTAGAAAAGTCAATTTCCAAAGTAAAAATATTTAATAAAGCCTTTTCAAAATTAGGGCTTCTTTAAAATTTTCTAGAAATAAAATAGTAAAAAATTAGGACCATTTTAGAAACTTTTCTCAAACAAACTAAATGGATAAGAAATGTAGAGACAACTAGTTTTTAAAAGTTAAAAGAAATCTACAAACTAATGTTTTGCTAAAAGAACTACAGGAAGTCTAATCCCTATTAAAGGATACATAAGTATTTACAAAGCAACTTAAATTAGGGAAATTTTTTATTTTGCCTTTTATGAATAAATTATATTTTTTTTTCTTGTTTTTGTGGGATTTTATTTATTTATAAATTTAGGATCCTTATTTTGTTCTAGAAATAGCATTTTAGAAGAAAAAAATTAAATTTGGAAAGTTAAAAAGTGATACTCAATTAAGGTTTAATAAGGGAGCCCCTAATCCCAAAACCTTTGGTTTTTAGAAATAATTTTAAATTTTGGGTTTTCCAATAGACAAGTAGAAAGGTTAAAATCAATCCACCCAATAGATTTAATCTAATACATTTTTTTTTTCCAACTTTGATCGGGTGGCGACTATAACTTTTCAAAATAAAAAAGAAAAGTTTTTCTTAACTTTAAGTCAATGGACAGTATTAGATGGGTTAGGGTTTAATACTAATTGAATTAAGAAAAATAATAAAAGTTAGGAAAAATTCATGCAAAACAGCTTAATGATTCTACTAAGGACGTCAAGAGAGCTAACTACTTAAAAAATTTCCAAAATTAAATTTGTCTCCCAAAATATTGAGGTTATTTATTTATTTATTTTTTTGATTTGTTTTATGTAAATAAATTTTATTTTAAATTACTATATTCACTTTTTACATACATCATACTTTGGATATTGGGGGCAATGGATATATTAAGGATATAGGGTAGATATAGTCGGACCTAGGCCATCTTAAGGCCCTAAGAGAAGAGCCATTGTATAGGTTTTGAGTGTTGTAGAGGGTAACCACTGCTCGGGGGCTAATCAGGCTATGTTATAACTTAAGGGCAGCTTAGTCATGATAGGTGTCATATATCATATAAAAGACCATAGATTGGTTTCTGTTCCAATCATTGATCCTTCATACAACATATAAGGCTATTACAACCACTATCTTCTCAAGAGCATCATATAACACGTATAATAGTAAAACTTACCTTCGCTTTAGCCATGACTACCAAACATCACCTGCATGGCCACTCCATTGACAACCCCATGACATAATACATAAGTAGTCCACTGACATACTAAGACATTCACTACCCCCCTGTTGACCACGCTCTACACCATATACAGACCTCATTCCCTGCCCTCTCCGAACATTGTACATCCCCACAATAGTAATGTCACACCTAATCCGCTGACCTTGACCAAACTTAACACACAACACCAACTTAGCCACAATACTCAACTAAACCAAACACAGCAACACTCGACTAAACACTGACCTTTCTCAACCAACAGCCACCTTCACGTAACTCGTACCCCAACAACATCGATCGCCTACCATCAAATACTATCCATAAACTACCATACTTGAACTAATCCCTTAAAGTCTAATAAGATTTACATGGAAACACTTTTCCCTGCTAATTTTGGTAGCTAAATCACCTTAGGACATGCCCTACCGCCATTGCTGTAGAGGAAGGTTTGAGACCTAGGTCAAACCACTCTAAGAACTATGACCCAAGTGATTCAAACGAACCCAATCTACCAATTGAACTAAAGATCTATATCCGACCCATCCCCTGCTATTTTGGTTTAGCTTTGTTTATCTAGTTTCTGCCCATTTTTGTTGTTATTATTTATTTATTATTTTCATTTGTTTATTATTATATTTTGTACCTAATTAGAAAAAAGTAAAAAAAAAAAGGGAAAAAGAAGAAAAGAAGAAGAAGTAATATTTAATTTTATTTTCTTGTTTTAATTAAAAAACCAAAAATAATAAAAATAATAAATAAATAAATAATGATCAAATAAAAAATAATAATAAATAAAGTTATCACTTAGAAATTCAACTTTCCAAAAAATAAATAAAAATAAGTAGACCACTCCTAAATTAGGATATTTTTAGAACTTTTCAACAATAAATTCTCGATTTGGGATCCTTTTAGAAAATTTTTTCAAATAAATCAAAACAGATAAAGAACGCAAACCCAACCTTTTTTAAGAACTAAAATCAATCATTCTACTAAAAGTTTTGTAAATAAATTACGGAAGTGTTATCCTTAATAGGGGTACGTAGGTACCCATAGATACTAGGTAACTTAAAATACGGAAAGTTTTATTTTTTTCATCTTTGTAGATATTTGTGTAAATTGGTTAAATTAAGTCACACATAATATGATTAGTCATTTAGAACTAGAAAAAGAGTATTATTAAAAAGAAAAATTAAAATTAGAAAGTTAAAAAGTGGTACCTGTTTAGAGTTTAACAAGATAGCCCTCAGATCTAAATCCTCTCATTTTAGAAAACCATTTTGTAAAATTGGTTTTGTCATTAAGACTGATAGCTAAGTTATAACCAATCTATCAAATTGATTATATCTTAACTTTTTTTCTGATTCTAATTGGATGACGACTCCAAAGTATTTTTAAAATACAAAAAAAAAAAAAATCTTTTTTAAACCCTAATCGAAGGTTAATATTAAATGAGTAGGGTATACTACTAATCGATTTAAAAAAAAAAAAACTTAATTTAAAAAGAATAAAGAGGAAACAACTAGGCTCAACAACCGACCTCTAATAACTATCTTACTTCTTCCTTAATTTTCAACAAGACATCCGATAGAAACTTTCTTAGCTTTTACTTCTTAGGTTGATATCTTTTTGTATAGGTAAGTAGTAGACCATGATTGATGGATCTAATCCAGGTATATCTTCATAAGACCATGCAAATACATCTTGGTATTCAGATAATAGGCAGTCATTTCTGCCTTCTATTCTTCTTTCACATTCCTTCTAATTTTCAATATTTTAACGTTATCATTAGTCCTAACATCAATTGTCTTAATTGGCTCATCAATGGAGATTCTACTCATTTCATGTCTTTGTTAGCTTTCTTATACGTCACTATGGTTAATGACATCACTCCCAATGACTAACCCGTACGCTCGGAGGTGATATCAATATTTTTCTTACCTATCTACACAAGGTATCCTAGCTTTTACTTGAAGCATTGGATTTAGGCAAAGTATGTAAAGAGAAGAGTGTGAGTAAGGAAGGAGTAAAGAGAAAGAAGACTGAGTTTTATTATGTTAGAAGAAATTCTTTCAAGTACAATATTATAGAACAAAGGTAATTATTACAAAACTTAGTAAAATACTAAACCATGATTCATCATTTACCTTAAAGAAGACTTATTGTTATTCATAGGGATGGAGAACCAATTATTCAAGTACTATGACTTATAGGATAGGCCCGTTATTCCATTTTTGTTAGAGGTGTCCTCTTTGGCAGGTTCTAAAGTCTGGACATCAGCTCGGATGAAAGTTTCTAACAATGGTAGAAAGGTCATTAGGGTGTGATATAATCTATCACCTCTTTTGCCCCTTACTTGCATATTTCGCAACTCATCTATTGGAGGGATGTAACCAAGTCCTTAGGTACCAACCTGGCCTTCTTTGAATTTCGGCTTCCCATCCTTATTTTTTATCAATAATCATACACACTTCTTCAAACATTTAGAGCCTAAAATCCTTCTACTCTTCAATGCCAATGTAAGGTATGGCCGTTTCCTTACATATTTCGTAATCCTAGTTACCTATAATCGTTATGACCTAACCATTTGAGATAAACTTAACCTTTTGATGCAAGCTTGAAGGTATGGTCCCTACTAAATGTATCCATGGTCTCCCTATAACAAGTTAAAGGTCCTTGAGATGCCTAGGACTTGGAATTAGATGTTAAAAGTTTGTAGGCTAATATCAACTAGTAAGTTGATCTCCCATATAATTTCCGGTCTAGATCCATCAAAAGCCCTAACTGTTGTTGAACTTGGCTTGATTGCGATTTCAATGATACCTAATAGATCCAGGGTAACGAGAAGGTAGAAATTCAATAATGATCTATTGTCAATGAGGACTCTTGCTATGATAATGTTGTTCACCTTAACTATTATGAAGAGGGGCTTAGTATGTTGATTACCTTCTTTGCTTAGTTCCTTGGTAGAGAAAGAAATCTAATCCATAGTGAGGATAGAGTTAATGATAGAACCTATTCTTTCGGCTCGTATCTTGCAAGGGACTTTGACTTCCCTCAAAATTCCTAACAAAGCTTTTGGATGCAGTTTTAACACCATTAACAGACTCATAAGGGATATTTGTGCTAGAGTCTTAGTGAGCTAATTCATTATTTTATACTCATTAGACTTGATTATTTTGGTGAAAGCAAACAATCCTTCCTCATATTCAATTAGTTTGTTGTTTGGCATTTCCAGCATAGTTTTCTTTTTTAAGTCTTCTTTTAGGCCATAAACTCTACTAGAGTGGGTAATTCACCCTATGAGTGAACTTGATTGCCCTTGATTTACTGCCTAATAGTTGAAAGGAGCAGTTATATAATTTTTAGGGGCTAAAGGCACATGGAAGGTATACTTTTCGGCCTTTGGAATTTGCTTCTTCTCTTGTTTGTAGAATTTATAGACCCTAGGCTCTTAGTTAGAACCAATCATGTTGATAGCGAGATCTAAGTTGTCAAATATCATGTTGATGATGGGCTTATGGTTAAGCAAGGGATTGTTGTTGATGTTTGGTCCTAGAGTCTTCATAAAGTCTAGTTGGATTGTATCTTCATCGATTAAATCTTGAATCTTATTTTTTAATCTCCAATACGAGTTGGTTGAATGGCCCACTTGCCCTAGTTGATATTGACACCTTGCATTGGGGTTAAAAACTCTTGGCCTATACCTTTCCTTGGGAGGCTCAAAATGGAGTAGATTATCCTTTCTTAATTTTTTGAGGATCTAACTAAGAGGAATAGGTATCTTAGTGAACTACCTTAGGGGCATGTTGACTTGTGATTGGCCTTTAAACTGTTGCTAAGCTAGTAAAGGATTTTCGCTAAAAGAAACCCAAGCATTGCACCTAGTATTTGAATTGACCATGCCAATAATAGCTATTGTGGGCTTACTGGTGGTGGGTTTATAAAGGGTGGTCTTTTATCTTATGGTTCTTGTAATTTGCCAGAAGAGACGGCACTTTCAATTTGACACCTTGTTGCCACTAGAGGAAGCTTGCTCAATTGAGTGAGAGAAGTGGGGTATCTCAAGTATGTTGATAAAAGCTGAAGTTAGCTCTTTCTTGGTTATGGGGGTAGGTACCCTTGCAGCTAAGGACCTCTACCTTTGGGCATATTCTTTAAAAGATTCATTATACCTCTTCCTTAGGGCAACCAAGTCCATCATGGTTGGTGCTACTTCAACATTGAACTTATATTGCTCATAAAATGCTTTAACTAGCTTCTCCAATGTGTTTACTTGATCCAAATCCAATTGAGTGTACCAAGTCACAGCAAGGCTCGTTAAGCTATCCTAAAAAGTTTGTACCGTAAGCTGGTTATATTGTATGTATTTCCCTACAGTTTGGTGTGTAGTTTAGGGCATCTAGTCCCATTGCACTTCTTAAAGTCAGGTACTTTAAATTTTTCTAGAAAGCTTCCATAGTCATAAGTAGAGAAGTCTGTTATATCATCCTACTTGAAACCATCATACCCTTCGAACATTTTTATTTCTCAATGATTTGTTAAGTCAATCAACTCTTATGCTCTTTCAATCTGTCATGACCAACTTCAAACTTTAGGTTGATTAGGAATGAGTAAGTATTTAGCTAAAAAGTCAGGTTAACCTTTGAATAAACCCCTTTTGTCTCAAAAGATTCAAAGGCTTACTTGACTTTAGGATAGACTTCTTCTGCTTTGAGTGATAAGGCTTAGGCATTCTTTCCATACCAGGCTTTAGAGCTTTCTTCATTTGATGGTGCTGTGGACTTAAGTAAGGTGATACTATCAACAAGGAAGCTCAGTTAATCTACAATTTTCCCACTGTTTGTTCTAAAGAGCAGAATCTCAGCTTAGTGGGATCGATGAAATCTTGGTTGACCCCGTTGTTGTCATTCTTGGTGTTGACATTGTCGTTCCCTTGGCTAACCATTCTAGTCTATAAACGGGTTCGAGTAAGACTTCTCTAAAAGGTTTGATACTCAAGAGCTATCTTAGCGACTTGGTTTAAGATCACTTCTCAATAAGTTAGTACATAAATATTTTTAAATGAGATCATTGAAGACAAAGAAATATATAGGAATGCAAAGATGTATAGCACGCGAATGTAGAGAAATAAAACCGAAAAATAACTAGTAAGATAGTAATTTTATTATTTTGCAACTTTTAGAGTTCCTTTTTACATTATTTGAAAAAAGAAAAAGAAAAATACATTGTTTCACAAGAAAAAAAATACCCTTAATTCTAGACATTCTTCATATGCTTAGCTGGAGTTTCTTTTTTCCAATTACTAAGTCCTACTGATGCTTCCTTCCTCTTTTCTAGGCTAGGCTCTTTTGTTTCTTTAAGTTATTTGAGCCTTTTCTAGGTCATCCTCAATTGATATTCTAAGGCCCAAGAATACTATCTTGATTCCTAAAAGAGATCCTCCTACATATCCCGCTCTTCATAAATTACCTCTACATGGTTTTGTACTTGGTCCATATAGGTCTTGATTTTAGGATCTAGTTCAATCGATGCAGGTTGTATGATTTCTAATGCTCAATACTAGATCTCCCCTACCTTATGGAGCTAATCATATAGATATTCTTTGGTAATCTTGTGCTTATCTACTTTTCATAGCCACTCTCCCAAATCAATGTTAGGGCTAACAGTCCGTATTTCCCATAATTGCTTGATTGCCTAGAGTTTGGACATCTTCTATGGCAATGGAATCTGAAGGTCCTCATAATCCAAGGTCGTGACATTTAGTGGAGGCCTATAGACTATATCTTGAATTCCCCTGAATTGTCTAATCATATTGTTAGGATAATAGCCTATGCACAATTTTATCCTAATTAAGGGTATTGCTTGATAATTTTTGCAAACTATGATTATCCTCTTGAAGTTGCTCCATCTTAGTGTCCATAAGATATCAACGACTTGGAAATTTCACAACACTTCTACCCAACAGTAAGTAGATTTTTTTTTTTAGGAGATGGGCCTTGTTGACAAAAGAATCAATTAAATCAATATTATGGACAAATTCTCCTCAAATCAAATCAAACCCTTAACACTTCATGTAGCTCACAAACTAAACCATTAGTAATGCCATGTTAGTTTTTAGTATACCATTGTTTTTTTCTTTCAAAATGTTAAGGCTTTTAATTTGTTCTGCAAGGAAGGCAGAGACATATGATTTGCCTTTAAGAAATTGGCTTACTAATTAAATAACCTTGAGATGGACGAGGAACTTTCCATTAGGGAATATGAGAGTCCAGAATGTAGCCAGGATAAAAGCCTTCATTTTGTTCTACCCCCAGTCTTTAGGATTGCTACTGAAGATGCCCCATTTGTTGGATTTAGACTTAACGGTAAACCAAGCTTTCAGGTCTTCTATTTTGATGAAGTAACATTGTAGCTTTTCATGGCCTTGTTTACTTCATCATTTTTTATCCTAAGGAATTTTGAAAACACAATTACTGGATCAACTTCCAAATTCAAAGTATATATAACTTATAAGGAAGGGGCTTGAAGTAGTTAGGTATACTCTTCAAGTGTTGGACTAATCAAGTGAGGCCCAACTCGAAAAGCCATTCCCTTAGGTTCCTAAAAGTTGGTTAGGGCCCTAATTAGATTGATCTCAATTTTCACCTTATGTAATCTTGCTGATAATGATCTCTTGTTCCTTTGGATTGAAGTGTCAAAGCCATTAGTCTAGGATGGGCTTAGGGTTAATAGGCTTGTTAACGTACTTTTCTCTAAAGTAGACGTAGTTAGATGAACAAGCCATTTCTCAAGTTGAATTACAAAGAAAAAATATGTTACAAGATTGAAAGCCTGTTATTTATAGTAAACAACACCTATTTACAACAATTCTATGTTTACAATACATTAAAATTTCAAAAGTAATCAAGGAAACTCTAAGCTATTATATCTTTTCATTTACATCTTGCTTGATTATTTGTTAATTCCAGATGTCATGAATGCATAAAGGGTAGGTTCTAAAGGTTCTTAAGCTTACGTGACTTCACTTGTTAAAGAACACTTTCATTAATCACATTAAGTTTAAGTGGAGGTGGCCTAATTAACCTCAAGTGGTGATTACACCACAACACCTAGGGCCTACACAATGCCCCCTCTTCCCCACCCCCCTATTAGTTTAATAAACAAAACTAAACCTATAGAAACGTTAGTACAATTATGGTACAAATAATAACGAATGAGTAAATAAATAAGTAAATAAACTGCACTCAATAAGGTGATTTTTAGAGATTAATTGTAATTTTGAAAAGTTGGATGGCTAACCTTCTTGATATCCCCAATGGAGTCGCCAAGCTGTCGAGCTTAATCTTTTCCCGGTTTTTATAAATAAGTCTTTTTTACACTTATCAATATTAAACTTTACCCATTTAATACCAATCCTCAACTAAGGTTTAAAGAAAATCTGCTCTTTTTATCTTTGAAAACAATTTGGAGTTATCACCCAATCGAGGTTGGGAAATGGTTTAAGTTAAAACCAAATGGATAAATTTGGTTTTGATCTAGACATTAGTTTACATGGGAAAAAAAACGATTTTAAAGAAAAGGTTTTTGAAAAACTAGAGAAATGAATCTGGGGGTTAGGTTTTTTAAACCCTTATAAGTACCACCCACTTTCTAATTTTAGACTTAATTTCTTAAAAATCACCTTTTAAAAATTATCCTATGAAACGAAATTTAATTATTGATTAATAAATTAGGTTAAATTGAGTGAAACTATACTAAAGTGAAAAAATGGGTTTTTTCGTTTTTTACCGTCACCTCGTAAGTGCCCATATAGCTGCTATTCAAGATCAGACGTATTACTTCTTTTCGTAAAAATTACTATATTAGATTCGTTTTAATTTTGAAAATACGCTGAGTTTATGTTTTTAAGTAGATTTGATTTTACTAAGAAAGATCTAAAAGGTCCTAAATTCGAGTTTTATTTTTCGAAAATTCTAGAAAAAGTCTTAATTTGAAAAAGAATCGTTTACTTCTATTTATTTTAGAAAAAAAAAACGATTTTTCTAAGTGTCAAAATGATTTTTATTCATTAACATATTTTTATCTTATTTTTTTAATAAATATTATTATTTTTATTATTATTTATCATTATTTCTTCTTATCTAAATCTTTAATCTAAAATAAAATAATAATAAAAAATAACAAAACTAACTTTTCTATCTCTTTTCTCTTTTTCTCTTTTCTTCTTCTTTTTTTTTCTCTTTTCTTCTTCTTTTTTTTTAGTTTTTTTATAATTACATTTTCAAATACATAAGATACAAATAAAAAAAAAAACGTTACAAAATAATCAAATAGAAAAAGGCTAAACGAAGGAGTAAGGCGCACTGTTCAGATCTTGGAGGGAGCTTCGGGTCGGCTCCATCGGGTTTGGGTCAGATCTAGGTTGAGTTCAAGTCAACTCAAAAGTCCTCTTCAGCAACAACTCTGGAGATGTAAGGTTAGTGGTTTTTGGTGGTTTTTTTATGAGGGTAAGGGGTGTTTCATACACGATTTATTAGGAAAGGAAGGTCTAGAGGTGGTGCAACTGCATTTGGTGGTTGGAGGGTGGTGCAGTTGAGAGCAAACAGAAAGAGAGAGGTGATGTGAAGCTTAGTGGTGATGAGTAAGGGTAAGGGAGTGGTCGGCTTAGTGTCTTTAGTGGTGGCAAGCTCAGTTCAGGTGGCAACATAGTGTTGAGTACGGTGGCTAGAGGTAGTTCATGAGCTAGCCATGGGTTGTGAAAAGAGAGAGAGATTGGAAGAGAGAGAAAGAGGCTTGAATCAATTTTTATATGATCCATGTGTGTTTAAGAGTGATGATGGAGATCTTATTTATAGTTTAAAGAATCAAGCTAAGCTTAGGAAGTTCAAAATTTTCGAAAATCACCATTAATGCATGATGACCTGAAATTTTTTGTCAATTTTTTGAACTTGATTCTTGTTGGATAGAAGGATGAACTTAGATAATTTTTTATTCCAAATCAAAGAATGCTAAGTGCACTATACAATTTCACCATTAATGCAATGAGATTATATAGTAAACGGTGTCAAAAATGACCCCATACCAAGCATATTAAGGAAGGAAGAAACTAAAAATCTAGAAAAAAAATTAAGGAAGAAGATTAGGGGGCATCGGCCACTATAAGGCACGTGCAACACATTCGTGCATTGTACACACACAATTGAAAATGAGTACCCCTTTTTCCGTTTTTCTTTTAAGGGCCTTAGGCCTTGACCAAGCTATACGAACCAAGCTTAGCTTAGTCCAATCCGTACTCTCTCTCTCTCTCTATAGATAAGGGTACTTTGTACCTAACAAGATTCAAACCCCAAACCTCCATGCCAACTCCAATATAATGTCTAAGTGCTTATCCGTTATGCTGTTGGTATGTGTCTTGTTCATATGCGCAATTAAATTGCACATATAGACTAAGTTAATTTGGGCTAAATTCAAATCTAAGCCCTGACCCAACGACTCTCTCCTTATTTTTATTTAAATTAAAAATTGTATTCTATTAAACTATCTAAAAATTTTATTATCTTCTAAATTTATTAAATCCTCTATTTTTTATGACTTTTCAATTTTCATAATTTTCTACTTTTTTTTATTCTTTCTAAATTTCATATTTTTTGCTTTTTCATAAATTTTCCATTTTTTATGTTTTTTTTTTTCTAAATTTCTTATTTTTATTGTTATTATTTTTTTTCCATAATTAGGACCCTTTACTGTATTATAAAAATTCTAAAAATAAAATAAAATAAATAAGTAGGGGGTAGTGGGGGATGGGGAGCGCGATGGTGGAAGAGTGCAAAAATAGTATCTATAAACCTACCACAAAACATAGTTACATCAACTAGCTAATGAAAATTATAAAGCCTCCTAAGAAGACCTTACAGTTCTTACACAAAAAAAAAAAAAAAAACATCCTAAACATTGATCCATTTATTAGTCTTCAACTCCTCATTTCCTAACCCATTGGAACTAACTTGTGGATTATTGTAACAGGCATCCTCAGGTACTATTCTACACTTATAAAATAATCTATAGGATGTGAACTCAACTGGCTTAATAATAAAGGATAGAGTCATAAGAGTACTTTAACAAATATGGTGGTTCAATCATTACTTAAATGTAAATGCAACAAATAAATGATAGAGCATCCTACAATGTTTAATTGATTCATTATGAAGTTAGAGTAATTTCATTCATGTAAACCTAAATTTCAAGGAGTTTTAACACGACACTATTAGAATAAATCTAGGCTTATACAATGGAGAATACGCTTCTTCCTAAACAACATTTGAATTATGGATCCCAAACTGCAACCCCTTCTCTTATCACTTAGTTTGACTAAGGGTAGGAAAATGATCATTTCTGCTATCCTTACTGAATGTGTTGGTATTTAGTTTAACCACCTAATCGTTACCCCTATTGCGTTTTCGTAAATGTCAGGTTAGGCTTTAGTCGTCTTAAGATTAGTTTAGATTATAAAGTGAGTAGCCAAGTTCATACATACAAAACATGTTATGTTCAAGCAAAAAACAACACTCAAGGTTCACTCCCAACTATCAGTCAATAACACGAGCATATACATGGCATACGCATAAACACTCTAGCTACAACCACAGACAAGCACTTTTAATTCTCTAAGTATCCTGATATGAGACTCCCATATAATATTTAAGTATTGATCCCAACTTACCTGATGTCATCACAAGTTAATCTTGCTTCTTATGCACAATCCCTTTATAAGTCCCTAAACAATCAATATAAATATTTTAGTTTTTACTTAAATAGAGAGTATGTGATTACTTTTTAATGTCTTACATATAGTTTAGATGGATTTATTAAGTCTTAGATTAAATTTTAGCTTATGACTGAAGTCTTTGAATAAGGTTCTAAACATTAATCTTAGTATACTTTTTTAGCCTTAGAGCCTTCTATATAAGTATTTGATCAATAATGTTATTATAATTTTTATTTTAGAACTCTATGTGAAAGTATTTGGAAATAGTTTCGTTAATCATAAACTAACTAAAGATATATCTAAAAATATCTTTATTGATTAAGAACTCTCTGAGGAGGTATTTAAAGACAATCTTACTAATTAAGAATTCTCTAGTTAACCTACAAATGCTATATCAACCAAGTATTTCATATCACATAACTCTCTAATTAAGTCTCTATATTAGAAATTAACTTACTATTCTAATATGTCAACCTTTAGAAAAACTGCTTGAATAGGGTTATTTTATAAGTTTACTCAAAATAACTCATCTAACATCATATTTTAGATTACGGACAGTTATATCATGTTCATAAATTAAGGTTATCATACTAAGTAACACTATATTACCAAATTCTTCAAATTCACATACTTACCTATTAATGTATTATTCCCATAACCACCCATTTGTCCAAATTTCATCTTCAACTCAAACACACAACTCCATATTGATCTTCACAATAGGATATGATTTAAGTACATCTCAAAACCTAATACCAAGGGTTTCACTAAACTTCATAGACCAAATCTTAAGGAAAATAGCAATTTTCATCCAATTTAAAGGCTAAAGGATCTTTAAAAATTATGAAAATTATTTTTGTTCAAAATCTCTTTATACAATATTCACATGCAATATAAGTACTCTCTAAAAAAACTTTTGACTTAGAAACTATTTTAATAGGACTATTTAAATCGATTTTGAAAATTGATCAGTTTTGTTTAATTTCTTAAGAAAGTACTATATCTACATAAAATTTTTTCAATCTAATTTTTTCCCGAAAATTATATATATAAATATGTATAAATAAAATTTTCTATAATTTTCCAAATTAATTTAATATTTTTATCAATTTAACTAAAATCAAAGAGAAAACTAAACTCACCAGAAAATTAGCCTCCGGCCACCACCCTATTGACATCACCAGGCGCTACCTCTATTATTAGGGGTTAGTGGTGGTTCAATCCCAAGTTGCCACCATAATTGGGTTCCATCAATTCGCCCGGTTTATGCTGTATTATTTTCCAATTTTTCCAAAATTTATTCCTACTTGTTCTTCTTAATCTAATAATTTTCATAGGTTACTAAGAAGCCTATTGATCATCTAGAGAGTATTGGTGACAATTCCTATGTTATTATAATGAAATATGGTATTTTCTCGCTCCTAAAAGCTTGAGTATCCCTAAAATCATGCATGTTAGGTGTCTTAATTATAATTTCATCAGTCTAGAGCTATTCAACATCCTTCATAAGCCTGTTTCATCTATAATCTAGTTATTTTATCAATTTATCCTTCTTTAAATTATTTATCCTATAGTTATTTGGCTAATAATAAGTATGTTAGAGTATTTAGTGCATTTTCGAGTATTTAAATATGTATAATAATTGTACTCAAGATAGACATACTATAATTATATATTATTTTAGGTCATTTTATAATTCTTATATCAAATTAATTTATCTCTAATGTTTGATTATTTCCATTAACTAATTTAAGTACTTATACGGGTAAATAACAATATAAT
Organism: Lumnitzera racemosa; assembly: GCA_024138005.1. Taxonomy (NCBI): domain Eukaryota; kingdom Viridiplantae; phylum Streptophyta; class Magnoliopsida; order Myrtales; family Combretaceae; genus Lumnitzera; species Lumnitzera racemosa. The sequence goes on along the minus strand of JAMXBC010000004.1, from coordinate 24,700,827 downwards.
GTAATTTAATAAAATTATCTATTTTTAGCTACAATTCTATTATTTTATTAAATTTCAACATTCCAGACTCACGAGTACCCTCGTCTAATTTCTAGAATCTATACGTGAAGTATTTCCTTAATTGGTTGACTCCCACCTAGGCCCATATCATTGGCTTGGAATCTAACACGTAAGACTACAAACTCTCGAAAGCGACATAAGACTAAAGAAATCCTATACATAATTTTATAGGGCTTACAGATATTCTGACTCTAGGCTGATCTATGGTCTCCTTATCTTGCACTTTGGTGAGCTCATCAGAAACTTCTTTCTCATCCTTCTTATTTTTAGCCTACAAGTATTTCCCACTTTGACAGGTTACCACCTTGACTTTTTCTCTAAGACTTTCTTTAGTGTTCCTAAGCAATGATCCTTATTGTCTCACATTTAACATTTTAGCAAGCTAACCAATCTGATTCTCAAGATTATGAATGGAAGCATCTTGGTTCCTTAAAGAGGCCTTCGTTTGTTGCATGTACATCTCATTAGATTGAATGTATTTTTCCTAAAGACTTTATAATCTTTTTTTCTAAAGTAATTACAGGAGCTACGGGGTATTGAAATCTAAGTAGAAGTAAGTTTGATCTTTGTTAGAGCTAGTTCCCTGCTTGCTACTACTAGCCTTGACCTTGATTTTAGCCTCCTTATGAAAGATTAGGGTGATCTCTCTACCCCAAGTTGCAGGTATTACTGTAAGGGTCATCTTGAGATCTTAAGGGTTTCCCTAGAAAATCCACTTACTCAGTCTGTTAATTTCCTACAAACCTTTTTTGATCAAAATTATTAGAATTGATTTGCAATTGTTGTGAATTGGTGGAGAGTGATTCAATCTTCTTACTTAACATTTCCACCTAAGTGGCTAAACAATGAATGGCATTAAGCTTAAATATACCCATAGATTTTGGCTTTCCCTAAGGATTTTTCCTACTAGTGGTTGTTCATGGCCATTCCTTTTATCAAAGTCTAAACTTCTTCAGGCATCTTATATCGAGTGTACCTCTAGCTACTATCTCTATCATTTTCCTTATATAGGGGTTAAGACCATTGTAAAAAGTTTGGATTTCCATCCAAAGGGAGAGGCCATGGTGTGGATACTGCCTTAGTAAGTCCTTAAAGTGTTGTTGAGTATCATATAAGGTCTTACCCTCTATCTAGGGAAAAGAAGAGATGTTGGCTTTGAGCTTTGCAATTTTAGTAGGTGGAAAATACTTTTCCGAGAATTTTTCTACCAGTTCGTTCCATATTGTGATCAAACTCCTTACCAAGGAATTCAACCACTACTTAACTAGGCTACGTATAGAAAATGGGAAGAGGTATAGCTAGATAGCATTGTCAATTGCCCCATTAATCTTAAAGATGTCACATATTTCCAAAAAGCTAGAAATATGTGCATTAGGGTCTTTGTCTTGTAAGCTATCAAACTGTACGAAATGTTACACCATTTGAATAATGTTTGACTTGATTTCAAAATTGTTTGCTGCAACAGCTAACCTATTTATACAAGATTCAGCGCTAATCAATAAGGGTAGGGAGTAGTCTGACATAGTTCAATTTTGCTCCCCGTTATTGGCCATAACGTCTTAGGTAAGCTTTTGTGATTAGATTCGTGCTCTTCTTCTTGATCCTTTACTTCACCCTCTATCAACTTAACCTCGTCTTTACTGGTCTATGACTTGAGTGTTTTTCCTTTAAAGTCTCTCAAACGCCGGCTATCATAATCTAACAAAATTCCCTAAAGAAGCATTAAATAAGCGATGCAAAATTAAGGTAATGCAATTTTTGAAACGACCATATCACTTCATCTTGTCACTTTTTGAGCTTTATAATCTTTTCATGCCATCACCAAGTTTGGGAATGACATGACTTAAGACATGGTCATGTCCTTATGTTATGTCACATTCTAACCATCCTCAAAATTGGTTAAATTCTTTATTGGAAACAATATAGTTATATTGTTTGGTCATGTTAATCTTCAAAACTTCAAAACTTCTTCATTTTAGCTCAAAATTGAGTTAAACATGTTTTTATTTTTTCATTTCTTTGGTAGATCGTTCCAAAACCTTCAAAACAAGATTTTACTTAATTAAGTATCATTTTATCAAAATAAACTAAAAATTCAAACGAAAATTATTAGAAATTACTCCATAAATTCTAAGTAATTAGGATCTTATCAAACTTTCCCACACTTAATAGTTTGCTTATCCTCAAGCAAATAGATCAAAGAAAAATTAGGATAAGAATTCTTACTAAAAATTATCACTCTTAAGGAGATTGGCAAAAAATTAATGCTTAACTTAGAAAAACAATTTCATAAGATTAACTTGCAAATTCACTCAAAATTCTTAACTCATTATACTCAATCTCTTTTATAATGCTCAAAGGACACTAGGTACCAGATTTCACAAGCTAATCTATATAAATTAAAGTTTACTCGGATCATTTAATCAAGGATTTCCATACTCAAAAGGAAAAAAGTCATAAAAATTATATCCTACTTAGATAAAATGTATAAAGCTCTCTCTTCTATCTCACTAAGCAATACAATTCAAATTAAACATACTTTATATCCATTCATCTTTAGATCACTCCCCTAGTATTTATTTTCATTAAAAGGCTTTGATTCACTTTATTCATTCATGTATAATTCATTCATTTGTGACTGGATTCCATTAGTAACATAATTCAACCTCGCTCTTCTAACTAACCAAGGTGAATTGATACCAATTTATCCTCACACCGACTAATAGAAATAACCTTGCTCTTCTAAGGAATTAAGGTTGATCTTTACTGACATGATCAATTTTTTTTTCATTGTTTTTTTTTTTCATTTTTAGCCTCCTATTACTTTATGATTTTTGTAAGGGAATTTTCCATAAAACAAACTTCATTTGTGTGTTTACTAAAGAGTATAAAGCTCTAAAGACTTCCAAGAGAGTAGTACGCATTAAAGTAAGTTTTGAAAATAGTCATGACTAACTCCTAATTAGTGATGGTGTTCTAATCCTGGGTCTTAAAATTCTAGGGTAAATAACCTGTAACTTTACTTTATAAAGATTTCACCAATCAACTCTGACATCATGTGACTTAATCATTAAAGATCAAGTATCAAAGTACTTAATAGAATTCATTGGAAGTTGTCAATTCTCAAATTATTGCAAGTCAACCAAAACAATTGGGTTAAATGCAAAAAAGTGGTCTCCTAAAGATCAACAATTTCCGTATCTTTTTCCTTACACTTAAAACTGTATATTATCCTCAATGTATAAAATAAGTCATTCAATGGAAAATATATCAACCAAACAAATATGGGGTAAGAAGATATAAAAGTGGGAAAAAGAAAACTAATACTCTCTTGGAATTGAACAAACAAAGAAGCACGAAGTAGTAATGTCCAATAACCATCTCTAAATAAAAGCTTCCAAGTTCCATTTCTAAGACTTTGCACAAGACTTCAATGAATACCAACAAAGAAAAAAAAAACTAAGAAAGCAAAAGAAACTAAAAAAAAAAAACAAAAACAAAAACAAAAAATGAAATCCAGTAATAAGTCCAAGTGTACAATTATCAAGTACATCCTAATCATAAAAAGCAATGAAAAAGTAGCCAACTCATCCACATCATCCTCCTAATCATTTCATCACCATCCTCATCAAAATTTGCATCCTCTTCATCATCATCCTCACCCTCATCAACTTCTTCACTTGAATTGTCCTCCTAACTTAAACCTTAGTTCACAATGCCATGCTCCTATTCAAAAGAAAATAAAATTCAAGTTATTATGTTGTTGACCAAAAGTTTTCCCATACTTAGAACAAAGAACTACACCAAAATTATAATGAAGTGTGGAAAAAACGAAACTATAACTCATTTAGGCCTTTTATCAAACACTTGATACACATACAAAATGTAGTTGTGTTCTTAAGAAAATTTTGATACTATTCTCACAACTATTAATACAAAAGAGATTCCAGGCATGCTCAAACACCTAATTCCTCAATTACATGAATGAATAACACTTTTATATTAATTAACACTAAAACCTTTAGTGTTAAAAAGAAGAACAAAGCATATAAATCAAGACAATCCAACACTTCCACTCTTGAAACTTAAACTCTATCATAACCAAATCTTTTTAGTTGTGCTACAACTACAACGAGGGCAGTACCTTAGAAGCTAAACGAATTGTCAAATCTTTACATGCAATACATTATCAAAATAAGCATGACACAAGTGGAGATTGGGGTACTTACCTTGTTCTTGAAGTAAAGTTGAACTTGATGGGTAGAAGTGTAACCCCCTTGTGATGCAAGAATTGAAACAAGTGTGTGTGGTGTAGTGTGGGCAAGAGAGAAGAGGAGAGAAGAGAGGAAAGTGAAAAATCGTATGTTCATAAGGAGATGAAATTTGTTCATTCCCTTTTATAGTATGAGTGACATGATTAAGAGACAAGACCGTGTCTCCTAGTGAGACATGAGACATAATCATGAGACATGATTGTATCTCTCGGTCATGTACCTCTCCGTAGTTACGCAAAAAGGAGCCTTAGAAACGATATGACCATGAGACACAATCATGTCTCTTGGTTATGTAACTGGCTAAACATGATTTTATTTTAATTTTATCAGGAAAACTATGTCTAGCCTAATTGCATAAATTTAAGTGAATAAAAGTAAAAGAAATAAAAATATTTAAATAGAAAATAAATCTAAAAATTCTAATGCAAAAATTAAAGTACCAACATAAAATAATTGAATGTTGTGAAAATAAATTATAGACTTAGTTACCTCCCAAGAACGCTATATTTAATGTTGATAGCTCAACGAAATGCGTAATTATTGACTTACCTTAATTCAGGTGGAGATGGATCTAATGCGTATTGTAACTAAGAATAGATAAGGCCAGTAGCAAGGATGGATCCAAGCTTACCGAAAGCTTGAAGAGGGTGGTGAGGAATGCGTAAAAGAATGAAGATGTGAATGAAAAGTAAGCAAAAACCTATGAATAACTCCAAAGGATATAATGCACTAAAAGAACTTCCGAGGACTCATGGCACAACTCGATATGATACACGAGTTGGTCTGGTGATGTTAATTGCCATCTAGCCTTACTTAAGGGTTAAGATAAGAGTAATACAAAAGTAAACAAACAGTGTTTATGAAAGAAAATATTAAGCGTATTAATGATAATCTGATTAATTGTGGCTACATGTATAAGGGGTATTTATACTCAAGAACTTAAGGTAACTTACCTAAAAGGGAAAAGAAAAAATGGGTATTGCCTAAAAGAAGTAATGTATGAGAATACAAAAGGATAAAAATAAATAATCAAGATAAACATTGATTAGTGTAGCAAATTATATACGTAGTTCTATAACGTGGCAGAGTTGTATTGGTAATACTATTGGAGGATATAAACAAAAGAGTACAATCAGATTGCTTGTTTGAATGAGGGTGATTGAGGATTAGTCCAGGGTCTCTCTCTTAGTCTCTCAATAAGGGTGATGCCAAGTAACTGATCAGTTTAAACATGAGTGTGTAAGCATATATGGTTTGGCTGTTATCTCGGTAATCTATAATTCAGTACACAACTTTTAAGAAGTGGGTAGTCATACAATTCGGCATGCAGAGTCAATCAGCAAAGAGATATTTGGCTTGGTAAGGTGCTGGAGTAAAGGTTCAGTGAACTCACTTTTCAATGGGGTCAAAGGCCAGAGTAATTCCATCATTGCTTGGTTAATTGGATTGGGTCAAATCCAAATTTCTTCTATTAGTCCTTCAATTAATATGCGGTAGCAATGTTAACAGGTAGTAAATCCTATAATCTTTAGGTTAATTGTGGATTGACATAATCCTAAAATTTATATCTAGCTCTTGCAGATTAGATTGTCCTTCATGTTACATTTTAAAAATTTATTCATTTAAGGTACTCCAACTCTAATTGTTGAATTAGTCTTCTAACAACTTTGGCCTCACTCTTCAATAGCTTAGTTTTATATTTCAATGAAATTTTCATTGTGAAGGGGAAATATACTTAGCTCTAATAAGAAGGTACCTTCTACCCTTGGCTTTTTAATTCTTCTAATAGCTAGTATATATCGAAGGAATTTGTAGATGTATAAGGACATAGACTTAGGCTTTGAAGTAGGGTCTTTTCTTGGATACAATGATAAGGGTTAATCGGCAACTGGATTAACATAACACTTGAGGGTTCTAAGGGTTTAGTACTATCGTTGTAATGATCAACCATTAGCAAGAAGACATCCCAAACAGCTAATTTCTTTCCCACTGTAGCTTGGAATAACGATCCCAAAGTATGGTTGACTACCTCTGTTTAGCCATCATTTTAGGGGCGATAGGAAGTGCTGAATAGTAGCTTAGTCCCAATTCGTCACTATAGAGTTCTCGAAAACTAGCTTAAGAACTTTGTGTCTCTATCTAATACTACACTCCTTAGTACACCATGTAGCCAAACAATTTCTTATAAGGAAAGAGAAGTAATAGCTGAAGCATCGTTAGTTTGGAGTAAGGCACAAAGGGTGCCATCTTGCTAAACCTATCCATGATAACCATTACAGAATTTTTTTCCTTGGATAGTTCATGGTAATCCAAAAACAAAGCCTATGCTCAACACAGCCCATAGTCTCATCGAAACAGGCCAAGGCATTACTTTCCCATGCTTAGCTAGACATTTAGCTCTCTTACACACAACATAACCTTCTACAACTTATGTACATCATGCCTCATTCTCAGCTAGAAGAAATGATCATTCAATAGTTCATTGGTTCTTCTCTCCTTCAAATGCTTAGAGAGTCCTCTACTAAAGGCTTTCCTGATCAATAATTCCCTTAGTGAATAGGTTGGAATTCATAATTTCCCTCCTCGAAACAAGTATCCATCTTCCATATGATACTCGTCCATGGTCCTTCCATCGATACAATGTGCAAGTATGGGTCTAAAGTGTAGATCCTTAGTGTACTATTCCTTAATGCTTGTAAACCCAAACAATCTCATCTATAGTACGATAAGGAGCACATATCTTCTCGAAAGAGCATTTGGAACCACATTGCTCTTTCCTTGTTTGTATTTTATTAGAAAATTAAATCCTTGGAGGAATTCGACCCATCTCACTTGCTGCTTCAACAACTTCGTTTGACTTCGAAGGTACCTTAAAGATTCATAGTCAGTATAGATGACAAATTCTCTCAACAGTAGATAATACTACCATACCTATAGTGCTTGGATCAATGCTAATAATCCTTTATCATATACAAAGTAGTTCAGTTGAGATCTCCTAAGCTTTTTACTATGGTAGGAGATTGGTCGACCTTCCTACTTTAAGACAACGCTTATTCTAATGTCTAATGCGTTACATTCTAGCTCAAATACTTTCTTGAAGTCAAGTAAAAATAGCAAACGTACGGAGGTCAATCTTTCCTTCACCTCAGCAAAGCTTCTCTCCCCCTTTTCTCCCTATCAAAAGTCAGTGTTCTTCTTTGTTAACTTAGTAAGTAATATAACGAAGGTGCTAAAATTCCTATTAAATCTTCTATAGAAGGAAGCTAATCTATGGAAACTTCTCACCTCTACATAAGTAGGAGGGGTCAACCACTTGAAGATTATTTAGATCTTCTCGTCATCTACTTATAAGCCTCCTCCACTTACGACATAGCCTAAGAATGCCACTTAATGCTAGCAAAGCAACATTTCTTAAGATTTCCAAATAATCTCTCGACACAGAAGACATTCAATACGACATGGAGATGTTCATAGTAACTCAGCATGTTAGCACTTTACGTTAGGATGTCGTTAAAGTAAACTACGACACACTTCCTCATTAGATTTCTTAGCACATGGTTCATTAGTCGCATAAAAGTGCTTGAGGCATTCAACAAACTAAATGGCATAACCATCCACTCATAGAGGCCATGCCGAGTTTAGAACACAATCTTCCATTTATCTCCTAGCTTCATATGAATTTGATGGTAGCCATACTTCAAATCAATCTTACTGAAGATCTTAACTCTACTCAATTCATCCATCATGTCTTCTAATCTCGAGATATGATACCTGTATTTATCATGATCTTATTCACTGCGTGGCTATCAATACATATTTGCTAGGTTCCATCCTTTTTTAATACTAAAAGTGCTGGAATTGTACTAGGGTTGTGACATTCGTTAACATAACCTCTCTCTAATAGCTCGTTGACTTGTTATTAGAGCTTAGAAGCCTATTCGAGACTCATCCTATAAGTTAGCTTATTTGATAGGGCAGTGTTGGGTATTAAGTTGATGAAGTGTTCTATGCCTTGGATTGGGGGTAACCCTTTGGGTTACTATTCTAGGAATAGATCAGTATATCAATCCATCAGCGCTCTCACTTCCAAGGGTAGTTTACCCTACTCCTTCAACTATAATAGATGCCTAACCAACATGAGGGTTAACTCGTGGGCATTGATGGCCTCTTAAAGCTTAGCTCGACTCATTATCAAAGTCCTCTTTGATTTACGAGTAAGTTTTGTCTATAGTTTGTTAACTTTACTTGGCAGCATCGAGTTTAACATGATTTTCCTGCCATCCTTCTCAAATGTATATATATTTTTATATCCATCATGGATGACTATTGAATAGCCATGGTCAGCTAAGTAATACGTACGAAGTGCACATGGGCAACACATCATAGAAAATCTCATCAGAGTAATTTCTAACAATGATCGGCAGTAGTACCTCTCTGAGTAACATATAGTGTTCCCTTCTAACTCAACCAATGTAACTTATATGACGTCGGCTGTCCAATAATCGACAACTTCAACCTTATGATCAGATCAATTGATGTCACATTGGTATGACTTTCACTATCTGCAATTAGCCTACTCACTTGATCGTTCACCCCATAGGTGATATGAAACAAGTTCTCCTTAGGTTCCAAGTTCATTGTGCATAAAACAACCAAGATTAATTTATCCAAGTCCTCAATAAACACATCTTCCTCAATCATTTTATTCTCTTAAGAAACATCTTTCTCGACATTGTTCTCTTCCTCTAGTTCCTCATCAATAGTTTTCACTTCCAGCTCAGGGATGTCTCCATTAATGACTATAGTCCTTCAGTTTTAGCATTAAACAACCATATGTTGAAACCCTTAGCACTTAAAGTACTTAATCTAACTCATCTTCCAACCAAATCCTTTCCTTTTCTCATAAGTTTAGGTTGGTACATCACTATCAAGTCGACCCTTCTATTTAGCTCAAACATCTACCTTTCGAATCAACTCGATACTTAACTAAGCTCGATGAATTCCCTAAACTAGTTAGCTTGATTAATAGAATGGTTAGTTGGCAGTCTATTCGGTAATCAGCTTCTTCTCTACCTCTCTACTTGCTAAGCAATTCGTACAACTTTAGCCATTATAGCGAGTCGTTGGAGTTCCATAAGGTCTTAGATATCACTCCTTAAGCCAATAAGGAACTTAGAGACTATTTGTGTTCATGGTTCCTCCACTTCACAATGAATCGTAAGCATTTGGAATTCTTGAACATACTCATCAACAGTTTGGTCTCCTTGCCTCAACTCTTGAAGCCAAGTAAATGTGTCTCACATATAAGTATCTAGCATAAATTTATTTTTTAGTATTCTCTTCATCTCAAGCCAAGTATTAATCTCTTTGTATCCTTTTTATCTCCTCATAGCTTAGAAATTCTTCCACCATGTGGTTATATATCTAGAGAACTCAATAGCAATAATTATCACTTTCTCGTAATCCTTATATTGGCAATAATCAAACACATGCTCCACCTTCTCTTACCATTCTAAGTATTCATCTACACTTGCAGACCTATTGAAGCTTTGAATCCAAAGCTTGGACGTCATATGGTCAAATGCTTTGGGTGCTCACACTTGTTCTTCTTCTTCATAATACTCTTCCTTATCCTCGTCTCTTAGATCTCCTAAGTCAATTCTTCTTCTTACTCATATACCTACTCTTTCACCTCGAACTTGTTGAGCTAGGTTCTAACCTCTAGTAAGTCAGGCAACTTATAGGGTGTTAGGCACTGCTTCAACAGGTCGATAAGCCAATGTATGAACAACTTAGGTTAAATCCTCCAAGAGGTTAGCTATCTCATTAAGTCTTTCGTCAATACTCCTAAGGTTACCTTGAGACTATCAGCCATGGTAGACAACACCACCGTTGTCATCCCCAACACTAACATTAACACTTAGGTCCATTATTTTCTCTAATAGATTTTAGTTTTCAAGATCTTCAATTAGGTGTTACTGCAAACACTTCTACAAACCAAAAGCTCAATGACCAACAAACACAACAAAACCTGCTCAGTTTCATATGCACAAAATAGAGTATAGATAGAACTTCAAAACAAACTACTACAACTCAAATGAAACCTCTGCCTTGATACTAAGATGATGTATACCACAGTCAAGAATAGACAAGGTTGGTAACAAGGATGGGTCTAAGCTTATCGAAGGCTTGAAGAAGGTGATAGGGAATGCGCGAAAGAATAAAGATGTGAATGAAAAGTAAGCAAAACCCAACGAACAGCTCTAAAGGATATGACGTACTAATGGAACTTCCATGGACTTACAGAACAGCTCGATATGACGCACTAGTTGGTTCAATGAGGTTATTCACTACCTAACCTTACTTAAGGATTGGGATACGAGTGAAACAAGAGTAAATAAACAGTGTTTACGAAAGGAAATATCAAGTGTGTTAATGATAATCAGATTATTTGCGACTACTTATACAAGGAGTATTTATACTTGAGAATTTAGGGCAACTTGCCTAAAAGGGAAAAGACAAAAAGTGTATTGCCCAAAAGAAGTAATGTACAAGAATACAAAAGGATAAAAATGAATATTAAGAAAAAAAAAACAATGATGAGTATAGTAGATTCTATACGTAGTCCTGTATACGTGGCGAAGTTATATTAATGATATTGTTGGAGGATGCAAACAAAAAAGTACAATTAGATTGCTTATCTAAGGAAGGGTGATTAAGGATTAGTCTGAAGTCTCTCTCTTAGTCTCTCAGCAAGGGTGATGTTGAGCAATTGGTCAGCTTAGACATAAGTGTGTAAGCATACATGATTTAGCTGTTGTCTCGATAATCTATAATTCGATACACAACTTTTGAGAAATGGGTAATCACATGGCTCGGCATGTAGAGTGGATCGGCAAAGAGATAGTAGGCTTCGGTAGGAGTTGGCTAGAGAAGGAAGATTCACCTTACCAGTCCCTCTAATCCGCGGGCTTAATTACGAGTCAAAGGCTCAGTAGCTGAACTCCTATCATTAATCTCTTTCCTTACATCGCTTTCAAACTCCTCACACAAGAATAACATTTCCCATTTTCCATTAGTCCAATAAATTATATTTTCTAGGTGTGTGGCTTCCCCTATCTTTCTTCTTATTATGCCATTCATCAAACTCGTAACTTTTAAGTTTCTTCTTTTTTCTTGCTTTACGCTTCGATGTAGTTGTCACTAATAGCTTTGATTTCCTCACTACAAAGGTATGTTCCAAGTGCTTTCTTGTTTGTTTCCATTCCAATACCGGTGGCTCTACTTTGAAAAGCTCTAACTTTTCTTCCTATCGTATGCAAAATGGTTCAAACTCCTTCTTTACCACACTAGATTCATTAACTCCCAACTAAGCTACAACTTTAGGTGTATTAAGGGTTTTCACCATCTTTCCATCTCCCTTTTCCAAGCAATGATTCACTGGTTCTTTAACAAGTGTTCTTGTAAAAATATAACAACAACAATACAAGTAAAATTCACATTATAGCTTGTACCCTTTGAGTTAAGGGTCTTCTACATTGAATCTGAATTTCAGAAAGCAATATCTTCATCTTTAACCCTTAAGATGAACTTACGTTTGCTTACATCATATACAGCCCTAGTAATAGTTAAGAAGGGTTTACCCAAAATTAATGGAATCTTAAGATTCTCATCTGTATTAAGGATAACAAAGTCCATAGGAAAAAGAAACTTGTCAACTTGCCCCAAAACATCCTCTATAATGCCTTTAGGGTATGTGATAGACTTAAAAACTAATTAAATGCACATGCGTATTGGTTTAGGTTCTCCTAACCTTAGCTTTTTGAACAATTTGTATGGCATCAACTTAATACTAGCCCCTAAATCAGTTTTAGTGATTTCGTATTCTCTTTTGATTTTAGTGACTCCATGGCCTTCTTACCCTTGACTTCTACTTCTTTCTCTATTACTTCCCCACCATCCTTCTACTTAAGTTGTAGCTCTTTACAACTTCTTAAGGTTACTACATTGTCATGTTCCTTATGGTTGATCTTGATGCTCCTTAGGAATGTCTCTTGTTGCCTTTCAAAGAAAATTTTTGCAAGCTGACCTATTTGATTTGCTGAATTACAATTGGAAGCTTCTTGATTCCTTAATGATGTTTCAATGTTGGATAACTTAATCTCATTACCCCGAATATATTTAGTGAGAAGTTTTTCCAAATCAAGCTTCTTCTCTCGAGTTGGTGAAGTTGGTAGTGGTTTTTGAAATCCAGATAAACCAAAGTTAGTCTTTTTTTTTTTTTTTTACCTTGATTCTAATTTGCCTATGAGAAGTTAGGGTGATTCCTCCAACTGAGATTATAAGTATTGCTAAAGGGGTTATTCTACTACTTAGATGAATTTCCTAAATAATCACTTGATCCACTTGTTCTTGTGTTCCATACCCCTACATGTTAAAATCACTTAAACTGGTTGTACTTATTAAGGGCCAATGGAGAGTACATCAATCTTCTTAATCAGTAGATCTACCTTAACAACTAAACTAGTGGCTAAGCCCACATCACGAATTCTTACAACCCTTTTCTTGACTCTATTGTTTTCCCACTAGTAATTGTTAATCACCATTCTTTCAATCTTGTTTTGAACTTACTTAAGTGTTTCTGTATTCAAAGTACCTCTTATAGTCACATCAATCATTTGTCTCATAGGTAAGTTGAGACCATTATGAAAGGTTTGACTCTATGTCTAAAGCAGGAAGCCATGATGTGGGCACCTCCTAAGTAAGTCTTTGAACTACTCCTACGTATCATATAAAGTTTCGGCTTCCAACTAAGCAAAGCAAGAAATGTTATTCCATAGGTTGGCAGTCTTTGCTAGTGGAAAATACTTCTCCAAAAATTTCCACCAAATCATTCCAAGTTTTTATTAAGTTCCATATTAAGGAGTTCAACCACTGCTTTGCTCTGCCCCTCAATGAAAAAGTGGATAGCCGCATTTAGATAACATTGTCCATGGCTTCGTTAATTTTAAATGTGTCACAGATCTATAGAAAACTAAAGATGTGAGTGTTAGGATCTTCATCTTAGAAGCTATCGAACTAAACATATTATTGCACCATTTGTATGATATTAGGTGCAATTTGGAAGTTATTAGCAGTGATGGCTAATTTGTTGATACTGGAGTTAGCCCCAATAAGTGTAAGCTTGGAATAATTGGACATGATTTGGTTTGTGTCATTACCATTATTGACCATTGGTTTAGGATCTTGTAGTTGATATTGTAATAGATTGAGTGATAAATCTTCTTGATTGATGAATTGATCGTTTACCTCTTTACCCTCTCCCTTAACCTCAACAATATCCCCATCTTTTAAGATAGCTATTATTTGTCTAACATGCAATCTCAACTTCTGAAGGGATGTCCTTTCAATTTTAGGATCACGCTCTACCAAATCTTTCAGATTGCTTTAGGTCATGCACAAGGAGAAGAAAAATAAAATCAGTTGCAACTCAAAGCAATAAAATAAAGTAAGAAAAACAAAGAAAAAGATGGTTAAAATAATAAACCAACCCATGTTCTTAATATCTAAGTCCTCGACAATGGCGCCAAAAACTTAATGCATGAAAATTAGGTAAGTGTACCTATCGTTTAGTAATATAGTTCAAAGAAGATATGCAATCGTACAAAGATAACGATTACTAATACTAACTAGTTCTTTATTACTTAACCAACAAATTTGAATTCAAGAAACATAAAGAACCTAAACTATATTGCAGCAATTAATAAATTTAACAACCAATTTAGATTCGATCAAGAACCTAAACAAGAAAGCAATCAATTTGTAATTTAACTCGAGATTCGATGGAGTGCCAAAATCGTTGTTTCCCTTAAACTTATACATATGACTTTTACAAAGAACAATCTAATTTAGTGTAAATACCTAATTTTTACCACCCCCACCCCCCGCCCCCCCTTTTATTTTTATTTTTATTATCTTATTTTTCCTTTTTTTTTCCTCAATAGGTCCTAAATTAGGAAAAACACAAAAAAAAGGAAATTAAAGAAAACCCAAAAAAAAAAATTAAAAAAAAATTTAGGAAAAATAAAAAAAAATACAAAAAATAAAAAATAAAAATTAGAAAAAATCAAAAAAATTTAGAAAAAATAAAAAATAAGAAGTTTAGAAAATAAAAATTGAAAAAAAAAATTAGAAAATTGAAAAAAAATAAAAGATTATAGAAAATAATAATTTAATTGGATATATTTTTACTTTTTTTACATAAGTTTGAAAAATAGGTCGTTAGGCCTAATCTTATATTTGAATTTAGCCTAAGCTGACTTGGTTTATATGTATAAGTTAATTGTACATATGGACAAGATATATGCCAATAGCCTAATAGATAAACACTTGAACTTAGTATTGAATATTAAGCATGAGGTCTTGAGTTCAAATCATAAAAGAGGAAAATAAGGTTTTTTTTTTTTATTTTTCATCAAATCAAAAACTGTCATGTATCAAGATCTTATTGTGCCACATATCTTAACATGTGGTAGTGTCGAGTTGGACAACCATGCTGACATGGTGCCACGTAGCATACTACGTCAACCACCACATGTCACTATTGATACATGAAACCTTGTGACCGGTTGGATTAGCTGACGTAACACCATGTCAAACAATTTTCTCTCCCTTTCCCTCCCCTTTCCTTCTCTTTCCTTATCCTTCCTTCATTTTCTCCATATTTTTCGTACATTTCCTCCTTAGGCAACTAGTTTCAATGCGATTTTCGAACCTCTTTTTGTTACAATTTCACCAAATCAATAGCGAAATTGCAAACTAGGCATGCCCTAGTTTCATTTTCAATTGAAATCCCATCCTCATTCATCCATTCATTTGCCTAAATCAAGCTTAGAAAATCATGGAAAGTCAATGTTCAACCCAAGGCATTAATGGCAAATTTCAGCCATTAACGAGCTTTCCAAGCTTATGTAAGCCTAAGAACCTATAAATTAGACCCCCTATCCTTGTTTGAAGGAGAATCATAAACAACTCTCTCTCTCTCCTCTTGTTTACTCCTTCTACCAAACCCTCTCCCCCTCTCTTCAACTTCCTTTCTTTAACCATCCTTGGAGAGAACAACCACCCTAGCTAGCTCCACCACCTCACATGGTTCCAAACCCAACTCATCTTGTCCTTCGCCGTAACCCCTATCTGTACCGTACATCACCAACCCCCAAACCCTAACCACCATGTTGCTCCCTCTTTAAACCACCATCTTCAACCACCTTAGGCCCAAACCAACCCTACAGTTGAGCTCGCCTAGTTCCTTAACTCCAAAACCAATCACCAACTTACCTCCAGCAACCCCCAAGTAACGAAAAGCTCCACCATCACCGACCGCCCCTTACCAACACTACCTAAACCACCTTTAAAAGCCACGGCATCAAGCCTACCTCCTATCCTTAATTCAAGACCAATTACCTACTCACCTCCAGTAACCCACAAGTGACGAAAAGCTCCACCATCGTCGATTGCCCCTTACTAACACCACCTAAACCACCCTCAATGGCCATGGCATCGAGCCTACCCCCCTATCCTTAATACAAAACATATAAAAAACACCTCTCCCATTTGTTTCGGTATCTGAATCAATTCGAATTGAGCCTTGTGGTTGCTGTTGAGCTTAAAGAGGAACCAAACCTAACCCAAATTCGAAGACTCGACCTAAAGTCTAGCCTACAACCTAACCCAATGACTCAAGACTGACCCCTAACCAGAATCCGTGCGCTAACTCAAGACCGACTCGTGACTCGATCCATGCCTACTTCTTAATTCAATTCTCTTTGAAAAATTTTTTCTTTTTATTTATTTATCTATTATTGTTATTTATTATTTCTAATATGTAATCAAATGTAAATGTAATAAAAGGAAAAAAGGGGGGGGGGAAGAGAAAAAAATAAAAAAGAAAAAAAGGGAAAAAAAAAAGAAAAGAAAAAAGAAGTTCATTTATTTTTTTTTTTAGTTTAATAAAAAATAAAAATAAGTACAATAAAAAAATAATAAATAAGATAATAATAAGAATAAAAATAAGTAAATAAGCTAATAAATAAAATTTCATTTTTAACTTAGAAAAATCAATTTTTCAAAATAATAATAATAAATGGACCCTTTACAAATCAGGATTATTTTTAGATTTTTCAAAAATAAAACCCTGATTTAGACTTTTTCTTAGAAAATTTTCCTTAATTAAATTGAACTAGATAAAATGTAAAGCCGATCTCTTTTCAAAAATTAAAATCAAATTAACCTACTAAAGTTTTCATTAAAAGAACTGTGTACGTTTGATTCTGAATAGCGAGTACTTAGACATCTAAGGGGCAACAATAAAAATAAAAAACCTAATTTTTCTTTTTCCTAGATTACTTAAGTTGTCAAATTAGAGTAATTGAATTGAGTTTTGTCTTGTAAAATTAAAAGGTGATTTTTAAAGATTAAGGTTAAATTTGAAAAGTTAATGGTACGTATAAGGGTTTAAAATTCTTAACTTCTGAATGTTAATCTTTGGTTTTAAAAAATCATTATTTTTAAATTGATTTTATCAATAAACCAGTAGCTAATTATAATCAATCTATTCAATTGGTTATAACTTAAACTTTTTTCATAACTCTAGTCAGGTAGTGATTCCAAAGTACTTTCAAAATATAAAAAAAAAAAAATGATTTTCTTTAAACCTTAGTCAAAGATCAGTACTAAATGAGTAATGGTTTAGTACTAATTGGTTTAGAGAAAACCTATTTTAATAAAGAACTAAGAGGTGAAAAACTAAGCTTAACATTTAGTGTTTATTTTTCTTGATGGGGTACCTACATCGTTGTTTCCCCTAAACTTATACATGTAACTTTTATGAAGAATAATCTAATTCAATCTTTATTTTTCTCGATCGAGAGAACTCTCTATTAAAGTTTATAACTTTTTCAAGTTTATTTTAATATTAATCTTAAAATCACCTATTAGAATCTTTTCTCAATAGCATAATCTAATATTGCATTATTGTACAATAAATTCTCTAACAGTATTAATCAAGATTTCAAAAAAAAATTGCAAAGTATCTCTAATCTTACAAGAATCTTCGTCAACTATGCCTAGATCTAATCATGCAAAAAATCTCTTAATTCTTTTCTATGATAGTAGATTTTAGATCCATACCTATAGAAACTCTAATCTAAACAATTAAGAACACATAATTGAATCAAGAAAAATTAAATAAATTCATTAGATCTAATAATAATCAATGTCACATGGTAAATCTAGGCTTCATAAGACCTAGGTGCAAAAGATCTCCTTATTCATGATAAAGCAATAATCTTGAATGAGTCTTAAAAGAAAAGTAGAAGAATAGATCATAAAATCAATGTAAAGCCCCAAATCTTGATGTCCTCAAACTCCTTACTCTCTTGCATGTTTTTTCCTTAAAGTTTTCTCTAAAAGACTTGCAAACGTTATGACAGAAAACCCTAAAGGAGCCTTAAATAGAAGATATAAAATTTGGACATCATGGCATTTGACACGACCATGTCACTAGGTTACTTTCTTAGCATCACATTTTTCTTATGTCTTCACCATGTCTAGGAATGATACAACCTAAGATATGGTCATGTCCTTTAATCGTGTCACCTTCTAATCAAGCACAAAAATTGCTTAAATTCTTCATTGGAAAGGCACAATTGTGTCAATCACTTATGTCAATCTTCATAACTTCAATACTTCAATATTTTAACTTTGAATTGAGTAAAACTTGTTTCTATTTTCTCATTTTCTTTCATAAACAAAATTTTACTCATTTAATTATTATTTTCTTAAAATAAACTCAAAATTTAAGAGAAAATCATTAAAAATCACTCTCTAAAATATAATTAATTAATTGTTCTCTTTTAATACAATTCACTTGTTCTTATCAATTCAAGTACGTGTTTCGTTTAGATTATGTAGTTATTTTTAGAGTCTCAACTTAATTACATGATATAATGTGTTGAAGTCGCAAAGACAATACATAAATATATTTACCGTAATTGAAGAGATTTTCTATATAGAGATAAGTTATAAATTTCTTTCAAATTTGAAAATTATTTCTTATTTGTGTGCGAAATTCTTGTTCCTAATGCTATTCTAAGGAGTCCCATCCTAAAAGTGATTTAATTTGGATATAATTACGAGTAGAATTTAATAGAGAAGTAATTTCTATTAGATTAACACTTGAATTTCTTTAATTAAAAAGAATAAGAAATTCATTAAAAATCCTAAATTACCATATGTTACACTCATGGTGATGGGAATTAAACAACTAGACCTTTAACCTAAGCTTGAGCTCAAGGTCTTAAGGGCCTGATGAAGCTGATTCTATTGTTCCAACCAACCTCTATTGAGGCCAAGCTAATCCTTACTACTAACCAACTCCACATGCTAAGCTAAATAACTTCTCATTTATTAGTAATCAAGTACTAACCTAAACTATACTTAATTAATAGTTCAAACCTTTTCACATGTCTACTTGACCATAAGCATGCTAATTTGTAGCTTAACATACTAATGCTGAGAACCCCAAAGCACATTCGAAACTACATGTCTTGGAAGGACCCTTACATCTACTCAATACCTTTACTCGGCAATCCCCATTCTGACCATATCACTTATCTGTTTCTACTAGAAGCATCTCAATGACCAAATGCTACATGTCCAGTCCCATGTGAAAGGATTTTACTACAATCACTAATTTATTTTGATTTTTCATTTGTACCCTTTATTATTCCTTTTACATTACTACTTTTAAATAATACCCTTTTTTGTTTTTTCCATTTTAAGTAGGATGCCCTAAGTTTTCGGATATAAATACCCTTTGTAATATGTAGTCGCAAGAATCCACATACATATGATATTGAATATACTTATTTGTCGTAAGCTAGCATACTTACCTCTTTCTCCTTACTCTTATCTTAACCTTTAAGTAAGGTTAGGTGGTAAGTGATCTCATTGAGCTACTCATGTATCATATTGAGCTAGGTTTGTGAGTCTACAAAGTTTCCTTAATGTGTCACATCCTTGGAATCGTCAGTAGTTTACTTGTTTTTCTCGTTCTCTTGTTCGTGCTTTTACATTTCATCACCCTTCAATTCAAGCTTTCTGTAAGCTTAGACCGACCCCAATACTGTCATCCTTGTCTACTCTTGGTATGGTGCATCATCTTAGTATTAAAGTGAAGGTTCATTTAGGTAAGTTATATTTGAGCTTCCTTATGAGCAGTGTTTGTTGTGGTAGCGTATAGCAGTTACGTAGATGTTAGCTATGAGTGTTTGAGCAAGTAGAAGGTGTGGTAGTTTTCTATTATTGTATACTGTGTTATACTTTATTTCGAGCATACAAAAACAAAGAAAATTTCCAATAGGGTTCATTGTTCTTCATGGTAGTTGTTGTATTTACAATTAGTTTGAACTTTTAAGTGTGGGTAAGTATGCGTATGAGTTGTTTAGCTTAAGAGGACAGTATCTTTTGTTTCATGTATTTTAAGTTTGTTACTGAGCATTGTAGAGAGTATGACAAATCCAAGTGTCAATGCTAGTATTGGAGATAATGATAGCAATATTATCCACTATAGACAACAACCCCAAAACACCCCTAGAAATACATATGAGTGAATTGATGAAATAGTTAACTTTATCGCTGATCTGACCAGTTCATGTATTAGCCTTTTGACCTACCAAGGTCGTGTAAAATACTACCTAAGCCTCTCGACTTATGAGAGGATAGATCCCAAGTTAATAAGATCGAGTTGGGGGAGTAGGAGGATGGATATAGAGAAGAATTGACTTAAGTAATATGGATGAAGAAGGAGAAGAAGAGCGAGGTCAAGCACCCTAAGCTACCGACTATGTGAAGCTTCAAATTCTGAGCTTTAATGGTTTTGGAAACATTGATGACTATCTAGACTGGAAAGAGAAGGAAGACCATGTCTTTTATTATCACCAGTATGAAGACTGTTAGAAAATGAGGACTGTTGTTGTAAAGTTCTCAAATTATGCCATGATGTAGTGGAAGAACTTTTAAACTATGAAGAGACTAGAAAGATATAAGAAAGTAAACACTTGTCCCAAGATGAAGAGGATACTTAGAAATCAATTCGTACTAGATACTTACTTGCAAGATACTTTTGCTCAGCTTCAAGAGCCGAGACAAAGAAGCCAAACTGTTGATGAATATGTTCAGAAGTTCTAAATGCTCGTAATTTGATTTGAAGTGAATGAACCATAGCTTGAATAGTGTTTAGATTTCTTACTAAATTGAGAGGCAACATTCGAGATGTCATAGAGCTTCAATAGTTTACTACATTAGATGAGGCTATAAAAATAGTCTAGCAAGTAGAAAGGCAAAGGAGGAATAGGTTAAGACCTTTATTGAACCAACCAATCCAGTTAAATAGACCTACTTAAGGAAGTTACTAAGCTTAGTAAAGTGTTGAGTCAAGTAAAAGAACAGAAGTTAGAGCTAAATGGAAGAGCCAACCAACTAATGGTGAAGTACTATTGATAACTTATGAGAAGGGACAAGGATCTAAAAGGAATAAGAGTTAAATCAAGTGTTTAAAGTATCAAGGGTTTAGACACATGGCTACCTAACATCTAAATAGAAGAACTATAATTATCAAAGGAGATGTTCCAAAACTCAGCGTAGATAATACTAATGAAGAGCCTAAGAAAAAGGTTGCTCACGAGAAAGATGCTACTCGAGAGGATGAGTTTACTAAGGATCTAGATAAACTAACTTCAATTGTCTGACATTCAATGAGTATAGAACCCTTTACTAAGGAAGAGTAGAGAGAGAACTTATTCCACATTACTTGCAAAGTAAATTAGCAAGTTTATGTGCCCATAGTGGATAATGGAAATTATACCAATGTATTGTCTAGCAACATGGTTAAGAAGTGCAAATTGTAGACCATTTCACATCCGAAGCCTTATAAATTACATTGGCTAAATGAGAAAGGAGCTTTACATGTCACTCAACAAGTATTGCTGCCAATCTCTATTGGAAATTATTCTGATCAAATTCTATGTGATGTGTTACCTATGAATGCATCTCATGTGTTGCTACGCTAACCTTAGCTTTTTGATCAAAAGGTTACTCATGACGATTTTAAGAATACATGTGTTTGAAAAGTATGGCAAGAAGATTACTTTAAACCTTACGATACCAAGTCAAGTTACCAAGCTTCAAGCTAAACTTGCTTAGCTAAACTTACCTAAGGATCCAAGAGGGCCTTGATTTTAAGTAGAGCTAAGCTCCAAGAGGCTATTAAGGCTGAACATGCCAACCTTTTTATTGATCAGATGGTTACTAGAGTTAAAGGAGCGAATTGAGCTTCTCCTAAAGGTTAAGGAGCTATTGGATAAGTATGTTGATTTGTTTCTCGAATAGTTTCCCAAGGAATCACCCCCATTCCAAGGTATTAAACATCGCATTGACTTGATACCCGGTACTTCCTTACCGAATAAGCCAACTTATTAGATAAACCTTGAGTAAGTTGCTAAGCACCAAAGACAAGTTAATGAATTACTAGAGAAAGGATATGTAATGGAAAGTCTCAACCCCTGTACTGTATCGATGCTCCTTGTATCGAAAAAGGATGTTACCTGACGTATATGTATAGATAGTAGAGCCTTGAACAAGATCATAATCAAGCACTAGTATCCTATTCTTAGGTTAGATAACATGTTAGACGAATTGAATGGAGCTAAGATCTTTAGTAAAATTGATTTAAAGTCTAACTACCATTATATCCAAATGAGGTTAGAAGATGAGTAGAAAACTGCATTCAAGACTTAGCATGGTCTTTACAATAGGATGGTAATGCCTTTTGGCTTGTCAAATGCCCTAAACACCTTCATGAGATTGATGAAACATGTATTGAGAAAACTAATTCGAAAGTGTATCGTAGTATACTTTGATGAAATCCTTATATATAGTGTTAACCTGCCAAACCACTCTGAGCACCTCCGTATCATGTTTGATGTACTCCATATCGAGAGATTATTCGACAATTTGAATAAGTGTTGTTTCTACTAGGAGGAAGTGGATTTTCTAGGATATGTAGTTAGTAGAGGGGGCTTATGAGTCAATAATGAAAAGATCTAAGCTATTGTCAAATGATCAACCCCAAGCACCTATGCTAAGGTCAGAAGTTTCCATAAATTGGTATCATTTTACGAAAGATTCATCAAAAGTTTCAGTACCATTGTTGTACTACTTACTAAGTTGATAAAAAAGAATATTGAATTCAAGTGGGGTAAGAAATAGGACAGAAGTTTTGTTGAGGTGAAGATAAGATTATCTTCTACACCAATACTAGCTTTACCAGACTTATAGAAAATTTTTAAGCTTGAATGTGATGTATTAAGCATTAGGATAGGCATTGTCTTGATGTAAAAAGGTCGACTAATTGCTTACCATAGTGAGAACTTGAGAGGACCCCAGTTAAACTACTCAATGTATGGTAAAGAACTTATAGCCTTTATCTTAGTGCTCCAAGTATTGCAGCACTACCTATTGCTAAGAGAATTTGTCATTTACACAAATCATGAATCCTTGAGGCAACTTTGAAGTCAGGCTAAATTATCAAAGAGGCAAGCATAATAGATTGAATTCCTAGAAGGATTCAACTTTATGATAAAGTATAGATAGGGAAAAGCCAATGTAGTTGTCGATGCCTTGTTACGCCAGCATGCTCTTTTAACTAAGCTATAGACAAGACTCTTGGAATTTGCAAACAACAAAGAGTAACATCCTCAAGACCCCTATTTTGGTCTTATATTTGGATGATGTGCAAAGGGAAGAATAGTACATGACTACCATATGGAAGATGGTTATCTATTTTGAAGAAGAAAGCTATGTGTGTTAACCTATTTTGTATGAGAGCTGCTAGTAAGGGAAGGTCATAGTGGAGGGCTCTCTAGCCATTTTAGAGAGAAGAGGACATATGAGATATTTAGTGGAAGGTTCTTTTAACCTAAGATGAGTTGAGATGTGCATTGGATTGCTAAGACTTGTGCTATTTGTAAGAAGACCAAATTTTGAGCTAAAGAAGGGAAAGTAATGTCCATACCCATCCTGACCAAACCCTCGACTGAGTTGAGCATCAACTTTATGCTTGGATTGCCAAGAACTAACCAGGGTATAGATTCTGTAATGATCGTTGTAGATAGATTTAGTAAAATGGCACCCTTTGTACCTTGCTTCATAAGTAACAATGTTTCGACTATTGCTTTTCTCTTTTTACAAGAAATTGTCTATTTGTACAGCGTACCAAGAACTGTCTTATCGGATAGAGATCCAAAGTTTTTAAATCATTTTTAAAGGACTTCTTATGATCCCTAAACCGATGGCTAAATAAAGGTAGTTAATCGCACTTTAGGATCATTACTTTGATCTATAGTAGGGAAGAACTTAACCAATTGGGATGTCTATTTGCCTATGGTGGAATTTTCTTACAATTATATAGTGTATGATACTACCAAAATTACCCATTAAAGACTTCTATGGCTCCAATCCAAAGCTACCCCTTAATCATGCCCTAATACCCATGTCCAAGCAAATAGACCCTAACAAAAGAGCCTCAGCACAATCTCTACAACAAATCTACGAAAAGGTTACTTGGCTAATTGACCAAGTTGCCAAGAAGTTGAGAGAAAAGAGTAAAGGCAAGAAGTCAGCAGAGTTTCACTCCGATGATTTAGTATGGCTACACTTAAGTAAGGAGAGATTTCCAAACAAGAGGAAAAATAAGTTGCCTACCCAAGCCAAAGGTCCCTTTAGAGTACTCCAAAACGTCAACAAAAATGACTATTAATTGAAATTACCTAAAGACTATGGAGTTTCTAACATCTTTAACATTGATGACCATAGCTCCTATCAATGTAAAAGAGAATTAAGCGAAGACCAGCTAGATTTGATCTTAAATCCAAATCAACTCAGAGGAGATGATGAGAATTAAACAACTAAACCTTTAACCTAAGCTTGAGCTTAAGCCCAAGGTCTTAAAGGCCTGATGAAGTAGATTCTATTGTTTTAGCTAACTCCTACTAAAGCTAAGATAATCCTTACTACTAACCAACTCCACATACAAACCCAAGTAACTTCTTATCTATCAATAATGAAGTGTTGACTTAAACTATACTCTACTAACAGTTTAGTCCTTTTCATGCGTCTTCATAACCATAACCATATTGACTAACGACTTGGCAGTACTAGTGCCAAGAATCCCAGAGCATGGTTAAACCTACATATCTTAAAAGGACCCTTAGATCTTGCTTTATAACTCTATTTGACGATCCACATCCTAACTATACCACTTATTTATTTCTGTTACTAGCGCCCTAGTGACCAAATGCCACATGTCGAACCCCATGTGAAAGGATTCTATTGCAATCACTAATTTACTTTGATTTTTCATTTATTCCATTTATTATTCTATTACATTACTCCTTTTAGACAATATTCTTTTTTGTTTTTTTCCATTTTAAGTAAGATGCCTTAAGTTTTTAGGTATAAATACCCCTTATTATATGTAGCCATAAGAATCATCATACATCTGATATTGAATATACTGCTATATCATGAGCTAATGTGCTTACCCCTTTTTCTTTACTCTTATCCTAACTCTTAAGTAAGACTAGATGACAAGAAACCTCACTAAGCCACTTGTGTATCATATCGAGCTAATTTTGTAAGTCTATGAAGTTTCCTTGGTTCATCACATCTTTAGAATTGTTCATGATTTGCTTGTTTATCTCATTCTCTTGTTCCTACTATTACATCATCACCCTTCACTTCAAGCTTTCTACAAGCTTGGACCCACCCTAATACTATCATCCTTGTTTGCTCTTGGTGTAGCGTATCATATGGTAATCAAAGTTTAAATATCCTAATTTATGGTTATTTAGCTTTATTTCATTTTTTCATTCTTAGTAGATTTCTTATTAGTTTTTGTTTCTCTATTTTCATCCAATTTATTATCAATATTGCAATTCATCATTAATTAAAGTAATTAGAACAGGTCAATAAGTATTCAATTCTCATAGGATCGATAATCCTAGACTCTTATAGTCCTTTTTACTATTACTTGACAAGTGCACTTACTTACCAGTGTAATATATGCCCCATCTAGCATCTTAAGTCTAGGGCGTTACATAAAACCACCACATTTAGGTGCCAAAGTGAACATAGCATCATTTACATCTATGATTATGCAAAAGAGAAGGGAATTATTAGTCAAGATTGATGTAATTTGTTCATAGCTTGCCACTACACATCTACTATGTTATGTTCTTGAATTTCAATAGAATTTTTTCAAAATAAGACAAGCTGGTCAACATAAGTTTCCAATGAATAACCCAAGCATGTTGAATATAATACATGATTATGATATTTCCTCGATGTGGACACAATCAACAATATATGGATGATTCAGAGATTAAAAAAACTATATCTAATATCTCAAGGGTATGATTATGCTTAAAGAATGATTAAAATGTTCCTCGATTCAAGTTTTATAAGGAAAATCGCACAATTCATCAAAACCATACTACCTTGTATAGGGGGTTGAATCCAAAAATTGAGCTTTGAGGCTATTACTTAAATCAATTTGACTCATTGAGCTAAAGTAATAGGGCCCAAAGAGTCGAGCCCATATATTTTTGAGATAATAAATGGAGATTTCGTATAGTGATCTTAGAGTAAGGTCAGTTAAATTGGCTTACCCAATATCAACCTATTTCAATTTAGCTCATAAATTAAAAATATCACCTTATTGGGTTTATACTCATAAAGAAGAGTCCATTTTAGGTCCATAAAAGAAGGGTTCAATTTTAGATGTTGATCATCATCATGATCCAATAGATGAGAAAATAGCCAACTTCTATAGATACCCCATCCCCTCCCTCATTTAAACGGAAAAGAGAAACGTACCTAACATCGTTGTGCTATCGAATTCACTACTCAAATGATTAAACACTTGAACCAATGAAGAACACCAATCACAATCATCATAAATAATGGAGAATAATATTGTTTTGCTCCTTTACCTATTATATCCTATGTTAGAGCCCTTATTGCAATTGTCTGGTATCCCTTTGTACCATTCCTTACTTTATCATCTCATAAGTACTACTCAAGTTAAGGCATTTCCTTAGTCACTTATAGTGTGATACTTATGTAGCACATATGTGACCTTTATATCATGACCCTTTCACTCATACACAGTAAATTGTGTAATGGATCGAATTAATAACCTATCTTTACGCAATTTAACATGAGATATGCTACTGCTATGGTGATTAAATGTTGATGTTTGATAATGTGAATTAAGTATTATGTGATTTTAAACTTAGCATGAATCTAAGATCAATTGAAGAGGATGTTATGCAAAACAGCAAAAGAATAAGTGCATAAGGGATTTCTAACAAGTAGTGGCAGGGCAGGTTGAGATTTGGATTAATAGTTGCTTATACTTAGTTTATGATGAGTTGACATATATAGTTGTCTACTAAGTGATTGATATTGGGAATGAGATGGTGAAGCAATGTATTAATGTAATGTATATTGATTTCCTAGTATATTCTATTTTATAGGACTCTACTTAAGTGAATCATAAATGATCTTTGATTGATATGTTGTAATTGGATTAGAGTTGGTGAAGTGGTGCATTCATGTAATTATTGATTTCCTAATATGTTCTACTTTGTAGTACTCCACTTAAGTGAATCTTAAATGGGATCTTTGATTAATGTGTTATAATTGGATTAAAGTTTACCTAACTACTCTTGTATTATCATTCAATTGCTATGGATTTATGTTCATTTCAAGAGTTTGCTAAGGTTTAGAATATGTCACCATTTGACTATCTCAAATATCTCTTAGTTATTTGTTTTGCTTAGATATAAGCTGAAGAATTACATTATTGCATTCATGACATTGCATGAAGGACCTAGTGGTCATATTTAGAATATTTAATCAGGAATAATAGATCTAAGGGTTTTACTTTGCTAAGTTTTCTTTATGATTTCAATTTCACAATACATACTACATGAGCCTTTCATGACTCTCCAGGTCTTAAGTCTCTTACAACTCATTGTATTATGTTCTTCAAGTCTCTCACGACTCTCCAGTATATTATTTGAGTGTTTTGTGCCTGTCTAGGTTATCAAGTATATTAGCCAATAGATTTTAGTTTTATATGCATTAGCATGGCATCTATGTGGAGCATAAATATTCTGTTTCTACTTAGCAATTGTATTGTATGCCTTATATTTAAACAAGTCGGATAAGTTGAATTTAGTACTTAACTTACTACTTTAGAGTAAATGTATCTTTTAAATATTTCATATTGGTGTTGTTTCTTTTTTTTTTTTTCATACTCACTTTTCTTTATAAGGAATAGAATGGTTAGATTTTGTTAACCTTAATGTAGGTAAAGATCACTTAAGTGAATGGCTTGGGCTTGTAGATGATGAAACAAGAGTGTAGCTTCTAACTTTCAAGATTAGATTTCTATATATGGCCTTTTATATATTTATATCTATGGGTTAAATGAAGGAGCTTATATGTAATTCCTAATTATAAGTTGTAATCTTACAACAAACGCCCTCATATTGTTTTTCAGTGATAAAAATACCAATGGGTAAGTTTAAGTAAGGTTTTGGCTTATTAGCCTGATGTAAGAATTTGATATGTTATGTTTACAACCCTATAGGACATTTGATGATACAGCTTAAAGGTGAACGATATGTGAGTCTATGTTATAGGTTGAGCACTTAGTCTTTTGAATGTTATATAAATGAATTCCTATTAACTTGAGACATTATTGGATGTAAAAAGCTAAGTTCAAATTGAAATTTTATCTAGCTTTATCCTTATGTCAATGATAACGTAATGATCTTATTTCCATATATACTAAATTGAAAGAGTATAGGTGTTTTAATAGGTTGAGTAGACCCCTAGAAGGTATATCATTACAACCAAATTTTCCATTGTCAACATACTATAGTCAAGCTTAAATTTTGAACCTTTCCTTTGATTTTGATCCATATTAGACTCTACCTATGCAATATGGAACATTTGACTAAAAATCAAAGGTTTCTATAAAATTGATTTTAAAGTCACTTTCCAACTAGAATTGGTGAAAAGGTTGGTATAGAAATTGAGTAGGCGGATTGAATTGAACTTGGTCATTGATCTTTTGAGAAAACTAAAGAAAATTGGGTTAAGGAATTAATTTTAAAACTCTAAAAAGTTACAATAATATAATTTTTGAAAAAGATTAAAGGGATCATTTATTTATTTTTTATTCAAAACAATTAAATAATCCTTCAAAAAGTACAAAAATTTTTAATTTTTCTAAACTAACATATTGAAAGAAAATAAGAATATAGAAAGAATTTTTTTCCCTTTACAAAAAGAGAACAACAAGCTTTTTTTTTAAAAAAAAAAAAGTAATTTTCATGGAAAAGCATATTTAATAATGAGAAAAGATTCTTTAATAGCAAAATATATGTTTATTTTTTGGAAGGGAACATTTTTTTGTTGCCCTACAAGTGCTTATGTATCTAGTGTTTGGAATTATGCCTTTATAGCTCATTTTGATTTTTTAAAACTTTAGTATATTGATAGATTTTAATTCGAAATGCCAATCAAATTTACATTTTTCTCCTTTTTCCATTTTTTTATAGAAATTCTAGAAAAAACCTAGTTTTTTTTTTAAATATAAGAAAAGTCATAAACTTTTAAAAAACCCCATTTATTCATTTTTAGGTAATTTAGAAAATAAATAAGTGATAATATACACATATATATCATTTCTTATGTATAGAAAAAGAAAGAAATAGGAAACTAGAATAACTTTATTATATATATAATTAGGGGTAAGGAAAAGAGGGACCAAAATGAACCAATTTATAGATCGAACCGAACTAAACCAAAAAAATGATTTTTCTTACAATTTGGTATAAAAAATTTATTGTTGGTTTGGAAGTATAAAATAACTTAATCCGTAAAACTAAACTAAACTATTTTGTAAAAACATAATGATATTTTATTTGCAATTGAAGAATTTTTGTGTTGTGACATACTATTTTAAAAGAATTTATATTTTACATTTATTGAAATTTATATGTGTTGAAATTTTAATTATTATAATATATAAATTATATATATAGTTTAATTCAAAGTTTATACTATATGTTATTTTTAAATAAAATTAATTATTAATAAACACTTAAAATTTTTTAGTCACATCAATATCAATTTTATCAACCTCTATTATGATATTAATACTTATTATTATTAAATAAATTCAATACTTTTCATATAAGACTACATGTTATACAAATATCTTCTTTTAAACTAAAAGATATAATTCAATCAAAAAATGGAACCGAATTGAAATTTTATGGTTTGAAAGAATTTCTAATACAAATTATGTTGTTTGGTTCAAAGTTATGAAAACCAAACCATAGTCTTATGTTTTTGTTTAAAGCGAAAACCAAACCAAACCGAACCGAACCATAGTTACCCTTTATGCATATCGAATTGAGACCCTTTATTATTATATAGATTTATTCGATTATATATATATGTATATATTTTTTATGAGAAAAAAACATATCTATATAATATTAGTAATGGTGCAATGAAATATAACAACAAAGACATATACATAGTAATAACTCAAAACCCAATAAAATAAACATATAAAGGGATTGGATGTATGGAATTAGAATCTAATTAGAAATAAATTAGAGTCCAAAACTAAACTCGAGATAGAGCCTAAACTCCACTTTAAGGCCTTAACCAAAACTCATAACCAAATCAAAAGCAAGGATGAATCTTTGGTCAAAGTGGATAAACAAGTTGACTAGGGAAGAAGAAGGCAATAGGGGTTGATGAGTATCACATGCGTCGGCTCATTGATGGTTGGTTTTGGGAGATGCATAGGTTTAGGTGAAAGAAGGGTAAGGAATGGGATTATGATGCTGGTTTACGCGAAGGAGCAAAGAGGTATGGTGATTTGTGATGGTGGTCGATAAAGTTGGTGTTGGAGGTGTTCGAATTTGGGTTTTTGTAGTGGTTTTTGATGAAAAGGAGGTAGTCTTAGAGGGTTTTGGATGTGTAGAAATGAACGATCACGATGATTTGAAGGTAAATGAGTGTTATTGGTGTTTTTTAGAGAAATAAATGGGTTATAGGGGATTGTTTGAATTTGAGTGTTTGTGGGTGCTTTAATTGTTGGTATTTTTTCATTGTATGACTCCCTTCTAATCAAATCTTGGATGATTATATTTGAGGAATTCTAGCTTTTTATTCCCCTAAATTTCCAAGGACTTCATTTCTTCAACTAAGGTCTCTCTTTGTTCTTGAAGGTGAACCTTAGATTTTTTAGGGAAGAAAAAGGAAAAGGAAATGGTTATATCATAACTCAAGGAATAAACTCATCATAGGTGTGCATTGTAATAACAATTAACCAGAGTTGTTAAATCCAAATTGACTCATCCAATCCGACTTGATTTAACCTAATCTCTTTATAAAATTAATTTGAGTTACCCCTTTCACCGTCATTTATAGTGATCGTAGGTAGACTTAGTTAACTCAATTGGTCTAACTTGGTTTCTATAAAAATCCATCAAGTTTTTTTGAGTTATAAATATATATTTTCATTTAACTTTTAGAAAATACACTAATTTGCTAATAAAATAAATGTAGATAAAAGAAAAATAAAAAATAAACTGTAAAAAAGTTTCAACTTTTAAATCTTAAGAATTTAGATAAATTTTAATACCTTATAAATAAATTATATTATAATATTTTTTTTTATCCTTGTTCAATTCTATTTCAATTTCGATTGACCTTCTTGACTCTTAACCTCTTCTCAATCCAAAGTCAATTTTTCGATTCGGGTTTGATAACATTACAAATAACTCTAAAAATAAACTCATTATAAGTTGGTGTGCAAAAGAATATGCATAAATATAGATTTAATTTATTTATTCTTTTAAAAACTCAAGGTCAAGCGTCCTTGAACCATTTTCAAAAGTGCTTTGTTATTCATATGTATGATTTAGATTTCCACATATCTTTTTTTTAACAATATTTTTTTTAATAATTAACTCAAATACATACAACTTTAATTGTTTATACTTTTGCTATGTTTAATAATAAAAAAAAGAGCAGTTTTCTTCCTCATATTGGTGCCTTCTGCTCTCAAGGTACCCATCTCTTTTTATCCTTAACTATGAACTTCTAAAAGAAAAAGCAAAAGTAAATAACTATAGAAATGGCACTTAGGGTGATTATTAGAATTAATGTTATTGCATGCAATATTTTGTTAACGTAGATGATACTATTTTTTTTCCCATGGTAAAAAAAAGGATGACACTGTTACTCAAAAGGTGAGCTTGCTATGTGATGATATTGATATTTATTCTACTTTCCAATTTTACATTTAAAAATCTATTTTATATTTGTGCTAGGTGGTTTTTATATGTTTTTATAATAGAGAGAGACAGTTTATGACTATGCGACTTCTTGATCCTCAACTCTGTTCTTCGCTTTTGTAACTTTCATAATTTATTCAACACTGAATTTGCAATTTTACTAGCTATTGGAAACAAAACGGGTATGCCGATTCCCTCTGTTCACAGTTCACAAACTTGGTATAAATTATCACAATTTAGAAAACAAAAAGCTAAAAGAGAGAGGGAGGGAGGGAATAAAGGAAAAAGAGAGAGATGTATCTGTACTAGATTAACAGCCACTCGAAAGGATAATAAGAAAATACTTCACATTTCACTATGAATTGTTTTTGGTTTACGATGTTTTTCTATTATTTTATGGGTAGACTTTCTTTTTTATTTTTTTGACGAAAAAAAAAAATGAAGTAGGTTTGTGTCATGATGTCATTGTGGACATTACAATTGGGTTTGTCCATCTTGGATTTCAAATGTACAGATTAGTATGTCCCAATACCGTAAAGATTTATATACAAAACCTAAAGGTAAAGTTTCTACCTTCTAGTGGAATAATCAAATAAGTTGCTTTGCATTTTCATATTTCTTTTGGTTAAAGACAAAATGATATATGATATATTGATACTTTGTTGTGCATGTTTTTATTTGTTCTAAGTTGCATAATATTATGTTGTTCTCTTCCTCTACCTGACCTCCCTTCTTTTTTATTTAAATTTTTCATAAGATTCACAACTTATAACTCCTTTTATCCTATTTCATCTTTGATGTAGCCTAGTTTAAAGGGATATTCACTTTTTGAAGTCTGCTCTCAATGTTTAGTTTGCAGTATAAATAATATAAGTGCTACCCCAATATTTGTATTTTGGTTGTTGTTGTACTTTCAATTCAACATTTCAAAGTATTAATGTATGTCATTATTATTTTTGTCTACTAGCAAGTTTAGCTTTAAATTTATATTATTTGTAGAGAAACCTACCAAATCAATGAAAAATATCTTTGAAGTATCTATAAAATAAAAATAAGATCTTTTATCATATCATAATTATATTTTGTTTTTTCCAATATTATTTTTCTTGAAAGTTTTATTTTTTAGAGAAATAACTCAACATTTTCTCTAATTATAACTTTTGTGATCGTTTTCTTTAAAAGAGTTATATTCTTTCACCCTATATAATATAAATTTTTATTTAAATTAGTTCTTTATCCGGTTCGGTTAGGGAAATGAAGAGAAGTTGAGCTACTTTAATCATAAAAGTACTGGATTATAACTACCGTAAAAGTTGAAAAAAATATTTTTATATTTTTCAAACACTTATTTTACAGCTTGGATATATTTTTATATTTTTATTAATAATTGTACACATAGTAATTTTTGCATCCGTGACCTCGCAACATGGTCCGCTAGTCAGTTTTTATAGACAAAAATTGTACTTCTGTATTTGCTGTTAAAAGGAAAAATCAGAAACCCTTATCGAGGCTAACGTTACCTGCCATCACTTCGGAAAAAAACCCAGCGTCCAAGAAGCCCTCGTCCGGGAGAGAGAGAGAGAGAGAGAAAGGGGATGGTGGTTCGGATCCGTTTGGCGAGGTTAGGATGCAAGAACAAACCATTTTATCGTGTAATGGCTGCAGATAGTAGATCTCCTAGAGACGGCAAGCACCTAGAAGTATTAGGCTACTATAATCCCTTGCCAGGTTTCATTTCCATTTCATAATTAGCTAGTCATTCTTCTCATAATTAAATTAAATTAATCGGTTCTTTTTATTGATTCGTTCCACTACAACGTTTATTAGGTCAAGATGGAGGCAAAAGGATGGGGCTAAACTTTGACAGAGTCAAGTAAGTTTCTTTCACATTTTTTTTTCCTGGGTTTTTTACTGAATTGCTGCTGCTGCTGCTGCTGCTTATGCTGTAGTGCCGTCATGCATCCTAATATTCTGGATTTATTCATTGTGCTTACTGGGTTCAAAGGAATCACGGCGTGCAGCTACTGAAATACCAATTTAGACCCATTAGTTTGGTTGTTTTTAATCCTGAAATGGTGCTTGGAATTTGTTGATTAACCAGATTTTTGTTCTCTCTGACAAGCAAATTTAATGGATTATGACATGAAGGGAATGAAATTTATAACTAATTTCGATTTGATATCCAATGTATTTGAATTGTGCCATCATAAATCAGGTTGCTGTTCTCAGAATGAGGTAAGCCATGAAGAATTTATTGTTACTACAAATCATATTAGGCTCTTTTCAGTTTGAATGCATATTGTTACACTTGTATGCGAAAAGGTGTGCAATTTGGTCACTCATATGAGCTCCCTAGGAGTACCTTTTGTCAATGTCTTTTTGCTGCATTTCACTGATGGGTTAGCTTTGGGGATCATTACGGCATCCATCCATTTCAAATTTTAGATTTCATCTATCTTTTTTTTTTTTTTTTAAATTTGATTCTTAAAATTTCATCTTTCAATTACATATCTTGGACAATGGACTTGATACTTGTCAAGTGTCTCACTGAAATGGAATTTGTCATAGGATAGACTGCAATTGAGATCTTCATTCGTGTCTTGTGTGCTTTACCAGTCTTGTCAACAGTGTCAAGTCCACTATGGAGTCTCATCTGACTTTATAATGTGTAAAGCTGGTTTTAGTTTGTTGAAACCATGTTTTATATGGTGTCGAAGTTTGCTCCATCTCTTACTATTTGGATAGAATAATGTATGGATAGAGAATAAAGGGAGAATTTGAATGGCATGAATGTAAAGGGATGAAAAAGTAGTTACTGGTTTATGTTCAAATTAATGGAAGGAAAAATTCTGGATTTTATATTCATATTCAAACTGTATAATAATCACATATTCCTTTCACGGACAATTTTCAAATTATACTTTTGAGATAGCAAAGGAAATGCAAATATTACCACTGTTTTTCTCTTCTATAATTTATATGAAAAAAATCTGCTTGTTCCAAAGATATCCTAGAATTGAATGTTCTTCTTTTTCTTTGTTTCTTGAGGGTTGCTTCTTTATTCTCAGTTTTTCAATCCGATTGGCCAGTGCGAATTAAATGCTTTGTTATAATAGATTTTTTATCTGCTGTTAATGTGCGCTTGGGCAGTCTCATTTGCTTTCTTGGTTTTTTCTTCATCTCTGTTTTAACTTTGGACGATTGATACTTTCTACTAGATCTCTTGGTTGATGATCCTGAATTTTGGATTCTATTATACCTAGGATGTTATTTTAGGATGTGGAACATCTCCATATAAAGTATGGGCTTTTATTTCGAGTACCTCTGGCCTTCTATTCTCATTATCTCCTTGCTTTTGTATGATTTTCATTGCTTTTAATTCTGTCAGAGGTGACACTTCATATTCTTGCTATGGGATTTGCCTTGAAGAAGTGTGTGAGCTTCGTTGAAATAAAAGAGTGTCTAGATTATTGGTGAAAGAATCTCACTTGCAGATGATTTGCAAATACTAAATGTAAATATAATTCCATGTTATTCCAGTAGTCTTTCTGTGCTACAGGATATCATGGTAAATTTTTAGAGGGAGATGATTTTGTAAAAAGCATTTCCATTTCTTGCACCTCTCTCTGATTAGATAAGGTCTTTGCCTTTGTTCAAAGGAGCCTGGTCTAATAGTTAATTGGAGACAGTTTATTTGATTGCCTTGTGATTGGGTTTACTTTGCTGAACAAAAGCCTGTATTGTTAGGTTTAGTAGAATTCAATGTTCTTCTTAAACCCTCTATCTTGTGATGTTTCCGTGGATTTTTTTTTGTCGTCTCAGCACATGCTCTTTTACGTCACCAGACTTGGAAATAAATTAGTGAAAGTTCATAACTTGGAAGAAATGATGCAATTCCTTCCAGCAGTGTTTTAGAGTCTTACCTCACAAGACCCAGTTTATGTGATGCTACTTCCATTTTGTGTTATTTTACAAGCACACTACTTTTGTTTTTGCAGATAGATGTTCCAAGGTTATGAAAAATGAACCATGTTTGCCATCAAGTTTCCAATGTCTAGAGTTGGAATTGTAGTGTTGTTTCTGGTAGGATGAAAGATTAGCAATTTTACTTATTTCCCTCTAATGATTTTAAGAGAAGATGGACTGCTGGATGTACTTCTTGGACGTCATTAGAAATGCTGCCAGTCTCTTTTGAAAATGATCAGGAAAATGCCGTTCTTATCCTGAAAATTGCATTCCTCTTGTTTATATGTGACGCTGCTTCTTGGTTTATGCACCAGTAGAAAGTTATACTTTTTATCAACAGCATGTGGCTTTGCTTGCAGGTATTGGCTGTCGGTTGGTGCGCAACCTTCAGAACCTGTCCAGCGCATCCTTTTTAGAGCTGGGTTATTACCACCCCCACCAATGGTTGTGATGGGACGAAAAGGTGGACCACGTGATATGTGTCCTGTTGATCCACTGACTGGACGTTTAATTAAGACAGACCGGCCAGTACTGGCTGATCAAACAGACATCGATAGTAGTAACAAAGATGGTGAAGACGAGGAGACTGCCTCATGAAACATCCAGGTCTCAAATGGTTTAGTGAGGCAAATCCATCTTTAATTGAGATTTGATGTTGGAATTAGGTCAGTAAACTCACATCGCTCTAGCAAATGGGATCTGGAGACATTATGCATCCTTAGGGATGAATGTACTTTATTCAGCGTCCAAATTCACACTTAGACTTAATATATTGCTGGTAAATTTCACTTGTTCTTAGCCAAAAGGCTGAGAAAGGGCATAAACTGCTAGTAATTTTCTGGTCAGCTATGCAAATTTTGATGCATGATGCAGTGTTAGTGGCTTGGTTCATAGTTTAACTGCAGTTGAAAAAATGTGGATTGACATTGGTCATGGGAGGGGACATGGCTGTTGCATTTTAGTTGTAATTTTGGCTTTTGTTCAGTAGCGGATTACTGGTAGACAGGAAGTAGTTTTTTCCTTGCAATTGGCACTGGACTTGTTTGGCCTGTTGATGTCTTTCTTTCTTCAAATGATAATTACATGACCAATGCAAGAAAAAAAACACCGATGGTATGGGCTCTAGTGAGGGTCGGTTGTAGTAGTCATCAAGCTCATGAAAGTGTTCTACTACGTTCTTGCTCCACAGCCCTTTCGTTTCTCTTCCATCCTCATGAAGTCCAACAAGCCCTCCTTTGTCCAAGAGACACATTACGCATCCTTAACATCTCTCTCTTAGCTAGCGCTGTCCTTGTTCTTAAATGTATCTCCCACCGCGTTTCGTTAAGAACACATTTACTCTAAGCGCTATAGGACCGCCTCCACCCTCATCTGCTTCTTAATATGTGCATTTGGTTCAGGTGTTCTGTTTTTCTTGCTATTTTCATTTTCGGATTCATGCAGTTCTCTATCCTCTTGCGCACGCCTATCTCGTGTTCGGGTACTGGATTTTCGATTTTTTGCTGAATTTTCATTTTGAAAGGTTTTCGGTAGTCATTCTTTATATATATATATATGCGGGCATACACACAAAAGAAGAAATGTACTCGTTTTGCGTTACATGAATGGCCTCCATATTTTTGGTTTGCTTTTCCTATTCCTTTTATGCTTTATCTCTCATGTTTCATAAGATATATGAATGAATTATTGTTATTTTTCTTACATAAGAAAGGAAAATCTGAAGTAAACTTATAAAATAGTGGCTTAATGAAGACGGGAGACAGCAGTTGATGGTGGCGATTAAAAAAGTAATAATATTCATGAGAAATAAAAAAAAATGTGATTCCCGTTTTTGAAAATTTAACATTAATAATAGTAAAATATTTTACAGGTAGTTGTAGTTATATTTAGAAACTAATTGGTAAGTATAGTTGCGTGTAGAAATATATACATTTTCTATGAGAACAAGGATTTGTATACTGTTTAATTTTCCATTAATGGATTCAATTATTCTGTATGGTGAGCTGCAATAGGAAATTGTCCTTGAAAATTGGAACACTTACCTATTACTTGAAATCTTTTTGAAGAGTCCAATTTTGCGAAGAAAAGAGTTAGTAGAAAGAAAATATCAAAAAGAAAAGAAACACAAGGAAGAAGAAAGAAAGAAAATTGAAACCCTAATGTCAAGGTCATACCATGTATAAATATCAATGGTTAAGGGCCTTCCACGGTTCCGTTGATGAGGTTTTACTACTCGTCATTTGATCATTCAAATATACAATAGGAATCCTCACGGGGAAATGATGGCTCGGATTGTCCCTTTAACGGGACCTCAGAATAGCTTGCAAGTTGTTGATTATCCCAATATGCAGTGCTCTTGGAGCAGTTGTTAATGGCATTTTTTATAGGAATCGGAATAAATAGGAATAAATTACGATTCTTAACAAATGAAATACACTATACAGAAGTAATAATTATTTCTTAAGTCTCTTTGAGGTTTTATACTAGATTTGGAAATATTTTATAAAAAATCGATAGCTATTCGTTTGATTTTGTATAGCAACTGCAACTTCTCATTTCACACTAATAGTAATTTCGTTCACTAATAATTTTACCAACCAAAAGCATAAATATGAACAGGAGGATGAAGAGTAGCTATTCTGTTTCACTTTTATGATATAGGTTAAACATACCATCAAAATTGAATGAAGAAATTTTATACTTTCTTATATTGATTATATATGATTAAAAACAAAACAAAGAAAAAAAATATATAAAAATACAAAATTTTCTTTGTGTTATCTAAGTAGGTATATTTATTGTAGCTATGCAAGTGAGCAAGTAGGTCAACCAATTGAAAAAAGAAATTTTATACTTTCTTATATTGATTATATATGATTAAAAACCAATATATATATATATATATACATATATGAAATACAAAATTTTCTTTGTGGTATCTCAGCAGATATACTTATTATAACTAGTTTTCAAGTGAGCAAGCAGGTCAATATGAATATCCAACTAGGTTATATAGTTTGTCCCACTTGCAAATGTAAGTTAGAATTTTTAGCTTAACTCGATTTACTACAAGTTGTGGGTTAAGTGGATCAACTTGTGAATTGTACTATCATTCGTTTCCCATGAAGGCTTTATGTAGAATATTCATTTCCCTTGAAAGCATTATGTAGACATACTCGCTATAGATTCAGCCTTGGTAAGTTCACGATGCCGTATGAATGTATAGGCATATTTATAAGTTATAACAAAATTAAATTATGAGATTTCCATAGTTTTTATACCAACAATATTTCCACTAGCATCATATTAGTTATATAAGAACCAAAAAATTATAGTTATCCATAATGGTCTTGTGACATATTGGTGTAACTAAGGATGTTGTATATGTGAAACTTCAAGATAAATAGAAAAGAAAATTTGTAAAATCCCCAAATCATAAACCATGTCTAACCATGATCATCATCATTCATCAATCATCATTATAAAGTTTCTAACAATCTATCAACATCAGAATCCAAGTTAATACTCAAACTTCAAAACAAGTAATAGGATTAATTTTAGTAAAGCAAAATTTTAAAAGGTTGAACTACATTCGAGGATCAAGAACTACTCTAAGTGCAAGGATAACACTGTATTCCTTCAAATATATATTAAACATTTGTTTCATTTTAATACAAATGTCCCTTATGGAAAGATCTTCACCTCTTAAGTTCTCATTCAACAAGCATTTAATCCTCCATATTTGTAGAAAATATAGGTTTGAAGTTGCATACCAAGAACTTGACATCAGATTGTTGATAGTATAAAAAGGGTTAAAAAGACTCGCATGCTTTTTTAGTTCTTTCTCACTCATTCATTGATAGGCAATACTTATAGTTAGAATCATTTAACTGAAGGTAAGAAAAAGGCACATTGATACTTCAGTGCACTTAAGCATAAGATAAGTGAAGTTCCATCTAGTCACTATATCTAAGTATAGACCAATACTAGTATCAACATCACCAACTTGTTTAACATAATCTTAGAAATGACTCATTCTACTCTCTAACTCTCTAACACACTTCACAGTCACTTATTTTATGCAAAGCTTGTATAGCTATTGATAGCCCCTCTTTAACAATCAAGTAAAGAATATGAACATAACATCTAATATGGAAAAATTCACCATCACATAACAAAAAATTTTATAAGTTAAGTTGTTCTTTAAAGTAATCATGCATGTAGTTATTCATAGATGCATTATCATATATAAAAGAGAATACTTTTACTTTTTTCTTTTTTCGGCCCAATCTTCTACAAATTCAAACACTTTTTTTGATAACTCAAAGAGTGAGCAGAGGGCATTTTACAAAAAGAAATAATTTTATTATTTATTTTCCATTTCTCACCCATAAAATGATTAGTCAAATAAATATAACTTTCACTAGTGAAAGCAGTCCATACATCAAAGATCAAACAAATTGTATCATGAATTTTCTATAAAATTTGTTCTAAATTCTCCTTTTAATCCAAATATAAATTTCAAGCATTTGATATAGTAGTTTTTTCTAGAAATGGGTGTATAATCAAGATTATATAACCTTATAAACTGTGTAAGCCTTCTATACTTAATTAACGAAAATGGGAGATTAGGTTCAATAATGGCCATTGATATAATCTCATGAGCAACTTTTTGGATTCAGTTTTCTTAATCTCAATTTCACCTAATGATCAACTAACATTATGCTTGCATCATGATACTTAATCAAATGATACTTTTCAAGATGTTGAAGTAAGGTTGATGTCTCATAATTGTCCACCAATCACATTTTGAGTCCTATACCCATTGCATTTTACTCTCTCTTTACCATCTCTCCCAACTCCTATTTTTGTAAAATTTTCCCAAACTTCAAAGGATCTTACTCAAGCCCTCTTACTTAGGGGATCTTTGGATCGAGTAGATCCTAATTGCACCTTAGTAGTGGACTCACCAATTTTAGATTCATCATCTACATTGATACATTGTTGTTGTTCCACAATATCATTGCTTATGTGATCCATTTTGAAAAATACACCATAAAAGAAATAATAGTTAGATATATCCTTAACCATTTGAATCATCAAATGAACCGTGAAAGTTACATATAGAAGTGATTATCATTATGGTGGTTTTGTTGAATGATATATTATGCTTCACATACTTTATTCCATTTGATTACATTTCATATTAGGTAATTTATTAATATCAACACATTTAGTCTCCAAATTTTATGTTAATATATAAATTGGTTTTACTATTTCTATGTTTTGATAAACTTTGAATTGTTTCCTTCTTTCCATACTCTTGATATAATCATAATAAAAACCAAAAAATTGGTCAAATAAGTAGTAAACTTGGAACTAAATATTGATATATGGAAACTTAATTCCTTAATGCAAATATGTAGAGATGTTAAAAACTAATTACAGTTTCTCTGTTTGTTAAAGGGTCAAATTAACAATGAAAGTTGCATACATTAGTTATCTTCATTTGTACTTTATCTTCATGTATACTCGAAACACCAATTTTAAGATTTAATAAATAGAGGAATTTTCTACAACTAGGTAGTAAAGTTAAAATTTCGAAGTAAATTTAAGAACTCTTTTATTAATAAAATAAAAAAGGGACAGAAAATTGAGAAACGAAAGAAAAAGGAATAAAAAGATTTCCCCATGCATGTACACTGAACCGTGAAATTTTCCATGGAGCAAAAGTAGCAACTTATCACACTTTAAATGGCAACATTATCTCCGCTGGCTTTAAAATGAATCATATTAAACAGTCCTTAGCCATACTCTATACTTAGGTTGAATAACAAAGCATAAATCACATGGCAAAAAAAAATTTGACGTTCAGAAAATTTCTACTAATAAATGAGTTCGAAATACTGCATAGCACCACTAAAAAGGCCATCTCCAGAACTAAACTTGATTTAGCCTCCGACTGCGATGCAATCTAGACAAAGTAATACAAATCACAATAATACAATGAGAATTAAGGAAAAACGAAACTTCGGATATATATTATGACAATGTGAAACACAAATGAAAAACAAAATAGAAAAAGAAACTAAAACGATCTTTTTCAACACGATGAAGCAAGTTGCGAATGTGTTGTCGTACAAAGGGATGATGCAGACGAAGGTGGTGGTGGGAGGAAATGGAGGAGAGAGGACGAAAGCCATGAAGAGGAGGAGACATCGAGACAGCTAAGTTGGAGGTTGGTGGGCTTAGGAATGGTGAAGACTTTTGTCATCGGCTGTCTTGAAAAGAAGGAGATGAGATTTGTGGTTGTGGCCAAGTTGAAGTTGTAGTTGCGACTTGCGATTAGGGCAGGAAATGAGAATTAAGTTTAGGGTTTTAGTTTTCTATTTAGTTGTAATTTTTTTATTATTATCTTTTAATTTTTTTTTTATTCTTTTATTATTTGAAAATTGATATTGAATTTACTTATGCGTCTTTGCACTGGCCTAAAAAAAGATCAAAAATTGATAAATAGCAAATTCGGAATTGGGTATTTTTCTTTTTCTTTCTTTCTTTTATTTTTTAATTTTTGGGTTAGCAGATCAACCTACCCCGTAATTAGTTAGCTTGCAAATTAAGTGGGACGGGTTAAGAAATCTCATATTTAAACGGGTCAAAATTTTTTAGCTCTATCAACAATTTTTTTTTTTTTTGGTTACATAGGCTAGGCTATGTAACCCACCTTCCTTACATAACTTTAATACTAACTCATCAAAAATTTCCATAGAGAAGATGCTTAAATTAGACACATGACACTATTATTCTATGTCTTACTTGAATAATCTAGGAGCATCTTATTGCCTTTCCTTGAATAATTCAATTATTTTGCTTGAAGGAAGGTAAAGTCTTATATATGTATATATATATATATATATATATACATAAATTTATTTCCTCTTTCTATATTTAAGGTGCCAATCATCATATGATAATGATATACAATTACCATCACCTACTCCCCACTTGAGCAAAGATTGCGTGAAAGTTATCAACTAAATAATCTTCCTCTACAACCAAGATGCATTTGATGGATTTTTTAAAAATCGAAAATGTCTACCCTTTAAGAGCCTTAGTGTAACCCAACATGGCCATAATGAACCATTTACATTTGAATACAAATACCAAATATGTTTAAGTTGAGCTGCTTAATTCCACACTACTAAATTAATGATGCGAAGCTCGCCCTCATCTTTCAATTTCCATAGTCTCTCCCAATCTATATTGGCCGTTGCCTTAACTTCATCATTGCCATTCTAAAGGAAACACCTCATCTTGGTGGTTAAAGCCTTCAAAATGCTTTTAGGCAAA
This sequence comes from Lumnitzera racemosa, assembly GCA_024138005.1. NCBI lineage: Eukaryota > Viridiplantae > Streptophyta > Magnoliopsida > Myrtales > Combretaceae > Lumnitzera > Lumnitzera racemosa. The sequence goes on along the minus strand of JAMXBC010000004.1, from coordinate 24,657,665 downwards.
ATAAAGATAGAAAATCAATAAACTTGTAAGGAGAATAGTGCTCTTAACCAATTGGATATGACCAGCATAAGAAAGAGCTTTACATGTCCCATGGTTAATTTTTTTGTTAAACCTTTCAATAAGGAATTGACAAGTAGCCTTATTAGGCTTTGATGAAGATAGAAGGACTCCTAACTATTTTATGGGTAAATTTTCTTGGGCAAAATTCAATAGCTACACAAATTGATAAGACAGGGGAGGAAAAGTTGTTTAATTTCTCATGTTATCCCTTTTTTTCCTATCTCTTTGCTTTCTTATTATTTTTTTATGAGAATATTAGTAATTTTAAATTATAGTTCATTTTGTCCTTTAATAATGATTAACATTAATTCTAATTTCATTTCCTTTATTATCCAAACACATGGCAAAAAATCAATTACTCTCATATTTCCTTCTTTCCGTATTCTTTCATTTCATATTCTTTCCCTCTTAGTTTCTTTCCCCATACCAAGCAAAGTGCAACACCAGAAGTATAGATCAAGTGAACATAAATTAGCAAGAGAGAGAAAAGCATACTCGTTTATAGCATAATTAGACATAGAAATGAATATGATTAGGCTTGTAAGATAATTGAACTTAACTCAATTACTATATCGGAGTTGTTTATGCTCAAGGTTTTAAATAGTTTAGTAAATGAACCTTGATTTGCAACATAATTCACTCACTAAGCTAGATGTAATTAGTTCGAGTCCAGTTTAAGTCCTTATTTTAGTTTCAATTAAGCTTAAACTATATTGGAACAAAATTTAAACTTAAAAATCTAGGCTCACTTAATTTCTGCTAACCTTAACTTTCAAATTTTAAGTAGAACTAGATCTCATGTACAATATTATTGGATTAGATTTGATTCGACTATATCTCTAAAAATGGTTTGATTGGAAAAATAAAGACCAATTCTTAGAGTGGTTTGATTTGACCTAAAATGGCACATGATGCGTCTCCAAAGTTAGACACATGGAGAAACACCACAACAAAACGAATTGAAAAGAAACAGAAGAAAAGTTAGCAAAATTCGAGCAGTTATCGAATGGTATGATACACCACTTGATCCTACTTGACTTACAATCTGGCAGATATGACACATCAGTTAGAATTGAAGGGTCACTCGCCACTACTTCTTACTAAAAAGAATAGATAAGAGCCAAAGGGTAATGAAAACACTAAGGTTACTCAAATGATACTTGATTAATTTGATATTAATGATATGATTATTCGAATACAAGAAAGTAGGGGGGTTTATATACCCATCCATTAGGGTTACTTACATGTATGAAAAGAAAAAAGGGTATTCTATAACTAGGTTACATAAGATATACTAAAAAGGGTAAAAGTGATAAAAAATATTTAGTTTTCAAAAAGAAAGAATCATTTTAGAATACTGTATCAGAAAACATATATTTCTTAGCATTTGGATGGGAAAAATATGATATAAGGTAAGTGGCAATAGAGTAAAGCTTATTGTTAAGGGCTAACTTGATGTAGACTAAGTCAGGGATCTATTAGTTCTTCTAAAAAGAAGTCAGTTTAATTTGAAGGCGGATGCTTATGGTCAAATCGGGAGCTCACCTTGGCTACTTTTAGGCTGTCGCTTGGGATAAAGCGTTGCTACTAAATAGAGGCGGATCTGATGCATGTAAGGATCTAATAGTCAAGTTGGCAGGAGATCAGCTCGGGAAAGGATTCCCTATCTTGGCTATAGCCCAAAACTAGTATCCTCTGAGCGAACCCTTGGAGTCATCTAGCTCGGTTGTGCATAATTAGTCTGAAGGGTTAATTCTTATCATCTACCTAGGGGTTAGAAAGAATTGTTCTCAAATTTAAAGTGATCTCTGCTCTTTCTTCTAGGGCACTTGCTGAGTCTTCTTCTATTGGTTGGTATGGGATCAAATCGAACACATTAAAGGTAAAAGAAACTCCATAGGCATTAAGCAACTCAATTTGGTAAGCGTTACGGTTGATTTTCCTTCAAACCTTGAACAGACCATCAATACGAGGAGATAGCTTATTCTATCTCAAGTGTGGGAATTGTTCTTGGCTGAGATGTATCCATACCATGTCTCCTGGATGGAAAGAAAAAGTTTAGTAGCCTTAGCTATCAATTTCTTGTTGTCTCCAATTGAACTTGGCGATATTCTTGGTTACAGACTGGTGTGGTTCATGCAATTCTTAAGCTTGATCGATTTCTGATTAACTCTCTTCAGTAGTTGTTAGGGTATTGATCAGATCCAAGGGAATTTTCGGATTAAGGCCATAGACTACCTCAAATGGAGTCTTCCTAGTGGTGTCGTGGATAGTTCAATTGTATGCGAATTCTAAAACTGGTAGGCATAGATCCCAATCCCTTAAGTTCTTTCCCACGACAGTTCTGAGTAGATTACCTAGCGTCTTGTTTACCACTTTAGTCTAACCATCAGTCTAAGGATGACTACTAAAGCTGAATACAAGTTTAGTTTCAAGTCTTTTCCAAATAATCTTCTAAAAATAGCTCAAAAATTTTGTGTCTCGATCTAAGACAATAGTCTTTATTACTCCATGTAGTTGGATAACCTCTTGCAAAAATAAATCAGCAATACATAAAGCATTATTAGTTCGATGGTACGGAATGAAGTGTGGCATCTTATTGAAACGGTCCATTACAACAAAGATAGAATCTTTCCCTCTAGATGTCCAGGGCAACTTTAGGACAAAGTCCATGCTGAAGCTAGCCCAAGGTAAGGTTTGTGTTGGCAATAGCATGTATTCTCCATGAGGTTCTCTCTTCTTCTTAGTATGTTTGCACACTTCATAATTACCAAGTACTTTATGGATATCCTTGGCTAAACCTGACTAATAAAAGTTTTCCCTCAATAGATTGGCTGTCTTGATCTCCTTAAAATGATCAGATAATCCTTCGTTATAAGTGTATTGAATATCTAGAGTACTCATGTGTCGAGTGCTACGTACACATTGAGCCTCATGCATACACATGCTTTGAGTATCTCAAGCACATACACATAAAGCCTTGCAAACATGCATACATCGAATGTCATGCACAAAGAATGTTGCATAAAGAAAACATAATGAGTAATAATCATCACTATATATGAATAACCTCTTCATATATCGTATCCATTTATAATTTTCCTCTTCCAATTATTGACATGTGGGGAAGGGATAATCATCTAGTCTTGATGCCTTCCATTCCCTTATAAAACCATTGAGGACTCAATGCCGTATTGTAATACACTAGTCTTTGAAAATCATAATACCTTAAGGGAACAAATATATTTAGCCTTGTTTCATGTAATCTTCTTGATCAATTGGTTGTGGCTCTTATATGTCCTTGCAAGTACAACTTGCAATTAAATATGTAGAATCAACAACAATGAAGTTCATTGACCAACTTTCGTGCTTCTTTATCTCTTTGGTGCTTTTGTTAGCTTTTATAAAGGTGTATTATCATTATGCACTTGGAAGCAATAACTCTTCACTTAATAGTAGCATGCTAGACAATAACATAGAAGGGCAGTTTCGATTTCCTTAATGACTTGCAATGTCTTAACAAATAGTAAGAAGCATATCTTAGAAACTTCATGTACTTAAGAGGAATGCTACAATTGAGGCCATTGTCTAGCATAAAGTAGTAAGATTCTCTTGTTAGTTTTTCTTTCTTCTTAAAAATGACACTATGTGATAGGGAGCAAAGGCTTGACCTAGTCATATTAGTGTTAAGAAATCATGAGCTTCAAATTTTAGATTGACATAACTTTAAGACTGCTTAAACTCTTTTCTCTAAGGGGCCTCTTATACAATAGATATAATTGTGAAACTACTAAGATTTGATGATCTAAGGGATTTCATATGTCATCTTACATATTGAAGTAAGACTTTTTCTTGCTAACGATAATATATAAAAGATCCCTTTTAAGAAGTGATCAATCGTGCATACATAGCAATAGTGACATCGATTGCTTAGGATCAATAATTCTTTCTGATTAGTCAAGGGGGTATTTCCTATTACTTAACTGTGTCGCATGGCTTACTAAGATGTTACCTAAGTTTGAATATCAGTATGTTAAAGTGCTCATCAATGGGATTGCTTCCACTACTTGATGGTAAGAAACATAGAGATTAGATAGTATGAAAGCTATGCATGATTATCATGGTGTAATGTACTTCTAGGAGCCAGTGCTCCTACCAATTCGCAACATACTAGCCAATCTCATCATCGTGTGTTAAGAGACTAAGCTCTTATTAGCTAGCAATGATGTGTAGTTTATATATTATATTAATTCTTACATTTTTTTTGTTCAATCAAGGGGTTTAGGAAAATCTATTGTGCTTGTGGGGGGCTTCCTTTTATTGAAGGATATAGTGGGATCTTTGAGCATCATTAGAAGTGGACACGAGAATAGTGAAACAATTCAGTCCCCCCAGTTTAGACGTAAACTGTTTTGTAAAATTAACTTTACGCACTAAGGAGATTAGTCTCTTTCTTTGTAGTGACAATAGTAATAAAATGAAGATAACCAAACACTTATCACATTCTCATTAGAAAATATTAGTGATAGGAAGATGAACTTTCATTGAAAAAAAGCAATCATCACTGCACCTACATATGAAATGAAATGAAAAATGGGATAAAACCAGTAAGGACACATCCTAGCTATTAATATTTTGCATACTTCTTAACTTATAATGTGCCTTCTATCTTCATAATATCATTGGTTCACTTTCGTTTCTTTATACCTCTATGACAACCATGCATCCTCTTCTTCTTGAATACTTAAGTTTGAGCCTCTTCTTTTATAGGTAGCTGTGCCTTAGGGGTTTCTACTAAGGATGTTTCCCCTTCGTTCACATGCTCATGAAAGAATGTTGCTTTAGTGAAGTAAGACTCATTATATGTGAATGGATTCTTTATTGCAAGAATAAAGATGTCTTGCTCATTCCAATGACACTTCAAGCATTGATACCGTGTTAAGGATATCATTTTGTGATCATACAGCTATGTCCTTCCTATAAGGAGATGGTAAGATACACGTGCATCAATCACATGGAACTACATGGAGCTATGGATAGGTCCAATATCAAAGTCTACGTCAACATGCCTCATTGTCTTCATAGAAGACTTATAGAAGCTATTTAGTGTGATTGGTTGTCTTACTAAGTTTCTAATTTCTATCTTTGTAGCTTTAAAAGTTTACATTAGCATAACATTAAGTAAAGATCTAATGTCAATAAATGTCCTCTTGGTAGAATGAACATCGAGTATGCTTTCCACATATAAAGGGCAAATGTAGTTAAGATTCATTGTACGAATGTTAGCATTAATAAACGTAATTGTACGCTCATTCACTAAAGTGATTCTCTATATGGGACATGCTATAATATGTTTCTTGTATTGACCTTGCATGATCCTCATGAGTACAGTTGCCGCCTTGAGCCAGGCATCTTCATTAAAGCCAAGTAAATCAAAGAAATTTCTAACATTGGCAATCTTCAACAAAGCAAGAATAGTATTGTCATCTCCATTTCTCTTGATCTCAAGTTATTCATGCTTAACTTTGTACGCCTCAATTGGTTATACGTCCATGCTTTTTATCTTTGTGGGATCGTGAGTGATAACATTCACAACACTACATTAGGTGTTATGAGCTAGGAGTAGGTTGTTCTTGACATCATTATCCTTGATGATCAATTCTCCATTTTGAACTTTTTCATTAAATATTTTCTTTAAGTCTAACACTCTTTTGTAAGATGGCTTACACTCCTGTGAAATTTGCAATACTTAGGGTCACTCTTTTCTTCATTTGTTGGTAAATGCTCAACCCTTAAGAGTCCAATATTCCCACCACATAGCCATTGGTCAAGGAATGTGTGCACTTTTCCCATTGAGCATGGGTATGCTAAAGATGGTTTAGTGCTCATAAGCTTCTCCTTTCTAAATTTCTTTTCTTCTTTTGGATTATGCTGTTAGGTTAAGTTCACTAACAGTGTGCATTTATTGAATCTTGAGTTTTCACCTCTTTATCGTGCTATTGAATTGTTAGTCCTTCACGCGTTCTCAACCAACACAGTGAAAGAAGCCAACGAGAGGTTCTCAAGATGTATTATTTACTCAATAAACATCCCTTGAATGCAAATCTTGACTAACTCTCTTTCATTACAGATGTCTTATATGTCCAAGGAACATTCCTAAAACACTTGTTGTAATCTATAAGATCTTCTTTAGGCTTTTGTTAGATTCTCCCTATGTCAATAAGGGTAACTCTTTCTTTAGTGGAGAAGAACTTTTCTAAAAACATCTTGCACATGTTTCCCCATGAATCGACAGATCCTAGGGGAAGGTTAACATACTAAGGGTATACCTTCTTAGTGAGTAACTTAGAAAATTCTTTTATTTTCAAATTGTCATCTAAACCATATAGGAGGGTTAAGTAGGGTATGTTGTTACACTAGATTAGAAGGATTCGAGGAATTTGCTCCTTGTTACATAACAATAAAGGTAGCCAAAGCAACCGCGCATTAAGCAAACATCACCATGAGTCCTCTTATGTTTCGATTATTCTCTCGTAGCTCACACGTTAATTGTGCATTATCAAGGACACTTTCTTGTATGCCGTCTCCTTGATTCATATCTCCTACTGAAGGTAGATTTTGGTTGTTGGTAAAAATAGTACCATCTTGTTCTTAATTAACTCCATCAATAGGATCAAGTTGTCTTCACCTTTGAGGTACCATGATGCGCATATCAAGTCTTCCCTTCCTAGTGGAGTCGCTAAAAAATATAGGGGTACGGATACGAATGCAAGTGTTATGTGCATACCGCGCAAGAAGTTATGCTATACGTGACTAAGAAAATAACTTGAGTGACTCGCAAGGGATAATCAAGAGAGAAGTATAAGGAGAAGGAGTTGGCAATCTTGATGAGGTTCTAACACGTATGGTGATAGGTGGAGGAGCGCGATGGTATCAAACTCCAAGATTAATGAAGAACAGGGTAAAGTTCTTGAAGTGTTTAAGCATTTGATCTTTAAAACAAGGTTTCGACAGAGTAACGCCATTAATGGGGTTTTTTTTTCTCTTATCCAAATGAAGATATGAATGAGTTATTTATAAGAAATGATAGTTGATCACATCCGTTAGATTATGATAGTGATCAATGATTAAGATTGAAGCCCTTTACTGATGGATCTTAAGTGGGCTATTTTCATAGGTTTAAGCTTAGATAAAGGCTTTACTTATTATTTTAGTATAAGCCAAACTAAGAAAAGTTAGAATAAGCAGACCAATTTAATAGGCCTTACTCTAAGTAATTTATGGGTGTAGCTCATTAGGCTTTGTCACCTTAGCCCTAGGAGTCAAATTTATTTAATCAATGAGCTTGAAGCCCAATATTAAATTTAGCTCTCTACACATATCAGTATGCACCCATGATACAAAAACTACCTTACAAGTTAGAAATTGTAAAACTCTAATTAATTAATTATTAAGGTTTCTATTTTTAATTTATTAACTTATCATAAAATATAAATAACTATGAATGTTCAATATTCTACAATTCCTTAGAATCATAGAGAATCTGTATCCTATACCAAATAATAAGATATGGTAAATCAATTTTATAAATTACAAGAACCCTAACATATAAATACTTTCTATATAGGATATTTCCATACTAGATATACATTTTTCAATTAACTCTACTATTGTCTTACATAACTTTGATTTACACTTTGCTCTCGAAATTTATCTTAATCCCAACTTAAGCAAACTTACAAAATAAATTGTTAGGGATTAAGCTACACAAGCTTAATGAGATATCTTTTATACTATATTGTCAAGTAAGTTATCAAATAGTTAATTAACAAACATATGAATGTATGAACAAATAGTATGCCAAATAATATATGCAGTTGACCAAGTGCTGCATACAACTTTGGATTTAACACCCTCTAGGGTGAGAGTTGCAAATTCATCGACATTAATTACAATCGAGTTCTAACACTTAGGCTTTTAACCATATATAGAAATTTCATATTTCACAAAATATATTTTCACTGCTAAAAATCCAGTAATACATAAATTCTCAAGTCTAGCAGTAAGGTGGCTCCCGTAATCTACACTTACGCCTTACAATGAAGCTTTCTAAACTCTACATTTAGCTACTTACAGTTAGCGTCTTCGATGCCAAGTAAGCTCACGAGCTAAGGGTAAGGTCCTATTGTACAAGTGCTCATATACTGTACTAATCATAAATAATCAAATTATATGGGATTCCTAATCCTATAATGTCCTTCATTACCATCTATGTGAGGTGACAACTAAAATTGTAAATGCAATGCTTGTGATCATGCATGATCTATTTATTTAATGAAGTCATGTAGGATTAAGTCAAATGACTAAGTGATCAACTAATATCGATAAGTAATTTAATCATGCAACAATAAATCAAGTAACTAGTTATTTCGCTGTTATGTTTCACAACATTTTATACAACACACAATCAACATTCAAGTACATACACAACCTAAATACCCAAGCATCAAGTCATTAATATTAAAACATTTAGGTACACTAACTACAAGTACAAAACAAGTATAAAATCATCAAGAGTACTCACTCAGCCATAAGAATAATCAAAGTTGGTAAAAAGATCGATATCTTCTTTAAGATCACTTGATAATTAAGGAATATAAAATATAATAAGTATCGAAGTGAAATATTCATTCTATGTAATTATTTATTCAAGAATCTATCTAATTTTCTATTTATCTTACATTGTTTTCTCAATTCGAGCTTTTTCTTTAATCATGTATAACTTTTTCATTTTAAATCCAATTTTTATAAACTTATAGTCAATCATTATCTTTTCTATCGTACTTTCATATAGCAAGGTCCGTTTTAAATACTGAAACTTGTAATTTTTTATTATGGGACTAGAATATTACGAGTTTATTTATTTTTGGCCTAAATGTTTTTAATTATCATTTTGAGCTTTTCTTTAATGATTTTATTTATTGGATTTTACTTTAAATTTTATAATGGATTTAAATAATGTTCAAATTTTTATATTTTCTAAATACTTTTACTTTTGGGTCTATTTTGTTGTAAATTCTTTATTTTCCATTTTAAGCCTAAATCATTTATTATATTGATTTTTGCTATAATTGAAATCTTCTAATTAATTTATTATTATTATTTTTTTAATTTTCAGTTTTAATAAGAAAAATTAAGAAAAACTAACTTAGCAATTTCTTACTGGTTCAAGATGCAATTTTCTTATTTTGTTCAATTTTTGGTATCTTTACTAATTTATAATATTAATAGATACATATATAAACCCTAAAATAATTAAATAATAAAAATATATCATTTCTATCTTTCTTGTGATGTTCACGTCCAACATATATATATATATATATATTTAAACTTATTAATCTATTTTTAAGAAAGTAAAGTACTAATATAGATATACATGTATTTTTCGATATATGTACATAAGTAAATACTTATACTATACTATATGTATATTTATTTAAACCTTAGAAAAATAGAGTAATATATATACATATAGGCACATACATATACTCCCATATTTTACTACTTATTTATATATGAATTTATACTATTTGGTAATATATTTATACATATATATTGAAGTATGTATTTTTATTAGTACATATAATTACATATACTATATATATATATAAATACCAAGTAAATATAATATATGTATACATATAGTTAAATATATTTAAGTATATACATCTATAAATACGTAAATATAAAGAAGATAAATTATACCTATAATCCAATACATATACATAAAATTTTATTACAAAAGATACTAAAATACACATGACTCCTATACATATTTCTAATACATAAAATACTACAAAATACATATACAAATTAAAGAATACATGTAAACTTATATTATAAGGAAAAAGTAAATATAACATAAGGAAATATTGTATTACTCTTGATCTTGAAAGTTTTGGAAAGAAATCCTCTTTATTTCCTCCTTGATGTTAGTAGAAAATATTGATGGAAATGAAGTATAAGTTAAGGGTTAGAAGTTGATGATGGTTAGATGAAAGGAAAGGAAAAAAAAAAGAAAAGAAAAGGTTGGGAAAGAGAGAGGTAATGTCGATCAAAGAAAGGGAGAGATAAGGAATGAAGTTTGATTTTTTCAATTGTGAAAAAGTAAGATTGGAAAGTGATTTGTGTAAGGGAGATGTTGGCTGAGGGTAGAAAAGAAGGAAGAAAGAAGAAAAGAAAAAGAAGAAAAAGGGATAAGATGATAAAGTAATGGGTTGACTTTACTTGATTATCTTACTTTTCAACTTTTACTCACATGAGATAAATATGAAGACACTTGGTAACCATAAATGAGAGAGGAGAAAAGAAGAAAAGAGAAGAAAAAGGAAAAAGGAAAAGAAAGAATGAAAAGATAAGAAGAAAGCAAGAAGAAAAATTTATAAAATTACTTTTGGCTTTTCTTAAAGTGTTTTTTTTTTTCAACTTTTAGGTAATATCTAGGTTAAAATATGATGTAACTATGGAAAAAAATATATAGTACAAAATTAATATATACTATATAATACAAAAACATAAAGTATATAGTAAAATTAAATCAATATAAAAGTAACACATATATATATACACAAATGTAACACTACAAATAATCATAAGATAATATTTTTTATCTTGTTAATTTATTGAATCGATTTGTTATTCTTTATGTTTACTAGTATTTAGAAATTATCTCTATTTATTTGTTAGCGATTTTATATAATTGCGTATATATATATCGATAATTCTATCGAATTACGGCTTTATCACTGTTAGAGTAAGTTTATATATTTTACAAGCTTAGGGTTTTGGTTTTAGGGTTTTCATCAGGTTTGAGTTCCATCTCTTGTATTTATGCATATATAGGGTGTAGAGTTTTTGTACACAATTGTCGTTTTGATTAGTATATTAGAGTTTTTCATATTTGCTTTAGGTTTCAAATTTGAAATTTTAATTAGTTTTAAATTTATCAGTTTTGTTGACCTAAGAAAATTATTTACAGTATTATGTTTGACTCCATACTCAAAAGACTAAATTTACAAAGTTTATAATAATTGTCATTATATTTGCTATTAATGTTGTTTTTCTTTATTATTACTTTTGTTGTTATTATTGTCATTTCTTACCACTCATAATTTTACTCTTGCTTTCCCTCTCACTATGAGGGTGCTTTTTTAGATATCCATAACTATTATCATTAGTACGATTAGTATTATAGTGATTATTATCTTACTGTAGTAGCATTGTCATTTATAGGAGAAGATGGTGTAGACGAACTTATATTCATGTTTGCATTTTAGCAATAGCTTATGCTATTGTTTGAATTTTTGTATTGATTTGTTAAATTAAACTTATGTTGAAACTCTTTTAGTTGTAATGATAGTCGAACAAACCAAAGAGGCTGCTTAGTCAACTTACAAAATGTTTGCAATCAAAGTTTTGTTTGTTTTTTTTTTTTTTGTCTTTTTCTTGCATTATTTTACTTTTCTATTTTACTATCATTCTTTATAGTTACTTATTCCTTTTGTTATTAATTTTCCATACAATAAATATTTATTAAGTTTTTGTTTACATATTCTAATAAGTAGTATTATGGGTCTTAGCTTAAATTAATTCATATTTATTACTATATTAGTATAGCTTTATGTTTCATTATGTGCTAGTTGATTAATTTTAGTCGATGAGGTTTAATGTATATTTAAGGTTATTTATTAGTTGCTTAATCTTTATGGCTATTCTTATTTTATCTTTTTATTATTTTGAAATTAATCTAATTTGTATTTCATTAATTGATAGTTAATAGGGTTTTATATATATATATATATATATATATATCTATGGATAGGTACTTATAATAATCTATAAGTTATTTGATATGAATTATATTATTATATCTATTTACTTCTTCCTAAATGATTAACATTATCTACTTTCTCCATATTTCAATATAAATTCCAAAATAAATAATATCTCTAAGATAAATTAAGAACTCTAAAATAATGAATAACATCAAATAATATAATTCTATGTAAATCCAAATCATAAATTTACATGTGGGGTCAAACCAAGTCCATATTCTACGATTGTAGTCATCTCACTATCCAATTAACCAATTGCTTTTGCTTGACTTTTTTCAAGGATTCATAACCTAAGCTATTATAGGATCAATCATATTTAGTTGTTCAACTATTCATCAATCATAAACTTTTTATGATCCATAAACCTAAACTTTAATACCACTTTAATCTATAATACCTCTAAACTCAAAAACACTAGAAACAACCACTTGTCTCTACTATCTACTGAAACGTCGGTCATAAATATTAACTCTAAAACATATGTAAAGTCTCCAAATAACTCAAAATTTAATTCTCAAATTCAAAGCATAATAAAAACTAAATAATTGACTTTGATCCTTGAATAAGAAATACTTAATGTAAATTAAATTTTATCTAGCTTAGCTCAAAAGTCGTCTACATAATAGTAAAACCAATTGTCGCTCCCAACCTAATAGTCTTGGTGGAGTTCTCTAAATTCAATAATTCCTATAATAACAATGCAAATGCAAATGCCAAGCAACATGTACAAGTTCACATACATAATAATAATGCAAGAGAAATATCAACAATAGGTTTACTATCTTTTATTTACCTAGCAAATAGTAGATTATGGGATCATTTATAACAAACACCAAACTTAGAGTAACTTATGGCTTCACTTCACAATTCCAAAGTTAAGACATTGACATTGCGACCTCTATCCAAACAATCACTAAAATACTAGTACCATGACCCTTAGAACCCCATTATGGGTTTGAGAGTCTGATTTCTATCAACTAATTCCCTAGCACTAGGAGCTTAAAAAGTTGATCAACTCATCAAGAGGAACCATTATATATCATCACCTAACCTTTTCATCCCTTACTCTAATTTCCACTTCTTAATTTTTAAGATTAATCATGATCATTAAACTCATTCTTATCTTCTCAAGTATAAAAAATATGATAAATTTAGATCAAACATTTGCATGGGAAAGCTAACTTATGTTTAATTTGATTGTATTTTACTTACATAGTTTTGATTTTAATCAAGTGTGTTAATGCAAACATGCAATAAACATATCACATAAATTATGGTTTATAAAAAAATTACCCAAATTTGTGCAGTAGGAGCTAGTGAATCAAATCCATATATCACCACCACCTGGAACCACCACCACTACTCCACTCCAAACAGATCACCTAGACCAGTCAATATACCCTGAACTGGTGTTGGTGGCCAAAAGCTCAAGAATAAAGTGAGTCCCAAATTTCATCTAATTTTGCAAAATTTATTAAAATTATGAATTTTGTTATTTTGATATTTTATTATTTTTAGATTTAGGGAAAAATAATGATTAAGTTTAATTATATTTGTAAATATAGGGTTTTTAAGAAATTTAGCAAAACTAAGTATATTTAGGATTATAAATAAATAGGCTTAAGAGTATAATTTTGAGCTCAATTTTTTTTTTCTATAGACTACTTAAGTAATATGGAACAATGCCACAAAGCCCTTCTTTAAAAATTAAATTTCAAAATTTTTAAGTAATTTTTTAGCCCTAAAATGATAATAAAAATGAATAATTTAGGACTAATTAAATAAATAAATGACTAATTACTAATTTAGAAAGTAATTTGATGTTTAAAGATATTAATCTCTAATGACGTAAGGAATTATGCAGTAAATGTGAGTAATTTAGTAATATATGAAGTTAGAATTTTAATAAATGTAAAATAATAGGTTAAATTAGATAATATAATAATAATATCAGTACAAAAATTAATTTTTGGTAATTATATAAAAAATGTAAAATTTTCTTATATCAGGAGTAAATCCAATACACTAATCAAGATTAAAGTATACCGAGTGGGATAGAATACTAAATTAAAACCTAGTATGATATTGGAATACTTGAGCTTGATGTAATTAATTTTACATTAGGGTTCGAAACATAATTTTAAGATTACTCGTAGTTGAAACCGAATTAGAGCCTGAACCGGAATCTGATTTAGAAATCAAACCTGAACTAACATAGAATTAATCGTTAATAAATAATAAGTATGTAAGGAGAATTTAATTAAATCATAGCCTAAAATATGTGTCGTCAAAGTATAAATACTAAAAAAGCTTATTTATATTATATGATACGCGGAGATGAACCAACCTACAACTGAGTGATTAAGGGATCGAGAATTTCAGGTAAGTTAGATTTAATACTTCATCATATTTTAGAGTACTCAAAGACTTAGGTTTATGTATGATTGTGATTGTAAGTAATCTTATGCATCTGCTTGTGTATCTGATTTCATGCTGAAATCAGTGTTATGTTTAATGACTATGGTGATTGGAGTGGTGTGAAATTATCTAATCACCTTAAACCGAACTTTATCTTAATTGACCTAAATATCCTAAAAAGACATGCATTACAACCCTATAGGAAATCATTAACATTTTCCAACTAAACACCGATACTTTCAGAAAAGATAGTGCTAGATATCAAATTGATCTTTTCCTCATCCTTAGCCAAATTAAGTGTTAAGATAGGAGGTCATAGTGATGATGAGAGCATTAGTTCGAATGATAGTCTTAGGAGGAGCAGTGTCTCCATTACACAAACTTAGGTTTGATTGTAAGACATTGCATAACATAAAAAGTCCTCAACCAAGATTGAAGCGGGTGAAATTACTTTGATTTCACAACAGATCGGACTATATTGTGTAGTGATACTTACTTGTTGCATTTCATGAAAATAATTGCTTGATAATCTTGCTTGTGCTTGTATATATTCATAAGTCTCCAATTCAACTTACTGAGTTGTAGTTACTCATACCTATATGGATTCTTTTGCAGGTCTTGACTTCCGATTGTTATGCTACGTTTTAACTATCTGGAGGTTAGTTGTCTTTTAAAGCTCTAAGGAGTGGGGATCAACCGATCAATGACCAAGTTTTTCTTAAGGTCTTACTAGTATCTTTAGGATGAAGAACTGATATATGATATATAAGTTAGCTGACTGTTATGTTATGATGTAGAATCTCCTTGGAATTCTACGGTAATGTACATGTAATTATATATATTGACTTAAGGTTTTAATAGTTAGTGTAAATTTTAGCTAAATTCTTAGTTGAATTGTTTACTTCAAAGTGTGGAGTCGTCGATGCCTTGTGTAAATCATATGTATGATTAGCATTGTGAGGTCAATTACTATCATAATTTGGTTTACATGATGGGATTGTTACGACTCTACGACTTCAAGGTGTAATAAGCCCACCAAGCCAATTCTACCTAAATCATCCCAATTATAGACCAGACTCCTTAAGTCCTATCACTTAGCCCAAAGAGTCAAACCAAATTAATAGTAGATTTGGTCCAATATAATATAATAAATTTTTAGCCTTCTACATTTTGTTACCCGACGAAAATTCTTAAATTGAGTTTAAGTATTTTGGGCATCAATTGCTATTTTGATAATTAAGTCACTATTCAATGCACATACACTGTAAATTAGTTGCACTACTACTAAGCATGCTAACTTAACTGGAGACTTTATTTTATTTTAGAGCCAACGCTATAAATTTATTTATTATATACATTAGTGTGTAAGCTTACGACACCATTTAATTGTGTATATCACCTTTGCATGCTGGAGTGGTATTGCCCTTATGGTAATATATTAATTAAGTCTTCTTTCATAAATAGCTTCCATTACACAAGCCGAATCCTCTTTCCCTTTGAATAATCTATCTTGGTAAATTTCCCTTTCATGTACTAGGTTCGCACTAGTAACTTGAATTGATTTTCTGGTTTTGTTTCGCTAAGATGAACTAGTAATTTCATATCCCACATATATATTTACTGTCAAGGAATCAAAATTCTAAACATAAGCAACTACTTTAAGATTGGCATTATCCTACTATGCTTAAGAATAAATTTCTATTTTTCTAAATGACATTTCAAATGGTTTGAAAGCATCTAAGATGAGTCATTATTTTATTCAATTTACTTCTTAGGTAAGAGGAAACTCCAGTGAGAATTCAATGTCATGTAGGTTTGATTCTTCATAACCCCTATAGAAGATGTAGATGCACATAAGATCGGAGAATTCTCCCTTACCAAAATTATTCTTCGTACCCAGATGACAATTGATAGATATTTATATATCCATATGAAAGGATCTTTGTTGGCCCAAGTTGAAATGTTGGGCTTGCTATATGAAGGAACCAGGATTAAGTCATCGAGATTATTTCCTTCTCTTGATTTTCTTCATTTGCTGAAAAACCATCTTCGTAATTTTTTTTAGAGCAAAATATGAGCCTTATGAGCATGTTCCTTGACCTTCCACCTTCGCAAATCCAAATTAAAAGAAGTAATTTCAAATCTCTTTGAATCCCTTTTTTATATTATATATCTTCACTTGCCAAGAAAGCATCACCACAATAACTTCACTTTCTCATCCAATAACTTTTACGATCAATTCACATCTCATTCTAGATGTCAGCATATTCTTCCAAATCTATCAACTTTTAAGATTAAATTATCTTCATATCTTTGCATGGCATCCTTGTAGTTATTATATATATACACAATAGTCACTAATTTTTTATACTCCACACTTACATTGTTCAAACTCTAATCTTTGATTAACGAGTTCAAATAGATTAATACCTAAGTTGTGATACTCTTTCAAAGGAAGTATTGAACAATTCTAACACTTATCATCAATTATTTATTATTATTATTATTAGTTGTTGCAAATTCTCTTTGCTCCAATATGATAACTTTGATAAATGAGTGTAAGCGAATATCGTAACTAGTAGCTTCACCAAACAAGTCCCTTCAGTACTAAAGGAAAGCCAGTAAGCCCAAACAATTTGCTTCTTTCATGCTTTTAGCTTCAAAAACTTTTAGCGTGCCTAATGTTCGATATTATTTGGACAGATGAAAATCTTCATAGTTAAACCTTAGAATCATGTATTCCTCACAAATATTCCATAACCAATTAAAGTCATGACATGAGGTTGTAGTACTTTTATCTTATTTTTGCAGGATCATGATTGATAATGTGTTATCATCCTTCACAAATCTAAAACCAGCTGCTTTTGAATGAAGAGCCCTTTCACTTGGTGAATTCAGTAATAGTTGCTACTAATAAGTGGATATATAGTGATCTCCATTGATCATTTAGGAAACAAGAGTCTTTACTTTGAAAATAATCCTAAGTTCGAGTCCTAATTTTTTTTTTTTTAAAAAAAAGAGTTAAGTAGCTTCACAATTTTGGGGCACCATCAAATAACTTTGCAATTTCAATGCGTTTTCTAACATCTAGACATGGCTTGTTTTTTTTAAGAATGTACTGCACCATTGAATCCAAACCTTCATGTATACATGACTCCCTCCAAACCAACATTCCGAGAGACCATAGTCATGATACTTTTTAGATATTCCCTTAGGTAGCTTGACATAACCTCTATCTTTCTTTTTCTCTTAATTTTTTTTTAGCTTCTGTTTTGCCGATGTTTTATCTATACGTATGCATATATGTATACTTATATATATATCACATAACTTCAGCCATGTACTTGCCATTGTGGGCCTTTCATTATTGATGTGGATCCTTCTTACGCAATGCTTGGAATAATAAGATTATGAACTAACTTGAAAATATGGTGAATAAAAAACTTCAACCATGTAATATGCTAAAAAAGCTTCTAAAACTAATAACTTTCTTGCCTGGTTTGTCTCATGAAGACTTGCATCAACTCAGTAGAGGATATAGATGCTTTTAGAGATTGTCACAATTGTAGTGTTTTTCTATGCTCCATAGCTATTTCTTGCTTGCATGTAAGTTTTCTTCATTTCAATGATAACCTTGGTTGCTTTGCTTTTATCTCAGCTTATGTTTTCTCCAAAAATGATGAAATAAGTATTAACAACTCAAATATATAATATATCTTCTCCAATACTTTTTTTTCCTTAACAAATATACTCGTTCCTTTTAGCTCTTTTCTTCAATCCATAAGATTCATAATTTGTTCAACTTAGCTTCCACATAATCGAGATAGCATTATGAATTATTGGGATGATGATATTCGAAAATGCTTTAGCTTTAATTTTGTGATTTCATAGCTAACCCCTTCTTCTCCTATCATTATCTTCAATTTTTCTTTTCTTTTTATTATAGGAAATAGAAGACAATACCTTTATTGTTGAAATAGCTACTCTTTAAATTGTACAAAGTCCTCCTATCGCTCAATAGTGAATTTGCCAATAGTGGTGCAACTTTTGCAATTTGTTAATTCATAGTTTCTCCTCTTGATATTTCACTTTACTAATAAAAGAGATGAAGACTAATCAAAGTCAAAGCATAAAAGTAGTGAAGCAAAAAGACTTGTTGGTGCATTAAGATAAACATCTACCACTAGTTATAGGTCCCCTAGGACATGTAGTTAGACGAATCCATCTTTGAAGACATATTTTGGGAGAAGACCAAACTTCAAGAAGCCCGCATAACACCTTGCATTGATATTGAGATATAGTTTATCAAGCATGAACCTTGTGTTGATTCTAAAAACACCTTTAGGGGAAATTTAGTATTATGCTTTAGAGCGAGAAGAGAGAGTCACTTCTCTCTAGTACCTAAATTAGCATTCCTGAAGAAGTCACCCTCTAGATGGGATGATTGGGTGAAATACAATTGTAGCAAAGTTAGAATATGTAATTCTTTTGAAAAAGACTAGAGTCCTCCATATTATTACCACTTCTCAATTATGGTATCTACATACAAGTGGAATGGAAGTACAGCAAGCTACTATTTTGTGGTGGCGTATTTAGAGTTTCCAAAAACATCATCCATAAAGATTTAGAATTCAATACCACTATAAGCATGGTGAGACTTCTCCCATAATCTAAATGTTTGCTTCAATTGTTCTTCTTTTCTCCTTTCTTTTTTTCTATTTTTTTTTTCGAATACCATGTATGTCTTGCCTTGCTAACTTCTTCCCTCATCCTTACAGGTATGGTATCATAATTAGTTGTCTCCAATCAACCTTAATATCTACTTCAAGAATCAAAGTAGCTTAAGTGATTCCTTAGTAGGGAACTAACTTCCAACAAGCTAACTTCAAGCATAGCAGGCCATAAGCAAGCAAACCATAAGTGTACAAACTTTACACAGAGAAGCCTCGAATGAGAAAGCTTCAAGTGTAGTAAGCCCCGATAGGCCTTAAGCGTAGTGAGCATCTTGTATAGTAAGCTTTAAATGAAAAAGAACCCAACAAGCCTCGAGTAAGGTAAGGCTCGCACACATCGATCCTCTCCCGCAATGAGACTTAAGAGTACTTTACGAGTAGCTTTAAAAAAGACTTAGTAAGCTTCAAGTGTAGTGACCATCTCATATAGCAAGCTCTAAATGTAGAAAGCCTTAATAAGCCTTAAACGGGGTAAGGCTCATACGCAGCAATCCTCTCTTATAGTGAGACTTGAAGGGACTTTAAGAGTAGCTTTAAAGAAGACTCAGTAGGCTTCAAGCATTTGCAAGCCTTAAGCAAGCAAGCCTAGAGCATAGTGAGCCTCGGGAGTAGCATGACTTGCATATAACAAGCCTCATGAGCTATAAGCCCCAGTAGGCCTTGCATATCGAGAGCTTCTTTTGTGGAGAGCTTCTAGTAAACCCTTGTTCACTATTGAAGAAGAATTATTTCATTCTAAGAATGAGAAAGTGGGGGTTACCTCTCTAACATACTCAATTTTCCTTTCTCAAGAAATTGCCTCCCTCAAGATGGAGCTATTAGGTGAAGTACATTACTATAAAGCGTAATCATGTGACTTTCTTGAAGAAGGCTAGGATCCTTCATGCCATTACTACTTCCTCTCAACTGTAGCTCTTGTAATGAGTGAGATGAAAGTGTAGGAGGCATAAACAAAGTTCCTTTGTTGTACATTCTAGGGAGCTTGCTTTCCTTATTTGACATGGGAGGTGGTTAAAATGGCTCTTGAGGTTGACGATGATGAACTAAAGTTAGTGGAGTATAAGGAATCCCCAGTCAGGGAAAGGGGGATGAAAGGGGGATGAGATTAGTACTTATGCTGGTACATTACTCGCTTAAGTGCATATGGAAGTGAGCAGTGTACTATACCTATTGATATCCCTCTTCCCCCAATTGCTAACATGTCTCATTGAGACTAGGTAACAACTCAAGTGCTTATTCCTTCATTAGAGGAAACTTTATGCCTATAATAAACTTATTATATTGTCTCGTTCCATGATGCCACTTGAAGTATTCGTGGTATATAAATCAGCATGCACTTAGGAGGTGATGCTTTTACTTAGCAACAACAAGAGAAGTTATTATAATTTGCATTCTTGTAGGTCATTGAGCTCATAGGATTTAAGGATGCTTAGACTCTATGATCTAAGGAGCTACTTGGAGGGTTGTCATAAACATAAGGCTACTTAGATTATTATGATCTAAGGGGCTTCTAGAGTCATCTCATGCATCAGAATAAAAGCTCTCACTTGCAATGATAATATTTAAGTGAACCTTTTGAGAAGGTATTCAATCATGCTAAAATAACAATAATAGCATTCAATGTTTGAGATCGATAATTTTCTTTCATTAGTCAAGGGGCTATTTCCTACTACCCAACTATTTAGAATAGTCTAATTTAGTTGCGGTAACTTGTAATGCGTCTAGGAGGCAATGCTCTTTCCAATTTGCATTATATAAGCTTGTCTTTTCATCGCGTACTTGGAAGTCTATGCTCTTACTAATCAACAACGATGTTTGGTTAAGTATTGATTAACCACATAAGTTACTTTATTGAAGATATGCTACACTTTAAAGCAGTAGTGATGTAAGATGTGGATTTCAAGACATTGCCTAGTCTTAAGGCATAGAAACTAATATATTAAGGCATTGCCTAGGCTTAAGGGGTGGAAGCTAAGATGATAAGGCATTACCTGAGTTTGAGGCATTACAAGTCAAGATGTCAGGGTGTTACTTGGGCTTAAGGTGTAGAAGTCGAGATGTCAAGGCGTTGCCTAAGCTTGAGGTGTAAAAGCCGATATGCTAAGGCATTGCCTAGGCTTGAGGAGTGGAAGCCAATGTATTAAGGCATTAACTAAGCTTGAGGCATGGAAGTCGAGATGCCAAGCAATTGCTTAAGCTTGAGGCATGAAAGTCGATGTGTTAGAGCATTTCTTGAGCATAAGGCATAGAAGCTAAAGTGCCAAGTTATTGCTTGGGCTTGAAAATTAAGAGCTGAGTTGCTATAGTATTAATAATATGGGAGCTTCAGCTTTAATACTCACATAGATGACTTAGCTTGTATTTCCTTCATATAAACGTCCAAATCTTCCCTTATTATTAAGGAAGTCCTTAAAGCAAAGGCTATAGATACAGGTAGTTAAGTAAAAGCAGCATTGGGGTAGGAAGTAAGTCTACCCAAGGTTGGGATAATAGGATTGGATGGAGGAGAAAGCATGCATGAGGATCAAAAGCCACTAATTTAGATCCTCACATTCTCTATTTTAGATACTAAATTTTGTTTAGGATATAACCTATAGTAGGGGGTTCATTCATGCCCTCCTTAGGGTATATCTTCTTTAGTAATGGGAAGATAAGTTGGTTGAGTAGAAGGGATAATACCTATTTATGCAACTATAGTAGATTTTAGTGGATCCACTCTAAGTTGCACAACAATAGAGGTAGCTAACCTTGTCATGGGTGAAGCAAACATAGCAATGAAATGATCCGAGGCTTTTGTTGCCTCTTGCATAACTTACATCACCTCTATAGTGCCTTAAGGTAATGGAGGTAGGTCTTACTCAACTTATTTAACATTAATACTTTGCACTTGAGAGATAGCTTCAGTGGTTATAACCATTCTCTTCTTAGGAGGTGCCATTACTCTGATATCAGACTCTTTCCCCTATAGAGTCACTATAAATGTAGATGAGGGGTTCAAATTGAAGCAATCATGTACGAGTTACGTAAGTATCGTATTACACATGGCTTCGAAGTAGTGATGAGGAGATAACACTCAAGGGAGGAAGAATAGGCAATCCTTGAGTCTTGAATACATAAGTGACAAATAAGTGAGCCTAGGAGACTCAGGACGTCAGCCTTGCAATTCTTGAGCAATTGAAACCGTTCTTTACTTGAATGCTATTTGATCTTAGAAAGTAAAGTTTTCATAGTGGAACACCATTTTTCTAATTTTTGGAGTTGTTGTCAAATGAGGAGAAATGGCTAAGTATTTATAAACTCTTGGGCTTAATGATATCCATTGGATCATCTTAGCGATTAACAAACGAGATGAAGCTTATTCAATTCATATTTATCTCAAATGACTTAACTAATGGGCCTAAGGTCAATAGCCTTCCCTATAGGTGCATGAGCCTACTTAAGAAAGGTTGGAGGCGAATGAACCAGTCTAACAATCTTCACTCCGAGCCCACTAAGCCAATTCTACTTAAATCATCTCAATTATAAACCGAACTCCTTAAGTCCTGTCACTTAACCCAAAGAGTCAAACTAGATAAATAGTAGGTTTGACCCAATATAATATAATAAATTTTTATCCCACTATAAACGGTAAAAGTTATGATACCAATCAATTATGTAACAAGTTATTAACCTACTACAATTTCGAAATATGCATGTCAATCCAAATTATTCATAGACAAACATGAATTGATTAAATGCATGAATTAAGACGATGTTTTGTTTTTTATCTTTGTGTTTGTTTCTGTCTTTTATCACTATCCTACCCCCAAACCATCCTCAACCCCAACCTCTATACCCCACCCCCCCCCAAACCCAAGCAAACTCCCCTTATTATAAGTTTTTTCTACCATCATGAAATAGGTTCTTTAAGTAGAAAAAGGATTGATGGGTAAATAGTTACATCTCAGTAAACACTTTGCCCAACCCTACTCAATCTATTACAATGTAGCGACTTCATATTCCTTTATTAATTTAATGGAGAGGCATGCTATGATTACTCCACTACCTCTAGCCATATAAACCTTCTTACATGACTTATGCCCAGTTTAGTCATCTTTTTCTACGTAGCTAGTCCTAAGAATTGAATTGGTAGGACTTTAAACTAAAACCTTAAGCAAACTTGTCATAAGAGCTTTAGAGCCTTATACAATTTGGCCATCTGTTCCTTTTTTTTTTTTTCATTGATCTTGGTCATACATATGCATATTAATGTGAGAATGCGTAGCAAATAGTAGTCAAAGTGGTTGAAGATTAGAACTTAATGTCTACAATCAAAGTTATTTGATTTTTGAAACATAAGTCTATTGTGTGTTTAGATTTATTCATTTATCTCCATTAGACCCAGATCATTTTTTGTCAAAATAGGTTCTTGCAAATCATCTATCTATGTAACAAACATCTTGCCAACTTTAACTTAACCTATTTAGGTGGTGACATTTTCTCTCTACTTTACTTTTTTATTCAAATAGGTAGCCAAGGGTTCAATTTTCATCATCTCGGCTCTTGTAGCTAGCTTAGATTGAGTTCTCAAACTTGATAAGTATATTTAAGTTATTGTTTTAGCTACCAAAATTCTTGCCTATCTAATACCATATTGAAACTTTTTTAGATAATGGATACATTTTCAAACTTGAAGAATCAATACACGTAATGTAGGTTCATGCTATAGGAGATATTCTAAAAGAGCCAAAATGTTCATCAGATGAAAAGTTACATGAATATGTATATTCGACTTCAATGATAAATATTATAGAGAATCAATAGAAATGAAGACATCAGTTTTAATTGAATGGAATGTAACTATCTTTTGATCTTTTATATAAAGAAACAAATAGATTGTGCTTTCCCTACATTCTTACCTATTTCTTAGTCATTTTAATACAGTAGATTGTCATATTTGTATAACAATGTGTATATAGAAGCATAAAGCACTTGTTTAGATATCATAGTTGCTAAATATGTGCTTCTGGAGTTGATTATTAATTGGTGTTCATCAAATGTTAACCTTTAGTTTTATATAATATTTTAGTTAACAAAGCTTTCTTGGTTATATAAGCTACTGCCTCTCTTTTACATTTATTTAAATATTGTTTTGTACTTTTACTATAACATTGCTTTAGTTATTTTTTTTTAACCTTACTTGTTATTTTTTTTTTCTTTTTTCTTTTTTTACCCCCTCCAAGCAAAAGATATAAGAGGTATTGGATTTTTCAACAAAGGATATCAAAAATGGTTTTAGAATAGTTTCTATTAAATCTTCAATTGTTGGCCAAGAAATTATTGCTAGCAGTAATGATAATTACATACAATAAGGACTTCTAGCATCTATAACCTTGAAGCAAACAAACATTCCCTTCAAATTATGGCACATATGATAAGGACTGTAGCTTATGACTTATACTTTATTTAAATTTCTATACTATTGCTTTTGCATTTAGATGATGGGGCATTGTCATAAATTACACCTATACTTTACCATTTTTTTCAATTTTACATTCCAACTTTCTATTTGACCTAGTATACAATCAATTGAAATATACTTGTCCTAACATACACCTCGATTATCTCCTACAAATCCCATTAATCTAGTCCATGTTATGAACCGATATATTCATGCCATATGTTTTTTAATTTTCTAATAATCTATTTTGCTTTGCAATTAACATCTACATTAAAAAATAATATCCACATCAAAAAATGGAATGAAGTAAAATAGAAATTAAAAAAAGTTATATTATAGAAAATAAAAAAGAGAAAGTTAAAAAAAAAATTAACAACTGCTAATCACAATCTATAAACCTCTCCACACTTGGGAGCTGGGGTTATGGTTACACTCTTTATCTCCCCCTCTCTCTCTCTCTCTCTCTCTTTCTCCCTCCAGTCTCTTCTTCCCTCTATCTATCTATTCATCTTTGTGTCTCATACTTCAATGGATCCGCTAAAGAAAAGAAAACTCGAAGAGAACATGGACAGCCTCATAGAACCAACGCTCGACCCATCTCTCTCTCTCTCTAACTTCTCAAAAATTCTGCAAGATCCTCACCAAGGACCAACTCCTCAACATCCTACAAGATGCCTTAATCCACCGTGTAGACATCCTCAACGCAATCCGATTCTTCACTAAGCCTAGCCCTACACTATAAACTCTTTGTTCGAAGACTCGGCTGCGACACCATCCCCAAAATCTTACGGTTTTAACATTGATGAGAAGGAGTTAAGGTTTCAAATCGATGGAAAGGGGTTAGGGTTCGTAGGAAGGGAAAGGTGTTTTCGGTTTGATTCTACTGGGTAGTAGTTTTGTTTATAATTCTGTTCTTAGAAATGTAGTCTTTTCAGAAATTAGGGTGCTTTTGACATGGAAAAAGATGCTGATGTGGATGCTGATATGAAATGCAAAGCCTGAGTTAGAAATAGTAAAGTATAGGTGTAATCCGCAACAATTTCCTTTTACATGATTCTCACAATTAAGGTGTTGCTTGATATTATCATATTTCACTTTGGAGTTCATTTTTACAAGCAACATACACTTGCAGCCTCTAATAACTGCCATATCTTTATACTATCCTCTGTTTAGTTCTTAATTCTTTCCTTGATTTTATTCCGGATACTGTCTTATGTGTTAAACCTATGACCATTTCCGTAAGCGAGCTTGGCTATAAAATTTATCGATTGTTTTTGGCTTGCCCCACCGATGGTGCTGGCTATTTGGCTTGCAGCTTCAGGAAGGGACAAGAACGCTTCACAATCCCCGCTCAAGTTGAAACTGAAGGAGCAGTGTACTCTAGTAGAGATTATGAAGAATAATATAGAACATTTGCCGTGATCTGTTCTATTTGTTTTAGATAATTTAAGAAATTATTTAATTGATTTTGTCGTACATGTTGCAGTCAGATTGTAAACACTGTATGCTTTGCTAATGAAAGTGATCATTTGATTTATTAGGGAAGCGATGATGAGACGTATTGCAATGTACTCATAAATTCCCTGTAGTTACCTTTTGTGTAAAGCTCATTTCAGCTACCCAGCATTCTTGCACATTCTTATAGGAATGCCTTGCAGCATTAGCTACTCAATAACGATAGAGTTGGGAGTTGTAATATTTCTCATGTTCAATATTATTGGATTTATGTTATCCCAACTAATTGGAATAGAACCTTTAAGTTAATGACACCAATTCCAAGCAAACACGGAGATGGAATCACCATATTGCTGTCTTCAAATCCTGGATGTACCCCTATGACCTGTTTTCTAAAATAGCACCTTGCAAGAGTAAAGGTTGACATTAATCAAAGGATTTAGATCGTTTCAAGGGATCGTAATTGCCAAAAAGGTCTCTTTGTTACATTGTCCTCACCAGTTGCATGAAATGTCCTGGGTTTTCTGGTAAATTATCCAAGAAATTTGAATCGCCCATGTGATCTATCCCTAGCAACACACAAGGGTCATTCAGTCTTGCGGACACTAATCCGGTGCTACTTTTCACCTATGCACAAATCATACTAAGAATGCAATTAAACTGTTCTTGAGAGCAGGCAGCTTTTCAGATGTGAATAGCAACCTAGCTTAGAAATCCGGCATCGGTTAAATAAATCTCTTGTTCATGTTTTATCTGTCTTTTCATTTGTCATGTCTATAGACTAATAGATATCCATTTGCTATGTAAATCCATGCGGTACTGCCCAGAAGCATATACACCGGATTGCACGATTCTCGTGTTTACATATATGACCTGGTGTGCGTCAACTTTCATATTACATGTAGTGATTAAACATTCTCATCATGTACATGAACTTTTCTTTCTTCTCATGCATAACATGATTCTCTCACACTTTCTTCTCTTTTAATGTTATTGAAACTGTCCCAAGAATGTCAGTGCAAATAATCTGACATATCTAAGAGTTAAATAATGGGATATGAAAGTACACATCAGACTTATGAGCATAAACTTTTAGATGAGTTTGCAGTGGAGCTAAATTTTGTATGGTATTAGAGTTGATGTCCCGAGTTGGGATCCTTATGCCATCATTTTACTCTCATTTAATTGAGTCAGCTACTTGACAAGGATCAATCGATGTTCCTTGCATAGAAATGAGGAGGAGTGTTAAATATAAAAAATATAAAATCTTAACGCAGATCTACGAACTCATTAAACTTTTTGATCAGTTGGTTATGGAAATAATTAATTACTAATTAAGCATTATGTTATCCACACTTAGCAGATGCCAAGAGGAAGATGTTCGTAGTTGTTGTAAACCAGAAATCGATGGGTTTCAACCGATCACCGATCATACCTATGAGATATTCCATGAAATACATTTATTTGATTATTTTAAAATTTCTTACGTGAAACTATCTGAAGCTCAGGTGTTTGTCATCACCATATAGTCTTCATCTTCGTGATTCACTAATTTGGGATAATATAAACCGCCAACTACCATCTTAGTTGACTGGAGCTCAAGTTGCAGCACAGAAGCATCATAAATCACCTGTTAGAGACTGCAGTTGGCATCCTGGCAATCCGACGCTTGTGAGCTCTTCTTCAGATGGAGATATTGTCAAATAGGAATTCCCTGGGGAGTGGCGATGTTCCAGTACCAATTAGCAGGAAAAGAGTCCGAAGGAGAGGCTTATACTGAAGATCACACCTTCCATTACCCCATTCCAAAATGGTCAGTTAGAATACTAATTTAGTACATAATTAGAGAGGAAATAAAGCTGTTCTACATGCTCAAATAAGATGAAAGAAACATGGAAAAAGAGATTTAAATATATCATTCGTGAATGTTACATTATGTGTAAATAATAGTCATCTATATACTAGAAATTACAGTAAAAGTTCTGGAGTAATAATTCTCTACCAAATGATCTTGTACATTCATGGAAATCAATATGCAAATATCTGATTTCATGCGCACGAATGAACTGCCCCGGGATTTTTCTCTTTCTTTTCCTCCCTTTTATTTTTACTATGTATTCACCTGAAATAGGGGGTGCAGTTAAGTGGAGATCCCGATTTTTGAAGTTGGAGGGCGATCTTGAAAACTATAAACATCAGTTTTTTCAAGCACAACTTTTTCGAGCTCGATCCGAGGTGTTATTCATATCGGCTCTTCTCTTCATGTGTATGATGTTGCCTTGATTTGTATTTATCTTGGAATTCTTGCATTACTTGGGCATAACGAATTGACCAGGCTTCATTTAAACTTCAACTTGAAATCAAGTTTGCTTAAATTCATGTGTAGTTGAACCAAATATATGAAAGTTCATTCTCAATTTGTTAGCTATTCTTGTACTATCAAGTTGAATTTCAATAAACAACCCATCGAATCTGAATGGCCTAGGACCAGTTATTAAAACTCCTACTCATGCATCCATATTGATATAGTACGTCCTAAACTTATTCACTACTTTCCTCTTTTGTAATTACTTTTACTCCAAGTTATTTCTCATGACGTGTAATTGTTGCTTTATGAAAAAGTAAGTAGCCATTTATGAGAATATTTGCCATGAAAACTAAAAAACGATAAGAATGGGGTTGTTCCTTGGTTGAGATAATTCATATTTACATTGTTAGAATAAAGTACACTTATTTCAACCTCACCCAAGGTTTTTTTATCTCCATTTGGGGTTTCGCATGTCACATAAGTTTGTTAATTTCTGTCTCCTATTAAATTTTTAATTAGTAATCAAATTTGGCTTATCACAACAAATTAGCACTAAAGCAAGGTTGTTTTTAGTTATGGAATTTAGGATTTGTAATGAAGTTTTCTATATGCCTAGAGATAACGACAAATTACAGCATATGGAAGTTTAACATATACATAAAATTTGAGAGAAAATACAAGTAACCCTTTAAATTTTAACTTAGGAATAGATTGACTCCTTAAACTTTTAAGTGTTCTTTAAGATTCCTTAAAATTTAATAATTGGGAAATAGGTCCAAGAAGTTGAAAATAGTACTCTTAAACTTTAATTATGGTAGGTAAGCACCCTTAAACTTATCAAAATATGTTTTAAGAGCCTTTAAACTTTAACTATAGTATGAATTTGAAAAAGAAAATGCTCTTTATATTACTAATTTATCAAAGTTTACAGAGCCTCAAAACACAATTTAAAAGTTTATGGGGTTAATTTGCACCAAAATTAAAGTTAAAAGGGGTTATTTGTAATTTTCCTTAAAATTTGGTTCATCTAAGAATGTGTAAGGTCTTAATGTAGTCAAGTTTACAAAAGGCATTAGATAGAGACCAAAGTCCATGAAGGATGATGATTGGGTAGATGTCAATGTAAAGGCCCTATTAATGGTTTACTTGAGTATGACTAATGGTTTTTTGTAGGAGGTATTAGCACCAAAAGAAAATGTAGGTCTTCGAAAGAGATGGGAATCATTGTACGCCTAAATATCTAACAATGACATGCATTGAAATAGAGGTCTTATTCGCTCCACATGAGTGATGAATCATCAAACAAATAATATACATTTTCCTTTATTTTCTACTTAATAATTTAAAGAATATAGATGTGAAGCTAGAGACTTAAGGAATGTAACAACGATTGCAGTGTGCTCTCTAATGTTTTTGGTGATCATGGGTTTAAAGAGACTAATCTATGGAAAATATAACTTGCCATTAGAAGAGGTCAAATGAAATCTATAAAGTGATTGTCAGCCAAACTATGAGATATGTGTAAACTCCAAAACCAGTCACTCAAGGTTTCGATCGGCTGAAAAATCCGATAGAGCTTAAATTATAAATATAAAAATTTTAATAGAATGATCCTGTAAGTTTAAATTTAAGAAAATAAGTAATAAAATAAAATAATATAAAATTTTCAAATTTTAAGTATATAACTCGTTATTTATTAAAAATGCGTAAAATACATTTCAATAATTAATGAATCGCTAGAGATAAATTATATGTATACTAAAAATCATAAATAATCTAAATAATATTTAGGAATATTTATTTGTACTATATATGAATTCATGTGTATGTGGAAATACACGTAATCACTTAAAATACGCATAATGTGATAAAATAATACTAATTAATTAAAGAAAATTCATAATTAATTAAGGAAAAATAAAAAAATAAGAAATGATCTAAAATTAGATCGTGGTACTAGGGGAAAATAAGAAAAAAAAAATAGCCAATTAAATTAGAGTAACACAAAAGCCAAAAATTAAGGGATTTGGGTAATGTCTTGTCCAATTTAATACACATTAATTACCACAAAACTCTATAAACAGGGAAAAAAATCAAAAAGCTCATTTAGGCAGTTAGAAATCAAAGAAAAATTAGGAGTATCGAAATTAGAAGAAAAAATTCGAGTAAAAAAAAAAAAACTGTGCAGTTGGGACTTATAAGGAGAACCTAGATTGACGAGCAGCTGGGAGTAGATGGCTACCACCACCATACGATGGTGGCAGCGCCCAAGTAGGCCAACATACCCATGGCCACCGCTGGTAGCCGGAGCCACCCAAATTGGTAAGTTCAATTTCCAGCCTGATTTTGTGTAATTTTGTAAAAATAGTAAATATTTTTATAAAATTATGAAACTTGTTATTCTGAAATATTTTTGTATCCATTTTTTATGAAAAATATTATTTTTATGAAAATATGTCCTGTGATATATAATCCTTAAGAAATCATGCAAAATTGAGCATGTTTCGGTTTAAAAATAAAATGACCTTAGGAGAATAGTTTTGAGCCCAAAATTTTTTTATAGACTACTTAGATGATATAAAACAGTTCTATAAAGCCCGTTTTCAAAAATTAATTTTTGAAATTTTTAGATAATTTTTAGGCCATAAAATGAGATATAAAATGGGTAATTTAGGTCTAATTAAGTAATTAAATGGTTATTTAATAATTTATTGAATAATTATATGTTTTAGGATGTTGAAATCTGATGAATTATGATACTTGTAGCATTTAAGGTGTCAAATGTAATTATTAGGTTAATTATGTAGTAAATAAGTAATAAGGAAAAATAGCAAATTTTAAGTTAGTTTTATAAATTAGGGTAATTAAGTGTAAAATCTTATTTAGGATGAATTTAGACATTTTGAAATGATAATTGATGTTGGGAGATGATAATTAGAGTGATAAAAATATTAGATGTGTATTATGTACATAATACGTAATAGTACACAATATACAATTATTGAAAATATAATAAATAGAAGATATTAGAATAAAAATTGATATTATCATAATAATAAAAATATATAATAAATCTGATAGAAAACTTGAATTTATGTAATTATATGAAAAATGTAAAAATTTCTCACATCAAGATTAAATTTGATACACCATTAAAGATTTAAGTGTACTAGATATAATAAAATACTGACTAGGGATAGTTATGGTATTTAGGATATCTAAAAGTAAGGTGATTAATTTCACATTATGAGTTAAAACGAATTTTTAGGGTTTGAGTATAAAACAGTACTTAGAAATTGAACTAGAACCTAATTTAGAAATTGCTGTGAAAACTGAACCAAAACCTAGAATAATTGTAAAAGATTTGAGAACCTAAATAACTAGATATATTAAACCCTAAACAAAATATAACAATAAGCGTTATAGAATAAAACCAACTTATAATGGTTATATGAAAAACTGAAACCACGTTGTGTTATAAGGATGATCGGTGATGGCCTAAGCGAGTTGGACCTCGAGTGAGTGAGCGAGGAATCCAAGTAAGTTGGGATTAATACATTGCTGTATTTTAGAAGCTTGAGATTATACTTGGTTGTGCTTGTTAGATAGTTGGTTGTGCGCATATGCTTGATTATGAGTGATGCTATGATTCTATTTATTGTTCTAGCTTCTATTGTATGATTTGTATGAATTGATTGATCACCCTAAACTGAACCCAATCAAATATACAACTTACAAATCATAATCGGACTTATATGCCAACCCATTAGGGGAAACCTAGGATTCTCTAGCCAAATATCGGCCCCTTCAAAAGGGATAACGCGAGATTGCATAATGGTCCCTTCTTCATCCTTAGTCGAACTAAGTGACAGGAGAGGAGGTCGCAGCGAGGGTGAAGTCAATGGTTCGAAGGTAGTCATAAGAGGAGCAGTATATCCATTGCATAAGCCTGGGTTTGGTTGTGAGCTGTTGCATTAACAGCAACTTCTCAACCCGGATTAGAGCGGGCACAATTTTTTTAATCTCGTGATGGGCCAGATAATGTCGTGCGATGGTATTTGCTTGAACAGGCATTGCACTTAATAAGTTGGTTGATAACCTTGTTATGTTTATGGTATAGTTTTAAGTTTTCCATCCTAACTTACTGAGCTGTGGTTGCTCACATCCCTACAGATGTTATGCAGGTGCTGGCTAAGAAGCGGCTTATAACTACTCTGAAGCTAGCAACTGCTGGATCCTAGGGAGTGAGGAAAAACATTTGAAGAACAAACATATATTTTTAAGGTCTAAGTTTTTATTTTAGAATTTTTCATTTTTAAATAAAGTAATAACTAAATTATAGTATATATATATATATATTCTCACTTTCTTAGGTAAATGATTTATTCAAATTATAAATTGTTTACTTCAAAGCGAGTTAGTTGTAGACGCATTGTGTAGATCAGGTCTAGGATAGTGGTTGTAACGCTAAATTCTATCTTAGAATAGTTTACACGATGAGGATGTTACAACTCTGCTGCTTCGAGGCGTGACAATATGATTCGCAAGTAATAAAGTTGCCGATGGTCTAATTACTAAATAATTAATAAATGTGTAAAGGTAGTGGCCATTCTATAAGAAAATCTAGGATCTAAGAAGTTATCTACTTATACAACAAGCTGAATAGCCAAATGAGGCCAAACTCCTTTGAAAGCTAAATCAAGCCATATTTAGGATGATTATTATAAAACCATTGTAGATATAATGGTTGTCAAGGTAGTAAATGTGTTGTCACTAGCTTTGGATAGATAGATAAGCGATTATCATATTAGATCTTCAATTACGATAACGCATTCTAAATATCTACATAAGGTATTGGTTCCGCACTTATAGGTTTTGTAGAGTACTTTTGTGCAAATTGGTAATAGGTAGAGGATGTAGATTATTTGTATGAGTAGAATTCGAGTCAAACTGCATGATGATGATGTGCACTTTTGTTAGACGTGAAGCATGTGCCTCAATTTTCCAATGCTATTATGTCATCCATTCTATTAATTACTAGTATACAATCAAATTAGGTTGTATGGAGATATCTTGTCTTGATATGGTGGTTATGAAAAGATTTATCATTGTTTAAGGGACTCTACTCTGTAGTTCTTTGGTAAATATGGATTCTAAGGTGGTGGATCATTTGGTAATTATGTTAGTGGTGTATATATAAATGATAACATGCAATAGCAAAGCATAAAGAAGTCGGTTTTGCCTAAACAATGAATGGGTGAATCGTGAAAA
The DNA here is from genome assembly GCA_024138005.1 of Lumnitzera racemosa. Taxonomy (NCBI): domain Eukaryota; kingdom Viridiplantae; phylum Streptophyta; class Magnoliopsida; order Myrtales; family Combretaceae; genus Lumnitzera; species Lumnitzera racemosa. The sequence continues at coordinate 24,624,083 of JAMXBC010000004.1, read as the reverse complement.
AAGATTCAATGGTACTAGAACGTTATGTATCTAGATTAATGGCTTATAAGTACTTTTTTCTTTTAAAAAAAAATAACACTACTTATGTTTTCATGTATTAGTGTTTTCTTAGTATTTGCATACCATTAGTGACATATTAGTACCATTAAAGCTTTTCTCACATGTCATATGGTAAGGTGAGTAAGAGGGCAGATGGAGTCTGATATACTTAGGTAGTACGTAATCTCTCAAGGTATGATTCCCAGTGTAAGTGGATGTATGGCAAATGCCAAGAAGTCAATAGCTAGATGTGCAGTTAAGAGTTAACGAATGGTTAATTTTATCTTGTAACAAGGTGCTCGTGGCATAATGCAATGTATGATGTAGAATAACAGATATTAGGGACTAAAAGCAAATGGAACTAAGTTTATGCATGTGTATGTTGGGTTATATAAGTTCAAGCAAAATGGATATGTATATGAGTATATTTTGAATCTATGCATTATTTTTCCATTTTATAATTGAATGCAATCTAGATTTTTGTATTTGAGATACTTTGGAGTTTCAATTCAGTTGCCCCATATATATATTTTTATATGGTAGTAGTATACTATGAGATCTATGCTAAGGTTAATTCTGATTCAATTAGAGAATGGTTTCTTTCTACTTGATAAATCTATGTCTATAAAGTAATGCTATAATTGGAGCAATTTCTATCTTGCTTGTAGCAGTTTATACTGATGTTAAACCAAATTCAATCTAGCCACTTAAATAATTGTCATGAAACATATCAAGTTATCATCAACCTTTACTAAATTTGTAACCATCTTGAAATGGTAAGATAATAAATTCAAATTTTCTTTGGTATTAAAAAGCTAATGATGCTAAAATAGAAAACAAATTGAAACACTAAATGTACATCGAAAAGCTACATAATGACAATATGTAGTGACAAAAAGCAAAAGCTGGAAGGTTTTAGCAAAATGAAATGCCTCATAATGTTTTCTACTCAAATATCTTATGGTTTACTACTATTCACCTCCTACTAGCTAGATGAAGTCTTATCATTTGGATCCTTTCGATGCCTAACATGGTCATTTTTATCTCAATATGAATGATTTATAAACTTTCAAAGAGTATTTTAATACTCTAAAACTATAATAAACTAGTTAATGTCCTACACAATGTGCATGTTCTATTTTAAAGTATATTTATATTAATGAAAATAAAATATTAACCGAAAATATTATCATAATTAACGTGATAATAAATTCATATTTAAGAGAATACATGAGTGCATTCAATCATATTAATATATCTTCTACATTGTAATATTTATGACTATTGAGAGTCATAAAATAACATACTATTTAGAAAAAATTATAATCTTTTGAGTTATGGGATTATAACACTATATAACTAGAATTGCATCATTTTACATCTAGTTATGTAAAGGTCACAACTATTCAACAAATATCATCATCATATATAAAGAATATATATCTTAGAAAATGAAAACATATAGATAATAAATAAATAAAAAATAGGATTTTCTACAGTCTCATCATGATTTTCTACAAAAATAATCCTACTCTTCATCTTACTCTTAATTTATTTGCTTTTAAATCTAAACTATTAAATAAACTATGAATTTAATGGATTAGATTTAATAAAATCAAAATAAATGTTAGAATGAAGGACATGATCGATCCCCTCCAAATGAAAGACAGGACTGTCATACCCTGAAATAGTAGAGTCATAATAGTCTCGCTATATGAATTATTTTAAGATAGAAATTAACCTTTCAGTTGCTATCTTAGGCTTAATTTACACAAGATGACTACAATTAATCTACCTTGAAGTAAATATTTCACCCGAAGATAATATGATTTTGATAGCAAAAATCTTAAAATATATTAAATGTTAAATAATTCAAGTCCTATTTATAATACCATTAACATAGTTGTCTAATAAGTACATATTTCTTTAACATATCGTTGATGAATAAGTACAATGGCTTTAAAAATTCAACTATTCATTAGTTTTCTATTCTTACTCTTCAAGATTCAGCAATCCTTAACTTTAAGGTAGTTATGGTAGGGCTTCCTAGTCAATACCTACAAAAATATCTATAGAAAGGTAAGTAAGCAATTGCTCAATAAGTTAGGACGGAGATATAAGACTATGTGTCAAGCATAGATAAGGTTGTTAAACAGTTAGTTAATGCAATGCAACAACCAAATGTAATTGCACAATACTATTCAATCCATTGTGAGATTAGAGAAATTATACATATTCGAATCCGAGTTGAGGAGTTTCATCACACATGCAACAGCTTATGACCAAACTTAAGCTTGTGTAATAAAAACACACTCCTCCCCGTGACTACCTTCAAACCACTACCTTCACCCTTACCATAACCTCCTCTCCTATCACTTAATGCGACTAAGGATGAAGAAGGAACTATTATGCTCCAATGTTATCCCTTCTGAAGAAGTCGGTATTTGGTTGGAGAGTCCTAAGCATCCCGTAGTAAGTTGTAATGCATATCTAGTTATGATTACAGGTCATATAATACTAAGCCTAATGTAGGGTGATCAATCAATATCATACAATACAAACAATTGCAAATCAAAATAGTAAGCTCATAATATATAACTATATTCAAAACCATGCACACACAGGCATATGCACAATCAAACTACCTATAAACAAAAACAAGTATAATTTTAAGCCTTCAAGTACTATGAAACAGTACTCCAAAATACAGTTACGTATTGATCTCAAAATTACCTAGATCCTTACACTTGCTCACTAAGGTGTAATTTGATGATACAGCACTATCACCCATCCTATGACACAAATATAATTTTAGTATTCATACAAATTGTGTACATAAACTTTATTTTGTAATATAATTTATTATCCTCAGTTTAGGGTATTATTATATTTAGTTATTCAGGTTTAAGTCTCATGTGACTACTTCTCCCATTCAACTAGTAACTAATTTTATTTATGATTCTGACTTTAATTCAACCGTTCAATCTGGCTCTAGTTTAGCTTCTGATTACTCTTTATTTCTAATTCTTATAAAAGCCTCATAACCCATTTCCTATGGTTTATTCAAGTGAATGTAATCTTTGGTTCAAATTTTAACTAACTCCTTAATATACTCCTACTTGCCTTGATTCTAATTTTGTCTCTCAATCAGCTTTTGATTTGGATATTTTCTGCACTTTGGTATAACCGCACTTATGTTTAGTTCATAACCAAATTTAAACCTCCTATTACAACTTAGTTCTACTTTAATTTGATCCAACTTCTACTTGACATCTTCATTTGGTTACTTCACACATATAACATTTATATGCTCCAATTCCATAATATATAAATCTGATGCTCCAATCTCTACAAAATTCATCATCCATCATTATTCAACATTATTTAACGTCAAAACTCACCCCATATCAGAATTTAAATCCCTAACTTGAAAAATTACAAAATATATATATATTAATAAATAGCCATTTTAATAATATTTTAGAGCCTAAAATTCAAATAAAAATATGAAAGATAGTTTTCAAGAAAAACTTGTTACAATAATTTAATATACATGACAGATGTTTTACAGAAAAATTCAAAGTTGAAACAACATCAATAAGGTTTTCAAAAATAAAAATGAAATCAACTCGATTTTGGTGATTTGTTAAAGGTGTATATTTCAAGAGTTAATTTAACAAAACAATACTTTTTCCTAAAACTACATACAAAAATATGCCAAAAGAAACAATTTTTCAGAATTTTCAAAGAAAAATTGATATTTTTATTAATTTTTACAAAATCATAGTAGAAAGAGACTCACCAAATTTTGGCCTTCTAACCACCAAGTGGTTATCAATAAGGTAGGGAGCTACCTTTACCTTCAAGCACCACCTTAGGTTCACTTCCAAGTCTCAATTTGATATGGGTTCTCACACTGAGTCATAATTGCACTCTATTTTAGTAAAATTTCCTATAATTTACTCTCAACTCCTCTTAAGCTTCCAGTATTTTTTTGATACTCTAAAGTGACTAAACTAACTAAGGAAATGTTGATGTGAATTTATAAAGGGAGGATTTTGTCGATTAGAGGGTATTTAATGGCTAAGTGTCCTATTCCCTTAGTTATTAAATTAGTTTAAGTATCTTAGGTGATACCAAAGCGATCCATCAACTTTCCCAGATTTATCACCTCCATACAACATTTCTTGGGTAACACCCAATTTTTTTATTATATTTCATTAATTTTCCTTATTTATTTTAGTATATTTTAGGTTATATTGGGGAATTTTGATGATTTCTAGTATTTATCCCTATACGTAAATGCATATTTGGTACAAATAAATACCCCTAAATAGTATTTAATTTATTCTATGATTTTTAATGTACGTATATTCTATCTCTATCAACTTGTTAATTATTAAAACGGATAAATAACAAGTAAAATACATATATTTTATAAATATAATATTTTATTATTTTATTTTGTTAATCTAAACTCACAAAGTCACTTCCACTAACCTTTTTATTTTCATCATAAAATTCAGGCTTAATTAGACAATTTGCATAATTGCCTTAAATTTTACAAATTGTTTTTGAATCGATTGATTTTTAGTTACTAGCCTATTTTTGTGGGTTCTCATACTCCACCCCTTTTACAAATAGTTTGATCCTTGAAACTATTACATTCTAGATCTTTTCATAGAAGGAGAAACAAGTACTCTTAAAGTTGTAATCTATTTCATAGCTACTGAATGATCTTCTGATTGAGATCTTGAATCCTCTTCTAATTTAGCTTCTAAATTATCTCTTTATTTACCCCTTAGATTCTAGTCTCATCATTCTTTTTTTTTTTCTTTTCATTCTGTACTTAACATCAACCATATCTTAACTCTGTCATCTACAATCTTCCAGTCACGTTATACTATATATTCACCTTCTAACCTAGCTTCATAACCATTCAAATGCTCCTACTAATTTATCCTCTATTTTGTTCTCTATATCATCTACTCCTAGGTTTCACTTACAGTCATCAATGGTATTGGTCCACCACATGTTACCAATCTTTTCTTCCATTCTCACTTTTCTAGTCATAGTAATGCCATAGTTTTCATTTATTGCTTCATATAACTTGGCGCTAAGGCAATAGAAGTAATTTGGCAAATCTCAACTTCCCTCCATTTCAAATTCAAATGAGATGATTGATAATTTGGATCAACTCAACTTGACTCGACTTGACTTAATAAGAATGAACATGACTCCTGATCAACAAACTCATCAAGAGAAGAGGTATTGACATGAACTCATGACTTGGCAAGACTTGACATGACGGAATACACTTTTAAAGGTTAACAAAAGACTCAATAAATGACAAATTTGGATTGTCTTAAATTGCCACTTCTCTATTGGCTTCATGTTGCACTTACTCGTATGAAGCATGCTGCTGCCTTATATCTCCTTTGTACCTCCAGTCATATCTATGGAATTCCATCCTAAGTAGTGATTGTCAATTCTCTCCTTCCTATCATTACTTTAACATTTTCAATATCCATAGAAATTCCTACTTTAGATATCACTTGTTTAAGAAGGAATCTTATCTAATTCAAGTATGATTTTTCCTCAACTTAACATACTACTTATCATTACTTAACTTTTGTAATGTGATCCATAGATGCTCTTATAGTCTTCCTTAGCTTACTGAGTAAATCAAAATATTAGCAATAAACACAATAAGTTTATTCATATATAGTTGATATGTGTGTGACTCTCTAATTCTACAAGTATAACTAGTGAATCACTAATCAAAAGGCATCACTAGGAAATTATAGTGTTTGCATCATATCCTAGATATAGTTTTAGGAAATTCTCCCACTTAATCTAAATTTAATGACATCTCATTTTGAAATCACTTTAAGAAAACACAGTTACTCCATATAACTAATCAAACAATTCATAAATCAAAGTTGAAACTAATTATATTGGATAGTTACTTCTTGTATCACCCAGCTTTCTTAGTACCATGTACACTTTCCTTTCAAATAACATAGGTGGCCTTCATAAAGAATTACTTAAGCATGTAAATCCCTTATCCAATAGTTCTATGAAGTTACTCCTTTACTTTCAAGGTCCTATTTGCAATACCTAATATAAACTTTAGCTATAAGTTTGAATCCCAGACTTACTCAATTATGAAGTTCAACTTTTGAGGTGAAGTTACTCCAAACAATCTTTGACGATACACTTGGACCTCCACATCCTTTCAATAGATCTCGTACTTTTGGTACTTCTCCTAGTATCACTTGCAATTATCTACTAAACTTCTAATCACCCATTGCCATCTTTATTTCCTTAAATTCTACTGTATTCTTCGATAATAACTATCTTTTAATCTACCTTTATTATCTTTTCCCTAAATTCCACTTTAATCACAATTTGCAACTTTTTCATGTTAATATCTTTTTTCTATGGAAGCTTTAACTTAACCAATAGAAGTAATCCCAATCTCCTTAGTTTCATTTTAACTCACAACTTCAAGTTCAAAGAATGAACACCTCAATATTAATGTCGGAATTGTAATTCATCCTTTTACCTTTGTAAGTGTTTGTATACTACTCTTGCAGTTATTAACTATTTCTCTTATCTATAGAATTTGAGATCTTAGCTAATTTAACTCAACTTGTCTCCCCAAAAATAAGAGATAGAAGTATGTATTCATCATAAGTCATTCATCCATTTTCTTTCGAATTTCCAAGATTATTTTAGAGTCATTTAAATAGCATCCTCTTATCCCATCAATAGAAACCCTCTTCATCATTCTTATATTCTCTATAGCAAATAACCAAGCAGCTGTAGTATTATTAGATCCTTTAATATCTCCAATTTCTAATCTATTTATGGATAGTGTCTAAGAAAACATCTAACCTTACGATATTACTAACTCTTAGTTGACTCCATTGTCTAATCTTTATGAATTATGGGGTTCTGATTTTCACAACTAGGACATTTCCTCCTTAAATTAAACATTATATTTATGAAGTAACATATTTATTGTTTCCAACCCTGATAATTAATCTTTAATCACCAGAACTCGAATCAAATTCAAATTAAATTTTATCATTGATCAAAGCTGCTAATTCTTTCTTTTCCAACCAGAGTTACAAACATCCCACCAAGATATATGAAGTGAGAGTCCATAACTGAAGATCACTACTAGTCTTCCAATTCCATTGTGCTCTTATCCCTAATTAACTATTCCCTAGTTTAGATACCTTGTCTCTTAACAGGAATAAAGTAATAACCTCTAACTTACGGTACCTAACCAATCTAAATCTAATAAAAACCAATTCTTTCTTTAGTTGAGGCTTATCTCTATATAAGATAGGTGTGTAAGTATATTGCATCAATTCATACTATCAATCTTATTTTAAATCATCTTTATACTCCCTTTAACTCTTATAGTTCCTATCCTTCTATGTCCAAACACCTTCATAGAAAACTCATGACTAAACACTTATAATGTAATCTTTCCTTTAATCTTCCAACTTTCAAGTTTACCTAACTCGTATTATTCTTTGAAAATCTTCATTACTTCCTCTTAATTAGCTATTTCTATTTAACATGATAGAAATAGTGGTATCATTAGGCATAACCATGAACAAAACTTATATTCAATTAGACTCATTTAACGCGTTTTATGCAAATACAATTCATATCCTGATTATTCAATAAAATAAATACAATCGAGATCATATCAATATTAAAATAATAAGGCAAGATAACTCCTTACACCTGGAAATAGTCATGTTTTCAAAGCAGTAGGTCAACATCAAATTAGGGAGACAAACTTAATAATAAAGACAATTATAAATTAAATATATACAATATGGAAAGGAGAAAAACTTAGCTTTAGTCACTAATATTATATTATGGAGGGTTTAGAAGGCAAATCTGCAAGCAAATTCATATGGTTAATATAAAAGAATTGAGATTATTGAAAAATGAATAAATAAATAAATAAATAAAAGCATTGAAGAAGAGAGGAGGAAAATTTATTACCATTGAAAAAGTTTTCGAAATTATATATAATAGATTAGTAAAATAGCCATTCATGCTAGCAAATAACCTCCTCAAAACTTTGATCTTGGTGTGGAAATTCCACTTTGAACTAATAAAGTGCATTACAACATCGTCAAAACTTAGTCCTTGATACGTTTTTTTAAGAAAAATTACATCAATATAACCTATATTTTCAGACTTCCACACATAGTGAATTGTGTTTACTTTTAATGTAGACATGCCTTATGTTTTATAATTATCCATTAATTTTATTTAAGGATATGTTTAGCTTTTGATTAGCTCAAAAAAATTATTTTAACAAATATTTTATATCTATGTTTAATAAATAAATAAATATTTGCAAAAAAAAAAAGAAAAAAGAAATTAAGAAAAAGGCAATGAGATACTTAGAGGCTATTGTCGATCATAATTTTCTAGTGGTTTATAATCTACTTTTATAAGTGAGTCGTATGATCCACCTATGGTAATGAGCAACTATCCCAAGCCCTTAAATGAACAATAATAACCTCAATTTTCTGGTAGGTTGCAAGTGAATCATCTAACCTATTTATGATAATGGGTAACTAGTCACAAGAGGTCACATAATGATCTAATTAGGTTTTCTAATTTTTTTTCTTTTTTTTTTAGATATTATAGGGGGTGGATATCCGTTTACCAACATTAGTAGTTTGTATGACCCATTTATAATAGTAGATCATAACTCACTAGTTAGATGCAACCATTGTTGGCAATCGTTAACCCTTTGGTAGCCAGCATAAATTTTTGCTTGTATTTTTTATTTTTTTGAATTTCTCATTTTTCTCTCTTTTTTTTTTAATTTCTAAATTGTTATTCTTCTCTTATAAAATTAAATATATTTAATTATATATTAATTAATACAACTAGTAAGATGCTGATATGTGTCTCTAACAAAAATTAACAGATAATTATAATACACAAGTCATGTCTTTGTTAAAAAAAGAAAACACAAGTAATTTATTTGTAAAAGTCTATGAACATATGTCACATTTATGTTGTTTTCCTTTTTATTTAACTAAAAAAAAATATCTTTGTGTTGCCAATTTATTAGAGATTAAAGGGTATTAAAGCATACTTTGTAAATTTAAGGATATATCCATATCGAAGGAAAGTTATTTGCATTTTCTCCAAAATTTGTTTGTTATAATGGGATTTCTACGGTAAAGTTAACAATCTAGTGTTACCATAATGCTAAATAGGCCATCCATTTAGCAAAACACAATCTAGACCATTGCTTTTATTAAAATACTGTAGCCTATAACTTGAAATACTAGTTAATAGGTTTTGAGAATTAAAAAATGAAATATAAAATAATAAATAGAATTAAATAATAACAAAATAACAAAACCAAAATAGAATAAAAACTCTAAAACATAAACCTAAAAAGACAAATACATTTTCACTCACTCTCTCAAAATAAAAAGGAACTTTATCATGATAAAAATGTATTGATCATAATAGACAAAAGGCTTTTTTCGTTCTTTAATAATATATTCCTTAAAGAACTCATTCGAGTACATTTTCTTATAATTTTTTCTTACTACATTCATCAAAATTCTCTTTTGTTTTTTAGGGTTTAGGAATTTTATATTTTGATTCAATTATTGACAGTAGATATTGGGGTTATTGTATATTTTTATCATATTGTTAGGGTTTGCTGTTTATGATTACATTAGGTACTATGAATTATCACATGGAGTTAAGCAAATTAAGGTTTTAAAAAATTCATAGTAAGGTTACTATTGCCGGGCCTAACTGTTGATAGTAATAGATAATTGTCAACAGTTTAAGAGAAGGGGGAACATAATTTCAATTTACTGTTGACAATATTAGTTAACTATCGATAGAAAAATGAAATTGTATTTCCTCCCCCTCTAGAAATGACAACAGTTATATTCTTCTATCGATAATTAAATGGATCTATCGATAGTTTCTGAGAGTACAATTATATCTATCGATAAATAAAAATGGGGATCCTGCCGAGTCAAGCCCAAGGCCTCGAAGGTCTAACGTGGTAAATTCTCCTATTATAGCCAACTCCTGTCGAGTTCGAGCTAATCTTGGCTGTCGACCAATTCCTAATACCGATCTAAGTGAACTTATATCTCTCGAAAGTTATTTGTCGACTAAAAGAATGCTTTGCTAGCAGCCTGGCCCTTTCATTCACTCCTCGACATGTCCGAGTTGATGCCTAGCTTGACAATATTGATGTTGAGAGGTTGAGAGATCCCATACAAGTCCTCAGCCACTCCTTTTAGGATGAGCCTACATCTGCCCAACACCCTTGCTCGACACTCTTACTTGGCCACCCATCCCAATTGAACTAGTTTGTCTGCATCTTCCTAAAGACATCACTAATACATTACTATTATGTATCCACGCCCGCTTAGAGAATCTATTACACTTAATCAGTACTTTTCTATGAATATTCATTTTTACCGTTTTATATTCCTTATACATTACTTCTTTGGGACAATATACCTTTTCTCATTTCCATTTTTAGGCAAGTTTCCCTAATTTCTCAAGCACAGGTACCCATGATATATGTAGTCATGGGACAACAATCCAATCATCATTAATATAGTGAATATTTCGCTTTGTGAACATTACTCTCATTAGCTTAGTTACTCCTTCACTCTTATCCTAATCCTTAAGCAAGAGTAGGTGACAAGTAACCTCATCAAACTAACCCGTATGTCAAATCGGATTGTACCATGAGTCTTCGAAAATTCCACTGGTACGTCATATCCTTCAGAGCTGTTCATAGGTTTGCTTATCTTACTTTTTCTATTCTTCTACCCATTACTCGTTTTAAGCTTTTAGCAAGTTTAGACCCATCCCTGTAATCGGCCTTATCTACTCTTAGCATTGGCCCACATTAGGCATGCTCTTCCTCTTAAAGAAAGAAGGAATACAAAAAAAAAGGCAAATTGATAGCTCAAAAGAATATTAAAGTTAGAAAGAGGAATCCAAAGGTGCTATGAAGGGAATTTTGTTATCCTTTTCAATACTTATTTTGTATTGTTTATTTTTTATAGTACCAGATGAGATGTCAACCCAAACACATTATCGAAGTCCTTTCATCCTTTTCTAATGCAAAAAAAGATGTAGTAAGCGAAGCAAGACTTGGTAGCCTTTTGGAGTTGAACTGTAGTAAGATAGATAAAGATCTATGCTTATCGCTGATTGAGAACATTCACCCAGAGAGCTGTGTTCTAAACATAAATGGGACAAGTCTTCTTATTACTTCTCTTGATGTAGAAAATATTCTTAACCTGAGCAGTAAAGGTGAAGATGTATCAACAAATTTTAAAGAGGAGCTATTGGCCAATGTGAGGAGTAGGTTAGAGTTAAAGGAAGATGTTAAGTTAATCATCCTTAAGGAACGTTTGCACAAAACTAAGGCAGCTGATCACAAGTTCAAGCAATTGTTTGTGATATAGGTACTTGGTAAGTTACTTGCCCCTCAATCTGGTGTGACGGTAGTGAGAGAGTATTTGGCAATGGTGGCTGATGTAAGTAACCTACCATAATATATTTGGGCAATGTATGTTTTGCAAAGAATGGAAGATGGTATTTTAAATTATAAGATGATCGGTCAAAGTTATATGTAAGGTTGCATTCTGTTCCTCATGTTACATTTTTTTTTTATTTTGTTAAAAAACCTTTATTTTAATTTAATAGCATTCAATTCATTGCTAATATAGTTATTCAGTATATTATATCACCTATGTTATGTATATAATTTATGATTATTTTTCTACGTTTTATTATTAGTAGCAATACTTTATTAACAAGTGTTTACTAGGCTATATGGTGGTTGATAGCTTGATGCAGACCTCATGCAATTGAAGACATGGATGGAAAAAGAAGTGAGGAAGGTCATCCAAAAGTTCAAAAAGATCCTAAGGGACTTAGTAAGCTATTTAAGTTTTATAACGATACTTTAACTGTGAATGCTTTTAGGGTTTTTCGTACCATCGTTCCATTTGATAGGTGGTTATGTGGAATCCACCAAAACTATTACTTAAAGAAAGGTTACTTATACTAGGGAGATCAAAGCTTGACGTCACACTTTCCCTTTCCTATTACAAATGACAATTTAGTTTATATTCTTAATTGACTAATATGTTATGTTAATGTGATTTTTACAGGTGTTGGAGGAGAAGCTAAATCTTTTATTGAAACAATAACAAGAATTGAAGGAAAGAGTCCAAAAGATTGCAATGGGAGATACCCCATTTCTAATATCTATGAAGAATCAGCTAATAGACTTCATAAATACAAATTTTCCCTCCAAGAAAGCATCCAAAGGTGTAACTATTGAGGAAGATAAGAATGAGGACTTTGGTAGAGATTCGCCTTCTCTCCAAGACCTTAACTCAAAAGATGATGGATGCATGAAGAGATGTCACCCAATTGTAATGAAAATGATCCCAGCCAATCATCCCTTTACAAGAGATGTCACCCAACCATGATGACAATGATCCCAAACAACTACAAGTAACCATTTATCCGTACTTTCATGTTTTGGATTGAATCCTTAACGCTAATGCATTGCAATTAATTTTCTTACTTACCTTTATGTTGCCTTTTAGGACAAAACCAAACATAGTGTTGTGCATTACAAGAAGAATGAAATCAATGAAATCAATGAAATCATGGTCGTCTTATCTGAAAGTCTTAGTCTCACTCCTTTTTTTACACAGCCTAGAGATATAAGGGAAGAGAGGATGCCATCATGATATCAAGTGTCTCCTTACTTAAAATTAATGAAAATCAACAAGAAGAAAAAACTGATACCAAGGTCGATATGAGTTAGTAATATTTTATATGGTGTTTGACTCTTTTCTTTATCTTTTACTCTCTTTTTTTATGAAACATGGTATTTGTTTCAATTTTCACATTAGTCTAAATGTAAATTAGTACATTAGAGAGCACATACTAAAGAAAGAAAGATGAAGGTTGCTGGATTTTCATGCCCCATGATGATGTGTGGTAATTAACTATGTATTTGATACCAAGATTAATAAAGAATAAGATCAATGATCATAAAATACATAGTTTGAATTTATTATGAGTGACAAGATGTAAGACATATTTCTCACAAAGACCTACAAGGTGGTTGTGTAACGGCATTATCAAAATGATGATCCAAAATTGGAACCGTTCATTATGGAGTGATAAGTCAAAAAGGAAGACATGGTTTTTTCCCTACACTTTTGCCGTAAGGACACGTTATTTCGTTATGTTATTATTATTTCATTATGTTATTACTATTTCATGGAACTTTTCCTAATAAATTGATCTAACAACACTAGATGTAGGCATATGTCTTCATGGGAATGACAAAACCAGTTTCCTTCCATAACATCTTACACAATGGCAAGGTCTTCTTAGGTAAAATAAATAGATGTAAAAGGGTAGATACTCCTTTGATCTCTACTATTCCACATAACTTCTTGTTTTAATTTAAGTGTTGAGACGATTGTTTAATGCAAGTCTTCATATTAATAAATCCAACAACAGAACACTGGTATTTAGTTAAACTACAAATGACTCGAGAGACCATCATGGTGTACAACAGCATGCACATAACACTACATAAAAGTGATGTAGAGAGAGTGGTAAGCCATTTTAATATCCATCCAAATAGATTGGATACTTCCTACAGTTGAAATCAACCTACTTGGTGATGACAATTTGGTAGGTCAAAATCATAAATACTGTATTCCATCTACAAGAATTTATGGATGAGGATGTTAGTCCATTCAGCAAAGTCATTTCCAATTGGCCAATTTAGATAAACAATAAAGTGCCACAACAACCAAATACCGGTGAAAGGTAATGCTCTAATCTTTTAACACACTCACCCATTCAATATAATTAAGAGTTTCAATAATAGTAACATGTTTTGTATTCCGTAGTTCCAATAAGTACTTAAATATCTAAAAGCTAAAGGCCAAACCTCTAAGATGGAAGGAAATGTAAGATTTTTATTATTTTTGTACTTTTTAATCTTTTTTTGTAAACCCTAACATCATCATATTTATTTTCTTGCTAAATTTCCTTGTGTTGTTCTACAAATTGTAACCCTCAATGATTGAATGGACATCTTGTTGGAGCTAGTTAAGTGCGAATTAAATGTGAGGAGCGCTAAGACAATCAAATTAAGGTGTGAGCACTATGAGAAGACAAAAGAATTCAAAGCCTAATACAAATCCAAAAGAATATAACTGAACTATATTATTGTAAAATGCTATTATTTGCCCATTTTTTTGCATAAATATTGTAAATAGTTAAAGGAAGCACAAATTTTTTTTTTAGGTAAATAAATAGCAGTATTATACAGGTCATAATCAAGCAATTTTATGTGTAAACCCTTCACTGTACTATTTTTGTGTTAAAGCTCAAAACTACATTATATTGTCAATAGTATATGGTAGTCTATCGACAGTATATGTACAAGATTTAAATTTGAAGAGTAACATACCATCGACAATAACTAATATACTGTCAATAGTTTCTTACAGCAAACAAAATGTTAACATTAGAATGATTGACTATTGATAGTGGTGATTGCAGTATCTCAATTATACTATAAAGGAACCCTATTATACCATACTCCAAAACTGTTAAATACCATAAAGTAAGGCAATTTTACTGTAAAGGAATCCCATTACACCATACTCTAAAATTAATAATACCATAAAAGATAGCATTTTACCATAAATGAAGGCAATTTTAACCTAAAGAAATCCTATTAAACCATACTCCAAAACTATTAATACTGTAAAAGAATGTCATTTTACCATAAAAGAACCCCATTATACTATACTCCAAAACTAATAACAAAAATTCATTTTACTATAAAGGAAGGTAATTTTACCATAAAGTAACCTATTATACCATACTATAAAACTATAAATAACGTAAAGAAAGGTCATTTTACCATAAAAGATGGCAATTTTACAGTAAAAGAACCCCATTATACCATACTCTAAAATCACTAACACCATAAAGGAATGTCATTTTACAGTAAAAGACGGCAATTTTACCATAAAGGAACCCTATTATACTATACACCAAAACTAAAAATACCATAAAGGAAGGAAATTTTATCATAAAGAAACCTTATTATACTATATTCCAAAACTATTAATACCACAAAAGAATCTCATTTTACTGTAAAAGAACTCTATTATACTATACTCTAAAACTATTAATACCATAAATAACATCATTTTACCATAAAAGAAGGAAATTTTATAGTGAAGGAACACCATTATACCATACACCAAACTAATAATACCATTAAGGAAGGCAATTTTACCATAAAGGAACCCCATTATGCTATAATCTATTACTAAAAATACCATAAAGGAATGTCATATTATCATAAAGGAAGGCAATTTTGCTGTAAAATAAGCCTATTATACCGTCCTCCAAAACTATAAATACCGAAAAGGAATGTCGTTTTATAATAAAGGAAGGTAATTTTATCATAAAGGAACCATATTATACCATATTCCAAAACTAATAATATCCTAAAAAAAATATCATTTTACCATAAAGGAAAGTCATCTTACCATAAAGGAAGGCAATCGTAAAGGAACCCATTATACCATATTCCAAAATTGTTAATACCATAAATGAATATCATTTTACTGTAAAAGAATGTCATTTTATCATAAAGAAAGGTAATTTTACGATAAAGGAACCCCATTATACTATACTCCAAAACTATTAATACTGTAAAGAAATATTATTTTACCATAAATGAAGACAATTTTACCATAAAGTAACTCCATTATACCATGCTCCAAAACTAATAATACACTAAAGGAAGGTCATTTTTACCATAAAGGAAGGCAATTGTACCTTAAAGGAACCTCATTATATGAAACTCCAAAACTATTAATACTGTAAAGGAATGTCATTTTACTATAAAAGAATTTTACCATAAAGTGACTCTATTATACCATACTCCAAAACTATTAATACTATAAGGAAAGGTCATTTTATCATAAAGGAAGGTAATTTTACAAAGAGTAATATACTATCAACATTACAGGCTATTCAATAATTTTTCAAGAATAACACATTATTAATAGTAAGATAAGTACCGTTGACAGTTGACAGTAGATGGATTGACTATCAACAATGATGATTGCATTATGTCAATATTTTCAATCGTTTCAACATCTAAGTTTTTAGTACTGATTTGGAGGATGCACTTAAGATGCCATAACTTTGTTTTTGTTATCTTAATTATAAATTCACAAATACGGCTATGTTGCTTTTAAAGTGGTGAAGTCTTAACTTTTACAATTTTTGATCCAAATCATTGCAATTTGCATATAGTAAATGATATGATTGTAATCAAACACAATTGAAATACCTTATAATATGTTCTCTACGGGAAATGCCTAACCATTTCCCCTTCCACTTGCAAAATATAAGATGACTAGAACCAACTATTCTCAAAACTTTGACATATAGATATTGATATGGTTTATAATTGAACTATGTTAGCATTCCTAACTAATTCCTGTTCTTATTTCAATGTATCTCAACCGAATACCATCTTAGAGGAAATACACACCTACTAGCAAATTTGAAAACCAAACCCAAGACTACATAATTTCAAAGTAATTCCTTTTCCAAAACTTCTAACTTAGACTCATTAGTTGTTTGACAAACTCAAACAAAACCTATCATATACCATAATGATCACAGTATGGTTGAACTGTGAATACTATCGATAATTATTTTTCTATCAACAGTGATATGAATAATTTCTAAGAGTTAGTTACTGTCAACAATGATAGTTTTCTATTGATAGTTGGATTGAAGCATGGATATTGTCGATAGTTCTATGTTTCTATCAATAATAAGCTACAGGGCTTAAACTTTTGATTTTTTTTTTCCTATTTGCCTACAGTAAGGTGAAATAATTTCCAAGAGTTGGCAACTATTGACAAATATATATATATATATATATAGAGAGAGAGAGAGAGAGAGAGATACTGTTGACAATTGATACTCCATCATGGTAACTAACTATTTCTTGCAATAATAAATGTACATTTGTAGTAAAAGAATATCAAATTTAGTAAATTTTCAATACCATTATACTATCAACAGTGATGTTTTTCTATTGATACTGTAGTTGCATTGGCCATGCTATCAATAGTAACAAGGTCAACTATTAATAGTTTAATGGATAAGATCACTTCCCTATTTAAAAATTCATAAGCATACGTGATAATGGTTATAGCATACAATTTGATAAAACAATCACATTCAAAAATAAGAGTAGGCTATAAGGGACCTTCAAATGTATATCCACTATAAGAATGATTCTCCATACCTACATTTTCTCTAACCAACCTTTCAAATATATTTGTAATGCTCTAACACTCACTCAAAGGTAAAAGACATGCCATTACCCTAAGGATCAATATTATTTGTGTTACTGAAAACCGATGATGGTTGGTTCTCTTGGACTAAGTCGCATGATCTAAAGCATGTTGTAATGTTTTCTTCATAAGGACTATCCAAATTTATTAGTAGTTATGCAAATGTACTATTGTTTCAACTAGCATTCCTAGGATTCCTTAAGTAACGTACGTAATTATGTCCCTCCTACTTACACAAGCCACATCGAACCTATTTTCTTGAACGCTTTGATTGTTGCTTAAGACATTCGAATGACTTTTGGGTCCTTAATCCTACCTATATAACATAGTGGAATCATTAACATATAGTTAAAAAAAAAAAAAAGACACAACATAAGGTAAAAGAAGCTTACCATCCATCCTACCATTGGGTATTGGGATAGCATCTACATCATCCAAAGCTTCTTGCATCTCATAAGTGAGGTGTGTAATCTCATTCATTACTCTAGAAAAGGCTATCTTCGATTTAGACCCCAAATGACAAATAACTCAGCTAGCAACTAATAGAGCACTATATTAGACTTATTCTGTCATGATCACATCTCTACTACCTTGCATACCCCCATCACCTCCATGAATGGTCCTTACCAACTAATCTTCCTTGACAATATGATATTCTGAGGGCATTTGTCAATAACTCTAATTTAGCCACATGAAAGGCATAGCTATAAGGAAATCCAGTAGTCTTGTAGTGTTGACATTTGCAATTAATGAATTAGTCTATATTTTTTAATGTCACCTTTATGAATTTGGAGGTGTGATCATAACAGCATAAGGTGTAGATGGTCACCTTAGGCTTATTATCATCGTACAAGTATGGTATCTATAACTCCTCATGCTCAATCTTTGACCTCGATCTTTCAAAGGATGCCCTTGTATATATGGAAGCCATATGGTTGTCAAAAATCTTGAGCATAGTACGCAAAATTGGTTTTGTATGTGCGCTTTCATAGTCAGCCTTCAGTTCTGTATGTCTCAAATTAGATAACACCTTTTCAAAGTGTTGAACTACTTGATACATCCAATAACTCTGAGAAACGAAATGGTTTCCCTTTATAAATGAGTAGATCCCCTTGCATCTCTAAAAACTCTGCACGAACACCCAAAAATGGCCCCTCAAATATGTATGTACCCAAGAGAACCGCTTCTAATACAATTCCTCAAACCATTCATTTCCTTTAAGCCCATGCCTTTCTAAGATATCTTCAAATTCATCAACAAATTTTATATCGAACATGCACCTCTTGAAATCTCGCATGGACCCGTCGTTATGAACATGAGACACTACATTCCTCTCCAAGTGCCATAAACAAAGGTGGTGCTGTGTTTGAGGACAAACAAAAGTAATGGTCGCCTGCATTATCCTATCTTCATCTGGGATAATAGACATAGGTCTTTTTCCTTTCATTAAACGTACAAAAACATTAAGCAACTAGCTATATGCCTCTTCCATCTTGTCATCTAATAGTGCATGCCAAAGATGCAAGTCTGATAGTGATGGTTAACACCGACTAGTATTACCAATGACATTAAATATTTATTTGAACGATATGTGGAATCAAAGGCAATAATCAAGCTAAAATGTTAAATACGTTAGAACAACCAACTAAGTTCTCCTTCTTCATTCACAGTGTAGTCATAAAATAGCCTGGGATCAGCTTCCTTTTACCCCACTAAGAATGTTAGGGCTACCCCAGTATCACCATCACATGTATTTACCCACTTTTGCTTATTGACATAGTAATATAGGTCTTTCTTCATAAATCTAACTTTCTCGTATCCACCTGCTTGATGAACCAAATATTTCATTGTATTGCATGGCCGGATAGTAGAATTTAACATGCTTATGATTTGAACTTGATCATCACCAGACATGAACTTATTGGAATTTAAGAAACAATTCTACCATAGTAGTACAAGCTCATGGTTATACTCAGTATTTACACTAACAACCTCTTAAAGTCCATCATCCTCAGTCAATTTTACTTTAAACATAGCTTCATAACCAGTTCTAGTCAATGCCCTTTCCTTTCTAACTCAGTCATTCCTAACAAGGTGTTGCTGACCCCTATAACCTTCCATATGGCAAACCCACAGACACAATTTCACCTGCTTTTACTCATTCTTTTTAGAATCATGCGAACGAATATTGAACTCATTTATAATAGCATACTTAGTATAGAAATCACAAGCTTTTGAAAAAGATGCAAACTTTTTGCCAACTAAAAGTTTAATCGAATGCAAACCTATATAGGATGGCAAGTTGTCAATGGTAATCACATTGTTTTGCTGAGAAAAATCATCGCTTCCACCATCACTAGAGACTACAATATCATCCAATTCATCATATGTAGCAATGGTTTCGGTATCGCAGTCATGAAAATCATATCCATCTTCATTATCACAACCTAAATCAAAGGCATGCCTACTAGAGTCCATATTGTGATTGAAAAGATTGTTCTTGTTGTTCTTTCTAAGTATTGAAGGTATACTTAGGATTTTAGTGTGGAGATTTATATGTTTAATACTAACGATAGTGTACTTTACTATAAAAATATCACAAATGTGGAACATACTAATTTTTAAATTACTGTCAATAGTTTCTTAGCCATGGAATAATCTCATGTAATATACTCTCGACAGTTGTGAAAATCTATCGATAATTATGTGCTCCATTCAGTAAATTACTTATATAAAAATCATATTAAACATTAAATTACTTATACTTTATATGAACTTCACAACAATAATGAAAACGATAGTAAAAAAAAAAACTATATAAACAATAATTTACTATAAAATCGACAATAATTCTATCGATAGGAAAATATTTTGAGTAAAGGGATGTAAATTAAAAAAAAAAAAAAGTTCATACATATGTGTAAAAATGCAGGGACATAAATGGGAAATGACCAATATATAAAAACAAATATTGAATAAATGGAAAATGAGAAAATATTAAATGAATGGAAAATAGGAAAGTACAAAAAGGAAAACTAAAAATGGGAAAATATAAAAAGAAATGAGATTATAATTAAATAGGAAAAGTGATTAATTAGATAAAGGGAAATAGGGAGGTAACCTATTAATCTCTTATAACATATTATCTTATCTAGTGTTACGGTAATGCTAAATTGCTAGTATTACCATAGAATTTCCCTTGTTATAATAGCGATCCAATGCTTTATGGTCGAAGTAATTTAATGAATAAAGATATTGTCATGTAAAAAATATATATATATATCCAAATGTTATATGTTAAACAAAACATGTTAATTATGTGATCATTATATAAGAAGCTCGGTCAACGAGATGAAATTAAATTTTTTTAACAAAATGGAGAAACTAACCGTCTTAGAGAAAACAATGCTAATTCAATCAAATTCTTACACTTTCAGTTATTTAAGTACTCTAAATTTTTGCTAAAATTCAATTAAGCAATTCATAGTTTAAGTGAGCTCTTAAAAGTTATTTATATAATTTGAATTGTCATTCATCTTTTATTGCTTTAGAATAGAAGTTTTTTTATTTGTTTTATAAAAAGCCATGTTACAAGTAATGCCCATTCCATATTAAGTGAAATAGATGAGGAGTTCCTATTCATTTCATTTATTAGAGGAAAACTGTAACATTTATTCTAAAATTATCATGGTCATAACAAAATAATACCATCAATTGCTATTTCTTTCCAATCTTATTCCACTCCAATGAATCAAACATAGAGAGAAAAAGAAAAAACTTGTCTTGTATGCCAACTTAAACACAAAAGACTTAATGATCCGCTTATAGCATAAAGGACTTAATTGAACATTAATAAAAACTAAGAGAATTTAAACAATTTCAGTGAAATACAAAATAATTAATTAACTTTTATCACAGACATGAAAGTGCCTCTAATATAATGATCCCGATTTTCTGCCATGGCATGCCAGCCGACGAACTCGAGCACTAGCTATTATGTGTACTTATCCGTAATCAAGTTGAAAATGCCATGCAATTATAGCATTATTATCCCTTATCATGTGATGTAACTTTCCAAAAGTTAAGAACTTAGACCTAGAATTGGACGTACATAGAGGGGTATGAATGTTAGGTTAATTGACACTTAGCTGGAGACCATTTCATTTCATATGATATGATATGATGTTAACTTGTCACGCCTGTACTGGGCATGCATTTGAGCAAAAAAAAAAAAAAAAAAGAAAAAGCGAACAAAAAATATGAAAAGAGATGTATGTTACAGTAAAGAACTTCATCACTTGCAGAGTTCTTTCCCATTCTGCCACTTGTTTCAGTGTTTTGTCCAGATATGATAGTAATAATAATGCATGCATAGGAAAATGAGGAGGGAATTCCTGTTACCTCATAGGGTAAATAAAAATAAAAAATAATAATAATAATAATAAAGGTGCATTATTATTATGAAAAAAATATTGCATAGTTGTGGTATTTATCTTAGAGTAAGGTATAGATACCATTGACAACACGATATCCCTATTTTATAGTTGTGGTATTCAATCATATGGCCTTGCTAAGAAAAATATATAAAAGCATTATTTAAATAATATATACTTATGAACCAGAGTTACAGTACGAAATGTAAAGTTCTTTCTAATAGAGATCTGCAATCTAGGGATGATCATGTAGCGGGTATTTCAACTATCATAATTGCTTTGTAGTAGAAAAACTCAATTCTGGCATCACACTCGTGGATCATCTAATGACATCCATAATTATCCCAGCAGTATACCATTACTATATCTGTTGCTGGATGTGCATTTTTCATTTCCACTGAAAGTACCATACATAATGAAGAAACTTCTAGTAATATATGATAACACATTTATCATAAAAGATTATAAGAACTGATTTCATAACCATCATCCCCAATGCACATTACACATAAGTCTAGAACACAAATTCTTACCCAATTGAATTTACGATTTTGATAAATAAAAATACAAAGTTTCATCTTGAACGCTACCCATCACCAAGTATTGATTTGATATTGTTTGTTGAATTGAATTGAGATAGTCATCATGTGAAATCTTTATAAAATAAATATGTTGAGGTAGGAAAGGAACAAGAAAAGAACAATATAACATGTAATATATAATATTTAATGAATCTTTTACTCCCTTGATAACATCTACTCATGCCACGAAAATAAATTGTTAAAGCTGGTTAAAATATTTTTTACTTTATAGCTTTATAGAAATTTAGTCATATTTACTAAGGTTGTTATAATCTAATGGTATCGTCATTGATATTTTATTGGGATGGAAACTAGGGTTTGAATTCTCCCTCCCTATAATTGGTTAAAAAAAAAAGAAAAAAAATTTGGTCATATTTAGAGTTATAATTAAAAGAAAAAAAAGGATATCATGAAGGTATCAAATATTCACTTTCAAAAATCTAAGTTATATAACACCTCTAACCATGCATGAAGCCCTAAGATGTTTTCAATAATTCAATTTTTTTAATAAAATTTCATTATTGTTTCAAAGTTTTCCTCATATGGAATGCCATGTCAACTCCTTGTGAAAAGAAAATATTAAAATTTGGTTCCTTAATATAAAATAGTATGTAAGGAGGATTTAGTTGCGTGTTTAAAAAAACTTTTTAGAATTTGATTGCTGAAATTGATAGTTGTAGGACTCAATTGTAAGAACCTTAAAAATTTTAAGATTTCGATGCTTTTGTCCTATAATTTATATCTTAATGTTACATTTGGACTTTTAATTAGAATATTATGGTTTTAATCATCTTTAAAAAGAAATTCAAGTAATTATATATATGGACTATCTTTATTAAAATTTTATTTTTATATTAAAACCCCAAATTCTTCAGGATATACATAAGATTTCATGGTGGTTCTAATAAATTATAGTTAGGTTTCTGTTCCAACTTTTAAAAATCTATACCTTCAAAATGAGGTAAAATTTATAAGCGGCGCCTCTTACTCTTTTCATCTCTAATCCTGCTCTATATGTAGGTTCTCTTTTGGTCGTTCAGCTTAACTACATAATTACACTCACCCATCAAATGATTAAACTGTCTTACCGATATGAACTGGATGTCGTAAAAGAGAGTCTAATGATGACTACAGCTATGGTAATTGCAACTACTCTATACAAAATGGGATATGTTAGAAACAGAGCGTTTAAAGATTCATTAAATCCTTTAATTTTGTGTCATCACATCACCTTTTTTATTTTTTTCAACTAAATTACACATTACAACTAGGAGATACTTAAATCCAGTCTATATCCTATTGAAAAACTTATATTCATACTCTTAAACTAAAATAGTTTTAACATCGCATTACCTAATAAGTTTTTCATTTTTATTTGCATACATTATAGGAGATACTAATAGAGGGACTTACTCAAAGTAAAGTAAAAGATAATTATAAGGATTTAAATTATTTTCTTGAAACATATAAGACTTAATTGAATATATCATGGTGTAAACATATGAAATTTAAATGACTCCTTTACAACATAAAAGTATCATAGTTCAAGTGCACATATTTCTGTAGAAAATTATGATTTTTTTTTGGTCAAAATTTTCTCTATACTAAATTATCTAAATCGCCTAAGCCAGATGCACTTTAATTTTGGTAATCTACTAGCTTGATATTGTTATCTACACCCCCAATTACATCACGTTATAACATAAAAAAAAAAAAAAGTTCCCTATTAAAATAGCTAGAAACGCTCATCCAACAAGCTGTTAATTAGAAAGGTAAATTATATAACATATGTTTTTACACTTTCAGTCTATTGACTTGTACTTTGTGTATTTGTTGTATATAAATGCATAAATTGTATTACTCTTCACTAAACAGTCATTAGTCCTCAACAAATAATAAGCCACATTCCAAATCACGCATATTTTCTTCGAGGCCCCTTAATCAAACAAAATAATATACTTTCTTTATTTTCAAATCCTATTATAAACGTATAGTTTTATCTCATTTAGGGTTTATGATTAGTATGTATGGGATTTGCGGGTCCACCTCAAGGACATGAGAGTATCATGTGCCGTATTCAACTGATGCCCCAATATCATAAGGGCGATAAAATATAAAGTAAGTAAGTAAATTGTAAAAACTTAAAGATCACGTTACATTTAGTAATTTTTTGTAATTAGAGCAGTCCTTTCTGACATGCTTTTATGTTTAAGGTATAGGCCAAAAAAAATAATAAAATAAAAAAAATAATAAACTAATGCTTATATGTAATACTAAGTTAGTCAAAATCCATTGCTTTATCAATAGAAAATATAAGAGAGACAAAAAGGGTGAGAGAGAGTGGTGGGGCTCCGACAATTTGCTCTGCATTGATTTTAAGTATGGACCGAATGGATAGTGTGTTCAATGCAGCCTAACGATCAAGCTACCACCTCTTTTTAATTTTCAGCCAATTATAAAGCAGCTATTCTAGATATTTATTTATTTATTTTATTTCTTGCCGCTATAAAAGCGTAATTTTCATATAAATTGCTAATAATATTAGACCAAAATTCCTATCAAGTGGATATATGCTTTGATATTTGATAAAGTAAGAAATACTTTTACTTCACTTAAAATGGAAGTCTATCTAATTAAATTTAAATAAAATATTAGAATTGTGAACGCATTGTCCGCTAATAATAGCTTTTATGAATACATTTATCTATTCAATGCAGCTGGTATTTTAATATGGAATAAATGTTTATATAGATCAAGTAATTAATAAGCCATGTCTGTATTCTTCAATACGTCCTATCTATTATGGTAAAATCCTATCAATCTGAACGTAAAAATATATGATCTAACACAAATTGGATCTACATAGGAGATACTCCTTTAATTTTCTAGGAACATTGAGTCTTTACATTATTAGGTAAATTAAACTTCTCCACCTAAATGGGCAAAAATTCTCCACTTAATTTTAGGCCTCTGATCATTTTGAGAAAGACTTCATTTATACTGATATGTGGATAGGGATGAATAAAATTATAATAAGTAGGAATTTTAAAAATCACTCATAATAATTTTTTTTTTTTGTGCTTTTTTTTAATCAATATTTTCAATCCAAATTTTGTGTCACTTCGAAAGTAGGATCGACCTTTACGATGGTCGTAGTAATTTTTCTACCTATGCTAGTTGTTCGATCCTATTAATAGCTCATAATTCAAATTGATACTATATGTCACAGGTGTGCAATCCAATTTATGCCTATGCTTTTTTTATTAAGTACATGTATATGTAACAGTTATTTCTCATATAAAAAGGCTTTCTTCTATCTCTCTCTCTCTCTTTTTTTTTTTAAGAAAAACTCACCCACACTTCTCTCTGTAATATCACATTTAGTACTTGAAAATAAGCAAGAATGGACTTGTGATTTTAGGCTCCACTATTTCAATTCTCCATGTTTGAAAGTACATTTTAACATCGGAATTGTCCGAATTGGATTCCATCTTTAAGAAAACACCTTTAAGAAAATAAAATCGTAATTCTATTTTCACTTCATTAATTATGATTAATTAAAATTACTTTTAAACTTTCAAAGAAATTATAACATATAATAATTAAGGATATTATCAACAAACAGTTTTATTTGAATATTTAATGTCATTCTATTCAATTTCATTCCATGATCATTTTCCGATATACGAAAAGATTTCTCATTCTGGTCTTCGTTCTATTCTATTCCATTACATTCAATTTCATATCACTACATTACAATAAGTTCTTGTTTCTATTTTTTTTTTCCCTCAAAAGCACAAGCCATCATAATTCATTTCACTTAGAATAATATAAGTGTTATATTGTTATTAGTTTTTGTTTATTAACCATTAATCTAAGTGGCATTTATGAGACATGCAATCTAGTGAATAAGACCCTAGTATCAAAATTTACGACGTTCATAAAAATTTTCCATTCGTAACTTAAAAAAACATGTTAAGACCATAAAGTAGTAAAAAAAAGACCTAAAAAATCTAAGTATTCAAAATAAAATTATAAAATAATAATGCAAGTTAAAAGTTAAAAATATTTTTAAAATTCACTTATTAATTATCAAAACTCGAAAACTATGTAATTTATGATCCAAATTTAATGAGATCTTAGACTTAAATTAATAGTATAAAATTTAATAAAATGACAAAGGACAACACTTAGAAATGATAAACACAAAATATATATACATATATATATATGAATGAATTAACTAACTATAATAGTAGAATTCTAAACTCTCAAACTTAGAACAACCTCTCAATCAATCCATTTAGGCTCGAAGTCGATCATAGAACCCCAAAAGTCAATCATAGCAACACAATAAATTTAATTGTTGTGATGGAATATTAAAATATTAAAATAAGCTAAAATAACAAAATTAGCTCTTTATGAGTGAATTTTCAAACGATTTCAAAACCCAACCCAAAATATAAAAAAAACATAGAATAAACCAAATATATAAAAATAATAATAAATGCTATAATAATAATAATAATAATAATAATAATAATATGTAATTAAGTGAATTAATGGAGCATGAGTTGTAAAAGCTTTAACAGAAACTTCCACATAAAACTAATAATTAACCTAAGAAATAAAAATATAATAAAGTATACTCAAATAAATAATAAATCAATTTTACACATGATTTTAGGGAACCATGAATGCAACCTATGGATTCTAGAAAACCATGGACATACGATTTTGCATACAAAATCATAATAGCTCACAACATTTGCATATAATTTTCCAAAACCATTAGACACTTGGCAATTTTTAAGAAAATATAATATGGCACTCATCATACATGCCATTCACCTACTTATTAATATAAGATTTATATAAACTCTTCGATAACACCATTTGCTTCCTTTTGGACAAGTCAAAACTTTAGAGAAATTGAGGAAAGCATAAGGAAATTTTTTAGGAAGTCTTATAGGAATTATAGAGAAATTTAGGAAAATTAGATGCAAATATTGGCTTGTGGAGTTCCTAAACTAAGAGAGAATCTAACAATGAGCAACCACCATCACAAACACCTCCATCTAAGGCCATTTATTGCCGACAAGGTCCCTTCCACCACCGATTACAATAGCTTCAAATACCAGTGAGTTCGATATTTCACCTAATTTTCAAAATTTTATTAAAATATCTAATTTTGTTTAAAAATTCTAGAAAATTTTATTCTTACATAATTTTAAGCATATTTTCATGGAAAATTATTGTTTTTATAAAAATCTTTCATTTTATATATCTTCCTTAAGAAATTAGCTATTCAGAGCTAATTTTCAATTCAATTTTCAAAAGCTCGAACGATAAAGTTTCCCTATTAAAATTTTTCTATAAATACCTTATTACATATATAAATTTCTATGTAAAGAGTCTATTTAAATATTTTCATTTTATTGGGGTTAATTTTTTATTTTTGTAAAAAACCAATAAGTTGAACTGTAAGAAAAATCCACTATTTTTCACATGATTTTGTTAGATCTAATTTATCAAGAAAAGGGAAAAAAATGCAAAAATAAAAAAAATCCTAAAAATACAACTTTTAGGAAAGTATTATTAGAAATATGGTATTTGAAATCGTCTCTTAAAAAATCAATTTCATTTTAAATTGAAATCGCCTTTTCTAGAGGCGATTTTACTTAATTTAAGGTGAAATCATATCTTAATCAGGTGAAATCGCCTGTTCAAGATACAATTTCACCTAAGTTAAGATGAAATAGTTTATTCAAGAAACAATTTCAAGTGTTGTATTTTTGAGAATATTTTCCTAAGAGCGACATTTGTGTAATTTTTATATTTTCTTGCATTTTTTTCCCTTTTCCCTTGATTTTCCATCACCTTTTGAGTAATTTTTTTGGTTACATGCAATAGGTTAACCTCAATTTTTAAGTAGAAATAGAAAATTCTATGAAAAGACATGTTTTTTGAAGCTAAACTTAATGATTTTACTTAAATGCTTATGGGAATTTTTCGCTAAGTTAATAAATTGATTATTTTTGTTGAAAATCCTTAAAAATCAATTATAAATTAAAGATTTTAGTTGTTGTATATAAAGTGTATTTACCTTAAAAACCATAATTTTTCAATCTAATACATGCATTTTAGGTACATTAGTTAATTAAGTGTATTTAACATTCTTTTTGGTTAAATTTTGAGTTGTGCATATCGATGTAGATGAGTTTTCAAACCATATGCATCGATATTAGCGGAGTTTTGGTAAGATTTGCCATGAACAAAGTAGAGAAAAGTGTGAAAAGTGGAGTTTTTGGTGAACTAAGGCAAATCTGGTGCTTGTAAAAGATGCTGTAGAAGTTCTGGATGAGCTGGTGAAGAAGTTAGTAATTGTAGAACGTCTTGTAGAAGCTTCTGCAGATGATGGTGCAAATTGCTGACTTATAGAAGGTATTGTAAAAATCTCCTGATCAAGTTGATTATAAATTGAAGTAGTAGAAACTTCAATAGAAGGTTTCCTGATATAAAAACTATAATCAAAATTAATGTAGAAAGTTTGTCTAATATGAAATACAAGTTAAAACACTAGTAGAAGCCTAAGTAGAAAATTTAGTAAACAAAGAATATAACTAAGGACCTTAATAAAAACTTAAGTAAAAGGTACTCTAAGCCTATGAGACCTTTAATAGAAGGTCATGTAGAAAATTTCACATCAAAGAATATGAGTTAAAATCTTGATCAAAATTTAAGTAGAAGGTAACAAACATCTAATAGACCCTAATAAATGGTCACATAGAAGCTAATAAGAATCTAGGAAACTTAGTGAAAGATTAAGTAAAAAGTCAAAATAACCTAGATAAAAGCAAAGTGATAACACTTAATACCTATAATCAACATTTGTTGAATATTAAAAAAATGTTAAATTAAAACAAAAGTACAATAATTAAAATAATCTTACACTAATGAATTGTATTAAAACTAAAATATTCCTTGTAATATAGGGAACATTAATGACAAAAGACTAAGGTATCTAGGATGCAAAAGCGAATGAGAATCCAGCTAAGTAGACTCAATGCTTAATAGTATCTTAAAGGACTACATAAAAAATACTTCGAGGTTGATGTGTACATTTGTGTATGGTTATAAAGTAGTTGATTGTGCACATGCAACATATGTGCTTATAAACTGTCTACTATGTTGTTTGATTGTTTTGTTATATTTCACTATGTGAGTTAAGTATTTGTAATTGGTTGGTTACCTATAAATGGATTAGGATAAAACTTTGACATAAACATTAATTGGAAAAGTATTGCAACGTATTAGGGGAACGGTTAGGATGTTCGATCAAATATCAACCCTTCGACGAGCCAGCTGTAAGTAGCTTTTTCTCTAGTCCCAGTTGAACTAAGTAGCAAGAGAGGAGGCTGTGACAAGGTTAGGGATATTAGGTTCAAAGGTAGTCACGGGAAGAATTAGGTCTTCATTACACAAGCCTAGATTTGGCCAAAGCTATAGCATCATGCTTATGAGTATAATCTCTTCAACTTGAGTTAGAGAGGGTATAATTTCTCCAACTTCACGGCAAACCAAACAACGTCATATGGATGACATATGCTTGTTGTATTGCATTACATTTAACTAACTAAAAGACAACCGTATTTGATTGTTATGTTATGTATGCTTTCATTCTATTTCTTTAATTGAGTGGTGATTGCTCATATTCCTATAGTTCTTTTGTAAGTCCTAAAAAATAGACATTAAGATCACTTAATTCTTGAGCGTATAAAAGATGGGCAATGAGTTTGAAATGAGAAGCAAATAGATTAGAATATTTCTTTGATCTCCAATTTGGAGCCAACTAGGCCATTGAAATGATCTAGACTAACTTATATTATTGTATTTATTATAACAATGATCTTGGATTCTCTTATAAATTTTCTTGTACAAAAATTCTAAATATTTTTCAAATGAATTATATTAATCAAACTTTTAGGTTTCAAAGTAATATATGAATCAAATTTCTCTATTTTACTTTAGCTATTAAACTGAAAATGCTTTAGAATTGTTTAGTCATATGTACTTTATATATGCTAAGTCTATGATATCAACTGAGTGGTTGGCTTCTATTGTAGGGCGATATGTGTGGCGAGACTGTTACGACTCTACCACTCTTAAGGTACGACAACATGTCTATTTTTTTTTTCCCTATTTTAAGTGTTTTGTTGGGTCAAAACAAATAATAATAGAAAGATGAAACTACCCTTATTTCATGCTTTTTTTCACTCATTATAATTAAAACTTGTTATTTTTCTTTTTACCCACAAAGTCTAACCTAATCCTTCTTATTAGTATTTATACTAATAAAATACAACATCACTGTTCATACTAATAAATTATAATAATTTGATTAAGACCTTGAAGTTGTTAAATATTACATCATTAATTTTAAAAAATTGTGGTTGTTAAAGACTTCATTAATTTAATGATAAACGGCAAAGAGTTACTGGTGATCGCAAGTTAACAATCATAAAATATGCTAATAGGACATAGAGATAAAACATTTCAGTAGCCACTATTACCCTTGCCTCCGATAATTATATAGGGAACAGTGTATATGTTCCATGTTTTAACATTGTTAAAAGTTCTTCGAATGAAACAAAGATAACCTTAATTAAATTATATGAAAATTTATACACAAGATGTAATAAAGTAATAGTATTACGATTGGCAAAATCAACGGCTCAGAAAAATAGAACCTCCTACTAAAAAGTTAACGCTATTTTCTAAAAACAAATATATTCTC
Organism: Lumnitzera racemosa; assembly: GCA_024138005.1. NCBI lineage: Eukaryota > Viridiplantae > Streptophyta > Magnoliopsida > Myrtales > Combretaceae > Lumnitzera > Lumnitzera racemosa. The sequence goes on along the minus strand of JAMXBC010000004.1, from coordinate 24,592,738 downwards.
TTTTTATTTTACTTATTTACCCATAATGCCAAAAAGAAAGAAAAAAAAAACAGATTTAATAAATAAATCTACATAATAAATAAACCAGCACTTTCAGTAGTAGTAAGCACCAACCCCACCGAAAGAAAAACAAAATGGAAGTGTCAATTTTTTCCTTTTTCTTAATTTGGCCTTTGGACGTATCTGTATTTTTCTCTTTCAGTAATGCCCTTATAAATATCAATTTCCTTCCCAAACTACCCTTTCCACTGGTTGCATTGCGCAGTAGGCCTTGTCTTCTGCTTCCCAGCCTTCAACGGGCAAGGCGTCTGTACGGGCGGGACCATGCAATTGTACTGTAGACACAACGAACTGCTTACTGGAATATCAGCCGTTGGATTAATCTCCATACCCGTTAAATAGTTATGCTGCAAGTACAGTATTTGGATATCAGCCGCCAATAGCCGGTCCACGAAACTTTCAGGAACTTGACCTGTGAACCGGTTATTGTTTAGGTATAGATTCTGAACGGTCGAGAACATGGGGGAAATTGGACCTGACAATCTGTTGTAGCTGAGATCAACGGTCGAGATTGAAACTTGCGAATCCAGTTCGACCGGACCGGAAAACGAATTCCTTTGCAATTGGAGGTTAGTTATAGGAAAACTGAATATCCGACATGGCATTGGCCCGGTGAATTGGTTCACACTTAGGTCGAGATAGTTCAACCGCTCAAGCCTGTTCAATATCCTGTCGACCGGCCCACTGAGCCGGTTCCAGGATACTGATAAGTACTGCAAAGAGGAAGGTAAAGCTGAGTCTGGAATCGAACCGGAGAGTTCGTTGTGCTTCAAATCGAGCCGGCTAAGGGACTGTGACTTAAATTGGGGGACGGAACCGGAAAGCATGTTGTGGCAGAGAATAAGGTTCGAGAGCTCCGGCAGGGTTCCAATCGATTTCGGGATTCCTCCGTTAAGCCGATTGAAGCTTAAGTCGAGAGTCCTGAGGCTCCGGAGATCGCCAAGACTGGCTGGGATCTGCCCCGAGATGAAATTCCTGCTGATTGCCAAAAACGTGAGCTTTTTCAATGAACCGATAGTTTGGGGAAGTGAACCGTATATCCGACCGGGGACGACAGTGAATTCGGCAAGGGAAGAGAGTTTTCCGATCGCTGGATCGATCCTTCCAGTTAGACCGGGGGAACCGGCTCTTGGGTCGCCGAGATTGAGTGCAATGACTCTGTCGTCGGAGCAGAAAACGCCGGCGAAGTTGCATGGTTCGGCTGTGAAGTCCCATGAGGAGAAGAAACTAGAACCAGGCATGTCGTTTAAGGATTTACGAATGGATTGCAGGGCTAAGAAATCAACTGGGTCTAGTATTGCTAAGGAACATAAGATGTTACTATCATGAAACAAGTGTAGTGTGCATAAGATGACTAGGAAAAGTTTATGCAATTTAAGGATTATTTGGTTCCACATTGTGGAGTATAACAATACCAAGAAAAAGATCACTCAGGAGAGTGACTGAGATGAAGTGTTTGGCAATGGAAGTTGAAACGGGTGTGAAACCTAGCTATCAGAAACAGAAGAGAGAATATACTTATACTTACAAGAGGAGGAGAGAGAGAAGAAAGAAAAAGATGAAAGAGGACTTCCCTTTTCTTTTTGGGGTTTATGTTGGCTTGTAGAAGAAGAGATTTAGAGGTGAATCTTTGGTTGGGTTGCGTGTTTGGTTTGTTGACGAGGAGGATGTTGGGTGGTGGTGTTTCATAATTTTGGCTTGTAAGAGAAGATGCACACAGTAATCACTGCAGCAGACACCCTCCACTCCAGTACTCTACTTACTGCAGTAGGAACTAGTAAATACTAATTGCAGTAGGTCGACATTTAGCAAGGAATTTTCACAGGAGTCCAGTTAAGAAAGAAAAAAATGGACACTTACTAATATTCCGTTATTCTTATTATTTGAGAGAACCGTAAATAATGTTATTGCTTTTAATTTTACCATGGGCAAAACAGTAACATAGATATATAAGAAGCATGCTTCTTACTATAAAGAATATAACCTCCAAATTTATCCATTGTTTTCGTTTTATTCATATTTCGTGCAGGAGTACGTGTTTTCTTTTTTCTTATTTTGTCGTTTTACTGGCTTGTGCTTTTCTTCATCGGGAAACAGGAAGTGTTTTATTAAGAGACCAAACGGTTGTCCGAGCCTACGTGGAGTACCGTTAGCTAGGTTCGGTGGGCTGATCATACTAGGCTCGGGGAGTGTGGAACCGGAGAAAGAAATCACGTGATATCGAAGTGAAGCAGTTGGGGAAAGGTTTAGGTGGACCAGGTGGCAGGAAGGAGATGCCGCCGGAGAATTGTGGTGGTGACACGTTATTGGTCAACAAGGAATGGATCCACGGCTTCCTTCTGAACTCGGGAGGTTGCTGCCAGCTGTTTGTCATCCCATGAAAGGTTCGAGTCGTTGTCGTTTCAGCTCTAAATTATATCTCCTCGCCTTGTATGCTATTGTTTGGAATATTATCCCGTAGTGTTTACTGCATAGCTAGATAATGAGGATGAGATGTGTTTTATATATTTAAAAATATTACGTTACTAGATATATAATTAACTAAGAAAAATATATATATATATATTATAATAGTATCGCTACAGTTAACCAACTACTCTAAAATATTGATACGGAAATAATGGGGTACTATATTAAAATATACAAACCAAAAATTTTAATATCAAATATGATGTACCTAAATCCTACTATAAGCAATTAATTTAGCATAAACTATATGCGGAGTAATAAATAAGACCTTGAATCTATTTGGTATTTTTCTAGGGCTTATAATACTAAATATATATATATATATATATATAAACTAGTTTTATGAATTTTACACCTATAGAAACAATAAATAAAAGGACATAAACAATTAGTTAAACTAGAATTTAATAATTCAACTTGAATAAGAGTGTGTTTAAGCTTTCATACCTAATATAATCTATAGTCTATTGAAATCGAATGGGTTTAATGAAGTAGATGTAGAGTAATAAATAAGACCTTGAATTTATTTGGTATTTTTCTAGGGCTTATAATACCAAATATATATATATATATATATAAACAAGTTTTATGAATTTTACTCCTACAGAAACAATAAATAAAAGGACATAAACAATTAGTCAAACTAGAGTTTAATAATTCAACTTGAATGAGAGTGTGTTTAAGCTTTCATACCTAATATAATCTATAGTCTACTAAAATAGAACAGGTTTAATGAAGTAGATGCTGAAGACCTTGAATCTATTTGGTATTTTTCTAAGGCTTATAATACCAATTATATATAAACTAGTTTTATGAATTTTATACAAACAATAAATAAAAGGACACAAACAATTAGTCAAACTAGAATTTAATAATTCAACTTGAATAAGGGTGTGTTTAAGCTTTCATACCTAATATAATCTATAGTTTACTGAAATTGAATGGGTTTAATGAAGCAACTAATATAACCTATGACTAAATCAATTAAAAAGGATCACTACAACAAAAAAAAGGTACTTTGATTGATAAGATTCCAAGAACAATTTCTTTTACTAGAACATAATCAACTATCCATGGTACGTTGGCTTATAATGTATTTATGGATGAATACAAATAACTGCAAGGAAAAATATAAAATAATTGTCTAAAAAGGAAATAATTGCTCTAAAAGGATTATACAATATTTGTTTAAGAAGAAAATAGGAATAACTATTTAAGAGGAAAGAAAATAACTACCTAGAAAATTTGACCAATTCAAATGAGGATTTTCTCATGTATATATCTTCTTCTGGAAGATACTATCAAAAGTTTCTTTTAATACTTTTGATAACCCTATTAAAAGCTTTATTCTACAAAGTCTTCAACTCTTTATCAAAAGTAACACTAACTTTTCCCTTATAATTAGATGATCCTCTTAGTCCACGAGTTAGCTTGCATTTAAAACCAAAACCACTTAGCTTTCATTGTGATTATCCATATTGGTTTCTAATAGAAATCCTTCCTTGATTTTGTACTTGATCTTCAATAAACTTCCTCTAACAACTAGAATATTTGTCATTCCTATCCTTAAGGGTACAATGAAATCTAGTCGAATCAATTTAGTATTGATCCCCTTAATCTAAAAGCTAGTTTGCATTCAAAACCAGAACCACTTAGCATTCTTCTTGATGATCTACACTAGCTTTTGATTGAAATTCTTCCTTGATTTTGTACTTGATGTTCAGTAAACTTTCTCTGATTAAAGGTATAATCAAGTTGGGTCAAATCAAAATAGTATAAGCTCAAGTTTCAGTTCAACTTAAAAACTCAAAACTTAAGCTTGACTCAAGTTTGCCAAACTCTAAATTTTGAGTTTGACTTAACTTGAAGATTTATGTAGAAAGTTTGAGTTCGACTCAATTAGTTCAGGTAAGCTCAAAATTTTTATCAATTTTTCCTAAATAACATTAAATTCAATTATATTTAAAAAATAAAAATATATTAAAAAGTATATTAAGCTTGGCTATCATTGAATCAAATTCGAGTAAAACTTGAACCAAACTTAAGTAGTTTGCGAACCAACTTGGTTTATTTGCACCCTTACTTATCCTCATAACAAGTTTTCCTAGGCTTCTAAATTTGCCATATAATAACTTGTTGAAATCACTACCTCGACCCTACCTTCTTAAAGTTAAACTCTTTCATAACTTTCTAACTTCAATTTTAGAATCTCATTTCCCATCACATTATCTTGAAATTAAATTTCCATGACATAAATAAAATGATTAAATGATGCTACTTAACAATAACTTTGATATTATGCATTTTTACTTTCTATTGTTTTATTAAGTCTAGATATTTATACATGATAAGTTGGTTCGTGTATAGATTTATATCAGTTTCCTACATAAAATGCATTGATAAGAATTACGATATAACCAAGCCTTAGAATATTAATCCCATAACACCTTAACCTAAAAAAACAAAAGAAAGAATCTTAGAGCGCTCTAAAAGGTAGGAACTAATAAGCTACACTACAAGTGGTACCACTTATAAGGAAAATATGAAGGCAAAGGGAAGCTAATTCAAGAATGGAGTTCAACTATTATTTACTATTACTTATAGTGAATACATGACATGTACCATTATACATATTATATATTATATTTGTATGTTTGGGTTCTCACAGTTAACTGATCACATGCAATAGGTGCTGATCTACTTAGGAGGTGTTTTAAGCTGATGACACGTAGAGAGATATCGTTAAAAAGAGGTGTAGAAGGAAGAATAAGCAAACTTAGTATCTTGAGTGCATGCTTATGACAATAGATCAGACTCGATGTTCTTGATCTTTCTTAAATTGTTCTTAATGAATTATTTGCTTGATTTTCTTTGAAGTGATTTTAGTGGAACTTTGGTGTTTGTCTTAAGCTAATCAATATTCTAAAATGAACCAAATGAGAGAAGGAGCTTTCTATTTATAGAGTTTGGATGTTGATAATATCTGTTGGATGACTCTAAGATAAATGATTGAGATTAAGCCTTATTATTAAAGCTTATCATTTCCCTTAGCCTTTATGGGCTTGGACTTACTCAAGAGCTTATAATAGTTAATAAAAGCCTATTGTTGTTATAAATAACCCTAGAGCACATATAAGTTCCATTAAGGGGCATTAAAGCCAATTAAAGCCCATATGAGTTCAGAAGAATTGTTTTTGAGTTTTTTTTTTTTTATGCGCAAGACAACTGAGCAAAGCTAAAAGTGGAAAATCTAATCTAATAATCCCCGTTTTGAATTTACCAAGTTAGATCTCCCTAAAATATCCCTAAATAGATCAATCTCTCAAGCTCTATCAATAGCCCAAGACATTGATCTATAACCTTAAATTATGTTAAAGGCCCAATTATTGAAATAACCTTCTATAATATTATATTTATGTATGTGTAAGTAACGTTTATATGTCAAATTGATAATATATTATATATAATGTTACGTTATATGTTTATGCATATATATATATATGTATGTGTGTATGTGTGTATGTGGATGCATATGTGTGTATGTTTACTTGTGTGTACATTTTGTATATATTATTATATGTATTTTCTTTCGTTATAATATAATATATTGCTATATATATGATACTATTTAGGCATATACATGTAATATATAAGTATAATATATATAATCTTATATAGTTAATATAATTTATGTTACATATATATAATATTATAATATTATATAAAATATGACATCAAATACTCATTATGTGTCTGTATATATAACTACATACATATATATTATATGTATTTGTATGTTTTATTGTAATGTAATAGACATACAATTTATGGTATATAGCATTACGTATATATACGTGTATATAATTTTTATTGTAATATATATATATATCCATGTAATGCTATATGTTATATAGGACATAATATATATATATTATGTCCTATATAACATATAGCATTACATGGATATTGTTTTATATATTATTATATTTAGTTATATTATCATAAAATATATTGCTTACTCCATATAAATGGTATATCATTTAGTTAGAATGAGTAGGTAACCCTTATTGTTTAGGGTCTATGCCCTTACCTTACTTGATTAGGTGGATTTTGAGCGAATATTAAGGATTATAAAGTATTTTTTTTAGTACAGATTTTTCAAAACTTGCTCCTATATGGTATGGTAAAGGTATGCGGTCTTCTTAGCCTGCATTCGCCTTGGAAATAGTAATCTAAGGTATAAAGACTACAGATTCCAAGATACCTTGTATACACCCTATAAAACATTATTAAATAATATTAATAAATGAAAAAAATAGTATTGTATTTTTTTAGCCAATAAATGTTTTAGTAAAAAAAAAAGAAAAGAATTTCAAGCCCACAAGTTAAATAACCTTAAATGGTTAAACCTAATGTCCTATCTCTCACTTTACATTTTTCATTCGTTTTATATTCTTCACCTCTCTAACTTCATATTTTTTGTTTTTTCCTGTTTAGAAAGTAGAAGATTACATAAACTTAAAATAATAAAGGTACAAAAAATTACTTTCTTTAATTTTGCTATGAGTTTCATAGGTTTTACACATGAAGAATTTTTAGTTTCACATATAGATAATTTTTTGATACTACATAAACTTAAAATTTATAGGAAAAAAAAGGTAAATTTTACTAGTTCTAAATGATAGTGTGCCTTTTATAAGTTTTACAAAATACAGCTTATAACATGGCTCCATGATGCCTCATGGTAGGTTTTGATTCCAAAATTTTGGAACCCATATTTTATAAGTAAGGTATTAATAGAGCCTTATACCCTCTTGATCCTATACCATCTCACCCATTTGTTTAGGTATTCATATATAGTACAAATACATAACAATGTCATATATATGTGTGTGTATATATATATATATATATACATATATATATAGTTTCATATACACATGTTTTAACTAGGTCTTTATATGTAAAATATATTTGTAATATTTATTATTGTAAATGTTTTATTGTTTATGTGTTTTTTTTTTTTCATTTTCTTATTATGGTTTTCATAATTATGTATATAATACTTTTATAAGCTATTTAGGTCTATTCCTCACTCAAGTTTGCTAGCTAAACAAAGTTTTCATAGTTTCATTTTGATTACATGAATAATTTGATAACAATTTAGGACTTAGTATAACCCTACTCATTTCCTTAGTAACAGCTTTTGAAAAATTACACTAGGAACTCAAGAAGGGGGGTGAATTGAGTTCAATGCCCAAATTTTAATTTAGTACCAATTTCTTTATTTAGACAACTAAATGAATGTAATATTGAAACAATAAAGCAATAATGAGTATAATCAAAATAGTGATAAAACAATAATAAGTGTAGAAAATAAAAGAGATAAGGATAAAAAAAATGAAGCCCAGATTTAATGTGGAGTTTAGATCGCTACCTACTCTCCATGGGTACAAAATGTTTCTAACCGAAGACTTTACACTACTTTATTAATTTCTCAATCCAAGCTTTAAGAGCTATATATACATAAACTTAATTATACAAGTTTTACACTTATAACTCACCTAATCTTAATTTTACAAAATTTTCAATCACAACAAATCTCAAAACAAACTCAATCTCAATTATAGTGCACTATCTCAAAGTTTTTGTAAGTATAAATCACTTTGTACTATATTAGGGTTTTACAAATGATTTAGCAAATTAAGTTAACAAAACAAATGACATGTGAACAAAAGGAATAATTGCAGGCTCTATTTCTTGTCCTTTTAACTACTCAAGAATTTGTAGTCATAGCTTTTTAGGAAAATCCAACCGCTGGTCCACTTCTCTCTTCATTTAATGCTCTGTAACAACTCCTTTCTATGTAGACCAACCAAACAGTTTAAGTGGGACTAGTCGAATAGTCCATTCAAATAGGGTTACCATTCATATGGTCTTTAGGTCACTAATCATATGGTCTAACGTAGTTCACTAACCTGTAGCAATCAACCAGACAGCCTAAGAACAACTGGCCGTACAGTCCATCACCTGTTACTAATCTACATAAACCAGCCGAATGGTCCAGGACTACTAGTCGGATGGTTCATACCAGAACAACTGAATAGCGTACACTATGATATAACAAGCAGTTCTTATCCTTTTTACTTCTTTCAAGAATTTCAAACTCAATCTAATCAAGTTATATTACAAAGATATCATACAAAATATAGTGTTATAAAGATAATTCAAGTCCTTTATCAAATTAACCGTGTCTTTATAAGTTTGCAAAGAGGTTCATAATCAATGATTAATTTAACATAACTTGCATGGTTTTGTTCTCATCAAAATCACATACAAGAACTTATTGGTTTAATAGCTTTCATATTAGGCTTATTCCATTTAGATAATTAAATGGAAAGATGTTTGCAAGCTGTTGCCACTACAAATACATTAGCATTATTTTGGCATATTGTGCATAAATTATAATATGTGAAATCGTGCAAGTTTTAGTTTGTGTTCTGATATGGCATTAGGTTAAACCTAATACACCTTCACATAAGAGTTGGTCTAAAAAGATTTAAGTTAGAATCTACACAATGTGGTCTAATATCCATGCTGAAATCCATCCAACTATACGAAGTTACAAAGGTTTTATGATGTAATAGATTCCAAGTCTTAAATAGTGGTAACAATATCGTATATATTTTGAAGGCTTTGAAATACAATATATTATTTAGGGTTATAAAAGAGTCGAGTCAAAACTATACAATACTAAACTCAATTCAAGCTTCACTTAGAATTCAAAACTAGGTCAAACTCAAACCTAATTAAGCTTATGATTCTAAGCTTGGGCTCAACTCAAAATTATGCTCGACAAGCTCAAACTTGATTGGATTAAGCTCATTTTAACTCAATAATTTAAAATACTAATATTCTAAGCTTAATTAAAATAATGATATTATTATTTAAACTCTATTCAAACTTGACCGATATTTAAAGTTAATTTGAATTTGATTAGACTCATAAGCTTATTGAGTTGAACATCATAAAGCTTAAGCTTGGCTCGACTCAACTCAATAAGCTATTCATGCTCGAACTCATCAAATTGACTGTGGCCAAGTCATATTTGAATAAATACTAAATTGAATTCGAGTAACTTGTAATAAGGCTTGTCTTATTTATATCTCTAAAATTAGTTCATTTGTTCTACAGTTTTATAGCATTTATACAGATTAAGACGTTTCAAATTTATCAAGAGCATCACATTGTGAGGGGACCAGCAAGAATGCGAGATCCCAGTTCTTCGTTCCCTTTTCCTTAAACGATGTATTGTGATGTGTTTTTGGGACCAAACAGAATAAATCTTGTTGGTAGACGACATCTTGCAATAAACCTGACACATGAGGCCGAATATTTTAATCAAATCCCAAATTTCTAAATAGACAAAAGGCAACTTCGTCTTGATAAGAAGTCAAAATAGCTAGGTGCATAACTTAAATAAAAGAACTTAACCTCGAAGGACACGGACTTTCTAGTGGGACAAATGTGCACAGCACTTGTAATGTTCTCATTGCATATCCTCTTGCATGTTCTTTTTACACATCCGAAGCTGCATTTGTTTATTTTATAGCTGCATATCGTTTTTGCTTCGTCTTTCTTTTTCTTTTTCTTTTTCTTTTTTCCCCTTATTTAAAATATTGGCTGGAACAAGAAGGTGGCTATAGATATCCATTTAATGGCAATATGCAAAGATAGCTATCATGTGGCCTTGCATTCATATGTTGTTATTTATTGCATCTATGGGGATGGCAAAAGAAGTTAAGAGGAAGATGAAACTGTTACTGAATTACCGACAAGCTGTCACATTGGACAAAAATTTTACCAAGGTATTATATTTTGGAGGATGTAAAAGCGGATCCGGTGTGCTGATCAAATGAAGAATTTTCTCGTTTTTACATGCATTATATATTTGCTTTTTCGCAAAATGCATAACTAATCTTTAAATAGGTAATGAGTTCCTTTATAAACTTTAATGGAAGTTTTAAGTGCACCCGTTAACGGACCTTATATTATATATAAGGTTAAGCATTATAATTTATTATACCCTACATAGTTGGATAGTTGGAGGTGGATCTGATATATAATGGTATTCATGGAATACGTTTGCTTCTAGATTTTACTCTTAGGGTACAGAAGTATATACTTTCATTTCTATTCCAAAGCTTGTATACTTTGTATGCCATGGGTTCTGTGTTCTAGGGCCACCTCCGCATTCTTAATATGTATAGGGTATCTTATATGTACTACACAAATTATCACGGATAAATCAAATGAGATTGGCAAATATCATCAAAATTCAACCAATTTGATCTAATGTATGAACATTTATTCTACCGTTATCCTTGTCCAACGCTTGGTAAAATAAGTACGTGTCATATCTTCAATAATTCAGATTGGTAATTCTATCGTTATATTTTGTTCTTTTTTTCAAATCACTATATTTGTATTTACTGTAATCAACCATTACAAGTTTATTGCAATTTGAATGTTATGATTGTGGTTATGAATTATTATAATCAATATTTGACTTCCAAAAAAAAATAAAATAAAAATAAAAATGAAAATAAAATAAAGAGTAAAATGTCCATAAAGGTTCAATATGGTAGTGAAGATGTATATTCAATAGGATATAGTTTTTAGGATAGTACATAAAATTATAAATAGGTTCCGATTTAAAATTTTTGGAATCTAGTCCTAAATAGAATGTAAAAATTATTACCTTATTCTGCCTACTTGTTTCACTCATTATATAATCAGCGAGGAAGGATTTTGAATTCCTTTCTTGCGGAACCAGATTTATAATTAGAAGCTCATTTTAGTGAAAACGTAATAACGTTATATAGCTTGGATGAGGAGAACAACTTACCACAGCAGCCATAAATAATAAAGTAATATAGATTGGATGAGGAGAACAACTTACCACAGCAGCCATAAATATTTGAAGTGTAACGAATATATGAAATGGTTCCCCATAATATTTTGAACTGAGCATCGATGTGATAAATTCAAATATCGGGCCAAGAATTATAATAACGGGCATTTTATTTTTGAAATTAAAATGTTATATTACTAAGTTCGAATTGAAGGCAAACTAGGCTAGATGCTTGACTCACTCCGAACGGTCATTAGACATAATTTATAGACAGATTACGTGGACGTTCTACATATATATTCATATATATATATATATATATATCCACTTTTTTTGTTTTCTTGTATTCCTTTTTGTTTTCCAACCACATGATATTCGTATCTTTCTTTAATTTCTTCGACAATGGGTAAACATAAAGGAATTGAAAGTAAAAAGTAAAAAAAAAAAAAAAAAAGTTTGCTACATATTTTGTAAGTAGATGCTCTGGACCCTTCATAAATCGCGACCGAGTTGTCAACAGAATGAAAAAAGAAAACTCCCATATATAACTTCTAGAAAGTCAACTGAAGAAGATACTAGTCAATTAATTGAGAAATTTCGTGTAATAAGGTCCCTCAAAGAGTGTAAAGCTAAATCAGATTGACTCTAGGACCATCAAATATCCATACGAAAGTAAATCGAAAGAAAGGATGTCTCCCATTAAAGCTGACAAGAGAAAGAAAAGAAAATGCACAACCTAGATATTGCGTCGAGAATAATGGAACCTTCATGAAAGTAATAAAGAATATAAACAGCAAATTTATTCAAACAAATTAAAGAGAGAATCATATACTATGTAAAGAGGGGGAAAAAAGAAAGAGAAAGAAACAAAAGACTGACAGAACCAAATGACGTGCTTATAAGTATTAACATAATATTAGAAAAGAAAAATGACTTGTTAAGAAATTTGATAAGCAAACTTTTTCCAATCCATACACTTTTATTCTCGTAATCTATGTAATTTATGTTTTATAGTATGAAAAGTATTTTTTCTGCATATTAGCAAGTGCTTCAAGTAAGGATGTTATTAGGTAGATCATTATAGGGTTTCTGATTTTTTTACTCACTAAAAATCTTATAGGATTTGACTCTATAGAGTTTTTAGTTGGATTCTGAAAGTGGTTCTTAAACTCTATAGGATTTTGGATTAGGTTTTGGGATTTAGAAAAAATCTAATGAAAAACCTGAGTCTGGTTAAAAATAATAATATAATATTAGCAATTTAGTGTTACTTGTAAATGATAAAACATAATAATTAATAAGAAATATTTTATCTTTTTCATACTTAATTTTTCTAGAAAATCTTAACCTCATTTCTTTCTCTCTCTTACATTTTTTGTGACTCTCTTCTTTCACCTTTACTCTCTCCCTCAACTAGTCGATCACATTTCTCAATTTCCATCTATCTCCTTGTTATTAATCATGTATTAACTTAAAATAAAAAGAAATTAGTTTAATCTTGAATAATCATATTACATTTGTTTTATTATTTAAAATAATTCATATGCTATTTCTTTTAATTTTTTATATATACTCACAAATCAATTTTAAAATTTTTTTTAGTACTAACGAGTTGGATCAAGTTTTTAATAGGTTTTATAAAATCTTATAGAAGCTAGTTTTGAAAATAAGGTAAAAATCTTATAAGGTACCCTATATGGTTTTAGGAAACCTTATAAGGTAATGGATTGAGTTCGGGTTTGGGTTTTGCAAAACTCGTTCTGAATTCACCCTAATGGCATCCTTAGCTCTAAGGTACCAAATTATGATATCCCATTAATAGTATTAATGCTAGCTTACTTTAGATAATGGCAAAGGTAAAGAATAGGTAAAATTGTTATTGGAAATATTAGTTACATATATTAGTACTAACTAATATACGTTTTATTATTTTCTTCCCATAATTTTTTACTTACAGGAAGTAACTAATCCATTGTTTACTTCACATTACCGCATTGTACTATATATTTAGGAATATGATAAAGGTTCTAATACTATTACCATAATTGCCATCATCATAACACTACTATCACTATCATCACCTTAAACATTACTATAACCTCCATTATTGAATTGTTAGCACCATTAACATTATAGTGTTGGTGTTAATTATTAGTGAGCTGTAATGGTGAGATAGCTCTTATATATATATATATATATATATATATATTCTTTACTAGTTCAATAATAGAGTTAATAGATTCATTCTTCACAATCACTTTCTTCTCTCTGTTACAAACATTATTCAACTCCTTTGTTTGAATATACTTAGTCAAGATCAATTCAATACAAATAAATAAACTACTTGATCACATAATTTCCATATGGTATCAGAGCGAGTTCAACTACAAAATTAGGTAAATTTCTAATTGATTCCTAATTGTGTTCATAATCTGTAGTCATGGCTGTGCAAGTTAATATTGGTGACCATATCGTTTCAGATCTATTATACATTTCAAGTTATGATAATCTAAATATGATAATCGAAAACATAATCTTTAATGGATGAAACTATCTTGTTTGGATTAGATCTATTAAGATTAGATTAGGCGCAAAAATGAAGACTGGATTCATAGATGGAATTCTAACTAGACTAAATGACAATTCCCTCAACTTAAATCGTTGGATTAGGAATGATTACATAGTAAGAAGTTGGGTTTTAAATTCTATGTAAAGTGAATTGTCATAGAATTTTTTGTATGCGAAATCTTCCTTTAAATTATGGACCAAAATTGTTGAACAAAATGGAGAAGGGAATGGCCCTTTGATATTCCAATTGCAATTTGAGTTGAATAATGTTAAGCAACTCAATAACTCAGTTGCAATATACTACAAGAAGTTGAAGAGGGTTTAAGATGAATTAGGAGCATTACATTCTTATCTAACATGTGATAATGGATGATTGGAGTATTGCACTTGTAGAGTAAGGGAAAGAATTGTAGAATTGAGTCATAAGGAAAACTTATGCATGTTCTTATGGATTTAAATGACATTCCAATTCAAACAAAGTGGGCTCTCATTCTAGAGTCACAAGTAATCAAATATTATGCATAGAGCCTCTTTCTTCAGCTAATATGGCTTACAATCTTGTACAATAAGTGGAAAAACATAAACAATGTACTTCTTTTAGTTTAGGTGAAATCGAAATGGTAGCTTAGAAAAGGATTTCTAAGTAAGTTATGTTATAAGCATTGTAGAAATGAAGGATACATCATGGATAATTATTTTCAATTGCATGGATATCCATATTGGTATAAGTAGAAGAAGTGTAATAGGGAAAGCAATAATAGAATTGTGATTAATTGCCATACTAATGCCAGTGGGAATTCGTATAATAGTGGGGGAGTTGTTGGTTTAATACTACTTGACTGTAGTAATGAAGTTTGTAACACAAATTCACGTAGTGGTTCTCTCATTATAGATTAGTAGTAAATGGTCTATAATCTTTGTTAGGAGATGAACAAATTGATGAAGAATAACCAAAAACATGAGACTTCATGTTCCTTAGTGAACACTTTGATGACTAATTTTCTAGGTATAGCAATCTAATTCCTCTTTTTTTAGTGTTGTGAATGTTAATATTGGTAATTGGATAATCAATTCAGGTGCTACGGATCACGTCATCTTACACTAATCTTTGTTATTTGACTTTAGAACTTTGCCTAGACCTATTCTTATAAAACTTCCAAATGGAACCAGCAATGAAGTATGCTTGATAGGTTCTGCATATATTAATGAAAAACTTACCCTTCATGATGTACTTTACGTTTCATGTTTTTCACATAACCTCATATCTCTATACATAAAGTCTTGAAAAACACAAAATCTCAAGCCATCATTGATTCTTCTTCCTTTAAATTTTAGGACTTAAGTAGTAATATACTTGTTGCATCAATTAAAGTAATCAATGAATTATACATTTTATCATCCAAAGTTAAATATGGTAGCTGTCGTTCTTCGTTAACTCCTTGTAATTGTTCTATTTTTACTATTATTGCTTGTAATGAAACACTTCATTTGATTCAATCTTGTCTTAGACATTCATCCTTATCAAAATTGCAACACATTGAAAATTACAAACACTTAAACATGAACAAGTTTGTATGTGATACTTGTCAAGAAGCTGAATTTCATCAGTTTCCTTTTACTCGTAGTGAAACTTAAGCTATTTTTACTTTTCAATTTTTGTATGTTATTGTTTAGATACCTTTTTCACTTCCTTTTATTAGTGGTGCTTGATATTTTCTTTCTATATTTAATGGCTATATATGTTGTACCTAGACTTACTTAATAAATAAGAAATTCTAAGTTTTTAATGTTCTTGATTGGTTCTTTAAACTAATCAAAAATCAATTTGATGCTATTCTTAAATTTGTAAGGTCTGATAATGGATCCAAATTTTTGTCTCCTACATGTCAATCCATTTTTTATAATCTGGGAACAATTCATCAGCAAACAATGCATTACATCCCACAACAAAATGGTCGAATAGAGCACAAACATAAACACTTACTTGATATGGCTTAGGCATTGATAATTCATGCAAACTTATCTAAGCAATTTTGGAGTAAATGTCTTTTTACAGCCACATATATCATCAATATCTTACTCACTTCAAAATTTAATTGGAAAACTCCACATAAACATTTGTTTAGTAAACCCCCTTTCTACTTACTCTTAAGAACCATGGGTTGCTTATGTTTTGTTACAAATAATTCCTCTTCAAAAGATAAATTTGATCCATGTGGTATTAAATGTGTATACTTAAATTATAAATTTAGAGAAAAAGGATATAAAGTTTTTGACATGTAAGAAAACATGGTTTTGATTAGTCAAGATGTTAAGTTCTTTGAATCTATCTTTCCTTATAAACAAGATTAGCTTACTCTTTTATCTCGACTAAAGATCCATTACTAGAGGTATGCAAATGGGTTAAACGGGCTAACATGGCCCGACCTACTTTAGTCAGCAGGTTAAATGGGCCAGGCTTATTTGGCCCCACTTTTAAATGGGCTAAAAAATATTGGCCCTAACCCGCTTAAAAAGCGAGTTAAACGGGCCGGCCCGCGAGCTAAAAGCATAAATTTATTAAACAAACTGACTCAAACCAGCCCACTTTGACCCACGGGTTAAACAGGTTAGGCTAATTTGGCCTACTTTTAAACGAGCAAAAAAATCTTAGCCCTAACCCGTTTTGAAATGGGCCGACCCGCAGGTTAAAGCCCATTTGCACACCTTTATCCATTACATCCTCTAATTTCTTTAGATTCATCAAATTTTCCTACTATTAGTGGATCTCCTTCCGTAGCACCAGTCACTAACATTCTTGTTCCAATGTGAATCCTTCTTCTTCTTATAATATTGTTATAGTACCACTGTGTAAATCTACTAGAACTGGAATAGCGCCTCAAGGGCTTAATGATTATGTGCATTCTATGCATAACATTTTAGTTGATGTATCTCATACATCTTTATATCTACTTACTTCCTCTTTATTCATTCATCACTTTCCTCTTGATTATATATGTTCTATGGCACATTCTTTGATTATCTAAGGATAATATTCATATTTACGAGCATATCAAAGTAAGGATTGGATATTGGCCATGATTAGGGAAATTGAAGCCTTAGAGCTTAATGACACATGAGAGTTGATTGAGTTGCTTCCTAGTAAAAGAGCCATTTATTCTAAGTAGGTTTATAAAGTTAAGTATAAACCTGATGGGAGTATTGAAATATTTAAAGCTTGATTAATAGCTAAAGGGTACACTCAAGGAAGAGTGGAATATCATGGCACTTTCTCTTTAGTAGCTAAACTAGGCACTGTTAAAATTCTACTTGCAATTGCCATTGCTTTTAAATGACCTCTTCATCGAATAGACACTAATAGTACATTTCTTTATGGTTATTTGAATGAAGAAATCTATATACAACCTTTATAAAATTATTCTAAAACATATCCTAATCAAGTGTGTAAGTTGAAAAAGTATCTTTATGGCTTAAAATAAGCCTAAAGGCAATGAAAGAAAAAAATTTCTCATTTTCTAGTCAACAAAGGTTTTGTACAATCCAAGAGTGATTTTTCTTCGTTCACTTGCCAAATCAATGGAGCATTTCTTGTTGTCTTATCTTATGTTGGCAATATGCTCATTACCAGATCTAGTGAAGTTGATATCTTACAATTAAAGAAATTTGGACTAGGCTTTATAATTAAGGACCTTACTTTGGAACTTTTTTTCTTACGCTTAAGCTCGGTCATTCTTCCAATAATTTGTTTATTAATCAACACAAGTATATTATTAATTTGTTGATTGACATTGGTATGACTAGTTGTAAACTAGTTTTTACTCCTCTACTTACTAGAATAAAGCTTGATAAGGTGATAGGAGATGTTCTTTTTGACCCATCTTTATATTGTAGCCTTGTCGGTCGTCTAATTTATTTAACCCTTACTTGTCCCAATGTATGTTTTACTGTTCATCCCCTCACTCAGTTCATATCTCAACTACATGTTCGACACTTGTAAGCTGCTTACCATTTGCTTAAATACTTAAAAGGTTTTATTACACTTGGTTTATTTTATTCATCATAGAATTCTTTCAAAATTCAAGCCTTTTATGATGCTGACTGGGGCTTATCTCTTGATTGCAAATCGATTTCTGGTTATTATGCTTTGTTAGGTGACTCTCTTATTTCATGGAAGACTGAGAAGCAAACTACAAATAGTACATCTTCTGTAGAGGTAGAGTATAGGAGTATACCTTCTACTTACAAAGAGCTTCTTTGGATTTCTTATGTCTTACGTAATCTTTAAGTTTCTTGTTCTCTTCCTATTCCTCTCTATTGCAACAATAAGTTTGCTATTATGATTTCTGCCAACCTTTGGTTTCATGCCAAAACATTATATATTGACATCGATGTTCATTTTATTCACGATCACATTAGTGAAGGCTTTCTTTGCACTATTCATGTCTCTTCACGGTAGCAGCTTGCCAACATGATTACTAAATAGGTTTCTATTGCTCAACTTCAACAATTTTATTTCAAATTAAGCCTTTTCTTATCTCCAATTGAGGGGGTGTGAGCATATATACTGATACTTTTTAACCAATATTTAATTCATGCTTTAGTTTATTAGTTTAGTTGTGTTAATTTTGTTAGTTTTACTTATACAGCTTACATAATAACCAGATAGTTGTTGTATATATACTCATTATTGGTTTAGTAATAGAGTTAACAGATTCATTCTTCACAATCACTTTCTTCTCTCTATTACAAACATTATTTAGCTTCTATGTTCGAATATACTTTATTAAGATTAATTCGACACGGATAAACAAGCTACTTGATTACATAATTTCCACATATAGAGGTAGGGTGGTAATGTAGGGAAGTGTAGCAAATGGTGTTGATAGTGATGGAGGTATGGTGGTAGCAAAATTGTGATGATGGTGATAATAATAGAGAAGATTGTGATAATGGAAATAATGGTGGTAAAGGAGGTCGTGCAACAATAATAGTATGGTGTGGTAGTGTGAGGATAATAGTAGTCTACGAAGGTAGTGGTCATAGGATGATGATGTGGAGATAATAGGTTAGTGGTGGGTAGTGATAATACTACTATATTAGTGGAATTTGGCGAGAATTGTAGCATCAATAGGGATGTTGGTGATGATGGTATAAGATTGGTGATGGTAATATCAGTTTTATATGATGATGGTGATAGTCATCTGTTGGTGGAGTGGATAGTGCAACATTATTGTATTGGTGATGGAGAGTGTTGGCTATGATAACAATAAATGGTAGTGGAGGAAATAATGTAGAGGTATGGTTTGTAGTGATGATGTTTTGTGGTGATGATGTTTTGTGGTGGCGGTAGTGATTAGGTAATGGTGTTGATGGTGTTGCTATAGTAGTGGTATATGGTGGTTATGTAACTTTGAGGAGAGTAATTATCGCGTAACTAAAAGACCTATTTACTATCCAATAAGAATAATTAAAACCATTTGATAAACCGTAACGTGATAATTTGCCTAACATGGAAACAATAGAAGAACCTCCCAAAAATTCACTGCGGAGTTCACAAGGCAAGTGGAAAGAGATTGCTATTGCCCTAGGAAGTTTGTAGTACTCTATGGGGCATAGCACCATCTACAAAATGTTTGGATTTTCTTTTGAAATCTATGGCTTTGTTTATGCTACATTATTTCTTTCATAAATGCAAATTTATCTGTAAATGGACCTATGGAGTTAGAGGCTTAACCACATCTTAATAATCTATGTCACCATAACGAAAACATGAAAATAATCGATAAGATTAGCTTTTCTTCAAATTTATATTAATCTAGAGAATGTCAACTCACCTTTCTAGTATAAAATGTTCGAATAAAGTATTTTCAATAAATAATTTCATTTGATAGATTTACTTTATTACGGTTTCAAGAGGAAGATTTTCCTTAGGGGTAAGCAGTTTTAGGATGGATAAAGTATGATACCTTACTTATATGTTACCTTATAAGGTACGAGTTCCCAAGTTTTTGAATCAAAGTACATCCTATATTACTTTAGAACCATCTTGGAATGTGAATCTTGTAAAATTTAAAAGGTATAAGGGATCTTGTGGAAGCTGCAAATTTTTTCTTTCTTTTTATAAATTTCATGTTATGTAATATCAAAAATAAAATAAAAGTAATTTTTATGTGATATTTTAAGTTTTTCATATATAAAACTTATAAAATGTGTATCAAAATTTATGAAATTAAAAAAAAAAAGTAATTTGTTAAAGAGAACCTACCCTCATTATTTCAAGTTTACATGATCTTATAACTTAGTAAATAAAAAAAAAGAGGAAAAATAATGGAAAAAATAATGTTGGAGATGAAAATGGGTTAAAGTGTTATTAATTTATGGGTTGAGCTCAATTTTTTCTTCTTACTAAAGCATTTATTCACCAAAAAATATAATATTATCATTTATTATCTATTTGTTAATATAATTTAATAATTTTTATAGGGTAAATACAGGATAACATGGAATTTGTACTCTTTATACCTCAAAGTACATGTTTTGGGTATAAAGTAGGAAAACACCATATCTTATGGGAGTATGTTTTAGAAAATTCATAGCTAAAACCTACCTAATTAAATAAAGTACGAGTGAGTACCCTAGAAAACAGGGTCACTTTCTTACCCCTAATTTTCCTTGTGATTACTTTTCAAAAAACCATTTGCACCTTGTGACCAATAAGGATTAAAGTCTTTGTCTTTGGCACTTGCCACCTAGCTTAAAGATAGATATAAAATGGTATGATCAGTCAGGTTCTCCTCATATAAGTTAATATTATAGTCTCTAAAATATATTTTCTTGTTATTGAGATTATAGAACATTTCATTTATAAAGAAGGATTTCATTAATTGATGCACTTATAATGCTATTGATGCACATCTTAAGAGGTTCAAAGATTTTTTTTTTCATTATAGCATAAATAATAAAATTCAACTACCAATTTAAAAAAATCATATAAAATTTTTATAGATTTTACTACCAGCAAAATGGAGAAACTATTTAAATAAGAAATTATAAGTAAAGTGAAAAGAGTGAAATAAAATAAATATAAGTATCCCTGAAATTTTTACTTATGATGACTCTTCCTTAGTAAAGAAATATCATTTTTAATGTAAGTCATTATGCAACTAGTCATTGAATAATTTACATTTATTTTCATGATGTTAAATAAAAGAAAACGTTTATGCAATAAGTCACATAATTGTCATTATTTGTTAATACTTTATGTAATAAAGTCAAACGTTTGTAGTATTGATAATACAATTACTATTTGTTGTCTATCAACAATGATAAATAGTAAATAAAAAAATTTTATTCACTTAACTATTATTTTGTAATGACCCATAAACTCATGCTTATAATTTCACTCTTAACCATAATTGTATTAGCCATGTTGTTAAAATTTACTCTTTAAATTATACATATAATATATATATTTTTGTTATTTAATAATTAATTTTTCTCAAATTTAGGGGTTTAGAGCATTAGCTTTCTAATAATGTTTCATAAGATGTAGATTTTTTAAAAATAAATTTCACTTTGTATACGTAAATTTTCATTATTTGATAATTTGTGTACGGACATGCACACACGTACATGCGTATGTACATACATACTTATACATGTATTTATATGTTTCTAACACACATCTTATCTTCATCTACTAACATTAATAATTAGATGATATCAGTTTGTGATTATTCTTAATATAATAATATCATTAAATCTATTTAATGAAATGGTATAGATAAAAACTTATTAAAAATACAGAAAATAAAAAAAAGAAAGAAAGAAATAAAGAAAGCAATTGTGGAAAAGAAAGCCTTAACCCTAGCTATTGGTTGATCACCCTAATGCTACAAGGGGCTCAACTACCACTATAGGGGGAGGGGCGCCTTCAGATTGCTGATTGAGGCTAAAATCTCTTAATGCAGTATGTAGGACCTATCTTTTATCGTCGGTAGTTACCTACTTCTATTGTTGGTCACTTAATCCATTTACCATCATGAAAATCTTAAGAAAAAGATGATTTTATAACAAATCTTCCATTTATTTATTTTTTTATTAATTGCAAAGGTAATGGGTCGTGCCACGTCCAATAAAAGTGGGTATCCACTCGCAACAAGTAGGTTGCGCAACCAAGAGAATTTGACAATGGTTGGGGTTAGGGTTTTCCTTCTTACGTCCTTCTCCTTTTTTTATTTTATATTTGAATAATTATTTATTATATTATTTAATAAATATATTCAATAATATTATATTTTATTAAATTAATTATTGTAAACCAACCAAAGGTGACACATTTTCATTATTTAATATTGGCAAATAAAGATAAAATACAAGTTGTTACAGTATTAAAAATGTAAAAATTTAGGTGTTTAAAATTAAATTTATTCAATATTTTACTACATGGTCATTAATACCTCTCTTATTTATATGAGATGTGCTCGTCTTCGAATTGATTTCCGTGTAACATCTTTGACATCATTGCTTCATCAACTTCAAGAAACTCTCTGTTTCTTTTTTGTTTTCTCGGTAAAATAACGAGTATTTTTATAAGTCGGACCCGTCTTGTAAATTTGTTAGCATTACAACGCAATGCGTGCTAGGTGCCAATTAAAAAAAAAAAAAAAAAAAACAAAAGAACGAACAGCTAGCAATCCTCTCAACCTGGTCCCACGTTGCCAGATAAGTGTTGATTGCACTGACTCCAACAACCCATAACAACCCCATATATCCACGTATCACCTGCATCGTGCAAAAGCATGGTACCACCTGCGTGCATGGCATTTCTCATTATGAACACTAAAAAGCTATTCTTCTCTCTCTGTTCTATGAGCACCAATAAGGCATGCAGGATGTGCATATGGCATATGCCTATTCATTTATCTTTGGTGTGATGTCCTTTTCATCCAGCTACCCCATTTGAGTTGATATATTTTGGGTCGATTTTCTCTTTTCGGGCGGACAATGGAGTTAATTTGAGAAAATTTTTTTTCTTACATGTATTGAGTTTTTGTTGTATATAACTATGAGTTAATGAGAATACCTGCATGGTATTTGCCAAATGTCAAGCGTTTGTCTCAAGAATATCAAGATCTGAAGCCTTGTACCTCTCACGGTCGGCTAGTAGAACTTTTCTGTGTCCATGTGCTCGGATTTTGATCCTGTTCGTCTCCTTCAAAATGATCCGACGATCTCAATTTCCTGATACTTAATTAAATGAAAGGGTAAAATTGAATTATGCAAAGAAATAACTGGAATAAACAGAATTTATGTTCAATTTATGATGAGGTTACTAAAAATATAATCACGAAAATTAGTCCTTCGTTTCGTAATAATTAATTTATAATAGAAGTTATATTTTTGTCTCATTGATCCGTTAGTTTCTCTTTTAATAATCAATAATAAAACTTTTTTATTTTTTTTCCTTTTGGGTTGTTCATCAATATTCGTACCTAATTAGACATGATAGCGTCAACAGTTTTTTACGGTAAAGTTTCATTAATATAATTCTTTTAAAATGGAAACAAAAGCCAGGTTTAACTTTAGAATGAACAAAAAAAGAAGAATAAGAGAGAATTGAAAAGATTTCAGTGTTTCTTAGTTCTTAATCCTCTTCATTTCCTTAAAAATTATTGACAATGTGAATTTCCTGAATCAAATTAAAAGGTAAGATTGAATTATACGAAGAAATAACTGGAGTAAACAGAATTTATGTCCAATTTACCATGAGGTTGCTAAAAAAATAGAAAACCACGAGGATTACTCCTCTTTGCTTGCTAATAATTAATTAATAATAGAAGTTATTTTTTTATTAAATTGTTTCATTAGTTAGCATTTGATTGTTAAAACTAAATAGGAAAAATTAGACAACACCAATATAAAGAATACAAGATAGCACAATATTATTATACAACGTTTGGTTTATGAAAAATGATTATTCAATAATATTAACATATTATGTAGATCGATAAATGCGTATAAATAATAATAAAATTTTGACATATAACAATACAAAAACGTACTTTTTAAAAAATTACTAATTATTTTTTCATGTGTCAAAATTTTATAATTATTAGCACGTTACTCATCAATCCACTTGGTTTGTATAATAGTAGGCGCAAATTTTGATAATGTCTCTTATTTGTATACATAAGTAATGAATTTAATATTTTATTTTGATATTTATACTCTTAATATTATCAAATGTTTATTTAGTTGCATTTATATATTATTTAAAAAGTATAAATTTCAAATATTGTCTAATATTAATTTAATTATATTTATGTCTTCAATACTTATATTCTTATTCAATAAAGTTAACTTTTGTACCATATTTTCTATAGGAGAAATTTTTAATATTTTATCTGGTCCTTCAAAACCTTTTTTATCAAATAACTAAGCTTAAATTTCAAACTAAACATAAGCTAAAAAATTTTATCTAGTCTAATCTCATAAATTTTATACAATCAAACTACCTTGGTTTATCTTTTAATAATCAATGTAATAGAAGTTATATATATAGGGTTGCTCATCAATATTGATACCTAATTATTCAAGATAACGTCAACATTTTTACGGTAAAGTTTCATTAATATAATCGTTTTAAGGGAAACAAAAGCCAGGTTTAATTTTAGATTTTTTTTTTCTTTGAAAAAGAGAATTGGAAAAGGGTCCAACTTGCCTCACACATTTTCAAAACGGCATACTTTCAAGTGTACTATGGACTAAGGGCTCTGAATTTCGTTGATTTGACTAAGTTTGACTTTTTTTTTCCCCCTAATGAATTCGACAGTTCGTACATTGTACAGTTAGAAGTTTGATTTTATTTTCGCGTAGAAACTATAGCCAAACCCCGGGGAAAAAGAAAAAAAAATTATAGGAATATAAATTTTGAAAAATTATTATTAAGAATACCGTACTTAAAATCATTTTTTAAAACAGTGATTTCATTTCAGCCCTATTCTTGGAAATATCTTTTTGATATTTTTTTTTTCCTTTTTCGTTTTTCTTTTTCCTACTAAACTCCATCATTGATTTGCAAGAAAATATAAGTATCGATAAGGTACCGGTTAATAAGAAATCGAAAAATCAATCGAGTAGGTGAAAGGATCGGGAAGAAGGTAGGCCCGTTTTACTTAAAGGGTAATTATATAAATTTGTTTTTTAGTTGAATTTGAGTTAATGGATATTAAATAGATGATGCCCAAGGCAACTAAATTGAAATGATAAATTTTAGAAGGAAATTGAAAGGATGCAAATCAAATGACTTAACTGAAGGGATTTGTAGGTAAATTTTATTATGTAACTTAATTCTCAAATTTGTAATACATGGTGACATTGCCTGTTAGAAAAGCTAGTCATATAGGGCCTGTCAAGTGTGTGCCTCTCGGATAATAGAGTTTTATTTTCTTTTTAAACACTCTCATTTATTAATTAAGGAGCACCAAAATTTAAAAAAAATAATTCTACATCTTCAATAGTGATTGCATTTGTTCTTGATTGATTTTCAATTAGATTGTTTGTATAAGGGCGGTTTGTTACCATTCCTTTTCAATTAGATTTTCAATTATAGTTTGGATAAGAAGTTTTCTCTTGGCCCGAAAAAGCATTCCCTAGATATTCAAAGTGAATTAGGAAGATACTTAAATTATAGGGACTTTGTTGGAAAAAATAAAAAAGAGGAAGGAGGTGAGGGGATTACACTTTGAGTCCGCCATTTTTTTTTTTAATTGAGTTCTTGAACTTTTATATTTTTTATTTTAGTTTTCAAATTTTTTAAAAATTTTGCAAAAGAGTGTTTGTTGGTAAGTCACTAGTTTTTATTAAAGAAGAACTCATTTGTAAACTTTTAAAAGTTTAAAAACTGAAATAGAAAAAATGAAAATTCAATGACTTAATTAAAAAAGGTGGTGAAGTTTGA
Organism: Lumnitzera racemosa; assembly: GCA_024138005.1. NCBI lineage: Eukaryota > Viridiplantae > Streptophyta > Magnoliopsida > Myrtales > Combretaceae > Lumnitzera > Lumnitzera racemosa. Next base: position 24,566,765 of record JAMXBC010000004.1, on the reverse strand, counting down.
GAACTAAAAATGTAATTTTCTCATATTTTATTTGACTCCTTAACAATTGCCGAATCATCATCATTTTTCGTATATTTGTCCACTAACACTTGATAATCTCGTAGAAAATAATCACATTAGCAATCCATCTTATGAATGTAAGGACTTAAGGTAGTGTTTTAAGGTAACGTTTGATTATAAAAATTGGATTGAGTAAAGAGAACTCGATAGGACAAGTATATGGAAAATTGGACAATATAAGTTTATTGTACCATATTTGGTTTGCATAGTACTTAATATAAAATTATATTAAAAATGAATTATTTATATTATAAAATAAATAATTTTTTGTAATATTTAATAAAAATAATATTAATTAACTCAATATCATAACATAAAAAGATATTTTTAAGAATGTAAAATATTTTTTGTTTATATCCAGTGAATTTCATTTTTGTACCATCATATAGATATGACAAAATGTAGGTTTTTTGTCCAATCCATTAGCCTAATTTTTATCTAGTTATCAAGCAAATTTACAAATCAAATATGGAATAAAATTTTTTATCTAATCCAATATCACAAAAATAGTTCAACCAAACATTACCTAAATTTCACCAATAATTGGATCCTCATTGCAATTATTTTGTGTTGTTTTATTTCATTATAATATATATATATATATAAAATTCAGGCTGAAACTGTAGGATAAATGGGAAAAGTTGGTTAAACATGAACGCAATGGATTACTTGATTTATAAATCACTAGTAGGTACTGTATCTACAATGCGTGTATAAATTTAAAAACATCAAATGAGTGAAATTTTAATTCATAATATTTAATAATAATTATGTGAAGGAGAAAATAAATAAAATTATGAAAAAAAGGTTAATAGTAATATATACTTAATAAATTTATATTCACTACATAGGATGTACAAGAAAGTGTATAGGGTAAGAGAAGGAATGTAGTGGAAAATGGGAAGATGAATGCAGGAGAGTGTTACTTGAAGAGAGATAGAAAAAAAAAAAGGGTAGTTGTATTAAGAAAAAAAGTGGTGGGTTGGTGTTGTTGTGTGTGGATGGGGGGAGAGAGAGAGAGAGAGATTTGGAGTCCAAAAGTAGTGGGGAAGAGAAAAGAATAGGTGGAAAAATAATAAGTTGACAATTATATTGGTATTTTTATTAAATTATATTATATTAAAGTTAAATAGGTAATTTTTAGACCATTAAAACTTTAAAGATATCGATAGTTTACTATCTTCCGAAAAGATGAAATATCCCCTTCTCAAGCTTTTAGGTAAACCCATTATCAAAGCAGATGCACACTTAGAAAAAGTTTCAGCAACCGTAGGTAAGATTAAATAATAAATCAACATTTAATTATCAATATAAAATAACTATTACAGGTAGTTATAAGTTGTTAAGTATTATTACATGTTAAATTATCATTTTTAATGAAACCTTTTTCTACTTATTGGTTCTAAAAAGTACCCTTACATAACGTATACAAAGTGAAGTGAAATTGGCTGATACAAGGTAAAATGGATTTAAAAGAAGAAATTTACTATAAGGTAACATTGGAGTTTCATAAAAATATTTTTCAAAGTTCTACCTTCATGTTTCTAATCCTTTCCATGTCTATTACTTAAAATGTTTTATTTATCTTTCTATATTTACTTTAGGTAAATTTACAAATATGCTCCTTATATCTACTAATGTCTATATAGCTCTTTTATAAGTGTTTTAACCTTTAAATCCTAAAAAAGAAAATTAATTTCCCCCTATATGATTATTTTATTCTTGATAAAAATAAAACAATAAAAATATCAAGTATAATTAAATATTTGAAAACTAAAAAAATAAAAGGGAGTTCTCTATCTATTATTTGATTTTGTATAATTTTTCAATTTTAGAATAGTCATGTTTCCAATTATTTTATTTGAAAGGAAAATTGTATAATAACTATTGAAAATATGGTTTTTCGGATTTAAAGGCTCAATCAAAACTAATGCATATATAAAAAAGGTTGAATTTTCTCATCATTGTTTTGATGCTAAAAAAAACGAGTAAAGATGCTTAATTAGTGTGTTAAGTGTGTAAGTCATTAAGCAAAAGATAGGAATTTTAATTTAGAGCCGAATTTGAAAATTATAAGTAAATTCAGAGATACATGACAATATCAAAATCTTATAAGGTAGTTTCATCCGTAAGGTGTTTTGGATTTTTAATTGTTTAAAGGCTCAACTCTAATTGGTGGATATATTTGGGTAATGTATCTAACACGTTTCACTAAGTTGATATTAATCCACAGAGATTAAGGAGAATTAAATGAAATATTTTAAGATAAGCTCATCTAGATAAGTATTATATGATAGTGAACAAATTTTAATTAGGTAGATTTATCAAGTGTTTAACAAGTTTCACACGAAATTTATGATAGATTATTGTCAAGACAAGGGTAGGATTTCAAGAAATGCAAATTAGATTTTCATTGAAACCTAGATAAAAGTTGGACATGGATACATATTTTCAAGACAAGGATGAATCTTGTTTATATTGCTGCATATTTCTATCAAATTTAAATTGAGTTGTTATAATAATATTTTCAAATGAGATTTATTCAAAAAATATCAGAGTTGTTATAACATATACTTATAGAGCTTCAAAAAGAAAATTTCAAAAGTTTCAAGTACAAATTCAAGATTATCAAGCATTAAGATTTGTTCTTAATTTTTAGGGGATATTTATTTTCAAAGGAATTCAATTTTTTTTAAGGACAATTTGATGAATTATGTGAATGAACTAGATTATATACACAAGAAAATGTGTAAACTTTACTTACTATAAGTGTAGTAATACAATGTTCAAAAAGAATTATCTAATAAGGGTGATTTAGCTTCTACAATTTAAGCGATCACAACTTCTAATGGTTAGATCAAGATGTTTTAAGATCCCTCATGATTGTGTTAAAGAATTATCAAAGATTTTAGCAAAAGAGCTGTTGCACATGAAAGATATAAAAGCAAGGAAGTTCAAATTTTCGAGAAACATTTGATCTGCAATTGTTTATTGCAAACTTCATTCTCGAGAAAATTTAGAAACATATTCAAAAGCTAAATCAGAGACAACATTGTCTATTCTAGTTTAATATTCTGATTTTATTTTGTACTTACATTATGAAGATCATTGTATTCTATCCTCATTGTCATTGTAAATCTCATTTTTCGTGAGATAGGATTTGTATTAGAGGAGAGATTCACAATTTTGTAGATTTGTGTATAGGTAAGGTTAGCTTGGTGAGATAGAGTAGAAGACTTGTATTTGTTTCTTGGTTGAGATAGTGAAAAGTAGATGGTGGAACGATAACAATGTGCAATATTGGATCCCTAACAGTGGAGTTGGAAGAGTGTAGTATGTATAAGGTCAAAGTATTATAATTCTTGAGCCTACTTTTCTCATCCTTATTCTCCTTTTCTTTATGTTTTGTTTATTCCTTATATATTGTTTATGCCAAAATTTAACTAAGTAATCAAAGGAGATGTTTTTATTAAGCTTTGTAAAAAGTTTAAAATTTTCTAAGTAACCAATTCACCTTCCCTCCCTCCTTCCCCTGCCTTATTTGGTTACTTTTAGGACTTACAATTGTTATTAGAGCTTAGCTCTTAATTATCTAAAATTCAAAGATCCATGATGGAAAACAATATGTCTATTGCTACTAATCGTGCTCTTTATTTCAACGATACTAACTTTGCCTACTAAAAATGCAGGATGGAAACATATGTTAAGGCAACTGATTTTGGATCATGGGAGACTATTGAATATGGAGTCATCCAAATTGCTACTAATGGAGATTCAACACTTATGAATGCTGTGAAGAAGAATAATCAAGCTAAACACTTCTTGTTAATGACAATAACATCATTTGAATACTATCTTATTTTTTCTTACAAGACTTCAAAAAACATCTAGGGTACATCAAGCTTTTGAACTCCTCATTCACCCTTCATCCTCGAGCTAAACCACCACAATTAACAACTTACCCAAGCTTTGAGCTTTTGAACGCTACCCCATACTCCTATAGTCGTATTCCTTAGTTTGAACTTAGTTGCTTGGTGGCTTGACCAAACCCTAGCCTCTATCGACACCACCATCACAGCCATCTTTGACTTAATCCAACACCATAGCTGACTTTGTCGTACCCAATAACACAAGACCCAACCTTCCTTTGATTCCTAACCACAACTATATGTAATAACCCAACATCACTACTTGCAACTACCTTGCACCACCCCTCAAACCACCTCCGTCGGCTACGGCACTTTGCTTACCCTAAGTATCCTTAATCTAAAACACATAAAAGTTCCCTTTCTCGCAAAAAATTTCCCTAAGATTACCTTGAAACACCACTCGATGGCTTGCGCCTTCTTCTTCATCTCCTTTGCTTGCATGTACAGGTCACATGGACTTAACCCAAGTCTGACTCGAATCTAGCTTCATGACTTATGTGTCGCTCTAACCTTGGTTTATCACTCTTCCTTTTTTTCTGAATTTTATTATTGTATTTTTTCCCTCCATTATAATAAAAAAACAAAAATAAAAAATAAAAAAGGGAAAGAAAAGAAAGAAGAAAGATATTTTTTTTATTTTCTTCAGTCCAAAATATAAAACATAAATAAATATGAAAATAAAAATAATAAAAAAATTTTATCACTTAGACAAACTTATTTTCTAAATAAATAGAGTAAATGAACCTTTTTTTTCTTTCCAAATTTAGGAATTTTTTTAGAATTTTTCAGAAGATAAACAACTAAAAGAAATTAGGACCCTTTTTTTTCAAACTTTTTCTCAAAAGGAAAAAATAAAATGGCCTAAGAGACATAAACTCAGCTAATTTTCAAAATAAAAAAAAAAATTAACCTACCTAAATTTTTACAAACGAATTATAGAAATCTGATCTTGGATAGTAGGTACATAGGTACGTAGGTACCCTTACATATAGAGAGACTTAAAATGCGTAAAAAATTATTTTCCCCTTTTGTAAATAATTTTTCAATTTATTTCTTTTTTTTTGTAATTGATATAATTTCATTGTTTACTTGTGAATAGAAAATATTTTTAAATGGCATATTGAAAAATAGAATTAAATTTGGAAGGTTAAAAGCGGTACCTGTTAAAGTTTAATAAGATATCACGTGAATCTAAAATTTTTGGTTTTCAAAAATTGCTTTTAAAATTGGTTTTTCTAATAGACTAGTGGTTAGCATAAAATCGGTTCATCTAATCAATTTAATCAAACTGATTTTTTCTCGACCTTGATTGAGTGGCGACTCTAAACTTTTTAATGTGAAAATCAAGTTTTCCTTAATTCTTAGTCAAGGATTTATATTGAATGGGTATAGGGTTCGATATAAATTGGATTAAGGAAAATAATAAAAACTGGGAAAAATATAGACTCAACAACTTGGCGACTTTATTGACGATGTCAAGAGGGCTAGCCACTTAAACCTTCCAAATTTAAATTAATCTTTTAAAATACTTATGTTTATTTATTATTCTTTCATTATAAATAATCTATTTTAGTTGTTATACTAATTGTTTGAACATAATATATATTGGGATATGGGGGGTTATTTATTGCATTACGGATTCAGGGTAGATACGGTCAGACTCAAACTATTTTAGGACCTTAGGATGAGAACCCATTATGTAGGCTCTAGGTATAGTGGTGTAGCCTCCTCTAGAGGTTGACTAGGCCACCCTACTTAAGTTTTAATAAGATTAATGATTCGTTTCCTCGAAAATGTGTGAGGTTACAAAGCTTAAGGATCTTTAGATCTTACACTGATTGTATACATAACTTTTCGACTAGCAAATAAATAGTTTGGAACTTTATCGAAATTCCATTATACCATAAAAATATTATAATATACTTTCCTTCTACCACTAAATTTAATTTTATCATTTGTATAGGACTTTTCCATTGTAAAATTGCAGTTGCCTTGTAAATACAAAAATTTAGTATAAATAACATTTCTATGTAACTATTCAATTTTTTTTGTACTATAATAATGGAATTACAATAAAAGTCTTAACCTTAAACTCTATTACCACATTATTATTTAATCATTGGCCCGTTGCATTTGCATCCGTATGTCTTCATCTTTTCTTATATTTATTTATATATAACTATTAGTGCTTGTTTTTCATGTTTGTAAATAAGCTTATCAGGTACCTTTATTACCTTTATAAAAATTGCATTATTTTTCAAATCAAAAGGTTTCCCAATATATTGTAAAATAATTTTCTTGTACCACTAGTTAATTCACCATTTTAGAATAAGACCATTAACCTTTTAAGGTATACTTGTAGATTATTAAAAACCTCACAACTTGTAAATAGTTTTCCTTACCTTAAAAGATAATTGGACTTAGACCATGAGCCTTTTTGTAAAATTTTAGATTATAATAACAAAATGTACCACTCTATAGATTGTCATGGGTTTCCATAAACTCTTTCAATCTTTAAATTTCTAAATCCTTAGTCCCCTTATCAAATTCATAAATCTTTAAAAAAAAAAAATTGCTCATCTATGTAGAATCTTACAACTGTAAAATATTTGACTTCTTAAGTATTCATTCTAGAATAGATCCCCTTACTAGCCTTTTCCTTCCCACTAGATTTTTCTTATTGCTTTAGTCATTAGTTCTCATTTGCCCATTCTTCTTAGTATCTAGATTTTTCAATTAGAAATTATTCATAAATATCAGGTTTCTCATAAAATTTTCCCTTGTGAAATAATTCTTTTCTTTTAATTACACTTCTTAGAAGTATTGTAGGTAATCTTGTAAATACTTACAAGTTGTAGATATTTTTCTTTAATTGATCATAAATTGTTTTCTTTTTTTTTTTAAAGAGTCTATTAATTAAGTATATAAACCTTGGTTTTTCTTATGTAAATATATCTCACCTGTGTATTTTTAGAGTAAGTCTTCTTCTCTTTCCTATCGTCCTTGTAAAATAATTTGTAAATTTTCTTTCGGTTTCTCCAATCTTATGAAAATTCTCCTTATAAGAAGTTAAGCTACTCCTTTTTCTCTTTCAAAAAAAAAAAAAAAAGAATGGTTGCTAATAGGTAAGGATTCTTCCAATTAGATTCAAATGGCTAATGATCAAATGTCCTCCTTAGAAAAAACGATATATCAAATGACCTAACAGTTGTAGATCTTGCTTCCCATAATCATTAGTCTCTAAGTGTTTGAAGATTTAACCCTGGAAAAGAGACTTCCAAATCTAGAAGAAAAAGTAGCCACATTGCAAAAGAGAATTGCGGACTTAGAAATGGTAATGGCCCATGAACTTAGAAGATTTCAATAGTTGACATCTAATATTGATAAAATGTCGGTAAGCTCGAACAATGAAAATGGGCCAAAAAGAAAAGAGCTAAGGATGAGAGAAAAAATAAGCCGAAGGGACTCGAGGAGACAATTTACTCAACTAAAGATCTCAATGACTCAAAGTTTCATCATTTAAAGGAGGTAAAGATCCTGACTTACAAAGCTACTAATCCAAATTACAAATCATACAGTTTTGACCCAGAAGCTCGATGTAACTATCATATTGGTAAAAAAGGACATTCTACTAAAAAATATTGGAGGTTGAGGAGCAATATTTAAGACCAAATTGATGCTACGGTCGTTTAGCCAAAGCTTTAAGAAGTTAGTCCTTCTTTAAGTCATGAGGGAACTTCAAATGAATCATTTGCAACTCTAAATCTTTTAAGTCTACCAATACCTTCTAATAAGCTTACATGTTGTCTTAAATAGCTAGGTACTTAAATGGAGCATGTTAAAGCAGGAGCAAAGAAGAATTAAGTTTTTAATAGACCTATGTTTTGTATGGCTTTGTAACTTGGAATAATATTATTGTAAGCCCTAAAGCTAAGCCAAGCCAAGTAACCATAGGCTTGAACTTAGAACCCAAGGTTTAGGGCGATCGGTTAATGGATCCGATCAAACCCAAATTATAAACTAATGAGAAAAATATTAGTAAAACTGACCCCATAAACTTGAATTTAAGAAAATAAGTAATAAAATAGGAGACTATAAAATTTTCAAATTTTAAGTATAATAAGTACTAATTACCGAAAATACGAAAACTGTAATCAAATAACTAATAAATTACTAAAGATAGATTATATGTATACTAAAAATTTTAGAATAACCAAAATAATAATTAGGAATGTTCACATGTACCCCACATGTATTTACGTATAGATAAAAATACGCGAAATTACCTAAATTGGCCAAAAACTAAATAAATAATCAAGGAAAATTATAAATTAATTATAAAAAAATCAGAAAAAAATCAGAGGAACCTAGAATAATCCAAATCAGGTTGTAGAAAGTCAAACTCTATAAAAGAAAAATTAACCAATTAAAATTAGACAACATAAAAGCTAAAAATCAAGAAAATTGGGCAAAGTCTTGTCTAATTAATGCATAATAATTACAAAAAATCGTCTATAAATAGGGGAAAAATTTTCAAAAGTCATTTGGACATTTTAGAATTTGGGAAAAATAAGAAAACTGAAAAATTGAGAGAAAATAAAAAAAAAAGAAAAAAAGAAAAGAAAACTGTGCAAATTTGTGTAGGGAGAGAAAACCATACCTCACCACCACCTAGGACCGAGCTGCCACCACCACACCACTCTAGCCCCACCGTCTAGGCCGGCTGACAGCCTTAGACTGGGTTTGGACGGCCAGAAAGCTTTAGACCGGTTAATCTCTTAAATTTCCCGATTTTAAATAATTTTGTAAAATTAGTTATTTTGCCCAGAAAATTATGAAACTTGTTATTCTAAGGTTTTATTATATGTAGATTTAAGGAAAAATATTGATTTAGTTTAATTACGTCTGCAATTATAGGGTTCTTAACAAATTGATCAAAACCGAGCATGATTAGAACGGAAAATAAATAGGCTTAGGAGTGTAGTTTGGAGCTCAATTTTTTTATGTAGGATGCTCATATGATATAGAACAGTGCTATGAAGCCATTTTTTAGAATTAATTTTTGAAATTTTTAAGTTTATTTTTAGCCCTAAAATGATGGAAAAATTTGTTGATTTGGGGTTAATTAGGTGATTAAGATGTTAATTACTGATTTAGATATTAATTAGATGTTTAGGGATGTTAATCTCTGATGTGGAACCCTAATCCTAGCTTTTGGAGTATTAAGTATGGTTAATTTAGGAAATTAAGTAATTAATATAAGAATTTAGTAATATGTGAAATTGTAAATTAATAAATCTAAAAAGATAGGGTAATTTAGATAATATTATAATAGAAATCAGAAAAATAATAAATCTGAAAATAACATTTAATCTTAAGCAAAAGTCTCAAAATGTAAGATTTTCACACATTGGGAATAAATCCGATACCGCAATTAGGGTTAACCTGTACCGAATAATTTAGTATACCAAATTACGACCCAATAGGATATTTGGACACTCAAGCTTAATGTGATTAATTTCACATTAAGATTCGAGCATATTTAAGGCTTAGGAATCAAAATTTAAAATCTCATTTATGATTCGAACACCGAAATAGAGTACAACGAATCATTAGGATATAATGGGTATACACGAAAAAAAAAAGAGTTAAAATATAATTTAGAATATAAACCATAAATTATAAGTACTAAAAAGACCTATTTGTATTATAGGATACCTAAAGACAAATCAGCTTGCGATTAAGGGGTCGAGCGATCGAGCGATCAAGCAATTCTAAGTAAGTTGGGTTATTACTTATTGTAATAGAGTACTAGTTTTGTAGTACTCGGAGACTTAGGCTTGTATATGATTGTGATTGTAAGTAGTTTACGCATGTGTTTGATGTATTTGAATTCGTGCTGAATTTGTATTGTGAGTGATTTTGTGACTGATTGAATTGGTATGAAATTGTTTGAACACCCTAAACGAAATTTAATCTTAGTCGACCCTAATAACAAAAAAATGTCATGCATTGCAACCCGTTAGGGGATCATAGGATTCTCTAATCAAATACCGATCCCTTCGAAAGGGATTGCGCAAGATTACAAAATGGTCCCTTCTTCAATCTTAGTCGAACTAAGTGACAGGAGAGGAGGTTGCGGCGAGGGTGAAGTCAATGGTTCAAAGGTAGTTACGGGAGGAGTGAGGTCTCCATTGCACAAGCCTGGGTTTGGTTGTGAGCTGCGACATAACATGGAAACTTCTCAACCAGGATTGGAGTAGGTGAAATTTCTCTAATTTCACAACGGATCGGATTACGTCATGCGATGATACTTGATTGTTCTGATTTTTGAACACTTCAAGTATTATATCGCCCTACAATTACCCAAAGGTTAGTCCGTTGGAAGCCCGGGGTGTGAGGATCAAGTTACTTAGTATAATGTGTAACTAGAGTGACCATATAATTAGGGATAAAAGACTGATAGTTATTATGTAATCTAGTGAACTGTTATGTATATGTAAAACTTCTTGGGAAGCTGTGTAGACTTATATATATAATATTATACATGTTATTAGAAATTTACACTATTTATCATAATTGTAGTTTAATTGTTAATCGGACTGTTTACTTCAAAGCGAGGAGTCGTCGACACCTTGTGTAGGTCATGTCTATGGTAGGCACTGTGAGGCCAGTTGCTATCATAGAATGGTTTACACGGCGGGACTATTACGACTCTATGACTTCGGGGCATAACAATTATCTTGCCTCTTACTGTGGCATCCTAAAGAAAATTTCAAATTATTGAATCCATTGAAGGTTACCAAAGGAAAATCTCACTAATTGAAAGGGTTTAGAATGAGAGGGGGCAAATTAAATCCCAAACACCAACCTTAAAATACATACACTTTGAAGGTTGAGTGACATTATGGTGGGGATATTTTGGACCTATTCCTTAAAGAAGGTTTATTTTGAATTTGATACACAAATCAAAATGAAGTTAGGCATTCATTTTCTAATGTCCCCATACATAGATATACTTATTAACCTCATTGAGCCTCTTTAAGGAATATTTTAAAATTAAATCCTCTAAAAAACTAGCCTTACAATGGGGATAATTTGGAGGTTAGGGTCTTTAATTAAGAGAATAGGACCAAAACCAGTTTGTGCTTACTTTAGCATGATCACTTCAAGAATAATTTTTATTTTTGATAATTTATTTTCTTTGAAACGAAGAAGAGTTTACAAGAACCCTTTACATGTAGTCCAAACACTTTGGGGAGACAAAAAAAAAAAAACAATTAGAGAATGGGTCAACAAAAAATTAAAAAAAAAAAGAAGAAGAAGAAGAAGAAAGAAAAGGGGCTTGAAAATTTAGCTAAAGTGTAAGACAAAAGTCTTGAAAGATATATCATATCCTAGTAAAGGCTGCAAAATTGAATCAAAAGGCTTGGAATTAAAGCCTAAATAGCCCCCAAAATGCAAGGCCCTAAAGCAAACTCTCAACTTAAAAACACAAACCTTGCGTATCCATCTGGAATCACAAACAAAAAACCCTTTGACTCATCCTGATTCACAAACACATGGCCTTACCACCTACACCTAACAAAAGTTCTTCTAATCACAAGGAGCAATTTACCTTAAATAAAAATTCTTTTTGAAACTTGGGCAAGTATACTTCTAGTTTTTTAGGTTCTTGACTTATACACCTGGGTTAAATAAAAACATTTCTTTCAAATAGGCCTTCTTATTAGTCTTTGTTAAAATCATTTGACCAAAAGCCTAATTCGTAATATTGGATAAAAAAAAACCTAAAAGATTAATTAAAGTGTATCACCTACAAAATTGACTCCAATTTTTTGAATAGTGGTCAAGGGTGTAATTTGGATTAAGAGTGTATGAGGAAGTCCTCTTTCATTAAAATAATCGTAAGTTTTTTTTTCCTTAGAAAAGGAATGTCTAAAATGACAAGGCCCTACTAAGAAACTGAACATCAAGGTTAGGAGGCATTTTTGAAGACTAAGAAGAATATGAGAGGCCCCACATGGTTATCAAGGAAGGGGGTGATTATTACTCTTACTTCTTAAATAAGAATTTATACTTGTTAGCAATCTTTTAAGGAAAAAAAAGAAAAAAATAAAAGGACAAAAGAAGAAAGAAAAAAGGGAGAGAGAAAGTAAAGCACTGTTACAAGTTTTTTGCATCCATTTACAAGTTCATGTCAGCTCAAATGGCTAAGCTTTTAATTCATGTCACCTACTTCCTTCTCAATGTGGTCATACCTTTTAGGTTGACGACAATAGTTTAAGTAATTCTTCTTGATGTAGTCTTTGATGTCCATAAACTCTTTTTCAAATAAAGAGACCTTATCCTTGATGTTTTTTTATTTTTTATGGTCATAAATGGTTTTTACCAAATTGATCATTTGTAAATTTTTTTCAAGTCAAGAGGTTCTTCAAATAGGTCACATCCTTCAGTTTTGCTTCTTAAGGTCTTTAGCCATCCCTTAGGGCAGTTACCATTTGTCATCCTCCTTTAGAGTTTTATCCAACTCTTAGAGTGCTCTTGACTCATGTTTTCCTTTAGGGTTCTAGCTAACTTATAGAGTGTTGTCTTAACTCATATTTTAGTTTAGGAATTCTAGTTAGCTTGTAGAGCGTTGTCTTGACTCATATTTTCCTTTAGGGATTCTAGCTAGTTTATAGAGTTGCCCTGACTCATATTCTCCTTTAGGGTTTTAGCTAGCTTATAAAGCGCTATACTGGCTCATAGCTAGCTCATATAGTGCTGTCCCATTTTCAATTCATTTTTAAGGTTTTAGTAAGTTTATAGAGCTCTATCTTGTCTTATATCTTCTCTTAGGGTTTTAAGCTAGCTTATATGGTGCTTTCCCATTTCACAATCTTTTTGTTAGGGTTTTAACGAGCCCATAAGATGCTTCCCTTCATTAATTTTTCTTTAGTGTTTTAGTGAGCCTATAGGGCACTTCCATTCATCATTTTCTCTTAATATTTTAAGTGAGCCTGTAGGGCGTTTTCCATCCCCATTCTATCTTTAGGTGACTTAACCAGCTCATAGAGAGTTATTCATATCACAACTTAACAGTATCGTTGTCATGGTAAATCTCTATGTACCACGTAAAGATCTATAATCAACCCTCTTATTGATCGTAGGCCTTTCATATGACACCCAAAGCTCCTTTTACTATACGTTACCACTAAGCCCATAGATAAGTAATATTGAGCAATTTAATTAAAATTTACTTCTTTGATATAAATTAATCAAGTAAACTGTAGATTCTTTGAATTCCACACCAAAAGAATACTACAAATGAATACAAATTGTATAGAAATCTGCATTAGGAACTTCTATCTATAAAATGAATTGAAAATTAAAGATAAATGATTATCTACAAAAGTCTATTACAAAAATCTCCTTTATGCTCCCTGAATGCTCTATTCCGTCTCCAAATGAGACTTATCTTGGCATTCCTCGGCCTGGATGAATGAAGAGATTGTCCTGCATCAACAAAAATCTATTGAGGTATAAGTTTGCGCTTAGTGAAATAAATCCCCTCGTAATATTGCATGACAAAAATTTATTTAATGTACAAATATATGAATGCATGATCAATTAGTATGCTAAAAAATACATGCAGTAGCCTAAGAACTGCATGCAACTCAGAATTATACCCTCTATAGTCGAGGTTGGAGATAATTAACCGACACAAACCAAAATCTTGGTCTTAGCACTTGGGTTTTATATTGATCACACTATTGTGCTTAAGTTAAAACAAAACCATATATATATATATATATATATAACGTATACAATATCCTTTCATTTTGAGCAACAAATTATTTTCAAAATCCCAAGTCTAATAGTGTGGTAGCCTCTGTAATTCACAAACACACGCCCTAAGACTAACAACAATTTCTTAGGCTTTTAAGTGGGCTTAAGTTGTCAAATGAGCTTTTTTTTTTTTTTTTATCCAAATTAAGGATAGTCACTTCCTTGGGCTTAAGGTGTGTTTTGTGGGCTTCTTGAGAGTCTTAAAACAACTTTTATTGTTGGGGTAAGTTGCTGGTGAGAAATATAATGAGGGTTCAACTTGGAGTTTGAGGCCCGTTTTGGAAGTTTTAAGCTCGGTTTTAACTTTTAGGCTTTATATACTTATCGTACTTACCTTGGTAATTCTTTTTACTTTGTTTACTTACTTTTATCATATTTTTAAGTGTCTTTCAACAAGGTTCTTGGTTTGGTCATGGTGAATCTAAGGGGTTCTTGCTTAACTTTTTAACTTATTTCATTATTTCCTTTAGTTTAGGTGTTAGATTATGAACCTAGGTTACCTATATTCAAATCTTGACTTAAATTCTCTTCTATGAGATAATTACTTAGCTCATACTTTACATGAAAATAGTAGATCTCATACTTTACATGAAAATAGTTGATCTCATACTGATTATAACTAAGTATCTCTACATAACATCAACTTTACATGCTTATATTTCAACTTTTATGTTAGGGTTTCATGGGTTTGCTTCTTAGGATGGTCTTAGATATTTCATCAACTTATGATCATACTAATATCCTCAAGAAAACATGGTGTCTTAACATGGAATACTAAGCTACTAACACAAAGAAACACTTACCCATCCACGAAGCAAAAGTGTGGTGGTTATGCACTAAGTTTCCACTGAAGCTTCTTGTCTTACTTTCTCCTTCTTGCAACCTTTTTGGAAACTTTGAGTTTTAGTCCTTTGAAGTAGGGTTTAAAGAATGTTCTAAGGATCATAAAAGTAATTTTTTGGAAGTTGACAAATGTAATACATAAAGTGGAGTTAAATGCAGTTAGGATTGGAGCTTGGAGTGTGGCGGCAATGTTGAGATTGGTGGGGTTTTGTTGTTTCCTCTTTTGAGTTAATTTTAAGGTGAGAGAAAAGGAAGTGAAAATGAAATTGAAAGTGAGGGATAAGAGAGAGAGAGAGTGGCCAGTTGTGTAAGTGGGAAGTGTGTTTAAGAGGTTTGATTATATTATCTTGTAACATGCACAAAAGCTAACATTTGATAAGACTAGATGATATAAGTATTAAGGGGTGAATAGTGGAGTGTAAGACAAAGTGATTGATGGATGAAATACAAGGCATGGCCTCCTTCCCTAGCCATGTAAGAACTGGCCATTAGGCCCTCCTTTTGGGCATGGAATTGTCTTGTTTACTTTATTAAAGTTGAATACATGAATCTTATGATAACTTATCTATATGTAGTATAAGTTAAGGTGTTATAAGGAAAGTGTCTTATCGCTAGTTTTTGATAAGTTATCAATAAATAAATGATTCTAACTCTCAATTGATACGTCATTTACAATGATTAGTTGGTTTACTTATCCACATGTGTAAGGCTTAGGTATGAAGATAAGGAAATTCTCTTATAGGAAATTGTCTTATAGGAAATTCTTTTAGAGTTTTCTCCTTAAATTGTTTTGTAAATTGTGATTTAATTCTTATAAAATTGTAAAATTTTCTAAAGTTGGATAAAATTATTTAAATTAAATTATCAATCAATTGATTAGGGTTACAAGTCTTTAATCGCTTTAGGGTTTAGGGTCTTGGGTGACTTTAGAGTTCGCAGTTTTTTATGTTTGGGTTTTATCGATAAGAAACTTTTGAACTGGAAAGTTAAATTCATTTTTTAAATGTAAACTTGAATTCTTAGCTTAGTTGATCCTTGGGATCGTTTAGGAAATACTTTTAGTCAAATCATAGGCCCGCTAACAGTAAGGTTTACAATCCATCTTCCATTTCTCTTAGGGTTTTAGTGAGCTTGTAAGGCACTTCCCTTCACTAATCTCTCTTAGGGTCTAGGCTAGCTCTTAGAGCGCTATCCCATCTTACATTTCTCTTAGGTTTTAGCAAGCACATGGGGTACTTCCCTTTACTAATTTCTCTTAGAGTTTTAGTAAGCTTATAGGCTACTTCTCATTACCAATCTCTCTTTAGCGTTTTAGTGAGCCCATAAGATGCTTCCCTTTACTAATTTCTTTTAGTGTTTTAGTGAGCCCATAGCGCTTCCCTTTACCAATTTCTCTTAAGCTTTTAGCAAGCGTATAAGGAGTTTCCCATTACTAATCTCTCTTTAGCATTTTAGTGAGCCTATTGAGTGCTTCCTTTTATCAATTTCTTTTAGTGTTTTAGTGAGGCCATAGTATTCTCCCATTTACCAATTTCTCTTAGGGTTTTATTGAGCCTGTAGGGTGCTTTTCATTACCAATCTCTCTTTAGTGTTTTTTTAGTAAACCCATAAGATGCTTCCCTTTACCAATCTCTCTTAGGGTTTTAACGAGCACATAGGGCGTTTCCCATCACTAATCTTGCTTTAGTAAAGCACTGCTAGGTTTCGTGGTCAATTTGTTCATTTAGGGTTGCTAGTTCATTAGAGACGCTCCTGCTTAAGTTTGTCACCTTAGAGGAGCACTTTTTGGTTTCAAATCAATTTCCCATTCAGGGTTGCTAGTCCCCTAAAGGCACTCCCACCTAAGTTAGTCAGCTCAGAAGGGCACTTCTAGGTATCAAATCAATACTTATTTAGGATTGCTAGTCCCCTAGAGATGCTCTTACCTAGTTTAGTTAGCTTATAGGGACATTTCTAGGTTTCAAATTAATTTCCCATTCCAAGTTGCTAGTCTCTAGAGATGTTCCTACCTAGTTTAGTCAACTTAAAGGAGCATTTCCATGTTTCAAATCGATTTCCCATTTAAGGTTGCTAGTCCCCTAGAGATACTCTCACTTCAAAAGAGCACTTATAGGTTTCAAATTGATTCTTATTCAGGGTTACTAGTCCCTTAGAGACACTTCTACCTAGTTTAGTTAGCTTAGAGGAATACTTCTAGGTTTTAAATTGATTTCCCATTCAAGGTTATTAGTCTCTTGAAGATGCTTTCGCTTAGGTTAGTTAACTAAAAGGTGCACTTTTAGGTTTTCTAAAATTGATTTTCCCATTTAGGGTTGCTAGTCCCTTAGAGACGTTCCTACCTAGGTTAATCAAGTTAGAGGAGTACTTCCAGGTTTTATATAATTGATTTTCCCATTTAGGGTTACTTGTCTCCTAGAGACGTTCTTGCCTTAGTTAGTCTGCTTAGAAGGGCATGACCATGTTTCAAGCCGATTTGTCTAACTAGCTCCTAAGGTATTGGACCCTTCTAAATCTGACTCTAATGTCTTAATCAGCTCTTAGATTGCCTTATCTCTCTTTCATCTTTCACCTTTTACTAAATCCCTAGTAGATCAAGCCTAGAACGACTAGCTAGTTGTAGTCCTTCTTAGGGAAAATTCATCTCTAAGGTAAATGTGGTGTCTCTTTTTATCTGTGTAGCAAAGTTTCACTCAAACTTCACTATAAAGAGGGACAGTTGTAGACACCCAATATTTGCTCTCCTACAGTTTTAGAAGTTTCTTTTTTAAATAGGGAAAACGGTCCTAATTCAAAAATTAAGAAAAAAAAATATATAAATACAGAAAAATACAAAAAAATGCAAAAAAAAAAGAAAATTTAGGAAAAAAATACACCAATAGAAAATTTAGAAAAATATATAAAAAAAGAAAGAAGCAGAAAAAAATGAAAAAAAAAAACAGAAAGAAAGATGGAATTTTTTAGGAAAAGTAAACTTTTCAAAAAATAAAATATTTTTAGACTAGTTTTCAAGAAAAACGAGGATTTAGAGTTATGTTAAGGTCATTAGGTTTTGATTAATTTATTTTCTATTTAGGTAGTTTTTATTTTATAAGGTAATTAGGTTGCTTTATAGTTTAAATGAAATTTAGCTATAATAGTTGATAGGGCATAAGGCAATAGCCTATTTAGTGATGCACTTGGTCTTAATAAGGGGAATGAGCAGGAGATCTTGAGTTTTGACACTTGAGACATGCACTACATGTGCATTTTCATTTTCTTCTTTTCCTTCCTTATCTATCAGGCTACGTGTCAATCTTCTATTGGTACACTTGTTGTACTCTGACACATGGCTTCCATTTATCGATCTGTGTTGTTGATGTGGTGCCTCGTAGAGCTACGTTGGCTTATTTTCTTCCCCATTCCCTCCTTTCTCCTCATTTTTCCTCATAAAAACAGCTTGCCTATGTCACTTTGTCTCGATTTTTGAAGCACTTTTTAAGCTAGTTAAGACCTTAAATTATAAATTGAAGCTTAGTTATGCTCCTCTAAGCTGACTAATCTAAGCAAATGGGTAAAGTGCTCCTTGAGCTAGCTAAGACTCCTAAAGAAGAACCTGGTCATGCTCTTTTGAGCTAACTAACCTAGGTAATTGGGCAAATCACTCCTTAAGTTGGCTAAGATCCTAAAGAGAAGAACCTAGTTGTGTTCCACTAAGCTAATTAATCTAGGCGAATTGAGTAAAGCACTCCTTAAGCTAGTTAAGACCCTAAATGACAAATTGAAACCTAATTGTACCCTTATGAGTTAACTAACCTAGGTAAGTAGGCGAAGAGCTCCTTGAGTTAGCTAAAACCCTAAATTAAAAACCTGGTAGTGATCTTTTAAGTTGACTAACTTAGGAAAACTGGGTAAAGTGCTCCTTTAGTTGGCTTAGAATCTAAATGACAAATTAAACCTTGGTGGTACCCTTATGAGCTAACTAACCTAAGTAAATAGGCAAAGTGCTCCTTGAGTTAGCTAAGACCCTAAATTGAAAACCTAGTAGTACTTCTTTAAGCTAATTAACCTAGGCGAACTAGGTAAAGCGCTACTTGAGCTAACTAAGTCCTTAAAGAGAATGAGATGGGTAAGCGCTTCTTAAGTTGCCTAAGACCCCTAATGAAGAACCTGGTCGTGCTCCTTTAAGCTAATTAACTTAGGCAAAATGGGCAAAGTGCTCCTTAAACAAGGTAAGAGCTTAAAGGAGTTAGGATAAAGTCTTATGGATCAACTAGAATATCAAAGGGTTGTTAAGAAGGAGGAGAGTACCCCAAATGTTGGTTACTATCCTATGAGATAAAGCTTAAATGAAAATGCAATATTTGAAACCAATATGCTAACATTGTATATAAATACTTACTCGGTCTTGTCGATAGCACCCAAACCACAAACCTTTCTTTGAAGAAGTCCTATCAAAACCTATTGACTCGTTCTTCGAAATGGATTCAATTTCTGATTTCCCATCCCTAACCAATCTTGACACGGAACCTAAAACTCTAATGGACCATTTGCGAAGTTATAAAAACCAACTCGATATAGAATGTCATCTACTATTTTCATTCATCGATTGATTGTCTTTTAGATTTTTTTGAACTGAATCCTTGACTAGTAAATATCTATGGTGAGATATTTACCCCTCTGGATTTTGTCTTTCCCTAAAAAATATACAATAAAACTCCTAATTGAGAATGATTAACTCGTAATAAAGTATTTTAAAAAGTTTTGTTAATTACTAGTGTTCTATAGCTCACTTTCATCTTTTTCCATGTTTTCAATGTATTGGTTTCATTTGAATGGGGTAAGAGAATATGACTTTTTGATGGAGTAGGAAAAGTGATGGAGGTGATCCTCATGTTAACAACTATTAGGGATACCAACTTTGCTTATAGAAGATAAAAATTAGACTAAAGTAACATTTAAGATCACTATCATTTTTGTGTTCTGAGTAAAAATTTTTATTGACTTTCATGAATAGTACAATTTTACGGCATTTGTGTTTACAGGGTCTCTTAACTTTGGACCATCCTTTTGTGGCAAAATCAAAGCCTCTCCTAATAATACTTGCTTCACGATATAAGGGCCTCCATAATTGGGAGCAAATTCCCTCTGGAGTTTTGTGCATTGGGGAGAGCCTTTATCAACACCATATCGCTTTCTTTGAAGTTCCAAGGTCGTACCCTTTTGTTAAAAGCTTGAGCCATTCTTTGTTGGTAACATTGATTATGATATAAGGTTGTTAATCTTTTCTCATCAATCAAATTCAACTGCTCGATGCTTTTCTTTATCCAATTAGCCTCATCCAACTGAGTTTCTGATAGTACTCTAAGAGATGGGATCTTAATTTCCACCGGTAATACTACGTTAGTATCATACACTAAGGAGTAGGGTGTTGGCCTTATTGATGTTCTGATGGAAGGGTGATAGGCCATGAGCGCGAACAACAACATTTCATGCCAATCCTTACATGTAACAGCCATCTTTGTTGGTAACATTGATTATGATACAAGGTTGTCAATCTTTTCTCATCAATCAAATTCAACTGCTCGATGCTTTTCTTTATCCAATCAGCCTCATCCAACTGAGTTTCTGATAGTATTCTAAGAGATGGGATCTTAATTTCCTCCAGTAATACTACCTTAGTATCATACACTAAGGAGTAGGGTGTTGGCCTTATTGATGTTCTGATGGAAGGGCAATAGACCATGAGCGTGAACAACAACATTTCATGCCAATCCTTATATGTAACAACCGCCTTTTCAATTATCCTTTTAAGATTTTTTTTGGTTGCTTCGATGGCCGCATTCATCTGGGGTTGATAAGGTGTAGAGTTTCTATGGATGATCTTAAACTGTTGGCATAACTTTAACATAAGCTTGTTGCTGAGATTTGTGCCGTTATTGGTGATGATCATTTTGGGTGCCTCGTATTGAGTTAAGATATCCCTCTTAACAAACTTGGCTATTACCCTTTTAGTAACACTTGAATAAGATGAGGCCTCAACCCACTTACTAAAGTAGGCAATGGCGACCAGTATAAAGTGATGCTCATTAGATGCCTACGAAGTAATTAAGCCAATAATGTCTATACCTCACATTGGAAATGACCATGGTATAGAGAGTATGTGTAATTCTTGAGATAGGGCATTTATCTTATTTGCACAAACTTGACATAAGTGACAATGCTTGACGTGTTTGATAAAATCACCTTCCATCATTGACTAGTGTCGAGCCTTATTTTTGTTTTTCTTAACTTAATTCCTATTAAGTCCAATCCGCTTAATATAGATTACTTGACATAAAATTAAAAAAAAAAAATTTCTTAAAAAAATGTTTTAAGAAAAATATTTTGAAAAATTGGAGTTGTCAACCAGTTAAATTGGTAAAAAATGAAATTAAGGTTTCCAAGTAAGAAAACCTTAATTTAGCCACTAATCCATGCCTTTTCTAAAAAAATAATGAATAGAAAAATAACTAGAAAAACTAAGTTTGAGGGCTAATCTATTAGGATTAAGTAATATAAAAACTAAAAATACTAAAAAATATGTACAAATAAGCAAAAGATAACTAAAGTGATTATTATTAGTTTTTATTATGAATTTTTTAAGAAAAAGGGAATTTTTTCTTCCTTTTTATTTGGTTGCCTTAAAGGTACTTATATATTAGTTAGTCGAGATCAAACCGACCATAGTTCTCTTTTTATAAAATATTTAGCGGGTGGATTCTTTTTATTTTGAAAATTAAGCTAAGTTTACATTTATTTTTTTTTTTAAAAACCTAAGAAATCTAATTTTTTTTAATTAAAGAAAACTCTAACTAACTAAATCTTTTTGAAAAACTTCGATTAAGATTTTGTTTTATTTTTAAAATCACTACGTGTTAAAAAATATCTTTTCTAAGTCCTTACTGTAAGATATGTTGAAGATATTATTTAAATACGTATCTTTATGTGTATCTTTTCCAAATCTTAATTACAAGATATACTAAAGATACATTTATTTAAAGAAAAAACACGATTTTACTATAAAAAAAAAGGGAATTTAACTAAGTTTTATAAAAAATTGGAATTATTTAAAAAAAAAATCAAGCAAACAATAATAATAAAAAAACCTACATTAAAACAAAAAATTAATTAGCAAAATAATCAAACTAATTAATGAAACAAATAAATAGCTAATAATAATAAAAATAATAATAATTTTTACTACACATTTAGTCGTGCATAATTGTACGTGTTGATTATGCAAGTGGGTCAAGAATTGGGCGTACAGATCAGTAAGCGATGTTTGTATGTGCAAGTTTGTGGCAATATGCAGTGGAGTTTAACTTTGTGTTGCTTGTGTAGTCTTGTGGTCAGTCAAGCGAGGGATGGATTAGGAAGGCGTATCATGGACATCAAATGTTGGTGTAGAGTTTGGCCAAGAACTATTTGGCAGTAAGGATTGAGGATTGTGAAGCGCTGGGGGGCTATTGTTGGCTTGCATATTTCATGTGTGGGGCTTAATCAGGGGGTTCGTAGATTAGGATAGCTGATCTATGTTTTGGTTAGGGTACTTTAAGAGATGGCTATTAGACGAAGGGTAAGGGCTTTGGTCGGTATGTGAATACATTGGCTTACAATAGGCTTCATCATGGAATTTGTCTAGTTGGTTGTTGAAGGAACATGGTTGGAATGATTGATATAAGCATTGGATTAATGCGGACAAGCGTGTGAATTATTGGATGGTTAGGGGCTCTTGTGGCAATTGATCATGGATTGTGGATGGAGCATTAGTTAAAGTTAGGGAGTTAAACTTCGGCGTACATGAAATTGAAGATGTGTGTTGGCTGTTGCTTGTGATTTTGGTCCGGTGTTTGTGGAGTGCGGATGTGATTTGAAATTGGGGTGTAGAGTGATTTATGTTCGGGGGATATGTAATTAGAAAAACCTCCTTAACGTCATGTACCGATTAGCTATTTATAAACATAAAATCGAATCTTTCGTATCATTTTAATTATAGATTTGATCAAAAGATACAAAAGATACGATAATGATTCCTTGAGATTCAACCTAGCTTTTAGAAATCCTTCCTTATTATGGGCTTTCTATTTTCTAGGCCTGATCTAATCCGATTCGATTTAGCTCAATAGTCTATTTAATAAATTATAAATCTAATCTAGGCCAACTACCATGATGGAGTCCTTCCCTTAGGACATCTTCAGTAATCCTAACATGAAGTCCATACTTAGCTTGAACCATGATTTGGTCGGGATCGGCAAGGGCTGGTAGTGTCCTTGTTTTGTTCGACTCTTCTCTTTTTGGCAGGTTGTACATTTTTCCAACGTGGATTGAACATCTCTCTTCATCCTTGGCCAAAAGAATCTGGAGGATAATACCTTACAAGTTTGGCGCTGGCTAAAGTGTCCTGTCAATCCCCCTTGATACGCCTCACACACTAATAGTCTCAAGTGGAACAAGTCGAGATACATAGCCTCCTCTTCCTAAATAAGTATCCGTTCTCCCTGTGATAGTCGTCTAATGTCCATCCTTCCTCACAATGGACGTAGTTAGGACCAAAGTGTGGGTCCTCAGCATATAAATTCTTGATGGTTAAAAAACCAAGTAGCCTTATCTATAGTTCGGTTAAGAAGGTATGTCGTCTCGATAGGGCATTTGCCACTACGTTGTTCTTTTTGTTCTTGTATTTTACAACATAAGAAAAACCCTCCATGAACTCAACCTACTTGGCCTGTCTTTGCGACAACTTCGATTGGCTCTTTAGTTATCTTAAGGATTCATGATTGCTGTAGATCACGAATTCCTTAGCCAGCATGTGGTGTTGCCATACCATTAGGGCTTGGATCAAGGAGTAGAACTCCTTATTGTAGATGGAATAGTTGAGTGTGGCTCCTCGAAGTTTCTCATTGAAGTAAGCAATAGGTCTGCTTTCTTGCATCAGCACAACACTTATGCTTAGTTCAGCTGCATCACACTTTACTTCAAATATCTTGTCGAAGCTCGGTAGAGCTAAGATGGGGCCTACAATTAGCCTCTCTTTTACTTCCTCAAAACTCCTCTTCTCTTTCTTACCCCATTTGAATTCAACATTCTTCTTCAAGAGTTTGGTAAGTAGGGCCACAATTATACTGAAGTTCTTTATGAATCGATGATAGAATGATGCCAAGCCATGGAAACTCCTTACATCGGCATAATAGGTCAGCTCAGGCCAATCTATGATCGCTTTTATCTTCTCTTCATCACTCAAAAGCTACCTCTGTATATGATAAATCTTAAGAAGATCACCTTGTAATGGTCAAAGTCATACTTCTTTAGATTGGTGTAGAGTTGTTCAACTTGGAGTTTTGCAAGCACTTGTTAGAGATGTCCTTTGTAAGTCTCTAAATTGGGACTGTACACCAGAATGTCATCAAAATAAACTACGATAAACCTTCCCAATAATTCTTGGAGCATATGATTCATAAGTTGCATGAATGTGTTCGGTACATTAGATAGTCCAAATGGCATTACAAACTAATCCTATAAACCATGTCACGTCTTGAATACAGTTTTCCACTCACCTCCTTCAAGCATTCGGATCTGATGGTATCTAGATTTGAGATCAATTTTAGAGAACACTCTTGCTCCACTTAACTCATCTAGCATATCATCAAGCTTGGGTATGGGATACCTGTACTTGATGGTCATTCGATTAATGGCTTGGATATCCATACACATCCTCTAAGAACCATCCTTTTTTATTAACAGGGCTGGCACAACATAGGGACTCAAGGACTTGTGCTCATACCCTTTCTTTAAGAGATCGTCTACTTGCCTCTACAGTTTGGCAACCTATTTAGGGTTCAGCCTATAGGTAGGCTTGTTTGGTAGTATAACTCCTGGCTACAGGTTAATCGCATGCTCAATGCCTCGGATTGGGGGTAGACCCTCTGGTAGCTCATTCGAAAAAGGGTTGGCAAAGTTCTCCAGTAGGGTTTTCACCTCGATCAATAGCTCTTCCTCCTCAGGTCTCATCCTTAGAAGCTTCTTAACAAGCAAATAGGTAGGTCCCTTAAGCTTCATTTCTCTTTTCAATTCGGCTTGGGTCAGTACAAAAACCTCCTTCTTGAAGGTTCGGCTAAGCTGGGAATACATGACTTTTACCTACATGTTAGTCATGGGACTCAATCTCGATCTTTTTCCCTTATGCTCCATAGAACATGTGTTCCTTTTACCGTCATATATAACTGCTTAGTTAAACATCCATGGTTATCCAAGTAGAAGGTAGGACATACTTATAGGCAGCATGTCACAAAGCTCTTCATCTCGATACCTACCTATATAGATTAGTACAGACACCTGTTTGTTCACTTATAAGGCTCCCTTATCTTTGAGCCAATGAAGCTTATAAGGTTTCGAGTGGGGTATGGTTGGCAATTTCAACTGCTGGACCATAAATGTAGAGGCTGCATTGGTGCAGCTTCCACTGTCAACAATTAGCGCGCATAGTGATTCATTCACCTTGCACCCAATATGGAAGAGGTTTTCTCTTTATTTGTCTTCGGGTACAGGACTGACTCTTATCATCCTCCTCAATACTATAGTGGTTAGCATGAAGTTACCTTCCTTACTGTAGATGACTTCCTCATTGGACAGCTCGTCTTATCCTTCCTCTTTTAGCTCCTCTACTTCTTCATCTGTATTGTCGACTTCCATGGTTGGTGCCTCGCACTTGATCACCATCATTCACCTGTTCGGACATTAAGCGGCCATGTGTCCAAATCCTTAGCATTTGAAATACTTGATCTAACTTATCTTCCTCCTTAAACTTTGGTCCTTCTCAAACTTCTTCAGGGGTTCCTTCTCCTTTGCTTAAGTAATTTGAGCAAGTTGGGTCTCAATGACCTTGTTCAGTTTCATTCTCACAAATCTACTCGGAACAGGTTAGCTATTTCCAAGATGATTGGAGGGTGGTCAGAATCTTCCTGTTCGGTGCCTTTCTATCCTCTAGGTGGCTCAGATTGCATCATTGAGTGTTCTAATGTCTAGGGTTTCTAAGACATCCTTGATCTCATACTTCAATCCACTAATGAATCGAGATATAGTTCAGTCTTCTAGCTTTACAACTTTGCATAAGATAATTACCATCTGGAATTCCTTAATGTAAGCTTCTACACTCAATTCTCCTTGCCTCAGTTCTTGCAGTCTCTTGAAGGCATCTTATAAATAATAGCTTGGTACAAACCTTCTCCACATGACCCTCTTCATATCATACCAGTTCTTAATCTCTTGTTCTCCTTCCCTTCTTCTTGTGGCTTGTAAATTCTTTCACCATAAGGCGGCATAACTAGTGAACTCCAACACATCATGTCTAACCTTTGCATTGTTGGGTACTTCGTAGGATTCAAACTGCTTTTCAAGCTTGTCTACCTAATTTAGGTAGTCTTCGGCATCACCACTTCTAGAAAAACTTGGGATATACATTCTAAGTCCTTTGACTTTAGGGGCTTGTACATTTCTTTCTTCAGCTCCATAGTACTCTTCTACATCATCATCTCCTTCCATTTCTTCCTTAATCTCTTCAAGTGCTAACTTACGTCTAGCATCCTTACCAACTCCTTTAGCTCGAGGTGGGTGAGCTGGGGCATTAACTCAGCCAAATTAGCCATTACCTCACTGTTGTTGAACACGTTCTCTAGTGGGGCTATTTCCAACGTGTTGTCTATCTTCTTGGATAATAGTCACCAAGGTAGTTACCATGTCGATAAGCCTATCTAAGCGGTCACCTATTGATTGAGGTGAAGAGCTTCCTTCCTGTCCTTGACTACGTCAAATACCACTTTCTTAGTTTCCCAAAGTTCCTTGTATACTTGAGTTTGACATTGATGTTTACTTCATAATGAAAATTTCTCAACAAACACACGGTCATCCATACTTTGTTTTGGCGTATTGAAAATAGCGAAATATAGGGTACAAAACACTTCTCAAATGACAACAGTGACAAACTATTAAAAGAATATAGTAGTTGAATCTAGCTTTAAACTTAGCCAAGCTCTGATACCAAGATGATATGGACTCGTGGATGAACACATGAACTCAATATCATGCGTAACCAAAGGGGTGGGTCTAAGCTGCAAGATAGGTTGAAAAGTAAATAATAATTGAAGGTTAAGCAGGGCTTTCTCCTGCACCGACGAAGCATATGACACACCAACGTCTCATACGAGCCTAGGTCACACTTGATATGACGTATAAGTATGGTTGGGGGTCACTTACCACTAGTTTACGCTTGAATGGGCTAGATAAGAGTAGCTTAAGAGTAAGAGGGACACTTAGCTCGAGAGTGAAAAAGTTCAGTATATTCATCTATATTCTGGTGTTTTAACTTTTATAATATAATGGTATTTATATTATCCCATTAGGGCAAATCCTAAGTTATAGAAATTACAAAGAATGGTCCTTATTTACTAAAAACAAAAGAGAATAATGTATAAGGAAAATATGAAATTGTGCAAAAGAAGGAATGTGGATGTCCTTTGTCAGAAAGGATAGTACAGATGTCAGTAAAGGATAGTGTGCGTGTGTTTTTATGGTGATTTTGACAGTATTGTGGTCCGAGTAGGGGTAGACCCTAGTTTAGGCCTATTTGGCATTAGAAGGGGTTGAACATTAGTTGGTTTATGGACGGTTCACATGGGGTTAGCTTCGGATGGTCGACTCTTAATAGTTTTGATTGGCCTCGACAACAGTGGGGATTGCTGCATTCAGATTTGGTGTTGAGGCTATGGTTTGGTGGAAGGTTTAGTTCAGCATGCGAGTTGATCACCTTAGCAACATCTTGGATGATATAGAGAGCAAAGTAGCTCGGCAGATCAGACTGGGGATAAGTACTACGACTGGGGGTAAGTACTACTCCTTGGCGCTTAACTCACTTCAAATAGCTTGGCGAACCACCCTAGAGGGCTCTCGGGCTTGGAAGCGTGTAATCGGTCCTTGATTATTATCACTTTTTGTCGTCTATAGACCTCAAAAGTGTACCATCAAATTATTACTAGTACAAGGTGGATTCACTTACTAAGAACTGGGTAGCTAATCTCTTGATTGTCTTTTTGTCCTTTTTCTCAGCTTCATTAGGATATGTACCTTGCTATAGGAACACTTTAATGTCATGGTACCAAGGCTTTTATCATATGTACCTTGAATTGGCAGACGAAAGGTAGTCTTTTCTTCAACTTTAATCATGAGTGGCAGAATTTTGACTTTACCAAACATTTGGATCATGGATGCTAAAGTGGCTAATGCATCAGCAAATTAATTTTGAGTCCTTGGTATGTGAGTGAAAGTGATTTTTTTGAATTTCTCCATTAATTCAATTAAGTGTCGATGATAAGGTACCAGTTTAGAATCCTTTGTTTTATATTCTCCTTGAGTTTGACCAATAATGAGTGAGGAATCTCCATATGCTTCTAATTCTTGAATGTCTTTATCTAAAGCCATTTTGAGTTCCATAATACATGCTTTGTATTTAGCAATGTTGTTAGTATATGGGAAAATGAGCCTTACAGCTACAGGGAACTATGTACCTTTAGGAGTAATATTGCCCCAATTCTACACCCATACACATTAGTAACTTCATCAAGGAACATCTTCCATTTCGGGGGTATATTGTCTTTCTCTTCGATGGAAACATCTTTAGCTACTAAGATGTTTTCATCGAGGAATCCAACTTGTACCTCTTAGGGAGTATCCTTAGAAGGATTTTCTGCTAATTGATCTATTAGTGCTTACCCCTTGACTAAATTTTGGCTCATGTACATAATGTTAAACTCTGACAATAACATCTGCCACTTTGAGATTCTACCAATTAGGGATAGCTTTTCTGTTAAGTACTTCAGGGGGTCATGTTAAGTCAACAATTCAATTTGGTAATAGAACGTGTATTGTTTGAGCCAATGCATTACCTATACCAAAGCATAACATGTTCTTTCAATTTCTGAGTACTTATGTTGCCCTTTTGTAAACTTCTTACTTAGGTAGTATATGGCTTGCTCTTTTCCTTTCTCATCCTTTTGACCAAGCATACACTTCATGGATTCTGATAATATCGTAAGGTACAGAAACAACGGCTTCTCAGGTTTATGAGCTACTAGAATTAGGGGATTCATGAGGCACTCCTTGATTGTTGTGAAGGCTTCCTCACATTCTTTGTCCCAATTTATCTTAGCATTCTTTTTTAGTAATTTAAACAAGGGACGACATTTATTTGTAAGTTGATATATGAATCAGATTATATAGTTTAAATAGCCCAATAAGCCTTTAATTTCTTTCAATGTGTGTGGAGGGGGCAAGTCGACTATTGCTTTGACTTTATCAAGATCCACTTCGATGCCTCTTTGATTGATTATGAAACCTAATAATTTCCCTAATGTTACTCTAAAGGTGCATTTCTCTAAGTTTAGCTTCAATTAGAATTTTCTCAGCCTATCAAATTGCTTCTTTATATTATCCATGTGATTCCCCCCATCTTCGGATTTTGCAATCATATCATCAACATACGCTTCAATTTCCTTGTACATCATGTCGTGAAAGATTGCAACCATTGCTCTCTAGTAGGTTGCCCCGACGTTTTTAAGTCTGAAAGGCATTATCTTGTAGCAAAATGTTCCTTAAGTTGTAATGAAAGTTATCTTGACATTATTTTCTTCGAACATTAGGATTTGATTATATCCATAGAATCCCTCAATGAAGGAGAAGAGATGGTTCTTAGCTTTATTGCTTACCGAGACTTTAGTATGAGGCAAAAGGAAATTATCTTTAGGGGTTGCATGGTTGAGGTCTGAAAAATTCATGCATACTCTAACTTTTCTATTCTTCTTCATTATTAGCACAATGTTAGCCACCAGTCAGGATAATCATATACTTCGATGAAACCGACCCCTAGTAGTTTTTTGACTTCTTCTTTAATTTTCAACAAGAAATCCGGTTGAAATCTCCTTAACTTTTGCTTCTTAGGGTTGATGTCTTCTTATGTGGGTAAGTGATAGACCACACTTGATGGATCTAACCCAAGTATATGTTCATAAGACCATGCAAACACATCTTGATACTCAAGTAATAGTGTAGCCATTTCTGCCTTCTGTTTCTCTTTCAAATTCCCTCTAATCTTCAAATTCTTGGGATTGTCATTAGTCCCAACATTAATTGTCTCAGTTAGCTCGTCAATGGAAATTCTACCCATTTCATGCCTTTGCCAGCTTTCTTGTATATCACTATAGTCATTAACATCACTCCAGATGACTAGCCCAATAGGGCTAGAAGTGATATCAATATTTTCATCACTTATCTGTATGAGGTATCCTTGACTTTTATTCAGAGCATTGGATTTTGGTTAAAAGTATGTAAAGGAAAGACGTATAAATAAAGAAGGAGTGAAGAGAATGGGGATTGATTTTTTACTAGACTAAAAGAAATTTTCTCAAGTATAGTATTGTAGAGCAAAGATAATTATTACAAAACTCAACAAAATACTAAATTGTGATTCATCATTTACCTTAGAGAAGACTTATCGCTATTTATAGGGATGGAGAACCAATTATTCAGGTGCTACAGCTTAGCCTACTATTTCATTCTTACTGGAGGTGTCCTCTTTGGTAGGTTCTAGGGTTTGAACATTAGCCTAAATGAATGTTTCTATTAGTAGAGGAAAGGTCATATGGGCATGATACAATCTATCACCTTTCTTGCCCCTCACTTGCATGTTTTGCAACTCTTCCATCAGAGTTGGAATGTAACTAAGACCGTAAGTACCAATTTTCCCTTCCTTGAATTTCAACCTCTCATCTTTTCTTTGATTGGTAATCATGCACACCTTTTCAAACATTTGGAGCTCGAAGTCTTCTTACTCCTCAATGCCAATGTAGGGTATGGTAGTTTCTTTATATATTTCATAATCCTAATCACCTAAAATTATAATGACTTATCCATTTGAGATGAACTTAACTTTCTGATGTCAACTTGACTGTATGGCCCTTACTGAATGAATCTAGGGTCTTCCCAATAACAGGTTAAAAGTTTTCAGGATATCTAAGACCTGGAATCGGATGTTGAAAGTCTGTGGGCCAAAGTCAACTGGTAAGTCAATTTCCCTAATAATTTCTCTCTTAGATCCATCAAAAGCCTTCATTGTTGTTGAACTCAGCTTAATTGTAGTTGTATCAATGCCTAATAGATCGAAGGTGGCAATAGGGCAAACATTTAATGATGACCCATTGTTAATGAGGACTCTGGTGATGATTATGTTGTTTACCCTCACTATTATGAAAAGAGGGTTAGTATGTTGGTTACCTTCCTCACCCAGTTCTTTAGTGGAGAAGGAAATATAATCCATAGTGAAGATAGAGTTAGTAATTGATCCTATCTTTTCAATTGATATTTCATAAGAAACTCTGACCTCCCTCAAAGTTCAGAATAGAGCTTCTTGATGTGGCTTAGATGTCATTAATAGACTCATAAGAGATATCTTTGCTAGAGTCTTAATGAGCTGGTCCATTATTTTATACTCACTTAACTTAATTATCTTAGTAAAGGTAGATGATCCTTCCTAGTATTCAGCTGGTTTGTTACTTGATTCTTCAGCACATTCTTCTTTTTAAGGTCTTCTCTCGAGTCATAGATTTTGTTGGAGCGAGTAATCCCTCCTATGAAAGAACTTAACTGCCTTTGATTTACCACCTAGTAGTTGAGAGGAGCAGTTTTATAACTTTCAAGGGATAAGGGCACATGAAAGGTGTACCTTTTGGTCTTTGAGGCTTACTTCTGTTCTAGTTTGTAAAATTTGTAGACCTTGAGCCCTTAGTTAGAACTGATCATATTGATGGTAGGATTTGAATTGTTAAATATCACATTAATAATAGGGCTATGGTTGGGTAGAGGGTTGCTGTTGACGTTTGGAACTGGAGCTTCTACAAATTCAAGCTAGACCGAACCTTCATCGATTAGATCTTGAATTTTAATTTTTAATCTCTAGCATAAGTCAGTTAAATGGCCTACTTGCCTTAAATGATGTTAACACTTTGCATTTGGATAAAAAACCTTTAGCCTATATCATTCACTAGGAAGCTCAAAATGGATCATATTACCTTTTCTTAATTTTTTAAGGACTTGGTTAAGGGGAACTGGTATCTTGGTGAACTATTTTTATTAGGAATTAGACTACTGGGCCTTTGCTACAACTGAGCCCGATGACTGGAAGGGCTAGATGGGTGGATCCTTCTGCTTCAGCCAACTCCTGTCAAAGCTAAGTATCTCTTTGCCAAGTTATTTTATATGCTGAGCCGAATGACTACCCATCTCTCTAAAGTATGCTGAATTGTAAATTGTTGAGATAACAGCCAGGTCATTCTTGAGTCCTCACTTACGTCCAAGCCGACCAACTACTCGGCCTCACCCTTCTCAAGATGCTGAAAGAGAGGCCCCAGACTGATCCTTAGTCACCTTTCCTCTACCAACAATCTAATCATACTCTTTTGCCCTCATCCTCCAATGGCCTCACCAATTTATCGCCACTATATGTATAGGACCACGTGTAGCATCTACTACACTAATAATTGCTTTTTTTGAATATTCATTTTTACCCTTTTATATTCTTGTACATTACTTCTTTAGGATAATACCCTTTTTTTCTTTTCCCTTTTAGGCAAATTGCCCTAACTTATTGGGTATAAATAACCCTTCTATTTATAGCCATACAAAGATGATGATCAATACAATTGAATATTCTTCCTTAAGGTAAACATTGCTTGTTTACTCTCATTACACTCTTATCTTAACCCTTAAGTAAGGCTAGGTGGCGAGTAACCTCATTGGATCAATTCGTGGATTATATCGAGTTGTGCCGTGAGTCTTCGGAAGTTCCATTAGTGCATCACATCTAATGGAGTTGTTTGTAGGTTTGCTTACTTTTCAGTCCCATTTGTTCTTCTGCACATTCCCCACCACTTCCTTTTCAGGCTTTCAGTAAGCTTGGATCCATTCAGTGATCGGCCTTGTCTATCTTTGGTCACAATTTGCACTACCTTGGTATCAAAGTAGAGGTTTTGTTTTCGTTGTGGTTTGTTTTCAAAATTCTGTTTATACTCTATTTTGCGTATGTGAAACAAAGCAAGTTACTATGTTCATTTGATTGTTGTGCTTGTTAGTTGTTACTTTTATTAGTTTGTGGAAGTGTTTGCTAAATTACCTAATTGAAGAGTTTGAGCTTCAAATCTAAGGAGAAAATGACTGACTCAAGTGTAAATGTTAGTGTTGGAGACAACAGCCTCCAACAGTGGAGTTGTCCACTATAGCCGACAGCCTTAGGGAACCCCTAGGAGCATTGACGACAAACTTGACTAAGTGGCCAATCTCTTAGTGAATTTAACTTGAGCTGTTCATGCATTGGCTTATCGACCTTATTAGCTCGACTAGATTGTAGTGGAGGAGTAGGCAGACGGGTAAGAAGAAGGATTTGCTTGGGAAATTTGGAAGAAGAAGATGAGGAAGAGTATTATAAAGAAGAGGACCAAGTGCGAATACCCAGAGCCTTTGACCATGTGAACTTTGGATTCTAAGTTTAAATGGGTCTAAAAGTGCTGATGAATATTTAGAATGGGAATAGAAAGTGGAGCTTATTTTTTACTATTATCAATACAAGGATTATGGGAAAGTGAGAGTTGTTGCTATTGAGTTCTCCGAGTACGCCGCCATGTAGTAGAAGAATTTCTAGGTTATGAGTAGGCGAGAAGGTTATTGAGAGATTAATACTTAGCTTAAAATGAAAAGAATAATGAGAAATAGATTTATGCTAGTTACTTATTTGCAAGAAACTTTTATTAGGCTCTAGGAGCTGAGGTAAGGATGTTTAATAGTTGATAAGTATGTCTAAGAATTCCAAATGTTCATTATTCGATGTGGAGAGGAGAAATTGCTGGTACGAACAATGTCTAGGTTCCTTACTAGATTGAGAGGCAACTTATGGAACTCCAATGATTTAACGTAATGGATAAAGCCATTAGAATAACCCAATGAGTAGAAAGGTAGAGAAGAAGCCGAGTACCAACCAGAATGCCGACTAGCCGACCCGAACAAGGAAGTCATCGAGTTCAGTCAAGTACCGAGCCAATCTAAAAGGTGGATGTTTGAGCCAAGTAGAAAGGCCGACTTGACAATGATGTGCCAACTCGAACTTATGAGAAAGGACAAGGATCTGGTAGGAAGACAAGCCAAATCAAGTGCTTCAAGTGCTAAGGGTTTGGACATATGGTTGCTCAATATCTGACCTGAAGGACTATGGTCATTAAGGGAGACGTCCCAAAACTAGAGGTAAAGATTACTGATGAGGAACCTAAGGAAGAGGAGAGCACTATAGAAAAAGAAGCTACCGAGAAGGAACCGATTGAAGAGGATGTGTTCGCCGAGGACTTGGACCAGTTGACCTTAGTTGTCCAACATGCAATGAATATTGAACCCTCACGAGAGGAGGAGTAGAAGGAGAACTTGTTTCACACCACTTATAAGGTGAAAGATCAAGTGAGCGCATTAATTGGGATAATGGAAGTTATACCAATGTAGCATTAACAGATTTGATCATAAGGTTGAAATTGCCAATTATTCTACACTTGAGGTCGTACAAGTTGCATTGGCTGAGTAAGAAGGGAGCACTATATGTCACTTGGCAAGTACTACTAACAATCACTATTGGGAATTATTCCGACAAGATTCTCTATGATGTGTTGCCTATGTGCGCTTCACTCGTATTGCTTGGTCGACCATGGTTATTTGACCGAAGAGTTATCTATGATGGATATAGGAACATGTATGTGTTTGAGAAGGATGGTCGGAAGATTACACTGAACATGATGCCGCCGAGAGAAGTTAATAAACTATAGATGAAACTTGCTAGGAAGACTTTAATGATAAGCAGAGCCAAGCTCCAAGAGGCTCTTAAAGCTGATATGTCAACCTTCATGTTGGTTCGGCAATTATTGGAGTTGAAGGAGTGAGGGAAACTACCCTAGGAAGTAAAGGAGTTGCTAGATGAATATGCCGACCTGTTCCCAGAATAGTTACTCGAAGGACTGCCTCTACTTTGAGGCATAGAACACCGTATTAACTTAATAACTGGCACCGCCTTGTCGAATAAGCTAGCCTATCGGATGAGTCTTGAATAGGCTTTGGGGCTCCAACTTCAAGCTAATGAGTTACTAGAGAGAGGATATGTTAAGGAAAGTCTCAACCCTTGTACCGTGTCGGTGTTTCTAGTGCCGAAAAAGGATGAAATATGGCAAATGTGTATAGACAGCTGAGCTATGAAGAGGATTATGATCAAATATAGGTATTCTATTCTAAGATTGGAAGACATGTTGGATAAATTGAGTAGAGTCAAGATCATCAGCAAGATCGATCTTAAGTCTGGCTACAATCATATTCACATGAGGCTAGGAGATTAGTGAAAAACAACATTTAAAACTCGACATGGACTTTATAAATGGATGGTCATGCCTTTTGGGTTATCGAATGCTGTGAGCACTTTGATGAGATTGATGAACCATCTGCTGAGACATCTGATAGGGAAGTATATTATGGTGTACTTTGATGACAGCTTAGTCTACAGTATTAACATGCCGAGTTACTATGAACATCTCTGAGCCGTACTGAATATCTTCTGTGTCAAGAGATTATTTAGCAACCTTAAGAAGTATTGTTTTTGCTAAGAGAAAGTGGTATTCTTAGGTTACGTAGTATGTGGAGGAGGTTTATGAGTAGATGATGAGAAGATTCGAGCAATCGTCGAGTGGTCGATTCTTACCACTTGTGCCGACGTGAGAAGTTTCCATGGAATGGCTTCATTATATAGAAGATTCATCAGGAATTTTAGTACCTTCACCACACCACTTATTGAGCTAATAAAGAAGAACACTGACTTCTAATGGTGAGAAAGGGAGGAGAGGAGTTTTGTCAAAATAAAGGAAAGGTTGACCTCCGCCCCTATATTTGTTCTATCTGATTTTGAGAAAATATTTGGGGTGAAATGTGACATATCAATCATTAGGATAAGTGTTGTCCTAATACAGGAACGTCAATCAATTGCATACCATAGTGAGAAGCTTAGAGGACCTTAGCTAAATTACTCTATGTATGACAAAGAACTCTTGGCATTGATTCGAACATTGTAAGTATGGTAGCATTATCCATTGCCGAGAGAATTTGTCATCTATACTGACCATAAGTCCTTAAGGTACCTTCGAAGTTAGACTAAGTTATCAAAGCAATAGGTGAGATAGGTTAAATTCCTTGAAAGATTCAATTTTATGATGAAATATAAGCAGGGAAAGAGTAACGTAGTTGTAGATTCTCTATCGAGAAGGCATGCACTCCAGAATGAACTACAAACTAGATTGTTTAGGTTAGCAAGCGTTAAAGAGCAGTACTAAGGGGGTCCATACTTCGTACCCATACTTCCGTACTGTGTTGATAGGAGGACAATGGTTGAGTATCATATGAAGGAAGGATACTTATTTCGAGGAGGGAACTTGTATGTATTGACTTGTTCACTTTGGGAGTTGCTAATCAGGGAAGCCCATAATAGAGGATTGTTTGGACATTTTAAGGGGAAAAAGAACATATGAATTACTGAGTAGTTGATTCTTTTGGCCGAGAATGAGGCGAGATGTGTACTGAGTTGTTGAAAGCTGTGCCATATACAAGAGGGCTAAGTGCCAAGCTGAATAAAGAAGAGCAATGCCTGTGCTTATTCTAATGAAGCTATGGGTTGAATTGAGCATGGACTTCATTCTTGGATTACCATGAACTGCTTGAGGCAAAGATTCTGTAATGGTTGTTGTGGATAGGTTTAGCAATATGGCATACTTTGTACCCTATTTCAAGACTAACAATGCTTTGACTATTGCTTCTCTTTTCTTGTAGGAGATTGTACAGTTACATGGCGTGTAGAGAAGTGTAGTCTCCCAAAGTTCTTGAGCCATTTCTAGAAGACCTTGTGGTGTCAGACGAGAACCAAACTACTATTTAGTACTTCCTATTACCCCT
This sequence comes from Lumnitzera racemosa, assembly GCA_024138005.1. NCBI lineage: Eukaryota > Viridiplantae > Streptophyta > Magnoliopsida > Myrtales > Combretaceae > Lumnitzera > Lumnitzera racemosa. Next base: position 24,530,025 of record JAMXBC010000004.1, on the reverse strand, counting down.
AAACTTGTAAACAAATAGAGGTAGTTAATCTCACTTTTGGATCACTACTTCGAGTTACAGTGGGCAAGAACTTGCCTGACTGGGACGTTTGCTTGTTAGTGGTCAAATTTGCTCACAACCGAATAGTGCATGACACTACTAAGCAAACCCCCTTCAAAGTGGTCTACAGTTTTAATCTCGAGTTACCCCTCAATCACACCCCTATACCTATGCCCATATAAGAGGACCCTAATGCAAAAGTTAGAGCATAATCCCTTTAGCACACATACGGAAAATTCACTTGGTACATTGACTAAGTTGCTAGACATATGTGAGAGAAGACTAAGGGTAGGATCGCCAAACATTTTAAGCCAAGAGACTTAGTGTAGTTACACCAAAGCAAAGAGAGGTTTCTGAGCAAGAGGAGGAACAAACTATCCCCAAAGGCTGAAGGACCTTTCAGAATCCTCCAGAAGATTAATGATAATGCCTACAGATTGGAGCTACCTAAGGACTATGTGGTTTTTGACACCTTCAACTTTGCCGACCTTAGTCCGTATTACCCCAATGGAAAGCTAACCAGAAGCCATTTGGATTTGATCCCAAATCTAAATCAACCTAGAGGGAATGATAGGAATCAGTCTACTGGGCCTTTGACCCGCAGTTGAGCCTGAGGACTAGAAGGGCTAGTAAGGTGAATCCTCCTTCTCTAGCTAACTCCTATTGAAGCTGAGTATCTCTTTGTCGAGCTACTTTGTATGCAGAGTTGGATGACTGCCCATCTCTCTAAAGTATGTTGAATTGTAAATTATCAAGATAAATCCAGGTCATTCTCGAGTCCTCACTCACATTCGAGCCAACCAACTACTCGGCCTCTCCCTTCTCGAGATGCTAAGAGAGAGGCCTCAGACTAATCCTTAGTCACCCTTCCTCTACCAGCAATCTAATGATACTCTTTTTCCCTCATCCTCTAATGGCCTCACTAATGTATCGCCACTACATGTACAGGACCATGTGTAGCATCTGTCATACTAATAATTACTTTTCTTGAATATTCATTTTTATCCTTTTGTATTCTTGTACATTACTTTTTTAGGGTAATACCCTTTTTGTCTTTTACCTTTTAGGCAAATTGCCCTAACTTATTGGGTATAGATACCCATTGTATTTGTAGTCATATGGAGATGATAATCAATACAATTGAATATTCTTCCTTAATGTAAACATTGCTTGTTTACTCTTATTATACTTTTATCCTAACCCTTAAGCAAGGCTAGGTGGTGAGTAACATCATTAGACCAATTTATGTATTGCATTGAGTTATACCGTGAGTCCTCAGAAGTTCCATTGGTATGTCACATCCATTGTAGTTGTTCGTATGTTTTCTTACTTTTCATTCACATTTGTTCTTCTGCATATTCCCCAATACCTCATTTTCAGGCTTTCAGTGAGCTTAGACTCATTCAATGACCAGCCTTATCTGTCCTTGGTTATAGTTGACACCAATCTTGGAGCCTTGTTGACTTACGTTTGACTTTGGAATTGTTCCTAAATTGATGGAGGATTTGTTCTAAAGGAGACCGGCATGTTGGGCTTAGTGTTTGAATTGACTATGCCAACAGTTACTTCTTTGGTCTTGTTGGTAATAGGCTTTGTAGAGGGCAGTCTTCTATCTGATGGCTCTTGTAACTTATTAAAAGCAATAGAACTTTCAATCCGACATCCTATGGTCGCTACTTCTATGAAGATGGAAGGGGCTTGCCTAATCAGGTGAAAAAAGTAGGGCCTTTCAAGAGTATTAATGAAAGCTAAATTTGGCTCTTTCTTAGTCATTGGGGTAGATACCTTTGTAGCTAGGGATCTCTACCTCTATGTGTATTCTTTGAATGATTCAATATGCCTCTTTCGTAGGGTGATCAAGTCCATCATGGTTGGTGTTACTTCTACATTAAACTTATATTGTTCGAAGAATTCCCTATTCAACTTCTCCCATGTGTTCACCTAGTTCATATCTAATTGGGCATAATAGGTTAAAGTAGGACTCATTAAGTTATCTTGAAAAGTTTTGACCATGAGCTAGTCATATTGTACGTACTTGTGCATCTTGCATATATATAACTTGGTGTGTAGTTTAGGGTAGCTACCTATTATATTGTTCAAATTCAAGTACCTTAAATTTTTCAAGGAAGCTTCTATAGTCATAAGTTGAGAAGTTTGTAATACTAGCTTACTTGAAACCATCATAACCTTTGAGCATTTTCATCTTTTCAATGATTTGCTAGGTTAACCGCCTTTCTAATTCTTTCAATTTGTTTTGGTTTGCTTCTAGCTTTGGGTTGACCTAGAATGAATAATTAGTAGGCTCAAAAGTTGGGTTGACCTTTGGATAAAGCCCTTTTGTCTTAAAAGATTCAAACGCTAGGTCAACTTTAGTATAGGCTTCTTCTGCTTCAATGGGTAAGGCTTTAACGTTCTTTCCATAATGAGCCTTAGAGCTTTCTTGATTTGTTGGTGTTTTGGATCTAAGCAAAGCAATGTTGTTAGCAAGGAAGCTTCATTGATTGGCAGTCTTTCCTACTGTTCATTCTAAGGAGAGGAACCTTAGCTCAATAGGATTAGTAACTTTAGGGTTGAAATTACTGTTGTCATTTTTTTTGTTGATTTCGTTGTTTCCTTCGCTGGCTTACCTTTTTTGTGAGCGCATTCGGATAAGACTTTTTTGAAAGGTTTGACATTTAGGAGCTATTTTGGTGACCCAGTTTAAGATTACTTCTCAACAAGTTAGCACACATATACTTTAAAGAAATGAGATGAATGAAAAATAAATAAATAAACGAACAAGAATGCAACATGTATGGCATACGAATGTAGAGAAATAGAACTAACAATTAACTAGAAATTTTATTCATTATTTTGTAGCTCTTAGAGTTCCCTTTTACAATATTAACAAACAAAAATACATTGTTTTCAAAAAGTACTCCTATTTCTAAACATTTCTAGTGCTTAGCTGGTGTCCTTTCTATTGCTCGCTAGATCCTACTGGTACTTCTTTCCTCTTATTAGGCTTATCTACTTCTTTGAGTTCATTGAGTCTTCTCTAGGTTATCTTCAATTTATATGTTGCATAGATTCTAAAAAGAGGTCTTCTCACATGTCGTGCTCTTCATAGATAACTTCTACACAGGCTTATACTTAGTCCATGTAGGTCTTGATTTAGAGTTTGGTTCAGTTGGTTGAGGTTGTATAACCTTTGGTACTTGATACTAGATCTTCCCTACCTTATAGAGTTGATTAGATAGATATTCTTTGGTGACCCTACACTCGTCTACTTCTCCTAACCATTCTCTCAAATCAATGTTAGGTCCCATAGTTTCTTGATCACTTAGAGTTTGGATATCTATTGTGGCATTGGTTCGTAATCCAAGGTCGTGATATCTAGTGGGGGCTTGTAGATTATCTCTTGAATTCTACCAAACTACCCAATCATATCGTTAAGGTAATAGCCCGTATACCGTTTCATCCTAATTAAGGGTACTATTTGATAGTTTTTGATAAACTAGGATTACCCTTTTAAAGTTGCTCTGCTTGTCTATCCATAAGATATCAATGACTTGGAAATTTCTCAAGACTTCCACCTAACAGTAAGTAGACTTCTCTTTTGGCAGATGGACCCTTTCAATAAAGGAATCGATTAGATCAATCATGTGGGAAAATTCTCATCGAATCAAGTTAAACCTAAAACACTTCATGTAGCTTACAAACTAGATTGTTAGTAATATCGTGCTGGTCTTTAGTGCGCCATTGTTCTTCTCTTTCAAAATGTTTAGGCTTCTAATTTTTTCTATGAGGAGACTAGGATGTATAACTTGCCTTCAAGAAACTAGCCTGCTAACTTGGCTACCCTAAAATGGATGAGGAACTTTCCATTAGGGAATAGGAAAGTCCCAAATGTAGCTAGGATGAAAGCCTTCATTCTATTTTGTCCCTAGTCTTTGGGATTGCTGCAGAAGATGGCCTGTTTGTTGGAACTAGGCTCAATGGTAAACTAAGATTTCAAGTCTTCTAGATTGATGCAGTTTCAATTGCAACTCTTCAGGGTCTTATTGATTTCAACCTTTTCGACCCCTAAGAATCTTGAAAATGCATTTATTGGGTTAATTTCCAAATTTGGAGTGTATATATTCTCTAAGGAAGGGGCTTCAAGTAATTAGGTGTATTCTTCAATTGTTGGACTAATTAGGTGAGGCCTAACTTGAAAAGATACCTCTTTGGGTTCCCAGAAGTTGGTTAAGGCCTTAATCAGGTCGATCTTAATCTTTGCCCTAGGAAGTGAAAGAATAGGCTTGATGTTGCTGGTGATAATCTGCTATTCCCTTGCGTTAAAGTGTTGAAGCCATTGGTCCAAAGCGAGCTTGGGATTAATAGGCTTATCGACAAACCTTTCTTTGCAATGGATGGAGTTGGATGAGTAGACCATTTTTTGGGCTAGATTACAAAGAAAATGTTGTTACAAGATTGAAAAAATTGCTATTTATAGTAAAGTACAAAATGAAAACCTATTTACCTCAACTCTATATTTACAACATGATTTACAATGGAAATTAAAGAACCTTTGATTTGTTATTCTTTTCTTCATTTTTATTTTCATCTCGCTTGATTATATGTTGATTCTAGATGTTGTGAATGCATAAAGGGTGGGTTCTAATGATCCTTAAGCTTATGTGACCTCTCTTGTTAAAAAACACTTTTATTAGTCACATTAAGCTTAAGTGGGGGTGACTTAATTAACCCCGAGTAGTAGCTACACTACAGCACCCGGAGCTTACGTAATGCCCTCCTCCCCATCTTAGGGTCTTATTATAGTCCAAGTTGACTGTTTCTACTATATAGCTATAATACAAAAAGTAAACCCCCTATAATAAAAAACTTAAACAAATTTAACCTCGCAAGAAAGGTTAGTGTAACTATACATAAGAATAATTAAATAAATAAACAAATAAATAAATTACATTTACTAAGGTGATTTAAAAAAAAATTAATTTTAAATTTGGAAAGTTAAATGACTAACCTTCTATTCATCCCTAGTAGAGTCACTAACCTGTCAAGCTTGATTTTTTCTTGGTTTTTATTAGTTTTCCCTAAACCAATCAATACTAAACCTTACTTATTTAGTATTGATAATTGACTGAGGTTTAAAGAAAATTGGCTTTCTTAAAAGAGTTTTATGAGTTTTTCGAGTTACCACCCGACTGAGGTTGGGAAATGTTTTAGATCAAAACCAAATGGGTAGATTTAGTTTTGATCTAGATATTGTTTGCACTGGAAAAATTGATTTTATAGAAAAAGGTTTTGAAAAACTAAAGAAATGAATTTGGGGGTTAGGTTTTTTAAACCCTTATGAATACTATGAACTTTCCTAATTTAGTGTTAATTTTTTGAAATCACCTTTCAAAATTATCCTATAAAATGAAATTTAATTACTAGTTAACGAATTAAACTAAATTGAATAATTTAAACTAAAATAGAAAAAAAAATAAGTTTTTCGTTTTTATATCGCCCTGAAGGTGTTTACGTACTTGCTATTTAGGATTAGTTGTATGTAGGTCTTTTTATGAAAAATTTAGTTTATTGGATTCATTTTAACTCTAAAAGACATCAAGTTTACATTTTAAGTGGGTTTAAGTTTATTAAGGAAAATCTAGAGAGTCCTAAATTAGGGTTTTATTTTTGAAAAGTTCTAAAAAAATTTCCTAATTTTGAAAGGGTCCATTTTAATTTGTTTAAAAAAAAATTCTATGTGGCAAAAATCCATTTATTTGTTTATTTTATTATTTTTTCTATTTTTTTATTTCCCCTTTTTATTTTATTTTATTTTACTTCTATTATTTATTTTTTACATATCTTTTTTTTTGTTTTATGTCTTGATCGAGGGAAGAAAACAAAATAAATTAAAAAAAAAACTAAACTCCTTACATCATTCTTTCTTTCCTTTTTTTTTTCTTTCTTTCTTTTTTTTTTTAGTTTTTTTCCTCTATTTTTTTTATTTTAATTTACAATTACATTGTAATCTCAACAAATAAATAAATAAATAAAAAGGGTCGGACCAATTGCACTTGAGTTGGAGCTATTGGATGGGTTGGGATTTAGAGTGGGTAACGGGTTAAGCTAGAGCTCTATCGATCAATAAGAAGAAGGGAGCAGCAGTAGCTAGTCGAGGTGGTTCTGGATTATCTAAGCACCAAATTGAGGGCGTAAAGAGACTTCCATGTAGCAATTATTGGAGTTTAGGGGGATAAGCTTGATGCCTTGATGTTCGATGGTTGTTTGGGTGGTGATCGGAATCGGTTGTGGGTGGCTACAGTGGTGGTTGCTAAAGGGGTAGGAGAGGCTAGTTTCAAGAGAGTTTGGAGCGGTGAGTTCCTTGGTGGTGGTGGTAGAGAGAGAGCTTACTCTCTAATGGAAGAATTCGAAAGAGTGATCTTATTTTTCAAATCGAGTCTTTGGACTCCCTTTCAAAAAAAGAATTAAATGGGTTTTTACTAATTTGATTCGATCTTAATGTGATTTAACATGAAATTGGTTTAAATGAGTGATCAAATGCTATTTTTGATCATTGATCTTTACATAATTTGGTGTTTGGAAGCTTCGATGATCATTAATGGTGCATAAATCAAGCCTTGAGTTATCTTGAACATTTAAACTTTTTCAAAACTTTAGGACCTAAAATTTGACCATTAAAAGTATGAATTCAAACAAGAAATAGGGTATGCATACAATACAATTCCACGAAGAGTTTCGATGGAATTGTGTGCAGGCCTAACGAAAAAGTAGCTTGAATATGAGTTATCGAGTAAAGTTTGTAAGGAAGCTGTTGGGGAAACTGAGAGAAGGGTAAAGAAAGCAGTAGAAAAATTATGCTGTCATGTGATGACATGCCTGAGCTGCATGTGTACTGCATGCGTGTAGTTAAAAAAAGAAGGTAGGTGCTTTCACACCTGCTTGTATGGGCTAGGCCAACTTTCAAGGCTCTCAACCTTATTTCAAATGGACCATATAGACTAGGTTATAGTCATAGTCTGATCCTTCTTTCCCAAATATTTTTATTTTATTATGTTTTTCTTTTTATATAAAAAAAACAAAAGGCACTTGGTGCTCTTAGTAAGATTTAAACCCAAGTCACCTTTGTCAAAGTGCAAGTGTATTGATAATAGGCCGTTGGCTTATGCCTTATTCATATGGGTAATTAAATTGTACATATAAACTAGGTTGACTTGGGCTAGATTTAAATCTAAGCCTAGACCCAAAATCCTACTTATTCTTTTTATTATCTAAGATCTAAAATGTACTAAAACTATTAAGATTATTTATTCTATTTCAAATTATCTAAATCTTTTTTTTCAATTTTCTATTATTTATTTTGTTGTTTTCTCTAAATTTTCTGTTTTTATTTTTATTTTTTTTGTAAATTTTCTATTTTTTGTGATTTTTTTTTTTTGCATTTTTCTAAATTTTCCATTTTTTGTGTTTTTTTTCTCGAAAATTTCTTATTTTTCGTACTTTTTTTTTTTATAAATTAGAACCTTTTACCCTATTTAAAAATTTTTAAATAAAAATACAAATAAAAGAAGACAAAAATAGGGTGTTTATATAGAGTAATTCCTAAGTTACTACAAATTACTAAAAGGATTTCTACTAGAAAAGGAAAAGTTCATATTACATAAGGGCAAATCAGTAAACAAAACAAAAAGGAATATTTTTTGCAATGACAGAATGGTTGTTAGAGAGGGAACACGTATCAACCACTCAATTCTTTGTCTAAACAGATAGTTGGTATAGGGTAAAGCTAACTCAATCAGCCTTAAGTCGAAAGCTCGGTAGGTTGGGAGTTTGGAAGACATTAGTTTTAAAAGCTAGATCTTAGGAGCTCGTAATCAGTAAGTCAGCTCAGCATCGAGTTAGTTTGAACTTGGACGTTTGTTAGCTTAAAGTCTTATTGGCTCAATGTTCAGCTTTGGTGGGGGTTGGTAGCATTAATAGACTCTTCTTTTGCTCACAAGATGGTGTACTAGATGGGGAAGCTTGAGAAACGTATTAGGTTGGCTTGGAGGAACTCTTTTTCTTCTAAAGTTAAGTCTTTCTAAGAAGCTCAGCTAACTGGGGTAGTGAGTCCTCGAGCTCAAGATCTTATTATCAGTCTTTAATTTCTATCATCCTCTTCAGGTTGTTTGAGATTTAGGTTAAAATCTTAGTCACTTTTAGGTAGCTCATCATCAGTAAATATGGGCTAAGATCTGTAATGTTGAAGGAACTAGAGACTCCATATCCTTTAAGTAGTTCTCCTTATATACATTAAGGTTTATCTCCTCGATTACTCTAAAAGGTCCATCTACTCGTTGGGATAATTTGTTCTTCCTTAGATTGGGGAGTTGGTCCTTAATGAGGTGAATCCATACCAAGTCACTAAGATAGAACTCTCCAACTCTTCTTCCTTGGCCTTTCCTTTTGAGCTTCAAAGCTGCTTGCGTCAAACAGTTTACGACCTTCTAATGCATTGCTTAGATGGTTTATTGCGAACCGTGATCAAGAATAGATAAGATCAATCGCTGAATGGGTTTAAGCTTACCGAAAGCTTGAAAAGGAAATGATAGGGAATGTGTGAAAGGATACATGTGAATAAAAAAGTAAGCAAAAACCCACAAACAACCCCAATGGATATGATGCACCAATGGAACTTTCGAGGACTCATGGCATAATTTAATATGACACACGAATTGGTTCGGTGAGGTTACTCACCTCCTAGCCTTGCTTAAGGGTTAGGATAAGAGTGATATCGAGAGTAAACATGCAATGTTTACATAAGGAAGGAAATACTTTAGTGTATTAATGATAATAAAATCTTTGATGTTTATAGCTATAAGTATAATGGGTATTTATACTCGATAATTTAGGGCAACATACCTAAAAGGGAAAAGACAAAAATGGCATTTCCTAAGGAAGTAATGTACAAGATACAAAAAGGGTAAAAATGAATATTTAAGGAAAACAATCATTGGTGTAACGGATTCTACACATGATTTTGTATAAGTAGCGATGCCATATTAGTGATTCCATTAGAAGATGCGCACAAAAAAGTATGGTTAGCTTGCTTGTTTAAGCAGGGGTGGCTTAATTAGTCTGGAGTCTCTCTATCTTGGCTTCTTAGCAAGGGAGATGCTAAGTCATTGGTCAACTCAGGTGCGAGTGAGTAATCACAAATTTGGCATACTATAGAAAGATGGGTAGTAATTCGGCTTGGCATAAATAGTGACTTGGTAAAGAAGTACTTGGCTTTGGTAGGAGTCGATTAGAGAAGGAGAATTCGCCTTACTAGGCCTTCCAGCTCTCAGGCTCGGCTGCGAGTCAAAGGCCCAATAGCTTGATTCCTATCATTTCTTCTAAGTTGATTTAGATTTAGGATCAAATCCAAATGGTTTTCGATTAGCTCCCTATTAGGGTGATATGGATTAAGGTTAGCAATGTTAAAGGTGTTAGAAACCCATAGTCCCTAGGCAGCTGCAATTTGTAAGTGTTATCATTAATCTTTTAGAGGATTCTGAAAAGCCTTTTAGCTCTTGTAGATAATTTGTCCCTCTTCTTGCTTGAGAACGATTCCTTGCTGAGGTGCAGCCATACCAGGTCTTCTTACTGGAAGTGTTTAGCCATCCTACCCTTGGCCTTCTCTCACATTCTTCTAATAGCTTGGTCAATGTGCTGAGTGACTTTGTCGTAGATATCCTGATGGGATTGTACCCTAGCTTTCGCATTAAGGTCCTCATGTACGGGCATTGGTACAAGGGTATGATTGAAGGGTAACTTCAGATTAAAACCATAAATCACTTTGAAGGGAGTCTACTTAGTAGTGTCATTCACTGTCCAATTGTAAGTGAATTACCACTAGTAAGCAGGTGTCTCAATTAGCCGAATTCTTACCTACTGTAGCTTGGAGCAGTGATCCTAAAGTACGATTAACTACCTCTGTTTGGCCATCAGTTTGGGCGTGATAGGAAGTAATAAACAGTAGTTTGGTCCCCAACCGATGCCATAAGGTCCTTTAAAAATGGCTTAAGAACTTAAGGTCTCTATTGAAGATTATACTTCTCAGCATGCCATATAATTGCATAATCTCTTGCAAGAAAAGAGCAGCAATAGCAGAAGTATCATTAGTTTTAGAGCGTGGCACAAAGTATGTTATCTTACTGAATCTATCTACGACAACCATTACAAAATCTTTGCTTCGCTTAATTCATGGTAATTTGAGAACAACATCCATGCTTAATTCAATCTATGGCTTCGTTGGAACGAGCAGTGGCATTGGTTTTCCTTTCTCAACTTAGCACTTAACCTTTTCACACATGACATAGCCTTTAACGATTTGGTGTACATCTCACCTCATTCTTGGCCAAAAGAATCAATCATTTAGCAACTCATATGCCTTTTTCTCTCTAAAATGTCTAGATAGTCCTCCACTGTAGGCTTCCTTGATCAATAATTCTTGCAGTAAATAAGTTAGCACGCATAATTTTCTACCTCAAAACAAGTAGCCATCTTCTACATGATACTCATCTACTGTTCTTCCATCAACACATCGCATAAATACAGGTCTAAAGTGTGGATCCCTGGAGTACTGCTCTTTGATGCTTGCAAACTTAAATAATCTGGTCTACAGTTCACTCAGGAGTGCATATCTTCTCGAGAGAGTATTTGCAACTACATTGCTCTTTCCTTATTTGTATTTTATTACAAAATTGAATCCTTTAAAGAATTCAACCCATCTTTCTTACCGCTTCAATAACTTGGTTTAACTTCGGAGATACCTTAGCAACTCATGGTCAGTATATATGATAAATTCTCTTGATAGTAAATAGTATTGCCATACTTATAGTACTCGGATCAGCATCAAGAGTTCTTTGTGATATACAGAGTAATTTAATTAAGGTTCTTTGAGCTTCTCAATATGGAAGGCAATTGGTCAGCCCTCCTGCATTAGGGCAATGCTTATTCCAATGTATGATGCGTTGCATTCCAGCTCAAATATTTTCTCGAAGTTAGGTAGAACTAATACTGAAGTGAAGGTTAATCTCTCCTTTATCTCTATAAAACTCCTTTCCTCCCTTTCTCCCTATTTTAAGTCAGTTTTTTTCCTTGTTAGCTCAATAAGTGGTGTGGTGAGGGTATTGAAATTCGTGATGAATCATCTATAGAATGAAGCCATTCCATGGAAACTTCTTACGTTGGCACAAGTAATAAGAGTCGGCCGCTCGACGATTGCTTGGATCTTCTCGTCATCCACTTGTAAACCTCTTCCACTTACTATATAGCCTACGAATACTACTTCCTCTTGGCAAAAGTAACTTTTCTTTAAGATGCAGAATAATCTTTCGGCACGGAGGATATCCAATACGGCTCGGAGATGTTTACAGTGACTCGACATGTCGATACTATAGATTAGGATGTCGTCAAAATACACGATAACCTACTTTCCTATTAAATGTCTCAATACATGGTTCATCAGCTTCATGAAAGTGCTTAAGGTATTTGACAAGCCAAACGGCATGACCATCCTCTCATAAAGTCCATGTCAAGTCTTAAATGCAGTTTTCCACTCTTCTCTAGGCCTTATGCGAATTTGATGGTAACCGGATTTCAGATCAATCTTGTTGAAGATCTTCGCTCTACTCAATTCATCTAACATGTCCTCAAATTTAGGAATGGGATACCTGTATTTGATTTTAATCTTGTTCATAGCTCGGCTATCTATACACATCCTTTAGGTTCCATCCTTTTTCAGCACTAGAAGTGGTGGCACAACGCAAAGGATGAGACTTTCTTTAACATATCCTCTCTCCAATAACTCATTGACTTGATGCTAAAGCTCAAAAGCCTGTTTGGGACTCATTTGATAGGTAGGCTTATTTGGCAGTGCGGTACTAGGCATTAAGTCAATGTAGTATTCTATGCCTCGAATTGGGGATAACCCCTTGGGTAACTATTCTGTGAATAGGTTGGCATATTCGTCCAACAACCTTTTTATTTTCTCAAGTAGTTCACCCCACCCCTTCATCTCTAATAGGCACTTAACCAACATGAGGGTCGGCATATTAGCCTTAAGGTCTCTTGAAGCTCAGCTCTACTCATCACTAGAGCCTTCTTCGATCCGCAGGCATGTTTGGCTTGCAATTTATTAACTTTACTCGGTAGCATCGAGTTCAATGTGATCTTCTTACTATGCTTCTTGAACATATATGTGTTTCGGTATCTATCATGGATAACTCTCTTGTCAAACAACCATGGTTTACTTAGCAATACGTAGGAAGCACACATAGGTTGTATGTTGTAGATAATATGGTCAAAGTAATTTCCGATAGTGATTGCCAATAGTACTTGCCAAGTGACATGTAGTGCTCCTTTTTCACTCAACTAGTATAATTTGTATGGCCTTGGATGTGTAATAGTTAGCAACATGAATTTTGTAATAAGATCAGCCGATGCTACATTTGTGCAGCTATCACTATCTACAATGAGGACACACACTTGATCATTCACCTTATAAGTAATATGAAACAATTCTCTCTTTGCTTCTCCTTATGTGAGAGTTCCATGTTTATTGTATGTCAGACTACCATGATTAACTAGTCCAAGTCCTCAACAAATACATCATCTTCAATAAACTCTTTCAAGTATATCCCTTGTCTTAGTCGTCTACCTACTCCTTTACCTTGAACTTATTTAGTTAGGTTTTGACCTCTAATAGGTTGAGTAGCTTATGGGGTATTTTGTGTGGCTTAAATGGGTTGGCAAGCTAATGCATAAACAGCTTGGGTTGGGTTAGATTGACTAGGAGGTTAGCCACCTCATCTAGTCTCTTATTAGTATTCTTAAGGGTTTCCTAAGACTATCGTCCATGGTGGATAACTTCATTGTTGTCATCTCCAGCACCAATGTTTACACTTGGGTTAGTTATTTTCTCTATAGATTTAAAGCTCAAACTCCTTAAGTAGGTGATATAGCAAGTACTTCCATAAACCAGAAAAGTAACAGTTAACAAGCATAGTAATCAAATAAATATAGTTAACTTGCTCTGTTTCATAAACACAAAACATAGTATAAACAGAACTTCGAATACAAACCACAACTCAAACAAAACCTCTGCTTTGATACCAATATGGTGTGGACTGTAACCAAGAACAGACGAGGTCGGTCGCTGAATGGGTCTAAGCTTATCGAAAGCTTAAAAAGGAAATGATGAAGAATGTGTAAAAGGATAAATGTGAATAAAATAGTAAGCAAAAACCCATGAATAATCCTAATGGACATGATGCACCAATGGAACTTCTGAAGACTCATGGAGTAATTTAATATGATGCATGCTACGACGCATGATACGACCCGATGAGGTCACTTGTCACCTAGCCTTACTCAAGGGTTAGGATAAGAGTGATGCCGAGTGTAAATAGGTAGTGTTTATACAGGGAAGGAAATACTTTAGTGCATTAATGATAATCAGATCTCTAATGTTTACAGCTATAAGCATAAGGGATATTTATACTTGATAATTTAGGGAAACATACCTAAAGGGGAAAAGATAAAAAGGGCACTTCTTAAGAAAGTAATGTATAAGATATAAAGGGGTAAAAATGAATATTTAAGGAAAATAATCATTGGTGTAACGGATTTTACATATGATTTTGTACACATAGCGATGCTGTATTGGTGATACTGTTGGAAGATGCGAACAAAAAGTACTATCAGTTTGCTTGTCCAAGTAAGGGTAGCTTAGTCAGTCTAGAGTCTCTTTATCTTGGCTTCTCGATAAGGGAGATGCCAAGTCATTGGTCGGTTGGGGTGTAAGTGAGTAATCTATAACTCGGCGTACTATAGAGAGATGGGCAATCATTTGGCTTAGCATAAAGAGTAACTTGACCTTGGTAAGACTTGGCTAGAGTAGGAAAATCCACGTTGTCAAGCCTCCAGTTCTTAAGGTCGGCTGCGATTCAAAAGCCTAGTAGCTTGATTCCTATCCTAACATCTATTCTCAGAGCTTGTTAATCCTCGGGCTTGTTAAGCTAGGAGATTTGATCGAGTAAGAGCTTGAGGTTGTATCCATATGCAACTTCAAAAGGTGATTTATCTATTACACTATGGATGGTTTTGTCGCAAATGAACTTGATTATTAGTAAGAACATGTCCCAATCAGTTATCTTTCTTTCAATTGCGACTTATAGCAGGGTCCCTAAGGTCTTGTTGATAACCTTAGTCTATTTATCTATCTATGGTTAGTAGGATGTGTTGAACGGTAGCTTGGTCCCTAGTTGCTTCTAAAGGGTCTTCTAAAATGGCTTAAGACTTAGGGTCCTAATCAGATACTATGGTTCTATGCATTCCATGCCGTTTGACCACTTCTTGCAAAAGGAGAAAAGAAATAGTTTAAGCATCGTTAGTTCAATTACATGGCATGAAGTCTATCATTTTACTAAACTGGTCTACGACCACCATAATGGAGTCATTCCTTCAGGACATCCTTAGTATTCCCAACATAAAATCCATATTCAGTTGGGTCTATGGTTTGGTTAGGATAGGCAACGGCAAATAAGGTGCTTATTCAACTAGGCTCTTTGCTCTGTGGTAGGTAGCATGTATTTCCAACATAGACTATATATCTCTTATCATCCCAAGCTAGAAGAATCATGATCTAAGCACTTCATAAGTTTGGACCTTTTTGAAATGACTAGATAATCCTCCTTTATGTGCTCATACACTAGTAATTCTCACATAGAACAGTTTAGGATACACAATTTTCCTTTTCTAAATAGATATTTGTCTTCCTTATGATAATCATCAACAACTTGGCTACCCTTACATCAAACATAGATTAGACAGAAGTGGATATCCTTTGCATATAAATCCTTGATAACTAAGAGTCCAAATAACCTCATTTAGAGTTCAATCAAGAAGGCATGTCATCGTGACATAGCATTCACAACTACATTGTTCTTGTTAGTCTTATACTTGACAACATACAAAAATCCCTCTATGAATTCAATCCACATGGTCTGTCTCTTAGACAACTTTGGTTGGATCTTCACATATCGTAGTAATTCATGGTCGATATAGATTAGAAATTCTCTAGGTAGCAAGTAGTGTTATTAGATAGTTAAGGCTCTGATCAAAGAGTAGAAATCCTTATTATATACTGAATAGTTTAGGGTTACTCCTCGAAGCTTTTCACTAAAGTAGGCAATAAGTTAGCCTTCTTATATTAGCATGGTACTTATGTTCAAGATGCATTGTACTATACTTCAAACACTTTGACAAAGCTCGGGAGAACTAAGATAAGGTTAGTAGTCAACTTTTTCTTTACCTCCTTGAAACTTTATTGCTCTTTCTCTCCCCATTTAGATTCTTTGTTCTTCTTTGGTAGTTCAATAAATGGGGCTACAATAGTATTGAAATTCCTTATGAAATGGAGATAGAATGATGCTAAACCATGGAAACTACACATGTCTGCAAAGGCCATTTTGTAATTGCCTTTACCTTTTCCTCATCAACTTATTTGTCACCTCTACTCACAACAAATCCTAAGAAGACTACTTCAGGTTAGTAAAAGTCACATTTCTTCAAGTTGACATATAGCTTGAAGATGCTCATAGTATGTCTCTAAGTTGTAGCTATAAACAAGACTATCATCAAAGTAAATAATGACAAACTTTCTCATCAATTCTAGGAGCACATGGTTTATAAACCACATAAATATGCTTAGCATAGTTGACAATCCAAAGGGCATAGCTAGTGACTCATACGACTCATGGTTAGTCATGAATGCAGTCTTTTACTCATTTACTTCCTACATTTTGATTTCATGTTATCTGGACTTGAGATCAATCTTAGAGAAGATCCTTGCTCCATTTGTCTCATCAAGCATGTCACTAACTCATGCTATGGAGTACCTGTACTTGATAGTAATCCAGTTGATGGCTTAACTATCTATATACATTCACTGCATACCATCTTTCTTTGGCACCAATAAGGCTAGTATATGGGATTAAAGATTCTCTTAAATATCCTCTTTTCATTAGGTCATCCGCTTGCCTTTGGAGCTTAACAGCTTATTCAAGGTTCAACCTATATGCTGGCTTATTCAGCAATGCAGCTCTTAACTATAGATCTATAGCATGCTCAATCTCTCTAATTGGAGGCAGACCTTCTAATAGCTTGTTAGGAAATAGGTTGGTAAATTCCTTCATCAGGTCTTTCACTTTGGTAGGTAGTTCAACATTCAAAGCCTTCAGTTCAAGCAACCTCCTAACCAACAGAGAGGTCGGCTCTTCCAGCTTCGTCTCTCTTAATAGCTATGCTCGAGTCATTATTAGGGTTTCCTTCTTCAAGGCTTAGCTGAGTTGAGCCTATATAATTTTGACTTGTTCGAGGCACATAGGGTTCAATCTCACCTTTCTTCCCCTATACTCAAAAGAATAGGTATTTCTCTTCCCATCATACATCACATGTTGGTCAACATCTAGGGTCTTCCCAAAAGAATATGTGAAGCACTCATAGGCAACACATCATAAAGAACCTCATCTTAGTACTTTCCAATGCATATTGACACTACAACTTGCTTAGTCACTTGAACGGCAACTTTATTACTATGCCAATGTAGCTTAGAAAGCTTAGGGTGGGTTGTGGTTAGCGGTTTCAGCTATTGAACCATAAAGGCAAACATCGCATTAGTACAGCTTCCACTATCGATAGTAAGTACATACAACATCCTATTAACCTTGCAACCAATATGAAACAAGTTCTCATGCTGCTCGTCCTCAAGTACCAAGCTTACACTCATCACTTGTCTCAACACCATAATTATGAGCATAAAGTTACTCTCTTCACTATAGATAACATCCTCCTCCTTAAACTGATCAACTTGTTTGGATTTCTATTGCTCTTCAACCTCTTCATCAGTAGTATCGACTTTTAAGGTCAACACTTCGCCCTTTACTACCATCACGCTTCTATTCACACATTGAACCAATATGTGCCTAAATCCCTTGCACTTGAAGCATTTGATCTTGCTTGTCTCTCTTCTTGAGCTTTGTTCTTTCTCGAACTTCTTCAAGGGTTATTTTTCCTTAGCTTGAGTGATTGAAATAGGTTGTATTTTAGTAGCTTTACTTGGTTCTGATCTCACAAGTTAGCTTAGCATAGGTTAGTTAGAGGTAACTTGACTAACGAGAGCTTGAAATATACCCATTTGATGTTGCTATATCCTCTAACTAGCTCGAATTGCTTCATTTAAGGATCCAATATCTCTAGTCTCCAAGATATCACCGATCTCATGCTTTAACCTACTTATAAACCTAGAGATAGTCCGGTCTTCTAGCTTTACAACTTCACAGTAAATCATTAACATTTTGAACTCCTTTACATAAGCATCCACACTTGATCCTTCTTATCTCAACTCTTGCAATCTTTTGAATGCATTATGTAGATAATAGTTCGGAACAAATCTTCTTCTCATCACTCTTTTCATCCCATCCCATTCTTCGACTTCTCTCTGTCCATCTCTTCATCATATAGCTTACAAATTCTTCTACCATAGGGTAACATATCCTATGAATTATAAGATAGCAAATCTTACTTTAGCATCCTCAAGAGCTTCATGACACTCAAATTGCTTCTCCATCCTATCAACTCAGTCTAGATAGTCCTCAACATCGCTACTACTAGAGAAGCTTGAAATTTGTAATCTCAATCTTTTTACCCTTGGAGCTTGGACATTTCTTTCTTCAGGTTCATAGTACTCCTTTTCCTCATCACTTAACTCCTTATCCTCCTCTTCTATTTCTTTGGTCACTAGCCTTTGTCGAGCAATTCTATCTACTCCTCCAACTCGAAGTGGTCGAACTAGGAAATTAGCTCAGCAAAGTTGGACATTGTCTCTCTTGGGTAGTTCATTTGCTTGGCCTCTATTTGGTTATCTCTAGCTCATTGCCTATCTTCATTTATAGCAGTTACTAGGTGAGTCACTAGGTCGGTGAGCTTATCCAGTCTTTTATCTGTAGATTGGGTTGTATAACTTCCTTATTGGTTATGACCATTATGAGCACCACTCTCTTGGTTTCTAAGAGTTCTTTGAATGCTAAAGTCCAAAATTATTGAATACGTTAGTAGATTAACTCCTTTACATTGAAATAAATGAATCTTATGCAAATTCCTCATCAAACGCTTCTTTAAACAATTGCCCAGTACCCTTTATACCAACAACTACTATAGCAATTCCAATATTACTCAACACAGTCGCAAACCAATAAGAACCATGTACTCTATTTTGCAAGTACCAAAACAGGGGAAAACAAAGTATCTTAACACTTACACTTGCTTCACAAAATTTGTAACATTGTACTAATACCCACTAGATATAGCCATAAAAGTCTAATCCTTAGTATAGTCTACCTTACGCAATGCTACTACAATACGAATACTTAAGAACACAAGATACCAGAAACTTACACAAATATAGCTAAACTCTGATACCAAGATGATAGAGGCATAACAATGATGAATGAATGCACAGTTAAAAGTATGACGTAAACCTATGGGTTCGAATTAAAATTAAGTTGTTATAATAATTTTTTCAAAGGAGACTTACTCAAAAACTATTAGAATTGCTATAACATACACTTATAGAGCTTCAATAAGGAAATATCTGAAGTTTTAAGTACAAATTCAAAATTATCGAGCATTAAGATATACTCCTAATTTTTATGAGATATTTATTTTCAAAAGAATTCAATTTTTTTAAAGGAAATTTTGATCAATTATGTGAACGAACCAGATTATAAACATAAGAAAATGTACACACTTCATTTATTATAAGTGCAACGGTACAACATTTAAGAAGAAATATTCAATAAGGTTGATTTAGTTTCCTCAATTCAAGAGATCACAACTTCTAAATGCTAGATCAAAATATTTCAAGATTCCTCAAAATTGTGTTAAAGAATTATCTAAGATTTAATCAAAAGAGTTGTTGCACCTAAGGGATATAAAAGTAAGGAAGTTCAAATTTTCGATAGACATCTTATCTATAATTGTTTACTATAAACTTTATTCTTGAGAAAATTTACATATTCAGAAGCTAAATTAGAGATAATACTATCTACTCTAGTTTAATATTTTGATTTTATCTTATCCTTACATTGTAAATCCTATTTTTCAAGAGATAAGATTTGTGTTATAGGAGAGATTCAAAGTTTTGTAGATCTATATATAGACATGGGTAGCATAGTAAGATAGAGTAGGCGGCCTGTATTCATTTCTCTCTTGATTAAAATAGTGAAAAGTGGATAGTGAAACGACATCGGTATGAAATATCGGGTTTTTAATAGTGGAGTTAGAAAAGTGCAGTAGGTATGAGGATGAAACATTATAGTTCCTAAGCTTAATTTTCTTATCCTTATTGTCTTTTACTTTGTATTTTATTTATTGCTTATATATTATTTCATGCCAAATTCTAACTAAGTAATCAAATGGGATGTTTTTATTAAGCTTTTCATAAAGTTTAAAAATTTTGAAGTAACCAATTTATCCTCATCTCCCCTTTCAATTATTTTTGGGACCTACAAAAATAAAACAAATGATATCACAAAATACAAAAAACAAAATATAAAACTTTTACTAAAGCTGTGCAAATGGTACGAGTTAAATAAGTTGACTCATTTAATCCATAAAAGAACGAGGATCGAGCTTGAAAAAATTGACCTGTTGAAATGTGGGTTATATTTTTTTTTTTCCTACTCTGCTTAACTTGCAGGTCAACACGAACTAAGCTGTTGCAAGGTAGATTAACTCGCTAACCCAAAATAAAAGGAAAAAAAAAAAGTGAACCATTTCAGTTTGTAATTTTCCTTATCATTTGCAAAGGTAACGACCATTATCTATCTTTTATTTTCTTTAATGAATTTGCTCTACAGGGTGATTTTCAGTAAACCGATATGTCAACACAAAATCATTTACTAATCTTCATGATTTTGTGAATGGAATGTTTCCAACGATGCCCTATTGGAACGGATTCCGTCCACATAAACTGATTCATAAAACCAAGAATATTATTGATACCATCTTCTATGAACAAATGATTTTATATATTTGTAATATATATCCGATATTATGATTCCTACGAACAAATACAAATGATCCATTGGAAAAAGTTCCATTAAATAATAGGAAATGCAATGATTTTATTCCACCTAAGAAATCCGACTCTTGGTAGTTTTTTACATATCCCTGCAAACAAGTATGCGAAACAAAAGAAAAAATTATAAATTTATCCATCCCCGAGAATTCATGCATAAATCAATGGTAACGGGATTTACTGAGGTGATGTTTTATTTAATTATTGATTGGTGAGGCTAATGTTATAGAATTCAATTTATCATTCTCTTTTCTAAATTTAGTGTAAATTTAGTGGGTTAGTCAACTTAATCAATCAATGCGCAATGAGACAGATTAGATTTAAAATTCCAACCTGTATTTACATATTAGTTAAAATATGTCAATCTGCTTAATCCATAGACCAATACAGGACAAAATGAATTGATCTGTTTAACCCAGGTTCACAACTCTAACTATAACCCATAGTTTCCCACTCCATGTATGTATCTCCACCTCAACGTTGTGCATTGGATCTAAAAGGTTGTCTCTTTAGGTGATTCTCCTCTTTCTTTCGTTGGACAAAAGTAAGTATCTTTCTTTCTCCCCTTATAAGAAAAGGTGATGCTTTCTATATTCCCGGAATTTACTTTATTAGCTTCCCAAAATTCTATTGTACGAAGATAAAGCAAAAATTTAAATCAATCTAAATTTCAAATGTGTTTTATTTTTGTATTTGTTAAACAATGACTTTTTTTGAGTAGACTACTTTCTTTATCTCATGGCAACCCTTGAGGTATGGGTATATCCGTGGCTAAAGGATATACAGCTTATAATTATTTATTAGGAAAATAGACCTCAAACTTTTTCTTTTTTAATTAAATTCTAGAATTTTTATTTTATTTTATAGATTTTTCAAAAGTTTGTAAAAGAGTTATTTATTGATGGAAAAATTAATGATTTATTAATGAAGAACTTTTTTGTAAACTTTTGAAAAGTTTAAGAACTCAAATTAAAAAAAAAAATAAATGTTTTATGACTCAATTTGAAAAATTGGTAAATTTTAAGGACTAAAAATATAATTTCTCAAAAAAAAATTATAGGGACTTCAATAGCATGTTAGCAAATTATATTATTATCAACTTTCGCTATGTTCCTTCCAATTCATTATTTATCCCAATAAAAAATTTATAATTTTTTTCCCTTCACTTTCTTTCCTCATCAATCTTTCTTTTTCTTTCTCCGTTTTTTATTTTTTATTTTTTCATTTTTAACTCCTCTCTTTCCAAAATACGTACAATTTGGTGGAACTGTGAAAGATTGGTTACTTTCGTTGTGATAGTGATATTTTGCTAAGATTGATATATTTTCAGGATTAGTGAATTGCACGCTCAAGGGTTTATGTATGCCAGACTGGATATTGAAGAAAACGTCGGCATGGACAGCTGAACTTTACCTTAAAAGCTTCGACTGATTTATACACTTGTATATTAGCTCTTATATACACAGTTTGCATGCACCGTCTCAATAAGGTCATTCTATATTTATTTATTTCCAGCAAATTTTATTTCCCTATCCGATCATGTCCCCTCTTTTCTAAACTATAGCGTGCAACTCAAGCTAGGGACTCTTCATAATTCTTGGGTAAAGAAAAACGGCACAACCCATCCGAAACTCGTAGGAAAAAGCGCATAACCCACATTCCCTCATCATTAAACCTTGTGGCCATCACCTTCCCTTCAACGTCAAGAAAAAATGAAACATAAACGAGGTCATGGTTGACGGGCTTTTTACACTTTGCTTAGCATGAGAGAAGAAACATGGGATGGGAGGAAAGAATTATGAGAGTTTTTTATATGTTTGGATAATAGGAGAAAAGAATATGAAAGGAATTTTAATCATTATTAAAGATAAAATGAAGTATAAAATAGAATTATCAATATATCTAGAAAAAAGTAATAAGAGATTAGACAAAAAAGGGTAGAATTAAAATTTAAATAATTTTTCTAAATTTTTCATCCCTTTCTTTCTAATTTTGGAGGGGAATAAAATTTGATGGGTTCCGTGGAAAACTTTCTTCTCTAAAACATTCCTTTCACTTAAGTGTATTCAAAATTTTAAATTTTTTCCACTTTTGTTATCCAGGCTAAGAATTACTATAAAAATATTTAAATAGATTTAGTTTATTTGATCTTGATAGTCGGTAACGATATATGTGTTCATAATATAAAATAATAAAATAAAAATTAACGTCCCTCTTAAATGTTTTAACAAACGTATTACAATATAATTTGTCTCTATCCAATAGTACCAGTGTAATTAGGAACAATTCCTATTGGCTTGGCATGGTATGTCTCCAAAATGATAACAAAAGTAAGAGAAAGTGATTAGGTAGGTTTGGATGATCTACATCGTCGTTTTTGATTGTTGACATTCATATCATATATTACAAGATTAGTTAGGTGGGTCCATAGTGGAATGAAGTATTCCCTGGCTTGCATGTGCTTGCATCGTGAGGGTTTAACATACTGATTCGGATAACAGACAAATGCTCGCAGGTTGCAGACAGCCACACCGACATTCAATTTCTCTACTGCGTTAATCATTTCATGCGGAAAACACTTCTCGTATACGGTCACTTGGACCCGGCCAAAGGCTCGTTCAGAACCGGTCCTTTGAATGAAGCTGGTCCAATATGCATCGAAAAATTAAGAATCGAACCGGTTCCATGGCAATGGAATTGAACCGGTTTAATGTCTTTTGATACTAGAACATAAAACTAGCCATTGAATCAGCCAAAAAAAGATTTAAGAAGTAGACCTCCATAAATGTGAAACTTGGAAACATCTTGAACCTCCAAGGACAGCCACCCCCACCTTTTAGATTTCTTTTATTTAGAAAAAAAAAAAAAACCAAATCTTATTAAATACTTGTGTTCACAAAATTTATAAATATGTGTCTATAAAGGATCCAACAAATGTCCATCCCATCTAGCTTTTATTTATTTATTTATTTATTTTTTATTTTTTATTTTTTTGCCCCTCGGTAACTTGGGATTTCATTGAAGCCTTCCTATCTAGCACTTTCGGCGAATATTGCTATGTGCTACTGCAAGTCACATGATTAATAAAAGTTGATCCATTACAAGAATTTTCTCGGTCTTACATCTTATATAACATGGTTAACTTCACAACATATTAATTGCATTTTAATCTGCTTGGATTATTCTACCAAAAGTTATAATATAATCATATTATAATTTCTTTTGTTGGGTTAGGATGAAAAAGACGACCTTTTAATTCTCACTTCTTAGAATTCTAATCTCTTTCTCCTACTAATCATATAGCTGCATTTAGTGTATTTCTCCCCCCTTTTTCTTTTCTCACATTATTCCATTAACTTTCCTCAAACTATATTCTTCTTCTTATTATTATAAACTCTTCTGTTAAATAATTGGTTAATGAAATATCTCCTTCTCAAGGATTAAATTAGTAAATTGATGATTATTTAAATTTCCAAATTGAACCTGATCCCACTTTAACCCCACCAACCCACTAGCTTTTTTTTTTTTTTAATAAAAAAAAGATTAGATCCTTCAAAGTTATTAGACTTGGATTATCTATCCATAAAGTTACCAAAATAATGGTTGTCATTATTTAAATTTTTTAAATATTCTATGATATCCTTATAATGTAATCTTTTAAAAAAAATCTTGATAATAACAACTATTGATTTATACCTTTAAGGAACTTTAGGAAATAGTAACCACAGAGAATCCATTTTCTTTTTTTTTTCTCCTCTTTCTTCTCTAAATTTCCTTTGTAAAGGATTGGAAATTAAAATGACATTGTTATCACTCTTCCACAATTATTACGTACTAATATGTTTTTTTCATAACGCATTGTATCACGACCCAGATAGTATCTATGTCATGTTAAATTGTCATACACTATATGAAGGTCGATAATTAATCCCCTTATCAATTATTGCCCTTCTATATAATGTATTGGACTACTTCTGCTAGCAAAAAAAAAAAAAGAAGAAACCATTTTTATTAATTAATTAGACATGTTATCAAATCAAAAGTATAGAACATGATGTTCCCAAAACAATAGTAACGGAAGTAAGCAGTTCAAATAGCAACTAAAGGTCTAGCAACACAATATAAAGAAATTCATAAAGTCATAACCAATACTAAGCAGTTCCCTCCTTTGCTCTAACTAATTTACAGTCCCTTTCCAGCTCAAAACTAACCTTAGGCATCTCACAACTCAGCTTAGTGAGTAGATGGCCCTACAACAAAAGAAATCTAAAAGGGTGTAAGCTTACACTTTCTAAGCTAAACCCTCTAACATGCCATACAAGCAATATATTATTAATCATATGAGTGCATTTAACAAGTAGTATACCAAACAATATATGTAGTAGCTTGGGAACCACATGCAACTAAAAAATTTCACCTTCCATAGTTAGGGCTGAAGATTAGTGACCAACATAAATCAATAACCAACTTCTAGTACCTGAGTTTTATCTGAAGTTGCACCTACATGCTCAAATCAACTTATATACATATACTTGTATATATATATAAATATATTTTACTTTAATAAAAAACATAACCTTTTTAAAACAAAAATTTCTTAAGTCTAGTGATATGGTAGCTCCTACAGTCCACATTACATGCCTTAAATAAAAGTCACGCAACATATCCCTTAGCCAAACGGTTAGCATCCCCTAATGCCTAATAAGCTCATAGATCATGATAGGAGCTTAATAAAATGGCATAATGTGCTTAAATAATCCCTTTAGGAGCTCTTGTAAGCTCCTTTCCATCTTTTGTGTGAGGCTGCAGTTGGTATAATTATAATGTAGTTACATTTCATGGATGACTTATTTTAATTCATAGCTAAATTATTATTTATGTTTGGTTTCTTAGGTGATCAGGTAGCTTCATACTATAGCAACAATATACAAATCAGTCATGCAAGCATTCTCAATTTATATATTACCGTTAAGTCGTGCAAATAATCAAAAGTCCACATATATGCATTCGCCATAATTCTCATGCAACCAATTTAATCATAATATTACTTTTGCACAACTAGACTATAAACAAAGGCAAGAATGAAATTATCAGGAATCGCTTACTTTACCATGGTTACTAATTGTAATAATCTAGAGGTAAGTTATCTTTCAGATCAAAGTCCCTTGAACAAAGTAAATGTAGTAATGTAAGGATTTGATATATTATAATGTCAACCTAAGGTTCTATTAAAGTTATACACTTGACTTAGCCTTAAATTTTTCTTAATTAAGATAAATCTTCAATCGCTTAGAATTTTCTCGTTTTAAATCTGATTTCTACAATCTTATAGTCAATTTTCCTCGTTTTTGAGTATACTTTCATGTATTCTAGTTAAATTTAAGAGATAGGGACTACAATTTTTTTTTTATGGGTCAAAACAATAGCGTCTCTACAAGTTAGGTTTCCTTTTGGGCTTAACTTTGTTGTCAAGCTTTTTAATAATTAGTGAAATCATTAGGGTTTGGGCTCTTTTATTTGGGCTTAATTACTTTCTTAAGATCAGTTTTTTATTTAATATTTTTGACCTTATCACTATCTTGCACTTCTTAAATTTTAAGTGGCTTTTATGATTAAAGATGGGCTCGATTCTTATATTAGTAATACTTATCACTTTAGTTAGCTTAGGAAACTTAATGTAGGTAATCTATGGGCTTTACACCACCTTTGTTCTAACTCCAACTTGTAAGTCAAAAAGTTTCATAAGGCTCGGTTAGGAGTTTTGGGCTTATTTTATGGGTTTTTGGCTTGTCTTATGTGTTTTTGGCTTGGTTTTGAGTTTTAGGCTCTTAACACTCATCCTATTAGTTTTAGTTGGTCTTTTTCACTTTGTTTACTACATCTTTACCAAAGCTTCATATAATGGTTTATCTATCACTTAGAGTTAATTTGATTCATGAGAAACTCAATATAAATGAAGATAACATTTTGGTAACCTTCATACACTACACATTTATCACTCTAAGTAGCTTTACACAAACTTATTTTTGTGGTTTCTTCAAGTTATAGGGCTCCACTACAAGTAACATACATGTATGCTAAAAGAAAACAAGGTTAAGTTGCTTAAGTTCTATCACTTGTAGTGATAGAAGACTGTCACTTATCCTATCTAAAAGAACTCCTAAAATACACGATATAGTTCCAAGAATAGGAAAGGAAAACTCTACTCACAGTGTTTTAAAGACACTTGAAGATGGAGTATACTTTACTAGATTGGTGGAAGGTAATTGGTGCCCTATTACCCTACTCAAGACTCCTTTGGCTCTTAGCTTTCACTCTTTTTCCTTGAAAATCCTTGAGCTTCTTGAATCATATGATTTTGATGCTTGTTGGTGCTCTAAAGTCCTTCCAAATTGTTAAGTTTAAGGTGGTGTTTGGGGTTTCCCCTTCCAGGTTGAACAAGGGTACTAAAATGGGGTGGTTGGCATGCAGCTAGTGTGTGGGTTTATGGGTCGTGAAGATGGTGTTTGGGGAAAGATTCTTCTTGATTTGTTTAATGGTTAGATGTCTTGAAAAGAAATGGATGAATAAGTGGGGTTTGGGGGGTTTTCATAGCCGGTTGTAGGCTTAAGGTTTCTTCCATAATATCTTGTTAACTTAATATGTTAAAGTGAAGTAAAATATATGGGATGTGATTGCTTGTGAAAGCTTTTTCGGTGGCTCTTAATTGTGAAGTTATAAGTGAGAAAAAGGGTGAAAAGATGGCATGGTATGCCTCTTCTCCAACTAGTAGTGTAGGGGTTCTAATGTATGGGTGGTTGTCTTATCACTTCTACTTTTGGTTTAATCCAAAAACAATTAAGTTACTTTTTTCCTTAAATGGTATAACTTGTTTGGGGAGTTGGAGATTGCATTGTCTAAACAAATGGGAATTTGCTAAGTTTACACTCTTGGCTTTGGTTTATTTGAACTTAGATTGGAAGGGAAATTAGATGGAAGATGGTCGATTATGGTTCTCATGTATGACTCTCTAATTTCCACTCTAGCAATGTCTTACTTGATTATTTTATTCAAGTGGCTAAGGGTTTAGTTATTAAATTTTTTTGTTCCTCAAATTGGTTTTTAAGATAGGTTAGAAGTATCTTAATATTGGTTTAAGCTTAGTTCAAGCTTAGTTAAGTTTAGGCTTTTGATATAGGGTTTTTAAGTGTTTAGGTAAGTACTTAATTTTTCAATCCTTCATTTAGGGTTTTGATAAGCTTGGGAGTTCATATTACATTTTAAGGTTTAAGGTTTTAGTAAGTTAGGTGTTGTTAATAAGTTTTAGGGTTTTCAAACATTCAAGTTAGTATTAGGGTTCTTAGGCTTTTGTCTTAAGGTTTTCACATGCTTGGAAGTATTCTATTACACTTAAGGGTTTAAGGTTTTGGATAATTCCAAGATTGATATTGAGCTTTAAAATTCTCATGTTTGATTATAATCATAGAGTTAATTTTTTACGAGTATGACTTTTATATTAAGCTCAATTCTTAGTTTGGTTAATCCTTAAGAATACTTGATGAGCATTTTCGACTTCTTAGATTGTTACTTAGAATTTGTAGAGTTTACACATTATAAGTGCATCATTTGCTAATTGCTGTCTAATGATAGTAGATATCACTATGGTGGTTTACTAATGGTCTCCTAGTAGTCTAACCATCGTGTACGGTAGTGGACTTACAAGAAAGCCTCCTATAATAGTACTAATGAGGGCCCTTCAATACTAAAGTTAGTAAGAAGGAAAGAAAATAAAAAGAGTTTTTTAGAGTGGTTTATATAGTGTTTAAATGTATAAGGAGTGCTAGGGTTGTGATCTTTGTACCCAATGCTTCATACATTATTTATATGGCATGAAAGCCTACTTATCAAGGATACGTAGCTAGTGATGATTGGTTTGTAAGTGGTAAGCACATGGAGGCATGCTCAACATGAGAAAGGATAGCTCCTTTTTATTGGTTAATGGAAGAGAGCTTATCACATCAATATAGGTAGTCACCATAGCCTAAATAGCTAGGCACGTAGGTCATACAATAATGTGTCATATGACATTTAATGAGGAGAGAGAAGAAGGGTGAGCAAGGAAGCCATGGCATTGTGATCTTTATGTCACATGCTGAGCAGTTGGTAGGTACTCTAGGCTGAAGTCAACGTAGGGCTATTGAGGTTTGCATCTAGCCTTCTTGAAGACTATGGAGTCCTTAGGGTCTAAGGTGTTAAGCAAGTGAGCATTGTTGGGAACATCAATTGGAGCTTCCAAGTACTTCTACTTACTGAGTTAGAGGAGTGCTTGAAGTCAGTCTTGAGTAGCTTACGCTGCTAGTAGGCATGTTGACCATCTGACTATACTTAAGCTTAGGTTAAGCTATTTGCAAGGAGGTTAGGCTAGTTTCCTTACCAAAAAAGACTAAGTTGTTGGACTAAAGAAGTGCTCCAGGGGAGCTGAGCATGTTGAGGCACTTGGGCTTAGGCCTATGGACATGGATCCAAAAAGGCCTATCAACACTATCTATTTGTTTGGATCCTCAATTTTACTCCTCATCAATCTTCCATCAAAAACCATATGAAATTATTATTCACAAATTAATATTCCATTAAATAACAAAAAATATTTTTAGTTCAAACATAGCCTTTGATACTCATGAATAGAGTTTGCCATCATAATTACATACTTTGAATGTTTTTTAAGCAATTATTCACTACTCCATGGATTGTTTATTTCTGAACAAGTCACGAAGCGTATAATGAATATATCATGTCTCCACATTGAATCAAGAATAGGGTTAGAGGGATTAAAAATTGTTCCTGTATGTAAAGAGGAACTCTAGTGATCTCATGTTGTGAATATTTGCCTATCTTCAAAAAATAAATTCTAGATAAATTTGATGATCTTGAAGACAGATGTCCTATATCAGTTAAGGTTAAAATAAAAATACATCTACAACTGCTAAGCGATCTACGAAATGTCCATTCTTTTTCCTTGTTTATAAATTATTAGGAAACATACCACAAAATCAAATTCAACAACTAAAGAAAGAGTGCTCTGTGACATTTTTAGATTCTAATTTCTAATCTTATTGTTGTTCTATTTTCATTTGAAATTTCAATTTACTTGTCTTTCCATTGTAATTATCGAACTCATTAGTGAAAGGGATCTTATTATCATGAATACATGCATTTTTTAGAACATTTAGGTTGATTTAGGTAACCCGTTTCTATTAAAAAAATTGATAAGGACGATATTAGACGTAAGCTCTCCTGTTTCCTAACTAAATCCAAGTAATAACCTTTCACAAACTCCAATAAAGTCTAACCCCCTTCAGCAAACTACATTATCTACTTTTGAAACTATTAAAACAGCGTGCTAATCCAATTATTTTGTCAAAAGAAAAAGAAAAATCTGCATGTTTAAGTTTGAACAACATAAGTAGTATTTGAACATAATAACTTTGAGGGAGAATAGCATATTTAATACCTGAACTTTAATTCGTTTTTCAATTAAAAATTAGAACTTTAAAATTGCAAATTTTAATACATTATACATGGGATGAAACATGTTATATTCCCTCCGTCACATGTCTTATAAACTATATAATTAGCAAAAGGAAAGGGAACTAGAAAAATAAACTTTTATCGAAAATTCTAAATATAAATAAGACATAAAAAATGAAAACCGAAAAAGTATATCTAAAAATATTTTCTAATTTTTTGATAAAATCGATAGCACCTTTTTATTCGTTTTTAACTGTCCAAATACTTCATATATAGTGTATTTGTAACATTTCATCTTTTGTTGAATCTGAAATCATATAATCAAACATTTCCAAATGTGAAAAAATTCTTTCTAGTCTGTTATTCTATAGACTACGGTCTGGGATTAATTTAGTACTTTTCTTATATTAAAAGGAAAGAAGAAGACTTCGTTTCTAGTCATTGAACAACTAGCAAAGCTCAATAGGCCCATGTTTTTGTTACTTGAACTGGACCCTACTCGATCTATCCAAGTGTAGCGAACCAAAAAGCAAATTCTGTTGAAGTTTTGATAAATATTCAGACCTACGGCATCTTGGTTACAGCATTAGGCATACCCGATATAGAACACTGGATAAGTCTGAATCAAAACCACACAATATTGTGCTTCTACTCAAGCATAGTGAGCTCAATTAGCTTGTTCAGAACTTTAGAAGTTGAAATTAGCTTGAGATTGATTGAATTTAAAATTTTGGGTTAGATCTCAACTTAAAGCAGTATCCTTGATTTCGAGCTTGATTTGATTGAACTTGCTTAAATTTGATTTTTTTTAATAGAAATTATTTCTCGTTTAGTTTAATTAATATTGATTAACATCATCTAACATTTAAACTTGATTTGATTTTGATTTAAGCTTGCAATTCAATCAAGCTTAATATCATAAGGTTTGAGTTCAAATCAAGAAAACTAATTAATTAACTCAATTTCATGCATAAACAAATTAACTACTCAAGAAAATAACGAGTAACTCACAAGAGATTGCTTATTTATACCCATATCCTGAAATCTATTCCTCCTTAATTGGAAAGAACAAAATACTTTTATTGATAACGGTGAAAGGATCTAATATCCAATGTTCTAGGCCACTAATTTAGTGCTAGGTAGATGTTGATTGAATTAGATCAGACTTCACGTCGAGATCATGAAAGTTAGTCGAAGTGAGCTCTCTTGAGTTCATTTTGTATAACATTTGGATTGGCACCAAAAACACGAATGTTGAGTTTTAATATAAAATAAGGTGCTCATCTAATTAAATAAAATCAATATTCATTTATGAAAATATGTTATCAAAGCATTATAATAGGTAGAGCATGCAACATAAGTGGTAAAATTATGTATATATATATATATATGCATATTTACATTCATTAACCTAAATAATAACAACAATAACAACAACAAATGAACATGTTTTATTTGGTGGAACTTAGGAGTATAACCTAAAAGTGGACTTAAAAGAGAGAATAACAAAAATACACTTACCTTTTTTATTAAGCTAAAGTTGCTCTCAATTTTCCTCTTCTAAGCCTTAGGCATATCACCCATCAATTCCTAGAAATACCAACCCAATAAACTCATATGAGTTTTAAGATTCAGTTCTAGGAAATTAATTTATTGCAATTGTTGAATTATTTGGGAAAAATTTGGTGAATTTTTGGAACTAGTCTTAGTTATGTTTGTTCAACGAGTTAGGAGTATTATGTTGTTAAGCAATTTGGGTGGCCAAAGGTAAAAGTGGTGCCCAAGCTTTCTGAAAGGGTAGTGGCTAGTAGTAATGGTAAGAGCTTATTGAGCTAACGAGTGGTAATTTTGCATTCAACTTTAGATGTTGAAACAAAAATATCAAATATTGTCAAATAATTTTAAGGAAATTGTATTCTAGACTAATTTTTGATGTAAATTAATGATATAATTTTTTTTTTTTGCAAAATTTGATTGGTAAGATATACATGCTTAAAAAATACCTTTGTTAGAAACCAAATTTGCTTTCATTTTTGAAACCTTTAACGATATAGTTTTGACTTGATTTTTGGTATGTAGACTCCTAATACGTAATTTACAAGAAGAGAATTAAGATATTGAAGCACATTAAAAAATTATTAAAATTTATTTGTGTTTTTGCCCGTATTTTGAAAGGGGAAATTCATGGATTTTTTTTTGTTATTTTAAATTGTAGGTACAATCTTGTTTGTAATGATTTTTAAGGATTAGTTATGATAATAGAAAAATTTTATCTTGTTTTGTCGTGGAATTTTTGGACAATTATGTAAGTTAAGGTAATTTTAAGTGATTCTGGAGGTTAAAATAGTTGTTTTAATTAATATATGGGGTAAACTAATCCAACGTTTGTATTGATCAGCTTTAAAAAGAAGATACATTCATGAGTTTACAAGATTTGTGAACTAAATGGACCCATTTACAATTTACAATGCAATTTAGCTAGTATTGAGCTATATATTAGCTAAATTGGTAAACTATGATTGAATTTATGACATGTTGGATAATTATGTGGCTCTAACTTGAAGTTTTGACAAATAAACGAATGTGGGTCCTTCTTAACTTAGAGGAGAATAAATTATTATTAATTTATCATAACTATAATCAGACTTAATGAGGTCCAATTTAATGAGTACGACGGTTTAGGTATGAGTCAACATTTTTAGAGGTAATTTGGTAATATTGGTTAATGTAGCCAAGTTGGTATTTTGATATAGTCGTGTGGTTCCCAAAATAACAAGTATAATAGCATAAAAGTTTACTAAAAATGGATAAAGAATGCATATGTTATGGTGGCTCAAAGCCGATAAGATAATTTAATAATTTATTGAAGTGTATTAGTGTAACTATGCCTTAACTAAACTGAATTTTAAGAAATTATGGTTGTGCATATGTTTATAATAGGTAAAGAAGAACAATTTAATTAATTGGCTATGCTTGATTAAGTGATTAAACTGTTTACTTGGTTGAGATTTGGATTTGAAGTTACTTATACTCATATTATTGTTACTAAGGTACATGGCAAATTATTTGGTGATTAGTGATGAAAAAGAGCTAGTATAGCGAATTATTAATGTAATGCATATTGATTCCTACATGTGTTTTATTCTCATCGGACTTTGTTTAAGTAAAGTCTTGGATGGCATGAAGGACCTACTCATGTTTTGGAATTTCAATTTGCATAGTAGACATAAAAGGTTTATCTTTCTTAAGTTTTGCTTATGATCTTAGTTTCATCATATAGATTGTATGAGTCTTCTGTGACCTCTAGGTCTTAAGTTTCTTGCAACTCTCGAAGTCAAACTCGTGAGTCTCTTACGACTCTCCAAGTTATGTATATTGAGTCTCTTGCATGTCTATTTAATCTTTCACAACTCTCTAAATTAATTTTTTTGAGTCTTTTGAAACTCTTTAGGTATAAAGGGTATTGACTAGTGCATTTTAGTTTCACATGAATTAGCATGACATATGTGTGATGTCAAGACAATTGATATTGTCCTTTGGTTTTTGAATGTGAATTTGTATTTGTAATTGCTTGACCTTATTATAATTGCTTTGTTATTGAAAGTTTTGCTTTAGTTGCGATCACTAAGCTCTAAATACTAGTTAAGAGGTTAATTTTCTAACCTCAAATACTAAGGGACAAGTTAGGGAGCAAGGCATGAGCTTAATAATAGAGCACATTGAGAGCTAATTTTAGAATGTTATTGGAAGAATTTTTGTGACATGTACATATATGTCTAAATGACTCTTAAGTATGTACATATATAGTTTTGAAGAGACAATTTGTAAGGATATGTGACTAGTTTTAATTATGTAAACTACTACATAGGTTGTAGAGATAGTGAAGATACAAGTATATAAGTGGTGCATGAACCCCAAAATGAATATAGGTATACATACTGGGAAGGCCAAAATTTGAAGATATAAGTGGGTCAATGGGCTAAATAGCTTTATTGATAGTCATACAATATGTACGATTTTGGAAAACAGGTGTTAATGCTAAAATGTAATCTCTTGGTAAGATAGCGATATATAAGGTTTTGATTACAAGACGATACTTGATGTAAACTTTGATTCCTAAATAGGAGATTGAATTAATGATTATGAATCTTACAAAATGTTTATAAATTGAGGTAAGCGAGTTATGTTAAAATTCTTAGATGAGCTTATCCTTATTTTAAGGATTGTATAATGCTCTTCCCTTTAGGTACCAAATTTAAATAATTCATGTTAGTGAATAGAGGTATGTAAGTGGGTTATGCCCTGTGGGAAAACCCATTTAACCTACTCTTTAAATATGTTTGGGTAGAAGTTTTTAGATTGTTTAAAAGCAAGCCAGATGAACATGATCCGTTTAACCTACAATCTAAAGTGGCTGGTTTGTGTTGGTTTGTTTGACACATTTACACTTTTTGCATGTGGGTCAATCTATGTAATTCACTTTTTAAATCAATTAGGGTTAATGTTTTTGGCTTGTTTAAAATACGAGCCAAATGAATCTGGCCTATTTAACTCGTAAAACAAAGTGGATCAGGTTGAGTTAGCCTCTTTAATTCACTTACACACCTCTACTGATAAATAGGTTTAGCAAGCACTCAAAAGGTAGGATGTTCCGAAGATAATATGGTAATAGACTAATGATCGATTGTAGGTAGTGACTCACAATGATAGTGACCAAGAATAAAAGGCTTATTCTCATTAAGTAGAGAATTTATGTCTATTTCTATTCAAAAGAAGATCAATTTCATCTTTGTTTGGGAGAGCACCTTTTCTTTCAATAGAAAGTTATTTTGCATCCATTCATGAATAATCACTATCTAAGATACATGCATTTTCACTTTTCATCAATTAGCTTTTATAATTTTTTTTTCTAATTGTTAAATTCATTGTCATATTGAAGTATTTTTTTTAAAAAAAAATAAGATACAAGAAAGTGAAAATATGAGCTACATGTTACAAAATTAGCTAATTAATAAATCGCTATTAAAATAAAATTACTTAACATTTACTTCTGGTTTAGTTTTACCAAAAAAAAATCTTTTACTTTTTTTTAAATAAACTATATTCTTAATTATTTTAAAATGAAAATACATGGATTTTGTATCTATCAATTTTTAATTTTTTAATTACCATCTCTATCATAATTATAATAAGATACATAATTGAAAATATCTAAGCATTAGTGTTCTTTTAAATCGAAATGTTAAATAAGATAAGATATTCTTTCAATATCATGTTACAAACAAATAGAGAATATGCAAAAAAAGATATTGATAAAATTTATGTAACAATAAAAAAATATGCAATTATTATAGAGAAAGCCACATTTTCTTCCATAAATTTTATTTTTTGTGCATTCTAAGGATTGATCTTTTTTCCCTTAATGCTAAACTAAATCTTATCTTAGTCTATTCCCTTTTACATAAATAGCTAATAACGTGTAGCAACATAGATAAAATCATAATCTTTTGAAGCTAAGGTTCTTATAATTTAATGATAAAACACTGGTTTTTAAATAGGATAAACAAAGTTCTATTCTTCTTCTATAGTTTACAATCATTGGAAAAAAAAAGGAAAACTTTTTAGAGGACATAAAGGGATATGACTTGTTTCCAAAAACCATTTAGGGGAAGGCAAAAAATATAAACAAATCAAACAAATCCATAAATCGAACAAAAATAAATTGAAAATATGGCTTCTTCTTCTTTTTTTTTTTTTTTTTTTTTGCAATCCATTTTAGAAAATATCTAAATCAAACCAAACTATAAAATCTAAAGAACTCATTTTAAAATCATAATAATATTTTTACTTGTAACTGAAAAAGTTCTTTTATCATTACATAAAATGTAAAATGAATTTAAGTTTTCATTTATTAAAAGGTATATATATTTAGCTTTTATTATCATAAATTATAAATTAAATATATGGATCAATTCAAAATTTATATTACATACTATTCTTGTAAATAAAATTGGTTACTAGTAAACATTTGAATGTCCTTAATCTAATGAATATTAAATTCGTTAACCTTTTATATGATATAAGCAATTATCATTATAAAATGTAATAACTATTTAAAAAAAAACATATATTTAAAATTATCATATAAAATTACCCGTACTTTGATTAATATGCAATTTAATGATTATTTACAATAGTATATGTGTAATAAAAGTAGACCAAAACCTTTATTATGAATTATTTTTTTAATATTAGATTACGATCTATTATGTATGATGTGTAGTATAAGTAAGAATTATATAAGAAAAAATATACTAAAAAAATTAATTTTAGTGATATTACATAGTTTGCTTAATGTGTAATATAGCTAATTTATGATTCTATGGTAGGAGTATAATAGAATTGGGTTTTGTGTTTGCGTAATAAGGTTGCAAAAGAATATATTATAAGGGGTATCATAGTGTTCTCCAATGTGGTCACTTCGATACTTAAATCGGTACTTTGTGTTTAAAGAGAGTATAAGGGTGTAAGAAAGCTCATATGCAGTATAAGTGCACAAATAGTACAAGTGGTTTATCATTTGGATACTAGTTGGTATTTATAAAGGAGAAAAGTTGGAAGTTGAGGGTGTATGAGTAACATTTTAGCACATCTACACAACCTAGGTAATGGGAGTATAAAGTTTGATGTGCTCCATATTTGTAGGGTTATGGCAATTGACTAAGTCTCCAAGCCTTACCATGTTGTTTACTAACTATTAGGCTTTTGTAGTTGGGTAGGCCATCTAGTCGGCTCATGTTAAGATTGGTTAAGAAGACAACAAGGCTAAGCATTAACAAATCATATTAAGCTATGGAGAGTGCATAGATGCATGGGTTCCTAAGGTATGAGCACTTAAAACCACTTTTAGGGTAATTGTAGCAAAATTTAGGACTTTCAAGAAAACTTATTCATTTGAGCCCAAATTTTACGATTAGGTTGGAAAAAGTTAGTAGAAGAAACTCGCTAAAAATAATATCCCAATATCCTAACTTTGGCCTAAAAATTACAATTATTCAATGTAACATAAAACTCATTAGAACCTATAAAACTAAGCCCAAAATGCAACGAGGACTTAGAGATAAGTTATTTAAGTTACGAAGATAAATAATATAGTATAATATACTATATAAATATATATGTATTTTTATGAATATACCTAATATATATAATAAATATACTCATAAATTAATTTGAAATTATATAATTATATAAAACAAGAGATAAATTTACAAAATTAAAAAGAAAATATATCTTGATACTAATAATATAAGTAAAACATGTTTACATGAGTATGATTACTCATTATGTGTGTTACATGTATAGGATATATACCTGTATAATAACAAAATAATTAAATATTAACATAAAATATCAAAATGCCTTAATATATCATCTAATAATTATAAAGAAAATAGGAAAATGACCTAGAATCACTAGGAATTAACGTGGAGCAACTTAAAAAGAAGAGCCAGTTGCATCAAAAGTGAAATAGCTAAAAAAATAGACACCTCCCACTTTTTATTTTATTAAAATAATAACTAAATAAATAGAAAAAATTACTTAATACGTAAGAATATCTCAAACCGACCTAAAGCACAATAAATAAGACTCTTAGGTTCATATTACACAAGTTAGACACTTAGTGCACTTAAAGAAAAATCAAAAGATAAGGGATTAAGTTGCACCCCTTTTGTTCCCAACCCAACTAACCACTTGATAGTGAACCCCACTGGCCACAACCAGTCTACCTCATACTGAAGCCTATTAACAACCCCCCATAAGCCAATGGCCATCGGAGCTTTAGCGAACCAAGTTTCGAGTTTCTATCTTATTTTTCAATTAAATTCTAAAAACTATTAAATTAATTAGAAAAAATATGCAAAAGATTTATTTCTAA
Organism: Lumnitzera racemosa; assembly: GCA_024138005.1. NCBI lineage: Eukaryota > Viridiplantae > Streptophyta > Magnoliopsida > Myrtales > Combretaceae > Lumnitzera > Lumnitzera racemosa. The sequence goes on along the minus strand of JAMXBC010000004.1, from coordinate 24,492,376 downwards.
GTTATTTTAGATGTACGTTCATGTGGTATAATCATTTTGATAAAATTTTAAGTATTTTATATACTTCCTTAAGAAATGCACTATTCATTAGAAATTTTGAACTATAAATAAATATGCCAAATGATGTTATTTGATGCACAAAATTTTCCTATAGGATTCTTATTTCATCTAATTTGATGCTATGTGGCCCAAATTTTATTTTGTACACATCTAGTATATATTGTATTTTTAACCTTAAAAAATAGCTAAAAATAACATTTTTTTTATAGATAATTTAGGTTTTATAGAAATAATTGATGAAATTCACATGTAATTACTTTTGGAAACTTGTAATGATAATCGGATATGTTGGAATTTATTTTGTATAAAAATAGTAGTATTTTCTTAATTAACTTAAGGGCAAAAATGTAATTTTATGTATATGAACAATAAACCCAATTGCATGAAACAAGTTACTGGTTAAATTCTACAAATTTTTTTGAGTTCATAGGAATTTTTGTAGCATTATTTGATGATCCATGCTATTTATTATGAATTTTCCTAGTTAAAAGGCTTAAATTAGTATCTAGAACATGTAATTAGTAATAATAGGTCAAAATATGTTAATTATTTGACTAAATCATGATTAAGTATACACTGATCAAGTATGATTACTCATTGTTTTTTGTTTTTGTTGTATCTTGTAATATTATATGCGTAGAGTTATGATATATACATACTATGAATAGATAATACATGATTTATCATGCTATATCTTAACATTGTTATTTGTACACGTAATACGTATCGTTAAGTTCATACGAATCCAATATTATTGACTTTATTAAAATTGAACAACTCTAGGTAATAAAATAGACATTTCCTATGATATTACGGAAAATATCATCTCATGACATCCTTTCCATAATCAAAACGTAATTTAACTAATAGTACGTTTCTGTTACGCCCCGAAGCGGTAGAGTTATAACAGCCCCACCGTATAAACCATCCTAAGATAGAAGTTGACCTTACAACCACTATCCTAGACCTGATCTACACAAGGCGTCCATGACTAACCAGCTTTAAAGTAAACAGTTGTAATTTAAATAAATCATTTATCTAAGGAAGTGAGAAAATTATATATATACTAGAATTCAGTTATTACAATTATCATTTTCAACGATAATAGCTAAAACCTTAAAAATACATGTCCGTTCTTCAAATGTTTTTCCTTACTCCCTAGGATCCAGTAGTTGCTAACTTTAGAGTAGTTGTATGCCCCTTCTTAGCTAGTACCTATACAATGTCTATAGGGATATGTACAACCACAACTCAGTAAGTTAGGATGAAGGACTTAAAATTATACCATAAACATAACAAGGTTTTCAATTAACTTATTAGGTGCAATGTATGTTCAAGCAAATGCCATCGCACGACGTTATTCGGCCAGTCGTGAGATTAGAGAAATTGTGCCCGCTCTAATCCGGGTTGAGGAGTTGGCATTAATGCAACAGCTCACGACCAAACCCAGGCTTATGCTATGGAGACATGGCTCCTCCCGCGACTACCTTCAAACCATTGACTTCACTCTCACCACGACCTCCTCTCCTGTCACTTGGTTCGACTGAGGATGAAGAAGGGACCCATTACAATCTTGCGATATCCCTTTCGAAGGGGTCGGTATTTGGTTGGAGAGTCCTAAGTTCTCCTAATGGGTTGCTATATAGGTCCGATTATGATTATAGGTCGTATATTTTATTAAGTCCAGTTTAGAGTACTCAATCATTTCATACAAGTCACACAATACAAGCTAGAACAACAAACCGAATCATAGCATCACACATAATCAAACACATACACACATCCAACTACCTAACAAGCACAACCAAGCATAATTTCAAGCCTCCAAAATACGTCAATGTATTAATCTTAACTTACCTCGACTCCTCGCTCACTCACTCGAGATCCGACTTGCTCAGGCCATCGCTGATCATCCCTATAATACAAACGTGGTTTCAGTTTTTCATATAACTATTATAGGTTCATTTTATCCTATAACGCTTATTGTTATGTGTTTTTTTGGGTTTAATATGTCTAATTATCTAGGTCTCAAGTCTTTTACAATTATTCTAAGTTTGGGGTTAGGTTCAGGTTCGATTTTGGTTTCCGCATCGATTTCTAAATTACGTTCTAATTCGATTTCTAAGTATTGTTTTATACTCGAACCCTAGAAATTCGTTTCAATTCATAATGTGAAATTAATCACATTACTTCCTGATCTCTTAAATATTATCATTACCTTTAATTAGTATTTTATTCCACCCGGTACACTTAAATCCTTATTAGTATACCGAATTTACTCTTGATGTGAGAAATTTTTTGTATTTTTCATATAATTTCATAAATTCAAGTTCCTATCAGATTTATTGTATATTTTTTTTATTATTATCATAATATCAATTTTTATTCTAATATTTTCTATTTATTATATTTCTAATAATTGTGTATTATGTACTATTACTTATTATGTACATAATACACATATAATATTTTTATCACTCTAATTACTCTCTCCCAACATTAATTATCATTTCAAAATGTCTAAATTCATCCAAAATTAGATTTTACACCTAATTACCCTAATTTACAAAATTAATTTGAAATGTACTATTTTTCCATATTACTTATTTACTACATAATTAACCTAATAATTACATCTAACACCCTAAATGCTACAAGTATCTACTTCATTAAATTTCAACATCCTAAAACATATACTTATTCACTAAATCAGTAATTAACCATTACCCATTTTATGCCTCATTTTAAGGCCTAAAAATTATCTAAAAATTTCAAAAATTAATTTTTGAAAACGGGCTTCATGGCAATGTTCTATATCATCTAAGTAATCTACACAAAAATTTGGGTTCAAAACTACACTCCTAAGGTCATTTATTTATAAACCGAAACATGCTCGATTTTGCATGATTTCTTAAGGATCATATATCACGGGATATATTTTCATCAAAATAATATTTTAATTAAAAAATACATACAAAAATATTCCAGAATAACTAGTTTCATAATTTTCTAAGAATATTTACTATTTTTACAAAATTACACAAAATCGAGTTGAAAATCGGAGTCACCAGTCTAGGTGGTTCTGGCCACCGCCGGCAGTTGTAGCCTTATCGACCGGTCTAGGCGCTACCACCACCGTGTGTTGGTGGTAGCCGTCCGCTCCCAGCTGCTCGTCGAGTTTGGGTTCTCCTTATAAGCCCCAACTGCACAATTTTCCTTTTCTTTTTTTTTTTTCTCTAGTTTTTCCCTTGAATTTTCAAGTCTCTCTATTTTTCTCACTCTCCAAACTGACCAAATGAGCTTTTGAATTTTTCTTGCTATTTATAGAGCTTTAGGGAAATTATTATGTATTAATTTGATTAGACAATTGCCTTGTCTTCTTCCAATTTGACTTTTGTGTTATTCTAATTTAATTAGCTAATTTTTTTTCTTATTTTTCCCAGCTACTATGACCTATATCTAGATCATTCCTTATTTTTCCTGATTTTTATTTATTTTTCCTTAATTAATTATGAATTTTCTTTAATTATTTAGTATTATTCTAGTACATTACGCGTATTTTAAGTAATTACGTATATTTCTACATACATGTAAATTCATATATAGTAAAAATAAATATTCCTAAATATTATTTAGGTTATTTTATGATTTTTAGTATATATATAATTTATCTCTAGTAATTCGTTAATTATTGGAATGTATTTTACGCATTTTCGATAAATAACGAGTTATATACTTAAAATTTGGAATTTTTATATTTTTTTATTTTATTGCTTATTTTCTTAAATTCAAACTTATGGGATCATTTTACTGATATTTCTAGCTTTATTTTATAAATTAGGCTCAATCGGATCTTTCAACCAATCAAAACCTCGAATAGCTAGTTTTGGGATTTACAGTTTCAACACAATCAAAACGATATACAATAAATAGTAGTAAAACTATGAATATTAAATAAAGTTCAACAATGAATAACCTATGTAATAAAATATAATACTTAAGTATATATCTATATATATAAAGGTGTATGTCCATATATTAATATATAAGTAATACATTTTGGAAGTATAAATATATATGTAATGTGTGTATATATATATATATATATAAATATATATAAACAACTCTATTAAATAATTGTATAAATAGTATATCAACCAAGTTATATAATAATATGAAGAGCTAAACAAACCTTAACAATTTCGTAAGATTACAAAAACTAAATTATGTAAACTAACTTTGGATTTCGGTATATATAAGACTTCCAAGTAAGCAACGTATTGATATTATGGACCTGTTAGAGTGAGCTTTAGTATAAGTAGGATTTGTGGAGACTGAAGTATATGCTTATTTGTAGGTATAAGTAGTTGTTTGTGCGCATGCTAAGCTTGTGTTTGGTTATTAAGATGTTGATTAGTAGTTGAACTATATGTTTTACTGTACTAATTGACCTTGTTTGGTGTGTTATAAATTGGTCAATCATCTTTGACCAAACTAATTGAAACTCAAACTAAAACTATAAATGGACATTCATTACATCCAACTAAGGGACAGTTAAGTTTCTTTGGCTAAATTCCAATGCCTTCGACGAGGTTGTAGTGAACTGGCTTTTTCTTATCCTTAGTCGAACTAAGTGATAGGAGAAGAGGTCACAACGAGGTTAGGAGCATTGGGCTCAAAGGTAGTCACAGGTAGAGCAAGAGCCTCAATTATACAAGCTTAGATTTAGCTATGAGAGCGCCTTGTAGCCTTTATTATTGGCATTGTGTTCATCATCTTGCAACTCCTCAACTTGGGTAAGAGTAGGTGAAATTTCTCCAACCTCATGACAAACTGGATAACGTCGTACAGATGATACATTGCTTGTTCATGCATTTCATATAAGATTTGCTTGATAACTTACTTATACTATTCAGCTTATATATGCTTATTGCTCTTATCCTTTACTAAGTTGTGGTTTTCCACTCTCCTATAAATTTACTTGTAGGATCTGAATAATCATGCTACGTGACAATTACCTTTAGGTATGTAAAAAGGGTGTATTTGGACCTAAGTGAGGAAGAATTGATGAAGATTATGTTTTTGGGATTTTTGTTTCTATGGAATCAACTAGATCATTTGGGCAATCTAATTAGGTTCCTATTTTTTAGTCATATCACATACTTATATGCTCTTATAAATACTCTATATTTATTCTTATTATAAAATAAGTTTGTTATGAATATAAATGTTAGTATATCTATGAAACTATAAATGCTTTAGGGTAGTTTATCGTATGACCCTTGTGTATATGAAGGTTATGCTAGTGATTGAGTGAACAATTTTTGGCATATAATTAATATGCAAGGAGGATTGTTATGACTTAACAACGTTTAGGGCGTGATCGTTTTTGGTTGGTATTAGAGCATAGTTCTTAGGGACCTTCTTTGAAGCATTTAAGTTAAAATTTAATAAGACCTTATAGGATAAGTGAATATGGGTAGTAAATGGATAGTAAAAGCTTTAGATGTAGGATAGATGGATATATATATATATATATATATGACGTTAGTTTCATATAAGATATCGAGATAGGGTGGAGGGGGGTAGAGCATGAATTGATATCTTTAAAAATTTTGAAAATTTTGATGTAAATAAAATTACCCCTCTTAATAACTTAAATTGGTGAATAATGGTACTTTAACAATTCAACACAAATGACACAATTAAATAGCACAAATCAAAAGTGAGAAAGAGGAGAATATTAAGCTAAGGATTTATAGAGCTTAGATCTTTTGCCTACTACTCTCTTTTAGCTTTACTTTTAGGGATTCAGTCTACTTTACTGATGTCGTTCCACTTGATCCACTAAATAAAAAATATGCGAAGTTTGTAGATATTAACCCCACTTCGCCTCAACAACTCTCTACTCTACCCATTTAGCCTCTCTACAATCTAGGCTAATTATAGATCTACAAAGTATAATCAAACTTCTCACAACACTCAAAAAATAAATTAAGCTTACAAATTACAAGTGAGAACAACTATGCAAGTCTCAAATAATTTCACACAAAAATAGAAATGAAGATTGATGAATGATCAACTTGGGTTCAACTCTCTTAAGAGGTATTTGAGAAACATTCTGTGTTCTTTTAGACGGTAGAGAATGTTTACAATGAAAGCATAAAGTATATGTAATTTCCTTTTTAGAATCGTACAAGACATTTTCAATCCTTTCTCCTTTTATACTAGAGTCTTCCAATGAATAATTTGTTGAGAATTATCTTCAATTCATGTTTATTTATTTCAATGTCTAAGTGATAATCCATAGATAGAGAAAATCTTGGAATTTTAATTTTTGAATCAGATCTTCAGATCTTGTTACGATCATATATACTTTGATAATCAATCTTCTATGAAATTCGAAATCAACCTCATCCTTATCTAAAGATAAATTAGCTTAAAAATAATCCCCATGAATTTTAATTCCAACTTTGATAAAATGGAATTAAGTGCATTTTCCTAATACACTCAATCTAGTGGAGCTAAGTCTTGTTCACTTTGAAACTGATATTGTGGTAATTTTCAATGTTATTCTTCCAAACTAACTATTTGAATAAGCTTCTAAAGAGTATCAATTTATTCTTCTTCAAAGTCTTTGAATTATTTTTTGAAATACTTATACTAACTCTTCTTATAAAAATTTCAAAATCATTCTCTAAAGTTTTTCAAACTTGACTCTTTTTTAAACAATTTAGACTTTCTGAATAAGTTACTGAATGCAACTCAAATTCCAATTTTAAATTTTCTGTAATACTATCTAAATATTTGCACACTTGTTAATTCATTAGCATTCCTCTCTTTTTGTAATCATTGAAATTCATAAGAGATATCTAACATTATCCCCCTTTTTAATGATAACAATAATACTTATAAATCCAAAAACATAAAGTAAATTGAATCGATGTCCAATAAACAACAAAGAGGAAGCATTATACAAACAATGAAAGTTACTTTGCTGTATCTGTCATTATTATCATGTTGTGTAGTACTTAAATGTTTTTGGCTTTTCTCTCCCTTTTTTGGTTATCATCAGTGATTATTTATTAACTTCCCCCCATAATATTCATAATTAGACAATATGTGCAATACTAAGAAAAGATTTAATTGATGAATGGAGAGCGCAAGATAAGTCCATAAATGGACTTGACATTAAAAAACAAAATGCAAAACCATAACTAGAGTTTGATTGAAACAAAAGAAATTAACAAAACAGTAAAACAAGGAAAATTATTTTTGAGTTCTCTTTATTTTCTTCCTAGCATAGAGCTTCATTCTTCTAGAATATGTTGGAATTGTCTTACCAGGAGAAGGTTTCTTCACAAAGGAGGTTGGTTGTTATTGTTTGATAGAAGTTGGTGTAGTCTGGGCTTAAACAGATGCATTATCATCTTTATTAGAGCCAATAGATAGAGTTTGTGTGTTTCCTTCCGGTAGGGTTTGTTCTACAGGGTTAAGAACAGGAGTTTCAATTGGAAGGGCTGGAGTTTCCAAAGATTGATTCTTAGGTTCTAAAGATTATGGGGAGATGACTGCTCGGACAGGTAGTAGATCAGTTTGAGTAGTTAGTTGAGGAGTAATCATAGGGGGATGAGGTTCAATTACTATGAATTGAGGATCTGATTTAGGAATATTTAGTTCAGCTAGAGGAGTAATAGGTTTAGTTTAATCAAGGAGTTAAAGTGGTGGATTAGCAAGATGAGCTTCTTCACCAAGATTAGATTCAGTAACTGTTTCTTTAACCTAGACTTTAAATAAGTGCTTCATACCTATGAGCCAATCCTTCGTAAGCTTTCTAAGAACTTCCTTGATTGCCTCAAATATTTGCTCAATAAATATGGAACTTTCTCTATGTTTAGAGGGAGGAAGTTGCATCTCTATACTCTTTGAATCACTTTCTAATAGTGATCTAGTTTTCTAAATTCAATCCCATTAGTCCTCTTGACTAATTTTCTTTTCTTCTTTTGTTTTTCTGTAGCAGGATCCTTACCTCTCTTTCTTATCTTTCCATCATCCTTTGCTTCAACAATGATCACTCTTTTCCCAATGTTGGAAAGACAAATACAAATTCATTCATTATGAGAACGCCAAAGTTTGTCATTTACATAAATTCCAATCTGCTTAATGATTTTCTATCCTAGTCTAATAGGGTAGTAAGGATAGTTTGCTTCTATTAGAAAATTTAGTTTCTTAAATTTGAATAAGGTCATCAATAAACTTCCATATGGCTTAACATCCAATTGTTGCCATATTTTCCAACTCCTAACTCAATTCCATCATTCAATTCAGTAAAAAATATTCTCCTTAGTCAATTGCACCAAATTCTCATCCTCTCTGATTTTCTTAATGCAAAAGCATTTCAGGATATCTTTCTTTGAAATCTCAACCTTTTGATTCAACACTATTGATTTCTAAACTTCTTAATCTTTTCTATTTAACTTTCTAGAAAACTCATATACTAGTTCTCCATATACAACACCTCTTATATTTGCTAAGTTACTCTGTCTTAACACATCCACATACTCCTTCCAATAAAAACTATTATTTTTAAAGAATTCCAAATCTAAATAAAAAGGTTCTTTGATGGATAGATTTTTACCATTTACAGTATATCTTTTCTTTAGTTTGTCCTTTTGTCTGGAAAGGGGTTTTGAGATCATGACTTCTTGAGATTTTAGCATAGCTTAAGGAGTAGACATTAAAATCTTCTTCATAGGATTTGAAGTCTTGGTCTTATGAGGAGTTTTCCTAAGTTCATGTTTAGAAGGATATTCAAGGAGATCCTTCTCAATTCCAAATTTTTCTTTAGATGGTTTTCCTAGAGAACCAAGGTCCTCAAATTCAATGATTACTTTGGATAAAGAAGATGAGTTGGACTTCTAAATGTTTTAAGAAGTCTCTTAAGTGACTTCTTTGACTGGTTTAGAATGTTGACTAGGGCCATTCTTTTGGTTTACTTCCTACACAAGTTATTCTAAGGATTCATCATGTAGTTCTAGGGTTCAGGTTTTCTTTGAAGTTTCATGATGAGGTTTAGTAGGTGGAATGGTTTGTGGTTCCGAAGGGTTGGTGATGTTGGTTTCTTCCTTAGTGAGATCAACAGGATTATCTAGATTGTTTAAAGCTATAGTTCTAGTTCCTTTGGTAGCAATGCTTATTGATTTTCTAGGAGCCATGACTTCTTGAGAGGGAAAAGACGAGTGAAAAGATAAAGGGTCTAAAGATATGAGAAAAAGAGGAAAGAAGAAAAGATTTATACTTAGAGAGAAAATAACTAACAAATTAAGTGGTTGTTTATCTTCGTATGAGTGTGGGCTAATTTTTTGGATCGATGTCTAAGTTACTTTAGGACCTACTAGAGAGTTATTTAAGACCCACTTATCACTTTTCCTTGTGTATGACACAAGGTTAGGAAACATAATACTTATTTTTGTATTAAATAACTGACTGAAAAAAAAAATTTTCTACATGTATCAATGATTTTTTAGCTAAAAGGGGAATTAATTAAATATTCTCCATGCTAACAAAAGGGATTGCACATGTCAATTTCATTACGAATAAATTCAAACTTTAATTTATCCAATGGTTTTGTAAATATATCTACAAATTGATATTCAGTCGGTACAAAATCAATACTCACATCATAATTCGCAGCATGATCATGAATGAAATGATATATTATTTCTATGTATTTTCACCTTGAGTGATGAACTATATTTTTTGTCAAATTAATAGTACTAGTATTATCATATTTTATAGGTATATTTTTATAATTTATCCCATAATCATTCAACTATTGTTTTAACCAAAGTATTTGAGTACAACAATTTTCAATAGATACATATTCAACTTCTACAATTGAAAAAGCAATAGAGTTTTGTTTCTCGAAAGACTAAGAAACTAGCTTATCACCTAAGAACTAACAAATACTTAAAGTACTCTTCCTATCTACTTTGCAATTTGCACAATCAGTATTTGAATATCTTATGAGATCAAAATTTTGACTCTTAGGATACTAAATTCCTAATTTTGTAGTGCTTTTTATACATTTAAGATCCTTTTAACTATAACTAATTATGTTTGTATTGATGAACTATGAAATCTAGCACACACAGAAGTACTAAATAAGATATCAGGACATAAAGCTATCAAGTATAGTAAAGATCCAATTAAATTTTGATATAATTTTTCATATACCTTTTTATCATTACCTATGATATCAAGGCTTGTTGAGGTATTCATAGGAATTGAAGAATCGTTTGTGTTCTCAAAACCAAACTTCTTTAGAAATTGTCTGATATACTTCTCTTGGTGAATAAATATTCCATTCTTGGATTATTTGATTAGTAATCCTAAGAAGAAGTTTAATTCTCCCATGAGTGACATCTCAAATTTGGCCTGCATCAAGCTTGAAAACTCTTGATAATATTTTTTATTAGTTACACCAAAAACAATATCATCAACATAAATCTATACAACTGACATTATCTTTTTTATGATGTTTCATGAATAATGTGGTGTCCACTTTTTCTCTTTGAAAGTCATTTTTAATTAAGAATTGACTTAATCTCTCATACTAAGCACGAGGAGCTTGTTTAAATCCATACAATGCCTTTTTTAACTTATACACATAATTTGATTTGAAGGGATCTTTAAATCCAGGGGGGTTGTTTAATATACATTTCTTCTTTTATAAAGCCATTTAGAAAAATGCTTTATACATCCATCTTATACAATCTAAAATTTTTCAAACAAACAATTGCAAGTAGTAAACTTATAACTTCTCACTTCACTATAGGAACATAAGTTTCATCATAGTTTATTCATTCTTCCTAAGAATATCCTTTAGCAACTAAATGAGCTTTATTTCTTACTATTTTTCTATTCTCATCCAATTTATTGTTGAAAACCCATTTAATGCCTATGATTGACTTATCCTTAGGTTTTGAAGCTAAATTCCAAACCTAATTTCTCTATCTTCTCCATAGCTAAGATCTAATTATTATCACATAAAGCTTTATTAACTGAGTAAGGTTCAATTTCAAATATTAAAGCATAATGATTTTCAAAGTTTTGTAAGTTTGATCTTATTTTCATTCTAGATCTAACATTACCAGTTACAAGTTTAGGAAGATGATGGGTTTTAAATTTAACAGATGATAGTGGAGTATGAAAGTGTTTAAAATCTTCTAACTTACCTTTTAGACATGTTTCAACAACTGGTATTAGTTTCTAAAGAACCTTTTGATCTTGGTTTCGTTTTGGATGCATCAGGCATTCTTAAAGTTTCGAATGTTCTATTTGAAGGAGGTTCTAACTTACCTTTCGAATCAAGTCGTATAGGATTTTTTTTTTTATTTGTGGCAATTGGAGATTTATCATTTGATTCATCATTGCATATTTCTTCAACAAACTCGACATTTACTGATTCCTTTACTACTTTTGTTTCTTTATTGAATACTTGATATGCCTTCGAGTTTAGAGAGTAGCCTAGAAAGATGGCTTTATTAGCTCTTTCTTCAAACTTTCCCAATACCTTTCTTGTTTTCTTTACAAAACACTTACAACTAAATGTGTGAAAATATGAAACAGTAGGTTTTCTATCTTTTTAAATCTTATAAGTAGTTTTATTTGTCAAAGGCCTAATATGTACTTGATTGACGATGTAGCAAGTGAAAAAATGATTTACTATATTACTTTCAATAAGTAGAGTTCTCATCATTTCTTAAATGGTCTTGTTTTTGCGTTCAACTACTATATTTTGTTATGGGGTATAAGGTGCTGAAAAGTTATGAATGATGCCCTTTTCTTTATAAAACAAGATAAAATCTGAATTTTCAAATTCCTTTCCATGATCAGTTTGTAGACTAATGATGGAGAGGCCTTTTTCATTTTGAACTCTTTTTGATAATACTACAAAACTTTTAAATGCATCACTTTTATGACATAAGAACAAGATCCAAGTAAATCTAGACAAATCATCTACTATAACGATTCCATACTTACTTGTTCTAAGACTCAAAGCACAGGTTAGACCAAATAGATTTAAATGCAATAACTCTAAAAATCTTTGAGTGGATATAACTTTCTTACTCTTATGTGACAATGAACTCATCTTATTCTTAAGATAAGCAGCACAACGAATATTTTTATGAGCATGCAATTTTGGTAAGCCTTGAATTAAGTTTTTTCTAGATAAATTCTTAAGTTATTGAAAATTTACTAGTCCTAACCTTTTGTACCAAAGTATAGTGTTATCATTCACAAATATGAAGCAACTTTTAGATGACACTTTCAATGTTTTAATTAAATAAGCATTCTTCTTTTTGAACCCTTCAAACAACCTAAGTCTATCCTTATTAAATCTAGTACATTTATCTTGTTCAAATGTTATTCTATATTCTTTGTTACACAACTCTGACTTATACTTAGCATGTTATGTTTCAATCCTTAACCAATAATACATTTTCAATTGTGTTAGTTACCAAACCAATTGTACTTACCGCAATTATTTTAACTTTGCCATTATCATCATATTTCACATATCCATCTTCCTTCAATTTTAAGTTTGTGAACAATGAAGTATCACTTGTCATGTGTCTTGAACATTCACTATCAAAATACCATGTCCCTATTAACTTAGGTTCGTATTCTTACACACATCAAGAAATAATCAAGGTTGTTTATGAACCTAGCAAAGCTTAGGTTTATGAAAATTCAAGCTCGACTTTTGAATTTGATTATTACTAAGTTTGTATTTTTTGTAAAAACAATATTTCTCTATGTGTCTAAGTTTATTACATAGAAAATAAGTATAAGGTCTTTCCTCAGTATACTTATTACTTACCGCCTCCCTTTGACTAATATCCTTTCTGACATATGCTTTGTTCATCCTTCTGTTGTATCCTCTAAAAGGATAATTATGTTGTTTTTAAAGTACTATCTATTGAACCTTGTGATAGGTTCAATTGTTTTTCTTATGTCCTTTTCATTGGCTGTTTCTTAATTTTCACCTTTTGATTTAACAAATACCATTTCTTTCTTTGTTTTAGACATTTCTATAAGTTTGAAACCAGGTTTAGATTTTAAATTATCCATTCTTTGACTAGAAATCAACATTTGTAACTTCTTATCACTTTCATTAAACTTTTGAAACATGTTTTTGATTGACTTAGATAAATCATCTATACGATTTTTCAAATTTTTCATTTCTTCTTTTAGAATAAGATTTTCATTTATCAAAGGTTTACGAGCAACATACAATCCTTCAAAATTATTTTCATCTACTAGCAATTGATTTGTTTAGTTAAGAGTTTGCTTTTCATTTTTTAACATCTTTACTTCAGATTCAAGCTTAAAAATCTTGTCATTCAACTTGAAAAGAGCTTTAAGAAATTTGTTGATTTCATCACATATAACATTAGGTACTTCTATGTCAAAATCAAAATCAGTTTCAAAATCTACCTTAAAGAGTACCATAAGACACAAATTTGCTTCTTCACATTCTTGTCAACTTTTTGACTTGGTTTTTGAATCTTCCAAATCGCTTCATGTAGCCATCATAGATTTGCATTTCTTTTTAAATTTCTCCATCTTCTTAATTAACACCAGACATTTATACTTGATATGTCTTGACTTTTTGCATTCATAGCATATAATTTTCTTTTTCAACCTTTTCTCTTCCTTTTCCTTGATTGCCTTTCTTGTATCATTAGATCGATTTTTATTAGTAGAAAATCTTTTAGTGAAGATTTTCTTACCTTTCTTCTTTAGCTATTTATTGAGTTTTCTATCAAAAAGTGTTACATCCTTGTCTTCTTCTTTAAAGTCAACATCTGTTTCTCTAGCTTTGAAAGCAACGGCCTTTTTCTTTGTATCCTCTAAAGTACTCTCTAATTTGAGAAAATCAGTTTTATATGCCATAAACTTGCTATGCAATTCACTCAGGGTTAATCTCTTTAGGTCATAATCTTCTTCTATGGCAGTTTTCTTTGCATTCTAGATCTTGGAAAGAATCCTTAGCATCTTGTGCACCATATATGCATCACTAATTATTTTGCCAAGAGATGACAATTCATTAGTTATAGTGGTGAATTTACTAAAGGAGACCTTCATTTCTTCACCAGGAAGATTTAAAAGGTTTCATACCGTTGAACTAGCAAGTTAATTCTTATGTCCTTGATTGTTTTCGTACCTTCATAGGTTTGTACCAAAGTATCCTAAATGTCTTTAAATATTGTACAAGAAGCAATTAGATAGAACTCTAAACATGCAATAATACTCAAAATTAAGTTCTTAGCCTTTGAATTAAGTTCAGCTTTAGTGATATCATTATTTGTTGTAATAAGGGTTAGAACTTTAAGATCTCTAATTGACATGATTTGTTAAGCCTGATACTTAGATGCCTTTATTTAAGTCTCTATCCTAAATTTCCATAAGTTTGCATCAAAGTGTCCCAAATGTTTTCAACTATTGTACAAGAAGCAATTAGATAGAACTTTGAACATGCAATAATACTCAAAAGTAAGTCCTTAGCCTTGGAATTAAGTTCAGCTTCGATGATATCAATATTTGATGTAATAATGATTGGAACTTTGAGATCTCTAGTTGAGATGATTTGTTAAGCCTAATAATCAAATGCCTTTACATAAGTCTCTATCTTGAATTTCTAATAAGGAAAGTTAGTTCCATAAAAAAATGGTGTCTTTCTAAGTTGAATTGTTAAGCTATCACTTAGTTCACTCATGATCTTAAACTCTAGATGATGTTAGAGCAAAGCTCTAATACTAATTGTTAGCCTTGTATAAGATATCAAGAAGGGGGTAGGATCTTTAAAAATTTTGAAACTTTTGATATAAATAAAAATACTCTTCTTAATAACTTAAATTGGTGAATAATGGTATTCTAATAATTCAACACAAATAGCACAATTAAATAACACAAATTAAAAGAGATAAGGAGGAGAATATCAAGCTTAGGATTTATAGAGCTTTAACCTTTTGCCTATTGCTCTCTTTTAGCTTGACTGTTGGAGATTCAATTTACTTCACCAGTGCTGTTTTACTTGATCCACTAAATAAAAAACATAAGAAGTTTACAAATATTAGCCACACTTGACCTCAACAACTCTCTACTCTGCTTATTTAGCCTCTCTGCAATCTAAGCTAATTACAAATCTACAAAGTAAAATCAAACTTCTCTTAACACTCAAACAACGAATAAAGTTTACAGATTACAAGTGAGAACAACAATGCAAGTCTCAGATAATTTTACACGAAAACAAAAATGAAGATTGATGA
Source organism: Lumnitzera racemosa (assembly GCA_024138005.1). Lineage (NCBI taxonomy): Eukaryota > Viridiplantae > Streptophyta > Magnoliopsida > Myrtales > Combretaceae > Lumnitzera > Lumnitzera racemosa. The sequence continues at coordinate 24,476,978 of JAMXBC010000004.1, read as the reverse complement.
ATGGTCAACTTGGGTTTAACTCTCTCAAGAGGTGTCTGAGAAACATTCTATACTCTTTCAAATAGTAGAGAATGTCTACAATTAGAGTATAAAGTATATGTATTTTCCTTCATAGAATCGTGCGAGTCATTTTGAATTCTTTCTCCTTTTATACTAGAGTCTTTTATCTTCAATTCATGTTTATCCATTTCAATGTCTATGTGATAATCTATAGAAATTTTTATAAAAAGTCATGGAATTTGAATTTTTAAACCAGATCTTCTAATCTTATTACTATTAGATATACTTTGATCAATAATTTTTGGATAAGCTTGAGATTTGAAATTGAAATCTCATAAAATTTGAAATTAACCTTATCCTTATCCTTATCCAAAGATGAATTTACTTAAAAATAATCCTTATAGATTTTAATTCCAACTTAGGTAAAACGAGATTGAGTGTATTTCTGTAATATATCCAATCTAGTAAAGCTAGGTCTTATTCACTTTGAAACTGATAATGTGATAGTTTTCAATGTTACTCTTCCAAACTAACTAGTTGAATAACCTTTTCAAGATTATCAGTTTACTCTTCTTCAAAGTCTCTGAATTATTTTCTAAAGTACTTGTACTAACTCTTCTTATAAAAGCTTTTGAAATATTCTCTAAATTTTTTCAGACTTGACTCTTTTCAAAAGATTTAGATCTTTTAAATAAGTTTCTGATTGCAACTCAAATTGCAAAGTTAAACTTTTTGTAATAATATCTGAATATTTGCACACTTGTCAGTTCATTAGCGTTCCTCTCTTTTTTGTTGTTGTTAAAATTCATAAAATATATCTAACATTTGAAATTATTGATACTTAGGAATAAATGAACTATAACATGAACCTATCAATGTGCTGACTATTGTTTTACTTAATAAGATCATAGAGCTCTACTTTGGAATGCTCAGGTAAATTGTAGGATTAGGATGCAATAGTTACTCTTAAATACGGTTGATTGGAATATGTTCATAACTGTAAATGAAATTATTAACAACTATTTAAAGGGATTATCCTATAGTCTACAGGATTCCTAGTATAAGCCTTAAAGATAAGCCAAGTAATCGTAGAATCGAATTTAGTATACAAAGTTTAGAGCAATCGGTTAAAGAATCCAATCAAACCTAAATTATAAATTAAAGCTAGAAATATTAGCAAAAATGACCTTGTAAGTTTGAATTTAAGAAAATAAGAGAATAAAAAAATTTCAAATTCTAAGTATATTACTTGTTATTTATCGAAAGTGCGTAAAATGCATTTCGATAATTAATAAATCGCTAGAAATAAATTATACATATACTAAAAATTATAGAATTACCTAAATAATATTTAGGAGTGTGTACTTGTACTTTACATGTATTTACATGTAGATAGAAATACGCAAAATTATCTAAATTGCCCGAAATTAGCTAAAAATCAAATAAGTTCAGGTAGTGAGACCAATGGTGACACTGATAATGATACAAACAGTAGGATTAGCACTATAGGGGGAGATGTAGACTGGATTCCTTTAAAAGGCTTGTTCACTTTAGTTAGCTCCAGTAGTGTTAGTAATTAGTAGATAGGTGATACGAGTTAGCTAGTAGTGGAAGGGGTGATAGATAGTAGAATTTTTGGTATATTATTCAAATTTTGACATACCCTTCTTCCTTTTGGTACAACTAAACATTTTGATGTTCTTTTTCTTTTGTTGTGCTTTTACTTTCTAAATTGGATGTATAGGGTTTGTATATGTAATCTTTTGTATAAAGAGTTGTAAATATCAAGTGTGTACAAATCTTCTATATGTAATCTTGTAAACTGAGTTGTACTTTTACTTTACCATATGTATATAAGTAGTATCAATGTATATCCAGTATTATGTTGTTAATGGATTTGTAGTAGTTAGTACCTTTTTATATTATGAATGGATACTTATTAATTGTATTAATTACATAATATGTGCTAAGTAACATTCAGTAATTGTGAATAACTATATACCATCCTTAATAAATGGACTTATGGAAAATTTGTGAAATTGTAGGGTTAATTGACAATAATAACCTAAATGTAAAATCATGGTTGAAGTTGGAAATGGTAATAACAACTAAACTCAACCTACCACAAGCTAAACACCATCACTAGCTAACTCCTCAGGAACAACTAATTGAAAATGGATAGCCACTACCCCCTTTGAACCAAGCACAAACATCTACCGCTCCTATAGATATTCCAACGGAGCTTATGCTCACAAACATGCACATAATGATTCAGCAATAAGGTGCTTTGTTGCAACATCATTTAACTGGGGGAAATCCAATAAATAGAAGGCCTCAAGAAATGGACACTAAGAGAAATGAGCATTTAGATGCAAACAGTTTGCCTGACTTCATTAAGGTTAATTGGTATTTTGATGGAGATACGAGTAAGCTCAAAGAAGCAGATGATTGGCTAACTCAAATAAAGTGCAATCTTACCACTTTGCGAATAGCAGACCATCAGAAAGTATATGGAACTTATATATTAAAGTTATGAGCCTATATTTGGTGCGATTCAAAAGTTAGGTCAATTTTACTTGGGAAGTATTTAAGGATGATTTTAGACAAGAAATCTTCCTAGAAAGTGCTTAGTTGAAAATTCTTGAGGATTTATTTTCCTTGAAGAAAAAGAACATGAGCATAACCCTATACGAGATTAAGTATAATAGATTATTTCGATATGCACCATCCTCTTATGGGGATAATGCACATTTGAAGAAAACTTTGCTTAATCGAGTATTTGATCTTATAATGCAATGTAGTCTTTAGGATTGTGATTTGCCTACTTATAATAATATAATAGAGAAGGCTCGAAAGCTAGAGTACAATTGCCTAGAAATGCTATCATAGTTAAATAGAAAAGTAGGTAATAGATCCTAATTTAGATTTCCTTTTAAAAGACTCTTTCTAAGTGCTAGTAGTTTAGGTCAACGAAAGAAACCAGCTATTGTGGCAAGTAATCTTACGTAACCTGTACTTACAAGGAATTTTTGTGATAGGAGTAGTAATGCAAAGTGTTGGAAGAATGGTGCTAATCACTATCCCCGACACTAATTAAAAGGAAAGTGATACATGTGTGGTAAAGTGAGTCATATAGTTAGAAATTGCCCCAAGTAAAAGAATATTAATTGTAGATGATGTAGACAAAAGGAACATTTTAATCGCTATTGCCCATACTTCAGGCAAGGTTTTGGGAAAAGAGAGAATGCTACCTAGCAAGCAAGAGTCGGGAATGTAAGCGGATATAGCTCAACTACTTCTCCTATAAGGGTATTTGCTATTGAGAGTGAGGATGAAGTGGAGGAATTTGATGATTTACTGGATGATTATTATGGAGAGCATGATCTAGAAGAATTTATGAATCTAGAAGATGAAGGATTGATGATAGGTATGTGACTTGTTCAAGACTTTAATTTTTTATTTATAATGTGACCAATATGAAATGATTTGTGTTTGGGGAAATCCATACTATCGAGCATGATTTTTTTCAATTTTTAAAATATTTTTCTTAACTCGATTAGTATTAAACTCTAACCCATTTAATATTAACTTTTAACTAGAAGTTAAGAAAAACTCAACTTTTTAAATATATTTTGAAAATCTTTTGAAGTCGCCATCCTACCAGAGTCGGAGAAAAGAGGGTTAAGTTAAATCGCCTGGGTGAACCAATTTAACCTATCCATTGGTCCACTTAAGAAAACCAATTTTTTTTAGAAAAATGTTTGAAAACTAAAGATATTGAGTTTGGAGGCTAATTTTTTAAACCCTTAACAGGTACCACTTTTTTAACTTTCCAATTTTAATTTTACTTTTCAATATACCCTTATTTACAAACCATTTACATGTAACTAAATTAATTAAATTAAACAATTATTTACAAAATATGAAAAAAAATGAAAATTTTCCATATTTTAAGTCATTCTATATTTATATATGGGTGTCTACGTATCTGCTATTGAAGATCAAATATATGTAGTTCTTTTTATAAAGCTTTAGACATGTTGATTTCTTTTAACTTTGGAGATGATTGACTTTAAGTTCTTTAGCTATTTAATTTTTATTTAAGAAAAACACTTAAGAGGAAAGGGTCCTAATTTGGTGTTCTTATTTTTTTAAATAATTCTAAAATATCCAAATTTTTGAAAAAAAGGTTAATTTATTTTTATTTAGTTTAAAAAAAATTATACGTGATAAAGATTCTTTAGGAAAATTCTAAAATACCTAAATATAATTTTATGTGAAATACGCAATTATCATGGCTAATATGACTAACTAGAGAAAAGATACCTAAATAATGAAAAAATATGCCTGATTATAGCAAAAATATGCTTAAATAATGGAAAAAAAAGCCTAAACCATAAAAAAGAACCCTAAATCATGAAAAAGAAGTCCAAATCATGGTACAGATGTCCAAATCATAGAAAACATGTCCAAAAGAAAATAGTTTCAAATTGGTGTTTTATAAAATTCTATAAGAAGCCTTAACAGTTTATTTATTTTATTGGGAAAAAGGATTTTTTAATTATTTTTTTTACGATTTTTCTTCTTTTTATTTATTTATTTTTTTTGTTTTATGTTCTGGCTAGAAAAAGAAAATAAATAAACCATACCTCTCTATCATTTTTCTCTTCTTCTTCTTTTTTTCCTTTTTTATTTATTTACAATTGTAATAAATTACAAGAATAAATAAATAAAAGTATAAAATATAAAGAACAAAACACTAATCAAAACCAAATTACAGCCAAACTAAGGTGGAGTTCACACCGGTTAAGGCTGGGGGCAAAAGTGGTCAAGTTAGGTTAGAAAGCTGTTGTCGTGGGGGTTTCTAGCATAACTTTTCCTAACTCAAAAAGCTTTGAGTTTATGCGAATCTTAGAGAGAGAAAGAGGCCATATAAAGATAAAGAATGGCATCATAAGCGGATTTAAGTGATGAATTGATGATTTGTAGTAAAATAGAATCCCTTATTTATAAGTATCATGGTCAAGTTATGGATAGAAAATATTAAATGCAATATGATTTTCTTCCATATTTGAGTTAGGTGAACTTGGACAATATGTGTTGCTAAATATAAAGTTGTACATGGAAACATAATTAATATGCACATAGAGTATACTTATTATATGTAAGAGTGAGTTAGAGTATGTCTAATGCACGTAAGAGTATACCTACTATACTTAAAAGTGAGTTGGTAAATGATGTGGTAATGACATGGTGATGATTTGGTGGTGACATGATATGACATGTTAGTGACATGGTAGATGAGGTGGCATGACGTGGCAATGCCATGGCATGGTGATGTGATGGGTGACATGGACTTATGTCCCAATGAGGGATGGATAAGTGTCCAAGTCAATTGAGAAAAGAAAATAAAAAATGCATTTTGTACTTTCTATGGATTGAACCTATAATCTCTAAGTCATACGCAATATTAAGTCAAAGTATATTATTATCAAGCCGTTGGCTTATGCCTTATTTGTATATGCAATCAAATTGGATATATAGACCAGGTTAGCTTAGGTTAGATTCAAATCTAAGTTCCAAGCCTAATATCTCTCTTCTCTTTTAATTATTTAAGACCCTAAAAAATACTAAGGTTAAATTAAAAAAAAAATCTTACTCTATTTACACCATCTAAAAAACTATTTTATTATTATATATATTTTTCTGAATTTTCTATTTTTTGCATTTTTTTAAAATTAGGACCCTTTATCATATTTTAAAAACTCTAAAATTATAGGAGGGTAAAAATAGGGTATTTACACTTACTTTTGAAATCATATATTGATTAAGTATGTAATGATACTATTCAAATGAGTTTTAAATGACTAGGATAGTTAAATATTTTAGGAGAAATACAAATAATTGGACAACTTGCTTATGCCTTATTCGATATAGGAGCATTAAATTTCTTTTCTAGTTAGGATTTTGTAATGGGTAATTGAATTGATATGATTGAAGTAGATTTCACCTATTGAATTAGAACTCTTAATGGAGAAAAAGTGTCAACTCGAAAGATTGTCGGTTAAAGTCAAATTAAAATACATGAGATGAACTTCCTAAATCATCTAATTGTATTAGCTCTGTAAGGACATGATATTATTGTTGGAATTGATTGGTTATCAAAATATAAGGCTAAGGTAGAATGTCAACAAAAAAGTATTATTTTGGATGAAGGAAGCCTAGTGTTCTAAGGAAAAGGTAGCAAAAGTAGAACCATTAGGTTAGCAATTGTTGAAGTTGATGAGGGTGTTAAGGAAAGTAAAGGGGAATGGCAATTTTGTTAGATTTTTACGATGGAAAGAAGAAGCAAACTCCTAAAATATTTGATATATCTGTTGTGTACAAGTTTCTAGACGTATATCCCCTTAGATCTACTGAGATCAGCTTCATATAGGGAATTGAACTTCATGATTGAACCAGTGCTTGGAACGAAACCCATTTCTAAGGCATCGTATCGATGGCACCTACTGAGCTCCAAGAATTGAAAAAGCAACTATAAGAGCTCCTAGATAAAGGTTTTATCTGACTGAATGTATCTCCATAGGGGGCCCCTATGATATTTGTGAAAAAGAAAGACAATACATTAAGATTATGTAATGATTCAGAGAAATTAACAAAGTCACCATCAAGACTAAATAACCATTACTTTAGATAGACGATTTATTCAATTAGTTGCAAGGAGTGATTACATTTTCACAAGATCTTAGGTTGGGATATCATCAACTATGGGTGAAACCTAAAGATGTCCCTAAAACTGCTTTTCATACATGATATAGGTATTACGAATTCTAAGTTATGTCATTTAGATTGATCAATGCCTTAGTAGTATTTATGGACTTGATGAATAGAATATATCAACTGTATTCAGATAAATTTGTGGTTATTTTCATTGATGATGTATTGATATATTCTAAAAGTGAAGAAGAAAATATCGAGCACTTGAGGCTCGCCTTACAAAAGTTAAGGAAGAATAAGCTATATGGAAAGTTATCTAAATATGAATTCTAGTTAGATAAGATCTCATTATTAGGTCATGTTGTATGTGGAGAAGGAATCTTAGTAGATCTGGAGAAGATCAAATCTGTAATCGAATGGAAGTAATTGACGACTATCATAGAGATTCAAAGTTTTCTTGGATTGGCTAGCTATTATAGACAATTTATAAAGAACTTTTCAAAAATAGCTAAGCCTTTAACTCACTTAACTAAAAAAGATGTAAAGTTTGAGTAGGACAAAGAATGTGAAAGAATTTTTCAAGAACTTAAGAATTGACTGATTACAACCCTAATATCGACATTGCCAGACCTAAACAAGCCATATAGTATATATAGTGATGCTTCCCATAACGAGTTGGGATGTGTTCTGATGTAACATGAAAATGTTATAGCATATGCATCACAACAATTGAGGCTACATGAAAAGAATTGTCCTACTCATGATCTTGAATTGGTTTTAGTAGTTTTTACATTAAACATTTGGAGACATTACATATATGGGCAACACTGTAAGATATATACTGATCATAAAAGACGGAAATACCTTTCCCCTCAAAATAAGTTGAATTTGCGGCAATAGAGATAGTTAGAATTGATCAAAAATTATGATTTCACCATCAAATACTACCTTAGAAAAGCTAATGTGGTAGTTGATGCACCAATTTCCGAAACTACGGATAAGTTATATCTTATCTCACTATGTAATAGGAATTGATCCAAGAGTTTGAAAAGTTGGAAATAGGAATCAAGTGGCATGACCATGACATGTGTTTGATGATTTTAGCAATCTAACTAACATTACTGGATATAATCAAGGAGTTATAGGATAAAGATGAAGATTTGGTGTTAATTAAGTTTAGATTAGTGCATAAGGAGGAATTAACCGACTGTAAGATAGATGAAGCGGGAGTGTTAAGATTTAAAGGGTGAATTTGTATACCCTAGGTTCTTAATATAAAAAGAGAGAGAATGGATGAAGCACATACTCTTGCATATACACTACATTTAGGTAGAAACAAAATACATCAAGACTTAAAGTTTACTTTTTGGTGGCATGGGATGAAAGAGATGTAGCATAATTTGTAACATAATGTATAATGTTCCAATAAGTTAAAGTTGAGCATCAAACACCAGGAGGCATGCTACAACCCTTAGAAGTACCATAATGGAAATGGGATAACATCACAATGGATTTTGTTATTACCTTCCCTAGAACATGAGCTGGACATGATTCAATATGGATGACTATAAATAGGTTAACTAAATGTAGCCATTTTCTACCATATCATACAGGATACTCATTAGAGAAAATGACTAACTTATATGTACAAGAGATAGTTAGACTACATGGAGCACCACTTAGTATAGTTTCTTATAGAGACACTCGATTTACATCTAAATTTTGGAAAAGTTTACATTGAGCCCTAAATAACAAATTGAAGTTCAGTACTACATACCACCTATAATAGAATAGGCAATCTAAAAAGACTATTCAAACTTTGGAGGATATGTTGAGAGCATGTGTATTAGAATTTAGTAGAGAGTAGGATAAACACTTACCATTAATAGCGTTTGCTTATAAAAACAGTTACTAAGCTACCATACAAATGGCCTCATATAAAGCTTTTTATAGACGAAAGTGTCGATCTCCTTTGTATTGGGAAAATGAAGAGTATGTAGTATTAAGACCTAATCTCATATCTCAAAGGAATGAGAAAGTGCAAATAATTCGATAGACGATGAAGGGAGCCTAAGATAGATACAAAAGTTGGGCAAATATGAAGAGGAGACCATTAGAATTTGAAATTGGAGAACATGTGTCTATGAAGATAAATCCATTTAAAGGACTTAAGCGATTCGTATAAAAGGAAAAATTAAGCCCAATATATATAGGACCTTTTGAAATATTAGAGAAGGTAGGCAAAGTATCGTATTGACTTCCATTACCCCTAAGTTTATTGGGATATCATGATGTATTTCATGTTTTGGTGTTGAGGAATCCTTGTAAAGAGCCCTGATACAATAATGGAGTTGAAACCTATAGAGTTCCAAGAAAATTTGACTTTTGAAGATAGACCTATCAAAATATTGGATAATTAGATTCAAAAGTTAAAAAACAAAGAATTAGAGTATCTTAAAGTAAAGTGGGGTAATGGTTTGAAAGTGGAAGCAACTTGGGAACAAATAGCAATGATGGAAGAAAAGTACCTAAACTCTTTAGAATCATAGGTTAGTGATCTTTTGTTGTAAACCTAGTTAATCCTACAAGTAATGGACTCTAATTTTGGTTATGAGAAAGTTTTGAGGATAAAACTTTTTTTAGCATGGGTTGGAAGAGCTTCTAAAATCAATTTCAAAGCAACCATATCCGAATTTAGTGCCTTTAGGAAAACTTATTCAATTAAAGCTAAACTTTACTATTTGGTTGGAAAAGTTAGTCAAAAGAATCAAGTAAAGTTAGATTTTAAAAATAATATCATAAAACCTTAATTTTAGCATTAGAAATAAAATTATTCAATAAAACATAAAACTCGTTTGAACCTCCTAAAATCGAGCCTAAAATGCAACAGGACTTAGAGATAAGTTACGTAAGCTACAAAGATAAAGAATATAGCATAATATACTTTATGAATATATATTTATTTTTATGAATATATTGGTATATATAATAAATATACATGTAAATTGATCCAAAATTATATAATTATATAAAATAAGCAATAAATTTAAGAAATTAAAAAGAAAATACATCTTAAATATTAATGACATAAGTAAAACATCATTGCATGAATATGATTACTCATTATGTGTATTATATGTATAGGACATATACTTGTATATTGACAAAATAATTAAATATTAACATAAAATACCTTAAAGTATCATCTAATAATTTAAAGGGGGGGGGGGGGGAGGGGCACAACCTAGCCATCTTTAGAAAAAAGAACCAGCTGAACAAAAGTGAAATAGTTAAAAATGGGATACCTCCTACTTGTTATTTTATTAAAATAAAAACCAAATAAATAGAAAAAAAATACTTAATGCTTAAGAAATCATAGGTTCATATTACATATTTTAGACACTTAGGACACTTAAATAAAAATTAAAAGAAATTAGGGGAAAAAAAAGAAGGAAAAATAGGGTAATAAGCTGCACCCCTTGCATTCCTAACCCAACTAACCACCTAACAACGAACCCCACTAGCTACCACCAGTCCACCCTATGCCAAGGCTTGGCAATAAGCCCTTACAGGCCAGTGGTTATCAGAGCTCCGACAAACCGGGTTTCAAGTTTCTACCATGTTTTTCAATTATATTCTAAAAATATTAAATTAATTAGGAAAAATATGAAAAAAAAATTATTTCTATGTTATTTTAGATATACTTTTATGTGGTATAATCATTTTGATAAAACTTTAATTATTTTATATACTTCCCTAAGAAATGTACTATTTATTAGAATTTTTGAATTAAAAATAAATATACTAAATGATGTTGTTTGATGCTTAAATTTTTTTTTATAAGATTCTTATTTCATCTAGTTTGATGCTACATAGCTTAATTTTGATTTTATACATATCTGGTATTTATTGTATTTATAGCCATAAAAAAAGCTAAAAATAAGCATTTTTTTAGATAATTTAGGTTTTATAGAAATAATTGATGAAATTCACATTAAATGACTTCTAGAAACTTTTAATGATAGTATGATAGGTTGGAATTTATTTTGTATAAAAATATTATTATTTGCTTAATTAACCCTAATTTAAAGGTAAAAATGTAATTTTATGTATATAAGCAATAAACCTGATTGCATGAAACAAGTAACTAGTTAAATTCTACATATCTTTTTTTGAGTTCATAGAAATTTTCATAGAATTATTTGATGATCTATGCTATTTATTATGAATTTTCCTAAGTAAAAAGCTTAAATTAGTAACTAAGACATGTAATAAGTAATAATAGGTTAAAATATGTTAATTATTTGAATAAATCATGATTAAGCATTCTCCAATTAGGTATGATTATTCATTGTTTTTGTTGTATCTTGTAATATTATATGTATAGGGTCATGATATGTATATACTAGAGATAGATAATATCTAATTTATCATGTTGTATCTTAAAATTGTGTAAAAATATATGTTGTTTATATGCTACGATATTAATATGTTATCACTTACTATATGACTTTATTTCTATATTAAGATTAGAAATACTCTTTAGGAATTATCCTTCGAAACGCGTAATAAGTATCATTTAGTTCTTACGAATCCAACGATTTTGATTTTAATAAAACTAGATTACTTTAGGTAATAAAATAGACATTTCTTATGATATTATGGAAAATGTCATTGTGTGATGACCTTTTTGTAATAGAAACACAATTTGACTAATACTACGTTTCAACACATTAGAAACAATATATGAGAAATAGTTGTAAAACTACGAATATTTAATAATGTTAAACAATTTATTACAACCTATGTAAAAGAATATAATACTTAAGAATATATATACATATGTGTATGTGCATATATTAATATATAGTTAATACATTTTTGAAGTATAAATATATATATCTCAATCAATATGAAGAATTAGATAAAACCTTAACGTAAAACTAATTCTAGATTTTGGTATATATAGGATTTATAAGTGAGCAATGCATTGATGTTACAGACCTATTGAAGTGAGCTTTAGTACAAGTGAGTGGAATACTGAAATATATGCTTGCTTGTGGTTATAAGTAGTTATTTGTATGCATGTTATACCTGCACTTGGTTATTAAGATGCTGATTGGTAGTTGACTTACATATTTTGTTGTGCTAATTAACCTTGTTTGGTGTATTATAAATTGGTTGATCACCTTTTACTAGACTAATTGAAACTCGAAGTAGAACTATAAATGGACATGCAACATATTGCATTAAGGAACAGTTAGATTTCTCCAGCTAAATTTCAATGCCTTTGATAAGGTTGTAGTAAATTGGCCTTCCCTTACCCTTGGTCAAATTAAGTGAGAGGAGAAGAGGTTACAATGAAATTGGGGGCATTGGATTGGAAGGTAGTCATAAGTAGAATAGGAGCCTCCGTTTTATAAGCTTGGAATAAACCGTAAGAGGGCTTTGTAGCCTTTATGATTGGCATTGTGGCCATCATATCGCAACTCCACAACTCAGGTTAGAGCAAGTACAATTTCTCTAACCTTACAAAGGATGGGATAATGTCGTACGGATGACACATTGCTTCACGCATTACATGTAATAATTGCTTGATAACTTAATTGTACTATTTAGTTTGTATATGCTTTTTGCCTCCTACCCCTTGTTAGGTTAAGGTTTGCTTATGCCCCTATAGATTTGCCTGTAGGATTTGAGTAATCATGCTACGTGATGATCATGTCTAGGTATGCAAAGGTGTTATGACTTGACAACGTTTGGGGCATAACATAAAGCATACGACTGGGCTAAACCTAAAGTGTTTATGTTATCTTTCGTGATCTAAAGCATCAAGGAGACATGCTAACGTCTGTAAGGAAGTCGTCGACATAGTATAGTAGTAATCCAATTAAGGAGAGATACCTTGTTAAGCAATCTAAGTTGACTACATCTCAAGTTCAGTTAGGTACTTTGAGGGCTTGGTGCTAAGGTGGAGGGTAAGAGGACCAACTTCGTTAAGCAACAGTGAGTGCTAAGCAAAGGAGGTGGTATAAGAGGTGCCATGCAATCACTTCAGTTAGAGTTGAGGTTACATTAGTAGAGTTGGATTGAGTCACTCTATTTGCATTGAGCACAATAGTTTCCTAAGCTGCTATACTAAGAGGACATAGTGGTAGGTAAGGAAGTTAGAAGGATCTTGGTAAAACTTCTTAAGGAAGCTAACCTTTTCAAATTTTAGCCTTAGCATGTGTTTTTAAAGTACAGTTATTGCAACATAATTGTTGTCATTTTTGTTAAGTCACATCATGCATAAGATTGTAGTTGTCTATTGCTTTGTTCTTAGTTGTTTGATTAAAACGTCACCATGTGTCCAAATCATAACACATTAGAGGGATCGCACATGTATGGATGCCCATGATTTTTAGTATGCTTCCTTGTATTTGAGGACCTATAAATGCCTTTTAGGTTAGTCGAGTAAACACTTTACACGACTTCAACTTTTCTTCCTCTACAATTGCTAACATTCTCCCTCTTCTCAACTATCTTCTATGACCAATCTACTAACCTTCTCCATTTTCTTCATCAACCTTAACCACAAATGGTGTTTAATTTTGGTGGGTCTCATCCCAGTTCATCAAAATGTGAACTAATGCCTTCAGACTCAAAGGCTAATATGAGTGATATCTTCCCCATGACAGTGGATAAGGAGGTTTCATTTACATTAGTAGAATTCGATGAGGAGTTAAGGAAGGCATTGGAGGATTTAGATAAGGTAGAACTCATAAAGGCCATTTTGCATGATGTTTACCCTTGTAAAGCTTTACCAATGGCCATTGATTCGTTTGATAGGCTTAGGAACGATAAGTTGTTAGCTTATTGGAAGTTAGGAAAGGAATGGATGAATTGGCTTACCTAATTTGGGTCAGAATGGAGCTCGAACAATGGGTACTGTTCTGAGGTCTCGACTTGTTGGATAGCTTATCTACTCTACTTGAGAAGACTTGTGGTGTTAGCCAGCTTAAGACCTATTCCTATCATCACCATAGCTCAGCAATTAGGTCAGATGAAGTGTAACTTACCTTGGTTAATGTCAGAATCCTCGTCCTTGAAGAGTCCTCAAGCTAGTACTTGTCAAGTAAGTCCTTGTAATCCTTTAGCTTAACTTTTGGTAATGGGTCTATAGAGTTGATTCCTATCATCTTCCTAAGGGATGGAGAGATTTTTCCTTACATCTATGGGGCCTTCTCTAGTTAGCTCTTCTTCTATCCGTACTTTGGCTTCATTTGGATGGTGATGGATCGGGTTAGATACATTAAAGGTAGAAGAGACACTATAATCTTCTAGTAGTTCAATTTGTTAGGTGGTTGATCTTCTTTAGTACCTTGAAGGAATTGTCAGGTTTAGGTGATAACTTGCTCTTCTTGAAGTGTAGAAACCTTTCTTGATTAAGGGGGATCCATATAAGGTCACTTAAGCTAAGAGACACAGTACGACGATTGCAACTACTAATCTCTTATTGTCTTTCATTAAACTTTGCGATTCTCTTGGCTATGTGTTGATGTAATTCTTGTAGTCCTTGAACTTGGTCAACTCTAGTCTGGCTCTCTTCAGGGGTTGTAAGGGTACTGATCATGTTGAGTGGTTGGGTTGAGGCCATAGACAACCTTGACGGGGGTATTGCTAGTAATACTGTAGACTATTTGGTTGTAAGCAAACATCACAATAAGTAAACATAATTCCTAATCATTCAAGTTCTTTCCTACAACAACTCGAAGTAGGGTATCTAGCATCCTGTTCACCACCTTTATTTTCCCATCTATCTGTAGGTGTCTACTCAAACTGAATACAATCTTAGTGCTAAGTCTCCTCCATAAGTCCTTCCAAAAGTAGCTTAAGAACTTAGTAGCCCAATCTAAAGCAATGGACTTCCGGACTCCATGTAGGAGGACAATTTCCTACTAAAACGATTAGCAATATATAAAGCATTTTTAGTTCAGTAGCAAAGGATGAAGTATGTTATTTTATTGAATTGATCTACAACTATAAGGATCGAGTCTTTTCCATTGGATGTTTGGATCATTCCTAGGATAAAGTCTATGCTGAGGTTGGCCCAAGGTGAGGTCGATGTCGGTAGAGGCATGTACTCTTCATGTGGTTCTTTCCTTCCCTTTACCTTCTTGCATATATCACAACTTCAAACGACCTTGTAGACATCCTTAGTCAAACCAGGCTAGTATAAGTTCTCCTTCAACAAGCCGATAGTTTTGGTCTTACCAAAATGCCTAACTAGTAGCTCGTGTGTGGAATAGTTTAGTATGCATGACTTCTTCTTTTTGAATAGATATCCATTTTTCAAATGGTATCCTCTAATAGTGATTCTATCTTTATACTTTTCGATGATAAGACTAAAATGGGGATCTCGAGCATATTGCTCGACAATAAGAGAGAATCCTAACAACTTAGTTTGCAAGGTGGTTAGCAAAATATGTTAACGTAAAAGAGCATCAATTACCACTTTAGTGCTACCTTTCTTATGCTTGATGACATAAGAAAAAAGCCTCCATGAACTTCAACCACTTGGTTTGTCTCCTTAAAAGCTTATTTTAGCTCCCAAGGTACTTTAAGGACTCATGGTCACTATAAGAGCTAGGAAAATAGAGTATAGCTCCTTTTCATACATAGAATAGTTCAGGGTAGCACCATTAAGCTTCTTACTATGATAAGCAACAAAGCTACTTTCTTATATTAGGACTACACTAATGGCAATAAAAAAAGCATCATAATCTAGTTCAAAAGGCTTTTCAAAATCTAGTAGAACTAAGATAGGTGTTGTGGTAAGCTTCTCCTTAATCTCCTTAAAGCTCTTCTTAGTTCAATCAATTTATTGGAATCCTTCACTCTTCTTTGTCAATTTAGTTAAGGGGCTACAATAGTATTGAAGTTCTTGATGGATCTTCTATAGAAAGAAGTAAGACCATAGAAACTATCTACCCAAGATAGCTCGAACCTTCTCCTCATCAACTTGAATGCCTTCTCTAAAAATTACACATCCAAGAAAAATAACTTCTTCTTGGTAAAATATACACTTCTTTAGATTTCCAAACAGTCTCTCAACACAAAATATGTCAAAAATAGCTCAAAGATGCTTTAGATGATTTTTTAGGTTGGTCCATTAGACTCATATGTCATCAAAGTACGTGGCTATACATTTTCCAAACAAGGTGCACATTACATGGTTCATGAGCCTCATGAAGGTGCTCGATGCATTAGTGAGGTCAAATGGCATAAATAACTATTCATTGAGAGCATATCTAGTGTTAAATGCAGTTTTCTAATCATCTCTTAGTCTCATGCAAATCTAATAGTAGTTACTTTGCAAATCAATCTTTGAAAACATTTAAGCGCTATGAAACTCATCCAACATGCTATCGAGGCTTTGTATGTGATATCTGTACTTAATAGTAATTTAGGCTTAGTTATCGATGCACATACACTAAGAACCATATTTCTTTAAGATAAGTAAAGCTAGTACGGCACAAGGGATCATGCTCTCTCTCACATATCATTGCTCTACTAGCTTATCCACTTGTCCCTTCAGCTTGGAAGCTTGCTCCGAGTTCATTTTGTAAGTAGGCTTATCTAGTAGAGTTATGCTTGGATGTAAGTCAATGCAGTACTTAATTCCTTAGACTACTAGTAATCCTCTAAGTAACTTTTCAAGAAACAAGTCAGAGAACTCACCTATCAACCTTCGAACCTCTTATAGTACATCATCTAGATCTTTGACCTTCAACTATCTTCTAATCAATAAGAACATAGGCTCACCAACCTCTTCGACAGCTTGAAGTTCTCATTAGCTTAAAGTTCTCATTAGCTTAGCACTAAAGCCTTCCTTTTACTAATTTAGGTAAGTTGGTTTTGAGTTTCATTCACTTGGCTTGGGGTCATAGGTTACAGTACTATCTTTTTGCTATTGTTAAGCTTGATATTCCCCAGTTTTTACAAGTTTTCTTAAATCGATCAATGATAAACCATATTCATTTAATATTAGTTATTAACTAAGGTTTAAAGAAGATTGATTCTTAAAGAGTTTTATAAGTTTTTAGAGTTGCCACCTAACCGGAATCGAAAAATTGTTTAGGTCAAAACCAAATGAATAGATTTGGTTTTGATTTAGATACTATTTCATGCAGGGAAAACTAATTTTATAGGAAAAGGTTTTGAAAAACCAAAGAAACAAGTCCGAGAGTTAGGTTTTTTAAACCATTATGGGTATCATGAACTTTCTTAACTTAGATTTAATTTTTTGAAATCACCTTTCAAAATTACCATATAAAATGAAATTCAATCATTAGTTAATGAATTAGACTAAATTGAATAATTTAAACTAAAATGGAAAAAACAAGTATTTTCATTTTTTACTTTGCCGCAAAGGTATTTACATTCTTGTTATTCAAGATTGAACGTATGTAGTTCTTTTCTAAAAAGTTATGTATGTTGGTTAATTTTAATTTAAGAAAATAGTTGGGTTTTAGTTTTTAACTTGATTTGAGTTATTTAAGGAAAATTTTTAAAGGGTCTTAAATTTGGCTTATTTTTATTTAGTGAAATTTCTAAAAAGCCTTAATTTGGAAAAGTTGATTTTATTTTTATTATTTATTTATTTATTTATATTTTACTATTAATTTCTCTTTAAAAGATAAAACTAAACTTTTTTTCTTCTTCTTTTTTTTTCTTTTTCTTTACTTTTTTTAGTGGGTTATACTTAGAATAGAATTTACAAGTGATTTAAAAAAAAAACAATAACAATAAAACAAATAAACATAAAATGAGGTGTAGTAGGATTGGACTAATTAGTGCACAAGGTCAAGCACGAGTTGGATGCTAAGTCTAACTCGATTATGATTAAATCAATCATTCTTCTCTTCTACTTGAGTTGACCTAGTCAATTAAGGGTGGCTAAATCGGCATAGGGTAATAGTCCGTGAAGAGCTCAGGTTAGGCCATATGACCTTCTAAGCTATCTTAATAGCTTTTTCTAAAGTGTAGACCTCTATACTTCTATAATGTTGCAAATCTTATACCTAAGTTTAGAGATGAATCTTAATATAGTACGAGCTTTAAACTCATCCACATCAGCTCGAATCATCAACATCTAAAACTCTTTGACATAGTCATCCATGTTTTAGCTTCTTTGGCAAATCTCTTGCAATTTGGCAAAAGTGTCTTGCAAGAATGTCTTAGGTATAAATCTCTCTCTTAGCAACCTTTTCATGTCTTCGCAAGTTCGTACACCTCTTTGTCCATCTCTTTCTCTAGCTATATTCAAGTTTTTCCACTACATGGCGATGTATTCAAAGAACTTAAGAGTAGCAAGTCAGACTTTTGCACCTTCAATATATCCATAGCAATCAAACACTTTCTTGACCTTCTCCTCCTACAAAGGTATTCATTAACATTTCCATTACTTGTAAAGGTCGAAATCTAGACCTTGACAAGGTTAAGTCCTCAAGGAGCTCGGCATCTTCGCTCTTCCACTTTGTAGTACTCTTTTTCTTCACCATCAACTCTTCTACCACTTCTTCGTTTGCTTCCTTAATTCCTTTCATATCCAACCTCCTCTAAGCAAGGCAACCTATTACTCCTCTAACTCCATAAGGTTGGGCTGGCGATTTGCTTGTCCTACATGTCTATGTCTTTACTCTTGCTCATCTTCTGCCTAACCATGATTAGGGACACCTTGTGACTATTGTCTAATGCCTTTCATAGTTGTGACTAGACTCTCATAAGGTCGGTGAGTATATCGAGCTTATCATCGATTTACTTTAGTGTGTAACTTCCTTATTGGCCATGGCAACTTGAGCGCCACTATCTTAGCCCCTAATAACTCCATGAACACAATAATCTAACATTATGTAATACTTTTAGTCACTAATTTCTTCAACAAGAACAACTTTGATAACATTCACCTAACAAAACCCTACTACCCAATACTATTCAACAATATTTCAGAACTACTACTCATAATTAATCAATCACTACTCACTAGCCAAAATCTCAACTAACAAATTCAGACACTTTGATACCACATAGAATATAGCTTAGCATAGGATTCACAATAGGCTCTGTTTTTATAGTCGAAAAACAAAGTAGCGCAAAATAATATGAGCTACCTACCTCTTGCAAATCAATGCTTCTCAACTTATAACTTTAGAATCCACTTCAAACATTACCCCAACTCTAACGCTAGCACCCCCCACCTTTACACACACACACACATACACACAAAACCACTATAGCAGCTATGGAATAACATAGCAGCCACTAACAGTACCATGAATAAGAACTCCATTGCAGTCTTCATACACTTTCTCTCAAAACTATGCTCTAATACTAGGAAAGCTAATGTGTCTTTGAGGTTGTACACATGAAGGCCACAACACAACAAAAGAAAATAAAACAAAAGGAACTAGCAAATCCTAGAGTAGCATATGGATATGATATACCATGAGCTTACAAGACTTAACTCCACACTTAATATTACATATTGAATATAGAAATCAGGGTTATTCACCACTAACTCTTACTAAAGGAGCTAAATAAGAACTATGTAAGATAGACAACACAAAGGTTACTTTGAATGGGAAATTTCTGCATTCGATAATGAAGGAAGTTGATTGTTACACCATAAGAAAATGAGGCTTTTATATGGCCTCCATAGGGTCGCTTACAAAAATGAAAAGACAAAAATGATAGTTGAATAATAAAGATGCCTAAAATATGCTAAAAGGAAAAAAAATGACAAAATAGTACAAAGTATGGAAATAAGAAAATCCTTCTAAAAAGTTGTGTCAAAGGATATGTATCAAATTATGGTTAAGGAGCTTGAAATTATATGTGCTCAATTGTTCCTATGAGTGTATGATTTCAAGCAACTCGGCAATAGGTGGTGTTAGCTTGGTAAAAGTAAGAAAAGTATGGATGAATTAGCCGACCTGATTTAGGTCAAAATGAAGCTCAGACATTAGGTATTATTCTAAGGTCTCGATTGATCAGATTGCATATCTGCTCAACTCTGGAATACTTATAGTGTTTGCTAGCTCGGAAATTATTCTTATCATGACTACAGCTCGGCACTTAAGTTAGATGAAGTGTAATATACCCTGGTTAATATTAGAATCTTCATCCTTGAAAAGTCCTTAAACTAGTACTCGTTAGGCAAGTCCTTGTCATCCCCTAGCTCAGCTTTTGGTAATAGGTTCGTAGAGTTGATTCCTATCATATTGGGGACTCCACTCAAAACCTTTAGGATTCTTGAGGATTTTAATGAACTCTATACATCTGTTTGCACTTTTAGAGACAAATCTACTCAATGCAGCTACCATGCCAATGAGCTTTTAAACCTCTTCAATTGTAAGAAGGGGCTTCATGTCTCTTATGGCCCTAATGTTCTCTAGATTGGCCTCTATTTGCACTGTATGACTATGAAGCTTAGGAATTTACAAGAGGTAACCCTAAATATACACTTTCGGGGGTTCACCTTTATATCATTCTTTCTCATTTTGTCAAAAGCCACTTGCAAATCTTTGATGTGGCCATTAAGATAACTATTCTTAATGATCATATCTTCTACATATACCTCCATGTTACGCTCGAGCTAACGCTTGAAAAATGTGGTCACCATTCGTTGATATGTCACCCCGGCATTCTTGAGCTTGAAAGGTATGGTAGTATATCAATAGGTGTCAAAGTTTGTGATGAAGGAGGTGCAGACTTCATCTTTTAGGTCCATCTTGATTTAGTTATAACCTAAGAAGGCATCCATAAAGCTTAACAAAGCATAACTTAACTTGAAGTCAACTAATTGACCTATCTTAGGGAGAAGGAAGCAATCCTTTAGGTAAGTTTTATTGAGGTAGGTATAATTAACACAAATTCACCACTTCCTATTCTTTTTCATGACAAGCATAATATTAGCCAACTAAGTTAGGTACTTCTCTTCCCATACAAAGCCTATCTTTAGCAGCTTCTATACCTCTTCTTAGATTGTAACCTGTTGTGCTAAGGTAAAGTACCTCTTCTTTTACTTGACAAACCGGATTTTCTCATCGATCTTAAGGTTGTAGATTGCTTAGTCTGTTGAGATACCAAACATAAGTGATGCCAATTAAGCAAACCGATTTGAATTGGCTTGTAAGAGTTGGACAATGGCCTCCTTTACCTCTAGAGGCATCTTAATCCCAACTTTGATGGTCTGATTAGGGTTGGCACCAATTTGTACCTCTTCCATTTTCTCCTCTAGCTTGCTCTCTTAACTAGCTTTTCCTATGGCCCTATCTCAAGAGTAAAGATACCTTCACCTAGGGCTGACTTCAATATAGTTCCTTCGAGAGCTTTTGGTCATATCTTCAAATTCCCACTTGGATTAGAATAGGGAATTTGGCTTTCAAGTAGAGGGATGACATGATGATCTTAAAAATTATGGGGCTTAGTTGTCCCAAAATGGTGCTATAAAGGGATTGGTAATCTACCACTACGAACTCCACTAGTTATTTGGTGACATTAATGTCATCTTGAAGCTTCATGTCTAAGGTGATGCCTTTTGCTCGGATAGTTCCCCCATTGAAGTCGATTAAGTCATGGTGGTATGACTTCATTTGTATTAGCAATTTCTTCTACATCTTGTCGTATTTGTGCTTGAAAAGGATGTTAGCAAAGTTGCCAATATCTATACAATTTTGAGGACCTCGAAGTTTGAGATTTTTTCCCCGATCATTAGGGCATCCTAATGAGGGGCGTCAACCTTGTTGGGATCTTTGATAGAGAAGGAGATAGAGGTGTCCCACCCTTGCCTCTTCTCTCATAATGCCATTACCCTGGACATAATGTTAACCAAGTTGCTATAGCTTGGCCGACTCTTTAGGTATAGCCTTGTAACTATGATGTTGATGACTCCATTGGGTGGTTGATTGTTGCAATGGCTATTATTTTCTTCTTTTAGGCATCTTTGGTTTATCTCCTTTAAGTTACCGTTTCTACGCCATCATTGGCATTAGCTACATATTCATAGAAGTAGTCCTTTTAAATGGCATACTTGACAATATTCTTCAACTAGAAGCATTTGTCTGTTGTATGGTTGTAATCCTTATGGAACTAACAAAATTTGTTTGAGTTTCGACGACTAGGGTTCTACCTCATCTAAGAGGGTTTCTGTAGTAGGCTTCTACTTCGGTCCTTTATGTAGACCTATATAAGAGGTTGGTTTAGAGGCATATGTTAGGTATATATTAGTGGGGGTGGTGACTGCTTCTTATTATTAGGACTCCTTCCGTCAGGGTGGCTCGATTGCTTGTTGCCAAGGTGATTTTTAACAGACCCCTTATCTTTATCCTTCTTTCTACCCAACCTCTCCAATTTGGCCTCATGTTTGATGTAAATGTTGTCTTCTTAGTTTATGTACTTTTGAGCCTTACACTAGAATTCAGCCAGGATCTAGGGCTTACTCCAGAAGAAGTCTCTCAAAGGCTTGATGCTGAGTTAAGTGACATGTATAGCAACTCCCTCATTTTGTTGAGGGATCTCAACCATAGGATTATTGCACTATGCTAAGTACTTTGAAAGGGTTACCCCTTCTTTTTATCCCATAAGATACAAGGATGATGTGTCCTTGAATAGGGGCTTGTTGGGCCTAAAGTAGAGGTTGAAACGGCGAGTAAGCTTATTGAAAGAGGTGATGGAGTTCTTAAGCTGGTGGTTGAGCCACATCTGAGTTACCTTTCTCAAAATGCTTAGGAAGCCCTATACATGATTTCACCTTTATGACTATAGAGATTCATGAGGGTATAAAAGTAGAGGACACGATCATCGAGATCATAAGTGCCATCATATTGGTCTAGGGAAGGGGGTTTGGAATTTGGAGGCAGAACCTCATCCTGGATACCCTTAGTAAAGGAGCTTTTGTTACTAACGAATAGACGAACTCCTTCAACTACTTTACTCTCCTACTTCTCAAAGAGCCTCTTAACTATTACATAGAGCATATTCAAGTCAGTATTATCAGCCAAATGAGTCTCGCATGTTGTCGAGTGGGTAACCCTAACCCTTCTACCCCCTCCCTACCCACCTTCTGCTCGTTGACCACTTATTCATTACCAGCAAAGGTATGGTCATGCTCAGATGCAAGCTATACCTATTGTTCTTGCATTAGGGGGAATGGGTTGTGGAGCCTCAATGTTCTACTGCTATTAGTTGTTTTAGACATCATGAGCATCTAAGGCTTTAGGCAATTGGGTATGCTGTCTTTGCCTCAAAGCTTGACTTAAAGCTCCCTATTGTGAGCTGTAAATTCTTTGAGCACTTTTTTTAGCTACTCTAGTCGGTGCTGCTTAGGGGTTTGCTTAATTGAAGGTTGATTGTTTAGATTCACAGTGTGAGACATGGTGGATAAGATAACAAAGAAATATATGTGATGTGTTTGTTGTGTTTAAGTATCAAATGAGTCGCCAAATATCATTAGTAGGATTCTGGTAGTAGAGTATAACGAAATTGGACTTTGTATTTGAGTAATGAACTTGCAAAAGAACATACGGTAAGGGGTGCTAAGGTATTATTCGGCATAACCACTCTGATACTTAAATCAGTACTTTATGTGTAAAAAGAGTATAAGGGTGCAAGAAAGTTCAAATTTAATATTGGCGCACAAAGAGTGTAAGTGGTTCACTATTTGGATGCTAGTTGGTATTTATAGAGTACGATAGTCGAAAGTTAGGGGAACACAAGCAACACTTAAGTACACTCGTACGACATGGATAGTAGGAATGTGAAGTCTAACGTGCTCTGTATTTGTAGGGTTATGGTAGTTGATTAGGTCTCCAAGTCTTATCCTATTTTCTATTAGCCATTAAGGACTTTTGTAGTTAGGTAAGCCATTTAGAAAACTCATGTTGAGATAGACTAGGACAATAACTATGCCAAGCATTAGCGAATTAGATTAAGCCATGGGCTTAGGTAGGTCGACGTAGACCTAAGGGACTCATATATAAAATATCCTATCAATAGTAAGGATCCCAATATTTCTAAAAATCAACACCTTAAACCCTAAAATAAGTATAGGCCTCATTTTCTTTATTGATTAGACTATTACATGTAACAACTGACATGGCTTATTACTTGGCTTTTTATTCTTAAAGTTAATTAAATAGATTAATTAAAATTTAAAAAAAAATAGAAGTAAACAAAATCATAAACTAAAAAAGAAAGGGAAGTAAATCATTAAAAACTCCAAAAAAATAAAGAAAATAAGGAAAGTAGCCTAAGGCCATTATCGACCACTCAAGGGTAAGCGACAATAGACAATTATCAAATTTTTTATTGGTGGTTTGCAATCTACTTTTGAAAGTTGATCTTACGGTCCATTCATAGTAGTAGGTTATCTACGACCCCAAAATCGAAAATAAATATAAAGGCTTAAATACATGTTTGATGTATAACTCGATTTCAACTCTATGGTTTTTCCTTTTTCTTTTCTATATATATATATATATATATTTATTTTTTTGAAGGGCAACTGGTTATTTATTATCTTAGAATGCAAAACCTACTTTTAAAAGTGGGTTGCAATCTATTAATAAAAATATAGTTATTATATATCATTTTTGCTTTTAGGTGGTTGAGAATGACCTTAAATTATTTCTTTTTGGATTTTGAATTTTTTTCTTGCTTATTTGTTTTCTAATTATATTTAATTAAATTAAATATATAAATAAATCACTTAATAATCACACATGCCAGCTCACTTTACCGTAGAGCGGTAAAATTTATTGAAAAAAAAAAAAAAAACCGATGATAAAGTGAGATATTCATTCTTGGATTACACCCTCCAAAGACGTCGTTTCACTTATTAACGTACACCACTGCCATTAACTACTTATCGTCCACAAAATCGCAGTAGTACTCTGCTCTCAGAACCTAGAACTAGCAATGATCAAACTCGTAACATAAAAATCGCCAACATGAACGCATTGTCGGTACCAAAGTTGTCTCTCGGCAGAACTCTCTTCCAATACAATAAGAACACCAATCTCAGAAATGGGTCGTCTTTGTTGCTGTCGGGCAATACTAGAAAAAGTCGAACCAAAATCGATGCAGCTTCTTCTAACGAAGCAGAACCACAAACACAGGCCGTAGTCAACCCAAATCTCAAAGAAGAAACACCAACTTCCCCACCTGATGATGGAAGTACAAGCCCCACTGTGATTACTTCTTCTCCCGCGGCTCTTGAGAAAGACCTCAAGAAGGTACTTTGCTTTAACATTCATTTCCTTGTATATGGAATCAAATTGTTAAATTTAGAATCCCAACTTTGTATGTCTATTTGAATTTTACATTTGAAGTTTGTCTCCATTGAACTGCTAAGTGAATTGACACTGAGTTGTTTGACCAGTGAGCGTTTGTCACTGAATATTAAATTCGCTATCTTATCTCTCTGTCGATTTCACTGGCACTGTCTTTTATTGTTAGAATCAGATATCTCGTTTCTCATGTTTATGCTAATCCTATTCAACCAATGAGCATTTTGCATAACATTAGCGAGTTTGAATTCCCTTGTTCGGTGAGGAAGTGGTTTTGCCATTGTTTTGAGAAATGGTATGTCTAGTTCATGTAACAACTTAAGTTGACAAATAGAAGAACAGGGAGGTAATCTTTGATTAACTTGGGATGAAGAGGCGGTTTCATTGAGTCGTGTTTGGTTTCTTCCATGTATTCCTAGTTTGTGCAGTTCAATTTACTATTGTTTTTAGTGCAAGGTTATTAAGCCCACAGGGCCAGGGATTAAAAAAATACATACATGTAGTTCCTTGGAATGGTCCTATAAATTGGTAGGACAGAGAATCAAATTCCAAGATATGCGTTTCACTGAGATATCAATACAAGGATGCTGTTAATTTATCTAACAGTATGAAGAATATGGCTAGATTTCTAGTTACTTATAAAGTAAGAATATATTTTGATTCTCCTGCTTTGTTGGGCTGAATTCCATATTTCACATCCATGATTTCTTTTTGAGAAACTAAGAAGTTAATGCTCAAAATACAGATTCCACTTTTGATATATGGAATGTCTGTTTCCCCTTTCCAGCATGCGTTTTTATCTAATTCATAACTCCCCTGAAAAATTCTTAGAGGTGGGTTGGTTTCTTGAAATACAAAAAGTTGGTGAATAGAAGATGGGAATGCAGAGGAATGAACTGAAAACATATGGGGCCGTTCTCTGGCAAGATATCCTTCTATTGGCAACAAATTGCATGATTGTTTTATAGCTAGTGCCTCTGTAAGTTAACTCCTTACAGTTTCTCTAGGAATGTGTTGCTCTTCGACTATTTCTCCACTCTGACCTCTTATCAATAATTAATCCAGTATCATTTTGTGGTTAATCATTACAATAATTCACTTCTCAAGAATCCCATTCTGCCGTAGAGGCATCCTGCATAAATTAACAAAATGCTTATAGAATGCAATTGTCTTGGATCCTAAATGTTAATCAAGGAGGAAACACATATTTCAGCCATTAGCAGTTTATTGTCATAATTCATCATACACCTATTATCATTATTTTCATTATATTTGTACAAATCACATGTGAAGGAAAGGCATTTGTTCATCTCTTGAATTCAATTTTGGGAATGACAAGAGCTTGTTAATCTGACTCTATGAATCTTACTGTTAATATAGGTTCAGCAATACTGAGGGAAAAGATTAGGCTTGTAGTTATTTGAGTTTGATGGCAGCTGCAACTGAGACTAAGTTATGTTGTTTATGACATATGCTCTGGTTTGAAAATTTTGCTATGGGAACGCCATTAGAATGACCCACTGTTGGTTTTCAGGATGCACCTGCTTCAGCTGTTTTCATATTCTATCACAATCTCCATATGCTTCTATTAATTTATCAACAGCAATAAGTGCAGTAGAAGTTAAGCCTTATTCTCGTCTGCAGTAAGTGAGTAGTCCTAGCATACATTGTGGTTGAAAGGATTTTTTCCACAAATGTTTTCATATAACTTATTCTAATAGATGGCACCCTTTCAACAAATGAACAGTTATGCTAGTTGTGACCATGTATCAAACATGCGGGAACTACCACTGCCAATACTTTTTCTTGTGTAAAGGAATTTCACAGTCAAGGGAGTTTGAGAAGGGGAGGTGGAAATATGTAGTGTGAGTAAAGGTTTGGCTGATAGAAATATGTGGCCCTGATAGAGATTTATGTATTGGTGGATTACATAGTTGATATGAGAACAAGAAATGCTCAGGCCATATTTACCTCTGGGGTTTTAAGGGAGATTTATATAGCAAAGCATTAAAGGGTGAGTCCATAGAGGTGGGTGGCCACAGAAGGTAAAGGTAGGAATAGGAGAGATACAAAGACACAGGTAATTTCCGTCTCTAAGATCCCACTGTTTATAACAACCATGTGAAAGTGCAAAATTTCTGGAAATGAGTTGAATGAGCAGGTGATGAAACTCAGGTTAACTTTTGGCTAGAAAAGTGGAGAGTTCAAGTTATAACAATCTTTCCTGAAATTTGATTTTGCTGCATGAGACCACCCACAGTTCAAATGATAATGTCCTTGAACATTCTGTAACTTTCAAAGAGGAGAAAGTTGGAACAGGTGTGGCAAACTGACTGTTATGCTCTGGAGGAGCTTTACGTATATTCCTGAGGATGCACAATCCATTGAAGTTTCCACTTGAATAAGAATTTAGAGATAAACCTTTCAATTGCTTTCCATCCACTCAAGGTTCGGTTTCTTGAAAATTTTGATCCTTAGTTTATATAAAGAAATTAGAAATAATCCCTTAAGTTTTGATAAATTGGCAACATAAGGATGTTGGCTTTTTCATTTAAAAAAAAAAAAAAAAAAAACACATTCTGGTCAAAGCTTGAGGTGGTATTGAAGAATATTTTGATATTTTTTAGTGGGGATTTTTGCATTAAGGTCAAAGTTTAGGGGGTTATTTTTAATCTCTAGAGGTTATTTTCAATCTTTAAGGATTATTTACCAATTTATCAAAGTTTAAAGAATTATTTGTAACATTTAAAAATTTAGGGTTATATATTGTATTGAGATCAAAGTTTAGGTGTTGTTTGCAGTTTCCTCATAGAAGATCTCTTTTGTTCTTTGCACTAGAATGATTGACTTTCATATGTATCTTGTTAAATGGTTTGTCTGCAAGAAGAGCTCTTCCTCCTGTATTGAGAAAGCTCAATTGTGTAAACAGGTTGTTCAAAAGACTGCTTCAACATTTGCTCCTAGGGCTTCGACAGCTACCAAAAACCCAGCTGTCCCTGGAACTACCTTGTACACGGTGTTTGAGGTTCAAGGCTACATTTTGATGGGGCTTGGTGGAGTTTTATCATTCAATCTTTTGTTTCCATCAAATGAACCAGATATATGGAGATTAATGGGAATGTGGTCTATTTGGATGTTCAGTGAGTCCTCCCCTTTCATTTAAAGGCATAACATTCAAGCTCAATGC
The DNA here is from genome assembly GCA_024138005.1 of Lumnitzera racemosa. Taxonomy (NCBI): domain Eukaryota; kingdom Viridiplantae; phylum Streptophyta; class Magnoliopsida; order Myrtales; family Combretaceae; genus Lumnitzera; species Lumnitzera racemosa. Next base: position 24,448,742 of record JAMXBC010000004.1, on the reverse strand, counting down.
TACCTTTTGGTTTCAATTGCTTCCATTCATATTTAAACTGGAGATCCTATTCAAGTAGCATGTATTAGCAACCAGAGTTTTCCTGATTCCAATTGGTTGTCTTGCCAACATTGCTGTGTATAAAAATTATTTATATGGGCATCACTTTTTTCTTTTCTATCTATAGATGCAAATATATGATTGGAGGGAACACAAATGGGGCACCAATTTTTAAATCTTTGCTTCTCTGCGTTTAGCTGCCATGAGCATCTTTGCTTCACTTTATCTTTTCAAATCCCCATCAACTAATTGAAAACTTGCTACTTGATTTATAGTACTTTCATGATACATGACTTCACCGAATGATCTAGAATTTATCATTTAGAAGACTTCTTGCATTTCTTCAATACCAGTAGGACTGAAAGATGTAATCTTATTTCTGCAGCGATTCCTTCTCTTCGGGCCCGAGATTGCTCTAAGAATGAAAAAGAAGCTCTAAACTATCTATTTCTCCTTATTCCTTTGCTCAATGTAATAATTCCCTTCTTCTGGAAATCTTTTGCGGTAGTTTGGACAGTGGATACCGTGGCATTCTTTGGAATGTATGCATGGAAGGTATGTTGGGCTATCAAATATTCATTTTGCTTGTATATTTTGCATTATCTTCTGATTGTTTTTCTTAAATCTTTTCTTTTTTGCATCTTTCTAACAGCTTGGATGGCTCCAGAGAACAGATTAATTACACAAGAACGCAGTTTCTGTAGCTTTGTGAAAGAATTAAACAATCTATATCATGATCATCAACAATTATTAAAGGAACACATCCACAGTTAGTGTAGTTTAGCAGGCATGCTCAGTGCAGTTACCTCGATCAGACAACATTGGAATACATTCTTTGTACCGACCACCATTGAAATTTGAGTGTACCGTACTGAAAATGTCTGGCTTGTTTTTGGGCACATGTGGGTACTACTGGTTCTTGATCTGCTTCTATTTTGTTTCAGTTTTATCTAGTTTTAGAGCAGTACTAGTTTGGTTAAAATTCGAATTTTATAGTAAAGGCAATATTTCATTTTGGTTCCTGTTAATCACGGGTTTGATATTCCAAAATTTGAAGCAAAGTGATTGAGTTAAATTTCGGATAAATCACATGGACCCTGAATGACTGTATTACCCTTAATAAAATAATAGAAAACTCGTTGGAATTTAAAAAAAAAAAAAAATACATTAAATTCAGGAAAAGGAGATATTCCCTTCTCTTATTTTTTAGTTTTTGAGTATTTTGTCTTATTCAATGTTATTTTTTTAGATGTGTTTCTTCTATCTATTTTGCTTTACTCTTTTATCGATGTGGACTATATAAATTAAAAATTAAATTTATACAAAATAGCTCGTTTGTCAATCTCAACAATTGTAGTCGTTTTCCTCTTCAGTTGCTGCTCTCATCCATTTTGACTTTAGCTTTTGTAAGGGTAATGCTTTTAACTTTTAATTTTTTTTCCATACTAATTTCTCATTATATAAAGCAAAAGCATATTGTGTATATTATATACATACACTCACATGTATATAGAAGCAATTTCAACTTTCAATTCTATATACAATTGTTTGCGAAGCATGCCTTATCCAAATCAGAACTTCATCAGTGTATTGATAAAGCCCAATTAAATGTGTTTTAGTCAAATAACGCTCTAAGTTCCAAATAAATGGTTGACTTCTAAAGAATTTTGCTTTTATCAGACTTTTCATTCATTTAGCTAAAAACAGAAAGGTCGCTTTTTTTTTTTTAAAGTTTTTATGTAATTTGCATTATAAGCATTTAGTAACTTGACAAAAATATTGAAACATGTTTATTTTAGATAGGAACTTGATCATTTTGCCAAAAGAAAAAGACGGAGACTTAATAGTAATGATCTAAGTATTTTAAACTTTTTCTATTGAGAAACGAATTCAACATGGATGTGAAATATACATATTAATCAAGTTGGCTTACTTGCTTAGGTTTTAAATATGATTAATAAATGTCTTGTTATAAATTTGGCTTCTTAATGGTGAATCTATTTAAACTAGGATATGAAATATGATAAATTAACATGAACAACTAGCTTTACATTATCTTTCTTGTTTCGTTTAGTAGATTAGGGTATCTATGAAAGATATATCCCCTTCTCAAAATAGGCAAACTTAGTCCTTAAAGAATACTTGACTTTTCCTAAAGGATGTGATGCAACTCGATGGAAACCAATCCAATCTGCAATTAATGTATAATAGTGTGAATGTGAACGACTTTAGGGTTTTAGATGGAATACAAGTAATAAGATATGATCTATTCTTGTTTGAATATGATGAACCTCACAAGAGTTGGAGTTGGCATAGGATTGATTAGTGGAGAAAATGTATATAACTCTTTGAAATTTTGTCTTAAATATGGATTGATCTTCTGAATTTTTGAAATATATTTTAAAACTCTTATTTTTGATAAATTTTCTTTAAGACCTCATAAAATTTGACCATAGTATAGCCTTTTTTAACATGCCAAAATTAAAAACATGGAATTAACATCTAGGAAAAATAGTTACCTCTAGACGTCATAGGACGTACTCTGAAAATATAACATTAGAGCATTTTGTGGTCTCCGACATTTAACACCATTCTAGGTGCTAGAAAGTCTTATGTCTAGTGGGGTCTTAAGCATTTTGTTGATTGGAAATTGATATGAGACAAGTACACCTATCAAATTATAATATAGTAGATATGAATTTGAGTCAATCCCTCAAAAACCTTGAGTACTAATACTAACCTTAATTCTATTATTTAACTTGAAATTCAATTTCAAGAACTTAAAGATTTAAGTTAAAATTGCAGCAATTATTAATTCTATAACTAATCAACAAACAAAATAAGAAAGTAATCAATTGAAGATTTAATTTAAGACTTGATAGTGTACCTAGATTTTCTTCCCTTATACTTATACATATAACTTTCTCTAAAGATAATCTAGTTCAATTGTTAATTTTCTTAACCGGGAGAATTCTCTATTAGAGCTAATAGTTTTCTCAACCTTATTAACCTTAATTTTTAGATTACCTATTAAAATCTCTTCTCAATTGCATATTGAATTAACATACAATGAATTCTCTTAAAAATAATGTTAAAGATTTGAAAGAATCTTTTAATTTATCTCTAATATTGTAAAAACCCTTATTAATTATGTTTAGATCTAATCATACAAACAATCTCTTGATCTTCTTGCACAATATTAGATTTTTAAATTAATACTCATGGAAATATTAATCCAAACAATTAAGTATGCATAATCAAGGTGAATTCTTACTAATTTTACCTTTTTGTTATTGATTATCCATGCAATTATTATTACTTTCTACCTCCAACTATTCTAAATTTTTAGGAGTTTCTCAAATGAAAAATTTCATCTATTTGTTTACTAAGGATTATAGGGATCTAAAGTCATCTAAAAATAGAAAAAAGTTTACATTAAAGCAAGCTCGAAAATAGTCTTGACTAACTCATAACTAGTGATATTGCTCTAATTTTAAGTCCTAAAATCACAAGCTAAATAACTCGTAACTTTACTCTATATAGATTTCACCTATTAACTTTGGTAATGTATAATTCAACCATTAAAGATTAAGTATTAATTCATATTCAATTCATTTAGAAGTTGTCAAATTCTCAGATAATTATAATCAATCAAACAATTGGGTTAAATGTAAGAAAATTGGTCTACTAAATAGCAACAATTTCTATATCCCCTTCCCATACTTAAAACTGTATATTGTCCCCAATATATGAAATAAGTAATTCATGAAAAATAGATTAATTAAAACACTCATGAGTAAGAAGATAGAAAAGTGGGAAAAGAAAATTAATACTCCCTTGAAATTTGAGTAACTCAATCATCAACTCATGGAGTTTGAAGTTTGAAGTAATCTAAATCAAATGCAGTCTCCAACATGAGCTTCAATGTTCAAAAACTGGTACCTCACAACACAATTCACTAAACACAAAGAAAAAGAAAATAAAAGAACACTAATAAAAAAAATTACGAAAGCAGAAAAATAGTCTAATAAATAAACCAAGTCTACACTAAGCTAAGTAGAGATTAATCGACCAAAAGAACAAACAACCAAATCTATGTCTTAATCCTCCTCATCAAAGGCATCATCTATAACTGCATCCTCATTATCCTTGTCATCTTCTTCATCCTCTTCTTCCTCAGCATACTCTTTATCTTTTCCCCTTTATCTTCACCTGCCTCACCTTCTTCTTCTTAAGCTTCCTCCGAACTTCAAGCTTAGTTTGTAGTGCCATGATTATTTAAAAAATTCAAGTCACTATTTTGTTGACCAAAAGTTTCCCCACACTTAGAACAAAGAACTATATTGAAATCATAACCAAGTATGGATGAAATGACACTATAACTGATTTAAGACTTTTAACAAATACTTGGTGGGTATACAAAATGTAGTTGTGTTCTCGAGAAAATTTCCATACAATCCTCACAAATAATTTTACACAAAAAATTCTAAGCTTGTTTAACACCAAACTTTCAATTACATAAGTTATAGCACATTAAAGTGGACTAACCATGAAAACACTAGGTAGTAAAATGAAAAACAAAGTAAATGAATTAAGAAAATCCAACACTGCTACTCAATAATCAAGAATTGCACCTAGTGTAATGCATTGCAACCGATAAGATTATGTCACAACCTATATCTTTCAAATTTAACAGTTGGCACCAATTTTAAATGACATGATCATTTCAACAATTATCAATATCTTAAACACATAAGATCATGCATAAAAGTACTTGAGTTTTAGTAAGAAACTAAGCTAAAGCAAAGCCCTGATTTCTAATCAAAATTCATTATTTAAGAGAGAAATACTTCACACAAATTCAAAACAAACATGAAATGAGTGTTTGTGATGCTAAGAATAGTAAGGATGAAGGTCCTACTAGTTAGTTAGTGGGTAGGGGTGAAGCAGATAGTATCCCCTTACGAGGTTTTTCGGGGTAATGCTCGAAAGATAAATGAATTTTTAAATAGAAACATGCAATACAATATCAAAACAAGCATGAAACAAGTGTAGATCGAGGTACTTATTGTATTCTTGATGTAGTTTGGAGTGTGATTCAAATAGTCTAGAGTCCCTTTTTGTGTAAGAACATGTAAGTAGAAATGTGTGTGTTATGAAGTGTGTAGGTAAGAGAGGAGAAGAGATGGAGAGTATTAATGTATGTTTGCATGATTTAGAATGAAGAAGTAAGAGAGACAAAATTTGATCATACCTTTATATAGTATGTACAACACGATTGAGAGATATAATTGTATCTTCCAAGTCGTATGCTGAGCTGTGATGAGTACAAAAAGCATCTTAGGAACAACATGATTGGGAGACATGACTGTATCTCCCAAGTTATATACTTGGTTGTGATTACGCTTGGGAAGGGGCCTAAAAATTACACGACTGGGAGACATGATCATGTTTCCTAAGTTGTGTACTTTGTTGTGATTCCTATAAGTTATCTTAGGAATAACATGATTAGGAGACAAGATCATATCTCCTAAGTCATGTCCTTCACTTTAATTCCACCACTTAGCTGCTTCTTTTTTTCTTTTTTCTGTTTTTTTGAGAAATACTAGTCTAATGTATGAAATTAATAAAACAAATAATAATAAAAAAAATAAATAAATTTGCTAAAGTAGTATACTAAATAAAGAATATTGAGAAACACCTTATTATCTTGGGTTACACCCCAAGAGTACTACGTTTAATGTCGATAAATCGATGAAATGTTAAATTCACTTAACTTCATTCAAGTGGAGATGAATCTCCTTCCTTACCTTACTTTTGTAATCTCTACAAAAGGATAGACTAACCTCTTGGCCATTGGTCATATAAATTCCCTTATCTAGTTGCATATTTTCTATTGAGTTTCTTCTTATCATGTTGCTCATCAAACTCATGTTGCTCAAGTTTCTTCTTTTTTTCCTCTTTTAGCTTGGATGGAGTGGTCATTAGTAGCTTTGAGCTCCTCACTACAAAAGTGTGTTCTAAGTGCTTTCTTGCCTGTTTTCGTTCCAATACTAATGGCTCTACTTTGGAAAGCCCCAACTTTATTCTTGTAGTTTTCAAAATGGTTCAAACCCCTTCTTTACCACACTGGATTCATTAGCTCCCAACTAAGCTACAACTTTAGGTTGATTAAGGGTTTTCACCATCTCTCCATCTACCTCCAAGCAATGATTCATCAATTCTTTCACAAGTGTTTCTTGCAAACACTTAGTAACTTTAGTATAATCAACATCATAGCTTGTGCCCTCTAAGTCAAGGGACTCATGCCTTGAATCAAAATTTTAGAAAACAATTGCTTCATCTCTAATCCTTAAGATAAACTTACACTTATTAACATCAAAGACAACCCTTGCAATAGCTAGGAAGGGTAGGTTTAACTAGAATCAATGGTATCTTAAGACCTTCATTTATATCAAAGACAACAAAATCTACAAGAAAAATAAACTTGTCAACTTGCACCAAAACATCCTTTATGATGCCTTTAGGGTATGTAATAAACCTATGAGCTAATTGTATGCATATGCATGTTGGTTTAGGTTCTCCTCTCTCTAGTTTTTTGAATAATTTGCATGGCATCAAATTAATACTTGCTCTTAGATCTGCCTAAACATTTTTTACCGACAAATTGCTAAGCATACATGAAAGAGTAAAACTTCCTAGATCTGTTAATTTCTTTGGTAGCTTTTTTTTTTATAGAGTAATACAAAGTATTCCTTGTTATGTGTGATAGTTGAAAGATTCTCCAGCTTCTTATTGTTCAACAAAAGGTCCTTCAAGAACCTCGTGTACTTTGGCATCTGCAATAAAACATCAATAAGAGATAAGTTCACTTGTAAGTATTTAAAAAGATTGAGGAATTTGTTGACTTGCCTGCTTGGATAAGTGCAATCTTGCTTTAGGTACTGTAAAAGAGGGATAAATGGCTTGTACTCCCTTACTTTTGGTGGCTTTATACTTTTGTTTGATTTTTGTAGCTCTATGTCTTCCTTGCCTTTGAGTTCTACTTGTTTCTTAGCTATCTTCCTACCATCCTTCTTCTTAACTTGTAGTTCTCTTCCACTTCTTAAGGTTACTACATTGACAAGTTCCCAGAGGTTTGTTTTAGTGTTCTCAAGCAATGATCCCTATTGCCTTTAAGTGATAAGCTTTACAAGCTAACCAATTTGGCTCTCAAGATTGTGGTTAGATACCTCTTGATTCCTTAATGATGATTTGATGTTAGATAGCCAAGCCACATTGCCTTGAATATATTTAGTGAGAAGTTCTTCTAAATCGGGCTTCTTCTCTAAAGGTGGTAGTAGTCTTTGAAATCCAGGTAGAAAAAAGCTTATCTTCTACTAGCCGTAGTTTTAATTTCCCCATAAGAAGTAAGGGTAATTCCTTTAGTCAAGATTATAAATGTTGTTGAAGAGGTTATCCCGTTACTTAGATGGATTTTCTAAATAATCTACCTGTTCCACTTACTCTTGTACTCCATACCCCTACATGTCAAAATCGCTCATAACTAGTTGTACTTATTGAGAGCTAACGGAGAGTGCATCAATTGTCCTGCTCAATAGATCCATCTTAGTTGCCAAAGTAGTAGCCAAGTCCATACCATGAATTCTTGCAGCCCTTTGCTTGACTCTAGTGCTTTTTTACTAATAATTGTTCATTGACATTCCTTCAATCAAGTTTTGTAGTTGCTTAGGTGTTTTTATGTTCAAAATATCTCCTATAGTTGCATTAATCATTTGTCTCATAGATAACTTGAGACTACTATAAAAAGTTTGAATTTGCATCCAAAGTAGGAGGCTATGATGTAGGCACCTTATAAGCAAGTTCTTGAACTACTTCCAAGTATCATATAAAGTTTCAACTTTTAACTGGGTAAAAGAAGAAATATTGTTTCGAAGCTTGGTGGTCTTAGTAGGTGGAAAATACTCCAAAAATTTTTCTGCCAATTCATTCTAAGTTATTATTCAATTTCACGGTAAGGAGTTTAACTACTGTTTTACCCTATCCCTCAATGAAAAAGGGAATAACCACAATTGGATAACATCATCTATGGCTCCATATCATAAATCTCTAAAAAACTAGAGATGTGAGTGTTAGGATTTTCATCTTAGAAGCCATCAAACTGAACGTATTGTTGCACCATTTGTATGATATTAGGTGCAACTTGGAAGTTGTTAGCAATGATAGTTAGTCTGTTGATACTAGAGTCGACCCTAGTGAGTATAGGTCTTGACTAATCGGGCATAGTCCAATTTTCATCATCATTGTTGTTAGCTAAGGTTCTGGATAATGGAGATCAAGGACTAATCACGCGCTCCCGAGCTCGAGGTCTTTCTTAGATGGTTCACTAAGCTATTCGAGGTGAGTTAAGTGTTGAGAAGTAATACTTACCCCAGTCCAATCTGCTAAGCTACTTTGCTTTCCATACCATCCAAGATGCTGTCGATGTGATCAAGTGACATGTCGAGCCAACCCCTTCGCAACACACCAATCTAAGCACTAAATCTAGATACAATCATCTCTATAATGCTAAGGTTGAGCTAACAACAGTTAGGAGCTGACCATCTGAGGCCAATCCCTAGTATGAGTCATCCCTAAGCTAACCTTTGTCCAGTCCCAACAATCAGAGCTGCTGAACTATTGACACTGACTAAATCTAATCAAGGCCTATGCCTGCATAACTCACAATGTTATTGGGACCACATATTGAGTAAAACGTATGCACGTTGTCCTTTTTGACATCAATACTATTCTTTTTTTACAGTAGATATTCTCTTTGCGTGAATACATTGTTATCCTAGTAAATTATTACCCCTTTTTCCTAGCTAGTGGAAATCCATTTTTTTTTTGTAATTTCCTATAACCTAACACTTACCCTAATTGAGTACTATAAATACTTGCAAATTTAATAGTTGCATGATCATATATAGAGAATACATTGAACTTTTACTCTCTCTTGAGCTAAGTATCATTCTGTCTACTATTGAGCTACTCTTATCTAGCCAATTGAGCATGAACTAGTGGCAAGTGACCTCCGGCCATACTTATGCGTCATATCAACTGTCACCCAATCTCATATGAGGCATTGGTACATCATATCTATTGTTGGTGTACGGGAACCCCCACTCAACTTCCATTACCATTTACTCTTTGAGCCATCTCGCAGCCTAGACCTACCTTTTTGGTTACACATGATACTAGGTCTGTATGTTTATCCATGAAATCCTTATCATCTTAGTATCAAAGCCTAACTACGTTTGAAGCTAGATTTTGCTACTGTGTTCTTTGAGTGATTTATTACTTCTCTCATGTGATAATGGTTCTATTGTTAACTTTGGAGCTTAGTAGTTGAGAAGTGTTTTGTAGTCTCTTTTCTCCTGTTTTCGATATGTAAAATAGAGTATAATTAACTATTCATTTGTTGTGTAATTGTTGTGGTGATCGAAGTATTGGTTATTGATGTTCAAGTGGTATTATTAGACGTCAAATTTTGTAAAGCAACCATTAATGTCAAACTTGAGTGTTCAAGGAACTTTGGGAAATCAAGAAAGTGATACTCGACCTGGCTAAGGGTAAGAATGAAGCTTCACACCTTAGTTAGTGGGTGATTGCTTTGATAAGCTTATCAACTTGATAGCTAGTTTGGTAATTGTTATCCAAGAAGACAAGTAGCAATCTAGAAATAGCCCCATTAGAGAACGCAAGTTGCAAAAATGAGGCTATGGTTAGTTTGGCCGAGTTAATACCCTAACTCGACTACCCCGAGCTGAAGGAGTTGGTAAGGATGCTAGACTAAGGCTAGTGCTTGAAGACATTAAGGAAGAAGTGGAAGGAGATGATGACACAGAGGAGTACTGTGAGACTGAAGAAAGAAATGTATGAGCCCTTAGAGTCGAAGGATTGAGGATGTGTATCCTGAGTTTTTCTAAAAGTGGTGATGCTGAGGGCTACCCAGATTTGGTAGATAAGATTGAAAAGTAGTCTGAATGCCACGAAGTGCTTGATAATGCAAAGGTTAGACTTGTTGTATTGAAGTTTACTAGTTATGTCGCCTTATGGTGGAAGAACTTGCAAGCCACCTGAAGAAGGGAAGGAGAATGAAAGATTAAGAGTTGGGATGAAATGAAGAGGGTTATGCAAAGAAAGTTTATACTAAGCTATTATCTGTAGGATAACTTTAAAAGATTGTAAGAGCTAAGGTAAGGAGGGTCGAGCATAGACACCTATATTAAGGAGTTCCAAATGTTGATGATTCGATGTGAAATTATAGAGTTAGAGGATCGAACTGTATCTCGATTCATCGGTGGATTAAAGTATGAGCTTAGGGATATCTTAGAAACCTTGGATATTGGAATGCTTGAATCTAAGCCACCTTAGAAGATAAAAAGGCGTTGAATAGGAAGATTCTAACCACCAGTTAGCTAACCAGGCAGCAGCCCAATTGTTTTGAGCAAACTTGTGTGAATAAAACCAAGTAAGGTTATAGAGACTCGACTTGCTCAAACTACTTAAGTCAAGGAAAAGGAACCCTCGAGGAAGTTCAAAAAGGGTTAAAGTTTAGGTAAGAAAATGAGTGAGATCAAGTGTTTCAAATGCCAAGGATTTGGACACATCTCCGTTCAGTATCCGAACAGGTAAACAATGGTGATTTGAGGCGAGGTGCTAACTATTGAGGTTAATAGTATTGATGAAGAAGTAGAGGAGCTGAAGGATAACGGACAAATCGAATTATTCAATGAGGAAGTTATCTATAGTGAGGAAGGCAACTTTTTGCCAACCACTCTAGTGTTGAGAAGGATGATGAGCATCAACTTTGTACTCAAAGACGAACAAAGGGAAAATCTCTTTCATATTAGATATAAGGTGAATAAGTTACTATGCGCCTTGATAGTTAATAGTAGGAACTGCACCAATACAACCTTTGCATTTATGATCCAACAATTGAAATTGCTAACCTAACCATACCCAATGTTGCGCTCTGAAGCAGCAGAGTCGTAACAGTCCTGCCGTGTAAACCATTCTAAGATAGAAGTTGGACTTACAACTACTATCTTAGACCTGATCTACATAAGGCGTCTATGACTAACTCACTTTGAAGTAAGCAGTTTGTAATTTAAATAAATCATTTACCTAAGAAAGTGAAGAAATATATATATATATATATACTATAATTCAGCTATTACAATTAAAATATATGTTTGTTCTTTGAATGCGTTTCCCCACTCCCTAGGATTCAGCAGTTGCTAGCTTCAGAGTAGTTTTATGCTGTTTCTTAGCCAATACCTATACGACGTTTATAGGGATATAAGCAACCATAGCTCAGTAAGTTAGGATAGAGGACTTAAAACTATACCATAAACATAACAACGTTATCAACTAACTTATTAGGTGCAATGCATGTTCAAGCAAATACCATCGTACGACGTTATCCGGCCTATCGTAAGATTAGAGAAATTGCGCCTGCTCTAATCTTAGTTGAGGAGTTGCCATTAATGCAACAGCTCAAGACTAAACCCAGGCTTGTGCAATGGAGACATTGCTCCTCCCGCTACTACCTTCGAACCATTGACTTTACCCTCGCCACTACCTCCTCTCCTATCACTTAGTTTAACTAAGGATGAAGAAGGAACCATTATGCAATCCTACGCTATCCCTTTCGAAGGGGTCGGTATTTGGCCAGAGAATCCTAGGTTTCCCCTAATGGGTTGCCATGCTAGTCCCATTATGATTACAGGTTGTATATTTGATTAGGTCCAATTTAGGGTGATCAATCATTTCATACAAATTATACAATACAAGCTAAAACAACAAACAGAATCATAGCATCACTCATAATCAAGCACATGCATACAACCAACTATTTAATAAGCACAACTAAGCATAATCTCAAGCCTTCAAAATACAACAACGTATTAATCCCAACTTACCTCGACTCTTCGCTCACTCACTTGAGGTCCGACTCGCTCAAGTTATCGCCGATCATCCTTATAATACAAACGTGGTTTCAATTTTTTATATAATTATTATAGGTTTGTTTTATCCTATAACGCTTGTTGTTATGTTTTGTTTAGGGTTTACTATACCTAATTATCTAAGTCTTAAGTTTTTTATAATTATTCTAGGTTTGGGGTTAGGTTCGGGTTCGGTTTCTGCATCGATTTCTAAATTAGATTCTTGTTCGATTTCTAAGTACTGTTTTATACTCGAACTCTAGAAACTTGTTTTAACTCATAATGTGAACTTAATCACTTTATTTCTAGATATCCTAAATACCATAATTACCCCTAGTCAATATTTTATTATATCTGGTACACTTAAATCCTTAATAGTGTACCAAATTTACTCCTGATGTAAGAAATTTTTACATGTTTCATATAATTACATAAATTCAAGTTACCTAACAGATTTATTGTATATTTTTATTATTATCATAATATCAATTTTTATTCTAATATTTTCTATTTATTATATTTCTAATAATTGTGTATTATGTACTATTACTTATTATGTACATAATACAGATATAATATTTTTATCACTCTAATTACTATCTCCCAACATCAATTATTATTTCAAAATGTCTAAATTCATCCTAAATCAAATTTTACTCCTAATTACCCTAATTTCCAAAATTAACTTAAGATTTACTATTTTTCTCCATTACTCATTTACTACATAATTAACCTAATAATTATATCTAACATCCTAAATGCTACAAGTATCATACCTCATCAGATTTCAACATTGTAAAACATATAATTATTCATTAAATCAGTAATTAACCATTTAATTACTTCATTAACCCTAAATTACCCATTTTATGCCTCATTTTAAGGCCTAAAAATTATCTAAAATTAATTTTTGAAAATGGACTTCATAGCATTGTTCTATATCATCTAAATAGTCTACACAAAAATTTTGGGTTTAAAAATACACTTCTAAGATCATTTATTTCTAAACCGAAACATACTTGGTTTTGCATGATTTCTTGAGGACCATATATCATGAGATATATTTTCATCAAAATAATATTTTTTCTAAAAATTAAATACAAAAATATTTCATAATAATAAAATTCATAATTTTCTAAGAATATTTGCTATTTTTTACAAAATTACACAAAATAGAGCTAGAAATCGAACTCACTGGTCTGGGTGGCTCCGGCCACCGTCAGCCACTGTGGCCTTGTCGGCCACTCCAGGCGTTGCCACCACCATGTGGTGGTGGTGGCCATCTACTCTCAACTACTCGTTTGGTGTGAGTTCCCCTTTATGGCCATAATTACACAGTTTTTTCTTTTTTTTTTCCTAACCCTAAATTTTCTCTCAATTTCGCCTCTTCCTATTTTTCTCACTCTCCAAACTGACCAAATAAGCTTCTGAAATTTTCTTGCCATTTATGGAGATTTAGGGAAATTATTATGCTTTAGTTAGATAAAACAATTGCCTTATCTTCTTCCAATTTGACTTTTGTGTTGTTCTAATTTAATTGGTTAATTTTTTTCTTATTTTCTCCAACTACCACGACCTATATCTCTATGTTTCCTTATTTTCCTGATTTTGCTTGATTTTTTATTAATTAATTATGAATTTTTTTTAATTATTTAGTATTATTTTAGCATATTTCGCTTATTTTAAGTAATTACGCGTATTTCTACCTACATGTAAATTCATATATAGTATAAATAGATATTCCTAAATATTATTTAGGTCATTTTATGATTTTTAGTATACATATAATTTATCTTTAGCGATTCGTTAATTATCGGAATGCATTTTACATATTTTTTATAAATAACGAGTTATATACTTAAAATTTGAAATTTTTATATTCTTTTATTTTATTGCTTATTTTCTTAAATTCAAACTTACGGGATCATTTTTACTAATATTTCTGACTTTACTTATAATTTAGGTTTGATTCGATCTTTTAGCCGATTGAAACCTTGAGTGACTGGTTATAGAGGTTACACCTGAAACCTTATAAGCTTCATTAACTTAGTGATAAGAGAGCCCTATAGGTGAACAAACAGGTGTCCATGCGGATTTACATTGGCAAATATTGAGATGAAATCCTTTGTGATGTGTTACCCATGAGTACATCCTACATTATACTTAGATGACCATAGATGTTTAATTAGGCAGTTATGTATGATAGAAGGAGGAATACATGTTTTGTGGAGCATAAAGGCAAGAGGATGAAATTGAGTCTTATGACTATTGAGTAAGTAAAAGTTATGTAGTCCCAACTTAGTTGAACCTTGAAGAAATATGCTTTGGTGATGACCTGAGTCGAACTGAAAAGGTAGATGGAGCTTGAAGGACCAACCTATATGCTAGTTCAAAGGTTACTAGAGATGAGATTCAAGGAGAGGGAGCAATCTGTTCAGGTGAAAATATTACTAGAAGTGTTCGCTGACTTATTCTTAGATGAGTTACTGGAAGGTTTACCTCCCATTTAAGGTGTTGAACATCCAATTGAACTATAACCAGTAGCTACACTATCAAACAAGCCTGCCTATAAGCTGAATTCTGAACCGGCCGTTAAGCTGTAGAAGTAAGTAGATGAGCTAATGAAGAAAGGGTATATGCAAGAGTCCCTTAGCCCCTATGCCGTTCTAGCCTTATTAGTACCAAAGAAAGATGGTTCTTAGAGGATGTGTGTACATAGCCGAACGATTAAGCAAATTACCATCAAATATAGGTACCCCATACCTAAGCTTAATGACATGCTAGATGAATTAAGCGAGGCAAGAGTATTCTCTAAAATCGACCTTAAATCTGGATACCATCAAATTCGAATGTACGGGGGTAATGATTGGAAGACCGCATTCAAGACATGACATGGTTTATATGAATGGCTTGCAATGCCATTTAGATTGTCCAATGTGCCAAGTACATTTTTGCGCTTAATGAATCATGTGCTTTGAGAATTATTAGGAAGGTTTATTGTAGTTTATTTTGATGACATTTTGGTATATAGCTTCAACTTGAAGACTCACTAAGACAATTTCTAAAGATTCTTTGCAAAACACTGAGCTAAACAGCTTTACGCCAATTTGAAGAAGTACAACATTTGCCAATTTGAGTTGATCTTCTTAGGGTTTGTTGTGAGTGGAGGTAATATTTGAGTCGATGATGAGAAAATAAGAGTGATCATAAAATGGCTTGAGCTAACTTGTTCTACAAATGTGAGAAGTTTCCATGGCCTAACATCGTTCTACACCAGATTTATAAGGAATTTTAGTATGATTGTGACCTTGCTTACTGAACTGTTAAAGAACATTGAATTCAGATGGTGAGAGAAAGAGGAGGAGTTTTGAGGAGTTGAAACAGAGGCTAACTATAGCCTTCGTCTTAGCTCTGCCAAGCTTTGATAAAGTGTTTGAATTAGAGTGTGATGCATCTAGACTAGCCATAGGTATTGTGTTGATGTAAGAAGGCCGATCTATTACTTACTTTAGCGAGAAACTTCGAGGAGCTACACTTTATTATTATGTCTATGATAAGGAGTTCTACTCCTTAATCCAAGCCCAACGGTATGGCAACACTATCTACTACCTAAGGAATTTGTGATCTATACTAATTATGAATCCTTGAAGTATCTGAAGAGCCAACCCAAGCTGTCTTAGAGGTAAGTCAAATGGGTTAAGTTCATGGAGGGTTTTTCTTATGTCATAAAATATAAGAAAGGAATGAGCAATATAGTAGCCAAAGCCTTATCTAGATGACATACCCTCCTGATTAAGATGCAAACAAGGCTACTTAGTTTTTCAACCCTAAAGAATTTATATGTTGAGGATTTACACTTTAGTCCTATCTATGCTCGATGTGGGGAAGGAAAAACAATAGATGATTATCACAAGGTAGACGGATACTTATTCAGGAAAAGGAGACTATGTTTCTCAACTTGTTCCATAAGAGAATTACTCATATGTGAGGAGTAGAGGGGAGGTTTGACTAGACACTTTGGCTAGTGTCGAACCCATGAAATGCTATCTACGAGATTCTTTTGATTGAAAATGGTGAGAGACGTACAGTCTATGTTGGAGAAGTATGTGACCTATCGAAAGGCAAAGAGTTAAGCTGAGCAAAGACATTATTTACCGTTGCTCATCCTAACCAAATCGTGGTCTGAGCTAAGTATGGACTTCATGTTAAGATTATTGAAAATGTCCCAAGGGAAGGACTCTCTCATGGTGGTTATGGATTGATTTAGCAAGATGACACATTTCACACTCTATTCTAAAACTAACAATGCTTTGGCTATCTCTTTTCTTTTATTACAGGAAGTAATCAAACTTCATGGAGTTCCAAAAACCATTATTTCGAACCGAGACCCCAAGTTCATAAGCCACTTCTAGAGGACGCTATGGAGGCAAATGTGAACTAAGCTATTGTACAACACGTCTTACCATCTACAGATCGATGGATAGACTAAGGTTGTCAATAAAATAGTGGGAACTTTACCAAGGGTTGCTGTCTGAAAAAAAATGACTAACTGATTGGGATTTGTGTCTACTAATCATTGAGTTCACCTACAATAGACCACCTACAGTGTAATAAGCATGTCTCCATTTGAGGTCACCTATGGTTTAACATTGAGCTCCTAATGGACCAAGCATCCCAACCAAAGCTTGATAATGACTGGCTAACTGTTGAAAGAGTTGAAGCCATCAAAGCCACGCACTAAAAGGTTATAAAGCAATTGAGCTGAGCTAATACTAAGCTCGAGAAGCGAAGTTGAGGACAAAGGAAGAGAGAGTTTCAATTAGGTGATTTGGCTTAGATACATCTCAAAAAGGAACAATTCCCAAACTTGAGGAGGATTAAGTTGTCTCTTAGAGCCAATAGATCTTTCAAAGTGCTTGAAAGGATCAATCTTAATGCCTGTAGGATTGAATTACCTAAAGGATATGGAGTTTCAAACTTCTTCAACATTGCTGATCTCCAACATTACACTCCCGAGGTTGAGCAACTTGGAGCTGAACTAGATTTGATCCCAAATCTTAAACAACCTAGAGGGGGATGATAGGGGTCAAGGACCAATCACGAGCTCTTGAGCCTAAATGCTTTCTTAGATGGTTCACTGAGTTGTCCAAGGTGAATTAAGCGTCGATGAGCAATGTTTACCTCAGTTTGATTTATCAAGCTACTTTACTTTCTATACCATCTAGGAAGCTATCAAGGTGATCAGCCAACGTGCCGAGACTACCCCTCCACAACACACTAGTCTAAGCACCAAATCTGGATACAATTGTCTCTATAGTACCAAGGTTGAGCTAACAACTAGCAGGAGATGACCATTCGAAGCCGATCTAGAGTATGAGTCATCCCTAAGCTAACCCCTATTTAGTCCCAACAATTAAAGCTGCTAAACTATCGACGCTGACCATACCTAATCAAGGACCACCCTTACATTACTTGTACATCATTAGGACTACAAACTGAGTAAAACATATGCGCGCTATCCTTTCTCATATCCGTACTGGATATTCTCTTTATAAGAATATATTGTTACCTCTGTAAATTATTACCCCTTTTTCTTAGCTAGTAGAAATCCTTTTTTTGTAATTTCCTATAACTTAAGACTTACCTTAATTGGGTATTATAAATACTTGCAAATTGTAATAGCCGTATGATCATATACAGAGAATACACTGAACTTTTACTCTCTCTTGAACTAAGTGTCCTTCTGCTTACTCTTGAGCTACTCTTATCTAGCCCATTAAGTATGGACTAATGGTGAACGACCTTTAGCCATACTTATGTATTATATCAAGTATGACTCGAGCTCGTGTGAGGTGTTAGTGCATCATATCTATCGTCGGTGCACAGGAACCCTTGCTTATCTTTGACTACTATTTACTCTTCAAGCCATCTCACAGCTTAAACCTACCCTTTTGGTTATGTATGATACTAGGTCCATGTGTTCATCCATGGAATCTATAATAGGATTTTGTGGTGGATCTTCTTGATTGATGAATTAATAATTCACTCCTTCACCCTGTCCCTTAACCTTAACAATTGACTTGCCGTCTAAGGTAGCTACTGTTTGTCTGGCATGTAATCTCAACATCTAAAGGGACGTCTTTTCAATTTTAAGATAAAGCTTAAGCAAATCTTTTGGATTGCTTCAAGTTATGCACTATAAGGAGAAGAGAGATAAAAATCGCAACTCAAAACAATAAAATAAAAAAAATAATAATAAGCAGAGAAGAAGATGGTTAAAGTAATAAAGTAACTACTGTTCTTAATATCGAAGTCCTCATCAATAGTGCCAAAACCTTAATATGAGACAAGCACACCTATCAAATTCTAATAGAGCAAATATGAGTTCGAGTCAATCCCTCAAAGATCTCAAGTATTAATACAAACCTTAGCTCTATTATTTAATCGAAAATTCAATTTTAAGAACCTAAAGATTTAAACTAAAATTGTAGCAACTACTAGTTCTACAGCTAATCAAGAAACAAAATAAGAAAGCAATCAATTGAAGATTTAACTCAAGACTTGATGGCATACTTAGATCTTGCTTCCCTTAAACTTACACATGCCACTTTCTCTAAAGATAATCTAATTCAATTGTTAATCTTCTTGACTAAGAAAACTTTCTACTAAAGCTAATTAACCCTAATCTTTAGATTACTTATTATAATCTCTTCTCAATAGCATAACGTAAGATAACATTAATGTACGATGAATTCTCTTAAAGATAATGTTCAGGATCTAAAAGAATCTTTCAATTTATCTCTAACATTACAAAATCCCTTATCAATTATGACTAGAACAATCATATAAGAAATCTCTTGATCTTCCTATACAATATCAGATTTTTAGATTAATATTAATGGAAATATCAATCCAAACAAATGAGCACTTATAATCAATTCAAGAAAACTAAAGAATTTCATTAGATTTAATAAAAACCAATATCACATGATATATCTAGGTTTTATAAGACTTAGATACAAAATATTTACTTTCTACTCATGATAAAAGAAGCATCTTTGATAAAATTTAAAAGTAAAGTAGAAGAAAGATCTATATATGCAATAAAAAGACTATTGAATCTTTAATATTTGAAGCTCTATGCTTTCTTGAGTGTTTTTCTCTTGAAGTTCTCTAAAAAGACATGCTCAAGTTCTGACAGAAAACCTTAAGGACGCCTTAAATAGAAGGGATGAAATAAAGGATCCATAAGCTCCATCAAACGTTTTTTTTTTTAATCTTTTTTATACCTTCATGAAGCTTAGGAGTGACATGACATGGGGTATGGTCATGTCTTTTGAGTTGTGTCATCCATTGACTACTTGTATTTTTGCTTTAAGTTATCTTGGAAATGATATAGTTGTATCGTCTGGTCATATCGATCTTGAAAACTTAATAACTTCCTCGTTTTAGCTTCAAATTAAGTGAAACTTGTTTTTATTTTCTCATTGTCTTTCATAGATTGTTCCAAAACCTAAAAAACTAGATTTTACTCAATTAAGTATCATATTCTCAAAATAAACTCAAAATTCAAGGGAAAATCACTAAAAATTACTCTTTAAAATATAGGCAATTAAGAGCTTATAAAAAATCCTATCATCACTAGATGATACAAAAGAGAATTGAAACTTCCAATCAAAGAGTTTTGACCCTTCGCTTTTCACTTTCTTCAAAACGTATATGATAGCTATCCTTTCCATAATAATTTCCTTTGTACGCTTAGTAATTATTAGTGAGATACTGCCCATTGGATTCTACAAGCTACACTTATCTGCAATCATAGTCAATCAAAATCAAATCATGCCTTTTCTTTCCTAAAAATCACCATTTATTAATTTTATAAGGCCCTAGTCATTTACTGTCCTTCCTTTTTGCATCCTCGACAATTTTTGCAAACACTCTCTTATTCGAGTATCATTAAGCAAATCTCCTTCTTCTTAAATCTTAAGCTCCCTTATTAAAGCTTTGTAGACCCATTAAAAGCTTAGGTAAGGCAAGAACTAAGATTGTTAGAAGCTATCCTTCTTCCAAGGCTACTTCCCCTCATAAGGCAATGGAATTGACTTCGATTAGGGGCAATAGTGGCTCTACATCAAACTGTAGTAGTGCCACTGATAGGTATGATAAACTTGCTAGAATTGAGGCTCTTCTTGAGATGTCTATCCTAATGATGGTGAGTGTTGCTACTCAAAATTGGTTTCCGACAATTGAAGGACACTTCATGTGGGATTATTCTACACAATGAAAAGGAAAGTTAGGCTATGGGGGTACTGAGGTAACTTCGGCATAGCCATTTCGATACTTAAGTTAGATTAAGTGTTCTAAGATAAGAGAAATGCTAGTAAAGTGCTAAGAAGAACTTGATTATCACATTTCAAGCTCTATTTATAGTTGATGGCTTATTCTAATATGATAACCATTGCCTCCAAAACCTTATAAGTGTATTAAGTTTTAATTACAACCACTTCCCGATATTAGGGGACGTAGCCGATGTAATGGTGGTTGATTAGTAGTTATTTGAGTAGGAGGCCCAATTGTTTGTGCCATGTGTTTGAATTTGAATCCTCTAGGGCTAACCGAATTAAGGATCAAGCTATAAGCAATTACCTCTAGTTGAACAAGGTTGACCCGACCTACTTTAGTTGGGTTATTTTGTACAACTTGAACATATCTAGCATATCAACCTTCCTAAACTAGTTAATTCTTTCCCAATATAGCTAATTTATCAAGATTGGCTTAGAGGAGGTTAGGAATAGGGTGAAGATAGACAATTAGGTCATTCATTACTCAATTTAGGCTAGTTTTGACCTTAGGGAGAAATCACTATCAACAGTGAGGTATTGTATCAAGGTACAAACCTTTCCTTTCTAAGCTCCCTAAGGATTGGAATCTTAGGAAACCTAGAAAAGATAAGAGGGTTTGTTTTCTCGTTGAGGATGAGTTTCATTTCTATCTTAAATACTTTTGAGTTTGGTTTGCATCTCTCATTTTTTTTATTTCCAAAAAGCCTTCTATAACTACTTTCATGTTTTACCAAGCATGTTCTCATCAAACATGTATATAATTTTGATAGCTTTTGAAACAATTTGCGACATGTTGGAGGTTGGGACTACTATAGGGTTGTTTAGATATTTTTTCACACAAAAAAATAGTAGAATGATGGATGGTTCTAAGCTACCATTAGGTATAAAAGGAAATTTTGGTTAGGTTGAATTTTAAGATCCATAGCTGGCACGATAAGTTTTTCTTAGTAAGGTTAGAAAGAAGTTTAGATTTTTGGAATAGATTGACAAAGGCCATTAAGATAGGGGATATCAAACTTCTTCCTAATGAGAGTGGATTGCTAGGAAGATAGAGGCATGGCAATGAAAGTTCTTTCTTTGGGATGCTAAAATAATAATTTATTAGTATGAAAGGGGTGAGTTGATCTTCTCTGACAATGAAGAAGGTACTACTTAACCTCCTTGCTGTACCAAGCCTAGTTGGTTGAAATGATAGCAAGCAAGTGCTTCATAGGGGATTGTTCTTTGAGCTTTGCTTAGTAAGGTTTGTAAATGTACTATGTTTTGTATTTAACTTATAATATCTTTCTTGCTATGGATATGGGTATTGATGATGTTGACCCCAAAAATCTTCTAGCTCAAGTAAATGCTAAAAAGAAGAAGAAGCTAGACTTGCGGGTTGTTAAGATTGTAGTTAGGCAAGCGGCCCTCCTAAGGAAGTCGAGAAGAAGAAGGCAGTGCCGACAAGCCTAAGTCGATTCCTTCAAAGAAACCTCCTTAAGCGGCATAGAGGGAGAGCACTTATGGGCCATAAATTGTAGTCTTAAGGCTAAGTGCATCAAACTGAGCCTTTTGACTTGCTAATGACTACTTTAAGATTTAAGGGGAAGAAAAGAGATGACAAGAAGGCTGAGCAACCTCTTACTGCCAAGAAGTCTAAAACTTCGGCTCTTCTAGCAATGCCCTTGATGTTGACGACAATGCTACTCCTTTGCTCGCACTTGATGAGGTTCAAGAGGATAAAGCTCTCAAACTTCCCTCCATGAACTTTGTATTAAGATAAGAGGATGTTTATGATTTTGTCCCCATATGGGACAGAAGAATTTTGACCTTTGACTCTGCTCTTAAGAATGAACACAAGATCTTAGCTCTAATGAAGGGAATTATTCTCCCTCGAGATCAAAGGATCATGTAAAGGGATGTGAGGGCTGTTAAAGGCAATGTTATAAAGATGATCGCCGCTAAGCTATATGATGCAAGTCTCAATCCCCTGTCAAACTGTGTATATTTGCTTAATTGTAGGCATTGTTAGGCTAATTTCTACTTTTATAAATAAATAGGCATATTGTAATTGCCATTGAGGAGTCCGAGGTTGAGATGTGAAGAATAAGCACTAATCTTTTATTACTAATGTTTCAATATGCTGTATATCTCATAAGTTGTTTATGTTTGAAAAGGATTAAAGAGGCCTTACATCTAGGATGCAAGCTATTGTTGTTGAGAAGACTAGGATCTTAGCCAAAATGGAGGTTGAGAGACTTAAAGGCCTCTTAGCATCTAAATAGAATGTACATAAGGAGGCCTTTGTAGAGCTCCTTATAGTCAAAGAATGGCATGACAAGCTTAACAAGGAGGAACTTCAAGAATAGAAGGAGAAGTTATGATCCCTTAGTAAATCCTACACTTCTTTAAATGATAAGGAGTTGGAGCTTAAGGAAGAAATCAAGCAGCTAAAGGACAACTACACTTACCAACAAGCTCAAATTACCTAGCTAGAGCAGGCTACCAAGACTGTGATTTCTATTGAAGAAGTTCTCAATATAGTAATGTTAAGTAAGTGTTACGAGAAGTTACTTCAAAATAAACTTCTCCAAGTGGTAAAATTATGCCCAGACTATAATCTTTTTGCCTCTACTTTGTGAATGTTGACAATAAAGATGATGATAATGAAGATGACAAAGAAGAGGAGGATGATATGAGTCAAGGACAAAGATAAGAGAGTCCTATCTTATTTGATGTATCATAGGCTTCTACCTTGGTGGAAGCTCCCCCATCGATTGAGAAGCACCAGGTAGAGAAAGATACAGCTTAAGAAAGTGCCGCAAATCAACCTTTAGCTTAATTTTGTTATTTTCACTTATTCAGATTGGGATGCTAATCTTAATTTCTATATTGTTGGACAATTTCTTTTTAATTATCTAATTTATTCCCTTTATCAATACTTTCATATGTGTTTTCTTGCAGCTTAAGTGTATTTTGTCTACTAATGTGATTTTATTACGTATGCTTAATACGTTGGCTTAACTTTGTCTAAAGATATTAAGTATTTGCTATTCATTTTCCTTTCCTAAGTTAGGACATGAAGTGTGTGCTTGCCAATCCTTTAAGGTATAGGCTTAAAACTAAATTTGTTAACTATAAGAGGCTAAAATTCTTAAGTTACTAGATTTGCCAATCTAAGCATGTTTCTTAACCATTGAAGGTTAGAACTATTAAATCAATTCATCCACCAACTTGGCTGGAACTTTTAGAACTTGTTAATCTATTAATCATTAGGTTGTGATGTAACATAATCTTATTTACTGGTTCCACTTGTCCATTAGGTTGAGGGTATGCAATTGAAGTGTAATTCAACCTAATGTCATGCTTGTTGTAAAAAGCTCAAAAACTTATTGTTTATGAATTGTGGACCATTGTCGATGATGATCATGTAAGGAACTCTAAACATTGACAAAATAAAATTAAATACATAGGATTCTACCTTCTGTTCGGTAATCTTTACCACCACTTAGTGAAATAATCAACTGTAACTAATATAAATTAACATTGCCCTATGGCCTTTGAGAACAATCCCAAGATGTCTAAACACCACTAGCAAAAGGCTAAGGATTAGTCAAGTATTACAACTCACTTGAGGGAGCATGACCTATTACATCATATTTGTGACATTACCGGCAATGCCATAGTAAGTCCCTTAGATCTTCTTTCATAATTGGTCAATAATAGCCAAGCCTTAAATCTAAAACATACAAGTTTAAGGCTTCATATGATTTCTACATTCCTTAGTGTAAAATCTGAAAAGGACTCATCATGCTTCCTTGGGTGTAATTCAGGAAAGATAAGCTTGGTTAAAGCTATGCTTATATAAATGGCCATCAATTATGGTGTAGTCAATGGCTTAATACATGAATCTTCGAGCTTCTTTCATGTTAGTAGTCAACACTCCACCCTTCAACTAATTAACTATGGGACCATCCAAGTCTTTTCCTTTAGTGTAGGTTATACTTCAAAACATTATTCAAATGTCTCTAAGCTCTTGCTTAATAGACATTTGATTAAGAGCTAATCATGCAAATCTAGAAGTGAGGTAGAGGCCAACTTGGACAATTCGTTAGTGTCCATATTTTGTAACTTTATACTTTAATAACTGTAAAGGACGAAAATTCATTAGCGACCGTTTGTACTAAAATTAAGTACTTGCTCATTGTTTCTTCTTTTGCTGCATAATCTCCCTTTATTTGTCAAACTATCAGCTAAGAATTGGAAAAAACCTCTCATCTTTCTACTCTAACCTCTTTAGCTAGCCTTTGCTCGGGAATCAATGCCTCATACTTGGTTTCATTGTTACTAGCCAATAATCTATAACTTAAGTGCATATCAGACCCTTAAGTTATGTGATCCTTATAGCACATGACTTGCTTTGTATCCTTCTCTGGTTGAGGAGCCATCTATATATAAACTCTACCGAGGCTTTTCAAGTAGCTTGGTACTATTTTCTTTGCCTATAAATTCTACAATAAAATCTACCAATACTTGTGCCTTTAAAGCCATTCTAAGTTGGTATAGAAAGCCATATGCACTTAATTTCAGTACATATTTCATCATCTTCCCTAGAGAATTAAGCTTCTACAAAGCTTACTGTAGTGGTTAGTCTGTGAAGACAGTCACTTGGTGGGCCTCAAAGTGAGGCTTCAACTTCCTTACTATGACCACTGCAGCGAGAACAAACTTAACATGGACTAACATAGATGAAGGAATTTAGCTGCTAGCAAATAGAGAAATAATTCTTCTCTAGAAATGGGCTTTAATAGTATTAGTGCAGATGACAAAACTGCTTTAGTTCCTGAAATACAACTTCACATTTGTCTATCCACTTGAATTCTTTAGGGTTCTTCAAAACTTTGAAGAACTTACCACACTTGTTAGTACTCTTTGAGATGAACTTGTTTAACGCCACAATCCAACTTGTCAACTTCTGTACTTCCTTCAATGTGCTTAAAGACTTCATATTCACTATGGCTTCTATCTTGTTTAAATTGGCCTCGGTTCCCTATTGAGTCACCATATCGCCCAAGAACTTCCTTAAATTACCTAAAGATATACTTCTATGGATTTAACTTCATGTTATTCCTTTTTACTGTATCAAATGTTTCTTGAATTTTTCAAACTGAAAGGCATAATAGTGTAGCAATACATATTAGTGATGAAGTGTGTATTTCATCCTCTTCCTCCATCTTGATATGATTGTAACTAGAAAAAGCACCTATAAAACTAAGGAGATCATGCACGGTTATTGAATCTACCATTCTACCAATCCTTAGCAAGGGAAAGCAACCCTTTAGGCAAGCCTTATTTAAATCTATGAAGTCAATACACATCCTTTATTTGCCATTTGACTTTTTAACTAACACGCAATCAGCTAACTAAGTTGGCTAAGGCTTCTCCCTTATGAATCTAGCCTTCAAGAGTTTCTATTCTTCCTTCTTAATTGTTGCTTACCGCCGCTTAGGGACGAAATGCCTCTTCTTCTATTGTACTACTTTGGCATTTGTATCTATCTTTAACTTATGCGTCATAAACACATTAGGTATATTGGGGATATCTGAGGTAGACCAAGTGAACACATCTGCATTTTTCTAAGAAACCATACCAAGTTTTCACATAGCTCCGAAGGTAGGACCTTCTAATCTTCATTGTTTTCTTTAAATCTTCTTCAAGCTATATTTCTTTAACTCCTTACTTAGGTTTCTCCATCTTATTAGCTTTTTGATCTAGATTGAGGGATTTCAAGTACAAAGACCTTGCCAATTATTAATCTCCTTGGCATAATAGAACTTTAGTAGGAGTAGGAAACTTAGCTTTTAGATGTGCTATTGAAGGGACCATACCAAATAAGTCCTAGCTGAGTTAACCTATGATAATATTTTATGATGACCAATACTTAACCATAAGAAAGTTTGCTTGGTCTTCAACAATATCACTATCATCCTTCACTTAAATGGTGTGATCACCCTAAAGACACATATAGGATAATTATTGAAGGTGTATAGGTCGTAATCATAGGACCTTAATTATTCATTAATCTTTAACTTCATCTGATTATATGTATGCTAAAAAATTATATTTGCCGAGCTTCCTATATTTACCAAGATCTTCTTAACTTTAAAATTGGCAATTCTTGCATTGATGAATAGTACATTGTCATTGGGCTTTTGGATGCCCTCAAAGTCTCTTTTCAAGAAAAAATTGAATTATTAATTTTTAGTTTTTCCCTTACACATTACAAACATGATTGAAGGTGTTAATTCAGCTTGAAGAGCAAGACTGACTAAATTAGAAGGCCCATCAACTATGGTGTTGATAATACTATTTGATGCTATGTTGTTGTTGTTATTACCATTTTATTGACTATCTCTGTCATCTTGTATTGGTTGCTCATCTTGATCTTGATTAGTTCTCTTCCTTTAGGTTGATCTCTTGATGTTCTTCGCATGATAGGCTGGAAATTTCCTTAGATAACCTCTTTGGATGGCATCTTTAATGGCAATTTTCAACTGCAAACACTCATTAGTATTATGGTATATATCATAGTTGAAGTTACGGTTTTTACTTAAACTCCTCCTAAAGAGATTCCCTCTTGTCCTCTTTGGCCATTGAAGAATTCTTTAGTCTTAAACTTCCATCAAAATGTTTGACATTGGATGATTAAGGAGAGTGTAGGTGGAGAAGGTCGGAAATCATGGTCTCTTCCTATCTTTACTAACTCCTCTTGAACAATGATCATCATGGCTTCCTAGTTGACCTTTTACACTTTGGTGATTCTTGTCATTCTTTTAGTTTGACCTGTGTTAGTCCAACTATGAATTAAGCCAAATACTCCCTATTAGTCTCATTAGATTTCTACTTGAACGTATTAAAGATAAAAGAGTCCTTTATAGGGAGTTTATTAGGAAGGAAGTGTTGCAAGAGCACTTTTACAAGATTGTTAGAAACATGTAATAGTGTTAGGCTTCAAATGCTTGAACTAAGTACTTGCAGCATTTCTTAGTGTTGATGGGAAGGCTTGGCAAGCAACAACATCACTATGATTGTGTAACTTGGATAAAGTATGATAATACTCCAAATGATCTTATAGGTCTTTCATCCCATCATATCTCCCAAATTATGGGATTTGATATGCTGATGAATAATCTCCTCTAAAAGTTTTAGGTAAAAGAGCTCCTCTTTAAGATAAACTTTTTACTTGGACAAGCTGGAGCACTAACATGTGAAGGGCCTACATGGTCTACTAGCTATGGAGCCTTCCCTTTATTTTCTCTTTTTAGAGTGGGATCCTTTCTTAAACCTTAGCTTGCTTAGCTTGTTGTTTAGGAGATTAAATGGAAGCATTTGAGCTCTTTACACATTTTCAATCTTGTTCATTATTTGGATTTGGTAGCATATTAGTGTGTACCAAGTTGAAAATCTCATCGTTCTTCCTATAAGCTATTGATATTCCCTAACTAAGTTGGTGTTAGAGTTGTTCTAACCTAGCTAGCTGGTTACCATCTAAATGGTGGTGAGAAGTGGTAGCTTCACTAGCACTTATTAATCAAATCTTGGCTACCATGATTTAGATTCGATCATAGATGATGCCACAAATGTTGCTATCAATCTTGGAAGTAAGTTTAAGATTTGTAAAATGGACAAAGATGAGGCTTTAAGGGATGCTAGGGCTAGTCTGGTATAGCCAT
This sequence comes from Lumnitzera racemosa, assembly GCA_024138005.1. Classification (NCBI taxonomy): domain Eukaryota; kingdom Viridiplantae; phylum Streptophyta; class Magnoliopsida; order Myrtales; family Combretaceae; genus Lumnitzera; species Lumnitzera racemosa. Next base: position 24,420,659 of record JAMXBC010000004.1, on the reverse strand, counting down.
TCTAATGCTTAAGTTGAACATATGTGTTAAGTGTTTTGAAAGGAAATAAAGGATTTTGTGAGTAGAGTATATAGAGAGTTCTTATAAAAGGTGTGTTCCTATTTTTATAAGCTTTTGCATAGTAACTGTAATAGAAGGTAGTTGAGCTGCTAGTGACGTATGGCATCTTTCGAATTTAGCCATGTGCAAATCATAAAGAGTAGGTGATTAAACAATTATCATCATCTAAATAATTGTTGAATTGTTCACACTCACATTTAAATATTTGAATCTTTTTGGGCTAAGCCTTAGTAATTGGGCCTTAGGAGGTATTGGTCGGAAAAGTGATAAATAAGAGGTGAGTAGCTGAATTGTCGATATGGTGATATCGACCAAGTGGCTAGCTACAATAAGATTAAGTTGAAGGCATTAACCTTATAGTCGATCCTTGTCTTGTTTAGGAAAAATTGGCATAACACTAAGCATTTAACTAAAGGGATGAAGGTCCATTATGAGCAGTTCTAATTTAAACTAAGTTGCCAATGAAAATTTTTTAAAACCCTTTTAAAGAAGGTCTAATTTTTAGAAAAATAGAGTCCCTGACAATTAAAGTTAGAAAGTAGAGAAAGGTATGGTCAAATGGATGAAATGACCACATCAATGACTTTTAATTTTCAGGAAAAAAAAATTTTGAAACAAAAAAGGGGGTCTATAGGCTAATTTATATAAACATGAATGGTTTCTATATAAGTTTTTTCTTTCAAAAATAAAAGGATTTTCATCTATGCCCTTTCCTTTATTAGTGATTTTCTCTTATAATAAAGAAGAGTTAACAAGTATGCTACATATATATACTAATAAGCACCCAAGAAGAGCTATACTAAGTAATATTTATAAAATATTTTGAAAAATATAGAAAGAGGAAGATGCAATATTAATGTTATTAATGATTTAATATGAATTCAACATTACCAATTAACCATATAAAATATAAATGAAACCTTTCTAAAAATTCTATAGCATCATTTAAATATTCTAAAAATTCCATTAAATCATTGTCATGATTATCATGAACTATTTGGGACATATTGAAACATTATGCTAAAATTAAATTGATTCTAGGTATGTGGCATTGTGTTACTTGATCGATCAGGGATTAGTTACCCTGCTTTGGGCCAGTAGCTCGTACGTTCAGGTTTCTAACCTATATGTCTTAGAACTTATACCACCATAGCCTAATATTATTATCAGTGTCTAATGGGGTTCTATAGCATTAAAGAACAAAATTAAATAAAAATAATCATCATAGGCGATAGAGACAAAACTAGTAGGGCAAAGGCACATTAAACATTAAACAATATTAAAAAAAAAACCACCACAAGCTATAGAACCAAGGCTAGTGGAGCTTATGTAACATTAAACTATAAACATTGAATGAAAAACCACCATAAGTGGCATAACTTGCCGATTATGGGGTTTATGCATAAACATAAAGTATTAAAATATAAATCTTATAGAATTACACCTATATAGTAATGGCGATTCCCCTCATAAGATAAACATAAAAGAAGAAGAATAATAAAACAAAAACTTATTTCATTAATGATGGAAAATCTTTACAGATGGAGAGCATTACATATAGATCATTTGCTCATATATGAAAACATAAAGAAAGGAACATTGAACATTGAAGGTATGTATTATACATTAGAATAGAAGCGTATGAATGCTTCTCAATATTAGAGCATTCAAAGAAAGGAAAGAGAGTAGAAAAAGGTATAAGAAAAGAAGATAAGATGAGAAAAGGAGAGAAGAGATGTGCATGGAAGATGAAGAAAATTTGGATGGAGAGAAATGAGTGAAGAAAAGTGATGTCTAGAGAAGAGAAATAAGGTATTATTTATAGAAAAGGGGAGCCGACATTTCACTTTTTATGAATAGTGAAAGGTAGCAGATAATTCACCATAGCAAATAGTGAAAAGTCATGATGGTGTCAAATAGTGAAATCTGACGTCCTTGTGATTTCATTGTATACTATGATACATGTGAGGGTATGTATATCTACTGGCGTATTACAATGCAATATATTTTGATAGATAAATTAGAAAATAAAAAATACATACTTTTATGGATCAATCAAATGTACTCCATAACAGTCATCTTTATTTGTATTTCCACTGTAAATGAAGCTTGAATTAGTGGTTGATCCAACAGTTGATTCATTAAGGGATACTAATGCCTTCTCCAGTAATTCTTTCATTTGTTTTGGTGACAATACATTGGCCATAGAAGTCATAAAAAATCCTTTATCATGAAGGAATGGAGTAGAAACATTTTTTGGAGCTATAGGAAATTTGTTCTTGTTGATCCATTCTAAGATTGCATTTTCTTATGTCTTATTCCATAGTTTAAACCCATCCTATAACTTTACTTTGTATCTTCATATTAAATTGGTGATATTGAATTTAGGGTTTGTGCTGTATTCATAAAACTAAGTCATTACCTAAGAGATACTAATATGCATAAAATATAGCATCTCTTTTTTGGATGGTAATTCATGTTTTTTCAAAACATAATTTTTCATAAACAAATTGTAACCGTTAAGAGCTCTTTCATGAATAATTTCATTAGTAACTCTAAATTCTTCCTACCAGTGTACAAACCAGTAGGGTAGGTTATTTGATGAATATTTTTCAAAAAAGATGAGCTAGGTATGGGATCTTTTTGGGTTCATTTGGTAAAATACATTCCATTAGGCCTACTTATAGTCAAAATAATTATAAGAAGTCCAATAATTTGGATGAGGATCGACTAAAGAAATTTGAAATTTAATATGCATTATAGGGTGACTAGACCATTCATTAAGGTTGATGACCTTATGAATTCTAGCAATAAAGTAACTTATTATGCTATTGTTTTCAAAATGTTTAAATGAAACTGAACCAATTTTACTTAAAATCCTTTCATAAGATTTAATGGGCTTGTAATAATCATATGGATTATAATTAAAATTTTTAGAAAATATTTTCTTTGCAAAATTATAAGGATCTTTTTCATACATAACTTCTTCTATAGAAAAGATATATTTGAAAACTCCTTTTATGAAAAACAATGAATTCTAACAGGTTACATTCTTTGCTAAGGAAGATGCCACCTCAGTTATTTGTACATTCTAATTGGACATTCTTTTTAGTGGCATTATTTCTTCTTCCTGTTTTGTCTCAGGAATTTCTGATTGAGTCATTGAAATTATATTTTGTTATTGATGGATGGTCATTGCTAAGGATTTGAGGAATTGTATGTCTATTGGAGCTGTAATTAGAGCATTGTAAGGTTTATTTTTAGTAGTCATTATGGAAGAATTTTCATTAGATTTGGGTTGTTCATTAGGAATTATTGAGGAAGAGAATTCTTCCTTGATCATTAGTAGAGCATTATGTTTGGTTGCTTCAAGCCATGACTGAAAATTGGTTAAGCTTTTCTTATAGGGTTTCTTATCTTTCCTTGCTCTTTCTTGGGAGGCATCTTCTTGCAGAAATTCACAAGTAAGGAATTTAGGAAAAGAATTGGAAGATCCATGGACATGATCTATTTGGAAATCGAAAACTGATAAAATTGATTGGCATTTAACAAAAATTTGTTTTGAACTAATATTTTGAACATCCTTTAATAAAACATTTTTTGTTGCCTCACAATTAATATGTAAAAGAAAATTTCAATTTAACAAATTACCTTGAAATTTAGAGATTGTTAAAACAATTGCTAGAATTTCTTTCTTGATTGTAAAATAGTTCTTTTGATATTCATTCCAATATTTAGAAATAAATTGAACAACATTTTCTTTATCATTTTGTATTTGTTTAAGGATCCCATCGAATCTAATTTCAGATGCATCTGTTTCTACTATTTTAAATAGAGATGAATCTCTAATATGAAGACATGGAATATCATTAATTTTTTTCCTTAATTTGTTTAACCACATTAGTATGAGTTTCAAACTGTTGAGGAGGATTCTTTCTTAATCTTTGGCAGCGTGGTTTGTACAGAATATTAAGATTAGGAAAAAAATTAGCAACATAATTCAAACTTCCTAAAAATCTTTGGAGTTGGTTTCTGTCCTTGAATTCATTAGGAAATTCAGATGTAAATTCAATTGACTTTTGTATTGAAATTACTGTTCCATTGTATATGTGAAATCCTAAGAATCTAATCCTAGTCCGGAATAAAGAAATCTTAGAGGGTAACACAATTAAGCCATTTTTTAGCAACATTAATGAAAATTTTTTACGTGTTTAAAATATTGATTTATATTTGATGAGAATATTAAAACATCATCTATATAGACAATAATAAATTTTGAAAAATCATTAAAAATTTTTTCATTATTCTTTAGAACTTCAAAGGAGCATTCTTTAATCTAAAAGGCATAACATTCCACTTGAACTGTCCAAATGGAACAATGAATACAATTTTATACTTATTAGACTCTTTAATTTGAATTTGCCAAAATCTAGATTTTATATCAAACTTTAAGAATATTTTAGTATTATGTAATCTTTTAAGTAAATCTATTTTATTAGGTATTGGATGCCTAATCCATTTTAGAGCATTATTAAGAGGTTTTTAATTTATTACTAGACATGGTATACCTCTTTCTGTCTCAACATTTTTATTGACATTAAAAGTCGAACAACTCCAAGAAGACTTACTTTTTCTAATTAATTTTTTATTAAGTAAATCATTAATTTCATTGTTGTAATGATTTGAACTTCATTATTCATTTATGAAGGTCTAGCCTTTATGGGAATATTTTTCCTATTAAAGTCATTTTCGTAAGGTAAATCAACAATGTGTGATTTATGATCCTATTAAATTAGAAATTCTTTTCTTTGAATTATTATTAGAAAGTTGAGTTTTAATTTTCCTAAACTCAAGATCATTCTTTAAAATATTAAGTGTTTTTCTTTCCATTCAATTAAACAATTTAATTCAAAAATTGAATATTCTTTGAATTCATTTAAATATATAGTTTGAAGTTTTGAGTCAAAATTGAAAACAATTTTCTTTTTCAAATATTGTGTCCTAATGCCTTTATAATTAACAGAAAATGGTTGGATTAAATTGATAAAAGGAGTTCCTAAAGTCAGGTTTTGCTTTAAATTCTTTACAAGAATAAAATCAATTTTATAAGAAACATTATTTTTCAAAATTTTAGCATTGGTCAATTTGAAACAAATTTATAATTTGTTACCGATTGCAGAACTTCTATATTGGGTTATCTTTTTAAAATACTTTATGGGAATCAACCCTTCCCTACTGTAGTTTAGATCAGCATCAGTATCAAATAAAGTAGTCATTTCTAACGCAAATTCATTGTTAATTTTTATTATAACATTAATTATTCATTTTCTTATGGTTATCTCTACTAGTTGTAAAAGATAATCATAATCATTTTTAGAAATTTTTTAGATGTTATCATAATTTGAAGTTTTAGCTTTATTATTATCTAAACATTCAGAGTTTTCTTAAATAATTATTTTTTGTTTTATTTCAAGAAAATCGTTTTTGAAGTTTTTATTACATTAATTTCAATTTTTTATTTCTTGTTTTTCAAAATTAATTTTATTATGAAGATCATTTATAGAAATTGATTTTTTGTGTGGTCTTTTACCTCTTTCTAAAAATCTTTTAGATTATAAGGTAAATTTCTTAGAATTGTTAAAATATTTTATTAACATTTTTTCAACATTGGAGTTTTTTATTATCATTAGACATTTAGTCAATTTTTCAAAGTATTTCTTCTTCTTCTTCATTAATTAAAACATTAAGTTCATTATCATCAAAAGATGTTGATATTGATTCAATGTCATTGACTTGAATCCCATCTTCACATTCTTCTTTAGATGTTAAAGACTTATTTTTAGTAAAAATTTATAAAATATTTTTCATTGTTTGTTCATCTAAATTTCATTCATTAAGTTTATTATTGATCTTACAATACTGTGCTGTATAAACAATTTTTTTATATTTATAACACCCTAATTACTTATAAGATTTTTTCTTATTTTTTTTTATCTATTGGTTTCTTTTCATTTTTTAAATTTTTAAGAGATTTTTTCTTAAAATTCCATTTAGGTTTTTTTGTAAAAATATTGAATACATTGTGAATGTTTTATATTCTTTTTCTTCTTTTTATCAACAAAAAAAGAATCATATTGAGTATAGAAATCACCAAGATTTTAGCGTTTCATACGCTGCTCATTCTTTAATTGTTTGTGAAATCTTATTGTATACATAGATTAGTTCTAATTTTATAAAGATAGGATGCTAATTCCCCATAAGACAAATTATCATAAGGAATTTCGTCATTATTTTCTTCCCTTTTTTATTTCTAACTTGTTTCACTATTAGTTTAGATAAACCAACTAGAAACTTTTCTTTCCAAAAAGGTTGGTTCCAATCATTTCTAAATAAGACTCTTTGGAAAAATATATCTTTATATTGTCGAAATTTTCCTAGAGACTTACACTTCATATTTGATGGAAGATCTAAGGTCTTATCCCTAATATGAGATAGATTTCCTATGAAATGTTAACTGATTGAGAATATTAAAGTATTAATCATGTTTTGAATTGGTTCATTATTTTTATCAAGAAATGTCATTCTATTTTCATCAATTTTATATGAGGTTAAAATATTAATTCTTTGTTTCTCAGTGGGATAGTTATTCTATCAACCTTTTAATTATTTCGTAAAATCGGAAATTAAAAGTAATACTACTTGGTAATCAATGACATTTGGAACAATTTTATTAATGTTTAAAAACATTATCATTTGATTAAGAATATTAAGAATTTTTTGTTTTGAGTATCCATCTATATTCCATTCATAGGTGGATCCTGCAAAATACTTGTTTTGATAATTATCATTTTTTTCTTCAAAAATTATATTTAGAGATATTGCTCTATGATAATATAATTTTCTAGTTTCTTTCCAATTAATTTTGTTGATTTCATTTTCAGATTCATTAATTTTTAAATCTTTTACAGAAATATTAGACATTGAATCATTTTCCAAATTATTTGAATCATTATTAGTTTCATTAAGGACATCAATGGTAATACCCCATAACTTTGAAGTATTAATTGGCGTATCGATTTTTAGAATATCAATTGATTTTAATGAAGATGGAGTTTCTTCTTTAACTATTTTATTTTTTTTATCATTCTTTTCTTATCATTTAAGGCTTTTAAAAATTCAATACTCAGATTTTTAGGCATTTCAAAAGGTTTGAATAATAGTGCATTTTTATTAGTTTTATTAATTAAATTTTTCTCATAAGTTTTGTTATCTCATTAGCTATTGTATTTTTTATTCTGTTTAATTGTTTTCCTATAGTATATGAAAGTTTATTAGTATAGTTATTTTGGTTTATTACTTTTTTTATTCCTAAACCTTTTTCTTCTATAGCATTTTTAAAAAAACGCAAGAGTTATTTGATTATTTTTGTGTGTTGTTTTAATATTGCTAAGTGGTGGGTGATTAGACTCTGTTATTTAACCATCACTTAATTTCCATTTGAAACATTAATTTAGAACATTAATTTCTTTTGATTTTAAATAATATTTTTCAAACATTTGAAGAAAAATATTTGAAAACCATTTTCATTCATAAAATTATAATATTCATCTTTTATTTGCTTAACAACAGTATTGAAAGTGTTGAACTACCATTTTTTCATTTTTTTCATTTTTTTAAACTCTTTGTTTATGAGAATCCTATCTGATTCAAAAGGTTTCTCTAAAATATTAAGTTCTAGATCACCTATCACGGATGGTGAAGGTTCTTTATATTTTGGTTCATTACTAAGTTAGTAAATTAGTCTAGTTATACCTAACCTATTATTGATTATTCCAGAAACATTAAGGTTTGGTCCTCCACTTTCTAGAATGTTTTGGACATTAGGTTGAACATTCGATTGGACATTAAATGGTGAATTAATAACAAGTGGAGTTAGAGGTAAATCTATAGATATCCTAGAAGAAGATGGCATTGACCCTATTTCTAAGGGTTTTTTAGAGTGATCCAAAGATCTCTTAGCAAATTAGATTGTTACCTTGCTTTTAGAGTGTTGAATAACATTGGAAGGTTCAGCATCGTTAACTGGTTGTTTAGAAAGAGGGTTTTCTACTTCTTAAAGTTTAAGTAGATTAACCTAAAACTATCAGATCATTTTAGGTATTGAAATATTAGCTTTGGTTAGGTTTGTTTGAATTAAAAGGGTTTGACCTCTTTTATCAATTTTAGACCTAAAAGTAATTTTCATAATTTAAAATATATTTTGTAAATTACAACCATTAGTAAAGCACCTTGTACCATTTTCTAATTATGGGTTTTAATTTGAAGAATTAAAGAATTCATTATGATCTTATCCCTAAGACCAAGGGTAATATTTGAATAACATTCGAATTGCATTGTACAAGTATTAAGACTAGTCTCAATAAAAGCATGCATTGACTTTTCATAATTAAGTTTCCAAGCATCTTTAAGGACCATAAAAACAGAGATATCTAGGCCTAATTTAGTAAAAGGTTTAGCTCTTACTTGAATTAGACTTATATGCATATAATTTCATTCTTTTGCATATCTTTTAATTTGTTCATTATTTAATAGTTTTATTATGGTTAAGCCATTAGAAATTGGGATATCTTTTCCTTCTGTAGTTATTACATAATTATTTTTGCCAAATATTTTCCATTTAGTCATTTGGTATATTTAATCACAGGAAGTTTTAGGAATCTTCCAATCATCTATTGTTTTATTAAAATCTTTCATATGTATTTCATCTCTATTATTTAATATAGATTCATTTGTTTGCTTCGTGAAAGCAAAGTTGCAAGAGGATATAATTTTTCTGAGTAAATTCATTATTTTCAAAAGAGACTATTTTTTTAATCTTATAAATCTAAATCACAAAACTATTTCAAAACTTATATTGTGATTTCTAATTTATGATCTATTTATTACCCTTAACTCAAACGAAATTTATGCTGGGCTTCAATATGCTTATCCCGACACAAGGAGTTCCACAAAACAATCATCTCAAGTGATTAGTAAATATAATATATAGTTTTTATAAAGGAAATCATCTCAAATGAAAATAAATATCACTTATATGGTATTTATTTTCATTTGTTAACTTTTCTTTATTACAAGAGAAAATCACTATATATATATAATATATAATAAAAATGAAAGTGGAAAAAAAAAAGTAAATGATCAAAAGAAGTAAAATGATATATATATATATATATATATATATATTCCAGATTTTCTATCCTTAAGGGGGAAGGTATTTTTTTTTCCACCAAAGATGTTTATACACCCACTATTTAGTTATAGAAATTCCCTTTTTAAGAAAATTTTAGTTTTTCTTTTAATTTATTTCCAAATTCTTTTCACTTTACATTATTGCTATTTCTATTTTCTTAAAAAAAATTGAAAGGAATAAATATTTCAAATCCTTTTTAAAAGGACCTATTCTTTAAAAAAAAAAAAGTTATTGATTTTTAAATATTTCTTTGATATATTCTAAGTGAGGAAGGGTCAATTTTTATTGAAAAGCATTCCAAGTGATAAAGAAAAGATTAATATGTAATGTTATAAAAAGAATTATCAAAAATATATGAGGTGGAAAATGATAAAAGACCAATTTTTATAAAAGAAATATGCAAACTAACAAGGATATGCCGTATGCGTCAAAGTACATAAAATCGCCAAGGACATGTTATTCACATGACGACCTATATATAACTAAAAAAGGAACAATAAATGATATAAAGAACAAAGTTTATTGGAAGACCGATTCCAAATATTAAGCTCTAATTGTACAAATTATTCACCATGTAAAAACCACAGAAATTAAGTGTCTTAAACATACGGACAAACATGCTTTTAATGAATCATGCAATATGAAAATATGCAATTTTTTAAAAGAACATGCAATGATACGATTTTTCCAAAAGCGTAAAAAGATGCACTTTTTTATGAAAAGTATGTAAAGATGCATTTTTTGAAAAATAAAATACAAAGATATAATTTTTATCGGAAAAATCATGCAAGAATTCAATTTTTATCTGTACACGTAAAGATGCAATAATTTTCAAAATACATGCAAGAATGCAAATTTTATTGAGACATACAAAGATGCAAGTTTTCCAAAAACGTGCAAGACAATATTTTTGAAAACAAGCAAAGAAAATTATTTTAAAGTATTCAATTTTATCAGAAATATTAAGACACACTGTTTTTGGAAAAAAAGAGAAAGAAAACAGTAAATCCTAATACATGCAAATCATTGAGCAACACCCAATGAACATATTAACCTATAATTATTAACATAGACATGCAAATCATGCAATTTATATAAACACCAATCATGCAATACAATTGTAAAAACCCTAATTGAACACAAAACACAAATTCATCACAAAAGAACATGCAAATATGAATCTCCATGTAACTGCTTTTCTATTGTGAATAGTAGTGTCAATGTTATCATGAAGTATGATGTTAGTGAATCAACAAGATGAAAGATTGAATGTGATGGAAAGGAATTTTCTTTACCTAATTCTAAATAGTTACTCTCATGACTTAATTTTTTGATTGAATCTTTTCGGTCCCTCTTTCATATTTCAATAGTTATAGAAATACATTTTATCCATTAGTTTGTTGTGGGTAACTAATTTTTCTGTCTAATACAACTATAATTAAAATTATTAGAAAGTATTATTACAACTACTAAAAACTGCTATTATAGCAAATTAAAAACTAATTTTTACAATTATCAACTAATCATTTATATATCCGCTACTATATTTTTGAACTGTAACAAAATACTTGATTATTTAAAATATATATATAATTTTTGGTTTTTGGAAATTCAATTATTTTTTTAGTGATTTTCAAAATAAATAAAGAAGGGCAGTATTTAACTTACATCATGTGTGCAGATAAAAGGCGGCTTGAACTAGTGGCTCCAATGACGGGTGGCAGCACAGGGGACAGTAGCCGGGCTCCTCAAGAGATGGTCGATAAAATTCGTCAATTAATCTTGAGCTTGGACACCTGCAAGTGCTTTGATTTGAAGCAATGTAATCTAAAAGAAAGAGTACGAACACCACATCTCCAAAACATTAATTTAATTGGTAAAATGAAATGAAATTATGAAACTGCATTAGGGTTTCTATCCTAACAGGTCGAGAAATCTAGCTTTTGCTTTGATTTCGACCAATTTGGTTGAAATTTTGGTACTTCCCAGATAGAAAGATCTATAGCTCGTGGGTTATGGTTTCTTGAGAAAGAAAGCTTAAATTCCCTCAATTTAGTGAAAGTTTGTTAAAATTGAATGTTTTAATATGTTTTTTAAATTTAGAGCGTTCATAAAAACCTTAATTTGCTCATCAATTTTGTATAAAATGTCCTAATTTGGCCAAAAAATTTTATACCCATTTAATATATCATGTCCCTTTTGAATGCGGATTTGATTTAGTTTTATTTGTTATTTTGTGCCGGTAGTAACATGTTCCAAAATGAGCTTTTACTTTAATTTGCATATTTAATTTTTAAGATATGCATTGAATCAGGTCCAAATTTGCCTTGAAATCATATTATACTTGTCTAAACTAACTTTCATTTTTTTTTTCCAACTACATTACAAGTTAGATTAAACTTAATTAATCCCATTAGAATACAAGTGATCATGCGACAATCTTAATGCCTGAACTAACTTTCATTCTACATTTTTCATGTGGGTTTCAAATGGAAGAAGGTCAAAGGGGTTTCCATTGTCTACTTTAGGTGCCATGTAAAAAGCCATTGCACCAGAGCTACTTTCTTGTCAACATTTGATACATAAGCTTTTGAATATGGCTCGAAACTGGCCTAAAATTGATTTTGGCCTAATAATTGGGCCAGACTCGTTGGTTTTTGAAAAATTAATTTTGTAATTATAGAAGGTTGAAAATTGTTCAGATATGCCTATTATTTATTTAAACTTGAGATCTTGAGACATATGATAGGACCTAAAAAGTTCGATCCATATTTAAGATGATTAAAAAAAAAATTTTGACTTGGTGAGGTCGGAATAGGGATTGTTGAACTGGTCCGTCTTTTTTTAGGCAGGCTCATACACTTATGAAGCGGGCTACTAGATTTGGGCCTATTAACAACTCATTTTGGATTACTATGAATCGAGCAAGCTTAATCTCATCCATTAATCACTCAAATGATTCGTTGGATGCCATTATGTTCAAAAACCTATAAATATTTAGTATTTTCTCATTATTTAGAACTCTTAGAGAAATCGAAGAAACGGTATGTCACTGTTAAAACTTTGCTCTAAAAGATCAAATATTGTTTAGGCAAAGAATTGATCTTATTCACTCAAACTACAAGATGAACGCTTAAGGTTCTCTAAAGTTGTCTTGTCTATCACTTGTGTATTTGAAATACTGAGATTGTCTGGTTCCTCTTCCTTACTTTATTCTTACATAATCCTCAATCCAGGCGATAGTCTCATTTCACTGTTTTAAAACCATGTGTAGTGTGCTACTCACATAGCACGTACATGACTACTTCTATTGGACCCCTACTTCTACGGTAGTCTAATTAATGAATCTACCATGTATATTTGAAAAATAATTTTCTAAATTGAGTCAATTTTATGGAATTGCAAACTTTGGTTTTTGTTCGTCATCTCACTTTCAATAAAATTGATTTTACATAGACCAAGTAATTTAAATCTAATTGATGTCTTATTAAAGGCACAACTCACTCATATTAATCTATTTCCATGATGTGAAGAGCGAGTAAGTTGGACCAAGCTCAAAAAAATTAATTCTTGATTAAAGGTAGTCTTTTTTTTTTCCTTTTTGTTAAAAGACTCTAATTTCATTAAATTGCATATGAATACACTTATTTTTACCCTTGAAATTAATTCTTAATGAAATCCGGTGTTTTTTTTTTCCTTTTCGGTAAAAGACTCTATTTTCATTAAATTGTATATGCATACACCTATTTTTACCCTTGAAAAGCAATCTTCAACCATGAATAAATTTTTTTGACCCTCAATAGAATATTTATTTTTGTGAATTCCAATTTTTCAGATTTTTGCAATATTTATTTTTTTTCCATTTTTAATATTTCATGTATTTTCTTAGGTATTTCTTCATTTTCCTACTTAAGGGCCTTTCTTTTTTTCCAATTTTTTAGGATTTTCTTATTTCTTGAATTTTCTAAACATCTTTTATTAAAATTAAATATGGACAAAAATGAGAGTTTACAATAATGATGATGTTTGTAATTTGATTATCCCTCTAAGAAAATTAACGATGGTTTGAAAAATTTCCGGAGGTCAAGAAAAATGAAACTTACGAATTTGGTTGGATAAATAGAGCTGACATGTGAAAGAAAGATTAATAATTTTGATAATTTAGCTTCATCAAAACATCATAATTCAAAATTCAAAGTATTTCTAGAATGGCTAGAGGCGTTTTTTCGTGTCAAAAGTTGCTTCGAGATCTACACTAATTAGCGCTTTTGATCTTGGTTATTTTTTAAATTCTTTAATACCAAGAACTAGGAATACTTCATATGTTTCTCCTGCTGCATAACAGGGATAGGCAAAAAAAGGTGAACCACGGATTTAACTATAAGTCGAACAAAACCTAGTTGAGAAATCATTTGGTCACGGTTTTGTTCAATTAAATATAAATAGATCGCAGTTTAGTTTAGGAAAGCAAACCAAATCAAATCATATTGAACCAAATCATTTAGTTAAATAAAAATAATTTTATGCAATTCTTTTGTTAGCTTTTTATGTTTTTTCATAAACCTTTGTAGATTTTATCAAATTTTTTATATTTTTTTCTTCTTTTTCTTATTTTTGGGTAAACTATTATGATTAAGTTAAGTGAGTCTCATTTGAAATTTTACATTTAAAAATTTTTATTTTTAAAATTATTGTTTTCTTATATTTTTTCAAATCAAGTATCTTACTTTAGTACTTTTTAAGTATCTCTAATTTCTATTCCGGTTTCAAATATGTCTTTTTTGTATTTTTTTTTTTATTGATAGCTTTACTTCTTCTTTCTTGTTATTTATTCATTAAAATAAAATCTTTTATTCTCGTCCACTCAAGTTGAGTTTATTTAAATCTTATATAACTTTTTATTAAATATTATTACACATGATAAATATATGAAAAATCAATTAAAAATATATGAAAGTTTAATAAAAAGGAATATATATTATTGAAGATAAAAATATTTAGAAAAAATTTAATATAAACAGTTTGAATAGGACTAGTTTTAAGTAAATTCAAACCGTGTCCATCCCTGATGATAAGAACTTACAATGCAACTAGAATTGATAAATAGTTATATAACATTAGAATATTCGTGGCAAACCTTAATCGGGGAAAAACCATTGGACTGCAGCACAGACTCTTCCACTACCAGTAAATAATGAATTTATACGTTTCTTACTAGTTAAACTAGGGATAATCAAAATTTCACGAAACTGATAAATATCAATAATGATTGCAAAACAAGTCAATGGGCAAAATTGCGATAACATGTATTTGATAACAACAATTAAGAAGGATGAACAAAGACTTAGACCGATCACCTTTACACGACGAATCTCGTATTGAAGTTCAACACAATTAAGATACGCTAGACGATTGATCGAGGGCGTAAAAAAACTCCATCAAATCGGTTTCTGTTGTGAGCTTGTAAAAATAGAAATGAGGACCCTTTTCTTACCATTTCTTTACTACTGCCATCCACTTTTTGCAAGTACATTTTTTATTTTTATCTTTCCTCAATCTCCTATTTGTTGTTGATGAACTTCTATCCTTGATCAATTTTCCTCTCTTTTTCCACCACCTACATGGATATTTGTGGCGTGATAATTAGGGTCTTCTATTTTTCCTTTTATTATTATTATTATCATTAGAAGCAGTAGCCAGCTATGCCCATATCGATTGAATGTAAAGCCTCCACAGATTGAGACATACCTTCCATAACATTTTTGGTAGAATAGTGTCATTCTCCGAGATCTTTAGTTTTTAATTGGGAGGACATGGGAGTTGATGTGTATATTCTTTTATCATTATATATTAAAATTTTATTGATATTAACACGCTACTCATTAATTCATGTAGTGTGTTAGTACTGTTGAATCATTTTTTTCTACTAGTAAGCTTTCTCTTCTTGCTTTCTACTTAATCTACAACTGGTCATAAGTTGCAAGCTCGCTAGATCAGGCAAAATTCATCAACAATCTTTGTAATACCAATTTGGTTATTTGCAGTTCAACATGGAAATAAGGATTTCCTATATTTTGGCCATATTTCTAATCATATCCTATCAAGTCTAATTGAAAGATTTCATTTAAGAATACTTCACAAGATTAGAGGCACTCATGATTTGAAGATATTGACGTTTGTGATTTGAGGAATTACTAGCGGAAGTTAAGTTGGATGGTTACTACTATAAAAAGGACTTTAGAGAACATTGTGCATAGGATAATCATGGTTTGAGAATTGTTGCCATAAATTTTATATTAATAGTTAAAGCAACGTCATAATGAATATTTATCTTAGATGAAAGGCAAGGGTCTAAACTGTTTCCTTTCATTTGCATATATGCTTCAAAATAACTACAAAACTTGCCCAAAAGAAGAAAAACTTACCCTTGGTAAGGAAGTTAGAGAGCAAAAAACCGTAGGACTTTTAGAGGGATTGGATGCGTTGAGATTGTGAAAAAATTATTATACCATATCTTGTATATAGCTTTTTCGACTTCTTTTTACTTTTTGTTTTCTGTTTTTACTTTTTCTATGTCATCCTTTCTCTCTCTTTTGTTGTCGTATCTCTTATTTTTTGTCCTGTAACTAAGGATAAGCATGGTTTGTTTATGCATGGTTCGCCCTTTCAAATTAAATAAACCTAATATTGGTTTGGTTATTTTTATAATCTGTTGACACCTAATTTTCGCCCGATCTAAGGCCTAGCCCATAGGATGGCCCCTAAGGGCCTACTGAAAAGAACTCAAATGAGAACTCCTTCTCCTCCAAGTATCTTGACTTGCTCAGAATGCCATCATTACAAACTCCCTAATGACCCATCCTATGGGATCACCTCCAAGCATCGAGCTTATTCTACCATGCTCTCTTGACTTGGGCACATCAAGAGAAGATGTCCTACGAGCCCGGGTGAGGACACTCTTCTAGATCTTGAGGCCTGGCTCATCTCCTTGGCAACCCATTTGAATAAGCTCACCACTAAGCATTTAGCCCATCATGTTGTGCTTTCTTGGCTCAAGAGCAACCAATAACGACCTTCCTATAAGCCTAAACGAGGACATTCTTGCAAGCCTCCAAGGCTTGACTTATCCCTAACCAAGTGCTTACAGGCCTCCCAGCTTCCCTTCTTCTCTTTTATCTTTAGCATCGACACTTGACTGCAGCTCATTAACTACCATCTAACATTAATAGTGAGGTCAGCACACTTGATAGCTCCTAAGGATGTCATACCTTTAGATTGTAGACATGACTACTTATGTGGTTATGGCCAACCACCTCTCAAAAACCACCATGTTTGCTCCATGGCACATGTCACCTACTAACTCCAAATATGAGCGAAGCATAGACCACTACTTATCCAGGTAATTATGCCTATCTTATTCTAAGTAATGTAAGAGGCCACCAATCAAGGGGATCTTCTTTTTCCCTTCTTTAGACTATTAGATCCCTCTCTCCCTCTAAGATCCCTAGACACAAACATATTTTAAGTAAACCAATCCACAAGGGTCTCAATGCTCGTCCATTTCGATCCCTCTTCCCCTTTGTCCTCCTTAATAATTTGAGCATTGGAAGGCCATAGTGGTCATACCCCCAAGGGGATTTTCGTAATTGTCAAGGAGTACGGAACCAGTCTAACCAATTGCAAGGTCTTAATTTGGCCCATTTGAGCGCAACTCATTCCCTATTATCCTTAGTTGATTCATCTACAATAAACATTTTGGTGCCTACCATTATAGGCGGATACATAGGATAGCTAAAAGCAAAAACAACAATCCTCATGCATCTAATTTGGGCAATGCCTATATGTTACAACCATACGACAGTGATGTAATGACCCCATCGTAGGGTACAACAATGCCCTCACTACAAGACAATGGAACTTTTGAAATCTAAGAGCTCAGACTCCTTATCCAACAAATAGTTGAAGAAAGTAGAAAGCCCTAGGAATCTAATGCAGCCTTATGTAAAGACCTTGTGATGATAGAAAATGCATCTAAAAAATGTCCTCATGAGAAAGCAATTGTCAACTCCTCCTCATAACCAAATAGAAATCATAACTTACAAACCATACGCCTGGTGCGTTCATATGACTAGACTCAACATGACTAGTAAGCTCTCGAAGACCTATATGGTAAGCTAAATCGTAGTTGTAGCAAAACACACATGTAAGGCAAACACACAACCAAAAAACTAATCGATGATTTATTCACAATATGGTCACTAAAAGCCTTTGAGGGGATGAATGTCCAAGAACTAGACAAACACATCCCTTGTCCTTTCAATATATACAATCAAAAGAAAGTAGAGTCATCTACTCGTGCATCATGCCCCACTATAGCAAATAGCCTATTCAACCTTTTAGTCCTAAAGGAAACACTGTCCATAGGAGTAAGGCTCCCATAACTTAACACCTATGATGGAACCACCGATCCAAATGATCACCTTGTCCACTTTCGAGCAATGATGAGTTTGCACAACTTCTCCAACGTGATTATGTATAAGGCTTTTCCTAGTACATTAGTAAAAGCAGCCATGTTTTGGCTGAACACCTTACTTGACGACTTCGTTATGACATTTGAGGACTTGGCAGGGAAACTCTAGAACACTTTCTAAGCTTACAATTACCGAAAAGAGACTCTTCAATACTCTATAATGTGAGGTAACAATCAAACGAGACCCTATAAGCATATCTCGAGCACTTTAATTGCACAAAGTTATACGTACCCAAGCTTAACACTAGAAGGGCCCTATAAGCCCTCATAATAGGAATTGACCCCACCAAAAGACTATTTGACACTATCTCACTAAACAAGTTGACTCCCTAAATGAGTTCATGTAGGTGGTCGAGAAGTATGTAGTCCAAGAGGATGCCATCAGATTCTGATTCGAGGTGGACAATAATGCTTGTGAGTTAGTAAAGGACCGCTTAGGGCCTAGGGACCACAAAACATAGTTCCTAGTACAAGACAAATGAGAAGGATAGAGACAGAAGTTCTAAGACTACCTTTTGTATACACCCTTCAATAGGCCTTTAGGGGAAATCATGTACAAGGTCAAGTAATAGCTCCCACAAGTGCTTAGTGTTCACGAAACCTAAAAGCAGTAAACTTGAACAAGTTCTGCGATTACCACCAACTGTATGGCTATAATACAAATGCATGCTGCCATCTTAAAAACGTGGTTAAAGGCCTTGTTTGCCACATCGACTATCTCATAGTAGACGAAGGGAATCAAATACAGTGGCCAACCTAATGCCATCGAGTAGAATCGCAACAGCAAAACGATGAGCATAATGATACTCCCGTAGGCAACCATAACCATTGAGGACGACGAGGGAAGGAAAATACCATATTTAGGGTACTAAACCTCCTCTCAAATGTTATAGCCATGACAGACTAGCATGAGGTATACTTCATAAAAATAAAAAAGCTAGAGACAGATAGGATGATTAGCTTCACCATGAAGGATAAGCAGGGTATTAATTTCCCCCATAACGATGCTCTCATAATAACTGCTAAAATCATCTATTTTGACGTTCCTAAGACATTTGTCGATAGTAGTAGCTTCATAGACAAACTCTTCTACAACACTTATGAGTAGATGAAAGACCAATTGGACAAACCCCTCTAACCATACAAGAATGGCCTTACATGCTTCAAAAGAGGAAAACTCATGCCTACCAAAGGCATCATTACCTTCTTAATATAACTTGGCAACAACAAATATGTTGCCACATAGTCCATTGATTTTTTTGCCATTGACTACTGGTCGCGATTAGTGTAATTCTTAGGTGAATGCACATTACAAAGTTTGACCTGCTCACTAGCCAAAGATGCTTGAAAGCTAAATTCATGATGATAATAGGAGTTGGCAAAGCTAGAGGGGACTAGAAGTTATCTTGATTCCTCTACCTTAAGGCCCAAACCAAAGACAAAGTTATGAGCATAGAATCTACCACCATTCCAGCATTAGCACTACGAGGAGAGTCAACTGAGAAAACTGAAGAAATTGAGCTTACGAGCTTCTTAGGCATAATTACAAAAATTAGGGCTAAGTTACCTAAGGATGAAAAATTCAAGCTAACTAAATTCCTTAAACAAAACATGGATGTATTCGCATCTGCATTAGAAGACATGCCTTAGATTAACAAAATCCTCAAGGCCATTCATCATGTTAACATCGATCCTAATGCTCGACTAATCAAGCAAAAAAAGCAACATTTTGCCTTAAAATGCAAGGCTGACATTAAATAAGAAGTGTAAAAGCTATTGCAAACTAGGTTCATTAGATAAGAGAAATACCCAACCTATCTCATGAACACTGTGCTTGTAAAGAAGGCTAACAACGAATGGTGAATGTATGTAAATTACACTAATCTCAACGAAGCATGCCCTAAAGATTACTTTCCTCTTCTTAGTATTAACCAACTCATTGACTCAACGTTTGGATATACACTACTTAATTTTATGGATGCTTACTTAAGATATAACCAAATCCAGATGGCCCTCAAGCACAAGGTCCACACTTTGTTCGTTACAGACTTTGGAACCTATTGATACAAGATTATGCCCTTTGACTTAAAGAACACTAGTATGGTGTATCAAAGGCTCATTACCTCTATATTTAAGCCAAAAATTAGCAAGAACATTGAAGTCTACATAGACGTCGTAAAAAGCATAAACAGGAGAAGCTACATCGAAGACCTCCGAGTAAAATTCTAAACACTCCACTACTACCAAATGAAGTTGAACCCTAAAAATGCATCTTTAGAGTCACATTTGGAAAGTTCCTTAGCTTCATGGTAAGAGAACGGGGAATATAAGTAAGCCTAACAAGGTCAAAGCAGTTCAAGACATGCAGGCCCCCAAAACCATAAAGGAAGTGCAGTGCTTAACCGATAGAATCACTATGCAAAATAGATTTGTATCTAGAAGTAGAGGCAAGTGCTTGAAATTCTTTAAGTTACTAAAGAATCGTATAGAATTTAAATGGATGATTGAATGTCAAGCCTTTGATGACCTCAAAGACTTCTTGGAAAGCCCGCTATTACTTTCCAAACCCATACCTAGTGAAGAGTTATACCTTTACCTCACTATCACCAAGAAAGCACTATCATCAATCCTCATCCAAGCAAAACGGTGAGAGCATAAGCCCGTATCCTATGTTAGTCAAATCCTACAGGGGTCGGAGATTAGGTAAATGAAGGTGGAGAAATTAGCCTTAATTGTGGTCATCACCGTTTGAAAGCTTTGACCCCATTTCTAGTTACACCAAATCATTATGCTAAAGAACCAACCACTTAGAGCCATCCTTTAAAAGCCTGACACCTTAGGTAGAATGATGAAATGCTCCCTTAGGCTCAATGTCCATGGAGTCTAGTTTCACCATGGAC
Source organism: Lumnitzera racemosa (assembly GCA_024138005.1). NCBI lineage: Eukaryota > Viridiplantae > Streptophyta > Magnoliopsida > Myrtales > Combretaceae > Lumnitzera > Lumnitzera racemosa. Next base: position 24,399,919 of record JAMXBC010000004.1, on the reverse strand, counting down.
ATGCAATCAAGGCATAAGTTCTCACCAATTTCATAGTAGAATATACTAAAGCAGATGAGCTATAAGTAAAGCAAGCTACACTAGTATGAACCCTCCACATTGGTGGTTCCTCCATACTAGTAGTCCAGTAAGTAAAAGGGGAGTATAAGACCAAAGGGGGAAATGATGGTCAAGTATTTATAGATAATCTAAGGCTTGCTTGCTAAGTTCACCTCATAGAAGGTCAATAAGATCCCTTGAGTAAAGAATGTAGAACCAAATAAGCTATCTAAGCTAGCCTCATCCATTGTCCCTTTGTCGTGTCACAATGACAAGCTGCTTTTCATACAGTACCTCGTGAGTGGAGCATAGAAGTGCAAGGACAAGAGATCTTCAAGATTTAGTCGAAAAGTCTCTAGCCATACCAGATGGAGCCAACTGTGGAACATTTGAAGATAGGGGCCTTACCTGAAGATCGGATAGAGGTATAAAGGCTAGCTTATGCCTCAACTAATTACAATTTGATTAACAATGTGTTGTATCGATGGGGGTAAAGCACCCTACTATTAAGATGCCTCAAGAAGTAGGAAGGTGTCTATGTTGTTGAAGAACTTAATGTAGGTCACTAAAGGGTTCGTACTCACCTACATACTTTCCCACTTTGGGATACCATACATCTTGATCACTAACAATGGAAGACAATTTGATAGTAATAGATTCAAAGAATTCTACTACAAGCTTAATATCAAGCTTCATTACACCTCGATTGCCCACCCCCAAACTACCAACTAGGTTAAGGCCATTAATAAAAACGTTCTCCATAGCCTTAAGAAGAGAGTAGAGTAAGCAAGAGATGTGCAGGATGTTGAGCTCCCAAACATACTCTAAGGATATTGTACGATACATAAGACCTCTATCGGGGAAACTCCCTTCCTTCTTACATTTAGGGCAAAGGTTGGTCTCTTAATTGAGCTAAAGCTACTGACTAGCAACACTTTGACGTCAACACCAATCACATGGCCCTACAAGCGAGCCTAAACACTATTGAAGAAGTGTGTGACATCACACAAGCTTAAACAATGACTTACAAATAATGAATAGCTTGATACTACAACTAAAAAGTGAAGCATAAGACCTTCCAGCTCAGGGACCTAATATATAGAAAGTTAGAGGCAATATGTTCAATTGAAGGATGAGGTAAGCATGCCCCTAATTGGGAAGATCTAATTTAAGTAGTAAAGGATGCATGGAAGGGTGCTTACAAGCTGGAAACCCTATATGGATAACCTATCCCCAGAGTATGGAGTGCTAATAATTTGAGGCCTTTTTTTTCCTTAGTGATGTAGCATGGTCAGAAGCATTTGTAACCATGATCACAACTAATAAAATGATGAGTTCCTTACACTAATCTCTTTTTGACATTCCTAGCTTATGTTAAGCCACAACATTGAGTCAATTCTCATCCCCGAATGCTTACCTAAGTTAGTAATCATGTTAACATTAAGGGCTACTTTGTATTGACCATCGGTCTACATTGAGCTTTCAACATCAGGTCAATTCTCATCCCCGAGTGCTTACCTAAGTTAGTAATCATGCTAACGTTACGAGTTGTTTTATACTAAGCATCGATCACCATCAAGCTCTTAGCTTTAGGTCGATTCTCATCCTTAAGTGCTTGTGCAAGTTAGTAATTGCACTAATGTTACGAGTTACTTCATATAGAGCATCGGTCACCATGGAGCTCCCAACCTCAAGTTGATTCTCATCCTTAAGTGCTTACCCAAGTTAGTGATCATGCTAATGTTATTGGCTTCTTTACATTGAGCATCGGTGCTTACCGAACTCTTAATTTTAGGTAGATTTTCATCCTCAAGCACTTGCCTAAGCTAGTAACTGTACTAACATAGCAAGCTATTCCCTACCAAGCGTCAGTTTCCACTAAGCCCTTAATGTTGGGTTGATTTTCATCACCCTAAGACGTGCTCCAAGTTTATTCATGTTTCAACAATTAGCAATCTTTCTTGTAGGGTAAAGCAAGCTAATATGAGCTCAACGAAGCTATTGTAGTCGAACGAAGGAACAAAAACTAAAGGCAAATCGAATGATTAAAACAAGCAAGTACGAATAGAAAGGAGAAATTTAATTCAAATAGCGGATAAGATTTCAGGGCTTTAATGGTCAGCATCTTGACCTCGAATGCATACAAATAAAAATAAGATTACAAAGGCCATCTCCTTGCTCACTGCTCAATGCTTGGTGCTGCCAACTAACAACTGCATTCGATTTCAACTCAGCTTCCTGTATTCAGCCTTTCTTAAAGAGGAATCACACTTAACTTCAAGTTAACCCATAGAATCCACTAGGATGGATGTGACTGCATCCCTAAGTCTTAGCCGAGCAGAGCTCTAAATCCATAGGGCCTTGGTAGCCTCAACTTCTAAAGGAAGGTCCCCATTCCACCTAGGTGAACCGACCTTCTATGGAAGAAACCTCGAAGAGATGGGGATTACTGATCCAGTTACTCCACTCAACCCTTGAGAGAAGAAGGTCTCTACTCTACCTAAATCACTCAACCTCCTGCCAATACGATATAAGGGGGGATGAGATATAATCTACTAGCCCCATATGTGTTGCCTACGAAACGAACCAGATGACTTACGGAACAGAAGACTTGCAACTGTCTCATTGAGCTCCTTTAGGTTGCCTTGGGCAAAAAGCCTAGGCAAAGAAAGAGGTCTCTTTTGCCACCATAGTCACTACCGTCATTCCTTCCCATATAAGAACTCCTAAGGCAGCACCTAAAGGTACCACTCATAGCCTCATGAAGTTGGGGGCCTCCATGGTAAAGCTATCCTAGCAAGTGATGAATGTATACCCAAGCAACCATGCTCCACCACCTACCCCTTCCTTTACCTACCCTTAATTGCTTAGGCTTTACTGAAACGAAAGAAGGTAGGACCTAGAGGCCAGTGTATACCTCCTGATCTCAACTCAACATGGAGGCCACCACCTACCACTAAGTAACTCTCTATACCTTATGATCATACTAAAGGGAATCCCTCTCGAGCTCATATACTTTCCTTTATAGCTTAATTGCTCTCAACTTTCCCATAACAAAATGAAGATGTGTGTCTACTCTCCACTAGACCTTACTACTTAAAGACATTCAAAATGTTTAGTATGGTGAGTGAAGCACCCATGTACCATTTATATAAGGGACCCAAAACATCTCCAACCATACATGTAGTACCCATTCGACGACCTAGAGGTAGAAGGAGACCAATTGCCCCTACAGAGGTGTTAATGCGCTTACAAGCAATAAATGGCTTCTAGAAAACATACTATCCAAGACGGTATATCTACCCTCTATACCTTGCTTAGGGTGCGACATCTAGGAGATCCCATAATATTAAAAGAGATATACCTAGGCTAGTATGACTTAACTAAGAGATCTTATGATGTTAGAAAAGATCTCCCTCAGTTGACTCATTGATCGAAAATGATAAGCTCAGATTGGACTATGGCCAAGCAATGCTTAAGGATTTTATTCACCCAAATGTGTCAAAGGGCTTAGTAAGAAATAAAGCTAACTAGCCTACTGAAGGAAAAAATGGCTTAATCGACCTAACAAGTAATAAGAATGCACAAATAAGGGAAGAAGTAGATTAGTGAAGAGGAGTAAGATGATAATAGACTAAACAAGTTGGGAATTTCGTTCACCAACAAATTCTTACATTGTAGATAAGGGGATCAACATCTCAACCCCCCACTGAATGTACACCAAAAGAAAACAAAAGATAGGTAGCCATCACCCAAGAAGTACATCAATAGAAAGTCAATAAAGGTTGCCTTGGCCTACTTAGCAACTAGATCTTACTTTAAAGCCTCCTTTTGCTTACCCTCCTTACCTTTGTCTTGGTTACCAACACTATCACCAGTAAAACTCTTCAAAGAAATGCCCTCCTCTCCATCCTTAGTAATGGCCTCGTCAAGTAGCTAGTCGAGGATAGATAGATCTACTTAAGGAAACTACTCATGAACCTACTTTCTAACTTCCTCAACCAAAGCATTGCTAGCAGTAATCAAGGCCTTCTCTACTAGTGAGTTGTCAATAGACTCTATGAATCTATCTCGCTTCACTTCAATAGAGAGACCTTTCCCCTTCAGTTGCTCAACCTCCCTTAAGCGAAATCAGCCAAAGCCCCCTCTAACTCCCCTTTCTTAGCCTCTACCTTTGTCAACAGCGTACTTACCTTGTCCCTAGAAGCCATAGCAAAGTCTTAAGCTTCCTTCAAGTCAGCCTTTAACTTCTCAAACTGCTCCTTCAAACCTATGTACTAGTGCTCCAAATCTCCACACATGGTAGCTAAGTCACCATACCCTTTTTACTCTTGCTCCAGCGCCTCATGGAGCCTCCTTACCTTAGCCTTCACATGACGCCTCTTTGCCTACTAATATGCACAATTGTGAGCAAGGATGAACTCCAGCATATCATTAAGCTACAATTGAAACACAACATTGGCCAACTGAACAACACACAACACTTAAGAATAAGACCAATAGTAGCTCATCTCATTTTGCCTCTAAAGAAGCTTTGCAGAAGCCTCAATGTTACTCTTATCAATAAAGAGATGCTTGAACTGAGCCTATAGTTGGTGCATTTGTTGCATGGGCCTCATTACTAAATCGGAGGATGGTTCAAGAACCTCCGACATAATAGATCACTTATCCCAATTCACCAAGGGTTAAGTATCCCCATCATTAGGGATTTTAATGGCCTAAACACCAGCATCATAAGGTGTTACCTTGGAATCCTTACGTTACTCCTCATTTTGAACTTCATCTCTCCAAATCTACTTCAAGACCTGAACACCTGCAGCCTACATGCCCTATCCCAATACCTTGTTGAGGTCGTTGCCCTATTCCCTCCATTACTTAAAGCAATAGCAATAAGAACATCACGTGCTACATCCTTCACCACCTTAACAACAATTAGCTGCCTATTATCCTTCTTCTTCTTCTTACTTTTTTTAGAAGGGGGTTAGGAAGTCTTCCCTTCCCCCTCTATTATAGACTACTTCCTCTTCTATCCGACTGCCTCCATATTCTCCATCCACCTTACTTGGACACTAAGTACTTTGCTTTCACTCTCTTAAAAGCTAATTGCATAGTTGTAAAGGAAACAAGAGATCAAATTAACAAATAAATGTAACAGCACAATTACACTTACTACTCTGGAGATGAGTGGTGCGGTAAATACCTAACCACACTTCCTCGATAAGGATTAGGATATACTTGTATTGAACTTAAACAACTGCCCACCCTCAACATACTTCCAATAGATGGAAAGTAGGTAAAGTTTCTTCGACCTCATAAGGTCCAATAGCTTTATGCTTGCCTTAGTATCTTCAGCCTCAAGGCCATCCAATAACTTACCCTGAATTGGTACAGTCCAATTCGCCTAGAAGTTTGATTGCTTAGAGGCTAGCATATGAAAGACGAACTCCTTCCAATTGTCCACTTTGTTTAGTAGCTTATTAAAATTTTTCAACACCCTACCTTAATCAACAACATACAACCAACCATCAAATGATCACTTCACATGGTAGAGGTATCTAAACAGATAAACTATTGGCCTCTATAAGATCCATAAGCTCAGTGCCTCAAAGGCAACCAATTGAGCCTACTTGTTCACATTAAGACTCCTAAGGGCAATCTCGAAGTAGTTAAAGAACTTGACCAAAAACTCAGAAAAATGTAGTTGTAGTCCTAGCTTGAATAATTTTGCATACATGCAAAATAACTACTTACTTGCTATTTCAAATGCCCTCTCCCTGGTCACAGGTACCTCTACTTACCAATCAAATACGTTGTTAACCACCTAACTGACCAACCACAACTTCTCCTCATCTTCCTTGAAGAATACACATATATAAGCCTTATTGTTGCTGTTGGTCATATGCAATGCCTCCTCCAACTTCTCTTCCTCCCTATCAAGGCCATAAGTGTCACAAGGCTTCCCCTGTACCCATTGCCTCCTCTTTACCTATGTTAAAAACACCCCATCACTATCACCACCCACCATTACCGTTGTTTAAGGGGGATTAGGGTTACTACCCCCTTTGCGGACTATTTGCTTGTAGTCCTTGATTACTTCTCCAGAAATTGAATCGCACAAGGAGTCACTTTGATGATCTAATGAACCCTGATTGGTCATCACTGATTATGATCGACAAAGAAAAATAAAGATGGCTAAAGAAAGGTTAGCTAGGGAGACAGAAATTTAGCAATCTACCCTTAGTTTAGCAATGCAATGTATATAATGAAGTATGGACCACTCCATTATATAGATAGCTAGAAGGGGAAGGAGCACGTACCCACTACAAGATGCACACCAAATCTCAGTCACCCACATATCTCATTCTACCAATCAAGGGCCTTGATCATCTCATACTCATAAATCACTAATGTAGTGTGACATGAGAGCACCCTACACGTACATTCACTTCTAAGGAAATTATCCATGCACACCATACTTCCCAAAGAAGCCATCATAACGCCTCAAACAATCTAGTAATCACATTAGCCATGTCGAACATCATAGTGGACATCACCAAAGGTGTTAGATATGACGTTACCAAGCTTCCTTATTCTTAGCTGAAGCAATCTCACCTTGATCCAACCGCTTTATCCTAGTTACTCTTCTTATGTCCTTCATGCTAAGGAGAGTTAGGGGAAGGGAAGGTGTGCAAGTGTTAACACCCAGTTCTCGCCTAGCTACAACCCAACTCATAGGCCAACCCTTGATGACACATTAACGAGAACTTAGATGAGCGCTCATCCTCTAAGAATCTCAACTTACCCGAAATGCCCCCATTACGAATGCCCTAGCGACCCATCTTATGGGACCCCCTCTAAGCATCAAGCTCGTTTTTCCATGCTCTCTTAACTCGAGCACAGTAGGTGAGGATGTCCCATGAGCCCAAGCAAGGATACTCTTGTCAACTTACGAGTCGCAACTTACCCCTTAGCAACCCATCTAGAGAAGCTTGCCATTGAGCATCGAACCTATTAAGCCATACTCTCCCAACTTAAGAACGACCAGTGAAGACCTTCCCCATAAGCCCAAATGAGAACATTCTTGCAACCCACCAAGGCTTGGCTCATCCTTAGCTAAGTATTCGTAGGACACCTAGCTTCCTATCTTCTCTTTTGTCTTTAGCTTCGATACCTAGCTATAGCTCATTAATTGCCATCTAACATCTAGGTACAACCAGTATACCCGATAACTCTTGAAGATGGGAAACCCCTAGATTGAAGACATGGTTGATAGCATCGTTGTGGCCGATTGCCTCCTAAAAACCACCCTATCTGCTCTACAATGCATCTTGCCTATCAACTCCCAATACAAGTGAACTCTAAACCATTACGTATCAAAGTAATCTTGTCCCTCTTCCATTATAAGTGGTACAAGAAGCCTTTAGGTAAGGGGATCTTCTTTTTCCCTTCTTCAGACCATTAGATCTTTCTCTCCCTTTAAGACCCATTCATATGAACACACATTAAGGGAGCATAACCTACAAGGGTCTCGGTGCTCAACCGTTTCAATCTCTCTTCCGCTTTTTCCTTCTTGTCAATTTAAGCATTAGAAGGCCTTTATGGTCATACCTCTAAGGGGCTCTTTATAAGTATAAAGTATAAGGAACTAGCCTAACTGATCTTAAGGCCTTGAATTGGCCCATCCGAGCTTAATCGATTTCATACTATCTTTAGTTGATTCATCTACTATTGAGATAATCTAAACCTAATCTCATAGTTTGGTTAAAAAAAAAATTGAATATAAAAGAACCAATTCAGTTCACACTTCGAACAAAAATCTTAAATGTTAAGGAGAAATGAAAGGGGATGAATAAGAAATGAAAAATTAAGCTTGGTGCTTATGCTTTCATATCTAGATTTAAACATAAGTATGCGTTTAGAAGTTTAAAAAGTTAGGAACTAAAGTGATGGTGTTTGATATAGGGGATTTAAATGGGTACATGTGCATAAAATGACTAATCTATGAGAAACTTTCGCATTATTAAGTTGGTATAAATATAAGTTGTATGACTCATGTAAAAATATAATTCTTTTTTATTTTTCTTTTACCTTTAATTGTTCAATTTCATTTTTAATTTTTTTAAACCTGATTTATAATTCAATTTAGTCTAGTTTGATTCATGATTCAATCAGTTTTTACCTAGCCTTACCTATAACCATAACTCCATAGATAGTCCCAACAAAATGTTTAATATGTTAATGTTATATTATATGATCAAATGATAGCAAGATTGTGTAATAATACTTTAATTTTAAGTTCTCACAAGTCTATACACTTTGTTCTAAAGAACTAGATGTTTGTTCTCTTCTGTGTCTTATGAGTGAAAATCCATATCTTGTAAACTACTACCTTGGTTAAATGAAATGTGGAATGTATAGCTGATGTTTAACATTTAATTTGCAAAGAGTGTATGTGAAAAAGATAAAAATTGTGCTTTGAAATCAAGAACTCCATGAAAGAGAGATGAATCTAATGTTGATAAATGAATGCTCTATTTATGTTCTGTTATAGATAGTACTGTTACATGGCCAAAGATTGAAGAGAATCATTTATACAATTATACAATTTAGAATTAAAGAAACTGACTTACACATGACTAACTACCTAACATACATATGGACAAAATACATAAACTAGACTAAAGATCAGGCCTTCACATCTCTCATTAAAGTTGAAGCTTCTTGTATGCCCAACTTGGAATAGATGAAGCACAATAATGACGTAGCAAAAGCTTTGGTAAATATGTCTATTAACAAAACTCGTGATGACACATGAATGATTTTAAGAAAGTTAGTTGTAACTTGATCGTGAGTGAAATAAAAATCTATGTTAAGTTGTTTAGTACGACTATGTAAAAAAGGTTAACAAGCAATTTGAATTGCTGACTTGTTGTCAATAGGAAAAGATATTGGCATGGAAACATCCACCTTTAAATCTTTAAGGATGTAAGATACCTAAAGCTAACTCCCTAGCTATAGAAGCCATGCTATGATATTCAGCCTTACTTATTGATGTAGATACTATCCTCTAACTTTTGGTTTTCTAAGAAATCAAAGTAATCATAAATAGAACACAATAACTTGACAATGATTTCTTACCCATAAGAGAAGAGCCCCACTTGACATTCAATACCTAACAAGATTTAAAGAATTGGAAGAAAAGTAAAATAAGCCTAATGAAATGGTTTCTTTTAGGTGTTAATGTACATGAAACAAGGCACTTAAATTTTTTGTCATTGAAGGAGTAAGAAACTAATTGAGAACATGCATTACATAACACTAAGCCATATCAATTAGATATAATAGTTTAGTCACAAGTTTATAATAAAAAAGTTATGTTTTCAAGAACTTCCTTTAAATTATTAAAAAGATGAAGACTAGTAGGTAATAGAAGATGAATTAGTTTAGCTGTTGTTAACCTAGTAGCTTAAAGAATATTAAGCAAAAATTTTCTTTGATTGAGCAAGATACCTTGATGCATATGACATATCCAATACCAAGGAAAAATTAAGCACGTTTGGGGTCATTAATGGTAAATGCTTAATCAAGATCTCATTCAAGTGACAAAATAAATGACTCATTTGTCCCTGTAAGTAACATGGTCTATACATATGGCAAAAATACCAAAAAACAATTAGAAGAATCACTTGTAAAGAGAGAATAATTATGCATCAACTAGACAAAATTATGAGCAATAAGAAACCGACACAATTCAATATTCCACCTTTTTTAGGCTTGTTTCAAGCCATAATGTGACTTGTGCAATCAACATACTTGATTTGGTTAAGCAATAGAGTACCCTTCAGGTGGTAGTAAGTACATTTCCTCATCAATATGCCCACGTAAGAAGGCATTATTGATGTTTACTTGATGAAGGCCAATCCCTTGCAATACAATGGTAACCAAAATTCGAATTGATCTTAATTTTGCAATTGGAGAAAATGTTTCATGATAGTCTACTCTTTTAATTTGATTGTAACCCTTAGGAACTAGCCTAGATTTATAGTATTTAATGGTACTATTGGGTCTAAACTTAATTTCTTATACCTATTTAGAACCTATTACTTTCTTACCCTTAGGCAATATAGTAATTTCTGATGTGTTATTAATCTTGAGAACATTTAGCTTCTTTTGCATGGCATGAATCCACTTTTGATATTTATAAGCTTTTAGATAAGAAGTTAGTTCATTAGTAGATAATACATGTGACATAGTCTAAAAGTAAGTGTTTAAAGCTATTAGAATCAAACATAGGACAAGGAATAGGTGTGTTGTGATTAGAAGATGCATAATTGGTGTAAATAGAATGAAGCTAATCATATGACCAAGCAAGTGGTCTATGCTCTTTAGATGATCGATGAAGAGGAAGAGTTAGAGCTAAGGGAATAGATGAACCAACATGTTCAGAGGAGTGGAATTAGAACGTAAAATAGAAGAATTATAAGTAGTTGGCAAATTGGTGAAGGAAACATGCTGTTTAGATATAATATGCTATTGATGTACAATAAATGAATCTTGTTGAGATGAATTGAATTTCCTGAAAGGAAACTCCCTTTCAAAAATATAAATAAACAAGTCATGGATATGAAGGATTTATTTTGCAGTGAGATCATATGTCTTATAGCCTTTTGTCCATTCAAATAGCTAAGGAACAAGCATTTAGTACCTCTATGCTCAAATTTATTTTTCAACAAGAGTGTATTTAGCTATATAACAAAGTCATCCCATAACCTTTAGGTATGTACAATTTAGTGGTTTCCTAAAGAACACTTTATAGGGTGTTTCCCATCTTGAAAAAGACACTAACATTTTATTGATGAGATATATAGTTATTAATATACTCTTCTCCCAAAATTCTTTTGGTAGGCTTTCTTGAAAACTATAAGCATGAGAAATGTCTAGTAAATATCTATGTTTTCATTCTACTTTCCTATTTTATTGTGGAATGTGAACTATGGTAATGATGATGTCAAATTCTGACGCTATTGAATAATGAAGAATAGGCTTTTGACACCAACTCAATACTATCCTCCCTTTGAACAATTTTAGGATTATAAAAGAGATGACTCAAGGCATACTCGAAATAATTAGCTAGAACAGGTGGTACTTGAAACTTATGATTAAGTGAGTACATATTGAAAAATCAACAACAATTGTCAAAAAGTAACTTGTACTAGAAATGGTACAAATGATAAGGACCCCATAAATTAATATGAGAAAGATGGAAAGGAAAAGATGAATGATGATTGCTTATATCAAATGAAACTTTAGCTTTTAACAAACATCATAAGTGAAATAATCAAAGTCAACATTACCATAACCATTCAAGTGTTTTAATATTGAATTGGAAGTATGTCTTAGTCTTGAATGCAATAGATAGGCAAGATCAACTTTATTATAAGAATGACTATTGCATGACAAAAACTAAACAAACTGATTTTCAAGAGAGTAAGAGAATAGTGAAACATCTAGTTTCATGCGGTACAATTCGTGTTACAAATGAGTTATTGCGATATGCCTATTATTTTGGTCTTGTAATTCACATGAAGAATAGTTAAAATTTGCATGTCTTTTCTAGTTAAAAAAAAAGAGTAAATTTATTAAGTAAAAGTAGATTCTAGGTATAATTAGGGTCATGAAGAACATTGTGAATTGTAAATGATTGATTGATATCAATTGAACATGTTTTATGAACAATTTTGGTATTTCCATATGGTAACTTTACTTGAATGGGATGATAAAATGTATTGATTGTAGAGTAGAGAATCAAAATGTGTCATGTGATTTGTGGCTCATCGTCAACTACCTAAGAACCTTTCTTATTATTCATAGCAATAAGACAAGAATAGGAATGAAAAGTACTTACAAGATGAGCAATGTTGATAACTGATTCTTCTTATGGCTATTAGGTCTTCATCAGTCTCACATTTCTTAGCAAAGAAAGTGCAACTTGTCTTGATCATTATGAAATCCCCTAGTTGCTACATTAAAACACTCACAACATGATCAAAGATGTACTTTCAGATTAAGTACACTTAAATTTATTAGCAAACCCCCCTGATTTAGTATTTCACATGATTTTCTTTCCTTTATATCAATCAAGATATCCTATGATTTGAAAACAATTTGCTACAACATATCCCTTTTCCTTATAATGCTTATAATAACGCCTCACACCACTTGCATTTTTGTTTCTCATTCCTTCACTATTTCCTTTTGTTATCTTGCTCTTACTTATGTAAAAGGCTAACATCTCTATTTCACTAGATAAAGAGGAGGTTACTTGCCTCCATTTCTCAATTTACTACACTTGATAAAAAGGCCTTAATAGCACTAAGCAAAGGTTCCATTAATAAGATATGATTTCTCACACTTTCATGAACTCCATTTAACCCCATTCAAATTGCATAAGGTTGTATTGTGATTCAAAATATATCATTTTCTCCTTAAGTCAACATGTACAATAATCTATGGGACCTCAAGTGTAGGTTTGGTATACATTTAGTACTTGAAGTTTACCCTAACACCTTTGCATTTTGTTGAAATATATGTCCATAGTTTAGTTTGCTTGCTTCATGTTATATATCTTGTGTTGATGTTGAAAAACTAATGGTTCATTACTTTCACCATATTGGTAATTTATTTCAATTTACAGACCTTTAGTTGATTACACATGCAAAAGATTCTAAGAGAATCATTGTTCATTGAATTTAGAATCTGGCATTACACTATACACCATGATATCGTATCTAGTCCACTTGATTAAATTAAGCGAATTGTCATTTGGTTTAGTGATACCTTCATTGGTAAAACCTAATTTCATTTTATCTCCTAATTTAATTTTGATTGAAGGACTCCAATTCAAATCATTTGTTCCATTGAAAACAATATTCCTTATTATCATAGTAGGACTATCATAATTCAAGACATACAATGGATCCACATCCATTCGATTTATTTCTAATTAAGTTTTGGTTTAAATTCAATGGAACAGCCATTATATGGATAGTGATGTACTCGAAACACAATTAAAGATGAGAAACTAGTGCTTGTGCCTTGACATCATGTGAAAAAGAAAAAAAAATTGTGCTTTGAAATCAAAAACTCCCAGAAAAAGAGGGTAATTTGATGTTGATGAATGTTTGCTTTGTTGTATTCTATTAGATTTAGTACTATTACATAGCTAAAAATTGAATTGAAGTAATTATACAATGAAGAACTAAAGAAACTAACTCACACGTAACTAACTACCTATTAGACACTTGCAACTATACAAAATAAATAAACTAAACTAAAGATCAAGTCTTCATAGTATGCTTATCAAATATGCAAAATTCATGATTGTTCATGATTTGTTCGTGCCTTTCTTGTTCTGTGCATATTCTTAAGTGAATTGTTACGCTGCTTCATTGATAAATTCACATCAATGATATAGACTTATTAGTGTTGTTCATGAAACAACATGATATCTCTTAAATTGTGACTTGTAGATGTTCGATGAAAGTCGTAGTGCGTTTTAGATGCTATAGTTTTGCTTCCCTTCATTTTTCTAACAATAACACGAAGAAACATTCTTGTGCTCCCTTCGGAAGTGTAATAGAATCTTTCTATGATTACTACACAAAAGCTTTCATCCTAAAATTTGTTCACGGAGCAAAAATCCTTAAAAGGTAGTGAACTCGAGTCATATAATTATTTTCCATGTCTTGTTCATATTTTGTGTTTATTGATTTTTTTTTTATTAATAGCAATACAACCAAGTAATATATGTATATTTTTGTGCAACATAGAGCGAGAAATAAAATGTGAAGAGACTATATACGATACTATATGCAACTTAACTATAAACATAGAACTTTACCTATATGTAATATAATGTAATATTATTATTATAATCATATGAAAATGCGTTAGAATCTAACTATATGTCATAGTTTCAGATTTTGAGAGTTTTTACCGTATATAAATATGAGACATGTAAAAGATCTATATAAACATACGTACATTTAACAAATAATGCATATACTCTATGTATTTATACAATTCATTTATATTACACAGGAAACTTTCAACATAAACGTGTCTATACGTATATTAACGAATATCTTAAAGATCTAATGTGTCATTTAGTGACCATGAATTGACAACAATATAGTTACAGTTCTCACAGAACATATAACTAAAGATGTCCATGTTATATTTTAATATGTGACAATACCATTACATATATGTTTAACATGTAATGCACACAATATCTATCGATATAATTCTTTATATAGCACGTACAGATTGACATATACAATAAAGTAAGAATAACTTGTAACGTATATGATACAACAAGATTATAACAAACAATTTATGCAATTACATAATGTTTTTAATATATTAGAGTACAAAAATCATTGAGCATATGTTACAATGTAAAAAATTAATATGTTTTGGCACATTGCATTTTTTTTTTTTTTTAATATGGATATCTACATTCACAAACAATAATAAACAAACAATTTCTCATAAGGATATAAGTTTATAAAGTTAATCATCATCTTTCTATATATAAATTTCGTCATGAACTTTAATGAAACATGCTACTTTGCTGTTTTTTGACTATATTAAGGTACATACTAAAGGAGAAAGGAAGTACTATTTGTTTTACCCCAAGAGCCAAGAGTAGAAGTTCAATTAATTTTCAATATGGGTAATTGCGAATAGATGATTTACGTTGACTAAATAGACTTGAATGGTCTTTTAGGAAAATCTAATTGTCGTGATAAATTTTTCTGGGAAAACTTCTTTCAACATTTGTGGAGAGAAAAAAGGGAAACACACATAACTGTATTACTATACCTATAAATATTACATTAGTTAGTGTAACACAAATGAATTTTCATTCGGTCCCAAAATCACCATGAATCTCTTGTTGCATGACTCTCCGAGAAGTATTCTCGTCCTTGGAATTCCTTCAACCTATTATTGCATTCATGTTGTGGGATTAGATTCATTGTCCTTTCCTAAACATTCTCTTTAGCCAACCTGACAATGGCTGCTGATCTTCTGGATTTTTCTCTCTAAACCATTTCCCATTAAGAAAATAAAAAAAAAAAAAAAAATAGGGCAGGATGGCCTCATGGAGCCCTTCTTCTCCCCAACTACTCCTCGGCCTCCTGTCTACCGTCCTTTTGCTCCATTGCCACCCCTACATCGCCAATGCTGCGGTGATCACAAACAATGGCATTCACCACCATACCCTCATCCGGAAACCATCACAGGATGTCCCGGTCTTCCGTGAGGCCCCAGCTTTTCGCAATGGGGAAGCTTGTGGATCCCCAGATAAGGCCACAATCCATGTTGCAATGACCCTTGACTCAAATTACCTCAGGGGCACGATGGCAGCTGTTCTGTCCATTTTGCAACACTCGACCTGTCCTGAAAACTTTGCATTTCATTTCATTTGTGCAAGGTTCGAGCCCGAGGTTTTCTCTAACATCAACTCCACATTTCCCTACCTCAATTTCAAAATATATCGCTTCGACTCTAGTAGGGTACGTGGAAAAATATCAAAATCTATTCGACAAGCCTTAGACCAACCTCTCAATTATGCAAGGATTTACCTCGCGGATATGATCCCTACCCATGTCAAACGGGTCATCTATCTCGATTCTGACCTAGTTGTTGTAGACGATATTGCAGACTTATGGGAAGTGGATTTAGAGGACAAAGTTGTGGCTGCTCCGGAATATTGCCATGCGAATTTCACCAAGTACTTCACGGATTTATTTTGGTCGGACGGGAAGCTGGCTAGCACATTCGATGGAAGAAATCCATGCTATTTCAATACGGGTGTAATGGTGATGGATGTGGATAAATGGAGGCAGGGAAGGTATACACAGAAAGTAGAGGAATGGATGGCAGTGCAGAAACAAAAGAGGATATACCATTTGGGGTCATTGCCACCATTTTTGCTTGTTTTGGCAGGTAATATTAAGGCAGTGGATCATAGGTGGAACCAGCATGGTCTAGGTGGTGACAATCTTGAAGGGAAATGCAGGGCTCTTCATCCTGGTCCCATTAGCCTTCTCCATTGGAGTGGAAAAGGGAAGCCATGGTTGAGACTGGATTCAAGAAAGCCATGTACCGTGGACTATCTCTGGGCACCCTATGACCTATATCGTCCACCACATCACTCTCTGGAGGAATGAAATTGAATATTCTCTAGGCAAGTTTGAAATTTAACCAAACCACATGTATTTTGATTGGGGAGAAATATCATAAAGGTGGATGGTGCAAAGATATTTGAGAATTTGAAAAGTATTTTAAATCTACTTTTATTGGATTTTGATTGAATTGACTAGATATTTTTCATCAGAATAGGATTGTGTAACTGTATTTTGCTGCTATTAATTTACATCTTCTTTACTATATATGGTGTTAAGAAAATATGACTGCTTGACAAAACATTTACAAACTCATCACAGTGTGCAAGCTGAGGAAAAAAGGAAAGGAAGAGAAAAGAAAAGACAAAGACATCATGATGATGGTAGTAGTAGCACTAGAATAACTCACAATCGATTTTTTTCCCCTCACTGTGACCGTTGATTTTCATTTCTCATAATTTTCTATTATTACAATTTCTCGTGTGCATGTCAATTTGATTTGAGAAAGTGGAGACTGCTTTTAGGCTGATAGGGAAAATTACAAACAATAACATGAACATTTGGGATCAAGTTTATATAGAGTATTGAATGTTTTAATAGTTCAAACAGGGGATGAAAGTTATATGAGTGCACGACATTATATTTAAATAAACAACGAAACGATGAACAGGTATATAAATATATTGTGTATTTAACAATTAATATTCTGCACTGCAAGGATCTTATAGTATTATACTAAAGTCATAACATCATCCTATATTTCTATCACTTTATATAACATTAATTATTCATTTGAACTACTAAAAAATTCCATCCCTTTAGTTAAACTTGGGGCCCTAAAAATTCATCTTTTGATATGTAATTTTTCTATTAGATTCTTACGCCTCTAACAATGATTGATTTCTTTCCGACAAATACATTTTCAATTTAGCTAATCTTAATAAAATTAATGTATATATTGAAGGAAAGATTTTGTTCCCTTTAGCCTTTATTTGGTAAGAGGGTTTCTTCGGAGAAAGAATATTATCATGCTTTAAAATTAAAGGGTATGGCTAGTCCATCACATGTCTTCGTCATCTGGTAAGGGAATGTAAAGTTCAGATGCTACGTTTTTAAATGTAGTTGAATTCCCCTTTTTAACTTAAAAACAAAAGTCCACAGAAGAGGCGAGCAATAATGCCAACAAATAACTATCTAGTAAGCAAATGATAATATATTAACTCCCATACGTTCTATTATATACTAGGTGCAACAACCATAAGTTCGGTTTTAGTATCTTTTAGGTGAAGCAAGCATCATCCTGAGGTTTGGAATGCTCAGATTCTAATAGTAGAAATATATACATGCATAAATATTCTCCCTCTCCCTCTCTCTCTATATGTGTGTGTATGAATGTGGGTCATGTCATCCTCTCACCAAAACCAAATGTAGTTCTTTCATATTAGTTTTATTATTAATATCGACCACTAAGCTGCTGACCTATTGCAATCATCCACAATGACATGTTTCGCTCCACAGACCAGACACACGACAGCGGTCAGCCATGTCGATAGTACTGTTATTTGCTTATGTCGGTTAGAGCCTAAATTATAGATTACAACATCTCAAATGTTTGCCCCTCTGGAGGCCCACGACATGCAGTCCATGACCACTTATTTGGAAATTCAACATCAGCTCAATCATAAGTATTAATCACCGATTATTTATGACTGGATAATATTATATTCATATTTCTTTAATCCTACGCAAGAATCAACAAACATACAAAGTAGTCACTTCTAAATTTATTTTAATTCATTATTTAGATTTAAGGATACAAGCCACTCATGAGTTATATGTAATGTTCCATATGAATGAACCGTGAATAAAGTTCTTTATAAATTGCTGGAGATATTGATTATTAGTATATAAGGCATTTACTAACTATAAGTTTTTAGGCCAAACAATTGAGATTGACTTATTAGTATTTGCTAATTTGATTACTATCTATATTTAACCTTTAGTATTATAAATGACATTAGAGTCAGCCTCTTACTAATAGGTATTCTACGTAGGAATGGCTCAAAAGGGAAAAAGATCCGAACCATTTGTAAAGTCTCATGATAAGAACGTTGTTTGTTTAGGAAAGGAGGAAGATTATGGTATCCCATGTGAATGCATTGTGGATAGAGTCTCATATGAATTGTGGCAAATGTTGAACATATATAGCTAAGTGGTTAAAATAAATTCATTAATGTTTATTAATTTGATTATTAACTACATTTAGGCCGAGAAATCACACTATCAACTCGCTTTAAGCTTAACTTTACTTACACTCAATTTGTAGAAAAGTTAAGCACGAGCTCAAAAGAAAGCTCGATTATATAAACAAGCTGAGCCTAAACTGCCATTTATACTTATGAGTTGGCTTATTTATATCATTAATAAGTAGGCTTGTGAACTACATATATGTATTATATAAATAAAGCCCCAAAACTAATATCTATAAATATATATATGTATATCATAATATGAGGTAATATATATTATATAATACATGGTCTAATATATGTTCATTATAGACTCATTTCTTAATTCATATATTTATTCATTTATATATTTACCATCCTAAGTTTAACTTTATTTCATAGTTGTACAACTACATATAAACTAAGTTGCTTGTGAGTTACTTAAATCAAGCTTGCTTTATGCTCGGTTGGACTTGAGCCTAATTTGTAAACGATCTAAGATTGAGTTTAAAATAAAACCGATTTATTTAAATATGCTAAACTCGAGCATGTAATTCTCAGACTTAGTAGAAACTCACATTGCTCAAACTTGATAATTTTTTTAAGAAGTCAAGTTTGGGCCTTCAAAGCTCGGCTTGACTCAATTTGTTTGTAGATTTATTTAAATTATCATGAGACTTTAGGAAATATTTTAACAAACTTTGGGTTAGCTTAGAATAAGATTTAACAAGTTTTCATGAATAAGGCAACTAAATAGAGAAAATCATCAACTGGATTACATTCTAAACCAACCTAATTGACCGAGTAAGTAGGGTGGTCAATGATATCATAAGCATGGCGTACCATCTTATGAATCCAGCAAAATGAATTACAGCAAAATGAATTACGGCACAATAGTGTATTTATAATTGTATTTGTTCTTTTATGTCTAAATACTCCAAAACACAATGTAGGGTCTAACTCATGATCTTGTAGATTAATTTAATTAATTTGTCTCCAAAATTCTAATCGCAACAAAATTTTAAGTTGTTCCTAAAGATTTTCTATTTCGCAAATAGAACGGTTGTTCTAATTTCACTATGTTACTCATCTTTTTTAAGGATTTTGAAGTCCTCAAGATTTTATATTGTGATCAAATTTGAATTTAAGCATCCTATTAATTCCATATCGAATTTCCTTATAATTGGACCCCATAATTTAAAGTTATTTTTCAAATTATCTTCTTAAGGTCTTCTAACTTTATATCAATCTCCTTCATCGGAGTTTTACAATTTCGCTTCATGATTCCCTAGTTTGTTGATAATTAAGTTAGCATTTTAGATATTTCTTTTATTGATACAAGAATTTCAAACTTGTATTACATTTTTCCATTAAGATTTTCGTGTTTCCAATTTCACTTGCTTGTTCCATAACTCAAACTTTATTATTCTAAATTGAATTGACTTTCAGGTTCTAACGAATGATATGAATTTTGGGCTTTTGAAATTTAATTCTAGTTTCTATGTTTTCTGAAGTCTAAAACGATTTGGCTTTCCTATTGTTAAGCTCTAAACAATTTTCTAAGGTCTGAACTCATTTTTAAATTCATGATAAATTTTCTTAGTTTTATAATACTAGCAATGATACACCCATATTGCGTATAAAAATTTAAATCTATTAAATGCTTAAGATCTCGCAATTATATAGTTGACAAAGTTGCATTCAAGAAACTTAAAATATCAAATATTAAAGATCATCTATAGATTCATTATTTATCACAATATTTCATCTACAAGGAAAAATCCATATGGGAAAGCATATGTAGCCGACGAATGTATCAAAGTAGCCTATCGTTTACCATAGTGCATCATTTGCTAGTTGTTAATTAAAGGTAAATTGTATGTTAAATTGTTTTTGAATATATTTAAACTATATTCTAAGTATATAGGTATATACTTGAGAATTATTCATTGTTTTTTGCCAAAAAAAAAAAATTAATAAAACATAAGTGTTTGTTATGGGTTTGTATAGCCGTTATTCTCAACTTTTCAATGGGAACAATGATTGCCATATAAAATGTAGTATAAAGGATTTCTTTTGCCAAATCAATTACTCAGGAAATTGCATTGTAGACAAAAAAAATCATGAGATGTCAAAAATAGTGTTTTATACATTACTTAAAAGTGTCTTAATATCAGCAATTTATGAAAAGAGACAGTTTAAAACACTTCATCTCATATGCTTATGTAAAAAATTTCCTTCTCTCTCGTTTTGTTTTACAATTAAGTCATTCATTTTTGGATATATAAGCAGGTTTGTGAAAATTTTTCATCTAAATGTATAATGCACATAATGACTTTTATAGCTCTAGCTAGATGCGAGTAAGTAAACAGTAGAATATATATATATATAATTTACATATGTAATAAATTTAGACTCACACTATTTAATAAACTAATAAAAAAAAAGTAATGTGATACACCTAAAGAAAAAATAATTGAAAAAAAGAAAATGGCTCCACATTCTTTTGTGATTCTAATGACAAACACCTAAATCTCAAAATTTTTGTAAACCCAAGCAATCATTGCAATTTATTGAACTTTCTGCTATTGTACCTAATGCAAAAGTATTAAAATAATACACACAAACACGTAATGAAGAAAATGCTCACCTACTTTATATTTGTCTACAATTGATGCCCTATTTATCTCTCTAGTGTTATAATTATCATCATTTCATTTTAATTTTCAAATGCAAATGCAATCATCAATAATCATATTTATTTTCATAAATCTCATGTTAAATTGCTATTTGCAATTTTCAATTTACATTTATAAGAAGAAAAAATTTAGTTATGTATGTAAAACCCTCAAAATTCACTAAAAGAAAAAAAAATAACAAGGAGAATGACAATCAAATGATTACTAGGAAAGTCTTAAAAACGTTAGGTGGATATTTAAGAAGGGAATAAAAATAAGGACAAAAGAAAATAATTTAAAGATGCTTACATTAAAATAGTGAGCTTTTAAGCCTAAAGGTAATTTTGGAAGATAAAGAAATATTATAAAACCTAGTTATAAATAGCCCCTATTGACCTAATAGCTATCTCCTTTTTCTATTGGTAGTAGCATAACCTAACTACTATAATGGTGCAAAGAACTCAAGTAAGGATTTCATGTTTAAAAAGGTAAGGTGTAATTTTTTTGAAAGAATCATGTAAGATTTGGATATAACTAAGGGATTTGGATTTATTATGGTTTTCCTCTCTCCTTTCAATACTCACTTAGTGAATCTAGCAGTTTACTCTCTAGGAATCTAGTGGGTACATGAAGTAGGTAAGATCTCTCCTTCTCAATTGCATCGTTCTAATTTACAAATTATGATTCTATGCTATTTTAGAGGATGATGCAATACTATAAAGAAAAATAGTATTGAAGGGGAAAAATTGAAAGTTTTTGTAATAGCATGGAAAAATATTTTAAAAATCAAGTGTATTTTGGTCATTTCAAGGATTTATTAAAACCTTACCCCTTCAGTAGCCTCCTTTATTTAAAACCCTAATCTTTACCAAATAAAGACTAATCCCATCCCTTTTTGTGTGCAAAAAAATAGAGTAACCTCAAAACCAAACCTAAAGAGGAAGGTCAACACTAAATTCATGTCAGATCTTCTAGCATCTTAAAATCCTTTGTTTCTTATTAATCCTAACTTGTTCTTAAGGTTTTTTAATTCAAGATTTTAAGGTAAGTTTCTTAGAGGTTAACTTGAGTTAACTTATTTCCCAACTTAATACCTTATTTTAGAGAAGTTATGCTTGAATTTTAGTGAGAGCTAAATCTAAAACAAATGGTTATTTGTAGTTATTGGTGGTATCTAGCCTCATTATCAAGTTTCTCTAAGTATTTGATTTCATTCAAGTAAGTTCTACTTTTTTTTTATTATTTTATTTTTGGGTTACAAGAGGATTGTTAGAGATATATAGGAAGGATTGAAGTTTGTAATTAGGTATAGGTAGAGTTTTGGGGCTAGAAATTGTTGAAAAACTTGATTACATTCATGTGTTTTTCAAGTTTAAAAGTTAGGATGAAGTTGGAGATTGTTTGTTTTGTTTTCGAGTGAACTTATTCTACAAAATCATAGAATAGGCTACTAACATCTGGACTCCTCTACTACTAGCGTCTAGATGCCAAACTTTTGTTAAGAGTTTATTCATGGCATTCGGATGCCACTCTCTATAGCATATGGATGCGCCTCCACCTCGGTTCAAAATCCCTTTGATTTTCAAAGCTTTTTCCAACCTTTAATCACCTAACTAAGTCTTGGGATAATTACAATGGAGGAAATCAAGGGGGTTCAATGTTGAAACCAATTAAAATCAAGGAAAACATTTTAGTATAAAATTAAAATAAGAGATCCATTAGGCTACTGTTATAAAACCATTAATCCGAGCTGACGTGGCATATGAGACTAAACACTTGTGCAATGATGACGTGGATTGAAGCCAAATGAAGTTGGATTTCCTTAAAAGATTCAACCAAAAAAAAAAAAAAAACAAAGAAAGAAAAACCGAAATCTAAAACAAACTAGAATAAAGGCAGATAGTGCAAAATTGATAATGAATTTCATTACATAAAAACCTTGATAAATCCAATGAGAAAATTGAGAATTTAAGTAAGGAAAAACCTGATGGTGACAGCAATGATAAGCTAGTTAACGTAATCATTCCTAGAAGGAAAATCATAATTGTTGTAGCCTTAAGTGTAGAAGCTAAGGAATCTTTCCAATAGGTTAGTGAGACCAAAATGATGAGCCACAAAGAACTTGAAATGAATATAATGCTTCATCGCTTGATTGACAAGGTTAGTGGTTTGATTAGTTTAGATGCATAACCAATTAATCTTAAGTTAAAATTTGTACGTAGATTTACATTTTACTGTCTTGAAATTTTAACAGTTAATCGATGGCTTGCTCCATTTCAAGTTGACATCTTTCTACAACTGCAAAGATAGTTATAAATGATGTGAGGTTTTATGTCTTTCATCAATTAATTCATATCTTGCTTAATATTTATTTACATTAGTGAAAGAAAGTTGTAGATAGATGTAGGTTTTTTGGTTTCATACTTTATCAAATGGTTCGTATGTTGCTCAATTTCAACAACATAAAGAATTCGTTCATTGTTTATGTAAGTCTCCGAATGTTATATCAAATAGATTTTATTCCATGTGAAATTCATTTTCACTTTTCCACATCTGCCTTTTATTTTAATTTGTTTCACATTTTGGATTTTTGTTTTTCTTTCTCCCAATCGACTCTTCTAAAGAAATCTAACTTCATTTGGTTTCAATTACATCATCATTATACACGTGTCTAGCGATAACTCTTATTTTAAATACATTTCACATGGCGATTTTATAATATTTTCCTTATATCCTTGGTTTTTTTTAAAATAAATTGATACTTAATTGAGTAAAATTTTGATTTCAAGGTTTAAACGCATTTTTGGATTGAAAATGAAGAAAAGGAATCAAGTTTCACTCAATTTGGAGTTCAAATAAATGAGTTATGGAGTTGTGAAGTTTTGAAGTTACATAAACAATAAGAGAAAGTGGCAAATATTTGTCAACAAGTTATACACTCTAGGACACAACTATGTCCCCAGGATGTATCCATGCAGGAAGATTTTAAGTGCCAAGGTTAGTAAGTTACACAACTTGGGGACACAATTGTATCTCAGGCTGTGTCTGGTGACGAAAAAAGAAACTTTACAATACATTATAAAATAACTTACTAGGGTTTCATACATAACTTTGGACATTCAAAAGAGAAGAGACTTGAAGAGAAGAAAAAGAAAAAGAAAAAGAAAAAGAAAAAGGTAAAAACAATACTCAACTTCAAGATTAAAGAGATTTATTATCAACAAAAGAGGTTTTTCATGTTTTATTTCTTGATTTTGTTGCAATTCGTTTTTCATTTCATTATGATAGCTTAAAATTCTTATATTTAAGATAGTGGAACCTAGGGTTTCATGTGACTATTAAATTTACTAATAATTTTCAGTAAAGTTTCTATCTTTTCTTGATTCAATTATGTTTTTTAATTGTTAATTGATATTTCTAGGGTATCAATCTATGATATTATGCATTATGATTAAGAAATTATATATGTAATGAGATCATGACATAATTGAAAAGAATTACACGTATACTTAGAGATAAGATACATGTTTCTTCTAGAAGGTTGTTCTTTTGTGTGGGAATTCATTATACATTAATGCAATTCTGAATTATATTACTAAGTGAAGAGATTCCAGTAAATATTTTAGGATTATGGTTAATATGCTTGAGAAAGGTGTTAACTTTAATTGTGAATCCCTCTGGTCAAGAATAATAGAGGTTGAATTAAATACATTTTAAGCGGTCATAAGTTAAACACTAGGGAAAATAATTCCTAAATACGTTATTTGCCTTCTTGAAATCGTTCTTAATTTTATCATTTTCTAAATTGCTTAATCAAGTCTCATAATTAGGTTAGTTTGTTAATTTTAGTATTTTTAATTCATTCAACTCATCACAATTTTCAAGTTAAATAATAGAGCTAAGATTAATATTAGTACTCGAGATCTCTAAGGGATCGACTTGGACTCACATCCGCTATATTAAAACTGATAGGTGCACTTGCCTCGTATCGTCCAGCTTCACATGCTAGGTTAGCTTAGATTGATGGTGTTATAATGGTAACCTAACAGATCTCTTATTTTAACTTCATACTAAAATGTTTATCCTTGATTTTAACTACTTGAAACATTGAAACCCGAAACAAATTTACTTATAAATATTGATCCTCTTCATTATAATTTTCCCATTAAGTCTTTGTCTAGCCTTTTTACTTTAAAAAGATTCAAACTTTGTCCTAAGAATTGGAGTTTTGGAAGCGATTTTAAGTTATCCATATAAGAGACTCAAAGGAGAAATAGAATTAAGATGGGTTTTTTTAAAGGGGTTTATAAGTTAAACTTAAATGAGTAATTTGAAGGTAAGTCTATGGTTTTACAAGATGGACTAGTAAGCAAGTTAAGCATGGTAAACCGATTGGAGTAGGATCTTGTAGTAATCTACTTAGTTGGAAGTTAGAGGAGCTAAGTTGAGCCTGTTATCTCTTACATTAGGTGCTTGGGTTCTTTTGCTATTTGGTCTCCTTTCGGACTAGTTAGTATACTAAGTGATTCAGGTATGTAGTGCATGTTTATTGCTTGTGCATGTAAGGATAGAATGAAACAACTTGACTAAATCGTATATGACTTAAAAACCGTGTTTTGCTGATATGCTTTCCCAATTCATCCTCCAATACGTGAAGCAACTATTAATCATCTGTAAGATTTTCTTAGTGAACTCATATATTGGATGACATAGCTAGATCTAATGTTTCATGGTTCCCAATTCCTAGGTATTAGTCATTTAACCTTCACCATATTAAATGGTAGTAAATTAAAAGACTTATCTTATATTATATTATATTTGTCTATATCTATGAGAGATCATGGTATGGCAGGGTTATGAGCAGCCCTTTGTTGCATGTCAGCTAATAGACAAGATAAAAACCTACTACTTACTTATCTTGCATCATGTGCATGTAATATGTGTTGTTTGGCATCCTTGTGTGCTTGTATACTACACATACTAGGATTCATATCATTCTTTCCTTTTTCACACACAAGTGGTGATGATTACGTCATATACAAGGGGCTTTTCATGGATAGATTTCAAGCGAAGGATGGTGATGACTATTTATATTTTTTTTATGATAAAAGACTTATTGAGGATTTTAGGTTTAAGGATCGGTTATGTTCTTATGGGAGAGTTCAATATTATTGGAGACTTTACTTGAGTTTATTCTGTATTGAGTTTATTTGAGGAGCTTGTGAGACTCACTTGAAATCTTATATTATGACTTATGTTAGTACTTGAATGGACTCCCTTATGAAGAGATGATGACTTGTTTTAGCTTATATCTATATGGAGTAATTTATGAAAATGTTACTAATTTTAATATTAGTGATTTTAGAACCTTAACATGTCCTTAGCTAGTAGGGGCATGTAGTGGGTTATAATGTCAATAAGGTTCTTAAGGAAATTATAGCCTTAGATTTAAGAGTTCCCTAATCTGTTGAGCGATGTTATTCTAACTAAAGAGAAAAACTATAAATGGTTTTTATAATCATGGTATGATGTTTAATGTTTTCTATTAGATTGTTGTTTCAAGAGTACAACTGAGTGTTTCCAATATTATTAGTTGATTAAAATCAAAAGAAGAAGACGCTAAGCTATACAAATAGTTAAGGCTGAGTATATGCAAATTTAGAGCATTGATTTGATTAGATTAGATTTGATCTAGTAAAGGGTAAAACCAATAGTTGATGTTGAGTGTTAGAGAAAATATAATAGGAAGGAAAAGAAAAAGTTGAATGAGGGAAGTACATAGCATGTGCAACATATATACACTATGTACATGGCATTGGAGATACAAGGCATGTACATGTAAGTACATACTTTATACATTGATTTTAGGAGGTATACAACATGTATTACATGTACATATCATGTACATTTTTTAGTGAAGTATTTGTGGTTTCGAGCTCACATACCATGTATCCCTATTTTTATAAATTAAATTAATTCTCCCCATTTTCATTTCTTAAGTAATATGAAGCTAATAAATAGATTTAAGATTATTTTGTAAATTAAACGCATTAAAGGATAGTTTAGGATTTCCTAAAAGACCCTAGTTAGCAATTTTTACCCTAGTGACTATTCCAACCCATAAGTATGTAGTAAATAATAAACCATAGAACTTGATATAGCTTAGTAGAAATTAAGAATGGAATCTAATAAGTTTATTATTTTGTATAATTACTTCAGATGTAGCAGTTGACATGAATTAGGTTTTAATTGAACCTTTCATTGTTGATTCAAGTATGTGTTACCCTTGTTTGTTGCTTGCGCTTGTGTAGTTTAGTTACAATAAGTTAGACTAATAATTACCCGCATTTTAGAAGTGCTTGTTGCTTGTACTTAATTAGACTCAAGGGGTTGCATTCCTAGTATCCTTGAGGTAGAGTCCTTACTGATCCTTGGCAGATTGTCCTTAGTGGAGTCCTTCTAAGAATTAATTTGAGGTAAATACTGTTAGTATACGAGGGTCATGGTACTATTCTCCTAAAACCAGTTATAAAACCCACAAATTTCCTAAATTAAGTGCTAGAAGTTAATAAGACTTCCCTAAAATACTTTTAGGGTTCATAAGATAACTAACCCTAAACTTGAGAGACTATGCTCAAAGACCTTAACTCAAACTCCTAAAACCTTAGATGAAAACCTCATCCTTAGCTTAACCTCTACATTCAAAGCAGTAAAATCTTGTAAACAAATGTCAATAATTAATGCTAACTCCTAAGATCAACCTAATCTAATGAAACCAACTCTAAACGCCAATGGTAAAGAGATTGATAGTTGAAACCTATGAGAATTCCTTAAAACCAATGAAGGGTGAACTAATCCAAAAATGAATAATGATAAAGATAATCCTAACAATGAATTCAAAACCCTAAACGACTACTATAAACTTTAAATGAACCTTCAAACCCTAAAACCTTAATCTACCCTCTAAAATACTCTTAAACAACAACATTTGGTCTTAATTCCTTAAACTAATTAGACAAGATGACTTTGTAGACTTAACTAACATAATTTGATATATTAAGCCCTAAAATGAACCTAACTAATGTTAAGTGTACAAGTAATTAAGATTAAAAAATTTAATTACACCTTAATACACTAATTAGGTTTTATATCATAATTAACTATTAGTCAAGAGTGATTACTCATATGAAACTAAGGTAATTATATGAAAATATCTCCTTAATAATGCAAACATTATACTTAGAGAGACAATATAAACCTTGTAAACTTTCGGATCTAAAGTCAAAGTCGGATACAAGAGTCAATGGGTAACCCCTAAAATAACTCAAGATATAATTAAAAATATATATATAGTAATAAAACCCCTAAATAAAATGACTGAACCTTAAATAATAAGTTGAAAATCGTAAAGAGAGTTAAACCCTAAAATCCTTATTATACAAGTAAAACCTTAAAAACCCTAATGCAATGAAAACATTAAAACAATTGCAAAATATCAATACGTGGACTGAAACCTTCATTGTAAGTCCAAAACCCTAATTCAATCAGTGAACCTTCAGTATATTTATAAACTATTCGTTAATCATAAATAATTTCTCTAATCACTTAAAAACCCTAAATTATCAATCTTATACACAATCTGAAAACCCTAATCGATCTTAAATACTAAAAGACTCTAACAAATTAAATAATATAGCTAATGGACTTAATTAAAGTGATAAAATATGGTATGATCCTAGTTATACCCTAATTAGACCTAAATTACTTAATTAAGTGTAATCGCGATTAATTAGCTTATTTACCTTTTAACCCATCTGCCAACTCTCATTACATCTAAATTAGTAATAAGTCAAACTCAATTAAAAACAAAGGACAAAGAATTAATTTGGCATCAAAGGATACGTATCCCTTAGGAAACATCTCATTTAACAAAAAGCAAACGAGCTACAATAGTACCAAAAGCGAATCATGTACCCCTATCCCAAAATAGCTACTGTTGTTGATGAATTTAGGGGTTAAGAAATAGTCCTATAAAAGAGAGTAAAATACTTGGTACCAGGGCTAGTCCGATGCGGTTACTCTGATACCTAAGTTAGAATGGTGATTTAGTATAGTAAGTATGAGAATGAGAAGTGTTCCAGCCGTCTTATTGAGTTTCTTTCTAGTATTTATAGATAGATGTTATGTCTAAGGTAGTTGTCGAGGTAACTGTTAAGACACATGGAGTGCTCTTGACTTGACATCTCTCCTAATATGTAGTGCTAGCAAGCGGTTGTAAAATATAAGTGTGCTTATAATAACTATTCATACTATAGATTTGAATTCAAACTAGGAGTATTTCTTCTACTCAGCATAATAGCCGAGTGTCTTCTAAAGAGTACGAATTCCAAGAGATTCAACTACCCAGCTTCTCGACCAACAAAAGGATTAGTGTAAGTTGAGTGAAAACTAACTATTAACATTTGCCCCCCAACTCCCGTATTCGAATAGATGATAAAAGGAGTTATGTATATATATATTGTGATAGAGGCCGAGTAGGGGGAGACTCTTTGGATTTATGCCTAGTAACATGGGAAGTAGGATAGATCATATGCAAGCCGAAACATCACCATTTCAAATCTCTCATCCATTCCGGAAACCAAAAAGCTGTAGGTATGACATCTGTCACCTAAGTCACCATTTTGTTGTAAGCTTAATGACTGTTAGAAATTTTTTAGCCATTAGATTTCTATCACGAGATACACTTCAACAATCTATGGGAATATCATATTAGCGCATCAATACTTTCAAAAGCAAATTTGCAGTTATGAGAATGAATCGTCCATATGTAAGGCATTGTTCACAGTCAGGTTTTACACCTTTGGTTACACCTAAAATTTTTGTTCGTTTTCAAATCTTCAGAATCTTACTCTTCAACTTTTTTTTTTATTTCATTTCATACAACCATCTAGGTATGGTTCGCAAAGTTTCTCGTTGACTTGTTTTGTCCGATTTCGAGGCAATAGAAACTGATGCTACTTTTCCCCCCTAAAATAGGAACGAAGTGAAATGTTTTTCGAGTGGTTCGGCCGATTGTATGGAGGCAAGGTAAGATAAACTTGCTCAGATTAATGAGCTTCCTGTGGATAATTATCCTAAGGATAAGGAAGGGAGGTCATTAGCAAGATATCTATATAACACAATAGCTTACTTTCGTGATTCTCCTAATGGAACTGCCAGTTCCATTAACAGAGTTCTCGTCACAAAGTACAATCAGTACTGGTGAGATCTTCTTAGAACATGAAACTTGAGGAGGCCAAGAGATGGGGAGAAAGTATGCTTTCCACAGGAGCACAAGTTCCATATATACTTGAAGTATCTAGATTTTGGGTTGTGCTTCCCTTTTTCGACTTTTGTTCAGGGCTTCTTCAACTACTTGAGAGTTGCGTTGAGTATGTTCTTGCCCAACACATATTGGCTTCTGGGGGCTTTTGAGATAGTATGTGAAGAAGTTGAGGTCAGGGCTATGCCTTAGTTGTTTAGATTTTTCTTCACCATCTATAGTTAGCTTGACAGGTGGTACTTCATTGCTACAAGGCATAGGTGTAAGTTCATGGATGGGTTAGAATCCAAGATTCATAAGTGGCATGATAAGTTCGTATCAATAGTGTCTAATGAGGACTTGGACTTCTGGACCCAATGGACTAAGCCAATACATACAAAGGATGTAGATTTAAAGCCGAATGATGTAGCAGTAGCGAAGAAGATTCAAAAGAGAAGGAGAAACAAAATGTTCTTCTAGGATGCTGAGAGAATTATACGGTGTTATCAAAATGGCGAACCAATATTTTCTAAAAATGAAGCTACGTCGATGTGTTGCCACCGTGTCGAGAATAGCTATAAGGAAAGCCATTCTCGAGACTTTAGGGGAGAATAGTGACCTTTGAGCCTTACTCGACACGGAAAATGTAAGTTCATAATTTTTTCCCTATTTATATTGATTGATTTACGTATCTTGTAGATATGGGTGCTGGAGAGGTAGATCTTGCAAACCTACTTACTGAGGCTAAGGCTAAGGCTAAGAAGTCCAAGGTTGATAAGAGAGGGACTACCTCTACAACTACAACACGACCTACTATCGTAAAGAGACCACCAAAGGAAGCTGCAACAAAGCATGTAGCTATGCAGATCTCTTGTCCCATGGAGAGAGTGAAGGAGAATGAGAATAGACAACTAACTGAGGTTTGTTCTAAGGAGCCTTTGATCATGACTGTTCAAACTTCCATCAAGCCGAGGAATAGTGAACGTTAAGAGACATACTTCGATGAGTAGGATGAAAATGTAATTGCCGCGGAAGGCTCATCACAGGTGATTGTGGTAGCTCTAAGTGGTGAAAAAAGACTAGGGAAGGAACTTGCCAGCCAACCATCTATCAAGAATCCAAAGGCTTGGATGAATAGGCAAAGGAGGCAATGTGTGCTCAAGCTTTCGGCATCAGTAGCATCAAATTCATGCCAAATAGAGAGGTCGATAAGTACTTCATCCCTTGTTGGAGCCATCAGATTTTGGACACTAATTCGGTCTTAGGAGATCAGACGAAATCTTTGGCTTTAGTGGAAGGAGTCATTCTTTCAAAAGGTAAAAATATCGCTAAGAAGGATATCGATAGGGTCGGCAATTCAATAACACATTTTCTTTTTCCAAATAAGCAACTACATCCTTACAGCTTTAGACGAGGCTGATAAATAGGCAAAGAACATAATATAATCTGCTATATCTGTGTAATATCTTATTGTTCTTAATTATAATAACTAAATTCGTTGCAAAAAATTGAGGATGTATACAATGCATCAGAGGCCCAAACTGCTGTGGTTGAGAATGTGAGGATCAGGGCTGAGATGGAGGCGAGAGAGCTCAAGGAGGAACTTGCTGTCAAGAAATTGGCACAAGATCTTACAACTGATGAAATCTCTAGCTTGAAGGCCAAAATGGAACAACAGTATAAATAGTCTGAAAGCCTGAAGGAGGAACTGTAGAAGATAAGGGAAAAGTGCTGGGGCTTAGGCCGAACTATTTACACGATGAGTGATGATGAAGATAAGCTCAGGATCCAAATAAAGGAGTTGGAGACTAACAACTTGAACTTACAAATCCATATGGTCGAATTGTAGGAGGCTATGAAGAAGGGACCTTCAATTGAAGAGGCTCTCGATATAGTCACTCCTAGTTGCCAATACGAGAGGCTTCTACGCAAGAAGTTGTTGGAGGGAGTCCAAGCGGTAAGGGAAGAGGTCTTGAAGCTTCATCCAGATTATGATCTTTCGTGTCTTGACTTTGCTAACATCAACAAGAAAGTTAGTAGTGTTGACGAAGATGAAGGCGAGGAGATGGGTGCTGAGAGTGTCGGTCAAAAAGGTTAAATTATGGTCATATGCACATCATTGCTCGAGTTATATAGCTAGACTATTCTTTAGTTGGTACTTCGCTTAATCATTAAAAGGCCTTAATTTACCCTCTAATTCAAAATTTGCTAGCAATAATTAATTCCAAGCCTTAGAAACCCTAAATTAATTAGATAAAATAATCTAATAGGCATAATTAACTTAATTAAATATGAAAAACTCTAAACTATGTCTAATTATGGTCATATGCATTAGTAATTAAGGTCATAAGGTTAAATTGCAGTCAACTATATAAGACATGATAATTAGTTGAGTCAACAAAGGGCCACTTACTTAGTAGACAAACTAATGCCTCAATTTGCAAAAATTATGAAAAGTAATTGGTCCTCACTTATACTTACACCAAGTAACCAAGAATGGAAAAGATTTGCTTCCCAATACACCCACACTCATAATCAACCCTTATTAACTGTTTCATCTGTATTTTCATTTAATTTTATTCTCTAAAATAAATCCTAGAAATATTCTTTCAAAACACACAAATAAAAACAAAGGAAAAGGAAGGAAAACACAAGTTTTCACATTGCCCTATGCACATCAT
The DNA here is from genome assembly GCA_024138005.1 of Lumnitzera racemosa. Taxonomy (NCBI): domain Eukaryota; kingdom Viridiplantae; phylum Streptophyta; class Magnoliopsida; order Myrtales; family Combretaceae; genus Lumnitzera; species Lumnitzera racemosa. The sequence goes on along the minus strand of JAMXBC010000004.1, from coordinate 24,366,799 downwards.
TGTTCGAGTTACTACTATGCATCACCACCTCCAAATGATTTGCTACCATTTGCCTTTGCTCACTCACACTTCCCCTTTCTTGCCAACAAACACTCCACACTTAAGGAGTTTGTTTTGCCAACTAAAAATGAAGTGAAAGGAGACCATTTAAATTTCTATCAAAGTAAACCCGCATCTTTTCAACTTTCTTTCTAGTTTGAGTCTATGAACATGGTTCCTAAGCTTAAAAACTAAGAAAAGACTATCTCAATACCACCTTTGGTTACCATGTTTATATGCCCATACATGTGCATTTTCTTATATTTCTAAAGACTACTTTAGAAGCATACAAGTTGTATTAAAATGATAACTCAAAGAAATGTAGAAGGATCATCATGAAATCTTCATTGCTATGCTAGGATCGAAATATATAATATATATATATATATATATGCATTTACCATCATATATTTTCAATGTTAATGATTATTTTAGTAGAACATAACTTTGAACACATAATAATGTTACTTTAACCAAGTTCTGTTGAGTTATGTGAGAAATAGGATAAGACCCCTTAAAAATCACCTTGTCTTATCCTTATTAGGCCATGTTCAAAGTTGGAACTTGAAGTTTATTTACTTAATTGCATGATTAGTTAAAGTATTTAAAGCTTAATCTTATAAGATAGGTGGCTAAACGAAGCTTAAGATGCATGATTAGGCCTAAAGTGGATTTTGAGATTAAAAAGATTGATTTGGAGCCTATAAATTGAACAAGACTAGATTTGAAACATATGTTAAATGGGTCATTTAGTGGACCCAATAAGTTATTTGGTCCATTAGAATAGGTTAGATATAAGTTTAGAGCCTTAGGATGTAAATTAGACTTAAAATATGTTAAAAGGCCCACAAATCAAGCCTTAAGACCACTTGAATGCCATGACTAGCTATTGCTTATTAATATTTATGACCTAAATAAGAAGCCTATAAAGTATCTAAAGTATTATGGAGAGCCCATAATGGGCCTAGAATCAAGAAAGGCCCATAACTAGTTAAAAAGGCTTGTTTAAGCACTAAATTCAAGGAAATGAGCTTGGAACCCAAACTTAAATAGGTCCAACAAAATTAATGACCTTAGTATAAAGTCATAAAATAGAATCATAATAATGATAAAACAATAAATATGAAATAGGAATATTCATAGAGATTAAGTAATCATAATTGAATAGCAAACATGGTTAACCATAAAAATAAAAAAGGTTATGTGAGACCTTAACTACTTAGAACTAGTACGATTTAAAGCTTCTAGAAAATGTTCTCGGAATTGAATGAATTCTTATGTAAGGTCACAAAACTTAAAAGAAGACCCTTACTAAATTTTACTTTGTGAAATAAAGTATATGAAATATTCAATTTAGTAAAAGTACAGTTTATTGACATTGAATATTTCTATCGTAAACTCAAAAACTTAAGCTTCAATACTTATTAAGACAATCCAGATAAATTACTTTGCTTGTATAATTTGTAGATGTACATACATGTGCACAAAATTATGAATTAATAACACATAAATATACATATATGTAAAAATTACAATCTTAATTAAATAAAACATAAATGGTTATAGATACTTGGGAATCAACTTTTGTAGGTTGGGGGCATGGCACAACCTAAAGTTAGCTACAAATTAGGTGTCCTACAAACGTGTTAAGAGTTAATGTAAATAATAAAATAAAGACAGAGTAAAAAGGATTTATTATTTCTAAAGGGAGGCAAAGTAAATAATAAAAAGAGCTAAGGATAAGATAGGAATAATAAAAAATCTTAATATAATTTTACACAAAAACACCCCTCACTTTTCAAAAGACTCATTTAATCTTCCATTGTGTTACAAAAAGGGACTCTCATAGCGACCTCAACAAATTCTAAAGGTAAGACACAAATCTCAAAGACTCAAATGGTTCGTTGAATAACAAACCTAGTTGTAATCCTTTTTGGTAGTGCAAGTGGAAAGCTTTGGTAGAGGGATTAAAGCACAAGGCTAATCATAACCTTAGGATCCTCATTGGTAAGTGATTTGATGTTTACACTAAAGCATAAGATTGAATCTAAAAGAATAATTTTGATTTTCAAGTTGTAAAAAATTGATTGGATTGGAAGGTTGTAAAGGATCTCTCTCTAGGGTTTTACAAAAGAAAAGTATTGTATTTTATCCCTCGTGATCTTGTTTCTTTTATAGTAATTATGCAATTTAGTTAGATTGTTGAGTTGTTGTGGCAAGAATTGTTGAATCATGAAATGGGATTATGGTGTTTTTAGGTTAAGGTTGAGAGTGGAGGTTAGATCTAGGTTATGGAGTGCTGTTTTCAAAGAAAAGAGGAGAGAAAGTTCAAAGAGACATGAACACGGTAAACACCACAATGTGGTCCAAATCGTGGTTCTCTCAAAAAAGTTAGACATGAGAAATTTTGAAAGAAAATTTAAGACAAAAGGATCGTAGCCAAAGTCCATGGCCATAATCTAAACCGTAGTCATTTATGGTAAATTGAGACTAAGTCTACGACTATATTCTATGGGCTTAGACTTATGCTTTGGCTTTTACGAAGTATCACAGGTGTAATTCCCAATTGTGATCTCTATAGTTGCTTCCTTTCATATATCTAACTTAAGTTTAGTTCTATTCAACTTAAGACTCTTATCTAAAACCTTTAAAAATCCCATAAGAAGTTATAGAGCATTATTAAAGTAATCTTTACTTCTCATTTGTCTAGAGATTCATCTTTTTAGGCTAAAGTAGATCAAGTTCTTACAATAGATTCCAAGTAGAGGTAGTGAGATGGACAAATCTTAGCTATCCTCTAAGCTCAACTACTAAGAAATTTGAGTAGCATGGTAGAACCAACAACATACCTAACCTAAACTCCATTATGATATGATTAGTGCACTTTTAATAAGACTATCTACATTGCATGTTACAACACGTGCATCCCAAAGGTAAAGCAATAAGCTAAAGTTGCTTGACACGTTGGAGTTCAATGACCTAGCGTGATTTCCCCTAGTATGTTACTTTGTCAAGTAACATGCCTTTAGCTATTTCTTTTTTTAAAAATTAGTCCTTTGCAATGCAAAAGCAAATCAATGTAAAGTCTGAAAATTTCTAAGGCATACTAAAATTGCAACAGTAAATGTAATGTATAGTTTGTAATTTTTTTTCTTTGACTATATAAATAAGTCATTCATGTACATTTTTAAACATAAAAATTTTAGTATAATTTACTTTAGTGCATATACTCTCCTTATTTGAAAATTAAGAGATCTTACGGATCCCAATAATTCTCAAAATTTACCACCATTTATACTTACGAAACCTTTAAAATTTTCAAATGCCTTTGACTTCACAAGGTAATTCTTATTTTCTATCTAGTGCGTATTTTTAAGGTTTCCTAAATTTCCAATGTCCCCACAATTTTCTTATTTTGAACTAAAACACCAAGAATTTTGATCTAGCATTCAATGTCAATCAAAATACAAGAAACATGATGCCTTCATATTTTCAATATCCTCTTAATATTACACCTGAAAACATTCAACAATATACTCAAATTAAAGGAACTCCTTCTCAACCCTCATTTGATTAGTCACAACAAACACCGGGTAGCACAAGTTCGCAATACCCACAATATTCTAAACAAATAAATTTAAAGGATGAGGATGACAACGATACCAGAGGAGATCGAGGTCATAGGAAAAAATGGGAGCAAATTGATGTTGTTGGTAAACTTAGCATCTCAACAATACAAAAGTGTACCGCAACTATTTAGATGTTAACGTATGGAGTAACAGGAGGTGCTTTAGATGACTACTTATGTATGGGAGAAAGCACAATAATAAGATGTGTCAAGGAATTTGTTTAAGGCATCATTACTTGTTCTGACAATGAGTATCTACGTAAGCCTACTCCTACTAATATCAAATGTTTACTTAATGTTGCAGAGCAATGTGGATTTCCAAGTTTATTAGAAAGTATTGATTGTATGCATTAGGAGTGGAAGAATTGTCCAGTTGCATGGCAAGGCATGTATACTCAAGGCGATCACAGTTTTCCAACAATCATGCTTAAAGTTGTGGCTTCATATAAAACTTGGATATGGCATACATTTTTTGGTATCCCAAGCTCTAGTAATGATATTAATGTCCTAGATCATTCATCCCTTTTTAATGACATCTTAAGGGACAAGCTCCTTAGAAGTAAAAGAATTATCCAGTTGCATAGCGAGGCATGTATACTCGAGGTGATCATGGTCTTCTAACAATCATGCTTGAAGCTATGGCTTCATATGAAACTTAGATATGGCATACATTTTTTGGTATCCCAAGCTCTAGTAATGATATTAATACGCTAGAGCATTCACCCCTTTTTGATGACATCTTAAGGGATAAGCTCCATCATCTTATTATACTATCAATGGAAGAACCTACAATACATGATATTATCTTACAAATGATATATATCTAGAGCGTTCAACATTTGTCAAGTCAATTTCATACCCGCATGGCCCAAATGAGCAATTATTCGCTAAGTACCAAAAAGGATGCAGAAAAGATGTTGAGCGAGCTTTCAGAGTGCTATTGTCTCGTTTCCATATAGTTTGTGGATCAGCTCGTTTTTGGGACTGAAAAGATATAGGAAAAATTGTGAGAGCATACATAATTCTACATAATATGATTATTGAGGATGAAAGAGACAACTATAACTTCAATTTTGAAGTTCCAAATTATGAGTCAGGAGAGACTAGTGATCTATCTCCTTATATTTCTCATAATTATATTGTACATACATTCAAAACAATATGTAGCTTTGTGATATAGTAAAGTACTGTCAACTTCAGAAGGACTTGATTGAATACGTGTAATAGCATTTCAGACCTACTAGTTAACATAGAATAGTTTGTAATATGAAATTACATGTCACCTTTTAATATTACTTATTTTCCAATTTCAGTGTACTCTAGTTGGTAACAACTTTAATTTATATCAATGTCTTTTTGTAGCACTACCTATTTTCAAATCACTATTAGATTGAGTAAATTTAGCTTAAATTAGTGAAGATTTTTAATGTAATGATTAATATTATATTTATTATTTTTTTTGTTAAATGAAATTAACATTAATAATAATTATTACATTATCCAAATATAATATTTGCTAATATTAAGATTGTCGTTACAAAATATTTAAGATCGTGGTTAAAAAAATAATAATAGCAAGGGCATATAAAAATTAAAAAGTGTGAAGAAACTAGGGATAAAATACAGAGTTTCTTAAAGATGAAAGTTACTTGACAAGCTGACATCGCAATTTAAGTAACTTGTAAAGTCATTTATGGTTATGAATGGTCTAAGGAACCGAATCCCTAAAATGCATTCTAGGCATCATAATTCCTTTGTATGGAATAATGCCAATTTTATTAAACGGAAGAAGCTCTTCTTTTTTAATTTCCACATTGTGGTCTTCGACAAGTAGAGTCATCTTGAACCAATGAAGAGTGGTAACTTCTCCAACTTGCATGCAACCACGACTGTCGTTGTATGTTTCTATCTCTCCCTTGTAAGATTGACTTAACTAACAATTTTAACATTCAAGAGTAATCAAAATATAACATTAGAATGGAGAGTTACAATGATCCCTATTGTTTCATGAACAAGTGCAATTGCCACTAGATCACTCTGTAGAGGGCTAAATTTAATATTACGCTTTAAGCCCATTCTTTAAATGGATTTGGCTCCTCGGGCTACGGCGATAGTACTCAATGAGCTAAGCCCATAAATTATTAGGATAATCAAGGGAGATTTGGCATGGCAAGCTTGGAGTAAGGTCCGTTGAATCAGTCCATCCGATCTAACCTTTCCCAACTTAGCTCATACTAATAGAATAAGGTCATTTGGGCTTAAGTCTATAAAGAAGCCCATCTCCTAGTCTATTGAAAAAGAAGGGATTAATCCTAGCCTTTGATCGTCATCAAGATTTGACGGATGAGATCAAAGGCCATCTTCTATAAATACCCCTCTCCTTCCTTCATTTAAACAGGAGAGAATTTGCATTAACGCTATTACTCTGCTAGATTCTCACCAGATAAAATCAAACACTCAAGCACCTCAAGAAACATTACCCTGTTCTTCATCATTAGTGGAGTTTGATGCTTCTGAGCTCTTCTGCTTGTCATTGAAGTGTTAGAGCCTCATTGAGATCGCCTACTCCTTCTCTCTTGGTCATCCCGTATGAGTCACTCAAGTCATTTCCCTAACCATGTACAACGTAACTTCACACGCGGTACGTACGTGATCCTTGCATCCATACCCGAGGCTACCCCCTATATTTTATAGCGACTCCATTAGGGAGGGAAGACTTGATACTCAAATCATGGTACCTCTAAGGTAAAGACAACCTGATCCTATTGAAGGAGCTAATCAAGAACAAGATGCTACTATTGTGACCCATGACTAAAATCAACCTCCAACTAGAGACACAAGCCAAGGAGATGGTACGTAAGAAGGCACCCTTAATAATGTGCAATTGATATGTGAGTTGTGAGAAACTAATTGAACCTTAAGTGAACTCATGGCGATGTTCGCCTAATGCACGTCTGCTTTAGCTGCCTTTACTACTACATAACAAGGAGCAACTTCCTCAAATCCTTCTAATGTAGTGCAACAAAACACTCCACTCAACCCTATTGCCATCAACGAGCATGTTACTCTTAAAGTTGAGCAACAACTTCCTATTACGGAACTCACAGCTACATAAGATTCATTACCTAAAGCAAGGAACCAGGGAGTTCAGATTGGAGGCTCATCATCCTCACATACCATACAATGTATCATGATTGTTAACTCTATATAACCAATACCGGTGAATCCCATGTCTGCAAGATCTATACTTATGAATCTCGCGCCCATACACTCTACTCCTGTGATCTCACTAAGGGTAGAAGCATCGACTTAGAGAGGTTCATTTGTGAACAAGGAAGATTTGGACATGTATTTAAAGGAGATATAAGCGAAATCCATAGTTAAGATGCTAGAACTTAAGCTTCCATATCACTAATGCATTGCCATGAAACCATACCCTAAGGATTATGTTAGCCTAAAGTTCATGCTATTTAATGGTAAGAAAAGGAAGTGATATTGAACATTTGCTAAAATTTATCGAGACATTGGAAGTGCATGGTCTAGATGACAATTTGAAATTGAAAGAATTTTCTAAGTCACTCATAGAAAAGGCATATACCTGGTATGTTAATCTCCCTCCGGGTTCAGTAAATTCATGGGGTAATATGTATAGGATGTTTTTGGAGAAGTTTTTCTCCACTGAAGAAAGGGTTACCCTTACTGACATGGAAAGGATCCATCAAAGGTCTAAAGAAGATCTCATGAACCATATCTAGCGCTTTAAGGAACGTTCGCTAGATATACAAGATGTTTGTAATGAAAGGGAATTGGTTAAGATCTGTATCTAAAGAATGTTTCCTAAGTATGCGGTTTACCTCAAGAATCTTTCCCTAACTTCATTTGCTGTATTAGTTGAAAATGCACGAAGGACTAATAACTTAATGGCATGACAAAGAAGTGAAGTTAAAAGATTCAACAAGTGTTCTTCCTCTGTAAACGTGGCTCAAAAAGAGTCATCAAGAGGAACAAAGAAACAAAGAAATGATAAGCCCACTAAACCTAAGCCATCCTTGACATACCTTTGTCCTATGACCAAAGTGCATCAAATGCTTGACTAGTGGATCCATGATAGGAATATCAAGCTCCCTAGGGTTAAGCGCCACCCTACAAATGAGGAAAAGAATGACCCCAAATATTTTAGATTTCACCGGATCATTAGTCACCCAACTAAAGATTGTTTCACTTTAAAGAAAATATTTAATGATTGAGTTGTACACAATGAGTTGATCATCGATAACAATGATATTAGAAATGATTCACTTCCCACCTATAACAATCGAAGAGGTGCTATCAACACCATTAGCCATGATCCCATCATGACTGAAATGATTGATGCCTAAGCTACTAGAAGTGACAAAGATAAGGGAAAGTCAACTGATGCTCAAGATGACGAAAACCTGCCTATCGTTGCGGCATTGTTAAAGGTAACTAATTTTAGGAATTTCTTTGATCTCTTCGGGTTCAATAAGAAAGCTCGGCTTACGACAGAAGCTACACTTATGTAGATCTCTAAGGGTCAATATATAAAGTGTAGTACAACACAACCTGAACAGAGGATAGCTATGACACATGAAAATACAATTTTATTTACTGATGCAGACATGTGTGTGAAGAATTGTAATCACAATCACCCCTTATATGTGAAAAGTGTACTTAATGGGTGCCCAATTAAGTGAACATTCATTAATAATGGTTCTTCACAAAATATCATGCTAATAAGTACTTTTAAGGCTATCAGAATCAACGCTCGATGGCTAGTTAAGCAACCTATCTCAATAAATGGATTTAGCCATGCCCTTACGAATTCTCTTGGGCATGTTAATTTTAATCTCAAGGTTGGGCCTATCCATGGTACTACTACCTTTCATGTGATCGATGCATCGGTCCAATACCATTTACTCATCGATAGGAAGTGGTTGCATAATCACAACTTAATCCCATCAACATTACACCAGTGTATTAAGGGTCATTGGAAAGGGAAGGATGTGTTCATTACAACTACTAAGAATCCTTTTGAGCAAAATGAATCATACTTTACTGAGTCAGCTTACTTTGATGAATTTGCTGAAGACGGTGAAACCGTGATAACTAAACTTTTTGTTGCCCCATTACCTACATGGGAAGAAGTTCAAGAGGGCTAGCAAAAGAAGAGAAGGATGTAAAGATGTCGTGAGGGAAGGAAGAAGAACAAGCAAGCTAAGGAAATTGAAAGCTTCATTTGAAAAGATAGAAGAAAGGTGTACCGCTTATGACGGTCTAAGGGGTCTGAAGAGGTATATCTCTCCTCTTCAGATCCCATATTGGTATAAGAAGTCCAAACTGCCCCACAACAGCTATAGGACCAAATGAGGCCATAGGTTGAGGAAATAGAAGAATTGGATCTAGCGCAACTAGGAGAGTTGCAATGGCCAATCTTCATAGGCAAGAGTCTCCCATAAGAAATAAAGGGGCACATTATCGAATTGCTAAAAGAATATAAAGATGTGTTTGCATGGACCTATGAAGAGATGCTAGGATTGGACCCCAGTCTCATAGTATATAAATTAAGTGTTGCTTTGGGAATGACAACTGTTAAGTAAGGACGAAAGGTTTTCTGCCCTGAAATTGAAGTGCAAATCAAGCAAGAAGTTGTGAAGTTATTATGAGCTAGATTCATAAGGCCCATTCAACATCCTACTTAGCTTGCTAATATTGTCCTTGTAAGAAAAAAGAATGGACAGATAATAGTATGTGTGGACTTTCAGGATTTGAACAAAGCTTGTCCTAAGGATGACTTTCTTTTACCAAATGCCGATACCTTGATAGACATGACTGCAGGACATGACTTATTCTCATTTATGGATAGATTTAGTGGTTATAATCAGATTAAGATGGCAATTGGGGATGCAGAGTGTATCGCCTTTCAAACACCAATTAGAAATTTTTATTATACCATCTTACTATTTGGACTTAAGAATGTAGCACCACTTATCAAAGGGCAATGACCACTATATTCCATGACATGATGCATGACTTTATGGAAGATTATGTTGATGAAATAGTCATCAAGTCTAGGATAATGCTTAATCATCTGGTTCATTTGTAAAGGGTTTTTTAACGATGTTGAATGTACAAGCTCTATATGAACCCTCTCAAGTATGTCTTTAGAGTGTCCTCAGGGAAGTTCTTAGCATTTATTGTCTATTGAAAAGGAATCGATGTTGATCCTGCAAAAGTACGAACTATAAGATTGATGCCATCCCTCGCCACTTTAAAGGAACTAAATGCTTTCATGGGAAAGGTCTCCTATATCAGAAGGTTTATACCCACACTTACTAAGATCTCATACCCATTGCACCAATTTCTAAAAAAGGGAATTTCATTTGAGTGGGGGTAAGTCCATGAGGATGCAATTCAAAAGATTAGGATGGTCCTAACTTGCCTTCAGACAATAACCATGCCTGTCAAGGAATTGCTATTGATCTTATAACTTACTTCTACCAACAGGTCCATTGGAGCTTTACTCACGCAAGAGATAGAGGGTCAAGACTGACCTATAAACTATTTGAGTTAGATCCTTCAAGGGAGCAAGGTCAATTACTCAACTTGCAAGAAGCATTGCCCCGCGCTAATAATTTTCATGCAAAAACTACGACACTACTTCCTTGTACATAGGATCAATTTGGTAACTCGTTCCAATCCGATTAAGTATTTATTGTCACAACCAGCTTTATCAAGACGAGTTATTGAGTGGCTACTTCTTCTTGGACAACTTGATATTTCAATGCAACCCCCAAAACTATCAAGTCACAAGCCCTAGCCGATTTATTAGTACACTTCCTAAATGCCCAAGAAGGTTCAATCATAGATACAATACCAGCTGAGTTTCATGAAGATTCTTTGATGGCTGAAGTGAATAGTAAGTAGATGCTTCAATTTGATGGTTCTATAGGGAATCAAGGCTGGGGAGCAGGAATTGTATTAACCTCACCTAAAGGTCAACAGATACCATTGGCATTTAAACTTAATTTCCTATCTACTAATAATGAAGCTGAATATGAGGCATTATTATTAGGCTTATTATCTATGCGAGAAGTCGGAGCATATTATTTGTGTATTCAAGGTGATTCAAATTTGATCATTAAATAGGCCACGAATGAATTTAGCTACGGGTAAATTTAGCTTAAAAGAACCTCTTGCACCTTAAAGGGCTGCAGTACAGGCTATAGTTAGAAAATTTAACTCCGTAAGATATGAGCATACGACTCAATTGATGAATAGATATGCCAATGCTTTGACAATGTTAGCATCCAAGATCCCACAAGATGCAAATGATAAAGTGTCCAAGTAGTCAGGAAATCTATGTCGTATACGGCTTTGAATTTTGTTGATGAGGATGAAGAGTTGCAAGACAATTGGCGTGTTCTACTTATGGAACAGATAGTGCACCCTAGTGTAGCTTCTATTTCAACCTTAAAGAATTTTATCAAAATCAATGGGATGTTATACTATAAGGGTCCGAAAGGTGTTTTGTCCCAATGTATTGGTTCTAAGGAAGCTCATTTCAAGTTAGATAAGTATCACCAAATCTAGTGTGGAGAAGAGGGGCTACCATTGTATCGTCGTATCCAACGTACGGGCTATTATTAGCCAACAATGGTTAAAGATGTGTTTCAAGTGAAAATACATTACCCTAAATGTTTTGAGCTCCCCGACCAAAGTAATTTCAATTTCGTATTCAGTACGAATGCGAAACTCGTAAAGAAAAAGGCCAAAAAGTATCTTATGCATGAAGATAAGCTCTATAGAGTATCATTTATGAGAAAGCCCCTAAAGTGCATTGCTCCTTCCGAAATAGAAACAATTTTGAGTGAGGTGCATGCTGGAGAGTGTGGGGAACACTAAAGAGGACGGAAGCTATATTGTTACCTGCTTGATAAAGGATACTATTGGCCAACAATGGAAGTGGATGCTTTTAACTTCACTAAGAAGTGTACTGTCTATCAATAGCATGACAATGCCATTCACACTCCTGCGATCACGCTCTTGCGGTCACACTCCATAGTATCACGACTCCTTGGCCTTTTCATACATAGGTATTTGATCTTATTAGGCCAATACACCCACCATTGAGAGGATGTATTTGGATTTTGGTAGGAAATGAATTATTCACAAAGTGGGTAGAGGCAACTCCTTTAAAGAAGGCGATGGGATCAACAGTTGTAAGTTTCGTGAAGGAGAATGTCATATGCAGGTTCGGAATCCCTAAGCATGTTTTATCTGACAATGGTACTCCTTTCATCAATTCGCATGTCCACCAACTGCTAGCTTCTTATAATAGTAATCATGTAAAGTCTATGCCTTACTACTCGAAAAGAAATGGATAAGCTGAGGCCACTAATAAAAGCTTGTTGAAGGTGCTTAATTGTATGGTTCATGATAATCATAAAGAATGGCATGAAAAGCTATCCTTAGTACTCTGGGCCTACAGGACATCCAAACAAAGGCCAACACAAGCAACTCCTTTTTCTTTGTTTTACGGAGCTGAGGTGGTAGTTTCAATAGAAATCTTGATCCCATCTACCAGGTTAGCTATGAATATCGAACTCAAACCTAATGCATTACGAACAATGGATTTGGAGGCATTAGATGAAAGGTATGATACCGCCAAATGCAACCTTATCAACCATCAACATAGATTTAAAGTGGTGTATAATCATCTAGTGAGAAAGAGATTGTTCCAGTAGGGTGACATCGTACTTCATGCAACCGAGCATATGCGTTGAAGTACTTCAGCGCCTAAGTTTACACCAAAGTAGGAAGGGCCTTTCATGGTTAAGGAAGTACACAAAAGTGGATATTGCAAATTTAGGAATCTTAGGACAAATGTTATTGGTACTCCTATCAACTTTCAATATGTCAAAAAGTTCAATTTGTAAAGAGGAAACTATAGTAAAGATTAATAAATGAAGCTTACAACTCAAGTCATACGAGCTCATTTTGCATATCTATTTCTACTATTGTCTCCTTTGTGTACTATGCGTTAGAAGGAATAATAACAAAGTATTGGTGTTTATAATGCTGCTACTTGATAAGAGACTTGTCTCCCAAGTACACAATATACATCTATCATATGAGTTGCTGACTGGTTGAGACTTTGACTCCTAGATGCACTACATGATGCTCTATCAAATAGGACAACAACTCATACCATGTGAGTATGCATTTGTGGAGCATGCCAAAATAGTTGAGCCGTAGGTAATATACCCTTAACTCACGATATGATTGTCCAATGGAACTAATGCTCGTAGTTACAATCAATACCTCCATATTATTAGATTATATATTTGAATCGTTGTTTGCAAATGAGAACGCACTTCCAACAAATAGTTTTTTTTTTTTTTTTTTTTGAAAATTTAGCAAGCCATGAAGTAATGTTTCATTATTGTCTTCTATTCTATAAAGTGATGCTAAGGAAACACAATATTTTTTCTAAGTACATGATGGTTTGAATTCCTAAGAGCTGGCTAAGCCAATAGGTAACTCATATTAACTCTTGATGTTTAACATAAAAGCAAGTACATGTCAACGATCAAGGGATCTCGAACAAGTGAGAAGCTAAACAATATACATGAGGTTCAAAAAAGGCTAGATGCCTTATGAAAGAAAAATGCAAAGAAAGTAAGAGCAACAGTATGAAGACTTGACATTAGATGCTACAGTAGAATCAAGATCTGTACCTCTAAGACAAATCTCTCTTTCAAGTTCTATTTCTGCAAGTTCAACTTTGAGTAACTGATATCTTTCCTCGATGTCTCGATTACCCAACACCTTTGAGCTTCAACTGCAATGATCTCCATCTTGTTGAGTTTAAACTTGAAAGTACGTGTTGGGTGCCACTATTGATTAAAAGCTCAAGATTCTTTGTGGATAATGAGAGCCAAGCTTCATCAAATAGCCTTACGACTTACCTAAGTAGGCCCAAGACATAAGTAGTCACATTAGAACCCAAACAGATGGACCCCGTCCAAAAATCTCCTTCCATCCTGTATAAGCGCTCCAATTGTGCTAGGAGATCACAAGGTATGGTAAGGCCATGAATGGAGGTAATGTCTTTTGAGCTCGCTACCGCCTTAGCTATGGCCCCTTCATCTCCATGTTGTAATGTTCCGGTCTCTAGGAGAAGGAAGACCTTAGAGCTTGCCTTAGGTAAGGTAGCATCGCCTAAGGGAACAAGAACATCGTTTACACCTCCTGCATCCATAATAGCATTCTTACTCTCAACGTTTGCCTCATCACCATAAAGACTCGCATGCATTAAGATGTCAGCATATGCCTGGATCTCCCCTTCCTCGTGGTAATCAAATTTTTTTGTATTCTCAAAGTCTTTAAGAAGCTGTGATTTACCATAGGTCTCATTGTCACTTTGAGGAATGTGATTCATTTCTTTACCATCACTACTCTCCTAGTCAGCTATAAGCCTTGGGGAACTTCCTCTAGTGCCATCATCTTCATCTCGCTCTAAAGAGTCCACTCTCATATCATCACCATCATCTCGTTCTGACGTATCTTCACTCATGACGTCAATGCCATCTTGCTCAATAGACTACTCCAAATTAACCAACTCAGCCCTTATGTTCTAATTTCTGGTCTTGGTAATATTATGATGGTCTCTAGATTAGGATAGCTTATCCAAACCATATCTATTTGGGAAAGGGAAAATCATAGCAGGGCAAATTTGGACAATCTAGCATCATTCAATACATCAAAAATCCTTTGATCAGAGCTTAGCTTGCATAGTGTTTGCTTAATCGGCACATGATCGCAATGTTCTACATCCTGTATAAAGGAACACAAGAAAAAAAAAAAAGAGAGAGAGAGAATGTAAGAAGGATATCTACATGCAAAAAATATTAGGGAGTAAAAAGTTATAGCTAAAAAAAGAGGGAGAGGGGGAAGAAATGTTATACCTTAAAGGTACGTGCTCACTTCGCTTACCTTATGACAAGTAGGAGACGGTTATTAACTTGTGTTTTCCCCTATGTGCTCTTAGAAAACTTCTCTTCATCCTTCAAAAGACGTAAATAGAAATTGTACTTGCGAGGGACTATTTTAGGAATGTCATTCTTCATGGTTGTAGACACATACTTCTTAAAATGCTCTAGGCAGTCGCCCCAATATGTCAATCGCTTAGTAGAAGTGACTCTAGAGCGACCAATAGAAGGGAACTACAACTGTCTTACCTCTAGCTAAATGTTCTTAAAGTTACTAGGATACAGGTCTTTGTAACATTTTTCAAAGTCTTCATTAATCTTTATTTGACAAGGAACACCCCGATCATACCCCATTTGGTGTACAACTCAGTGAGGAGGGTAAAGCATGACCTTCTTCTCCAAAAAATGGCCAAAAGGCCCTTCCTAATCATGCAATGAAGGAATGCCCCCAAGCATACACCATAGTATGAATCTAGCATCAACAGCGGTAATTTTATCCTAGGCATCCACTAAAGTCACCAACCCTTGTATTCCTGAGGGATAGAACCCCTCAAACCATTTGAACCCACTTATTCTTTTAGTGAAAGGATGAAAATTGAATTCCCTTTTGTTATCAATGATCTCAAACAACTTTGATTCTAGCTTCCTATCAACCTATGCCTAAGCTTGAGGCTTTGGAGGATTCGGTTTCTTCGCAAGTCTATTAAAATATCCTCTATAATGCTCACAAAGAAACACTCCAAGAATACTACGTCCACATGAGATAGCACCACATAACGTCCTTTAGAGAGCACTGAAGCTTCATAATAAAAGTCCAAGCATTGATACAGAGAACCTAGGTAGAAAGGACCTAACACAAATCACTATCCACGAGTAATACGAATAACTAAGTGGAAAAACCATGGGCTAACTCCATCTTTTGGACCACTAGGAAATATGTACAGAGAAATCTAGCAAGCCAAGAATGCCTCGAGCTCATACCTACAAGGAAATAAGAGAATGAATGAGTTAAGTATAAATAACAATTTAAGCATGAACAATGATGAGGTTGCAAATTATACTAATACTTACCTACACTAAAAGTAAGGACCTTCTTTCCCGGTCCCATTCTCCCTAAAAAAGTGCTTAAGCCATTGAGAGTATGTAGCCTCCTTCCTAGTATTGATGGTCACTTTCAAATTGTCCTCTAAGGTAACTAGTGTTTCTTGATCGCCTTCTAATATAGAAGCTTTTGCAATATCAATCGATCCCAAATCATAAAGTTGCAACAATATGACTACATCTTCTAGGGTTAGGGTGATTTCGTCCCATGAGGTTATAAAAGTATGAGATTGGATACTCCAACAAGAAATAAAGGCCCTCCATAGGCTCACATCATTTATCTTACCAATCATTTTTTAGGAAATAAATATCAGGAGGAAGACGTCTGCTTTCAATTTACCTGCATACCTTAATTCATTCAGGATGTAGTCTGCCCATTATGCCTATGCTTTTATAGGTTGTCAGGAGTGTAGAAATTGATTCTCAGATAATGGAAGTTCTTTCCTTTCATTCTTCAACCGTAATATGGATCTTCCCTCTAAGGGTTCCCTTTCACTTGGCTTTGGTTCTTGCTTGATGAAGTGTAATAGGCTATCTGTATGTGGTTGAGTATATGTATTTTGTTTCCTTATTTCAACCTAGAAACTATCCTTTGAAATAGTCACATCTATCTACTTGTCCTGCGATAGAGGAATTTTGGGCACTCGACCACCTAAAAATGATAACCCATCACTTTCTTTCTTCTTCTTGGTCTTGTTACTACATGACTTATTCACCATAGAATCTTTACCCATCTTTCATTTGACCCTTAAAGTGGCAACAACACCAAATGTGGTTCCTACCACTTGGAGGAGGAGAGAAGAGATGAAACAATCAAATGGTCCCACAACCTGCAATACATGGTAAATGAAGAATGATTAGCATTACAATAAAGTGTGAAGTGTTGAATATATTGATACCTTAAAGAGAACTCTATTTATTAATAAAGCTTAGTGATAGACCAAATGATACCTACAACATGGCAACAGAACTAAAATGCATCATAAAGGCACATATTCTCCACATCTTACAAGCTTACGTAGTGTGTAAAGGAGATATTCATAATGGACCATAGGAACTTATCAACAAAGATACAAGGACACACCAAGGCATGGTTACACATATACTATCATGTTTCCAATTTCAAGAGGGGCAACCAAAGATCACATAGTCTAAGTGTCTATACAAAGGAAATGAATAGAAATATAAATCTATACATACGATACAAAGAAGACAACGTCTCAGAGGTCACTTATCATGGATTTTTCATTCCTTCATGTGGACAAACATGATGTATAGGCACATAATGATGACCTTCGGATCGTAATGGAATATTTGGAAGAAAATAATCTCAAAGCTTCCATAATTACGTAGTCATATGCAGTTGACATCTCAATCGAATGTGGAAATTTAAATGAAAACGTAAAAGATATACTTTTTATAATCAACCCATGGTGAATTCAACGTTTTGCTAAAGTCACCAACCAGGAAAAGGAATATTATACTTGCACGTGCTTCTAATACCAACTTTGAGGATTGTAACTCTACAAAGATAAGTAGTAAACAACTTTTAAAAAAAAAAAAAACAAAAAGGGGGGAAGAAATAGAGTAAAGTGCCAGCTCACATAAGGCTAGAGTATTCTTACAAAACAAAGGGACCAACTTAAGAGACTATGGAGCATGCTAAAATATTAAGATCGATTAATGAGAAGTAAAACAACATTGGAAAAAAATAAGAGGGGCCCTATAACTGCTTCAACAAAGAGTGGATATTTATGCGAAAATTCAAATTGATTTAAATGTAGCAGCAATAAAGGGTGAAATAACACTTAACATAGTTACATGTTGTCAACAACAATTTTAGCTAACGGCCTGATTCATTCTATTATGATTGGTCATGAAAGGAAAAGGTTGGTGCTATTATTATTCACTAGGCTTAGTTAACCTCTCAGTATACTTAAGAAGAATGGATTAGGTTTGAGCTTATCTTATAAAAATCAGAGGTCATATTTCCCTTGAGTGTTTGCGATTGTTTACACCAAACCATGCCGTATAGAGATTATTAGCTATCTAAGATCTCCATTAGCTTTGAGATATCTCTCAAACAAGGACTAAAAGTGCTAAAATATTCTGGCCATGCTCAACATGCTCCTAAAGTTCATTGCGACAAAGCTTAAGTACTAAAAAAAAAAAAAAAACGATGAGGGGCTGAAGTTGTTTCTACATTACTACACCTAATTCATTTATCAGTAACTATCAACCACATCATTTAATCAATGTCTAAGGCACAAAGAATATTATTGGCGCTTATGTCGAGCTTAAAGCAAAAACTTATCTATACCGATTCCCCTAATATCACATTTAATGATATACATGGTATCTTTAAGGGGGATGAGTCATTGTCGTATTCACCTAAGCATGATGGTTTCTATTTAGCAACTGCGGCTAAAGGAAAAGCGTTGATTCTTAGGTTAAATGGCATAAATGAACTACTAACTTGGTATATAAAAAACTAATGGATCAAAGTTCATAATTGGTGGTGACTACAATATATGTGACGTCACTTGCGTTGATGTTGTATCCTATGTTCATATATGTACCGGACATGCTCTCGCATACATATATATATATATAAAAGAAAACCTTAGGACAGGAGATACTAAGAAAGTTTGTTTAGGTTTAAGAGGTAATGGATTAGGAAGGTGACTACTTTTTTTACTCAACTAGCAACTGTAAGGTAATTTATTCAAAATCATCACATACAATGTCAAAGAATTCAACCTAAAATAAAGAACTTTAATATGCATAAATTTATACTGTAAAGGGTCGTAATCTTTAATAAGGATAGTAACGCTCTACTAGCGACTGTCAGCAAATTATTTTAGTAGTATCAAACAAAGTATAGGAGTAAGTTGGCCAAAAGTAAACCACAACTCATGATACAAAGGATGCATCTATACCATCCGGGTCGTATTGAATCCTTTGTCTTTTTTTTTTTTCTTTTTCCTTCATCCTCAAATTGGGGAGTCTTATTCCTAAAACAAAAAAAAAAAAAAAAGAGAGAGAGAGAGGAGATTTTGGGGAGTTGGATGCTACTAAATGATATCAATCACGTAAGGGGTTCTTAGATTTGTTAACTTCAAGTGGTTTTAGCCCTCTACCATCTCATGGTTACACTTAAGGTTGGATGTTTATGTTATCACACATCAAATGCATAGAGCTCAATGAATCCATGGGTAGAAATAGAGTAATAAGAAGAAACAACCCTAAGATATACCAATAATACATGCGTATATACTCAAAATGCAATGAAAGGAGGAAACATGAAGCAACTTACACATTCAAAAAATGAGGTGACAAGGCAACCACATAAGACAAATTATACCTACTTAACTGGATTAAATCTCCGTTACATTAGGAAGCAAATGAAAGCATCAAAGTATAAATATATATATATATATGTATACATATATATAAAGAAGAGGCTAGAACAGAAAAAAGATAGTAAAGCAGACAGCATAGGCACCGACTACTGACTTATGTCTATGTAGGTATCTATAACAGCAATAGTAATTTCGTCCTCAATGATAACTCCAAGCTTTGTTTCCAACTTCTCTAAGAGCAACTTCAAGCAGTAATATGAATGATAGATTCTATTGTATATAGCCTTTAAACAAGACAAACTACAGAGGAGCGATGTTACCAATATATATAGGCATTATTAGAGCTAACAATGTACACTCAGGGGAAGAAATGCATCAGGTAGAAATTACAACTGTAAGCTTCTTCGAGACGTGACTCGAACCAACAGATGAATCACTATTGGTCCTGCATTTAAGACTCCAAGTGATCTCACCTGCCTTCAAGAATAGCTATGTTCGCCTCCGAGTTAACAAGCAAAACACCATAGTTGCTACATTGGGAACTTTAGGTTATTTCACTTGCCTTCAATGGTTGCCTCCGATGGTTCATGAGCTCCTTCTCTCCTTCTCTATGTGGTTCAATTCTCTTAATATCTGGACACTTGGCTGCAAGAGGGAACATATATATATATATATGTGTGTGTGTGTGTGTGTGTGTATGAGTGAGTTGTTGGTTTCACTATGGAAGAGAAGAAGAAAATGCCCACACAACATAATTAATCATGTAAACAAAGGGAAAGAGAAGAAAGGAGCTATATTCTTTGGACGAGTCAAAGTTCACCTACTACCAAGATTGTAAGAGCTATCAAGCCACAATATATAAGAAGAGGAAGATGAAATGTAGATGTAGATGTCCTCTACAAATTGGCTACTAAGTTTCAAATGTTTGTCCTCCTCGAAGGAGTACACAGTAGAAAGAAGAGAAAAAAGGTGTACTCTGCAGAGGATGTCGCTTGCCACGACCATGGATTTGTCTTATTTGAGGATAGCCAAAAAGCAGCTGGACACTTGTCAACATTGTAATGGGGGAAGAGAAAATAATAAAAAAAAAGGAGAGAGAAAAAGAAAAGAAAATTTGTGTATCCCATTCTTGTCTTTTACCCAGTTGAAGCAAGGTACACAAAAGGGAAAATAAGATATCATGCTGCTTTAGGTTGCAAGAAAGAGAAGGATATCCTTTTACAATTGTTAAAAGAGATTTATCCATTTTGAAATATAAAAAGAGTGGGAATGCTAAAAGTTTAAGGGGTAAAGGCTAGCTAACTTGTGAAGAAAATTACATAAACCCATTTTGTTGATAAGGATGTTTTCTTGAAATATTTTTGAGTATTCTAAATGGAGATTTGTAAATTCGTCAAGCTTACGGAGCATTGCCCCAGAAACCCCACAAGGGACACTATCCCATTGACCCTCGCCTACTAACTAGCTAGTGGGACCACCAAGGTTAGGCTAGGAGTTTGACATCCATTCACCTCAACTGAGGCTTAGATTTAAGAGTCCATATAGAAGAGGTTGGTACTTAAAGAATTCATTCATCTCGAAACAAGTTGGGATGTAAGGAGCCCGTTTACCTCAAAAGAGGCTAAGACTTTAAATTTATTAGTTGTAATAGTTCAATTGAGTGCATAAATTATAGCAATTTGAACATAAAAGAAAACAAGAGTTTTGCTGGACAAAATGTAAACTTTATTAGTAATGATTGTATTACAATAAAATAGACCAGAGAGCTAATCCATAGCACCATTGCGAGCACCATTGTTATCGCTTGAAGTAGTGACCCATTGATTTGACTTACACAAGTCTTGATTCCACTCCTTAAGGTGACTACATTGGGTGGCATCATTAAGGGCATTCTTTAATTGGAAACATTGGTCCATTATATGTCCCTTGTCTTTGTGGAAATCACAATACTTGTTTTAGTTTTACGTACGAGATATCTATTCATCTTCTTGGGCTAGTTAATGATGCCTCTAACTTTAATCTTGAGGAGAATCTAGTCCTTTAGCTAACTCAAAGTGTTATGGTCTATATAGGAGGGGATGGTTCCTTATTATGTACTTTGGTCCCCTCTCGTGATGACCCCCTTAATGTTATTTGGGTTACACAGATCTTTTGCCAAGATTTGATCTTTGTCCCACTTCTTTTCCTACTTATCCTATTTGGACTCTCATCTTGCCTTGATATTATCTTCCTTGCATATGAACTTTAGAGGCTTGTTTATGGAAGTCTTTGAAGTCCTTGATATTATCATTTGCTGACATGCAATCTTTGTCTCGCTTCTTATCCTACTTGGACTCTCATCTTCATGCCTTAGCAAGCGGCATTTAGGCCCACGCTCATATCCACATTAGGAATTTCGAGTATAAACATGGTTAACGCGATAGGGATTCTTTGATCGGCTCCACTTGCCATTGTTTGATGAGATTAAGAGTAGATGAGTCTTTAGCTAACATCATGATCCCTTATAAGTGGTTATGGAACTAATAGCTGAGCTTTTGGAAGCTATTACTAGATTTTGGCCTAAAATTATTTAACCATATCTGATTACTTTCTTCAACATGTTCCAAAAGGATTTGTAAATAATTACATCACTATAGTTGTATAGGCTCATCATGAATTTGAAATGGGTGAGGTAGTCATCTAATGTTGTGGTCTTATCATAAAGTTCTATACTAGGGATGTGAATGTAGGTTGGCAACAACTTGTCTTGCATCTCCTAGGTGAATGGAGATTGACCAATAACAAACTAGCCCTAGAATTATTCTTTTTAGACCATTGAGTTTGGAGAGCATTTTGATGTACTACGTAAGCTATTCAATGTTCTTATCAGCCAACAAATGAAGCAATTGAAATTCAAAGGGTTTTATCTTGATTATTCTAGCAGTAGCTCAACTATGTGAAGTGACTCGTAATTTAGTGGAATGATAAGAGGGTTATTGATGTAATGTAAGGATCTTTGAATCAAACTAGGAGCACAAGAGTAAGATTGAGTCAATTTTGGAGTAACCATGAGATATACGGCCTTAAATATAGTTATATACCTAAGAAAGTCTAAATGTACAATAACATAACAACAAAGATGTGTTCTTGAAGAGAAGAGCAGCCAAGGGTTAAATAGCAATGTACATGCTCGTGTATTTAAGCGTGTTTATGAGCCTTGCAATTTTCACATAGTATTTGAGCGAATAATTTAGGGTATCAGTGGAATTAACCCAAATGAATTAAAAATTTACGAGTATACTTAAGATGTTAGTTGAAAACATCCTATGGACTCGAATTTCAAGAATATAATAATAATAATAATAATAATAATAATAATAATAATAATATAGCTAATAGTGTAATTTAACTATATATATATTATTTATCGTAAACATGTTAAATAGGTTTTTTTAGTTTGTAAACTTTTAGAAATAAATAATATATGTAATAAAAATTATTATATGACCTAAAATAACATGTAATACATATATATATATATATGTTACATCTAATTATTAAATGTGAATATATACTCGAAATTCGTTAAAATGTCCAAATAATAGCATTTTAAGCTAAATTAGGCTAAATAAATTTATAAGAATTAATAAAAAATTCAAAAATAAGATGGGGTAGTTGGAATCAAGTTGGCTAAGCATGTGTGTCTATAAAAGATGGCTATTAGAAATTTAAGAAGTTAAAACATGCAATATATAAGCTCAATATCAAAGAAGAGAGAGAAGAAAAATCACAAACTAACCTAAAAGCTTTAGAAAAATTCAAGAAAATATTTCCACCATAATCAAAATGCAAATAGGAAGTTGGGAAATTAGTAGGAGATTAAAAGATTCAAGAAGGAATTAAGGAAAAAATAAATACAAAAAGCAGGTGCAATTTAGGCTTATTGGAGTACGTATGGTTAGGGAAGTACTGGGAATAAGTAGCCACCAACAAGTGATGGTAGACCCACCATCTGGGCTGATCAACAAGGTGGTAGCTACTATTAGTGGCTAGAGCTAATTATTCTTATAAGGTCCTAATTTAATTTGATTTTTAGAAATTTGTAAAAAATATTAAAATTTTCTAGAAAATTTCACAAAAATTTATTTTTACATATTTTCATATATAGAATCTTTTTTTTTTGTAAAAATTTAGTATTTGTAATATACGTGCTTAAGAAATTGACGAAATCAGGAACTTTTCGATATTGAAATAAATAAATAAATAAATCTAATAACATAGTTTTGATCCCAAAATTTTTCTATAAACTTTCCTATGTTTATACTAAAATGTTATGAAGAGATTTTTAATAAAATTACTTTTTATAACTTTTATGAATTTTTAAACCAAATTATGACTAAAAATAGTATTTTTAGGAAAAATAAATATATTCCTCTTAATGATCTCACTTAGATTATGAGCTCTACTTGTTATTGATGTATATACTCATGTAAGGGTGCTATTGAAAGGGGTTTTATTGAGAAAAATTACAAAAAATCAAGTATGTGCCTTAAAATGTGTAGTTAATGTTAAGTAAACTTGAAGAAATGGTGGGTAATGATGTGTTACTTGAGGAATTTGGGATGTGTTGAAGTTGTGAAGTATTGATTGATTGTTACTTAGGTTATCTTTACTAAAGTTTAAGGTGGAAGTGGACAAATCGACAAATTGTATATAAAATTGAACAAAGGATAGCTCAAAAGATTTTATGAAGACTTTTTCACTAAAATGGTACTTAGAGGGAGAGTTAAAAGCAAGACTTATGAATAAAATATAAGCACAGGAGATTCAGACGCTTGTATAGAAGATGATTTTCTTACAAATCTATAGCTAATAGAGTTAGAGGGTATCTTAGAGGAAGTTAGGGAGCATATGTTCTATTAAATATTTACTTAAGAGCTAATTAGAGGCAAGAATATGAGCAAATGATAGAACGAGGGAATCTTAGAGGCTAAGTAAGAAGAAATATTCTTAAGAATTTTTAAGTTATTAGTCTTAGAGGATACCTCAAAGGGTTTCTATTAAGACATTTAAATTCTAATGACACAACAACTTAGTCGAAAGGTAACTCAAGAGAATATTTAGGTTAATTATGGATATGTGAACACTCATAAGTTGTTTTAGAAGTAATTCATAAGAAATCTTGCATAGTTATTAGACTCAAAAGATGATTTAGAGGATAATCCTATAAAACCTTAACTCTAATATGGATTAGGGGATAATTTAGAAGCTTCCAGTTTAAGAACTCTAAGGGTGACTTAACTAACAACTTAACTCAAAAGATGTTTATTGAAAATTTTGGTGATTTACCACCTTTAAAGATTGACGTAGAGGCTAAATTTGTGCTGAATATCAATGTCTATGTAGTGCAGAGGATATCTCAGAAGCTTTTCTAATAAATATTTTAAAGACATCTTAACTCAAGGGATAGCTTAGAAATAACATAAACTTATAGCAATAGTTTAAACTTCTAATACATAGGGTATAGGTTAATGAACCAATGATTAATCAACCTAATTCTATTATAAATGAGTAAATTAGCAATATTTCCTAATTTATATGCAAAATAAAGTCCTACATCAAGATAAACATTAAGGGATCACTCATAAGGACAAGTAAACAAATGAATAAGTAAGCAATTGTGTTCCACATAAGTGGAATCAGTACTTTACTATACTTTGGAGTATTATTTAAGCATACTTGGAGACATTAGTATGTGTCATGTTGGTGTTTATGATTGTTAGCCTATGTGTGTATGCAGTGTATATGCTTGAATATTTTATTGATGTTATGGAGTGTTGGACCTCATGTATTGGTTGTTTTATGGTATTACGTTGATTTTGTGTAAAACTGCTTAATCACCTTAAGAAACAAACTAATTTAAACTCAACCTCATTACTAACCAAATCTGCATCACAACCCACTAGGAGAAACGACTAGGATTCTTGGACCAAACATGGACCCTTCAAAGAGAATAGCATAAATAGTCCTTTCCCTATCCTTCGTCGAACTAAGTGATAGGAGATGGGGTTGTAGCAAGGTTGGGGACCATGGTTTGAAGTGAAGCCTCAAGCAAAGTGCATTTTTCCACTGCATATGCCCCGATTTGGTTCTGATTCACCAAGTGCACAATGTAAAACTCTTCAAAACCCGGATTAGAGCAAGTGTAATTTCTCTAATCTTACAACGACTAGTCAACATCATGCAATGACATTTACTTGCATTGTACCTAATTAACCTTGGTTGAAAACCCTGGTTACTTCATAACTGATATGTGCTATTGTTTCTATTTTACTTACAAAGCAAATTGTTGCATATATCCCTAAAGCTGCTTTGCAAGTTTCTAATAAACTAACTAATATTACTCTAAGTTCTAGAAGATTAGAGAACGAGGTCGGGAGTAAGATTCAAGATTAATAGGCTGTGTTCTTATTTATTTTTATTAACTTATAGTGAAAGTAATAAGGTCTTTACTAGTAACCCTCTAGTTTTCAACTATGGATGCCATTACTATGCTCTATAAACCTATGACTATTTATAAACCTTTTCCAATCTTTTTATTTTCTCAAATCAATTTACTTTTAGAACTTTTTGTTGAAATTAAGATTTTATACTATAAATAATTGTAAAGCTTAATTTTCTCAATTATTTGAGCCACAAGTTTATTTTTTGAAGCTATTTTTGAAATTTTCATCTCAAGTTAATAATTATTAGACTTAGAACTAGATGACTTAAAGCAAGGAAGTGATAAATGCCTCATGTAAACTATACCTACGTTAGTAGCTTAGTTGCTAGCTTCTAGCTTAGATTGATTTACACAGTAAGGTTGTTATGACTCTCTAGTTTAGGGTGTAATAGTGTTCACAATATGGACTTCTAAATCACAAATTTTCTTTAATCGTTTGTATTTTACCTTATTTACAAATTTTCCATTCTTTTAGGGTTATTATCTAAGTATTCTTTTTATCTATTGCTAGAAAGAGTTACACACTTTTGACATCGATATTTTCATCCTTAAAATTGTAAATCTTGTACTCTCTTTAAGAGATTTCTTGAATGTTGCAAACACCTTTTGAATGTATTTTCTTTTATAAATTAGATTAATTCATGAGTATATTGGTCTTTCTAAGTATAGTTTTATTGATTTTTATCGTCGTAAGGGTATGAAAATAAAATTCAACGCCAAGTTCAATTATCTACTGATAATTGTCCATACCTATCCTTAGTTTTCCATTTATCAATAAAATCTAAAACGATTTGAGCATTATTTGATGTGTAACAACAATTTCTGCTAAGATTCAACCTTTGGGTTTGGTGTAAATTAATTATTTTAAGCAATAGGTTATGGTGTGTGTGTTGTGTGTGGGGGAGGTGGTGGTGGTAGGTGTAAGGGTATGGTTAGGTTAGTTATAAAGGGCCATGGATAGAGACATAATCATCTTCTATAAGTGGTAAGACATCTTGCTGCTGTCATTTATTAATATAGGCTTTCAACTCCTAATTCTCTACTGTAAGCGCTTCAGCTCCTAGTTCTTTGCAATAAGGGCTTTAACTCTTGGTTCTCTATTATAAGGGCCTCAGCTCTTAGTTCTCTACAATAAGGTTATCATAAAGCCACTCCAAGCATATGAAACATTCTTGCAATTCTTACTGCATGTATCAATGGTAGCTATGGGTTAGCAATATTTTTAACTTAGGAAATGAGCATTTGTTCACCTTTGGTGGTATTATCATTAGACTTTAAATGAGTGTTATGTAACTTTCTTATTAGTCTTATTTAACAATTAAGAGGAGGGTGAATTGATTGTTATAGATTTAAAAATTTTCACATAATGCTTTTTACAAGGAAAAAAACTTCAACTCATTGGTGATTGTGAGTGGTGTAAAAATAATTTGACAAGAATAAATGACTAAAAAATAAAAGTGCAAGGAGAAGATCAGGTGAAGATTTTTATAGAGGTTTCACCTTATGCGTCAATCCTCTCATCTAGCTCTACTGTTAAGGATCCGAATGTCTTCATTAGTAGTTCTACTTTATGAAGTCAATCAAACATTAAAGAGAGTGAAATCACTTGGTTGACAAGACCTACAATCACATTGCCCTATTTTACTAGCTTCTACATAAGCTAAACATAGGCTAAAGTATCAAACCAACTCTCTCACAAACTTGCAATAATGCTTTAATTGAATAGATAAACACAATGAGGAAATAAAAAATTAGAAATCATCTAAAATATTCGCTCAAGGAATTAGAACAATTGGTTGAGGAATTTAGTGCTCTGTAGTAATATCTACATTTTTTTTTTCTTATGTCTTCTTTGTTTGAATGCATCTAGTTCTATATATAATTATCTAATTGTTAGAAACTGATTTGTTGCTAAAAATCTAATGGAGGTTACTTATTGATAGAAACTGACTATGAAATCCTCCATAAATCTCCCAGCTTATCATGAATCAGTTTTGAATTTTGAACTTCCTGATATCTTGCTCTTGCTGAATAATGCTTATCTAGCTCTTCCTAGAATTTTGTGAAATCTTATTTATCTTTATCTTTAGATGAATTTGAGGCTAAATTAGTTCGGACTACGACCAACTTCTTCATTAAAATAGGTTGTAAGGTTTAAAAAGAAAAATAATTAAGTTAATCTCCAATTATATTATTCAGACTTCAATAGAGCAAGTCAATCATGTTACCTAAGTATAACTAACTTATGGAGCTAAGCCTTCATTCATGTTTAAATGCTTCTCATAGATTTAAGAATAACATTCTATGTAAGTTTGATTATACTTAGATTCAACCTTCTACTACATCTTGGGTCGATTATGCTAACTTAACCTTCTATTGAAACTTATACTACTAATCGGTGAAATTTCTTTATCATTTTGACTTGTTACTATAGCTTTTATAGGTTCTTAAATGTTCTCAAGCTGAAGCTTCTACTTAAACTTCTACAAAACTTTCCTGTAGCAAAACTTCCTTTAGGTTCTACTGAAGCTTCTACAGAAGTACTAAGATCATACCTTATTACACTTAGAAATCTTCCTTCTACTCAAGCTCCTATAAGTACTTCTTAGATAATACCAAACCTTCTATGCAACCTTCTACGAGCATTCATTTACACATTTTTCTTGTCTAAAGCTTCTATTACAACTTCTATAAGTATGAGGATTCAATTTGCTTCACATATAACCTTTTACTAGAGTTTCTACAAGCCCTTAACTAATTTTAGAATTTTAAAAATAAGCTTTCACAACATATTCTACATAGTTAGATTCTTTTAATTCTCTCTCTTTTAAAGTTTTTATAGAAACTTCTATAAATGTATTCTTAACACATTAACACACACGTTAACAAACATTAAATCTTTTTGTTATCATAAAAAATAAAGTAAGAGAGAACTTAATATTCTCTCCCTTTTCATGATAACAAAACAAATTTACGCGAAAATACTACAAAAATCATAATAACAATCATAAGCACGTAGTAAAGAGAATAGTATATGCATTAGCAAGTATTAGCAAACAGTCAAACAGTTCATGTAACAATTATTTTTGCCTTGTCTCCACTTTTTTGTTATCATCTACATGAACCCTTTTTTGTTATCATCTACCTGAACTCCCCTTGAGAAATAGATCAAAATTAAAAATAACGAAATTATAGAGAAACATTGTTTGATTACAAAAGATTTAGCAAAAAGATAATTGGAATGAATTGTAGAGGGTTAATAAAACAAAACTAAGAAGGACTATTTCCTAGATGATTTCTTCTTAGAGGATGTAGAAGGAGATTGTTTAGAAATATAAGGATGATTCATAAAAGGGTTATAGTAAGACATCGAGTTGCTTTGAGACTCACGTAGTTTATCATCTAGAATTACAATCTTTTCATATGAAGGCAGGGGTTTAAATGCATCTGTTGCCAGGATCTTTCAACATGTTTCATTTGTGTGTTAAGGTAAGTCACTTCTTTGTTGATTTTTGGCATATCCAACTACCTAAGTTGTACTCGAATAGGCTCTAACCCATCATTCACTTTGAAAATAGGATCACTCATTTTTGAATCAAATGCTCTAGCTAGACAAACATTTGTTTCATAAATATCTAAACAATCAAAACTTTGTTTTTATTCTTGAAATTTTGAAATTCTTAGCCAACAGAGCTTCAATATGATCCTTCAAAGTGTTTGAAATATAATTTGAAGCTTGTTTGGACAACTCTTCTACTAAAAAACCTATACTAACTAACTCAACTCTCTTCCTTTCATCTTTCTATGAAAACCACCTAGGAGATCCTATTAGCCATGCAAGCTATTCATCTCTTCTTTGATGTTCCCGATAACCTTTTGTAATAGGTTCTACTACAACAAGACCCTCCCTCATAGCTGATGCTACCTTCTCTATCTCATTGAAAGTCCTCGTTTTATGATTTTTATGCACATAGTGTGCATCATCATTGGAAAACCAAATTTAGTTTTTAATATGAATGTCCATGTGATTGAAAACTTTTTCACCAATTTTCTTTAAAGACCTGATTTTATTTTCTCCTTGAGGTATCTTAGTTCCCTTTAATCTTAAAAGTTTCATTATTGCATTCCAATGATGCATACTTGCCCTACTCTTTATTATTTGCCTTATGATTTTAGTAGGTATATCTAAGTTTTTTCCTCTCAAAGTTGCCAAAATTAGAATTGCATCTTCTACTATGACCCTAGTAAAAGGATCTTTTTTGGGTAAGATACAACTTACTATAGCTTTATGAATTATTCAGACAACCAATTTAAAATCAAATATCCATGCAATCCTACCATAACATTCATCAATACCATGATTCTTCCTTAAAAACATTTTCTTTGGTTAGTTTAACCAAATTCTCATCATATTTCAAGTCTTCTAATGCAAAGCGGTCTATGAGAGCCTTTCTTGTAATCTCAACATTAGTACCAAGAACTAAGGTATTAAGAACCTCTATTTCTACATCAATTTCCATGCTTAGATGAAACTCTTTCAAAATATCCATATTCACAAATTCTTGTATTTCTAATAACCCTAAACAACTTAATTTATCTAACAATTCTTTCTAGTAAAATCTATTTTCCTCAAAGAAACCAAGATCAGAATAAGAAGGATCATAGATTTTGTCCTTACTCTTTTGTAGCATTAGAATACTTTCACATTAGTAACATTCCTTCTAGCTAGTCGTCTTTAATGGTTCTTCCTTAGCCTTCCTTTTCTTAGAAGTGGAGGGAGAGTCTTTCTTAGTGACATAGTTGAGAGTTTTTCAATTTTCTTTAGGTTAGGAGATCTAGAGGAATTTTGAAGAACTTTTGAATTAGTTAATTCATCCACAATCTTAGATTTTCCTTTGAATGTAGCAAATTTCTTGGGTACCATTATTAAGATTTCATGAGAAATGATGGGAGAGACAGAGTTTGAGGAATGACTACTTAAGAGTTGAAAAGAAAGCAAAAGGACATTTTAGTAAGGAGGACTAAGCAAAAAGAATGAAGGAAGTTAGGCAGTTTAAAAACTTATATGCTAAACATGGAAAGTGCTTATTGTAATAGTTGTCAAAATCACAATTTTACTCATGCGATTTTACATGGCTTCTCTTAGTTAACTCGAGTGTAGAATCTTTTTTGTAGAGAAACTTACGTTTTTAATTATGTTTATATATAAACTTGGTAGCAACTTACGTTTTTTACCGGGTTTATCAATTCCACATATCTGAGTTGGATATACTAAAAAATTAAAGAAAAAAATAATACAACTAGCCTTTTACAAGTCATCAACTATAAAGACATTACAACATCTATTCTATCTTATTCCAATTTTTTACCTATTTTCTTTCTCTCTTAATCTCTTATTTTATGTTCATAGCTTTTATCTAAGTTTCAGTTCTGATAACAAAGTTTATAAAAAAAAAAAAACTATATACTTTATTTTATGCTATCAATAACTTAAAATAAGTTGAAATATTTGATTCTCTTTAACTTATAACTTAAAAAAAATTGGGAAAAAGTTTAGTTTTAACTTTATTTATCCTTCTTCCAAACATGTTAGATTATATATTAAGAATTTTTATGAGAAAAGAAAAAACTTAATTTCTTTAATTTTTTTTTTAATTTTCATCATGTATTTCAAGTTTTGAATAATTACTATAAGTATATTCATAATTTTTTAAAGCTATTTTATATAAATTGTAGAGACTTATATTTCTATATTTCGATTTTACATTTCGATTTTCTAAACCCTCTAACGATTCTAGGTAGAATCACGAGTTTGACAAACCTGCTTGTAGTGACTAGGATATGTGTTAATTAATTCCTTAGTTTTATGCAAATAGATTACAAATGCCCAGTTCATTGTTAATAAATTCAAATCTTATTTTTTTTTAGAGGTTTAGTGAAAATATCAACATATTGTAAATTCATTAGAATAAATTTTACATTAATGTCTCCATGTGACACATGATCTCTAATAAAAAAATGTCTTATTTCTATATGCTTGGATCATGAATGACGTACCAGATTTTTAGTTAAATTTATAACACTAGTATTGTCACATTTAATTGGCCTATTTTTATAACTTACACCATAATCCAGCATTTCTTGTTTTATTCAAAGTATTTGAGTACAATAGTTTCCAATTGAAATGTATTCTACCTCAGTTGTTGATAAGGAAACATAATTTTGTTTCTTAGATGACCAAGAAACTAATGTTACCTAAAAGTTGAGAAGTATCAAAGTACCTTTTCTATCAACTTTACACCCAATATAATTTGCATCAAAATATCTTATTGAATCAATATTTTGATTTTTTTTTATACTAGATACCTACCTTGGATGTAGTTAATAAATACTTGAAAATCCTTTTAACAACTTAAAATGCATTTCAATTGGGGAACTTTGAAAATGTGTGCAAATGCAAACACTGAATAAAATAACTGGTATAGAAGCAGTCAAATACAACAAACTTCCCCATTGTATGATTACACTAACTCAACCTTCTCTATAGCATAAATTACTCTCTCAATACCTTAATTCTCAATTTTAGGTTCAACCGAGCAACCAATAGGAAATGAACTAGCTTAATCGAAAACATATCATCAATAACAGCATCTGCCCTATTTAAGTCTTTGTCTAACCATCTTATATTTATTAAATCATCAACTATTATGTCTCAAAAGCAGGGTCATTGCCATGCACATTACACATTATAGGGACATTATGCCTATCTAAGTTCAATCCAAGCATGCTCTCTACATCCCCATCAATGAACACCTAAAGGTTACCATTAATGATCAATGAGTATTCCATTGCATCAAACCAACTGATGTTCAATAGTATAAGTAATGCCTCAAATATTAGCACCAAATATCCCTTATTAAGTTAAATTCTACATTCTCCATTGCTCACAACTTGTTATCAAAGATTTCTGTAAGCACATTTATAGCTAGATTCTACATACACCTTGTCTACATGTAGAATTGCAATCACTAAAATAAAGAGCAAATGCATTAAACCAAATATTTTAAAACATACAAATCGAAATTTTAGTTATCACTACACCATGTTCATGTATCACATGCCTCTTCCGCTAAAATGTACTTTCATTGTTAAGCATCTCATACTATCACTTCTTTATTGTTATCATTAATCTCCACTCCCAATTACAGGTCCATACTAATACTTATGCCTTTAATGGTTATTGTCTAACAAAGACAAAAATTACATTGCTTGAAAGCACCACTTATAGAAGCCATAGCATCCATTCGCCTGCCTTGCACTTCTATAGTTTTTTGCTACTATAACATGCTTATCGAATCACATGAAAACCATATACATTACATAAACAATACAACCACTACATATGGCAATAACCATCACTTTAGATTTACCAATTACGTGGTGGAATTTTATAAATCTATTTGCCTTCATCTTCCTCATCCATAAAGTTTAAGATCCTTATCATGCATATCCATTTTGTCACATTCATAGAAATACTTGATAATATGATTGTAAGTGCAATCACACATGAAACATTACCATTTCAATACATACCATTATACATATTACTAGTTGTAGAGCCTCCAATAACCAAAAACTTCAACTAGCGCATTTTGATAAACATAATGCTTTTATACACTTACAATTAAGGGAAAATTACATTAGAGGATATCAATATTTAAGAATAAATTCAAATAACGGATCAACATTTCAAAAAATTCAAATAAAAAATCAACGTTTTAAAAAGTTCAAATAAGAGATTAATTTTTTAATAAATGGTTAAAATAAGTGATTGTTGTTATAACACCGTTAAATTCTAACTGATGCAGTAATTACATTCCACGAGGCACTAACATGAAAGATACATAGCAGTAACATAGTAAATTAAATAATAAACAAACAAAAAATATAAAATGGGTAAAAAAATAAAGAAAATTTTAAAAAATTGAAAAAATTAAATAAAATAAATGGTATGATTAACTATGATACATATATAATATATATATATTAATATAACATGTATGTAATATAATATAGATAATTTAATGTAATATTTTTTTCGAATTTTTCTATTTTATTTATATATATACATTTTATACATACATATAATACTTATTATATATACAATATGTTATATATATTACATACATATTATATTTAATTATACGATTTATTTTATTTAATTCTTTCAATTTTTTTCATTTTTTCTCTATTTTTTTATTAATTTTATATGTTTTTTAATTTTTAATATTTGCTTATTATTTGATCTGCAATGTCAATTAAAGTTAACTATATTATAACGGTTGACCCCCTATTTAAACTTATCTCCACATGTTGATTCCCTCTTACGTAATTTTCCCTTACAATTAATGATAGGTTTGATGACAACTACATTTCAACCATGCACATAATAGTTGACGTTTCTTAATATGATATGGTTTTCTACATTTTGCTTTACTATCATCTCACATGACTTCATCTTAGGAAGTATTAATGCATAGAGCATGTCCTTAGTAGTAGAAGACATTTTTCCTAATTACATTACTCATATGACCAAAAATGACTAAATACATTTTCACACCAAAATGTTCATGACATTATATAAACATGTAAATATATTCACTAATTTTACTCAATATGCCCAAGAGTTAATGTTTCAACCTATAAAACTACTCTATGACAATATCTAAAAAAAAAATATATGTGCAACAAAATCCATATTTCCGCCTCTCTTGTACGATGGTGTCATTACCAACTTTGGCCTATAAAAGACATTTTCCAAATCTACTCTCTAGGTACCATGCCCATTATTCAACCAGTAAAACCACTTTATAGAAATCCTTTAATAAGAAAAATGTGATAGGATTGCTATGTGATGAACTTACATCTATGGTGTAGCAATTACCAATTTTGGAGTTCTTTCATCAACTAACAACCCTCACTCAACAACACATAACAACACCATTCTCATTTGCTCGATGCTTATAGTCTCCCTTGTAGAAATGGAGGCCTTGATAACAATGAGAAGTACTTAAATTTGATTTATTATCTTGGCTTTGAAGAAAAAAAAAATGTAAATATTGAACAATACATAAGATTATTCAAGTATGTATACTTTAAGAGAGAGATAAAGAAATGATTTCGTTCCTTAAATACTTTATCAGGATTTGCCTCCCTCCTTTTATTTGTTTATTTATTATATTAACTCTTATTAATTATTAATAACAAAAACAAAGCAAGAAAAAGGTAAAAATACATTTTTAGTTCTCAATGTTTCACTATTCTTTTATGATAGTCGTATAACTTTTTTTCCCCAATTAAAGTCATTAACATTTGAGTTTACAAACAAATACTTTTCTCAACATCATTACTTTTTTTGTAAGGGACAGACATGTGGAGTAATCTAATTGGTTTGAATTATTAATTTAAATAAGTAATATAATAATATATAAGCAAAATAAATAAGAAATTAGAAAATTATAAAACAGTTAGAGAAAATTCAAAGAAGAAAAAAATCTATAAAGTTAAAAGGAAAAGGGCCATTATAGCCATCTTAAGGCTCGATAACCGATGGCTACCTAAAACAAAAACTTTTAGCCAACTGATTCACTATCTACTTAAAAAAGTAGGTCATTAGACTCATTGGTAACCCCTATAATTAATAATAATAATAATAATAATAATAATAACACCAAGTGAAAATTCAATTAAGTTATGTAGCATAACCTAATTGATTTTTCGCTATTTCTTTTTTTTTTTTACTTTTTTTATTGAATGACAATGGGAATAGTTACTGAACCTTTGCCACCTATGAGTCGTAACTCAATTGGCCAAAAGTAGTTGTTCCTACCACTCCTTAACCTTAAGCTAGCTAAAATGACATTTTAAAAAAATTTATTTGCATTCATTTATTCCTGTAATTTTTTAATTATATTTATTTTATTATATTACTTATATAAATTAATGATCTAGACCAATCAAATTATGCCACATATCATAACAAATAGGTAATAATAATTAAAGAAAAGGACTTATTTGTAATTTTTTTCAAAAGTTAACAACTCTAATAAGGAAAAAAAAAAACTCAATAGAATAATCTGTTATAAGACAATGAATTGGTTCAAGTAAGTAGGATATGAAACCTCACGTGTACTCTACTCTATATGGTACAAATTCTAAAATTTTGGAACTAGAGCCTCATAAATGCTACAAGATATAAGTTAACTTATGGAACTTATAAATGTTATCTTACTTCTTCTTCTTTTTTTATCAATTTCAAGTTTATGTGATATGAGAAAAGGCAATCTATAAATTACATTATAAGTTCTTCATATATAAACGTAAGGAACTAGTAGCAAAATCTATGAAATTACAAACAAAAAAAACTATTTTTTTTTTTATCTTCATCGTTTCAAGTTCTACTACTTAGCAAATGAAAAAGAAAAAACAAAAAGAGTAGAACACATAAAGTTGTAGAGGAAATCGAAGAAGAATAAGAGAAAAAATGGAGGTCCTAATATGAGAGAGGTATATGTTTAGCCATTTAGAGCTATCAAGTAATGGACTTAGCTGCTTTTTTCCCTTTTCCCTTTCACTAAAACATTAATTGGCCCAAAAGTAATACAATTTATTTTCATATGATGTAGCATATCCTAGAATATGGAACCATTGTACCTTAAAATACAGGTTTAAAGGTAAGTATATAATAGGAAAAGCTCGTACTCATACTCATACTCTACTTGTGAGAGTAAGATTTAGAAAATCATCTATAACCAATCCCGGTAACTACTAATACTTACCAAAACACTTACTGTAATCAAGTAAGGTACAAATGGATATTATGTACAATAGGGTACTTGTTTGCTCTTAATGAAACTCTAATATATCTATTTACAAGGATAAACTTGAGCAAGAAATGCAATCATAAAATTTGAAACAAGGAACTAAAGAGAAAATTGTAGATGGTGTAAAATGGCTAGTTCGGTCGCTACAATTTGTGTAGGTTTAGTCAATGAGGCTACTACTTCGATTAAACCTCTATGGAGATCAATTGATCAACCACCACTAAAATGCTTAGCCACAACTTCAATTGGCTAATCCTCCCCTCCATGTAACTTCGGTTGACTAACTCAAACAAAAACACTAATTCCTAATTTGTTCAAAGTGTTATAGAATAATGGAAACAATTATGTTGATAAAAAGAATAATTGTATTGCAAACATGAGTTAGGATTGGGATTGCAATGCATGCTTTCAAAGTCTCAATCCCAACTATTGTGAATTCATAACGGAAACAATTATTCACAATGGCAGACATTTTATTATAGTTTAAGATGGGTAAATTCTTACTAATCTAACCATAATTTTTGCACACAAATACTAGCGATTTTACACAATCAATGACAATTATATTATTCTTCCAAATTACATTACACGTATGTCCAAAAATGACGTAATACTTTTTGGCACCAAAATATCCATGACATTATGTAAGCATACAAATACATTTGCTAATTGTACTCAATATGCCCAAGAGCTATTGTTTCAACCTACAAAACTACTCGTAACAACATCTAACAAGAATATATATGTATAACAAAATTCATCTCCACCTCTCCTATATGGTGGTGCCACTATCAACTTTAACCTACAAATAACATTTTCCAAATCTACTCTACAGGTATAATGCCAATTATTCAACTAATAAAATCACTTTGCAAAAAGCTTTAAAGAAAAATGTAACAAGATTACTGTGTGTTAAACTTACTTATACAGTGAAGCAATCTCCAACTTTAGAGTTCTTTCATCATCCAACAACCTTACTCAACAACACATGACAACATCGTTCTCATTTGCTTGTTGCTTGTAGTCACCCCCTTAAAAATGGAGGCCTTGATAATGTGGAAAAATACTTAAATTATAATTATTATCTTGGTTTTGATGAAAAATAAGGATAATAAACGATACTCAAGATTATTCAAGTATGACTAAAGAGTGAGATAAGGATAATGAACAATTTTTTTCATTTATTTATTATATTAACTCTTATTAATTACTCATAACAAAAGAAAAGAAAAAATAAAAGGGAAAAATACAGTTTTAGTTTTCAACATTTCTCCGATAATACTATATTTTCCTTCTTTATCTCATTAATATTTATAAAAAGCTAGCAAACAAGTCCTTTTTCAACACCATTACTTTCTTGTATAGAGAAGACACATGATATTATCTTATTGGTCCAAACTATTAATTTAAATAAGTAATATATTAAAATAAGTGTCAAGTAAATTAAAATTAGAAAATTAAAATACGGTCGTAGAAAATTTAAAGCTGACAATATCTATAAAATTGAAAAAAAAAAAAAAGCCAATAGTAAAAAGTGTTAAAAGAATCATGGTCAAAAGAAAAAAAGAAAGAAAGAAAGAAATAACTCAAATAAAAACACTAACTTCTACTTCGTTCGAAGTGTTAAAGAATCTTGGAAGAGTCCATGAAGTAGGTGCTCTCTCTTCCCTAGAAAGAACTAGAAAGGTTCAAGAAGACCAACGATAAAAAGTTTAAATAAATACTCAGTTACACTAGTACTTTATTGAAAAGCTACAATAACACCACGGGATCTATATGGTTAGTTACGGTGATATACAATGTAAAATTGTAACACATCAAAAATTGCAAAAATGAGTCAGTATTGGGATTGCGGTGCATAATTTTAGAATCTCAATCACGACTCTTGTGAATTCATAAATATTCACTCTTACAAACTCTTTTATTAAGAAGTAGATGGGTCGATTTTTGCACAAATACTAGAGTTCTGCAAAATCAATGATTTTGCCATAAAAATCGTATCACGATCCATATTTGAAGTTTTGTTGACAGAGGAACATAGATGTCCCAAAAATCAGGATTTATGCCAACTTTCATATCTAAAGTTTAAAGCTGGCAATAATTATTTTAGTCTTCGAATTTATTATATCCATTGTATTTACAAAGATGTTAGGGTAAATGCTCATTTAGTTATAGATTATAAGTTACCATTTAGTTATAGATTATAAATTATAAGCATTGAGATGATATAATGAACTCAATAAATAAAATTTCTACTTGACTAAATGTGGTTTTGAAACTTCAAATTTCATGTGTGAAACTAAAAGCATCATAAATTCAAGTAATGATTTTAGTATTCTAGCAACAAAACAACATCAACGGCATGTTTCTTAAGAATGAGATTAGGAGAAGCTTGGAAATGGACTAAACAATCTATCGTATAACAACACTCCAAAAGAGACAAAAAAATCAAAATCTCGTTTTAAATAGTTAATATATACACTTTCAATTATGTAATCGTACACGAATAGACAGCCAACGAAAAGACATGCATTGACAGAGGTCATAGCCTAATCTCATCTTTTCAAAAGAGAAAATTACAGAAGAAAGAAGATCGTCTGGAAGAGAAAGAAAAGAAGCCTCTCAGAGCACACCATTGGGTGCACCTTTGTACATCAAGAGAAACCTTTAGCAGCAGTAAAGCACATGATATGAGATATTTCTTCAGACCATAGGCACAAAGCAAACGTAGCCTTGGCTGCTTTGAGTTTACTCTGGTAATCATCTATAACTAAGGATTAGTAGCTACTTATGAAGATGACTCTTCAGGGGGAGGTGGCGGTGCAAGTAGCCGGCCTTTCTGGGCACGTGGTGGGAGGTGCTTTGCTGGCTTCCTTGATCTTACAGCCCACGGCAAGAAAACACCAGTTCCTCCATTTTGGATCTTCTTAGGACTTAAGGCCATGGGCTGCATGGGAGCTAGCATAAC
The DNA here is from genome assembly GCA_024138005.1 of Lumnitzera racemosa. NCBI lineage: Eukaryota > Viridiplantae > Streptophyta > Magnoliopsida > Myrtales > Combretaceae > Lumnitzera > Lumnitzera racemosa. The sequence continues at coordinate 24,327,322 of JAMXBC010000004.1, read as the reverse complement.
CACTGGCGCATGGAGGACTCCCCATTCGGGCATCATATCCACTTGATAATAGCCATCGACTCCATCATTTATTGTTGCATATGAGCTTTGGTTGCCTGCTTGCCAGAGAGACATAGAACCTGGTGAAGGTGGGCTTACGGATGAATGACCATGGAGGGAGTCTGGCTTAATCCGGAAGAAGGTTATGGCTATCCGTTTGCTGGGAGAAGAACACATAACATGGCGTGCCATATCAGCACTATTTCCCCTCATCACTGACAGAGACCTGGAAAATATTAAAACATAAGCAATCCATGTCGGTTTACATTTTCCTACAGGAGAAATGAATTCAATCTTTTGCTCCATGTAAAATTGCAGAAAGTCCCCGTGATATATGACTAGATTGAGTTGTATCCTAGCTGAAATGAAAATAAAAGTTCTGCCTTTTGCATGATCGGATTCTTCCCAATATGCTGTTACTTCTGCCTCTACTATACCTCCCCTCTGGGACAGACCATAGGAGGCGCTAGGTTAAATCCTGGGCCTACCAGTCTTTTCCCTCATGGAATGCAGAATGCATGTTGCAAAGTTCATGATTTCTTTTAAAAAAATCAATTCATTATAAGTACACTTCGACATTCTATTCATTATTACACACTGATACAAATATTTCAGACTTTAGGCATTGCTTGTAAAGGTCATCAACTCACCCTTTTTTCATTGAAAGCATGAGTGGTCCTCTATAATTTCCCTCATTGTCATTCACAAGGAATCGTCCAAAAGCCATATTGCATTCGGAAAGGAACAGAGTTGAGATCAGCTGATCTAAGTGAGGTGGTTTCTGAAAAGGCTGTGAATATTCACCCTGCACAAAACAGCGCGATAAGTTATTGATTGTGGCCGTGACTCTTGAGTCACACTTCAAAGGAAAAAAGCATGATAATCGATCCAGAAAAAGGTGTTTGATACCTCATCAAAGAAATTGATGATGCAACTATTTGGTATTTTGTACGCTGGTATCAGTTTCCATTCAACCAGATGATCAATGACACTCTGGAGTAGAGATGGAATTGGCTCTAGATTACCTACAAAGGAATCGAATCGTGTTTAGCATCAAAGACAATTCGACAATATGTTTATAGGTTAAAAAATAATTAAATCTTAGGGACTGACAGGTCTGTTTGTTATTGTTATCATCCTCATGTATGTGCTCAAAGATGGGTAGCCCAAACTGAATCAATTCTCTCCTCTTCCCTTTGACTTGCTTGTTGAACAAAATGAAGGTCTCTCCTACAAATATAGCGTAAAAAAATATGAAATTACACAAAGAAAATAAACGGTGATCACAATCATGTGGCATTCATTAACTTTAGTTTGTGCCAACAAAATGATTTAAGACAGAAGTGTTCACTTATAGCAAGATATGCATTGTGCAGATAATTTTCTTTCTCATGACATGTACTACAAACATGATGCAACTATAAGTACAATCCATCTCTCTGTATCCTTAAAATTACTGTAAAGTTAAGATTAAAGCATGGTCCATCGAGGCATTATTACTTAAAAAGGCTCGAGTTCCTTGAACGAGCTTCCGAGAAGTTTATATTCCATTTTGTATCGTGATGCACTAAAGGCAAGTAAATGCAGGACAATCTTTTACGTGTGACTTACCTGAGAGCTCTCCATTCTGACCAGCCACACGGAGCTCATTGATGAAATCAGTGAGCTTAGACAACTCGGAATCTGTAAAAATATCATCGTACATCTTCAACCCTTTAACAACATTCACCTGCCAGGAATGATTCTTTTAGTCAGATTTCTTTTGTCTTACACCACAACCATGGATCGCAGCAGTTTATATCCATTTATGAATGAGAAGATTGTTGAGAATAAGGACGACTCACCATATGCCCCTTCACCGACTCTTTTGCTGAGAAACCTTTTGTCAACTTGATCTGGCTGGAACGCGCATCACAGTTTTCATGGTTAGAACATATGTCGAATTTTTCTGGAATCGACTGTGCTTCCTGTGAACCTAATAATAAAATCAAGAAACAGCATAATTATACTCAGAAGAACAACTTGATTATCAACCTATAAACAGCATCAGGACACTGATCTCATTGTTTAAATCTTTGCAATGACTCAACAATAGTATAGGAGGTATTGCATCCAAAAATAGGCACATCATCATTCTTTAATTGATTTCATATAAGAAATGGGACTTGTACTATCACATTTTTCTGTACAAGGGCTATACAAGCCTATCCGTTTATAAATTATCGAAAAGATGACCTAAAAGTAGTTTCACCTTCTTTTTTTATTCTATGGAGTAGGAGTACCAGTGTTATTGTTGGCAGTTGTATACATATATATATATACATATATCCACAGTTCTAATGAGGAAACTAGACAATAAACCCATGTTCTTCTTTCATCCTTTCAAGTTTCTGAAATAATTAAATAAAATGGTTTTTCAAACGGTTTCACACTAAGTCTGTACCCTGAATTTCAAAATAATTGCAAAAGATTGCATCATAAATTAATACAAGTGGAGAGTATACTTCAATCATTTTTCTGATCCTTCTTATATGCAAAGCTTTCTTTCTTTTCCAATTCGCATATTTTGAATACAATTACTGCTCTAGCCAATAAACCAAGTAATTGACTAATGTTGATGCATCTCTTAGCTTATTCAAATGTCATTTGTCATAACTCAAATCCTAATACACTTGAAAGAGCTTCGAATAACAAGTTTCCCTTGCTTATTTTATAAAAGTTTCTGAATTCCATATGATTATTATATACAATTACTAGAGAAAGCTTAAACATTCGTTAATGGAATCAATAGATGGAGGAGATTAAGGGAAAATTCTAAGGAAAGAATATGAGAAAGAAAAGATGAATCTTTTAAATAATGAATTGCTTGTTGACATATAATAAGACAAGAATATTCTAGAGGGGGAAAAAAATGAAACTAAGGACAGTCATTTAAAATTTTTCACTTTTTCATATACTTTTTAATATCAATGTGAGATCATGATATTTTGTCGGACAGTATGAATGGAACTTATTTGGAGAACCTGAGCCGAAGAATCTACGAAGCCAGCAAAACGGGTCAAGTCAAAAGAATCCGTTAAAATTTTGAAAATAATATGCTACCCCGGGACTTACAAACACAATGTCAAATTCAAGATCTGACTAATCGGGGGGGGAGGGGGAGGGGTTGGGGTGGGGGTGTGTGGTGGTGGTGGGTTGGGGTTTTGAAATAAATCATTGGCACACATCTCTATTTTCTTTTTTGTTGACATCAACGTCCCCTCTTTCGTCCTGTCCCCAAAAAGAAACTACCACATGCCACATCCAATTTCTCTCCACCAAACTTCCTTCAGTTTCGTAATGCCCCTGGCTGGCCATCACGCAGCACACATCCAGACCCACACGGACGTGATTCTTTCCTAACAACATTTCCACCCGTAAAACGTGCGTTTAAAATTCCTAAATATTATTTTAGTAATTAAAAATCTCGTCTTCCAAATATCTCCCTAGTTTATTCGTAGCATTTTAAATAAATATCCTTAAATTTTATTTATATTATTCATTGGAACTGCAATATAAACTTTTTATAAAAATAACACTTACAAATAAAAAAAATAAAAAAATAAAAACTAGCAACTTTTTGGATGCTCTACTAAGAAAAAAAAAACACAATTAAAAGACTTAATTCCAATGGAAACCGTGTCAACAAGCAACAATGGGAATACTTTTAATGCTTGGGCATCTTTTTAATGAAATCTAGTAGAGCATCCCTAATGTAGCTTCATTACACGGGTTTTAAAAAGTGGAGCACCTCACCCACCATTAGAGCCGGGCCTTTAAACATTTTGCAAGGACCACAAAAAATGCCATTTTCTTTTTTTTTTTTCTTTTTAAATGTTATTTTATTAAAAACTTATATTATGGATCTTGAAAATAATGTAAATAAATATTGAAAATCTCTTCTTAAATAGCTTATAGATAAAGTGGAACAATCACCAGAAAAATTTATTTTTGAATTATTAATATAGCATCTAGAAATTTCAAATGAAATTCTTATAAATAAAAATGTTTTAAAACAAACCTTTACACTGTGTTTGGGGTAGAGGAAAGAATTAGAAAGGGAAGGGAAGTTGATAGAAAATATAATTTTCAAGGAAGTTTTATTGTTTGTAAAAATGAAGGAAAGGGGAGGGAAATGATTTTAGATGGAAAGATTTTCATAGGACTCACTAAATGATGTTTGCTTCCAAATTGGAGAGAAATCGAAGGGAAAGTTGTTTAATATTCCATCCTACCCTTCTTTAAATTATCTTTTCAATTTTTTAAGCACAATAATAATTTTATATTATATTATTCCTTATCTTTTAATAATAACTAACATTCCCTTCACTCTCCTTCCCTTTATCATCCAAATACAAGGGAAAGAATCAAATATTCACATTTCTTTCATTTCATATTCTTTCCATTATATTTCATTCCTTTCTAATTCCTTCATCATTCCAAACAAAATGTTTGCATTTAACAACAATAATTTTTGCCGTTGCAGATGCAACTAGTTTGTACAAAAGAAACGATGCACATTCTGCTAATATAATATCCCTATTTCCATCGAAAAAACAATAATTATATTATATATAGACAGTTTCCAAAAGTATAAGGAAAAGTATTTTAATTTAACATTTTACTAAATGCGTTGGAGCATCCTAATAGTTTTTTTTTTAAATTCCACAAATATATTCGATGCTAAAAATAAACAATTTTTTTTTTCTTTTTGTGCCTTTTTTTTAGAAAGTCCTCTATGAAGATACTTAATATTTTTTACATAATATGAATAATTATTAGGTTTTGAAATAAGGTCTTAAAGGATAAATATTTGCTATCTCAAATTCATTATCATAAGTATGTCTCCACCAACCACATTCAAGCATCTAAATAAAAAATTAGTATATAATGATGGAAGCTTAGTAAAGTGAGCATATAAATGCGATTAACGGGGGCACCTATGAGATAGGTTGTTTAGAAAAGTAAATATATTTTAAAATAGAGCTTTATAGGTGATGTTAGGCAGCAACATGATTATTAATGGTTGATTAGGTTACTAACACAAAAAATAATTAAAAAAAAAAAAAGCTAAATTACTGAAAATAAAAAATTTTTTTTTTGTTATTTTTACTAACATATTATTATTGATTAATGCACTACCACTTAGTCCCGATCTATTGTTAACGTTTACCATCAGGTATTTTTAAAAAGGAAAACACTTGTTCCGTGGAAATACTGTTATTAACCATAAATAATCTCCATCCAACATGATATATTAATTTATAATAAAAAGTTCTGTTGGCAAAAAAAAAAAAAAAAAGTAGTTTGCAAAACATTTTTTTAATACAAAACGAACTCTTGATTGTAGATGCTATGGTGTTGCATCATCTGTGATGGATTAATTAAACACTATTTCCTAATCAAACGGTAATGAGTGACATGTTTGAATTTTTAAATTTGTTCAAAATAATTTAAGGATAAACTATCTACACATTTAAGTTCGATATTTAGACATCTTAATACACTTATCTCTTGGATATGCAAGTATATTTAAAGAAAGTGCAAGTATCCTTTATGTCCTGTCCACTTTATACCTTGAAGATACTCGTAATTTTGAAATTAAACATTTTACTTTTTAGTTTTTACAGAGTTATTAGGATATTGATTACACGAAATTACTTAATAAATTCCCAATAGAAACTAGAAAAAACATGCTGTTTTGACTTTGTGAACTTTCCTAAATACAAAAGGAAAAAACATGTAGATTTAACTCTAAACAGACAAATAACAACCAAACAAATTACTAAGGGTTACCAAATGGACCAAGCCCATAAACATACAAAGAAGTCCCCGAACTTTTCAAGAAAATTAAAGATTATTAAAGACACTGCACCCGTACTTAAAATAATGAATAATTAAATAAATATGTTACAAAATTATTTAATGATTTTCACATAATGGATATCTATAAAACTGCCACAAATAATTATGATGAATTCGTTTTTTGGAATTATTCACATTGCAAAATCTAAAATTTTGTGGTTTTTATTTTATAAAAAATAATATATATATATATGCATATTGGGTAGAGGAAAATATGAAATATTTAATCACGTGGAATTCGATCAAACCAAATCCGCGGAGATTGAAACTTACAGGAGAAATCGTTGCCTTTTTTTTTTTTTTTTTTCTTTTACCCTCACTCCTTTCATTTTATGTTTGGGTTGAAAAAAATTGAATTAATGAAGTTAAGTTGTTGAGAAGACTTCCCGGTGGTTCCGGAAAGTAAAAAGTTTCATTTTTATATGCTGTCAAATTTAGCGTGTGGTCTTCCATTGTTATTGTGGCATTTTCCATGCTATTTAATTCGAGATCTCCGTCATCACCAACTTCCGAACCCTTTGAATCGTAATCAAATGAAACGAAAATGTAAAAACTTAACTATCTAACTTTCATATCTAGCTTTTTTTATTTATAGTTTGTAATAATCCATAAAATACATTCAACTTTTACAACGATAACTAATACTTTCTACTTCAACTCTGATTAAAAAGAAACCCATAAATAAGTTGTATTTCGGTAAAAATAGAAATCAAATCACAAATTTATGATCGAAAAGCAAAAATCAGATGGATTAGATGGATTCGATTTGTGAAAATTCAACAGCTCACCTATTGCGATGGACACAAACATACATCAAATTTGAATTTTTAGTAAAACTCGAGTAGTTTCCTAGTTAGCTACGTCGTGCCTGAGGGAAAAAGAAATAAAAAAAAAAAATTGAGCGAGAATAGCAACCTGCAATCAATATTTCTTTTTTTATTCCTGATTTGGAAGGAAAGGCACACGCACAGAGAGAGAGAGAGAGAGAGAGAGAGAGAGTGACCTGAATCAGTAATATCACTACCAGTTAAAGAATCACCTTCGATATCAACAACTTCACGTTCTCCACTATTACTTTCAGCAGCTTCTCGTTCAACAACTTTCTCTTTCTCGCCCTCATTCTCCCTCTCCCCTTTTTGACGCACCTTACAGCTGCCTTTACCATTATTATTATTCTCACTGATGTCACCACAATCATCATCATCGTTTCCTCCTTTATTCTCTTCCAACACAACACCGCTCTTGCTGGCCGTCGTCACCCGACTCAGCTCCATCGCCACGTCACCAACGGAGTGGTATTTTTGCATCTGGAGTACCGGGATCCAATTCAGCCTCCTCCGATGAATCGCCGTGAAAACCGCCTCGTATTCCGACGAGGCTCCGCGCTGAGCCAGGTGGGTGCAGAGCGCGTCGATGATGGCATTTGCAGCGGCGAATTCGCCGCGGTACCAGGCAATTATGGCGTCCTTGGCGAAGGCATCGGAGACGAGGACAGGTGGCTGTTGGATTGGTATTGGTATAGGCGCTATAGGCGCCGGCGCTGACGTCATTCGCATGGTAAAAGGAAGGGGGCTTTTTGATTGGTTTAAGGATAGATGGGTAGATATGGGGAGGAAGTGAACGTTGTTATTTTCCGTGCTTGTTAAAGTCAAATGAAGAAATCCTACAGGGATTGCGAAATATCGGTGGTTCTGTGGGGTTAGAGAGAGAGAGAGAGAGAGAGAGATGGAGAGGGTAACCACGGGAGGGTTTTAGTTGGAACTTGGAGGATGATTTATATTAGTGGGAGTGGAGGTGCCCGTGCAGTGGGACCGGTCTATATCATGACATGGCATACATATATATATATATACATACAAAACGAGGCATTGATCCGACTTTTTTCTGGAGCAAAAGTTGGAGGTCGCGGTTGGTGTGGACCGTCCGGATTTGTATTTTTTTTTTTCTTTTTACCGTATAGAAATTCATATCAATGCTCTAAATAATGAGTTTTATATCATCATTGTATTTATTCATCATATCCGTATATTTTATATCGAATATAGTATAATTTTTTCTTATTTTTTTATTATTATATTCCAAATTGAGCTCGTATTGATATTATTATATTATTTCAAAAATCATCGGCCATAGTTGAAGCACTCTTCATTAGTTTTTTTTTTTTTAAATAACTATGCTTAGGAAGATGGCATTAATCCAAAATAAAGAAGTAGAACCGATGGAATATGAAGATAGATATTATTTCATTGTACTTTTTATATGCAGGAACATTAATGCACAATTAGTTATATTTTTTCATAAACTAGTCCAAATTTCTATATGTTAGTGAATAAATTAAAGATATACTTTTCTTTCTATTTTTTTAAGAATCAATTAAAGATATATCTCAAAGGGGAAAAAGAGAACCGATCGACTGCAACTAGCTATTTGCTTCTCTGATAATATGTACGATATGTTACTAATATAAAGATATAAAAAGGGAATTGTTTGAGCAGGGTATTCCTCCGATTCATCCAAATTTTCCCCTTATCAGACAAGGTTAAACCGTTTGGTTGGTGATTGAAACGACTCGAAAATTTTCCTTATCGAGTCCCCCTTTTGTTTTTTTTTTTTTTTTTTTAATGTCCTTTTTATTCCTTCATAGGATAACGAAGACGTTCCCTAGAATAAATGCATGATGCATCTCTAGAGTTTCTATTTTGCAAGTTTATGGGATTTAGTCGGTTAGAAAAGAATTGAATAAAGAGAATGGAATAGAATAATATTTCTACTACGTTTAATTTGTATAATATTAAATAAAAATTTTTATAATTGAAAAAAAATAAAAATAAAAAAATTTAATTATTTAAAATATAAATTATAACAAAATCAATGTTGTAACCTTAGAAATCAATATGAGACTATTTTTAAAAATTTTAAACATATATTTTGTTAATATCAAAATTTACTTGGCAAACAAACACTTATGAAACAAAAAAATGGCTATAAGCCTAACTAAAAACAAAAGGATTAACTTATACATCAATTAGTCATCAAAATGATCATACCAAAACACCTTTTAGTATTTCTTATAGCTGTGTTCTATTTTATAGGTATTTGTGTACCTAAATAGAAAACCGCCATCAATATGTTTATAATATATTATGTAAAATATATTTGTGTACTATCAAAATGTATACTATAAAATTTTGTGCTTTTTATATAGTATTCCAAGACTAATTTTTTTTTCCTAATTATTATATAAACTAGACAAATGATAAAAATTTTATTCATTCCAATACCATGAAATCACAGCAATCAAACCATATCTTAACCTTATGGTACACATTATTATTATTATTATTATTATTAGGCGAGGTAGTGTTAGTTTTAAATCCATCCATTCATTCCTTAAACAAACACCAAGCGTACACGCAATTTCTTACAATATAACCATAACATGAGCCATCTCTCCAAAATATTACCGGTGCATGGGTTCCGGAAAATATCCATATATACTACGATTATTCTCATTGCTATCGTATAGATGTAAAGGAAGGAACTTCCTCTTCAAAATAACAAGCCTTCAACTCTTGAGAGACCCCTTTTTTTTTTTTTTTGCAAGTCAATCCGCCACTTCATTCTCCTCGCAGGAACCCCGCGAAAAATAAAGAGAATTCATGGAAAAGAGAGTTTAAATGAATTATGTGTATACGTATGTATATTCCAACTTATATATATATATAGGTGATGTACTGCAAATGCCAAATAGAGAAGATCCACCTATGCATTCACATATATACTTGTTGATAAGTCAAACTAAAGGGAATAATTTTCATATTTCTGTTTTGAAGAAGCACAAACACCTGATCATGAGTAATTGGCGTTCTCGAAGTTGTCCTTGACGCCGCCCCCCCCCCCTTGGAATTATAGTTTCAAGCTAATGGAGCCTACAAATGAAATTATTAATGGACTGTTTTCCTAACCGTCTGATGCGCGCATTTACTCCGACTAGGAAAGTCCAAATTGAAGTTTCAAGCCCCAAGGGTTAATTGGCACGGCAACGACGAAGAACAAGCGTACACACTTCTAGAAAGCCGTGTTCTAGATGCGATCAACATCGTATGATTGTGTTTGTATTTGAAAACATTTTCAGTTTCCTTTTCTATTTTATTTACCATAATTGAAATTTTAGAATTATCATATATTATCATAAATAATAACCTCGAGAATTTGAACACAATAAAGACTCATAGCGCAATTGATGATGGTAAACAAACCAAAGGAATATTTGACCCAACTATTATCCCCCATGAAAATAAATTGAAGGCAAATGAGGACACCGAATTTTCTTTTTCCAAAAGCGAAAATCTTTTTTCCAATACCTTACTGTTTTCTATAATGGCTGTTGACCACCTTTTATGACCACTCGACATTCTTTGTTTACAGCAACTACTTATATCAATAAAAGTTCCTGGTATCCTCGATTTGTTTAGATTATTATAATAATGAATTCATCGAAAATAAGCAACGACCAAGGGGCTGTTGCTACCATTCTCTTCGGTCACTATTTATTACTATAACTGGTTAACATTTGCAACACTACTATAAATTCTACCTAATGTGGCCACTATATCCGGCAATATTAATTTGTTGGAGCAAGTTCAATTTTTTTATTAAAAGAAAATACTATAGTGGCTATGTTTCTTGGCTAGTATACAAAAAATTGTTTGCCATCAGGTTCTGGGGCTCCCTCTCTGCCAAAGATTTTACACTATCATCCATTTGGCCAAAAAAGTTTGCCACGAGTAATTTTGTTTTTTAATTCACAACTGACACTAAAATATTCCAAAATACCCATAGCCCTAAAAATTAGACTCTTTCATTTTACTTTCCCTCCTCTCTATCACTCTCAATTAAAACATCTCCTCTCTATTTCACTCTGCCTCTCTCAATTCATAGCAATTTTAGGGATTCTCTCCTCATGGTCATTTCAAGGTAAGTTCCCTTTTTATTTCTTTCTCTTCTACTTACTTTCAAAATATACAAATGCATGCACTTGAAGTCAAGATTGTCAAACTCGCGATTCTATATAGAATTGCTAGAGAGTTAATAAAATCGAAAAGTGAAATCGAAATATAGAAATGTAAGTTTTTACGAATTATGTAAAATAACTTTAAAAAACTAGAAATATATTTATAATAATTATTTAAAACTTAAGATACATGATAATAATACAGAAATGAAAAAATTAAATTCTTTTTTTTATGAAAAATTCTTAATAATATATAATTAAACATATACCGAAGAAGAACAAACAAAGTTAAAACTAAACTTTTTCCATAATTTTCTTTGAAAATAACAATGAATTAAAAAGAATCAAATATTTTAACATATTTTAAATTATTAATAATATAAATTGAATTATATAATTTTTGCTATTAGAGCTAAAATCTAGATAAAGGCTATAAACATAAGATAAAGGATTAAGAGAAAGAAAAAGAGAAAAAAAAAATTATGATAGAAAAGATGATATAATGCTTTAATAGTTGATATCTTATAAAAACTTAGTTGTATTCTTTTTATTTTTTAGTCCATTCAACTTATATATTTTGAATCAATAAACTCAATTAAAAACATAAAAGTTTATACACAAATTAATTCGAAAGAGTTTTCTAAAATCGTAAAATCTCATAGATAAAATTGTGATTTTAACAACTATGCTTGAAGTAATTATAATTAGTGTAATGATGTTGTTATGTCATGTTAATACTTTGATAAACCCATTGACACTACGTATTTGAAGATTATCGATCAAATTATGGATAGTTAGGTCTAATTGTACCATACTTAGGGTTTTGGATTAGGAATTATTACTTACAGTATGATGAGGATTTTTTGAAGTTAGAAACAATCCGTAATGTTCTTTTATTTCTTAGGCGTGAGGATTTGTGTTTGCTTATTGCCTAATCAGTCTGATAACAATTAAGGAGATAAGACAAATGGAACTCCATGAAATAGCAAATTTGGATAGATTTTAGAGATAGGTTTTTGGTGAAAGCTCAATCAAAAGTCCAAATTTTCTAATGGAAATTTAGAAGGTTAGGTTTTGAGGGGTGTCATAACTGGATAACCCCCCACAGAAGGGAAAAGGTATGGATAATCCAACACTATTCATAGAAACATGGACTATAATCGATGTATTCTCCTATCCATAAACTCCTAGAGTAGCAGTAAAGGTACAAAGGACAACTTGTATATTGTAGCATTAAGATTGCTAAAAGAGAAATGAAATCGTGTAGCCTAATTCCTTCACCCTTTTTTTCACAGTCAAATGCTATCTCCTTCCCAGACCAAAATCATTTTTACGAACTACCTATTAAATTCCCAATGCTCATCTTCAACATCCATTTCAACCCAAATGTGTTAATTACTGAAAAGGCTTTTAGTATGATAATATTTTGCATTTAAAAGAAAAAAAGAAAAAAACCTCATATTGGTCGTCTTAGCTTTCCCATATCATAATGCTCGTAGGTTTTTTGGTATGGTAATATTCCCTACCTGTCAGATCTCGGTTTCTATGGAACCACAATAAAAGTTGAGTGTGGATTTTGTCCAATCTAAAAACTTTAGTAAGCCACTGCAAATTTAAGCCCTTGAATTAAATGCCGAAAGGTCCAAACTGCATCTTAACTCTAAAGACTTACGCGTAGAAAACTTATGATCCTAAATCGATTTGCTTTAGATCATCTACAGAAGGGTCGCAAAAAGAAAACAGCAACTACAAACCAAAAGGATGCATTTAATTTTAGATTCAGCCTACATAATGTAGGAATAGGAATTAGGTACTAAATAGTCACAGAAAAATAGATAAGGCATACAAATTACGAATAAAGGTAAATGTCTACAGGAAGAAAATCCAAGACAATTTAATAAATAGGAAGTTGAGTTTTTATCCCCTCCTAGTAGAAGTCTACAACTTCGTAGTGCCTTTTATAAGAAAAAAAAATCACGATTATTATACGTAAAATATAAAAACAATTGTCAAAATAAATTTTTATGTACAATCTTAAAGTTTTATTATAAGTTAACATAAGGTATTATAAAATCTATACTCTTGTATACTCTAGGGTATAAGTTTCATAAGAGGTGTAGAATATGCTAACATCATACTTGTACCCTACCTTGTGGGAGTAAATTTCAGGAAATTATAACCCAAAACCTATCGTAGGGTTTTTTTTACCCATTAAATATCTATTTTGTGGAGTAAGATATAGGTAAATATCTTATATAATAGGGTTACCTGCTCACTCCTAATAATAAAATTATATATAAATTTTTTATTTCATGATATAATTGGTTTAACTTTGGTAAATTATAGTGAGATAATGGGGTTTAGATTTTTTCTTTTATTTTATTTGTTCTTTTCTTTCCTTTTAATTTTTATGTTATGAAAAACAAAGACAATTGCCTTTTTCTTGCCAGCAACTACAGTTCAAGTCCTTTATGATTTTTATAGAGTGACACGAATGCCTCCAACATGAATATTACTTTTGAAGCTTCCAGTGTAATCCTAAGCTACAGGTTTATAAAGGCAGGTCAATAGTTTATTCACGCTATCAGTATAAGGAAATTTTAATATCTTCACATGATTCTTTTAACTCATGCTTCGTGCATTGCAGCATGTTACATAACTATTAAAAATCTATGTTATTGCCTTAAAATTTATATTAATCCTTTGAGTTATTTTGCTCATATTTCCTTGCTGGACGTTGAAACAAAATATTCAAACCTCACATCTATATACTAAATACAAAAACGGATCAGTTATGAACTATTTGAAATTCGCAATATAATGAGGCTAGTGCTGTTTTCAACCCGATAATGTCATTTATCTACCATCGATTAGTTTTCCAGTATTACCAATGTTGTGGAGGCTCGTTAAAGCATGCATTGCTCTACCATCTTGCGCTCGTAAGTAGTCAATCTTTTTGCATTTACATTTCTTGTAAGAGATTATGTTTTTGCAAACAATTTCATATGCTGTCAAGGTATATGTGCTGCCAAGCAATAAATTCCAAGTTTATTTTGCTGCAGCTTTTTAGAAAACAAACAAGGTAAGTTCTCATGTGATGCGGCCAATCATGATTTTGTTATTTTGCTTAATGGCTGTGTTGGATTCTCTGCATTCATAACTATATTCCGATCAAGATCCTATCATTTTATTAATCTTTGCGGATGGAGACATTGCTAAATGCTTGCCATTTTCTTTTTTGGCCAAATAAGTGCATGCCATTTGATTCGCAATATTGATGTCTCAGATAATAAAGTAGTATGGATTTTTAATCTAAATCACTTTACGCATAAATAAGTCCAATTTCATGTCGGACTTATAAATTATCTAACTTTATAAAAAGAATACACATGTAAATTATGCTTTTACTTCCCACTTTGCTACCGTCTTATTTATTTCTTAGCAAGATTAGAAATTATAGCAGAATTGTGCTTAGTAATGATCAAATTTGTGTTGATATCACTACTAATTAGAAAATTTAGAAAGGGATTATGAAAATATTATGCAACAAGTTAAATAGCTATTTTTAGTTTGGCATGGGCAAAGCTACGCAAAAACAAGGTTGCCAACCCTATGAATTGTATAGGCAACATTCCTTTCTATTAAAGTATTACATTTCCCTTATTTCATTAGAGAAAATAAAAAGGAAATTGCAAATAGAGTACTAATAGCTAATCTGGGAATTCGATCAAGAGAATAATATGGTGGTTTTGTGTATAGTTAGGTATTTATAAAGAGACTTCAAGTATTAAACATTCGTAAATAGACTTCAAGCATAGTTTGGTAGAATTCCTTTTTATTATATTACTTATATATATATATATATATTTCTTTCTAGCTCCCCCATTACTAATCTATATGTATAACACTTTCTATTACATGTACTATACATAGCATAGTATAGTCAATGCACTTTTTTCTTTATTTAACCGAATTATGGAAGCTTGCTATATATGTCTTATATATTTTGCTTCGTTCTTTTAAATGAAATAACTCAATTGTATGTAATTCGTGAAGGGCTAGTGATTTCAAGATATGCTTTAGGAATTTAATAAAAGATTACTTCAAGTCCCCTCTTTTGACATTAAAATGTTATAAGTTTTTTGGAAAAAACATCTATAATGACATGGATAAGTTAAAGTCATATACCATAGAAATTATAGTTTAACTTTGATGTTGTTTTTATGTGTAATTTTTATTAGTGAAATGATAATGCTACAATGACAAATTTATGTATATATGAAAGTCATTAAGAATGGGCATAAATAGGATCTCATTGTGAACTTAGAATATGACGTATAATAAATGAAAAATTTATGTATATATGAAAGTCATTAAGAATGGGCATAAATAGGATCTCACAATGAACTTAGCATATGACGTATAATAGGCTTTCAAGAGAATAAATTGATAAGGTGTAAGGTTTCTCAAGAGTTGCATGACACTATGGTCGAGAAGTCATGATTGTCTTAATGCATATTAGCTTCCAATTGATGTAATTGAGACCCATTTATTTGTGAAGGGCATAGCATGGTCCTACTCAACATGAACATTTCGTAGAGAAGGTCCAGGGCAAACTGATATTTCAATTTAGGAGGATCATGACCGTAAATGATAATAATGAGGATGCAATTTTGACATCCAATGATGAAGCATATAAGAAGATATTGGAAGACATGCCATGCAATGAAAATGATCCAGAGGATGACGATATGGATGATGATGTCAAAGTTGATGTCAAGACAAAAAGGTAAACCTCTACATTTAAGGATGCAAAATGTGACATGTATCAGAGGTGCTCTTAATTTTCATTTCTATTAACTATAGTACAAAAAATAAATTTGAAAGTTAATGGTCGATAATCTGTGAAGAGCTTAAACAATTAGCTTGCATTTATAAAGAGCTTGTTGCCAAAGGACAAGAGATTTCCATCATCCTATTATGATGCACGGAAGATGCTTAAAGGTTTAGGAATGGATGCAAACTTACTTCATGCATACAGGAATGATTTTATGCTAATTAGAAAGGAGTATCAAAATTTAGATGGCTATTCGATGTGTAATGAATCAAGGTAGAAGGATGAGACTGATAAAAACAAGAAGAAGATCCTAAATAAGGTTTTACAACATTTTCCATCAATACTGCAACTCTAAAGAATGTTCATGTGTAGGAAAACAACTCTATAAATGAGGTGGTATAAGGAGAATTATGTCCTTGAGAGAGGGGCCTTGAAATGTCCATCTAACTCGGAAGCATGGAGAAACCTAGATAATAAATATACCACATTTGATTAGAACCTTGAAACGTTAGACTAGGTCTTGCCACTAATAGGTTTCACCCCTTTGAAAACCTCAGTATAAGATATAGTGTGTAGCTAATGATTTTATTCATATATAATATGGCACCTTAGAGATGCATGAAGACAAAACCACTAGGAAAAGACATTTATGTATACTTAGAGTCTCTTGTTGAAGAGTTGCAATAACTATGGGCATTCAATATAAGAACATTTAATGTTGTCACTAGGTGAGCATTCAGCATATATGCAGCTTTGTTGTAGATAATCCATGATTTTCCAACATATAGTGATGTGTCGTGGAGGATCACAAAAGGATACAAAGCTTGTCCTATATGTAAAAAGGAAAAGTTTAATGGGATAATTGAAAGTAGATCAACTCTAAGGCACTTTAGCAATGAAGATATTCTAATATAGTTAAGTTAATGTAAAAACATGGTATTAAGAAAGGCTTTCAATAAGTCCAATCTTCAAGAAATGATGATGGTACGAACTAGTGTAAGAAAAGTATTTTGTTCAAATTATTATATTGGCAAGAATTGGATATCAAACACAATCTTGGTATTATGCATATCAAGAAGAACATATGTGATAACTTAGTGAGTACGATTTTGAATATTAAGGGAAACTAGAAGGACATAGAGAAGGCAAAACTTACACTTCAAGAGATGGGTATTCATACTCCATTACCTTTAACTTCTTAAGGTGTCATGCCTAGTTCATGGCCTACATCATCCCTAAATGGCCAATTAGGTAATCCATCATAAAAGTAACCTACCTCCATTACTTTTCCATGGCCTCCTACTCCACTAGTATACTCTTTAGGTTGATTATCTTCTTAGCAATTTCTTTCCTTTCGATTTTTTTTAGCCCATAGGGTTATACATAGTTTATTGTGGTACCTATGAATTTTAGGCCAAGTAATTGCAATATTTCACCTCCTATAATGCATCAAGGTGGAGAGTAGGGGCCCTTTAGGCCCAAACTAGATCCAACTACCAAGTGTTCCTTTTAGATTGTGGTTTTCCAATTGTGGTTTAGGTGTCAAACACTTATACTTTTAACTAAACAAAGTATATGTGTTATTTTCACTTTTGTACTCTTTGTTAACTGTTGACTAGTTGTCTATGTTATATAAACCCATAATTCTTCCTAAACAAAATAATCGTGTTATTTTCACTTTTGTACTTTCTTTTTAGACCATGTGTATCGGTTTATTTATATAATATTTCATCAAATTATATAGCTTCGTTGACCCACTTATATGATATTTAGTTTAATTTAATTGTTGTGGTAATTTTTGAAGCATTGCTATAAATTGTTACAATATCAAATGTATTAATTAATGAATAAAGAATCATCAATGGTTCCTATGTATTTTTTGTCTCTTGAAGTGAGCTTAATTTTGAAAAGCAATTAATTATATCATTTATTATTGAAATAAATAAAAATTAAAAATAAAATAAGTGAAATGGCAAACCAAAATGGTGAACTAAATCTGCTAGTTGTAGGAAAATAAACAAGTGAAGGTAGGGAATTTAGTTTACCATAAAGTTTACCACATAGTGGTAGTTATCTACGTGGCATCAGAATTGACTGATACAAATCTATGGATGAACACATGACATCTGATGTCATGCAAACTATGAAGGGGTGGGTTCAAGTTACAAGATAGTCCAAAGAATAAATGGTAGTTGAAGATTAAGTAGGGGTTCTCATGCATTGACAAAAAATATGACATATCAACGCCTCATACGAGCTCAGGTCGCACTTGATGTTACACATAGTATGGCTCGAGGGCATTAGCTACTAATCCACGCTCATAATGGACTAGATAAGAGTAACGAGAGTAAGTAAAGAAAGAAGCATCTGAAATTCAATTGTCACTAACTAACTATTGCAGCTATTATCTATTATAAGTATTTATATGGCCCAATTAGGGTAATTTTTAGATACCTACAAATTACAAAAAAGATTATTACTAAAAAAGGAAAAAGGAATAAATTACAAGGATGAAGCTATAATTAGACAAAAAGGGATATTTGGGTATAAATAATGCAGTACGGATGTCGAGAAAATGAGGCGCATGTTAACTATCCATTAATGCTATTTGTCAAGTAGAACAGGTTCTAGGCAAATTAGGTTAGGGTCAAGTATTTGGTAACTCAGATGTTATAGATTGAGGAAGGACTGGTTTAGGGGATGTCCTATTGTTTGGTCATCCTCAGCTAGTTGACTTGAGATCGAGGTTAGCTCAGCCTCGACAATGTATTAGGTTGGTAGCAAATAGGTTCAATGCTTGACCTTAAACTGATGTATTATAAGGGGATTGGCTTGGCAATAAGTCAATCACCTTGAGAGTCTCTTTAATGAGATGGAGAGCAAAATAATTCGATAAGTCAAATTGGAGAAAGGATCATTCTTTAGAGTTCAACTCTCCTTAGACAGCTTAGCGAACCATATGAATAAGTCCTCAAGCTCGGGAGTGAGTGATTGGAACACAATCCCTATCATCCCCTCCACGCTATTTAAGATTTGGGATCAAATGGCCCAACTTCTTATTATTCATCTTCGAAGATATATGGATGGAGGTCGATAATGTTAAAGGAGTCCGAGATCCCATAGTCTTCAGATAATTCAATCCTATAGGCATTAGGATTGATCCTCTCAACCACTCTAAAGGGTCTATTGGCTTTGGGAGCTAGCCTACTCTTTTGTAAACTTGGAAATTGATCTTTACTAAGGCAGATCCAGACCTAATCACTACATTGAAATTCTTTGTTCTTTTTTCCTTTGCTTCGCCTCTCAAGCTTGGTAATAGCTCAGCTTAGTTATTCTACAACCCTTTGGTGTATGGTTTCAATGGCCTCAAATCTCTCTACGACTATTTGTTCTTCATTTTGACTTGGAAGGGGTATCTAGTCTAATGGAAGCTCAAGGTTGAATCTATAGGCAATCTCAAATGGAGACATGCTCGTTGCATTGTAGGTAGTCTTATTGTAGGCGACTCAGTTATGGGAAAGCATTGATCCCAATCAATCATGTTCTGACCTACAACAACTCGAAGTAGAGTCACTACTATCCTATTGACAACTTTCGTTTGTTCGTCCACTTATGGATGACAAGATATGATGAACAATTTGGTTCTCGTTCGCTTCCATAAGATCCTCCAGAAGGGGATCATGAATTTCGAGTCTCGGTCTGAAACAATGGTCCTAGGCACTCCATAGAGCTTGACAACCTCTTATAAGAATAGAAAAGGGATAGTTGAGACATCATCAATTTTGGAATAGGGTATGAAGTGTGCTATGTTGCTAAATCGGTACATGACCACCATGATGGAGTCCTTCCTTTGAGATGTCCTCGACAATCCTAACATAAAGTCTATACTTAGCTTGGATCATTGTTTGGTCGAGATCGACAAAGGTAAATATTGCCCTTGCTGAACTCAACTCTTTGCCTTTCTACAAGTAACATGTATTTCCAATACGGCTTGGACACCTCTCATCATCTTTGGCTAAAAGAATCTATAAGATGGTACCTCATGATTTCAGTGCTTACTTAAATGTCCAAAAAATCCTCCACCATACGCCTTATGCACTAATAGCTTTCGCATAGAACAATTTAGGATACATAATGTCCTCTTCTTGAATAAGTATCCCTCTTTCCTGTGATAGTCATCAAGTCTTCAACCTTCTTCACATTTAGCATTGATCAGGCTAAAATATAGATCCTTAGCATACAAATCCTTAATCATAGAGAAACCAAGTAACATATTTTGCAACTTAGTTGATAACTCTTATTTTAAATACATTTCACATGGTGATTTTATAGTATTTCCCTTACATCTTTAGTTTTCTTTAAAGAAATTAATACTTAATTGAGTAAAATTTTGATTTCAAGGTTTAAACGCGTTCTTGGATTGAAAACGAAGAAAAAGAATCAAGTTTCACTCAATTCGGAGTTCAAATGAATGAGTTATGAAGTTTTGAAGTTACACAGTTTAGGACACAATTGTGTCCCCAGGTTGTGTCTATCCAGGAAAATACGCTAAGGTCAGAAAGTTACACGACCTGGGGACACGACTGTATCCCAGGCTGTGTCTAGTGACGAAAACTGAAATCTTACAATACATTATAAAATGACATACTAGTGTTTCACACACAAAAATTGGACATTCAAAAGAGAAAAGACTTGAGGAGAAGGAGAAGAAAAAGGCGAAAACAACATTCAACTTCATGATTGAAGAGATTTATCATCAACAAAAGGGGTTTTCATGTTTTATTTATTGATTTTGTTGCAATTCGTTTTTAGTTTTATTATGATAGCTTAAAACTCTTGTATTTAGGATTATGGAACCTAGGGTTTCATATGACTATTGGATTGATTGATAATTTTCAATAAAGTTTTTATATTTTCTTGATTCAATTATGTTATTTAATTGTTAATTGATATTTTTAGAATATCAATCTATGATATTATGCATGATGATTGAGAAATCACATGTGTAATGAGATCTTGACATAATTAGAGAGAATTACATATCTACTTAGAGATAAGATACATGTTTCTTCCGGAAAGTTGTTCTTTTGTGTGGGAATTCATTATACATTAATGCAATTCTAAATTATACTACTAAGTAAAGAGATTCCGGTAAATAATTTAGGATTAAGGTTAATATGCTTGAGAAAGGTGTTAACTTTAATTGTGAATCCCTCCAGTCAAGAATAATAAAGATTGAATTGGATATATTTTAAGCGGTCACATGTTAAATACTAGGGGAAATAATTCCTAAATACGTTATTACCTTTTTCAAGTCGTTCTTAGTTTTATCACTTTCTAAATTGCTTAATCAAGTCTCATAATTAGGTTAGTTTGTTAATTTTAGTATTTTTTAATTCATTTAACTTATCACAATTTTCTGGTTAAATAATAAAGCTAAGATTAATATTAGTACTCAAAGTCTCTGAGGGATCGACTCGGACTCACATCCGCTATATTAAAACTGATAGGTGCATTTGCCTGATATCAAGTTTTTGGCACCGCTGCCGGGGATTTTCGATATTAAGAACACTAGTTGCTTTATTACTTTGACCATTTTTTTTCTTTTGTTTTCATTGTTTATTTTTATTAGCTAGAGCTACAATTGATTCTATATTTCTTACCATTGTAGTGTATGACCCGAAGCAACCTAAAAGATTTGGTAGAACTTGATCCTAAAATTGAGAGAACTGTCCTTCAAAATTTGAGATTGCGACCTAGACAAATTGTGGCCACCATAGAAGACGAGTCAATTGTTAAGATTAAGGAAGAGGGTAAAGAGGCCAACACTCAATTCATCGATCAAGAAGATCCACCTCGCATGGCTAACAACGGTAACGAAGCAAATCAGACCATGTCCAACTATTCAAGGCCTACACTTGTTGGAGCTGATTGTAGTATCACAAGGCCAACCATCGCGACTAATAACTTCCAAATTACACTTAACATCATACAAATGGTGCAGCAATATGTTCAGTTTGATGGTCTCCAACATGAAGATCCTAATGCCCACATCTCTAGCTTTCTAGAGATTTGTGATACATTTAAAATTAACGAAGCTACGGATGATGCCATCCGACTATGGCTATTTCCTTTTTCCTTGAGGGGTAGAGCAAAGCAGTTGTTGAACTCTTTACTACGAAATTCAATCACAACTTGGAATGAATTGGTAGAGAAATTTTTGGAGAAGTATTTCCCACCTGCGAAGACCGCTAAACTTCGAAATAACATTTCTTGTTTTGCCCAATTAGAAGCGAAGACTCTATATGACACTTGGGAGCGATTCAAGGACTTGCTCAGGAGGTGCCTACATCATAGCCTCCCACTATGGATACAGATTCAGACCTTCTATAATGGTCTCAATTTATCCACAAGACAAATGATTGATGCATCCGCAGGAGGTACTTTGAACACAAAGACACCTGAGCAAGCACAAAACCTAATTGAAGGTATAGCGATGAACAATTATCGGTGGAAAAGCACTAGAGCCAAGCAAAAGGTTATGGAAATTTATGAGGTGGACCTGACCACTGCTCTGGCAGCCAAGGTCGACCTACTAAGTAAGAAGATTGATGCACTCTCTGTTGGCCCTCAACAAGTACAATCGGATATAAGTGACTTTGACATGCAGGGTTATGGAGCACAAGAACAACTGGAACAAGTAGATTATCTAGGAAATCCACCCATGTAACAAAATAACCCCTATAGCAACACTTATAATCCCAAATGGAGGAATCACCCCAATTTCTCATGGGGAAATCAAAACCAAGGCCAGCAGAAGACCAACTTTGGCACATCTGGATTTCAAAAACCATTACCACCTCCTCTTCCTCAAGAAAAGAAGTCCGGTGTGGAAGAACTTCTCACTAAATATATTTAAGGCAATGAGGCTCGACTATCTAGCATTGAATTATCGTTGAGAAATCAAGAAGCTTCCAATCGCAATCTTGAGAATCAAATTGGTCAACTTGCAAAAATGATCTCTGAGAGGCAACAAGGGACAATCCCAAGGAATACTGAGGTTAATCCTAGGGAACATGTTAATGCAGTGATCTTAAGAAGTGGTAGAAAACTACAAGTGGAGAAGAAGGATGGTGAGGAAGTAGTTAAGAAAGAAGTGGAAGTCAACCATAAGGAAGATGCAAAGCCACTAAAATCAAAAGAAAGTATGGAATCACCGAAAGTGAAGGAGTACAAGCCTCCCATCCCTGACCCGCAACGCCTTAAGCAAAGTTACACTGATCAGAATAAGGAATTCAGTAAATTACTTAATGTTTTTAAACAATTACACATTAACTTACCTCTTGTTGATGTTATCTTGCAGATGCCAAAGTATGCGAAATTTCTAAAAGATCTTCTATTGAACAAGAGGAAGTTGGAGGAGCTTACAACCATTACATTAAACGAGGAATGCTCGGCACTTCTCCAGAAAAAGTTGCCATAAAAATTAAACGATCTAGGGAGTTTCACTATTCCTTGTATGCTTGGAAATTTGTTAGTGGATAATGCTTTGGAAGACTTAGGAGCTAATATAAATTTGATGCCATATAAATTGTTTAAAAAGCTAGGGTTAAGAGAACCTAAACTAACGCACATGAGTCTTCAATTAGCTGATAGGTCTATCACATACCCTAGAGGCATCATAGAGGATGTTTTAGTGCAAATAGACAAATTCATCTTTCCCATGGATTTCGTTATACTTGATATATATGAAGATATTGAGGTGCAAATCATTTTAGGTCGACCCTCCCTAGCCACTGCTAGAGCTGTTTTTTATGTTAGCGAGCATAAGTTGATATTATGGGTCGGGGATGATGAAATAGTTTTTAAAACTCTAAAGGCAATGAACGAATTTCTTGACTCAAAGGATATACGTGACGATGTTAATGCCACTAATGTCGTTATATCTACATGTGTGCAGGAAACGCTTGACAAAGATTCCTCAAGCAATTGCTTGCAAAAGAGAGATGAAAATTTGGTGACCAACCTTACTTGTGTAGAAGTGGTAACTCAAATAGAAGTTCATGAATCCATTGTGGACAAGAAGGGGATTGATCTACTCCATAAGCCAAAGGATCTTAGGTTAAAATCCTTCAACGAGAAGCCACCAATTTTGGAACCAAAACTGTCAAGAAATCATTTGGAACATGTCTTTGCGGTGGAAAGTTCAAAACTCCCAATGACAACCGCATCTAACCTAAAAGCGAATAAAATGAAGAAATTTAGGCTACATGAATTTGATAAGTGGCATGATAAGAAGAGAAACTATGGAAGTTATGCACCAATGAAATGGAATCGGCAAGGTCGATGGCCGAAGGGTAAATTTACACTCATATGGAGAGTTCAAAAGCGAGATACAGGAGGAGTCCTATCTCCACCTAGATGAAGAATCATGAATGAGAAGACGTATCTCGTCAAGCTATCGACGTTAACTATAACGCTTCTTGGGAGGCAACCCATGTCTAACTTTGCTCACACTTTAGTTCTTTTAGTTTATTCCATTTTATTTTTCTTTGATCTAGTTTTGCTTTGCTTCTTTTAGTTGTTTCAATTTTAGTCATAGGCTTTTCTTTTTAGTTTCATTTTTTTTTTCTTTAGTTTTCTTTGTCTTATTTTTCTAGTTTAAGTACTTTTATTTCTTTAAGTTTCTTTTATTCTTAAATTCATGAATTTAGGCTAAAAGAAAAAAATAGAACAGAAAGTTACACGAGCATAGGACACGGCCGTGTCCTAGCCCGTGTCCATTTAGGCCCCTTCAACAACCTGTTACTTACAGAAAGTTATGCAGGCGTGGGACACGGTTATGTCCCAGCTCGTATGCACCCAATATTAATGCGCGAGCATGGAGAGTTATACAAGCATGGGACACAGTTGTGTCCCTGCCCGTGTTTGCCCAGGACAGCCACCCCAAAATAGAAAGTTATACGGGCATGCGACATGATCGTATCCCCGCCCGTGTATACCCAACACCCACACGATTCAACACACGCCTTGCACAATTTATTAAAATACATACATACCCTCTCAAACACTTACAAACATCAACACATATTCATTTCACATTTCATCCTCTCTCCATCTTCTCCTCATGTTCCTGATCCAAGTAAGTTCTCCTAATTTTTTTCATTTTTTTTTCTTCTGTCCTCTCTTGTTTATCCTTTATTTTCCTCATTGTTTAGGCATGTTTAGCTACTCGACATTTAGGTCTTTTGGGAATTGGCACATGCATTTTGTCTGAGAATTTACTTCATTTTTATTCTTTCATAATAGACATACACAATTGCCTTGTGTTGCTAGATTTCAATGCCTTTATGATGCCTCTTCTAGTTAGATATTCCTATATGATCTCTCAAATCCGAATTTTTTTTGCCAATTTGATAATCATTATTCAATTACATCAGTTAGGGTTAGCATTGTGAGAGTGATTTTGGGTCATTTAGTGTCTTTGATGTGTTGGGACGCTTTCTTTTTAAGCTGATTGTAATATAATGCGTCTAATGTATACTTAGTTGGATGAATTTGCTAACCATTTCTTTTACACCAACTAGTTTTATGGATGCACTCTAAATGTTTGTTTAAATGTCCCAATGAGAATTCTTTCAATATTCTTCACCGATAATCCTTTATAACTCTGTCTTCGCTTGAACTAAGTGTGGCAAGGATGTACGTTTTTTATTTGGTTTGGTGTTTCTTCTCAGGTAGTCAATGGCAAATCGCACAAAGCTTTCCGTTCGAAGAAAATCCAAATATGCAACATCATCTTCAACGCAAGAAGGTGGCATTGTTGAACCATTAGCCACTCTCCTTCCGATAGAGCATCCAATGCTTCAATTCAAAGAAGAATACCAATTGCAACGCTATAATTTACTTAAGAACAAGCCCTTCAGTGACACCCTTCGTTTGGATTGGGATGTTCTTGCTCAATTGGAGCTCACAACGGAAATGAAGGAACTATTGGCAGGAACCATTTGGGGGCGGTTTAATCCCTTGAAGCTCCAGTTTATAAGTAGCTGACATTAGAGTTTTTATGCACATATCAACTTAATAGAGAGAGTGCTAGTGGCATGGGCCCCAAACGTAAACTCCATTTCACTTTAAGTGGCCACCCTTTCCATATGACAATAGCTCAATTGGGCAAATATCTCGATCTTTATGAGGATAGATACACATGGATAGAAAAGTTCTAACGTTTAACATATCTTTTTCCACGTGGAGTAACACCAGGGACGTTTTAGAATGAAATTACTATTGGTGATGCTTATGACCCAGCAAAGAGGAAGGCTTCTCAATTGGTCAAACCTGAATGTCGTGTTTTTCATTGGCTCTTTGCACATACATTGATTGGCTGAGGCCTCAGCACCGGTGTGGTTTCCAATGAGGATTGCCTTTATTTGTATAGTGTTATTCATAAACACTTAATCAATCTAGCCATTGAGCTAGCTGAACTTTTCAGCCACCACTATACGGAAGAAAGGGCATATTTGTTGTGGCCCCTACATCACCGAACTAGTGTAGGCCTTACCTTAGTCACTCAAGTCACTCTTATGCGACTTAATTCATTCTAACTCATGAACCTTTTACCAACGAGACGTCATGGTCAACACTCACGCAGCACATCTCGAGGCCAAATGTCTTCAGTAAGCTTTGAAGACAAATTTGATATGTTGATGACTGAGGTTCGTTATATCCGAGAAAGTGTGGATAAACTTCATATCCGCCAAGAAAAATTGGAAAAATTCCTCAAGATGAAAGAGTCAGATGCAAATGATGAGGATAGTGAAAGTGAGGAAGAGGATGATGAGGGTAGTGAGGAAGAGGCAGCTGGGGGTAGTGAAGAGGATGTTGAGGGCAGTGAAGAAGACGATGATGAAACCATGGCGGAGGCACCATCTGATGAGGATGATAAAGAGACGGATTCCGATCCCTCTTCTTAGTTCATTTTTTTCGTTGTTTTTAGCTAGTCAAGGCATGTGCAATCAGACATGTAATGACGATGGCTTCCTCGTTATGAACTTTTTTACCTTATTTTCGACTAGTAGGGAAGTATTAGTTTCTTTTTCAATATATGTATTTCCTTTTTCCCTATGATGTTTTTTATTATTTCATATCTTGTTATTGTGCTTTCTTAGTCGTACATTGAGGACAATGTACATTATTAAGTGTGGGGAAAGGATATATATGAATTTGTGACTGTTTAGGAGACCAATTATTAATATTTGACCCAATTAATTTTTAAGTTAACTTGTAATAGGTGATTAACAAGTGTTGGACCAAATCAACAATGTCATCTTGATCATTATTAATGTTATTATACTTTACTAGAATTGATTAGTCAAATCTATAGAGGGCAAAGTTACGAGTTATTTAGCTTAGGACTCTAAGACTTGAGATTGAAAGGACATCACTAGTTGAGAGTTAGTCATGGTTATTTTTAAATTTACTTTTATGTATACCTTTCTCTTAGAAATTTTTAGAGCCCTATAATTTTTAGCAAACAAACAAATGAAATTCTTCTTTTGAAAACACTTGAAAAATCACAATGATTGGAGGTAAAAAGTAATAACAAGTGTATGAATAGAAAAAAAAATTAGTAAGGATTTATCTTGGTTCGTTAAAAGAGCGAGATTGAGTCCCAATGCCAATACTAATGAAAAAAAAAATTGATATGAATCGGCCTTGGTCTGTCAGAAGAGTAAGGTTCCTTTCTGCTATCAATATAAGGGATAAGTTGGTATGGATCAGTCTTGGTTCGTTAGAAGAGCGAGATTCTTTCCCTCTTCCAACAAAATTGTGCTTAAATAAAGTAAATTTAAAAAAAAAAAAACTCCCATCAAAAGCATGAACTAGGGGGATGATCAGAGAATGAGTGGATGTAAAATGTGTTTGTTTTGAATTATGGCGCTAGGTGAGATTGAAGAGAGAATTGTATACACTTTAGTTAAATGGACAAAATTTTTATGACTCTTTCTCAGTTAGCGAGATGTTAAATCTAATTTCTAGTTTAAGAATCCATAGTTAAATGATTCGGGTAAACTTTGACTTCCATAAATTAACTAATGAACTCTAGTATTAAGTATTGTTGGAGTTAGGTGAAATTATAACATTGTTAAGGGTAAAATTGGTTGACTTTATTATTATAAGTTAATTGAAAATGATTTTCTTACCTTTTTTCGAGTCAAGTGTATTCGTTTATTGGTTTCTTAAGTAGTGAGAAATTTTGTTTAGCGTTTCTTGTCTCAAAATTTTTGTTTTGATTTATTTGCTTGAGGATAAGCAAATGCTCAAGTATGGGGAAGTTTGATAACTCTTATTTTAAATACATTTCACATAGTGATTTTATAGTATTTCCCTTACATCTTTAGTTTTCTTTAAAGAAATTGATACTTAATTGAGTAAAGTTTTGATTTCAAGGTTTGAACATGTTCTTAGATTAAAAACGAAAAAAAGGAATCAGGTTTGAACATGTTCTTAGCATAAAGCTTCTTAGATTAGAGTTTTGAGAAGATTGCTTGGAGGTGCTCATAATAAGTCTCCAAGTTAGTGCTGTAGAGTAGAATGTCATCAAATTATACAATCACAAATTTCCCTATCGGTTCTTGGAGCACATGGTTCATTAATTTAATGAATGTACTCAATGCATTCAATAGTTCGAAGGGCATAACAAGCCACTCGTATAATCCATTATAGGTCTTCAATGCAATCTTGCATTCATCTCCTTCTCGCATTTGGATTTGATGGTATCCAGATTTAATATCAATCTTAGAGAATACTCTTGCTCCATTCAACTCATTAAGCATATCATTAAGCCATGGTATAAGGTATTAATACTTGATGGTAATGTAATTGATTGCTCGGCTGTTTACACACATCCCCTATGTCCCATCTATCTCTGGTACTAACAAAGCTGGCATAACACATAGGCTTGGAGACTCTCATACATACCCTCTCCTCACCAACTTTGCTACTTGTCTCTACAGCTCGGCAACTTGCTCAAGATTCAACTAATAAACAGGCTTGTTTTGTAGTGCAACTCTTGGCTGCAAGTTAATTGCATGTTCAATGCCTTGGATGGGACATATATTTTTAGGCCATTCACTTGGTAATAAGTTGGCGAACTCATCTAACAAGATTTTCACCTCAGTAAGTAGCGATTCTTTCCGATCCTCTCATCTTAAGTAACCTTCTCGATAACAGATTGGTCAGCTCTTTAAGCTCTATCTCTTTCTTCAGCTAGGCTTAGGTCATCACTAAAGCCTCCTTTTTCAAAACTTAGCTTAGTTGAGCCTGTCTACTTTTAACTTGCTTGACAGTCATAAGACTTAACTTCACCTTCCTGCCCTCATGCTCTAGAGAACATGTGTTCTTTCTTCCATCATATATCACACTCCAATCAAATACCCACAATCATCCAAGAAGAGTATAGGACACACTCATGGGTAACACATTACAGAACATTTAATCTCCATAGTTTCCAATACCGATTGGCATAGTCACTTATTTATTCACTTATCACTAAGCCAATGCAGTTTATAAGGCTTAATCAATAACTTCAATTGCTGGACCACGAAAGTAAATGCTGCATTAATGCAACTACCACTATCGACAATTAATGCATACAACAATCCATTGACCTTACAACTAATGTGAAACAAATTCTCCCACTTTTCATCCTCGAGCATAAGATTTATACTTATTGTTCTTCTCAACACCAAGGCTATAGGCATAAAATTACCCTCTTTACTACTAATGACTTCATCCTCCTTAGATAGCTCAATTTGTCCAGTCCCTTTCAACTCTTCCACCTCCTCATCAGTACCATCTATCTCAATGATTGGTGTTTCTCCTTGGATCACCATGGTTCTTTTGTTCAAACATTGAGCAGCCATATGTCCAAATCCTTAGTATTTAAAGCACTTGATCTCACTTATCTTTCTTCTTGAGTTGTGACCCTTTTTGAACTTCTTCGGGATCTCTTTCTCCTCTACTTAGGCAATTTGAGTAGGTTGAACCTCGACAACCTTACTTAGTTTTGATCATATAGGTCTGCTCGGAATAAGTTGGCTAATGGTAAGTCGACTAATAGGAGCTCAAAATCTTCCTACTCGACGCCTTTTGATTCTTTAGGCAACTCAGATAGCTTCATCAAGTGAACCAATATCTATAGTCTCTAGAGTATCTCCAATATCGTACTTTAACTCACTAATAAACAGAAATACAATTCAGTCTTTAGGCTTGACTACCTCTCATTGGATCATTAACATCTAGATTTCCTTCACATATGCATCAATACTCGATCGTCTTAGCCTTAACTCCTATAACCTCTTGAATGCATCATGCAAATAATAACTTGGAACAAATCTTCTCTTTATGACTCTCTTCATTTCATCCTAGTTTCTAACTTCATATTCTGCTTCCCTTCTACAGGTTCCTTGTAGATTCTTTTACCATAGGGCAACATAGCCAATAAACTCCAATACAGTAAGTTTGACTTTAGTTTTATCAGGTACCTTATGATATTCAAACTATTTTTCAATCTTATCTACCTAGTCTAGGTAGTCCTCAACATCATTACCCCTAGAAAAACTAAGAATATATATCCTCAACCCTTCTACTTTAGGAGCTTTGACATTCCTCTGCTCTAGTTCATAATATTCTTTTACTTCATCACCTACTTCTTCATCCTCCTCTTTGATCTCTTCTAATGCTAGTCTACATCCAGCAACTTTGCCTTTCCTCCAGCTCGATATGGTCGAACCCAAGCATTAGCTCGGATGTAGCAATTGTTGCCTTTCTTGGACTATTCATTGGCTCATCTTTTGTAAGGACCATTTTTGGCTCGTTATCTATCTTCATTTATGGCAGTCACTAGACTAGCCACCAAGTCAATAAGCCTATCCAGTCGATTATCAGTAGACTGGGGTGTAAAACTTTCTTATTGACCTTAGCAATTTTGAGCGCCACTCCCTTAGTTATCTAGAGTTCCTTAACCACTAGAATTGAACATTGTTGTCTACTATAAGTAATTAATAGCTAAAACACAATTCAAAATTTCCTTTTATGAACAACAATAAAAGAACGCCTAACACACCAATAGCTATTATAACCAATATATGAAAAATCACCCCAACACTTAATACCCTATCACTATGTTAGGCATTGGTGTGTTAGGCATGTTTTATTGTTGTTGGTGTATTAGGTGTTGGTGTACTAAAGAAATTTAGTACTCTTTAGACATTCACAACTATAGACAGCTTCTAAAATACACTTACAGTAGTAGTAAGCCACTCAAAACACTAAGCAACAAAAATTTGCTCAAATGTAACTAAGCTTTGATACTAAGATAATATAAATATGTAAATGAACACATGATATTTGAAATCATGTGAACTGCAAGGAGGTGGGTTTGAACCTCAAGATGGTTCGAAGAATAAATGGTAGTTGAAGGTTGAGTAAGAGTTCTTGTACACCTATAGTGGATATGGTGCACCAACGCCTCACATGAGCTCAAGTCCCACTTAATGTTACACATAAGTGTGGCCAAAGTCTACTTGCTGCTAATATATGCTCACAATGAACTAGATAAGAGTAACAAGAGTAAGTGAAGAATACTTAGCTCACAAAAGAAAAAAGTGTTTGAAATTCAATTGTTACTAACTAACTATTGCGGCTATTATCTATCACAAGTATTTATATGGCTGAATTAGGGCAATTCCTAAGCATATGCAAATTATAAAAATGATTCTTACTAGAATAGGAAAAAGAAATAAATTCCAAGGGTAGAATTGTAATTAGACAAAAAGAGATATTTAGGTACAAATAGTATAGTTCAAATGTAAAAAAAATGAGGTATGTATCAACTGTCTATTCTGTAGTCCTAATGATAATGCTTACCGAACATGATAGATTTTAGGTAGATCAAGTCGAGCTTAAGTTTTCGATAGCTCAACAACTTAAATGCTCCGAACTGAGGAAGGATTGGTTCAAAGGGTAGCCCATTGTCTAGTCAGCCTCGACTAGTCGACTCAGGATCGAGGTCAACTTAGCTGTCACGCCCCGAAGCGGCAGAGTTGTAACAGCCCCGCCGTGTAAACCATCCTTAGATAAAAGTTGGCCTTACAACTACTATCTTAAACCTAATCTACACAAGGCGTCCACGACTAACCCGCTTTGAACTAAACAGTTTGTAATTTAAATAAATCATTTACCTAAGAAAGTGAGGAAATATATATATACACTATAATTCAATTATTGCAATTAAAGTTTACAATAATTCTTCGTAACATATTTCCTAGTTATACATTATTCAGAAATGAAAAGTAATAAAATATATATTGATTCTTCAATGTTTTTCCTTACTCCCCAGGATCCAACAGTTGCTAGCTTTCAAGTAGTTGTTTGCCGCTTCTTGGCCAGCACCTGCACGACGTCTATAGGGATGTGAGCAACCACAGCTCGGTTTGTTAGGATGGAGGACTTAAAACTATACAACAAACACAATGAGGTTTTCAATCAACTTATTAGGTGCAATGCATGTGCAAGCAAATGCCATCGCACGACGTTGTCCGGCCTGTTGTGAGATTAGAGAAATTGTGCCCACTCTAATCCGGGTTAAGGAGTTGCCATTAATGTAATAGCTCATGACCAAACCCAGGCTTGTGCAATGGAGACCTTGCTCTTCCTGTGACTACCTTCGAACCACTGACTTCACCCTCGCCGCGACCTCCTCTCCTGTCACTTAGTTCGACTAAGGATGAAGAAGGGACCAATTGCAATCCTGCGCTATCCCTTTTGAAGGGGTCGGTATTTGGCTGGAGAGTCTAAGTTCCCCTAATGGGTTGCCATGTATGTCCAATTATGATTACTGGTCATATATTTGATTAAGTCCAGTTTAAGGTGATCAATCATTTCATACAAATCATACAATACATGCCAGAGCAACAAATAGAATCATAGCATCACCTATAATCAAGCACATGTACCCATTCAACTATCTAGCAAGCACAAACAAACATAATCTTAAGCCTCCAATATACAGCATCGTATTAATCCTAACTTACCTTGACTCCTCGGTTACTCACTCGAGGTCCGACTTGCTCGGGCCATCGCCGATCATCCCTGTAACACAAACGTGGTTTCAGTTTTTCATATAACTATTATAGGTTCATTTTATCCTATAACGCTTATTGTTATGTTTTGTTTAGGGTTTAATATGCCTAATTATCTAGGTCTTAAGTCTTTTATAATTATTCTAGGTTTGGGGTTAGGTTTGGGTTCGATTTCCGCATCAATTTTTGAATTAGGTTCTAGTTTGATTTCTAAGTAGTGTTTTATACTCCAACCCTCGAAATTTGTTTCAACTCCTAATGTGAAATTAATCACGTTACTTCTCGATTTCCTAAATACCATCATTACCTCTAATTAGTATTTTATTTTACCCGGTACACTTAAAGCCGTATTAGTGTACCGAATTCACTCCTAATGTGAGAAATTTTTACATTTTTCATATAATTACATTAATTCCAGTCTTCTATCGATTTTATTATATATCCCTATTATTTATATAATATTAATTTTTATCCTAATATTTTCTCTTTATTATATTTCCAATAATTATGTATTATGTATTATTACCTATTATGTATATAATACACTTCTACTATTTCTATCACTTTAATTACCATCCCTAAACATAAATTATCATTTCAAAATGTCTAAATTCATCCTAAATCAGATTTTACTCCTAATTTCCCTAATTGACAAAATTAACTTAAAGTTAACTATTTTTCCCTATTACTCATTTACTACATAATTAACCTAATATTATATCTAACACCCTAAATGCTACAAGTATCATACTCCATCAGATTTCAACATCCTAAAACACATAATTATTCACTAAATCAGTAATTAACCATTTAATTACTTAATTAACCCCAAATTACTCATTTTATGCCTCATTTTAAGGCCTAAAAATTATCTAAAAATTTATAAAACTAATTTTTGAAAATGGACTCCATAGCACTGTTCTATATCATCTAAGTAAGTTACACAAAAATTTTGGGTTCAAAAATACACTTCTAAGGTCATTTATTTCTAAACTGAAACATACTCGGTTTTACATGATTTCTTAAGGACCCTATATCACGAGAGATATTTTCATCAAAATAATATTTTTCATAAAAACTACATACAAACATATTCCATAATAACAAGTTTCATAATTTTCTAAGAATATTTACTATTTTTTAAGAATTACACAAAATCGGGCTGGAAATCGAACTCACCGATTTGGGTGGCTCCGGCCACCGTCGGTGGCTATGGGTGTGTCGGCCCACCTGGGCGTTTCCACCACTGTATGGTGGTGGTGGCCGTCCACTCCCAGCTTCCCTTCGGGTCTGGGTTCTCCTTTGTAGCCCTAACTGCATAGTTTTTCTTTTCTTTTTTTTTCTTTGGTTTTTCTCTCAATTTTTTACTCTCCCTAATTTTCTCTTATTTCTAACTATCCAAATGAGTTTTTGAATTTTTCTTGCTATTTATAGAGTTTTAGTGTAATTATTGTGCATTAAATTGGACAAGACAATTGCTTTTCCCTTAATTTTTAGCTTTTATGTTGTCTTAATTTAATTAGCCGATTTTTTCTTATTTTTCTCAGCTGCCACGACTTATATCTAGATCATTCCTTATTTTTATTCATTTTAATTTATTTTTTCTTAATTAATTATGAATTTTATTTAATTATTTAGTATAATTTTAGCACATTATGCGTATTTTAAGTAATTACGCGTATTTCTACATACATGTAAATTTATATATAGTACAAATAAGTGTTCATAAATATTATTTAGGTTATTTTATGATTTTTAGTATACATATAAATTATCTCTAGCGATTCGTCAATTATCGAAATGCATTTTACGCATTTTCGATAAATGACGCGTTATATACTTAAAATTTGAAATTTTTATAATCTTTTATTTTATTACTTATTTTCTTAAATTCAAGTTTACGGGGTCATTTTTACTAATATTTTTAACTTTACTTTATAATTTAGATTTGATCGAGTCTTTCAACTGATCGAAACTTCGAATGGTTAGTTGTGAGGCTTACATTAGCCTCAACAATGTATTAAGTTAGCAGTAGATAGGTTCAATGCTTAACCTTGAATTGATGGATTGTGAAGAGGTTGGCTTGACAACAAGTTCGTCACCCCGAGAGTCTCTTTAATGAGATAGAGAGCAAAGTTATCCGATAGGTTGAACTAGAGAAAAGATCATTCTTCGAAGTTCATCTCTCCTTAGATGACTCGTTAAACCATATGGGCTAGTCCTCAAGCTCAAGAGCAAGTAATTGGCTTGTGATCCCTATCACTGACTAATAACAAAAGTTTTTCACTAGTAATTTTATTTTTTCTTTTGTGAAAAAGTTCGCCAATACATTAAACTAGCAAGACTTTAGGCAGCAACTAAGTTTAGCAAACTTTTTTCGCTACTAAGGTTATTTTTTGCAAAAAAAAAAAGAAGCTACTTTAGCAAATATTTTTCCTAAGGGCAACTATATATTGAAGTAATGTAAGAATAAGCAATTACACATTGTGTAGGGTATAAGATGTTTTCACACCTTACCTTATATGATATTGATTTCTAAATTTTAAAATCGAAACCTACTATGTAAAGCTTTATAAGCTGTACCATATAAAACCTATGGGATACCATGTGGAACTTATAAATTTTATATTTCTTCCTATAAATTTCAAGTTTACGTAATTGCAAAGTAGTGATCTATATGTGATATTACAAATTCTTCAAATGCAAAACTTATGAAACCTACACCAAAATATGTGAAATAAAAAAGAAATTCGTACGTTCATTATTTCAAGTTTATGTAAACTTACTACTTAGCGAATGAATAAAAAAAAAAAGGTGAAGCGATGGAAAATGCAAAGTTGAAAGGGAAAATAGAGAAGAATAAGAAAAAAATAGGATAATGTAAAGTGAGAAAAGTTACGTTAGGTTTAGTCATTTAAGGTTATTAACTTTCTTTCCTTTTCTACCAAAATATTTATTCATTGAAAAACATGATAGTATCAATGATTATTCATTTATCAATATTATTTAATAATTTTTTATATAGTGAATATAAAATACCCTAAAACTAATACCTTTTATATTTTAGAGTATAAATTTTAAGATAGATATAAAGTAGGAAGGTCTCGTACTCATACTTTATCTATAAGAGAGGGTTTTGAAATATCTATATTTAGAACCTATCTTGTAATTCGTAATATTTATACATAACCTACTCAATTGAATAGGATATGAATAGGTATGCTGCATAATAAAAGTACCCATCGCCCCTGATGTTGCTATCAGCTAATCTTGTAATTATTATGATAATATTTAATGGTTATAAAACCTTAGTTATAACAAATATCCAAAAATAAGTTTTTGAAAGCGGTATATACGGAGCAAACCCATAATAATCTTCTGTTACGGCATAACAAATATTAGGATTTACGAATTACTTACTGTAAAAGTTTAGGGGGAAATCATTATGTGTTTTATCGTTTAAGTTGGAAATCTTCACCAAAGAAAGTAAGACATAAGGATGTCCATTAATCTTATGTTCACCCACAATGCTGACATGGTAATTCTTTATTAATTATTTTTCCATATGAACATGTCACGTAGGCTGGTCTTAAACTCATACCTAAGCCTACCCCTCCCTCTCGAGCTTGAGTTTACAGCCCATTTAATCGCAATGCAATGGTGCTCGAAACAATGAGAGAGATCGTTCACACGAGGATACACATGAAATTTGTGTCCATCTATGTTGCGAGATTCGAGGAAAAACTAATGATATTTTTAAACAAAGATTCATTAGATGCAAGTGCACCTTCCAAAAAGGTCAAGATTGCTTTAATGGTATTAATAAATTTTCAACATGTGAAAATATAAATTATGTATAATCTTTTAGAAAAAAAAAAAAAAAACATGTGGTTATTAATAGCTACCCACCATTAGAGCTATGCAAAACGGGTTAAACGGACTAATTTGGTTTAGTTCACTTTGGCCTGCAGATTAAATGGGTTAGGCTCATTTGGTCCACTTTTAAACGGAATAAAAAATATTGGCCTTAACCTGTTTAAAAAATGGGTTAAACAGATTGGCCTACGGGCTAAAAGCATAAATTTGTTAAACAGGTTGATTTAAACCAGCGTATTTTAACCCATAGATTAAATAAATTAAGTTAATTTGGCTTACTTTTAAACGGGTTAAAAAATCTTAATCCTAACTCGTTTTGAAAACGAGTTAAATGGGCCGACCCGCGGGCCAAAGCCCATTTGCACACCTTTACCCACCACTCACTTAGACATGTGATATAGTAACCAAAAATCTTTTTTCATTAAAATTGTCGCTAATGAGACTGCTTCATTGATTAGGAATAAAATTATAATTAAAAAAAAATCAACATTTAAGAGTAAATTTAAATAAAAAATTAACGTTTTACAAAGCGGTTTAAATAAGAGATTTCTAATAAATTATTTATAAAATTATTTGAATCTTTTTATAAAACGTTAATACATTATTTGAATTTTTCAAAATAATAATCATTTATTTGAATTACATGTGAAATATTGATCATTTATTTAAACTTCTCCTAAAATGTTGATTTCCTCTATTATAATTTTCTCATTTATTAAAACAAGCTAAAATCATAATTCTAATCCTTTGTATGCTTTAATTTACATAAATGAGTATGTAAACAAATTTGGAAAATGTTAGCAAGTTCTTTATAAGCATTGTTATGAATTAAAGGAGGGAATTGTTTTCATTCTTTCTTCTCTATTTTTATTTTTAAAAATTTATTAATATTAATACACCACTTATTCTCATAAGTGATAAACAAATATCAATAATATTTAAATATATATTAATAATAATAAATTCATATCTTTACATATTAAAAATTTATTAATATTTATTTATCACTTACTATAAAACAGGAGGCTTATTGTCGCTTATTTGCTAATCTTAAAAAGGAATAAAATATTTTCTTTCTATTCTTAACTAGGAGGCTCGAGGACGCCACGAAGTTCAGCGCAATTGTATACAGGGAAAGCTTGGGAGATTGCCTTTGGAGCCTCTGATTGGGAATGGAACAGACGATGCATGAGAAATGGACGTGTGCCGCAATCCCTATCACACACTGAATGCCTTTTAGCATTTCAATGCATAACTACTGATAATACAACTCGATCGAAGCCATTTATGATCACAAAAGCTTTGGCTGATAGCACATTACTTTCCATCCGACGGAAGGCATTTCATCTGTTCGGACATGAAAAATAGAGTTATCTTCAAGCTAGGCAAAGTGGGGGTTTTGTTGTTAGTAACCGATTAATTACGACAATATGACCCATGGACCTCAAGGTGCCACTCTTTTTATGTGGTTGCCACACGTCCCCACTTTCAATTTAGTGTCTTTGCCGTTATTTTAGTAGCCCAACTTTCAACGAAAACCCCTGACAAACGTTTATTTATACTAATAAGCCATATGTGTAAATAATTGATAAACGTGTATTATCAATTTCTATCGAGGGAAAAAATAATAAAAAAAGATAAACATGTATCAAAGATATTTCAATACATGTTAGTAACATTTAATAGTGTTTTAAAAACTAACATCTATATTTTGCAAAAACTATCATATGTAAAAAATTGACGTACTTTTTATACATTACTAATTAATTTGTGTGCCACTTTAGAACCGTCTTTTAACATGTAATCTAATAAACCAGTGGGTCCTTCACTAGAAGACGCTTCCCTACAAACAATTTTCTTCTAAACTTCTTTTCTTTTCTTTTTGTTTCTTTTTTTCATATTTGAACCTTGAAAGGTGGAATTTCTATGAAAAATTGACTATGGCCCACAGCATGGCATTCCACAAAATAAATATGGAAAACTTTTAAAAGGAACAATTCTTTAAGCGATTAACATACCTCCCTAAAACTCCATAGGATTATTAAAAATATTATTTGCCTAATGAAATGGACACTAATCTTCTAATTGATGAATCATGTTGAATTTTTCCTATTCCCAAAATTGCACAATGGAATACAATAAATATATCCATAGCGCTTTTATTGATGAGGATGACATAATATTTAATTGAGTTTTATTTCTTAACTAGAATCCTGCATTGCTAGGCTGACTCTGAAATTTTGGCCACCGAAAATAAATGAATAGAAGTCTCCTGCCTTCTCGCCATGCTAGCTAATATGAGAAGTTGGATGGGACTTTTTTTAACCGATATATATGTGCTTCAAAAGTGGAAAAGGTGGTCAGAACAAAAGCTTGTCAGACTAATGTTAGTTAATGTATGAAATATCCCAATAATTTCGAATAAAGTAAATATGTGAATTTATCAAGTCAATTAAAACGGAGATTAAATAGCACTTAAAACAACCATAAAATGGAGGCATAAACCTTAACCCATCACAACATTTTGGATGGGGCCTTAGTCCTTCCTTACAGTTTAATCTAATAAAATACCACTTACTATAGAAGGGAAGAACATCATCTATCCTGATGTTAGATTATAGGTTAGGATCTCAAACTTAATGTTTTACAATTATCCTTCTGATTTTGTAAAATCTAGATACAGCGCGATTAAGAGTTGAAATAGTTGCAATTCAGGAATATATGGAGAAACTAGAGTCAAACCTTAATCTTAGTCCATCCCTAACTCAACATTTTTTAAAATCGGCAATCTCAAGAATAATTTCTTAATTAAGCAGATTGTAATCTAGTTGTTAGTTATGCAATTTTCATAAAAAGGAAATGAAACAAATAAATAGAACCCAATTTGAAGTAGGATATGTAAATTTTAAGTATGATGCATTGATAAAGGATTGTGACTTTCAATCTAATGACTAAGATGCATCCAATCAATAATATTTACAATTAAGACTCTAAGAACACCATTTTTGAATGTATGGCCCAATTCCCATAAGACATTTGGATTGAGATTTCATAAATTAAGATTTTAAAATTGTTTTTATAGAAAAAAACCTTCTAGAACCCTAAACTTTACTTTAGATGTGGCTTAGATAAAAAAAAAGAAAAGAAAAGAAAAAAAAGTGAAAAACTAAGACAAAACTAAGTTAAAAAAGATTATTCAATCAACCAAGGGAAACCACTCAATTGCCCTTAGTTACATTTGACTGACTACCCTTTTCTAAGACCCATTCCAGTACCATGCTCTCCATCATTACCTCTTACTGGATTAACCTTTATTTTGTTCACTCTTCAAAGAATATTCTTGATCCTAAACCATAATTAACCCATTTAAAATATCATAATAACCCAAATAGAGTTAAAATCAAAACTATAACGGCTTGTTTGCTTCAATGCATAAAATACATGCATAATGGAATTCCAATTCCTTAGTAATTGAATAGGCTTATGATAGTTACTACAAAGTTTGGAAAAAAAGATACATAAGTAGTAAAGATGGAATATAATTAAAACGACCATTTTACCCTTATCTGCAACCTTTATCTTTTCACATAACTATTGTACAATTCACACCATCAAACCCTAATAAGTTGTACAATAACTATACCAACATCTTCATTACTCAATCAATTCCCACCATCCAATCACTCTCTTTTCCCTTCTCTACCTCCTTAACGCTCTGATATGTGAAGTAGTAGACTTAAGTCATTCAAATTGGCAATAATAGGTGGATGTGTGTTGCTTCAAGGATGGTGGTTAGTAACAATGCATTTAGATGTATGAGGGTGTGGTTTGTACATCCAAGGATGTGTTGGTTTAATGGTGGGTAGAAGTGTGTTGCTTCAATTAGCAATAGTGCACTTAAATCTATGAAGTAGTGAGTTTAGATCTACAAAGGAAAATGGTGTAGTTAGTGAGTGAAATGAAGTGGAGAGTAGTAAAGGGTAGTATACTTCATGAGTATGCACTATCATGAAGGTGCAATGAGAGGCAGTGTCTAAATTAGGAGTCAATAGAGACAATGGCATGAGAGTTGTTATGCTTATTAGAGAAGAAGAAGAAGAAAAGAGTAATAGTGGGTTGGTGGCAATGGAAAAGAAGAAAAGAAAAGGATGGTGATGGTCACTAGAGTCTAGTTTAATGGTGGTGGTGCATAAGAATAGTAATGGTGGTGGTGGTAGTGGTAGTGGTAGTGGTAGTGGTAGTGGTAGTGGTAGTAGAAATGTTAGTGTGTATAGGTAGAGATGAAGAAGATAAGGGTATAGAATATTTTTCACTGCTAAGTCATAATTCTTTACTTTACGGAAGGAAACTTTTGTTGCTTGATTTTAAGTAATAAGGATTCCTAGTAAATTGCAATTTGGCGATAAAATATGAAGTGAATGCAATAATAATGAATAAAATTGAATAAGCATTTAATCATTTCAAAATTAGTCAAATATTTTTATAATTCAAAATTCATAATTCACAAAATACAATTCTCTGTTAGGATGG
Source organism: Lumnitzera racemosa (assembly GCA_024138005.1). NCBI lineage: Eukaryota > Viridiplantae > Streptophyta > Magnoliopsida > Myrtales > Combretaceae > Lumnitzera > Lumnitzera racemosa. The sequence continues at coordinate 24,285,978 of JAMXBC010000004.1, read as the reverse complement.
CCCTAAAAGTGTTTCATGGATACCTTAGCTATTTAGTTCAAATTCTAATTTAACTTATTTTGATTGTTGAAAGTTCTCTTAAAATAATTAAATTTTTTGCTAAAAAAATTAATGCTTTTTATTTTATTTCATTTAACAAATACAAAGTAATTAGTAGGGATGAGCTGGTAATCCTATTATACGAAGTATCTACTTGTACCTTTAATTGAGTAGGTTTTAAGTGGGTATTAAGAGTCATAATATAGGTCATGGAAATAAATTTTTTACAGCCTGCTTCTATAGGATGGGTTGTAATATGAGACCTCCCTACCTTGTATCTCCTACCCATACCTTGAAAGATGTACTCTATGGTATAAATGGTACAAGTTTTAGGATATCTTTTATCTACTTATTAATAGTTGATTTTAGACATAGACTCCCCATGCCCAAGCTGACCTCTTTGAATCACAAGCCTAGGTACCTTACTCTTAAGAGTAACATATACACTTTGTCTCTCTATTACAATTCATTAGTGCTCTCTTCATCACTCATGACTCACTTGAACATCAGAATAACTCTGCCAAACAAATGTGCGACTGTTCTATTCACTCTATCTATTTTATAAGCTTGTCCCAATCTGTATGAGTTTGCCTTCTCCCATTTAAAGCTCATCAATGCACTGACAAAGCCTGAAAGCCTTATTGGTAAGATTTAAGAATAACACCACCTTATTAAAAATTATTAAATAATATTGATAAATGAACAATATACGAAAATATTATATTTTTCAACCAATAAATACTTTAGTAAAAAAAGAAAAAAGAAAAGGGAGCCCAAGCCTATAAATTAGTAACCTTAAATTGCTAATCACAACATGCCTCTCTCACATTATGTTTTTCATTCTTTTCTTTACTTTTCCCCATTTGTCTCTCCAACTTTATATTTTCCATATTTTTCGGTTGTTCTTTCCCATTTGCTAAGTAGTAAGATCATATAAACTTGAAACAATGAAGATAGAAAAAATCATTCTCTTAGCTCATAAATTTTACTAAAAATTTAATGGGTTTTACATATAAAGAACTTATATTATTACATATAGATTATTTATTGATAGTATATAAATTTGAAATTTATAAGAAGAAAAGTAAAATTCATAAGTTCTATAGGATGCTACGTACCCTATAAATTTTATAAGTTACAAGTTTTAAGGTGGTTCCACGTTACTATAGGATAAGTTCTGATTCCAAAATTTTGGAACTTGTACCTTATTGAATAAGGTATAGTTAGGGAAACATATTTTACCTGTCCTATACTCATTCACTCCTCATGAGTGGAGTCTAAGATTCTACTTATACTTTACTTTGTAGACGTAGGTTCTAAAATTTAAGAACCGAAAGCTACTTTATAACATATACCCTAGAATCACTTATAACTTACATAGTATTGAGCTTTTAAATTATTTTATTATATTTGAGATGTTATAGTATTAAAAATTTAAGGTAAATTTTAAACAGCTTAGGAACCTATTAATATTTTCATAATATTCTATTCACTTAAATCTCATAAAGGCACACTTTCTACGAGTTTAAAAAAGTAATATAACAAAATCTATCTTATATAACATCTTGAACAAAAGTGATATTATAAAAGAGAAAAAAAGAAAGAAAAAAGTAACAAACAAAGAAGACACATAATCTACCTATACATACCTTATGATCTATTAGAAATTTTAGTGCATTTGTTTAAAATATATTACTTTAAGTCCATTACAATAAGTTATAAGTACAACATATGATCAATAATAGAGGTAAGGCTAATGTCAAGAAAGAAATAAGATAAGAGAGATGGAAAATGGAAACATCGAAATGAGACAAGAGGGAAGTGGAAGAAATAAAGTGAGAGCTTCTTTAGGGTTTCTTATAAAAGATGGGCTTAGTTGTAGCTGATAGTTTCATTTCTTTTACCTTTAGTAGAACCTAAAAGATAGAAATACAATATTATTTCACATTCATAGTTAATAATTAATAATATTTATAAGGTGGATATAGGCTATCCTAAAAACTTATATATTGTATGCAATAAAGTACATGTTTCAAGATAGATACAAGTTATTGAGTTGTCATGCCCATATCCCACTAGGTGGGCAGTTTCTAAAAAGTTATATCCATCACCAATCTTAATATCTACTTAGAGTTTATCCAATCAAATGGGGTATTATAACGTACAAGATATAATAGAATTACATGGTCATCCATATTTTCTAAAGACTCTTTGTATCAGTAATTTTTAATAATAATAATTCAAATGTAAAACTCTCCAAGTATGTAAAAAAAAAAAATTATAAATGCTTCTTGTAATGAATGTTTTTATGGAACTTACTAATGATTTATAAAAAAAAAAATCATAATTTCCATCATTTGAAAGATACCTTAAAAAAATGTATGCAGAGTTGAAAGTTTTTTCTATTTGATATTCTAGCAAGTAAATTGCTATAACGACAACTATTTTCCATTCAAAGTGCATGCATCCTATTTTTTTAACTTATCTTTACTTTTGTCCTATTTTTATTGCACTCCTAGCGATCACTTACCAAGAGGGTGAATAGAATAGGATGAAAACTTAAAAGTTTAAAGTTACTTGAATTCTATTTATTATCTTTGAGTTCTTGCCAGTAAATGTTTGAACTCTATACATAAGAGACTTACAAAATAACACATAGTTAAAGGACGCTAGGAAGTTGTCCAACATGACTACTTCGATACTTAAGTTAGCAGTAGGGTTTTTGATAGTTTAAAGTAATCTAGGATAATATGCAACCTTGATGTATAAAGTTTAGAGAGATTTACCATTGAGTAGTGACCCAGTATTTATAGTGGCGTAAAGGTAGCAAATGAAGGTTAGTTGGTGAAAGAGATATTCTCCCATAAGTATAGGAGAATGAGGTTATTGTGTTCAACATATCCTACTTATTTTAGACATGTCTGTTTCATCCTTATCGTGTACATTTTAGCCATTGCAGAGCTTACTAGGCTTAGATCTTAGGCCTACAAGGGTGTACCCTAAGCCACAAGATGTGTCAGACCCGACCGAGCTTGAGAAGCCCATGTCCAAAGTGTTTTGTCAACATTATTGAATTTAAAATTTTTAATTCGAGCACAATTAGATTCAGAATTTTGAGTTCGAACTTCACTTGAAGTGATATTCAACGAAGGTAACCTCAATTCGATTAAGTTTGTCAATACCTAATTTATTTAAAAGTTTCTTCTAAAGAAGATAATATTGATATTTAAACTCAACTAGCACTCAAATAGTCTCTCAAGCTTCTCAAGTTAAACATTATAAAGCTCGGACACTTCTCAATATACTATTCGAGTAGTTGAAACTCGAGTTTTACTCAATCACTATCAAATTCAACTTAAGCAACTATAGAGCTAAGTAATTAACAAGTAAATAACTAACACCATATACCTTTCTCAGAAAAGTAGTACTTATCAAATAAGGTTTCTCAAATAATAGGTTTTTAAAGAGGATCGCATTAGCAAGTACTTTTTCTCCATTTATTAAGAAACTAAAGAAAATTTTTATGCTTTACAATATTTTTACAGTTTAAAAAATTGTGTATGAAAAAGCGGACAAATTTCTTTATTCATTCTATTAACAAAACAATACTCTTAAAATTCTCATAAACGAATTCGTTTAAAAAATATATAACTTTGAAAAAGTTTAAATAAATATATATAAAAAAGAAAATGAACCAATAATTCGTAGAATCTCTACACGTTTACTTTTTGTTTCCACAGAGTCACAGCAATAATTTGTAGGGGAGTGGGGTGGTGTGGGGGTGGAAATAAGTTAATCAAATTTCTCATTCTTCTCTTAGATCATTTTGTTTTTCATGATTTAAAAAAAAAAAATTAAAACTTCAATAAATATCTTAAAGAACCCATCAATAAGATAATTACCACAGCCGAGTCGACGGGACCAGCCATTAAAACTAAAGATTTGATTCTGTTTCCATTTTAAAGAATAAAATCAAGGTCACATACATATACACCAAAAGTGGCTTAGACAACAATCAATGCAATTGGACGTGGACAATGACTTACACCCACGAACTCTAGGCCACCCTTGTAAAGGTCACACGATGTGATCAGATAAAGCGTTCAATCCATTCAGTCGTTGGTTCTTGAGATTACGTACGTATGCTCAACTTCTGCACTTTCTGAATTGGTATGATTTCAGCGGAACACTTGAGCTATACTAAATCCTTCTAGAACATTCCCTATATAAGCATTTGAAGGTAATTTTGACAATCTTTGTAATCTAATCCGACTATTTCAATTCCAATCAAATGCGATCGGACATTTCTACCATATTGCATTTTAAAGTTTCTAGGGAGATATATCTTCCTTTCATACAATAATTCTAAATCATTAGTCACAAACAAGTTACCATCAACATAAAAAACTAAAAATATAATCTTGCTCATAATAATTTTTCAATATGTACATCTATCAACTAGATTTTCCTCAAAATCAAAAGATATAATATTATCATTGAACTTGAAATACTCTTGTCTAAAAGCATGCTTTCGTTTATGTCCTTTACGTATTGATTTATTGAATTTGCACAGCATATGATAATTTGCTTTAATTGGAGTCCCTTTATATTAGTGATGCAAACGTGTGAGGTTTATGAGACATGACCAATCGGATTGCCAAAAGAATGATAGGAAAAAATCAAAAGCTGGTCAATTCCGCCTAGAATTAACTTCAAAAATTATCAAATGTATTATTTGTTAGAATTAGAAGAAGTCAGAAGACAGGCTCAAGCAGGGAGAAGCAGCCAAATCTTGATTTTTTAGTTGTAGATCCATCAAATAGCCATGACTTTTCACGTGTGGAGAGTTATAGAGTATATAATATATTAATAACGAATGATTTGAGTATATTTTGCTCTAGAGCAAACTGTTTTACCATTTGAAACTATTTTGGAAGTCAAAATTGCATATTTTAGCATGTTTTTGAGTTGCCAAAAACTTTGTGTAATTTATGAAACTTCATCTTGGTTTTTATTTTAATTCTAATTTCGCAGGGTTTAGATTTTATTCAGTTTTCTTACTTATCCTACGTTCCAGAACTATAAATACTCTATGAATAAGTTGTATCATCATAAGTTTGAATTAATAAAAGTTTTTAATTCTCCACATATACATGTTTATCACACTATACATCGGACGGGTCGGTTGGTCTTTATAAACTTCCTCTCAAAGATTCCATCAAATTAAAAAAGTTTCTCACATAACAATTTAATTTAACTTTAGACAAAAGCGAGTCACCAATGCCATAATTACTCGTAATGAATCTTCATGTAAGATTGATAAAAAATGTTCCTTTGGGTCATTTTAGTTACGAGAACCATTTACATCTAAATCATCATGTACCTTTCGACGTTTGAATAATGCCTAGTTTTTTTTTTTTTTTTTTTCCTTCTATCGATTTTGATTCGTTTTCCAAAACATCAATCCATTCCTCATGACTCGAAACTTTTAAGGGCTTGTGATAAATATGCTAGATTTTCATTAATTCTTATATTTGTTTCTTGCAAATAAGTCTCATATTGTTTAGGGATAGCAAATCTTCGTTACCTTTAATATCTTCTCAAAGGTGCATCTTCTAACTCATTTGCTATAAACTTTGGAGCATGTTCATTTTTGTTAGGACTTTCTGTAGTAACTGGGACATCACTAGGAACAATTGTATTCTAAATGAGCACGTACGAAAGAAATATGCATCAGTTTCCTAGGGTTTCAGGTTTTCTTGTTCCCTCTCCGACCCTCACATTAGCCCCACCGTTATCAAGGAATTTCACTTTACCAGTTTTATCAATTCTCAGACTATGATTAGAAAGGACAAATTGTTGAATTATATTGCATCATATATAATTATATGGATCTTATTGATGTTTTAACATGCAATAATTGCTAAAACTTAATAGAATGTAAAAATTCTTCTAAAAAAATGATAAGAGTAATTGGTACACTTTATAAGAAGCTAAAAGAATAAACTTCTAACATTTTTATGCACATATATCAAATAAAATTTAACTATTAATTTATTAAAAATTATTTCAATATATAAAACTCATGTAAGTTTTGCTTTAACAAAAATAAATTGAAAAGATATTTTGTAAAAGAAATTATAAGTAAAGTATAAATAACAAATTGATATAGATATGTTCTTTTTATGATAATTTTGTATGATTTTTTTATTAGAAGTACTAAAAAAATCATTTTGAATATATGTTATTAGGCAATATTCTATTCAATAATCTATATTCATTTTCACAACATTAATTATAAAAAAAATTACTAAACCAAGTCATATAGTTTGTATATTATCAATGGTTTACGTAATAAGGCTAGAGTGTTTGTAATATGGACATTTAATTATCATATATGATGTATTACTGATAAAAAATAGCTTGATGTAAGTTTTGTTTTAACAAAAATAGATCGGAAAAAAAAAATTTACATGAAATTACAAGTAAATCAAAATGAACACATTGACATAAATATATATTGTACTATTTCTAATCATGATAATTTTGTATGATTGTTTCATTAGTAATATTAAAAAAAAATCATTTTGAATATAAGTTACTAGGCAATGAACTATTCAATGGTGCATATTTATTTTTGTAACATTAATTGTAAAAAAAAAAAAAGTTACTAAACCAAGTCATATAATTGGTATATTTACCAATGTTTTATGTTAAGGCCAAAATGTTTATAATATTGATAATACAATTATTATTTATGGTGTATTACTAATTAAAAAATAGCAACTAAAAAATTCTATCAATATATAAAACTTATGTAAATTTTGTTTCTAACAAAAATAGATAAAAAGTATTTATACGAGAAATTACAAGTAAATCAAAAAGAACAAATTGATGTATATAACTTTATATAATTATTTCATTAACAATACTAAAAAAAAGATATAATTTTGAATATAAGTTATTAGGTAATAAACTATTCAATAATATACATTTATTTCTATAACATTAATTATGAAGTTTTACTAAACCAAGTTATATAGTTAGTATATTTATTTGAAGTGAGCGGGTTGTACAAAGTACTTACCCAAACACTGCTTGACGGGATAGGTTCTAGATGGATAATTAAAGCCATAAGATAGGTTCCAGATAGTAGTCACCTTAAAACTTATACTTTAAGACATACAGGGTACAAGTTTTAAGGTCTCTACCTTGTAATAGTAATTAAATAAAATTAATAACTAAAAGATACCATCTCATTAAAATAGAGCAAAGACCAACCTATTGGAAAACCTAAACTAAACACTTTTTAGTCTCTTCCCATCCATATTTCGTTTTAAGTCTTTTCTCAATCACTATTTTCTTTCTATTTTTTCCTTTGCTAAATTCATCATCTAGTAAAGTTCGAAAAAGGGAATATGAGCTCTTAGTTTCTACTTTTAACTCCACTTACAAGCTATAAGATACGTCGATTACATGTTTTCTATAGTGGAATAGTTTCTTCGTTTTATAATTAACAAAAGATTAGGTATTATTTTTAGAACAAAATATGATTTTCTTAGAGTATGGAGAGATATTTTATTGATGCATCTACTTAGAGGAAGAAATATTTTAGTTTGAATTTATGTTTTATTCCATTTTTCATGTTATGTCTTCATTTTCGCATAGTTAATTGTTTGATCATATATTATCATTACATTTATAATTATTGAATTATATAATTTTGTGAATCTTTAATTTACATTTTAATAAACTTTGTAGATCTCACATTAACTACGATGTTTACCACTTTTTATTTTTTAAATGTCTATACAATGTGATTATTACAAAATAAATGTTTTATTTACACGAAAAGTATTTTGTATAATGTTTTCGTAAAAATTCATCCGTAATAAACATGGTTAAAGAACCACTTAAGACAAAAAATGGTTGAAAATAAACCTCAATGTACTCTATTTATTGGCATCATTTAAAATATTGACTAAATTGAGCAATTACTTCTGCAAAAAAAAAAAAAACAAAACAAAAAAAAAACAAAAAAAGAAAGAAAAAAATTCATGTTTTGAAAATAAAGCCATATTAAAATTTATAAAGAAAACTAAAAAAAAAAAGTTATTAGTTTTATAGGGTACCTTATACTCTATAATTTATAAGATATAAGGTGATTCCAATGTGACATAAGATAGAGTACAAATAGTAAAGTTTTAGAACTTATACTCATAGTGTGAAATACAAATAAACCCCATACCTACCCACTCTATACCTACTCATCCCTAATATTTATCAATAATTTATGCAACAAGGTAAGAATGTCTATAATATAGAAAATTTAATTATTATTTAGTTAAATATGATTTAAAAATAAAAAAAATTAATTTTATTGGTTATTATGACAATAAAAACAATAAATACAAAGCAACATATCAATCAAACAATAAATGTATCTTAAGAGAGTAAAATGATAAATATGAAATTTAAACCCATGACCTCATATTTGCAAAACCTAACACTTGACCACTTAACTATATTTACTTTTATGTTATATTTTTCTCTTTAGAATATGTATTTAATATATTTATTTTTCTTTTTAAAAAATTAAAAGATAAAATATTCCCAAGCTTGGGGAGGTGTGCACTTGGCCAAGATCGCTATGGGCCTCCCTTAGACCCATTAGAATAATGAAGTTTATACCATTTAGATTTTTTTAGGAAACTTAAAATAACAAGCTAAAACAAAAAGATTTAAAAAAGAGAGATTATTAATTAAGTAACTTCATCCTCTTATGATGTAATTAATAAATTGAGTAATAAATGTATTTAAGTACAAAATTTAATTAAAGAACATAAAGATGAAGTGTACTCCTCCCTACATTCATTATAATAGACCCAACAAGAAACCTTAGCTTATTGGGGGAAGAAAAAAAGAATAAAGAAACTTTAAACTCCTTTCTCTAAGATGTTTCATGATCTCCAACAGTAAGGTAAGGGTTCTTTTTCTAATTCTTTCATTTATTTCTTGATCCTCTCTCAAGATTTTATGGTCCTTATTCTTCTTCTTTATGTCAATGACATTATCTTCATTGATAGCGATCCTATACTTCTATATCATTACATCTCTATTTTTGTTTGTCAATTTGCCATAAAGGATCTTAACAATCTCCACTTCTTTCTTGGTATTCAAGTCTCTTGTATTCCTTATGTATCCACATATGTTAACCCTAGTTCACTCTTGATCACTTCAAACGTCATTACATGTATATTGCAAAACAAGACAAAAGATCTCTATCACCTAGGATTCAACTTAGTGCTCATAGCATTCCTCTACTATAAAATCCAAAGTCTTATCATGCGATACATGGTGTATTACAATACCTTAATATTACTAGACTAGAGATCAATTTTGTAATCGACTAATTGAGTCAATATATGCACCTAACAAACATAATATGTGCAAGCGACCAAATGAGTTCTTTGGTATCTATGTGGTACTTTATCCTTAGGACTTCCCATTGCACATAGACCTTCTCCTTTATTCATTACCCTTAGAAATGTTTAAACACCCATTTCTACTACAAGATATGCCATCTTCCTTGGGTATAATCTCATCTCCTAACAATTGAAGAAGCGACTAACTATTTGACACAACTTTATTGAAGCTGAATATCGAGCTCATACCTATGTTGCAACTCAATCCACATGGATATATCATCTTGCTTAAGAAATAGGACTGCCTATTCAACACCCTATCATCTTATGTTATGACATTCTTAGAGCTATCTACTTATCTAGAAACTCGATTCATCATAATCGCATAAAATATGTAGACATTAACTATCTTATTGTGCATGAAACGATTGCCTTTAGATAGGTGCTGGTTCAATGCTCCCACCCATCATCATCACACTAATGTCCTCACTGAGAATCTCTCTACTTCTATGTTCATTAAGCATTATACAAATCTGACATTGACACTAGCAACGTGAATTAAGGAGGTGGATTGTTGTATATATTTAATGTATGTAGTTAGTTTTTTTTTTTTTCTTTTCACATCCTAAGGTATAAATCATAGTCTCTTTATATATACTCTCTTATATTGCATTATTTAATAATACACATATTATTGAAACACAAAAATAAAAATCATATTGCATTTGTACACCGTGAAACCAATCAACTACACCTATGGTTGTGAGTTACTAACTTGATTCATAGTTATCTATTTATTGTGTTGAAAACCAATTGAAGATGAGGGGATAAGGTAGATCGTGTTAGTTTTAGATGGATGTTTTAGACTATAGTTAGCCATCCATGGCCATCCAATATCTATTTTATTATAAAGGCTCATCAAGTTTGAAAACAAAAAAGAAAAAAGAAGTGATAAGCCACAATAGCATAGCTAAGATAATATTAATAAATAGCTATGTAGGTATATTAGACAAAAATTTTGGTGGATAAGGATAATGCCTCATTAAGTATCTAATGTTTCTTTCATTTTCTAATTGAAGTATCTAATTTTTTCGAGTGCCAATTTCAATACCCAATTAAACATTTCATGATGGTATTAGTACTTGAGCTTACTCCATTAACAACTATTGGATAATGTGGCATTTTTTGAATAATATTGCTATCAAACCTCTTAAAAGCCTGCTCATTACCATATTGATTTTCTTCATTTAATTAAATTAACTTGAAAAGGGAATTTGATTATTTTTTAACTTATATAACTAATTTATTAATATTGAATAAGATTGTACCTAAAAAATAAACATAAAAATAGAAGAATTTTTTTAGCTTTCCCCCTTCAACATAACTAGTAATCAATACCAATTCTCATTCACTTTCCCAATGCTTATCACACTAACACTAATTGTTGAAGAAGCAAGAGTCATCGTCATCCCATTATCTGTTCTAAGTTACAACATTAATGATTAATAAGAATATATCAAATTAAAAGCCCTTTTCAATTCCCTATTTTTCAAATCCAATGGATTGATTCTCAACTCACCCTCTTTTATTACTCTACCAGTTTACTAAGCCTAGTTTACACTCCTGATACTATTAAACACCATCATAGTAGTGAATATCCTCATCATATCATTTAGTTTATTAATGATAAAGTTCTAACCATCAAGTGAGAGCTTAGATTTATTGATGGAGTGTTAAGTGAAATATTATTGAGTTTTGCTTCAATGAAGCCAAAGAAGATTCAGAGGATCATTAGAGCCTGTGCTCTAACCATACCAATAGCCATAAAGTTGATAGCCCATGAGATCTAAGCACCAATGCTTGTGAACTTTACAATTTAAGCAATGAAAAGAGAAGAGTTAGTTGGGTCCTATATAAAATAGAGAGTAATACTGAGTATGGAAAGGTTGGTGAATGGCCATTTAAAAAATAAGTAGTGCAAAGAGTGAGTTTATCGACTGCTAAGGGGAGAAAGGGGAAGGTAAAGGAGAGTTGGTGCTAGTTATTGATAATGATGAAGAGGGAGAGCAAGAAGAGAAGTCTAAATTCTTTTTAGTGCATCCTAAATTATATTTAATTATTTAGTTGTTTGAAGTAAAAAGATTAAATAATAATCAAATTCTACTTCCAAGTTAATTTAGTTATATGAAAAATTAAATACATGTGACTATAGGTGGACTATTAAGATGTTTTTTGATATATGAGGATACTTGTGGTAACATGATTTATCTTATGTATAAAGGCTAATATTGAAAACTTCAACTGGGATATTGAAATTAGGCATCCAAAGAGTTTGAGTATTTAACTAAAAAATTATCTAAAGTTCAAGTAACAAGCAATGATAATGTCCAAATAATTAATGGATCTATACATGTTGCACATTTTAACAGTACATTTGAAATGTTTAACATCCAAATGGTAAAATGAATAGAATTTTATGACCTCTTAAGACCTTTTCTCTAATTTGTATTATTGGTACACCGTGGTGATATAGCCAAAATTGATAAAAATTGTCACATTAGTAAGTTGAATGACAAAGTTAATTAACAAACTCATAATACATGTTTTAAAAACCTTTTAAGACTTAAGTATGTTGTTGAAAATATATAGAATTTAGATGGTAAGAGATAAAATGGTTTGGGGTTTCTTGTAAACCTTTCCTTATTTTTCTTTTCCTCTTTTTCTTTGTCAATAGGATAACTATAGTGGAGAGAGCGTAGGATTGCTTTCAAGTACATAAAAGATATATGTTTTTGTTGATGTAAGTAGAGAATAAATCTTATAACATGTAGTGTAATAAGAGAATATGCATTTTTTCTTAAGTTACAAGGAGAAAAGTTACAACACTTTATGTATATAAAATATATATATATATATATATATATATATTCACCCATAAGTGCAAATAAAGAACATACACATCACAAAGCTAATAAGTTACAATGGGAAGCTATCAACATTATTGATATGCACTATATATTGCATCTAAACTTTATTATGGGTATACACTACTTCAAAATCAATATTGTTAGAGTTAGACTTGAGTTGAATCCGCTGGTCCAACTTAATTCAACTTGACCCAATCATGAAACTAATTCAAATTACCCTCTTACCTCAACAACAAATTAGATCTCTCATAGTGATTTTTTGCTTGTTGTATAGGTAGTTAAAACCCTCAATACAAACCATAGAGGCAATTGTAGCAACCACCTCATCGGCATCACAAATGCAGCCATCTCTACCATGTAAAGGCAGTTTTGGCATCCTTTGGGGTAGACCATTATTTTGTAACAGCAGTTTTAAATAATGTACAAGTAGTTTAAACCGCTAATATATAGCAAAAAAAAAAAAAAAATTCAACAATCTTCAATTTAGTAATGGTTTAAACTACCACTAGAATTTAGCATGAAATTTTAGTCCCTATATATATGCACATAAATATGCATATAGAACCACCATAACCATTTAGATAAAAAGTTTTAACAATTATAAAGGCATTTCTCTAAAATACTTTTATATATCTATTTCTAATTCTTACACCATAATTTACTCTGTAATTTAATATCAAACTCATAACTAAAATAAAATTACAAAATTTGCATACATTAATTTAAAAGCATAAAATCAACTATTAGATAAAAGGCATTACATTTATGCCATAAAATAATAAATGAGAACATCATGTCATTGGATGTTGCTTATATGTAGCCCAATTGCTGAAATGAGATGAATGATTGGTGGAAGGAGATACAACTTAGTCACTTCCATTGATATGAGCCTGTTGTTAAGAATAATGAGAAACAAAAGAGAATTTAGAAATTGTACATAGCTCAGGGTCCAATTGGAACAGTTACGTAAGTGTTGCGTAAGTAACATGCTCTACGTGGTTTTAAAGAAGTAAAGTAAGACTGTCACCTAAAAGGATGATTAAGTGAGAATAAGGCAAAGAGAATGAGTAAATAATCTCAGAATCTCAAATACAGAAGTAACAGATAAAGTAGCTTTAGGGGACTTTAAGCGTTCACCTTGTGACTTAAGTGAATGAGATCAATTCTTTATCTAAGCGCTATTTGATCTTAGAGAGTAAAGTTTTCACAGTGGAATACTATTTCTCTCATCTATCTAAGAGTTCTAAATGATGAGGAAATGTTAGATATTTATAAGCTCTTAGGCATGATGGCATTTGTCGAATCATCTAAATAATCAACGGATGAGATGAAGCTTACTTAATTCATAGTTATCCAGAATAAGTTAGTTAATAAACCTAAGGTCAATAGCCTTCTTTATAAGTACATAAGCTTGCTTGAGAAATATTGGAAGTTGACGGACTAATCCAATGATCTATGTTCCAAGCCTACCAAGCTAAATCTCCCTGAATCATCTCAAATATAGACCGAACTCCTCAGGCCCTATCACTTAACCCAAAGAGTCAAGCCTAAATAAATAATGGGCTTATCCTGATAACTAATATAACAATTTTTAGCCCTTTACATTTTGTCCCTTGACCAAAAAATCTCTTGGACACATTCAAGGGGGTTTTGGGTATTTCTAAAAATTATTTCTTTAACTATTATATAAATACACTGAATGTTGACTTTGCTTACTTTATTACTTCTAATATTTACAGAATTGACGCTTCTTTTAGATCACTGGTAAGCTGAGTATAATATGTTACCATTTATTTTACTACCATAGAACACATATTTCGATATACTTTTGTATCGCACTATTGATTTATTGCTCCCATGATATTGATTTACTAAATAATATGTGTATGGTGACTCTTCTTAGTATTTCTTCCTCATTTTACAATTATTAGCAGAGGAAAAAAAAACATTAGAGCATTTACAAGAATCTACAGCTTTCATAACATCCCATCCGACCATATTATATACATATATATACATATATATATATATATATGTGTGTGTGTGTATATGTATATATGTGCGTATGTGTGTCTCATTCATACTAGTAAATGGGACAATGCTATTTACAAAGATTTACGTCACACTATGCAGAGATAGCGCAGGGCAACATCCCTATGATACAGTACCTTTTTTTTTTTTAGTTGGTTTGGCTTCAATCCTCAAGAGGGCCTAAATTCATATAAGATTCAACTTTGTTGAATACTTCTTACTTACACAATTCAATACAATATTCTCCTTTATATTTTAGAATTTTCTTCTACAACTACCATATCCATACAAATATAACTATAAAGCCTTTTTCATAAACCAAACAATGATACTTTTTATCCCGTATCATTATTCATATCCCAAACTTAAAAAAAAAAAAAATTAACTTGATATTTCTTATCCAAATCAATAAAAATCCATTTAATATATATCTCAAATCTTTCAATATCTAATATCACCCTTCTCAATATATATTAGATATACAAGCATCTTCCATAATTCTTCATTTTCCCAAATTATTCAAGTACATGCGTTATAATATTTCCGAAAATTGAATATCAATTCCAAGATTATCCTTGTCTTCTTTTTTTTTTTTTTTAACAATTCTTCCTCAAATCTTTTTCTTTTTTGGCATACTTCGCTTGCCGTTTTCCAAATATAACTAATTTATCATCTGCTTCACTTTTCCCGAATCATTATCCTCAAATCTTATTGTTATTTTCTATTTTTTCCACATGAATCATGCTAAATTCTTTAATGATAACATGGATAAAATGTCAATCCACTCATAAATTGAATATCCCCTGCTCAGGAAGCATGCTTTTTCAGAGAACAAGTCTCCTTTACTCTTTCATCCTTGCTCACATGTGCCCGAATGATCTAAGACCTTGGTTATCCTTTTACACTTCATTTATTATTAATTTTTTTTTTTTTCTAAGCCTCCCCTCTTTGAACTGGAAGCATAGGTTGAAGTCGCATAACAACTTGAAGCATCTTCTTCTTATAGATTTGCATCAGCAAACTAAATCAACTCTAAATCTTTCTTGCAAGTCTTTAATGTGTCATACATCCTCATCTTGTATCGTTATTCAAATCTCATTAAACCTCAATAAGTATCATCCAAGTCATCTTAGATTTGTTAAATCTTAAATTTAAACCTTCAATCTTTATCTTCACAAGTACCCTACATCAACTATTTATAAATATTCATAGCCACTAATTCTTTTCCAAGCTACCTTTCCGAATTCATTTTTATTGTTGTTATTTTTTTTTCCTTGTAGGTGATTTCTGTCTAGCTTTTCAGTGATGAACTTTGATAGTAGTGTACACATGTTGATCGTAACTAAGTTCTTGATTTCTTATTCTCTTGACCGTGGTAGATGATTATAACCAAGTTCTTAATTAATTTTTTTTTTCTTTCTTTCTCTCTTTCTTGTTTTGATATTCTGCCTCCCTCCTTGCAATTCCATCCTCATCTCTTATACGAAGCATATGTTTGGCCCTTTGGACATATATAGTACTTGTAGCCTCCTTTTTTCTTTTGTCCATGCGTCCATGCATTGGTGTGCGAGCTCCCTATATTTTCTTTGCTATTAATATGGATGACCACTCCTATTTTCAATTCTTCTCAAGCCTGCGCTAGTTGGAAACTCAACGAACTGAAAACAATAATACGTAGAGGACATCTCCTCTCATGACAACATACTTCAGCCATTGGTTCATGCCTAAATCTCCCTCAACTTGTGTTTCGCAAGCTTCAAAACATAATTTTTTTATTAATTCTTGTCTTCATATTTCTACTTGTTTACTCCTTAATAGGTGAAATAAAAGTTCGAATCACAACTAAGCTTTGACATCGGTAAGCATATTGATTGTCATAATACCGTAAGGATTTGATTTTCTCTTCCATAACCGGTTCTAATTTTTGCTATTGTTATGATAATAGTAGCGAGCCCCAGTGCTTTTTTTTTTTTCCCTTTGCCAAATTACAAGCACTAATCAAGTTCTTATGTATAACCATTAACGTAGAGAGCCTGATAACTTAAATCAAAGTAATAAGACTATGGTCGGTCTTTTAGTCCATCGTTTTTCAAACATATATCATTATCATATCTTCATTTGGTTTCTCTGTACCATAGGATCTTGATTGAAAGAATATATTCACTTTTTTGTACTTTACCAGGAAGAGATGAACACCAATCTAAGTTGAAGCATGGAAGTAGTGAAGTTGAAGGACTTGTTGGTGAATCAAGATGAACGTCTGCCACCAGCCTTAGGTTCCCTAGGACAAGTGGTTGGATGAGTCAATTTCTAAAGCTACGTCTTGGGATAAAGCCAAGTGCTAAGAAGCTTCTACAACACCTCACACTATTGGTGATCTATAGTTTATCAAGTGTAAGCCTGGTGATGATTCTAAAGATAGCATCAAGAGAGATTTAATATTGTGCTTCAAAAATGAAAAGAGAAAGCTACCTCTCTCTAATATCCAATTCACATTCATGAAGGAGCCACCCTCCTTATGGGATGACTTGGTAGCATATGCTGCAAAGAAGTCGGAGTACATGACTCTATCGAAGAAGGCTAAAGCCCTCCATATTATTGCCACTTTTACTAGGTTGTGGTTCTTGCAAACGAATGGAATGGAAGTATGGGTAGATTTAGTGTTGCGCTTCAAAATAAGAGGAAAGTGCTACCCAATTTGCATTCCTAAAGGAGTCACCCTCTAGATGGGATGACTAGGTAGCTTACATTATAAAGAAGCCAAGATACATGACTCTTTTGAAGAAGACTAGATCCTCCAGTCTATCCCTTTCCACTCAATTGTAATTCCTACATACAAGTGGAAAGGAAGTATGGTAGGCCATTATTTTTTGGTAGAGTATCCAAAGTTCTTGAGAACATCATCCATAGATATTTAAAATTCAACACCGGTGTAAGCATGGTAAGACTTCTCCCATTATTCAGATGTTTCGCTTCAATTGTTCTTTTCTTTTAATACCATGTATGTCTTGTCTTGATAACTTCTTCCGTTATTCTTAGAGGAATAATATCATAATTAATTGCCCTTAATCAACCTCAAAATCTACTTTAAGAATTAGTATAGGCTAGCTAGTTCCTCTTATAAAGAGCTACCTTCTACGAGCAAGCTTTGAGTGTAACAAGCCCCAGCAAGCTTCAAACGTAGCAAGCCTTAAGCAAGCACGCCTCAAGAATAGCATGCTTTACATGGAGGAGCCTTCAGCAAGAAAGCCTCAAGTGCAATGAGCATCTAGCTTAGTAGGCCTTGAATGAAGCAAGTCCTAATAGACCTCAAGTACAACAAGACTCGCACACAGTAGGCCCTAATAAGCTTTACATACAACAAACTTATTCTGTAGTAAGTCTTGGCGAGACTATAGGATCAACATCATTATGTTGGTGTTCTGATTTAATATTAAGTAAATGGAGCTTCCTTTCCCTCATCTCATGTTTTCCTCCCTTAGGAAGGTACAACTTCAATAGATAAGCAAGTGGATCGTATCACCATAAATCTATAGGATATGTTTCTCTAGCAGAAGAACAAGATCCTTGCTACCATCACTACTTTCACTTGATCGAGGTCCCCGCATGAGTGCGATGGAAGCATGGAAACCTAAGATCCATCATTACACCACTACTTCAATTAAACAGCAATTCCTACATAAACGCCAAATGCCAAGACATTGCTCAAACTTAAGGCATAAAGTTTAAGATGTCAAGGAATCACCTAAACGTAAGGCATAGAAGTCTAAATTCCAGGCATTGCTTGGGATGCTAAGGTACTACTTGGGCATTACTTGGGGTTAAGGTATGAAAGCCAAGATACCAAGGCGTTGCTTAGGTTAGAGATATGGAAATAAAGAAGGCTTAAGGCATAAAAGCCGAGATGCTAGGGCCTCATTTGGGCTTTAGGTATAGGAGTCGAGATGCTAGGGTATTGCTTAGGCTTGAGGTGTAAGAGCCAAGATGTCAAGGCGTTGCTTAGGCTTAAGGCATGAAAACTGAGATACAAAGGAATTGCTTAGGCTTTAGGCATGAGAGTTGGGATTCCATGGTATCGCCTAGGTTTAAGGCATAGAAATCAAGATGCTAGGGCATTACTTATGCTTGAGGCATGGGAGCTAAGATGTCAGGGAATGGCTTAGGCTTTAAGAGAGTAAGATATAAAATATAGAGATGAGTAAGATAATAAAATTTTTATTATTTGAGTAGCAAAATTCATTCTTCATTTGCAAAAGGAATGTCATAGCTTACACCACTACACCTCCCCACCCTATTTATACCTAACAAATCACTAATCACTTTCAAAGCACTCATATGCTACCACAAGGGTATCATAGCTTAGGAGCCAGTTTTTGCGAACGTTGTTATCTTTGATGACAAGCTCCCTATTTTGAATTCTTTCATGAAATATCTTTCTTAAGCTTCGGCAATCCTTAGTGGGATGATTTCTATTATATGAAACTGACAACATTTAGGATTTCTTCTTTCATTTTCTATAGGTTGGTACTCAACTCTTAACAACTTGATAACTTCATCCTGTAGCCAATGGTTAAGGATTGCATGTACCTTACTCATTGGGCATGGAAATGAAAGAGCTTTTGCATCTTTCTTGGGCCTCCTACTAGCATTAAAGTCCTCATTCCCAGCTAAGGATATTCGTGTTGTTCATTTGTTAAGCTTACTATGTTCCCTCCTTTACCTCATAACAAAGTTGTTTGTTCTTTGTGCATTCTCAATGAGTACAACAAAAGAACACAGGGATGATAAGTAGATCCTTCCAAGATTGGGATGATAGGATTGGATGGAGGAGGAGGCACTCATAAAGATAAAGAGCTACCTAAACGGACTCTTATATTCTTCATTGCAAGAGTTAGTTGTCGCATACGTTCTAGTAGGAGGGTTTCATTAATCCCTCTTTGATGGAGATCTTCTTCAATAGTAGGAGGATTAGTTGGTTGAGTTGAGGTAATAGTGCTTGGTTGTACAATAACCATAAGATTCAGTAAAGCCATACCTTGTTGCACAACAGCGATGGTAACCATCCCAATGAGGATGAGTTAAAACATAGTCATGAATTGATTTAAAGCCTTCGTAGCTTCCTGCATTGCCTACATTGACTGTATGGGATCTAAAGGAGCCTCAAGCATCGACTGGTCTTAGCTAATATTTTCAAGCAGTGAGAGTGGATTCTACTCAATAAGTTTAACATTAGTATCAAGCTCTTAAGATATGGTATTAAACATACCGATTGTTCTCTTCTTAGAAGATACCTTGTCTCTATAATCACTCTTCCCCAGTAGTGTCTCCAAAATGTAGATGTTTCGGGATCCGATTGGAGTGATCACGTACATGCTACATGAGTAACGTGTTACATGTGGCTTTAAATAAGTGAAGCAAGATTGTTACCTGCAAGGATAATTATATGAGAATAATACAAGGAGAAGGAACAGGCAATCTTAGTGTCTTAAATGCATAAGTGACAAACAAGGCAGCCTTAGAAGATCTCAAGCATTCACCTTATAGGTTAAGCAAATGAGATCAATTCTTTACTTGAGTACTATTTGATCTTAGAAAGCAAAGTTTTCACAGTATAACACCATTTCTCCGATCTCTTTAAGAGTTCTAAATGATGAGGAAATGCAGGGTATTTATAAACTCTTAGATATGATGACATCTGTCGAATTATCTAAGTGATTAATGAAGAAATGAAACTTGCTTTATTCATGGTTATTCAAAATGGGCTAGTTAATGAGCCTAAGGTCAATAGCCTTCCTTATAAGTTCATGAGCCTACCTAAAAAAGGTTAGAGGCAGGCGAATCGGTCCAACGATCCCTATTCCACGTCCACCAAGCTAAATCTCCTTGAATCATCCCAAATATGGACTGGAATCTTTAAACCCTATCACCTGACCTAATGAGTGAAGCTCAAATAAATAATGAGCTTATCCCAATAACTAATATAACAATTTTCAGCCTCTATAAAAACTAATACAAAGTTAACCAAAAGACAATAGGTAAAAGCATATATAGGTGTCTTCTTACATAAATTGTCTTCTTATTTCAACTCCTTAGTCCTATCCTGACAAATAATAGTGAATGCTACCTTATCAATAAGTACCTTAGTGTCATGCTTATATGATAAACCAAACTTAATTCTTAATATCCAAACAAGAACAAATAATAGTGAATGTGAACCAATTAATATGGGGCTTTCGGTAAATAGGCTATAAATTTATATAGTGATTGTCCATCTTCAATAGTCTCCATAGCCATAAAACAAAACACATACTCAAGAAGTACATAAACAGCTATAGCACTAAACTAAAAAAAATTA
Organism: Lumnitzera racemosa; assembly: GCA_024138005.1. Taxonomy (NCBI): domain Eukaryota; kingdom Viridiplantae; phylum Streptophyta; class Magnoliopsida; order Myrtales; family Combretaceae; genus Lumnitzera; species Lumnitzera racemosa. The sequence goes on along the minus strand of JAMXBC010000004.1, from coordinate 24,265,201 downwards.
ATAAATAAATAAAATAAAAGCAAATAGACAAACAAAAAAGCATAATAATCAACTAACTAACCTTTAATTGTCCCAACAATAGAAGTCTAGTAAAGTGAAAATTAAAGTAACCAGAATATTTCCATCACAGTAGAGTTATAATTAGACATAATGGAAAATATATATATATATATATATATTCTATCTATACCTATAAAAATTGGAAGAGAAAAAAATGCCTATTAATATGCCAGTTGAAAAATGCAAAGTTAGCCCACCTATAAGAACGGACTCAAAAGAGAAGAAGAGGGAGCTACGACCACCCTTTTAAGGCCTATTTAATTTGCAAGAAGATTATAAGACAATTAGATGAAGAAATGGACCTTGATCATTAAAACAAAAGGTAAATCAACATAATATATTAAACAAAAAGTCATAAGTGCTTGAGACATCACGATCATGACAATGGTGATTCAACTGTTATTGCTACAAATATAGTAACAGGAGTATAATGCAATGGAATTGATGAATTTATGGACTGGTTTCTAGAAAATTCAGTAGCAATTCTTCAATTTAATGCTAATATTCTTTGCAAACAAAAAAAAAAAAGGTAAATAAAAAATTGATATCATGCCCATTGGTGTGATCAAATTCATGGACAATTAAACCAGCTCTTCAAATGGACAAAGCTATTAATTTTACAGATTTGATGATATACAAAGATGAAAAGTTGCAAGCATCAAAGTGAAATCACATGAAAAAGTAATGAATCCTTATGGTAACGCTTTTCCATATTTACGCAATAACGCAATCTTTCACTAATTACATATAATTTATGGATCTCAATTTCATATATAAAATACTTTGGAAATTAAAATTAAATGCTACACTTATAAAACGTAACGCGAAATAATGTCCTAATTTTCAACCAAAAGGTACTAGATAATATTAACAAAAAATTAAGTAAGGAAAATAAAAGGAAAAATTAACCCATCGCAACATTAAGAACTTTATACTAAAGGATATGATTACCAACATAATCATGATATGTAACTATAGATCCAAATCATGAATGCTTGCAATCCATATTTTGCAAAGAGATATTACTTTTACTAATTCGAATTGATAGATGATATAAAATCGGTCTTATGATAATGTTATAAGGATACGAGAAATAGCCTTTCATTTTAAATCTCCTATTATTGATTAATATTGTATAATATTGAATTGAATTCTATTATTTAATATTGTATTACTGTATTTTTTTTTTTTTACAAAAAATAGGAAATTTCATTCTCCTCTCCTTTTATCTAATAGATAAAAAAAAATGAAATAAATAAAAATATATTCAAATTGCATTTCTTGCTTCGCACAATGAAAGCTATGTTATGGAATTTTCTATTCATCTAAAGGTAAAAAAAAAAAGATAACAAAAAAATGACAATAAAAGAAAATATAAGAGGAAAATAGATTGTAATACTTTCTATTGGCTAAGTTCATGAGTTAAAGATAAGCAGACTCGAACCACTGACATCTACCAAAGGATAAACTACCGCCTCTTCGGCTCCCCGGTTGATTTTACCATAGAGGCCAACAATAGACAATAACTCCGCCCTAAACATAGCTTACAACTTAACTGTCTCCATTATGTTGTTACTAGCAAATATCATTATTTTTTGTTTTGAATCTTCTCAATGACTCAATGGGTGATTTAGACCCATTTTTTTCTTATCCAAAAAGGAAAAGACTTATTACTAGTGAAATTAAAACGATCTCCCAAGAAGATGATTTCCCCTAATTATGCATCTCGTTTTTGCAAGTTCTTTTATCTTCTTTAATAATCCCTTTGTTCGTTTATTCTTCTAATCCACCCATACCTACATAGTACAAAAGCTAACATTTATATGCACAAAATAACATGTAAATGGTATAAATAGTTAACAAAAGCTAAAAGATCTAAGCGTATGACTTTCGAGCTAATATCCTATAAAAAAGAAAGTAACACAGTTTAAAGGAAAAGAAAAGACACAAATGTAGAGGTTGCAACTAAGAATATAGGGGCTTTCTATTCTATTTTTAATTTTCATTCATCAAAAGGGGAGCAAATGGACATTATACTCGATCTCGATAGCTACCACCGTTATTCCATCTCAATCCTTTCTCATTCTCAAAACCCAATTTCTACATACTGCTTCTAGGGTTTTCTAGTTCTATCATATAATCTAATGGCTCTACTTTAATCTTGGCCTTTACACTTGCAATTTAGAGAAAAGATTCAATTTTTAAGGTTTTGACCATACGGGTAAGGAGAGAGAACTTTGCCTCAAAAGTTTTTAAGAATTCAAGATCATATTGGAATCTACCCGATTGCTTACTAGCATTTTTAATTTTTGTCTCTATATATAGTCATAAAAGAGACCTATTATTTTAGTAAGGTAAAAATAAAAATACCTCAACCATTTTGCTAGGAAAAACTCATGTTATTGCAATATACCCTTCATTTACAGTGACACTAGAAGACCCTTGTGACTCCATTAGTCCATCCCAATTCATAGAGGTCCCAACTAGATTTTTAGGTTAGAATGTACCATTTTCTTTCTTTATTTTTTTTTTAACCAAAGAATGTATCAATTTACTAAAAAGAATAAATCTATATAAAAATAAATAAACTGTGAAAACTCTCACTTTGAAATCTCAAAAATGTAAATGTTTTTACTATTTTATAAATAAATATGAATTTTATTTTGATACTTTTGACTCATTTCAATCCCGATCTGACCCTAATTCAACTGTCTTAACCTTAGCCCTTGCTTATTCTCATATGAACCTTCTTATCTAGGTCTAACAACATTGTAAAAAGGTATATCCCCTATTTACACCTTAAAACAAACATACATCCTCTCCATATTATTCTACTAACTAATTATACATTCTAAAATTCTTAAAAGAGCCAAATTCATATTACTCAAGCTTCACAAACTGAATCACTTGTCTTTTTCCCTTTTTTTTTTTTTCTTGGTAGCTAAGGTTGTTGGTTAGGGATGGGGGAATCATCCATCTTTAGTTCTTACTATGGTGACTGTGCTATAAGTTCACGAAAACATAAAATTTTATGTGAAAACTAAGACTTAAGGAGGGTGTCTCTGACTATTTTGTCGATACTTTAATTGTTTAAGGGTCACATTAGATATTTGTTAGCATAATAGATCAATCTTAAGATTATGAAAGCCCTTTGACCTTTTCACTACTGGGTTTGCTAGGTCTTAGTCTTATTTTATAATTATTTTAGAATCTCTTTAGTGTGGAGCATAATTGTCAAAATTAGGATTCTCCTTAGAATCACTAGAGGTCTAGTAGAATCATATTGTAAAATTGAATTGAACCATAAAAGCATAAGATTCCACAATTTATATAAATTTTCTTTTTACAAATAGTAAATATACATGCAATAGTCAATTAGAAAACCTAAGATGTATGTTAGAAATAAGGAAATTCATTGTGAATTCAATTCACAATATGATTTTAATACAAATAACTAAGCGTATATGATAAATCATTATGTAAATTCATAAAACATTAATAGAATTACAAAATTAATATAAATCACTATAAAAACTACTATCTATCTCATCATCATGATCATCCTCATCATCACTAACATCTTTATTAGCACTGCTAATAATTATATTCATATCTTATAAGTTTTTTGTATTACCAATTGGTACTTCATCTTCAACAAAATTAATATTATAAAGTTGTGGTTGTGACATTGAAAGAAAGGAAAGATGAAAGCATGATTTCCTAAGTTAAAATATAAACAAGAGGCTAAGAATAAGAATGATAGGTTTATTAAGTCACAAGAATAATGGGCTAATCTAAAAACCTATCAAGCTAAATATCATATGTTTCTTTTCAATTATATAGAATCAGTAAAATCAAGAATAGAATCAAAATTTTACTGATTTTAAAAATTTAAATAAAAATTCTACTGTATTTTACTCAAAAAATATTTTATATGAGTTTCAACTAGTAAGTAGAAAATCGTAGAATCGTAAGAGTTGGTCGAGATTTTGATAACCATGAGGTAGAGATTAGGTTTTGCCAATAACCTAAGTCATGGATTCATCGACCCCCAAAATAAATGTCCACTGCCTTTCCGAACGATCAACACCTCTTGTTTATGTTTTATTCGGAGATTAATTGTTCGTGTTATCCATCTCTCTTAGTAAAGCCTGTTTGGAAAAGTTCTGATTATGTGCCTTTTGTTGTATTTTATTTCGACAAACACTAAAACGGGCAAGATAAATAAATAAATAAATATAAATGGAAATATATTCAGTAACTAGTGATTAAGTACAAATCGGATACACTCTTTAAACCTGTGAAATGTGCTTTCATAACTTCATAACCATTGAATATATGCATCTACTTAATACTTCTAAAACCATTGCTATTTATAATCATTTCAACAACATTGTTAGAATCTTAACAACAGTTTCAAGTATATAAATTGATTCAAATGTCATGAAAATACTTCAAAAGTTAAGAAATCAGTCCGCATTATAAATGATAACTTCAAAGACATATTTATAATTTCTCAAACGATATAGAATAGGATTTGAAGAAATAATCCAAACATTTAAAGTGGAAAATATCCTAGAAGAAATAAAACAATAAAATCCTGCCAGAATACAATCCTTTTGGTACGGCTAAAAGAAAAAGCATTAACTCCTTTAAAATCAGAAGGCATGAAAACACGCACTATTCATCAACCATGCAATAACATACCTTCTTCATAATAAATTTCCGAATAGTTATACACTGGGCAATGAAGTATTACAAATAAACAAGCCGAACACAAAATGTCTACAAATGTTTTGTTTAGTTTACTTGGTGAATGACAAGTCAGAAGGTGGCAGGATGTTGTATCATTTCCGATGCATTCCGCGTGCATTCGTTCCAACAAATTTGGTCTACCTAACAATTTCCCTTATTATAAAGCCTCTTCTTCTTCTTCTTTCTTTTTTTTTTTTTTTTTTTTCTCTCTGTAATCCAACTACTACTATTTGTGTATTATTTTGCGGAGAGGAAGAACCTAATATGCTCAATCTCATCGAGGAGCACCGTCCATCTCAGTTAAAAAACTGTTAGGATGTGTAATCATTAAGAAATACTATCCATACAACTCACACTTATCAATTGAATATAAGAATGATTAGGTTTAACTGCATACATATCAAGAAAAGGGAAATAACAAGCATATGGAATAAATATAAAAAGGGTAAAGTGCCATATGTGTATGCTTCCATTCAACGGGATATCGCCATCATCTTGATAGCATATTTTCAGAAACAAACGCAGTTATAAAGAAAATGGAGCAGTACGCACATTGGAGGAGCAACTTGCAATTTAGCCTGGAAAATGATGCATTCTAATACCCGAGCTTCTTATTCTGAATTATGCATTTAATGGTTAGAGCTTTACTATTTGTCTTATTAATCCCACCGGTTTGAATTTAATTGATAGTGTCACATACGTGTATTTATAGGTGTATATTATCCAATAATTCCTTTCTCTCTCTATATAGTCGCTAGAAAAATATAAAAATTTTATTGACACCTCAAATATCAAACATGAGCACTTCAACCATCCTTAAAATTTTTTGTACGCACCCTTACTTTTTATTACCAAATCAATAAGCAAAAACCAATCACAACACATGTGAAAATTAACAAAAATAGTAGTACAATTAAAATTGGGTAGAAACAATGCAAAATTCACTTTATAGTAAATAAACGGGAATTGAAAAAAGAAACAAAAAATACTAATATCTATAAATAAAAGATAAATAAATCTTGAAATCCTAAAAGGCATTAATGTAACTATAAATGCTTTTATTACACTTGATGTTGAATATATTTCTATTGAAATCTTGTTGTTCTAGCTAAACAGTTCCATTCATAATCCCTTTTATGATCTAGGGTGAGCAAATGCAGGCTAAATGGAGCATCAAGCCCTTTTACATCTTATCCTATAAGGTACAAGTTCATTAATTCTAAAACCAAAATTTATCATGTACTACCTTAGAACTATTTTAGAAACTATACCCTACAAAACTTACATGGTATAAAACATCTCATGGAACTGGTAAAAACCGTCCTTTTCCTTATGAATTTCAAGTTTATATGATAACAAAAAAGTACTATATGTGATTACAAGTTCTTTATATGTAGACATATAGAACCTATAGCAAACCACTAAAATTAAAAAAAAAAATGTAAATTTTTCTACTTTCATTATCCCATAATGATGAATTCTGCAATTTTGCCCTTAGATACAAACACCATGGTTGCAACTATAGAGAGTTTGAGAATGTACGCTAATAAAAGCATAGGATACCTCTATTATATTTCTTTATTAGTGGTATTTATACAAGGCAAAAAAAAAAAAAAGAATCATATATAGTGCACATGTAAAATATAAATAGCAAGTCTAAACTATGCTAACTAACTAAAGTATGTAATATCAACAAGTTAATATGTAATATCAGCCATTATATACAAAATTATCAAGTGTTAACAACCGTTTTTCGAGTTAGGCATGGAAAAAAACTCAACTTGGAAATAAAAGCGTACAACTGTGATTCACTAGGAGCTTTAGTTAACAAATCTATAACTTGAGTATGAGAAGGAATATGAATGATGTGCAAAAATCCACTAGTAACTTAATCCCTTGTAAAATGAATATTGACATCAATGTGTTTAGTTCAAACATGGAGACAAGGATTCTGTGTAAGTAATTGAGCTAATCGGCTGTTCGAAAAGAGTGTTACAAGAAGACTAACTTGCAAGTAAAAATCCCTAATAACTAAGATAATCATAATAACTCTTTTGTTGAAGATACAATACTTCAATATTTCACTTTAGCAAATAAAGTAGAGATTATAGACCATTTTTTAGTCCTCTAAGAAATGACAGATGATCCAAGAAACATGGAAAAACCAATAAGTGATTTCCTATCAACATTAGAGCCCCAATTGACATCTATATAGCCCAATAAAGTGAGTGCCAAAGAAGAAGAACAAAAGAGACTATGATCAAAGGTACCCTTTAATTATTTTAACATATGGATTGCTGCCTGATAATAAGCAGTCCTTGGAGAAGCCATAAATTAGCTAAGCCGTTGAAAAGTATAAGAAATATCTGATCTAATAATAGTTAGATACAACAATCTCCCAATAATTTGCTTATAGGAAGAAGGGTTAGATAACACATCTCTTATAACATGATCAAGATGAAGAGCTTGTACAAAAGGAACCTTTATTGGTTTCATAATAGTTATGCCTACATCCTTCAAAATATTAAGCAAACATTTTCGTTGATCAATCATGAAACCTGCATTAGTTCTACATACTGCAATTCCCAAGAAAAATTGGACGTCACTTAAGTCCTTTATTGTAAATGCTTTATCAAGAGATCTTTTAACATCACAAACCGCATCAATAGAATTCTCTACTACTAACACATCATCAACATACACAACTACAATTAGGAATTCATCGCCATGCGTTCTAGTAAAAAGAGAATAATCATTTTTTGATTGGACAAAACCAAGTAAAGTCATAAAACTACTAAACTCTTGATTCTACAGTCAACGTGCTTGTTTTAAGCCATGCAAAGAATGTACCAACTTGCAGACATATCCTCGAAGGATAGAAGAATAACCATATGGCGGCTCCATATAAATTTCTTCATCCAAATACTCATGAAGAAAGGCATTGCTAACATCTAATTGATATACATGTCATTTCTTGATAGTTGAAATAACTAATAACATCCCCATAATAGTGAGCTATACTATGGGGGAAAATGTGTGAACATAATCATTACCCTTAATTTGGTTGTACCCTTTAGCCACTAACCTTGCCTTAAACCTCTTTATAAATCCATTCGGTTTGTATTTAACTTTACATACCCGTTTACATCCAATTGGCTTTTTACCCGAAGGCAAATGAACAGCTTCTTGAGTCTGATTAGCCTCTAACACTGATAACTCCTTATCTATCATGTCAATCTACCATGGGTCATTGTTTGCTTGGTGATAAGTTAAAGGTTCATGGACAGCTAACACATTAGCAAGAGATGCAACATAATCTTTAGGATATTTTAAGGGCATCGGTATTTGAAAGGGAATATAAAGGTGTTGTACTACTTACTTGAGCTAATATGCCATGGTGAACATTATGGACAAAATCATAGAGCCATAAAGGTGTTTTCTTAACATGTTCAGACTTTCGAATGCAAGGTATTGAAGAACGTGTTTGGGAAGAACAACAATGGTAGACTCAATTAGTCAAGATTCAATAGTATTACGTGTGTTTGGAAAAACTAAAGCCTGAACAAACAAGTCATCATCTATTAGAACAGAGGGATCATAAAGGAAAAGCAAAGTCTCTGTATTTATGGTATCAACTTCACAAAAAAGGAAACATATCCTCAACAAAAACAACATCCTTGTAAACAAAGATTTTTTATTTACCAAATCATACAATTTGTACCCTTTTTGGTTTGGAGCATACTTAGAAAATCACAACATCAACCCTTAGCATCCATCTTGATAAGAATCAAAGCACTAGATCCTTAACCCAAGCCCAAAGGTTAGAAAGCATGACTAGGCGAATTCTTTCCTTATGACCTATCACTAAGGGGTTCGAACTACTGCAATCTACCTACCTGATGCCCTGGCCTAACCAAACCCTCTCATACTTGTCGATTATCTTTAGTTGCTGACCAGAGCTACACTCGAGCAACAGCTTAACCAATCCAACCACCCACCCAACCAACTAGAACCCAAGCTATATTAGATGCATCTAAGGTGAATTTACGCTAGAAGAATTATCTACTTAGCTCGTCACAACTTCCTTACCACCTCTACTTAGCACCTCGACTCAACAATCTTTGACTTAATGGTATAGAATTATCTCTTCTGCCAAAAAGTCATCCATCCATAAGGAACCATGTGTCCGAGCAACCATATGACAGAATCTTCCGTATAGGATATCCATTTTTGTTATATTTTCAATTAATCCCTTTGTCATTCCTTTTATGTTACTTCTTTTGGATACCACCCTTTTAGTCTTTTCCATTCTAAATAGGATGCCTTAATATTTTAGGTATAAATATTCCATTATAATGTAGCCACATCATCATCATACTATAAAATATTGAATATATTTCCTTTTATGAATTTGCTTACAAATCGTTTGCTTACTTCACTCTTATTATGACCCTTAAGCAAGGTTAGGTAGCAAGTACCCTAATTGGATTAGTGCGTACATCACATCAAGTTTAGCCGTGAGTCTTTAGAAGTTCCCTAATACGTCATATCCTTAGAGCTATTCAAGGGTTTGCTTATTTGCTTTTCATGTCTTTTGCACAATTCCGATTTCATTTCTTCAAGCTTTCTACGAGCATATACCTACCTCGATACCGTCGCCCTTGTTAACTCTCGAAGCTGCATATCATCATTGTATCAGAGCATAGGTTTCCTTTGGGTAAGTTGTGTTTAAACCTTCTTTGAGTAGTAGTGATTGTGGTAGTATGTCACAAAGAGTATAGCTATAGGTGTTGAGTAAGTAGAAGATGTAGTGACTTGTTATGGTTGCAAGTTCTATTTTACCCTATTTCAAAAATATGAAAACAAAGCAAGTTTCAATTGGGTTTGTTGCTCTTAAGAAGTGGCCATTATGTTTATGTGATAACTAAACTTTCGCGTAAAGAAGTGATTGAGTGTATGTGATTATTTGGTTTAGAGAAGTAGTGTCTTTTGTTTCTTATATTTTAAGTTTGTTTATTGAGTTTTGTCAAGAAGATGACGATCCTAGTGTTAATGCTAGTATTAGAGATGACAATAGTGGTGTTGTCTACCATGGAAAACAACCTCAGGGCACCCCTAAAAGTACAGATGAATGAATTGATGAAATGGTTAACCTTATAGCCGACCTTATCAAGGTTGTACATGCATTGGTAGAGGAGTAAGAGGATAAATACAAAGGAGGATTGGCTTAGGTGATTTAGATGAAGAATACATTTAAGAAGAAGAGCGAGCTCGAGTACGAGTACCTCGAGTTGCTGACTATGTGAAGCTTTAAATCCTGAGCTTCAATGATTCTGGGGATGCAGACGACTATCTGGATTGAGAGGAAAAGGTTAAACGTGTCTTTGACTATTATCAGTATGAGGTTCATGAGAAGGTGAAGGTTGCTATTGGAGAATTCTTTAGGTATGCTGCACTATGGTGGAGGAACTTCCAAACTATGAGGAGACAAGAAGGATATAGAAGTTAGTACTTAGTTAGAGATGAAAAGGATTCTCAGAAGTAGATTTGTACTAAATACCTATTTGCAAGACACTTTTGCTCAGCTTCAACAGCTAAGATAAGGAAGCCAAACTGTCAATTAATATGTACGGGAGTTCCAAATGCTTACAATCTGATGTGAAGTAGATGAGTGCTTGATAAAAACATAAATATGTGAACTGATAAGTGTATTAGGTCATAGAAATAATACAAACAGTGAGTCAAGGTCGTAATCTATAGGGAGCTAGATGCTAAGTACTAAATCACTTGAGTTTTTCCCTCAGATAAGCTATCACTAATTGAACTAAAAGTAAATAAAAACCAAGTAACAAGGTGAATACTAAACCAAATGTTCTAACTACATTGTAAGGGTCCCGAGTCTAAAAGATAAAAGGGATCAAACTGGGATTTGTAAATCTATTTTCATTTGAATCGACATAATGCCTTAAATTGATATTCTAAATTGACTAAAAGGGATTTAACTAAACTCATTAAAACTCGCCCACTTCCTGGAGTAGCGAAATTCTAATTATAGCACAAATCCACCCACTAAGGCAATTTATCTATAATTATTAGGTAAATAATAATCCTCTCACACCAAAATTATTATTCTAGTTAAAAATATGGTTTAAGCATGTTCCCATGACCCAAACCATATTTCCAACCGCATTAAGTACGTGAGTTTATGAATTTCATTAAAACCCGCATATCCTATACTGAGCTTTTTCAAAAAATTCAAGCTATATTTAACACGAGTTATCGAAACCCTCTCAAATATCCTATAACTCTATTTAGCTAAAAAATAATGGCCAAGTACTAAATAACTAGACGATAAACACAATAGAAAAATATCCAAATACTTAAATTGATATCAGAATAATACACAAAGCACATCAACTCATCAAATCCATCAATACAAAACCTAAATAAATTAAATACAATATCACATCGCAAAACCTAAATGAATCAAGATATATAAATTGAAATAATAAGAAAAAGAAAACACCTCGATCGGTATATTCAATTCCGAAACCCAATACAAAATCAACAAAGCTCAATTCATTTGGAGCCAGGGTAGTTCTCTAGTGGGCTAGAACAAAATGATTTAAAGTCCTGACATTAAAGAAAACATTCTAAAATTAATAAAGTAAAACAAATATGAAATTTCTATTCTTAATTATACTGGCCAAAATAATAAACTCTAGCTGCTGTTCTATATCTCTAAATGCTATTCTTATTTTCCTCCCTCATAAACTACTATTTTCTCTCCTCTAAGCTACTATTTTTATCTCCTATGTTCCTCCTCTTTATATCTTAATTCTCAATTGCTGTCCCTCTTTTTCTACTATCCTTCCTTTACCACATGTAGGCTCATATTTCTTGGGCTCTCCCCGAAAGGAAGAAAATATCAAAAGAATCTATTGCCTCACCCATTTTTCCAAAAGTTACTTGGAAAAGAATATTCTTATATACGCTTTTGCATATCTTCCCAAAATGCTCATGTATGGGCATCAATTATTAGAGTTAGGCTATCACTTTCTTGAATACATCATGCTTAATACAATACCACTTTTGAACCTGATGTTCTCGCTCCAAAACTAATCTGATCCATTCTTAAATTAGTTCCAAGTCCCTACAATTACACACTTAAAAACTGTTCACTAAGGGGAATAAATATGGGCTTACTTCTATTAACTGTATCCACGTTGCAACCCATGTTCTTTTAGGTTTCTCCACTATGCTATCATTTCATTGCAACTATCACATGGAGGAGCTCTTAAGCTATTACTGGCATTTGGTTTATGCATATGGGTGGCTAAAGCTGCTATTGAAGATCTGGTTGCTAAGAAGCTACTGCATATGTAGAATTTGGAGTTTACAATTGCTATTAATTGGATGTTGTGACCTGTTGCACTTAGAATTGGAGTGAAGCTACTGGAGTATTCTGTTTGAGTGTTCAGCTTAAAAATACTAGTCTGTTGTCATAGATTAAAGAAGTGTGGGCTACTTATGGTGTCTTCGTATTTGTAAATTTAGTTGCTTAGTCTCAATTTAGAATTCTTCTGTTGCTAAGAAGTTTGATCATATGCTTTAGCTATTACTCTTGAATTGGGATGTCATGGCTTCTAATTGAAGAGGTTGCAGTTGCTGTCATGAATTGGAAGCAGGCTATGAGTTGCTTATGCAGTGGACTTCAAGTCGTACTCTATTTGTTTATTAGCTACTGGTCGCGTGTTCAGACAAGGAACATACTCAACTAATGGCTATTGTTATTCCTTAGTGACATTTACGACCTATAAAAATTAAGAAAATAATAACAATAAAAATGAAGTTCTATAAACTTCGCAGATCGAGCTATTATTAATAAAATTTTTAGTTTCAGCTATCAATTCGTATGCTTGAAGTGTCATGGCTTTTTAAACAATAGAAATTTCTAAAAGTAAGCTGCTTGGGGACTAGGTAATTAGTGGTTATTTAATGATAGAGCTCGCGAGTTCCTATTATTTGGTGGAGTTCTCTACTTGGAGTTACTTAATTCAGCAGTTACGGCCTTCTTTTCAAGTGTAGCAAACTTTGTTGCTATTCTTTGCTATGTCATTGTTGTTTGATGTAGCTAATGTCACACCAAATGGGAGCTGTTTGATTACATGCTGATAGCTCAAGTGAGATCTTCATGTTGTTGTTGTGTAGCTCTCAAAATTGCTTTTGCTAAAGTGTTGCGACTGTTGAATTAAATGGAGCTACTATTGCTGTATTGGAGCACTAATCGAGTGCTTAGTTTAGTATGCTCCAACTCAAGTTCCACAACCTAGATTGTAATGGAGCTCGCATGTTGCAGTTAGTCAGTGCCAAAGAGCTACTGTTGAAGAGCACCACCTGGGTACTTACTTCTACAGTTGGAGTGCATTATCCTACTACTTGAAGTAAATGTAGCTGCTGATTAAGGACTGTTGCTGTCACATAGAGCTTAGCCATACTTGGTTCTCAACTGCACCAAATAAGTTGTGTTGAACTTGAAATGAAATAGAAGCTACTCGACTTTAGTAATTTGCTGCATTGTTCAATTAGGATATGCTTGGTTGGTCTTAGCTCAATTGGCATTTGAGTTTGCTACTGTCCTTTACTAGGAACTCAGTTGCAAGCTACTGAAGAGATTGGTTTAGGTAGAGCTTTTGTTGATATTTCTGTTCCAAATGAGCTAATTAGTTTCTCTCTAGTGTATACTAAGATAAAGTTGCTATGGATTTCAGTTTTAGATTGTTGTTATATGCATAGCTGTTACTGCAACTTGGTACTCTGTACAAAGGCTAACTAGATTGGCTTAATTGCTTAACTATGTTTGATCTTAAATGAAGTGAATAGCATGTCCACTAGTTAGAGTCTTGAAACCATAAAGTCTACTTCTCTTCTAAACATCCATAGCATAAAAGCCCAGATGATCAAACCATTCAAAGCTTAGTTTGTTAACTTATAAAAGTCATATTTTGGAAACAAAGATCATTGACATGTAATTTATAGGTCCTTAAGCTACCTAAACCATTCAAAGCTATAATTAACCAAGACTTGTCTATTTAGCAAATGAAATTTCACTGTACACATCAAAGGCACTCCATCACCATCAAAGATTAAAAGTCTTACTCTTTTTATTTATTAATAATGAAAAGATCATTTATACCCCATATAAGTATTGCTGCAAGTGACATCATAAGTTGTAATGATGTAAATAAGGCATAGATAATTAGCTCACAAGTAAACTCTCTCTCTTTTTATTAAAAGAAGTAGGGTTAGAGAAGGGTAGAAAATTTAAGGAGGGTACATGAGCCTTCAATAGAGCTACTTAAATCAGATTTTTTATCCTTTTTCTCAATATTCATGTAAGTTACTAGAAAATTTACATTTTTCAGGATTTGTAAGCATAACTCACAATAAAAAAACACCATGAAATGTATAAATGTGCAGTAACAAAGTAAAGATAAATGTGTAATTTTACACATTTATTAATGAGCCATCAACCCAAATAGTATCTAGATTTCTTATTGGGTTAAGAAGCAAGATCATGATATTATGGAACTTTAGCAATTCACTGCATTAGATGAGACTATAAGAATAGCCTAGCGAGTGGGAAGGCAAAGAAGGAACAAGCCAATCTGACCCCTACTGAGCCAACCTAGTCAATCGAGCCAACCTGTTCAAGGAAGTTATCAAGCTCAATCGAGTATCAAGACGACCAAAAGGATAGATGTCAAGGCCGAACAGAAAGGCTGACCTAATGGTAGCATGCTAATGAGAACATATGAGAAGAGACAAGAATCTAGAAGGAAGATAAGCCAGATCAAGTTCTATAAATGCCAAAGGTTTAGGCATATGGCTGCTTAGTGTTTGAACCAAAGGACCATGATTATTAAAAGAAATGTCTGAAGATTGAAGTAAATAGCATAGATGGGAAACCAAAGAAGGAGAAAGAAGTAAGAGATGAGGTTAATGTTAATGTTGACCTGATTAAAGAAGATGTGTTTATAGATGACTTGAACAAGTTGACTCCGGTTATCCGATATGCAATGAGTTTAGAACCCTCTACCTAGGAGGAGTAAAGAGAGAACTCATTCCACATCACTTGTAAAGTAAATGGTCAAGTGTGTGCACTCACAACGGATAGTAGGAGCTCACCAATGTAGCATCTGCCAACTTGATTAAGAGACTCAATTTGCCAACCATTTCACATCTAAAGCCATAGAAGTTACATTTACTAGACGAAAAGGAAGGACTAAATTTTACTTAGTAAGTGCCACTATAGATCTCAATTGCAAACTATTTCGATGAAATTATTTGTAACGTAATGTACATCTCACATGCTACTAGGCCAACCTTGGCTCTTCAATCCAAGGATTATTTATAACAGTTACAGGAACATGTATGTGTTTAAAAAGGATGGGAGGTAAATTACATTGAACCCCATGATACCAAATCAAGTTAGCAAACTGCAAGATAAACTTGCTCGAGGATCAAAGAAGGATTTAGTATTGAGTAGAGCCAAACTTTGAGAAGTTATTAAGCTCGATACAGCAACTTTTCTTTTAATCAGGTGACCACTAGAATTGAAGAAGTGGGTGAACTCCCCTTAGAAGTCAAAGAGTTGCTAGAAGAGTATATCGACCTATTTCCCAAACAGTTGCCCAAGGGATTAAACACTATATTGACTTGATACCCGATGTTGCCTTACCGAACAAACCAACTTATCGGATAAACCTTGAACAAGTTACCGAACTTTAGAGATAAGTTAATGAATTACTGTCGAAAGGATATGTAAGGGAGAGTCTTAGCCCCTATGTTGCTTGTGCCAAAGAAGGATGGAACTTGGCGTATGTATGTGGATAGCATAGCTATCAACAAGATTACGATAAAGTACAAGTACCCCATCTTGAGGCTAGACAATATGTTGGATGAACTAAGTGGTGAAAGGGTATTTAGCAAGGTTAATTTGAAGTTTGGATACCAACAAATTCAAAAGAGGTAAGGGGATGGATGGATAGAAGACTGCTTTTAAGACTCGACATAGCCTGTATGAGCAGATGGTCATGCCTTTCAGGCTATCAAACACCCTAAGCACTTTCATGAGACTAATGAATCACGTTTTAAGACATCTAATCGAGAAGTTTGTCGTTGTCTAGTTCAACAATGTCCTTGTTTATATTGCTAACTTGACAATGTATATTGAACATCTCAAAGCTATTTTCGATGTCCTCTGAGTAGAGAAGTTGTTCAAAAACTTGAAGAAATGTTGTTTCTAACAAGAAGAAGTGATCTTGCTAAGCTACGTGGTTAGTGGAAAAGGATTGAGAGTAGATGAAGAGAAGGTATGAGCCATTGTTGACTGGCCAACCCTAACTTCATGTGTCAAAGTAAAAAGTTTCCACAAATTGGCATCATTTTATTGAGGCTTTATCCAAGGGTTTAAAACTATAGTGGCACCTCTGACTGAGCTTACAAAAAAAAAATGTAGAGTTCAAGTGGGGAGAGAAAGAGGAGAGGAGTTTTATTAAGGTGAAAGCAAGATTGACCCGTGCCTTAGCCTTGGCTCTACTTGACTTTGGTAAAGTGCTTAAGCTTGAATGTGATGTGTTAAGAGTCAGCATCAGAGTTGTATTAATGCAAGAAGGCCGACCTATTGCTTATCAGAGTGAGAAGCTCAAAGGAATGTAAGTGAACTATTCTATTTATGACAAGAAACTTTTGGCCCTGATCTAAGCTCTACGTATATGGCAACATGATCTTCTACCAAAGGAATTAGTCATATACATAGATCATAAGTCCTTGAGATATTTGTGTAACCAATCAAAGCTTTCCAAATGCTAAGCCCGATGGATTGAATTCTCAGAGGTATTCAACTTTATAATCAAATACAAACAAGATAAGAGCAATGTAGTTGCTGACACTCTGTTAAGAAAACATGTTCTTCTAACCGAGTTGCAAACCAAATTATTGGGGTTTATGCATGTCAAGGAGCAATATCAATAAGACCCCCATTTCAATTCCATACTTAGATGATGTACTGAGGGGAGGACAATGGATGACTACCATTGGAGGATGGTTATTTGTTTTGAGGTGCCAAACTGTGTATACCAACTTATTCGATTTGAGAGTTGTTAGTAAAGGAAGTCTATAGTAGAGGACTCTTTAGACATTTTGGAGAACGAAGAACGTATAAGCTGCTGAATGACAAGTTCTTCTAGACTAAGATGAAGCATGACATACATCATATGATTGACGGATGCACCATCTATAAGAAAGCAAAGAGCCAAGTAGAATAAGGAAAGGCAATGCCTCTGCCTATTCTGACTAAACATAAGCAAATTTGAGTATGGATTTCGTCCTCGGATTATCTCAAACTGCTCAGGGCAAAGATTCTATAATGGTTGTCATGGATAGGTTCTGCAAAATGGCACATTTTGCACCCTGTACCAAAACTAATGATGCTTCGGTAATTGCTACTTCATTTTTTCATGAAGTAATTTGATTGCATGGTATACTAAGTAGAGTGGTATCAAATAGAGACCTGAAATTTCTAAGCTATTTTTGAAGAACCCTTTGGTATCAGATGGGAACCCAAGTACTATTCAGTACATCTTACCATCCCCAAACCGACAGCCAAACAAAGGTGATCAACTATACCTTAGGACCACTACTCTGAGCTACAGTAAGAAAGAACTTAACCAACTGGGACATCTACTTACATATAGTCAAATTTCCTCACAACAAGACAATACATGCTACTACTAAGCATGCCCCATTTGAGTTTATCTATGGTTTTAACCCCAAACTATCCCTCGATCACACCCCCATGCTACCCCTTAACCATGAAGATCCACAAGCGAAGACAAAAGCTTAATCCATCCAGCAAATCTATCAAAGAGTTACCCAATAAATTGACTAAGCCACTAGAAAGCTAAGGGAGAAATGCAAAGGAAGGAAGAACTAGCAGTTTCAACCTAGTAACCAAGTATGGCTATACTTGAGTAACGAAAGATTCCCTAATAAAAGGAAGAACATGTTGTTTACTAAAGCTAAAGGATCATTTATGATACTTTAGAAGATCAATGACAATGTATACCAGCTCAAGCTTCCAAAAGACTTTGAAGTATTAGAAGTGTTTAATGTTACTAACCTTAGCCTTTACTAACCTAAAGAGAACTTAGACAAGGACTAGTAGGATTTGATCCTAAACCCCAATCAACCTGATAGAGATGATAGGAATCAGACCACCAAACCCTTGATTCGAACCCAAGCCCAAAGGATAAAAAGCATGACTAAGCAAATTCTTTCCTTATAACCCACCATTGAGGAGTCCGAGCAGCTACAATCTACCGACCAAATGCCCTAGCCAAGCCGAACCCTCTCATACTCATCTATTGTCTTGGGTAACCAACCAAAGCTACACTCGGGTTATAACTTGGCCGATCCGACCACTTACCTAATCAACCAAAATTCGAGCTATACTAGATGCGTCCAAGGTGAATTCATGTCAAAAAAAAATATCTACTCAGCTTGACACAACTGCCTTACCACCTCTACTCGACACCTCGGCTCGACAATTTCGGACTTAATTTACAAAATTGCCTCTTCTATTAAAAATCCATTTATCCATAAGGAGCCACGTGTCTAAGTAACCATATAACAAAATCATCCATACAGGATACCTATTTACGTTTTATTTTCAATTATGCCCTATAGCATTCATTGTACATTACTTCTTTTGAATATTACCCTTTTAATCTTTTCCATTTTTGATAAGATACGCTAATATTTTGGGTATAAACACCTCATTGTAATGTAGCCACATCATCATCATACTTCAGAATATTGAATGTACTTCCTTTTATGAATTTTCTCACAACTTGTTTACTAACTTCACTCTTATCCTAACCCTTAAGTAAGGCTATGTAGTAAGTATCCTCATTAGATTAACTCGTATGTCCCATCAAGTTGAGCCGTGAGTCCTCGAAAATTCCTTGATGTATCATATCCTTGGAGCTATTCGAGGGTCTACTTATTTTCTTTTCCTATCTTTCGCGCAATTTCGATTTCATTTTTTTAAACTTTCTACAAGCTTAGACCTACCCCGATATCATTGCCCTTGTCAACTCTCGGCGTGACGTATCACATTTTATCAATAGATCTATCAACTATTGTTGCATAACAAAGGCAATTAGTAGTCCTTAAATCAAAATATTGAGGAGCTTTGTGAAATAATAGCTCATTTGGACTATTCCAATTCAATCTTTCCGTGGGCATTCTATTTATAAGACTTGTGGCAACTAATATACAATTTCCCAAAAAAATCTTTGGTAAATTGGCATGAATTCTAATAGCATGGGCAATATCAAGCAAATGCCTAATGTTAGGATATGTATGTAGTAGTTTTTTTTTTTTTTTTTATGAATGATCCCTCTAGATGAAAATAATTGTTGGCACTCGTATGCAAGAAATTCACTCCCATTATCACTTCTTATGTATTTAAGGGTAGTATGAAAATAATTTTGGACATAAGCAAGATAAATTAAGTGTATTAGTGTTTGGTCTTTGTTTTGAAGGAGATATATCCAAGTACTTCAACTCTTGTCATCAATAATGGTAAGGAAAAATTTGGCTCTTGAAATTGATGAAATGCTATAAGGCCCCTACAAGTCAACTTGCAACAACTCAAAGATATTTTAAGAAGCTATTGTACTAAAAGAAAATGGCAATCTATGAGATTTTGTCGAATAATATGTATCACAAACTAACTTAATATTTAAAGAGACATTACAACTAGGAATGTGTTTCATCTTAAACAAAGATACATGTCCTAAACTATTGTGTAAAAGCTCTAAGGAGCGTTTACTCAATACTTAAGAAACATCACTATGAGGAGTAATAGAAGCAACAATAGATTTCTTAAAAGACTATGATTTTAGTACATAAAGTCCACCCAAGGCATCAGTTGTAGCAATTACCTTTCTAGTGTTCAAGTCCTAAAAGAGATAATTTATAGCAAAGAACACAATAAGAATATTAGAATTGATAAGTAAATGGCTAATTGAAAGAAGATTATATCTGAAATCAAGTACAAAGAACACATTGTTTAAGACAATATGCTTTGTTAACACTATAGTTCCAATAGTATTTACAATCTTTATATTGCCATTTGGAAGTTTAATATGAATTGGTGAAGCAAGCTTTTTTTTTTTTTTCCTTTTGGTGTAAAATGTGAGTGAAGGGAGTCATGTGATCTAAAACTCCCATTTCAACTATCCACTTGTCATTAACATTATCAATTTGACAAGAAGATGTAACTAAAGATTCTAGATAAGAAATCTAACCTATAGAATTGGCACAATGTTGAACCGCTAAGTCTTTAATAGTAGTTCCTCTAAGCATTTTCAAGACTTCCCCATAAATTCGTGTGACCAATTCCTTATCATCTACAAAATTTTTCTCTATATTATAAGTAACAGTAGTAACATCAAGAGGAATCACAATTTGTTTTTCAACATAAGCTACCATTTTAACATTCTTCTTTTCTCTATTTCCCTTAAACCGATCAGGGTAACCAATTAACTCAAAGCAATTTTCTATTTGATGCCTTGTTCTTTTACAATGAGAACACATATTCTTCTGTCACAATCTAAATTTCTTATCCATTTGATCAAAATTCCTCTATTGAACTTTAGTAGTGTAAGCTATACTCTCATCATTTATTACAAACATGCCAAGTAAATACTTTTGTTGCTCAACCTGATGAATGAGGTAATAAGCCTTATTTATTGAAGGTAATCCATCTAAAGACAACAAATGGCTTCTAACACTACCATACAATTCATTCAACCCCATAAGGAATTGCATTAAATATTTCTTATTTTCAATATCCACAAATTTTACAGGCAAATCACAAGTACAATTAGCTAAAATTCCACAATTACATTGTGAAGTGCCATAAATAGAATTCAACTTATCCCATAGCTTCTTCAATTGATTGTAATACATGGTTATAGAACTATTTCCTTATCTAACAATAGCAATTTCATGTTGAATTTAGAAAATTAAAGGACCATTGTTTCACCCAAACCTTTCATTAACATCATCCCAAAGGTCTTTCGTGAATTGTGCATATATGAAACTTTCAGAAATTTCTTTTGTCATTGAATTCAAGATCCAACAATGGATCATATAATCACATCTAATCCATTCTTGAACTTCAATTAGATCATCTATAGGTTTCAAACAAGATTCATCGATAAATCCTATCTTACACTTAGCACCTAAGGCTAGTTTTATTGCTCAACTCTACCCTAAGTAATTCGTACCATTGAAAATTATTCTAATTATTATAGATCTAGGTTATCTGCATTTGATATATACATTTGATCATTACTGATCAGATCTACCTTAGATCCTGAAGTAATAGTACTCAATTTTTCAAAAGATACTATAGAAAACCAAGAGACCAAAGAACTTTAATGAGAATAAGGCAACAAGAAAGAGTTTACCAGTAATTAGATCACTTTGATATCATGATAAATTTTGCAAATTTTCCCTAAGATATGAATGCTATGGTTGCGATTGTATGTAGTAAGATATAGTACTTAAATGATATTATTGCCTATTACTAATGGGATTTTATATAAAGCAAAAATAAAAAAAAAAAAAAGAATCACATGCAGTACACATGTAAAATATAAATAGCAAGTCTAAACTATATGATTAGCTAAAGTATGTAACATTAGCTAGTTAGTATGTAATATCAGCCACTATATACAAAATTGTCAACTATCAACACAAGTTTATATGATCTTACTACTTAGTAATGATAAAAAATAAGGGGAAAGAACAAAAAATATAAAGATATAAAGGTCAATGGGGGAGGAATAAGGATCAGAATAAAAAGCCTAAAGTGAGTTAGACATATTAAGTTTAGTTATTTAGAGTTGTTAATTTATAGTCTCAAGCTCTCTTTTTTTATTTCTTTTTTGAGTAAAGCATTTATTGGCCGAAAATATAATAATATTATATATTCATTTATTAATATTATTTAATAATTTTTCATAAGATATATACAATGTCCCCTCTATTGTGCACTCTTTATATAGTTGAGGGTACAGGTTCAAGTGTTACTATAGGGTAAGAAGACCTCATAAGTCGTATCTACTCTATCGGTGTAGATTGAGAAGAATATGTACTCAAAACCTATCCTATATTTCTTAAACCTAATCATAATTTACCTGATTGAGTAGAATATAAATGTATATCTTATACAATAGGATTACTTATTTATTATTGCTAAAGTTGTATGCACTTTCATCTTAGAAGAGCCAAGGTGTTTACTGGTGACCATTAAGGCATAAGTCAACAATCAAACATCGAAAATATAATCTGAATTTAGGTAGTCTAGATAATTGATTAATTTCTTTTTCTTTTTAGGTTATATTTTTCCTTTGGGTCAAACCTATTCTTTTTATTTATTATTATTTTTTTGCTTTATTCACAAAAAGAATCTATACGTATTAAAAGGAAGATTATTGCACATTATTCTATATTTTATATGTTATATCGCTATTTCAATGTCTACATTTACATAACTGTTTATGACTTAAAAATAAGAAAGGATTCTTATCAATTAGTCATTGCACGTAATATAAAGGAAAAGAGATTCCTTAGCATGTATAGGCTATTGAATATTGGCATTAATGATATTCATTATGGTAGCAATAATAGGTTTTTGTTTTTTTAACCGATTATGGAAGAAAATAATAGGAGATTCGAATTTTAATCTATTTTAATAGAATATCAGTAACAATACTATTACGTTACAATAATTTTAACATAATAGATGATTTTAAAAAGAATATTATTTATATTTTATAATAACCAATACACGTTAAAATTTTATAAATATTTATCCACCACTTACCAATATATTTCCCTTTTGGGTGTAGCGCAAGCAGAGCTGGCAAATTTCATTCTCATTTCATAATAATGCAATTATATAATCATTTCCACATATAAGAAATCTCGTCAGTGATGAATAATTTTTAAAATACAGTTGACCATAAGAAAATACTATCAATGCCACCCATCCTAGCTATAAGATATTCACCTGGAGACTGCACGCGAGACGACTTTATGCCTATATATATATTATGGTCTATGCCGGTATGTTTGCAGTTCAAATTAATGTGTATTATCGTCCTTTCATTTTAGTATCATTTTCCCTGGGCTGCCCTAAGACACGTGACCCTATAGTTCAAATCTGTGAGCTTAATCTTCACCGGTACGAAGGCCAAAAGTTCCCTACGGATCAAGCAGTCTTAGACCTACTCCGGATCCGTTCATTAAAAGGTTCATTGTCAGGTCTCTACGTTCAGAGTTTGGGACCGATGATGGTTTGGTCGGACTGGAAAACTCTTCATATTGATCGAAGATGAGATAAATTTAAATCCTTTCAATTTGCTTTTTTTTTTTAAATTATAAATTAATGAACTTTTTAAATACCTTATACTGTTATCATAACGTCACTATCGTCTTTTTAATCCTAAAAATTGATTACATGCAATAGAATTTCAAGAGAATAAATTTAAGAAAATTAAGGAAAAATAAATGAAAATAATTCATTTCCAATAGTAACACAAGGGAAAGGGAAATAAGAAATTACTCCGGTGATGATTTGATTAAATAGTACATTGTTAGACAATAATCGAAAGCGAAACAATATCATAGTAGAATGATGTCAATAGCAACGGGACTGTTGATAATTTGATACAATTATTAGCATTTTATAAAATGAATCATTTCTATATATTTTAACTAAAATATAAAAATTGACACGATTATCAAATGAAATGATTATTTTTATTTTTTTAATTGATTTATGAAAGACCAACTACAATACGAAATACCCTTCAATTATATGACATACAGAAGACCTGAATTTACTACCAATAACTTCTACAACCTCTATTGTGATGGTACATCACCACCATCACCCAGGCTTATGATACCATATTATAACAAATCAGTAGTATACGTTTTAGCAAATATTGAAAAATCAATTTCAAATATTTATTTTCTTGCATATAAACCTATAAGAGTGTGTTTCCCTTTTGAAAAACATATTTTTTTTAAAAAAAAAAAATTACTTAGCTACGATTATTATCTAAGTACTGCTACTATAATGATCAAGAATAGCTATGTTTTTCATTTTCCTTTGGAACAAAGTAGTTGAGATTACAAGTAACATTTTAACGGAGAAATGAGATGGAATGAATATGTACTTACTTTTTCAAATACCATTGGCCTTTTTTAAGGTACCAGCATTGGCCTAAAAATAATAATAAATAAATAAATAAGGTGCGAGCAGACATGTTTACTATAGAGCATATGCACCCTTTGAGTTAGATACAAGGTTAATGAGTAATTTACTATAGTAAAAGTAAAATAAAATCGCAATCCAAACGTTAATGCTTGAGATAAAATTTCATTAGCTGCTGCCATAATAGCCGCTCAGTAAAATCGAAATTGCAATTCTATTGAGAGTCAATCCACATGTCAAATGAGCCCTAACAAAATGGGATTGATTACTACCATGTACAATAGTAAATGGACATTCACTGTTGTAAGCATGATGACCTTCTCAATGTCGAATTATATCTACCATGAATTGCATATTAATCTCTCATGGGACATTTAGCACTCGAAAATAAAAATGAAATAAAATCATAATTTTGGGTTTCATTCATTTCTCCATTTAAAAGTGCTTTTAGAAAATAGAATTGCAATCTCTTGGAATTCACTTCAACTTTACAAGGAATTACATTTTGATTTTAGAGAAGTAAAGTTACAATTTTGTTACTTATTAATTATATTAATTAAAAGTTACATATTTACCTTTGAGGAAATCATGACACATAATAAATAATTTTTTTTTTGACAAATACTACTATATATATATTTAATTAAAAGTATTTTGAAACACAAAAAAAATTTATCATTTCAATACTCATTTCATTCAAAAACTATTTTTATGTACAAAATGTGATATAATAAGATAAAGATACAAATTACATAGTGAAATCTTTTTATCTATTAATTATACGCTTTTTTGTCTAACTAAGATAATATACACCGTCTTAGAACCGAACTTTCACTATAATTACAACTCGAAACGAGGGTACCTTTTACTTTTACCATCCGTCTAATTACTCTAAATCTTTTTCTCTTTTTCCTCTCTCTAGAAACTATATACTAAATTAAAAGCATGTGGATTGGCTATGATTGGGATCTTCTTTGGCAGGTATATATAGTAATACACCAATGATATACATATGGATATTATTTTAAAAATCTTGAACCCTTATTGTCTCCTCACCCAAGCATGCGTCTCTATGTCAATGCCACTGCCACACCCATGCTATCCTATGTATGCTTTTATCAGCTTTGATATAATATAAAAAAACATATATATATATAAAGATAATGGCACCCGCCAGACTTATATGTCATCGTGGCATGTCCATTCGCTAGCTGCTAGTAGAAAATACTTGTCAACAAAATGCATCATCATATGGAAATGTGCCTTTCCTCTTTATGAACTGAGTGCTTCCAAGTTAGTCAACTCCTTGCGTGGGCCGGGGCGTGATAGGTCTCAAGACAAAACTACAATCACATTTTATCTCTAATTTATGAAATGTTGAGACTTTAGTTATAAGTGTTGAAACACTCGTTAGACCATTTGTGTAACAAATCATCATATATCCATTTTACAGTAGAATTTTCCATTAATTTAACGTGTAACTTTAAAGAGTTAAGATTTTTAAGTAGTTTTCACGGTATACACATGTTTTTTTTTTTTAATTTTTTCCCCCTTTCCCTGCTGTAATATATATATTTATATGTATATAGCTATATATGTGTGTGTATATAGTGGTAAATGGATCCTCTAAACTTACATTAAGTAAAGTTACAAATTAACAATTATAACAGTTTAAATTTTAAAAATATTTTATAATATTGTCATGGCATTATTTTTTTATTTTTAATCATTGATTATACATAATAGTATTTTAAAAAAATAACTTTATATAATTATAGAAAAAATTATTCTAAAGAATCCAAATCTAGATATATATATATATATAATGTTGTTTAAAAAAAAAAACTTTAAAATTCTAAATCCGGATATATAAGTTGTTTTTAAGTTTGATTTAGAATTGAATGGTTCTACAATGACTTCAGCAAAACCTAATATTTGACGTCAAGCTTGAATTTTTTTTTTTTCCTAAACAAGAATCTAATAAAAAATAGTTTATAGTGACATTTAAAATTGGATCTTTACTATCAAAAAGGTATGGCCTCTTGGTCCCGGTCTTGGTCCCCCATTCATTGAAACCCATCGAGCCATCAATTTCTCGTACGTTGTAGCTTTGGTCGAGGTAGCAAAGACAAATAACTCAAAACATCTCGATTGGACTATTACACCTTGGGATGGTACTAGGGTTGTTATATATGCTTATTACTGTATATTCTTTATGAATTTTGGATTAATTGCTCACACTTTTACATAAAAGCTTTTTCTTTTTTTTTTTTATCATTGCATATCTTTTAAGACTTATTTTTATAATTTTTGAAAAGTTGAAAGTATTTTTATAGATAAATTCAATGTCTGAATTAGTTTTACTCAATTTTCAATTTAAAACGTATTACATTATAACGTTTTGTACCGATGGGTTTTCTTTGTTACACTGTGGGATGATAGTAACAATGTACATATCCGCCACGGCCACCAAAGCAATTAACATCTATTCACATGATACGGCACATGTGCTGCTTGTGCAAAAGCAGTTCTGCTTACATACTCCATGTTATTTTGACTTCTACGATTAATAAAATAATATATATATATATATATATATATATCAACCACATATATTAATCTGTGTAAGGATCAGATAAGAAGACAGACCAAATTAGATCCGCCATCATCAGTGCACGAGAGAACCTAAAGTTAAATCATAATGCATGAATCGGGTATAATGAGGTCAATTTAAATTCTTAACATTCTTAAAACATTAAATATATAAGGACATCTATTGATTTCTTTTCTTTTCTTTTTTTTTACCTGAAAGAAAATTTTTCATTCTCAATTACATAATAATAATAATAATAACAATAAACCCATATACAATAGATAACCAATAATCAAACCACGAAATGAGATTTTAAATCATCAATTTATAATAGACTTATCTTTTTTACACATCCCATTAAAACATCCTCTTTATAAAGTAAATTCTCTGCAAATGAAAATGAAAATATACCTATGTAAAAGGTAACACCCAAAAATAAAAAATAAAATTTAAATCTATTGACCACTATAAAGGTTTAGATATCAACGGAGCTCAGAGACATGTGTTCAAAAAGTGAAAGACCACTGGAGCTAACTCCTTCAAAAAGGCTACCGTTTTCTTATTTTCTTTTTTCTTTTCATTTTTAACTTGTTTTTATTAAAATTTTATATTATGTGTTTCATAAATAATATAAATAAATATTAAAAACTTTCATTTAATAATTCATAAATAAAGTAAAGATATCCTTAAATTATTAATATCACATCTAAAAATTTCTAACAAGAATCTTTGGATAGATATATTCATAAAGATCTGAGTAATGCAATTACAAACATGATCGCATTGATTCTTGAAAAAAAAGAAATGAAATCATCGTATTGGACAGAAAATGTTGACATACACCTTACGTTTTCGTGATAAAGACGTTAGAATTTTAATGTTGTGCTTTAAGAACGTTTGTAATAAAACGATAAAAAGCGTTAAAGTATGATTAGAGATGGGCAATCCGTAGGCTCAATTTTGAATCGGGCTAGAACTATTGGTTCGCAGATCAATTAGTGGGGCCGGTTTCAGGTTAGCCCCTAAATCCTTTTTTTAATATTTTTTTTATTTTTTTAAAAATAAATTAAGAATTTCCAATATATTTAATTTTTTATTAATTTTATTAATCTCTCTTTTTTAAATACATTAACGATTTCTAATAATGTGATCTCTGTTTTTTTTTCTCTTTTTTAAAGTATACTAATTCATTAATAAATTTTTAATTTTTTTATTAACCTTTTACTTAATGTGATTCCAACTTTTCTATTTTTTTCCCTTAAATTTTATTTTTTCTCGTATTTAAATCCTTAATATTTAATAAGTTTTACAAAAATAATTTATATTAACTAAAATTAAATTTTTTATCTATTTTTAACATATAATTAATTTATGATTAGTTATCTATCATTAATATGATGAAATTATTTTTAAAAATTTATCCTTTACCATCATAAATAAAATAGCTTTAACATCCAATAATCTATTGGATATTACCTAGTTATTTTTTCCGGCTTAGTAGCCTTACTTTTTTCATTTTTTTCTTTCTTTTTCTTTTTTTAAAGAAGGTCAACCGGGCGAACTAATCTGGCAATTTAATAGTTGGTTGGCTCGATAATTCACAATTCATCGATTCAAACTACTCTATCCTTAGAGTCCAACGGTTCGAAAGAGTGATTCAACCTAACATCTTATGAATTAGACCGATTCATAATTTGAAACCGACCATTATGTAGGTCAAAGTATGATAACTTTTTTTTTTTTTCCCTTTTCCCTAAACATAATTATATGAAACATGAAGAGCTGGTTTCATTTACAGAAAAAGTACAACCAGCTGTTAATTGAATAACCGGTTCATTAAGAAAACTAGTAGCTGAGGAAGTGGCAAAATGAAAACGTAGAGACAGTCCTGTTATTGTAATAATATGGATATAATATGAGAGGTGAAATAAAGAAAGCTATTATTGGTGGTTGGTCTTGCAATTATTGAAAAAGGGATGGAAAATGAAAAATGAATGTCAACTAGGGTTTATCACTTGACGTTACCGAGGAATATGTCTGAAAAGCGGCATGATCCCATAGATTGACCACACTCTACACAATATGCCTGCAATGCTTTGTGGTCCAAATCCATTTTTCATTTTGTTTTCCTTGGGGATATCACTAAACAATTGCATCCTTGCATGGTTCCATGCATAGGAACTATTTAAAAATTTATATTTAAAGTTTGAAATTGTTACATATCAAATTGAATAGATTTTATTTATTAAGTTCATCACCTATCCTTTTATTATTTACATTTACATTAGATTAATGATAATTTATCATGACATCATTTTAAGGATAATAGCAGTGATAAACTTAATAAGTAAAAATCTTATTAAATATTATATTAACAACCAAAAGTCCCATTAAATAAAACATTTGGTAACTCCAATTTTTTTTTTTCAATTAATAGTTTTGATATTATATATACCTTCATGTCATGTTTGGTTTGTAAAGTGAAATAAGGTGAAAACGGAAATGTAATTTTTAACAAATTGAATAGAGTAGCAATGACTCTCACCATGTTTGATTACATTTACAATGACATTAATAATAAATTAGAAATATATCTAAATATATGGATATCTTTATCCTAATTCATAATTTAACTTTTTAATTAGGATATCATGAGTAAAATGAAAGTATATATGCTAGAAAAGTTTAATGAGTAATTAGTACTTTGGTCCTGTAAAGAAACTTCAGTTTCTTATTTGATACCAAATAAAGAATTTCATAAAATAAATATTCCATAAATTGACTATTATAGGAAAAAATGGTTATTTCACTCCACTCCATATCTATAATATGTGCGGTTAATAAATTAAACGCCTAGCTTGGTGGTTGAGTCATGGAAGCTTTCTCACTTTTTTTTTTTTTAGATTTATTGTTTTATATAAAGGTCTGAGTTGTGAAAGGAAGTGATTGTTGCCTTTGTTCGGTTAGATAGTGACGGAATAGAAAGGTCGGCGAGAGGGAGCTCGAGGTCAGAACTCTCCTACATGGCACAGAAAGAAAAGATAATCCACTGGAAAAAGGCACTTTAAGATATCGAAATAATTTCTTCAAATATATATAGCTTCACTATAGTCTACGCATTCCAGAGAGAATGATTTCGACAAAGTGGTGAAAGAGCTGCAAAAGCAATAGACGTTATGGCACTAATATATTTTAAGCGTAATATGTATCGTAAGAGTAACAGTACAATAATAGTGGTTTACCTCAATGATTTTATAATTTTAAGTGGCTTTTTTAAGTTAAATCGGGTATAATTTTTTTTTATTTTTAACCAAATTTAGTGATTTTACATATTTAAGTTAAATGAACTAAAAAATTAAGAAAAAAATATAACTAGTTTTTTACAAGCCGTTAATTATTAAGAGATTATAACATCTATCATATCCTACTTCAATTTTTTCTTTTTTCCTTTTCTTTCTTTCTCAATTTCTTATTTTATGTTTATTGCTTTTATTTCCAACTTCAATAACAAAGTTTACAAAGAAAACTATATATTTTTATTTATATTATTAATAACTTAAAATATATTGAAATGTTTTGTTCTCTTTAATTTATAGTTAAAAAAAAATAAGAAAAAGTTTAGTTTCAGCTCTATTTATTATTCTTTTATACATGTTAAATTACATATTAACAATGTTTACTTTCTTCATTTTTTTTTTATTTTTGTCAAATAGTTTAAATTTTGAGTAGCTAATATAAGTGTATCCATAATTTTTTAAAAAAATTTATGTAAGTTTCTTATATAAGTTCTAGAAACTTACATTTCTACTTTTTGATCTTACGTTCTACTTTTACAGACTTTCTACCAATTTTAAATAAAATCATGAGTTTAACAATCTTGAATTATGTCATGTTATATGTTTTCAATCTTTTGTTTTCCATTTTAGAATCTAACTTATGGGTAGATTAGTTAGGTGATAGTGCATCATACGCTGAATTTACTTTAAATTTTTTTTAGGCGAAATAACCGCTTTCCTTCATATAAACCAACCAAACAAAAGACTAATGGACAATCATTCCTAGCATAGCTAAAGTTCCATAACATGATTATAGTTTTCCAAATATGAAGCAACATTCATCTAAAATAGTCTTCAAAATATCCCTATCTTAGCTACTTAGGATATTTCCCCTAACAACAAGGTCTTCTAATCTTTCCGATCCCCTCTTCACCAATTCATTTGTAACTTTGTTCTCATCCTTAGGGGCTCTATAAAATAAAACATGAATAAATTCCCTTACTAAATTGCAACATACAACAAAAGCTATAGAGCAAGCATTTTAATCAATCTGTTATTTAATTATCTAATCAACAACTAACCTTCAATCATTTTTAATTATTAAATGGTCGAGCTATGTATCTTTTGCTAATTTGAAACTATGTACAATTGCCTATGATTTAGATTCTAATGATAATGTTCTTGCTATTATTTGGCTGAAATCTCCTAACACATAACCATCCTGATCTTTAAATATGCTTCTAATGCTTGCTCTTCTTCCATCTTTAGTGACAGCCCCATCGAAATTGACTTTAATCCATCCTGCTTCTAATTTCCTCTAACTTACCTTTATCGGGTTCTTGTGGTACTATCCTCTATTTATTCTCGTGTTCATCCACCATTCATTTGCCTCTACTCCGGCATTGCTCTTCAAGTCCTCCCTTTGCTTATTCCTAAAAACAATCTTATTCCTTTCTCCTCATAGTCCCCTAAAATATAACAAGAATAAGACTGCTATAGGGGTTTAAACTTGATCTTACCTAACTTTTGTCACCTTCACATTCTCTTTTATCTACCTAACAAAGCTTATAGTCTCTTGTTCCTCATTGGGAACATCCATTACTCCTCTTTCTCTCTAAACCTCTTTATGTAATCACATCAAGAAAAAATATGTTGTACCGATTCTTTCTCTCTTCCATAGAAAATACACATCCTATCAACCCGAATTCCTCCTTTTGCTAGGTTATCTTTGGTTGGTAGGCCACTATTTATGATCCTCTAGAGCAGGAATCTAATTTTTAGGATAATAAGTATTTCCCAAATCCATTTCCATTCATTCTCAACACCTTATGTGCTAATTTGCTCAAGACTTCCCATCAACGTTATATGGATATATTAGTTCCTTGTTTCTATCATCCCCATCATTTAACCAAATGTTGCTTAGTCTCTTAGCGATTTCCTCATCCATAAGGTACACTATTAACTCTTCCCTCCCATTTCCTACACCATCCTATGCTTTTGCTAGTGTAATTTTTTCCATATCCTTTATTGTAGGTCCCTTTAGTCAATTAAATACCTTGCCTAACAATGTCCATTTATCCTTCCAAAAGTAGGTATCTTTCTCACTGTATGTTCTAACAATCAGTTTTTCCTTTAATCCCTCCATCTTCATGTTTAGTTTCTTAATGAATCTTGATCACGTTTTAACTCTTCCATCCTTCTCCAATAACTTATATTTTCTTTTAATCAACTTCATCCATAACAAATCCTTCTTCCTAACATTCCATGTTAATTTGACAAAGTTAGTATTATTCTTGGTTTTGAGATCTAGAACGCCTAATCCACCCACTTCTTTTGGTTTTTAAGCTTCTCTTAAGAATCTAGTGCACTTTTTTCTTTTAAATCTCCTTAAATGAAGTCCTTTTTTATTTTTTGCATACTATTCAGTAGAGCATTTGGGAGTAGTAATTGGTAATAATCTCCAGTATTGACATTACTAAGATTTTTATCCCTGCCATTCCTAGTTGATTAGCTTTCCATCCTACTACTTTCCTCCTTGTTTTCTCTAAAGTAAAATTCAAGTCTTCACTTGATGCATCTTCGGGTTAGGACACATGAGATGGTACTAAGGGAAATAAAAAAAAAAAAAAGAGAAAAGGTTAGTAAAACCCTACCATAGTCGAGTGGATATGACACATCAACAAACCCACATGGCATAACACACACTTGATATGATGCACAAGTGAGTACTAAGGTCACTTACCACTACTCTTTGCTAAGGAAAGAGGAATGCCCTTAACTAAGAAGGAATTCAATGCTCAAGTTATTACCTATTACTTACAAATGAGGCCTTATATGGTTGGCTAATCTAAGGTTGCAATAAAAAGGAAAAGACAATGGCAAGTCACATAAGTAATTATAAGAGATTTCTAGCATACATTCTAAAAAGGGTAAATTGGATAGAAGAAAATAAGTAATTTGCTAGGAAATTATCATAGGACTATAAGTCATGGACATGTGTTGTCTACTAATCAAAAGCTCCAACAAAGCCATAGAAGCAGGTCTAACTGGCCTTTAAGTGTGAATGGAGGGTTGGGATCTCTATTAGCTTAACAACCAGGGTAAGCAACTCGACAGCGAATTAAAAAACATACAAGTCAAATTAGCTAACCTAATCTGTCATGACCCTAAAGGGGGCCTAGCAGGATTACCTAAAATGTCCATAATATGTGTGCACCCATGATATGAAAATCGCCTTGCAAGTCAAAGATTGCAAGACTCTAAATGATTAATCACTAAGGTTACTGATTTTTTTGGAAGTAAATAATTTACTGTAAAATACAAATATAAATAACTAAGGGTATCCGATATCCCACAGTTCCTCAGAACCGCAAAGAATCGGTATCCCCTACCAAATAATAAGATAGGATATACTAATATTATAAAAGAAATACAAGAAAATTTAATTATCAACAAGGTTGCTTGTGTATCATCTAAAGAGTACTCAGCTATTTCTAATACTAAGATACATATCTTCATCTCATACTCAGCACTCGAGACTTATCCCAATCCCAATGCAAGTAAACCTATAAAAGAAACTATGAGAGAGTGAGCATATAACAGCTCAGTGAGTTCATTCCTCACCACTACCATTCAAGCAAGTTATCACACATTATTACCACACATGCAAGCAAGCTATCTACATACAAAATAAATGTAGGCATGATGAATGCAAGCAACACATTCATAGGAGTCCAAAACTATGGAAGGTGTAGAATTACGTCGTCTGCACTTCGATTATCCCCTGTACTTACCCGCACAAGGCACCTCAACTTACCTGTATGAGACTACTTAGGGGCCTCACCCCCTAGGCTTCACTCGACTATTACCCTAGCCGAGAAAGAAAATTTCAATTCAAATAGGGGGATTCCGTTTTAGGACTATCCACCCTCTAAGGCCCCTCGGGCACAACTTGTGAGTCCATCTCGTAAGCCAAAAGTAACCAAAGTTGCAAGTCCATCTCGCAAGCCAAAATTAACCAAGGCCTTACAAGCACAATAAAGCGAGTCCTCTCGCTATCAAGTGGAGAACCCATGCTAGTTTTGCCTCAATGATAAAATACCATTTTTGGCACTACGACCCTTATCAAATTGGTACAAAATACATTTAAGATTAAGAAAACCTTTTTTCTAAAAATATCTTTTTCAACATTTTGCAAGGCTAGCACTCTCCATCCATATATTTACTGGGTCCTAGATATGCGACGAATAGAACCGGTTATTTGAGTCAGATATTTATATTCATCAATTTAAAAGAAAGATGATCACACAGATGATAGCATACAAGCAGAATAGTCATTCAAACATACAAGCAATAACAAGCAACAAAACATCATACAAGTAATACGTACAAGTAAGTACCACGTCATTAGAACTCCTTCATCTAGATTATTGCTCATTCTCCAAACCTTTGGGATTTCCAGAACTCGATATTGAACACCTAAAATATAATGATACTTATAAGTATTCTGTAAAGACAAACCCTTTAGTTAACTAAAAGTCTATTGTAGTTTATCTAGTTCCTCAATATACCCTAAGTTTTATATTTATAGAGTTTATCACACTCAATGGGGTTAATAGTAACTATTTTCTTATATTTACGAGACTTCCTTTATGTATTTTGTACCTTTTTTGTTTTAGCTCGGATCGTTATGAACTTATAGTCCATTTTGATAGTTTTCAAGCGTATTTTCTCGTAACGAGGTCCGTTTTGGAAGTTGGGACTCGTAGTTTGAATTGTGATATAAAAATATCACAAAATTTATTATTTTAGTTTAAAAATTATAAAATACTAATTTTAACTTTTTCTTAATATATTTATGATTTAATAATTATTTAAATCATATAATCGGTATTTTCATTATTTGGAGCATATTTTCTTATTTTTATTATCTTTATTATTTTTACTATTTCTCATTTTCTTATTTATTATTTCTCTTAAGTACTTTATGATTATACATATATATATTAATATATATTTCATAATTTATTTTATTGAAAAATTACGGTATCATATATATATATATATATATACATATACACCTTACATATTTACAAATTTAGTAAATATATTATATTTGCTAATACATATTCGGTATACCACTTATATATATATATATTATACGTATTATATATGTATATGTATTTATTGAAAATAAATATATTCTTATATACGTATTCATGTATTTATATTTATATATATATATATATATAAGTCTTACATATGTACATACATATAAATACATATATATATTCGGTATATACATATAATTACCACTCATGGAGGTATACTAATATATATATGTACTATACGATTATATATTTATATATACTAAAATAATTATACATGGATACACATATATATATATATAGTTGTGGTACAAAAATATACATATATACTATAGTTATCTAATAAAATATATAATACTAATTATATGTATTAAAAAAAATACATAATACATACTCTCCCGTATAATATACCTATGTACATACATGTCTAGATACATAACCTTATACATACATATTTAAGTAACTTTAAGTATTTATGCACATAGACTTGTATTAGTTATGTTATATGTATAAAAATGCTATACAACTACTTTATTTATACATGTATGTACTATATAATATACATCTACATAAAAATGAATATTTACCTTTTTCTTTTAATTATTTCCTTCTTCTTTTTCTTCTTTCTTTCTCTTTTTCTCTCCTCACGGTTTGGTTTGTGCAGATTTTTTTTTTCAAGATTTTCTTCCTTTTGTTCACATAAAGTTAGCTTAGAATTTAAGCTAAGATTTATCCAAATCTTTATTTTCATTTTTCTTTTATTTTTCACTCAACATGTGGCATTTCTTTTTTCTCATGTGGGCAGCTTGTTTGTCTTTCATTTTTGCTGATTTTTTTTCCACGTTTTGTGCAAGATGAAGAATTGAAATGGGAAAGGGAAGAAAGAAAAGAGATAAATTGGAAATAGAAGAGAAGGAAAATGGAAATTATTAACAAATATATGTAATTTTTTAATCATATAAATTATAACGATTCTCTTTGTAAATTAATTTTCAAATTTTTGTGAAATTTTATCAATTTAATTGGTACCTGGTACAACTATAATTTTTACAAGTTATTATAGCGATTTCGTTATAATTTCATACGAATCAGGTATTTAGTCGAAAATTACAATCGACTATAATTTTATCACTATTGAGTAATATTTAATTATTTTATAGGTTTATATTTATAATTTTAAGGTTTCGATCAAATTCAGGTTCAATTTTGGTTAATGGTGCTTAAAGCAGTTTTAGGGTTTTAGTATATGATTTAGGGTTTTAATCAATTTCTAAGGTTTTTACTATTTATAATATATTTAGATTTATAATTTATTAAATTTTTATCTTCCTTGACTCCAATGACTTATCAAGTCATCTATAGTATTAGAGTTCAATCCTACTCTTAACTAGCTAAATTTGCAGAGTTTACATAATCTAGATCATTTTAGACTGGCAAAAAGTTCAGCTCGACATTAGGCTTACTCGGTATCTAGGCAGTCTATTCCAATGTCAAGTCATCCAATTTCCCTAACTCGATCGTCCTATTCTGAAAAAGGTCGATAGTTATCTTAGCTACGATTGCTAAATGGTATTCAAGTTAAGTGAAGTGTAGTAAGCCTTCGACATGGAGAGAATCTTCATCTCTAAGTCCTTCTTAAGCTAAGAGACATTGGCTTAGGCCTTGTAGTCCTCTAGCTTGGCTTCTGGTCTGAAATCCATGTTAATCCCTATCATCTTCCCAAACGTCTAAGAGATTTGACCTCAAACCTAGGGTTTCTCCCCTTTTACTAGTTCTCTTCTACTATCTTCTTCTTCTTCTAGTTGATGGGGAATTAGGTTGCACACATTAATGGTCCAGGAAACACCGTAACTATTGAGCAGTTCAATTTGATAAATGTTATGGTTGATCTTCTTTAGCACCTTAAATGTTCCATCAGCTTAAGGCAATAATTTGTTCTTCTTAAGGTGTGAAAACCTTTCCTTGTTGATGTGGATCCAAACTAGGTCAACTGGACTAAAACTAACATCTCGAGGGCCAGGACTATTGATCTAATTTTACCTTTGGTTGAATTTGGTAATCCACTTAGTCACATGCTAATGTAGCTTATGAATTTCTTCTAATTGGATGACTTTGGACTAACTTTGATCAAGAGCTATTGGGGTGCTGGCCTAATCAACTGGGATGCTTGAGTTAACACTATAAACAACCTCAAATGGGGTCTTTCCTATAGTGTTATAGACAATTCGATTATATGCAAACTTCATAATGGCAAAAATAGCCCCTATACCTTAGGTTCTTTCCTCCAACAACTCAAAGTAGCATACTAAGGGTCATGTTCACTACCTTAGTCTATCCATCAGTTTGGAGTGACTACTTAACCTAAACATAAGCTTTGTAGCAAGTCCATTCCATAATGTCTTTCAAAAATAACTCAAACTTAGTATCTCACTCTGAAACAATGAACTTTGGAAATATGTAATCTCTAAAAATAAATCAAGAATATACAAAGTATCGTTAGTTTGGTGGCATAGTGTAAAGTATGTCATCTTCTTAAAATATTCCACAACAATAAGGATTGAATCCCATCCTTGGGACATCTAGGGTAACCTAGGACAAAGTCCATGCTTAAGTCGGCTTAAGGTAAGGTCGACGTATACTGGGCATATACACTCCGTGTGGTTCCCTTATATCCTTAGCCCTCTTACATGTTTCATAGCTATTGACTACCTTATAGATATCATTTGCCATACCAAGTTAGTAGAAGTTCTTTTTGAGAAGGTTGATAGTTTTAGTCTAGCTAAAGTGTTCTGATAAGGCTCTATTGTGAACTTCTCAAACTAACAGCTCATAAGCAGAATAGCTTATTATACATAATTATCAACCTCTATATAAATACCCATCCTTCATATAATACCTACTAACAACGATTCCATCCTTGCACTTTTTAACAATAGGACTAAACTGACAATCTTGAGAATATTGCTCAATAATAAGAGAAAATCCAAGTGATTTATTCTATAGTGTAGTAAGCAGACCTTGTCGTCATGAGAAGGCATCTACCACCATACTGGCTTTTCTTTCTTGTGTTTAATGATGTAGGAGAAACATTCCATAAACTTAAGCCAC
Organism: Lumnitzera racemosa; assembly: GCA_024138005.1. Taxonomy (NCBI): domain Eukaryota; kingdom Viridiplantae; phylum Streptophyta; class Magnoliopsida; order Myrtales; family Combretaceae; genus Lumnitzera; species Lumnitzera racemosa. Next base: position 24,226,939 of record JAMXBC010000004.1, on the reverse strand, counting down.
TTAGCTTGCCTCTTGGAGAGTTTGTTCTGACTTCTAAGGTGTTTCGAGGACTCATGGTTTCATATATTACAAACTCTCAAGGTAGCATGTAGTGCTACCATATTATCAAAGCTCAATAAAGAGATTAAAGCTCTTTCTAATATACAAAATAATTTAAGGTAGTACAACTGAGCTTCTCATTGTGATAGGCTACATATCAAAGCTCTTGCATCAATACAACACCAATATTAATACTTAAGGCATCACATTCTAAGTTAAAAGGCTTCTTAAAGTTAGGTAGGGCTAAGACTAAAGTCATAGTCAACTTCTCTTTAATCTCTCTAAAGCTCTTCTTAGCTATCGTAGTCTACTAAAATCCATCTCCTTTCTTAGTGAGCTCGGTCAAAGGGGCTAATACAATGCTAAAGCTTCAAATGAACTACCTATAGAAGGAGGTTAGTCCATAGAAGCTTCTTACCTTAATAACATTCTTTGCAGTAGACCATTCCTAAGTAGCTCAGACTTGATCTTTATCAGCTCAGATTCCCTCTTTATCAGCTCAGATTCCCTCTCCAAACATAACATAACCTAAGAAAACAACTTCCCGCTGGCAAAAAGTATATTTCTTCAAATTCTCAAATAATTCTTAGCATGGAGTATGTCGAAAACAGCTTAGAGGTACTCAATGTAGTTTGCTAACTCAATATTATATATCAAAATATCATCAATGTATACTACTACACACCTTTTGATCAAAGGTCTCATTACATGGTTCATGAGTCTCATGAACATGCTCAGCACATTTGTTAAGCCAAAAGGAATGACTAACCACTCATAGAGATCATGTCGTGTTTTAAAAGTGGTCTCTCACTCATCTATTGGTCTTATACGAGTTTAATGGTAGCTACTCCTTAGATTAATCTTAGAAAATACTCTCAGTTGTTATGGAGCTCGTCTAACATGTCATCAAGTCTTAGTATAGGATATCTATTCTTTTTTAGTGGTGCAATTGGTAATTCGGCTGTCCATACACATGTACCATAAACTGTCCTTCTTTGGTATAAGTAGATTGGGAACAACACACAACTTATATATTCTCTAACATATCTACACTTAATCAGCCCATCTACTTCACTCTTGAGGTTGGCAGCCTGCTTTGGATTAATCTTGTATGAAACTCAATTTAGCAAGGGGACACCAGACTAAAGACCAATATAGTGTTTGATACCTCAAACTAAAGGTAGTCCCTTAAGCAATTCTTCAGGAAATAGGTCAAAGAATTCATCGAACAACCTCTTAATCTCTTTTGGCATAAAGTCTAAGTCTTTAAGCTCTAACAATCTTCTAATCAATAAAAACATAGGCTCGTTGTCCCTGTCTACAGCTTGCAATTCTCTTTCGATCAATATGAGGGCTTTCTTCTTAATAGCGTAGGTAAGATGATTAAACTCTTCACTCACTTGATTGGAGGTTGGAGGTCAGAGGTTACAATACAATCTTTTGACCATCCTTAGTGAAGGCATATGTACTCTTATACCCATCAAGTAGGTCTCGACTTAAAAGAAAATGTGAAGTACCCATAGGGACAACATTACAAATCACCTCATCCCTATACAAGTCACCAACAGAGAATAGCACTACCACTTGTTCGATTGCATGCAATGTACTGTTGTTATGCAACCAATGCAACTTATAAGGCAAAGGGTGCTTGGAGGTTAGCAACCCTGACCTTTGCACTAGTGATTGGGCGATAACATTTATACAACTACCTCCATCAACAATAATGGTGCATAGTTGGCTTTTGATCTTACACTTTGTATCGAAAAAATTCTCCCTTTAATCTTCCTCAAAACTCAACATATAGCTTAGCATTCGCCTCAACACTAAGGTCATAATTTCTCCTAAGTCAGGGTAGATATAGGTTTCTTCCTCAAGCTATACTTTAATCTCCCTAATTTCCTTCAAATCTCTCTCTAGCTCATCCTCATCCATGTTAACGACTTCATCACCTCTCATAGCCATAATACATCGATTAGGATACTAAGTAACCATGTGTCTATATCCTAGATATTTGATCTCATTAGTCTTTCGCTCGAAAGTTTAACCTCTCTTAAACTTTCTCTCAATAGGTCTATCGACATATCGGCCCCACATACGGGGTAGACCATCAAAAGGTTGGGTATTCACTTGTTCCTTTCTTTTAAACTCTAGCCTTGCCAACCTTTTATAGTTAAGCTGACTAACTCGGATAGGTTGGCAATAATCAAATTGTAATGAAGTATTCATCTTAATGCTTCTTAACCCTCTTTATGATCTTAATGACTTCTTCTAAGGTGTTGAACCTCTATACTTCTACTATATTAATGTTATGTCCCAAAGTCATAGAGTCATAACAGTCTTGCTGTATAAACCATCCTATAATGGTAACTAACCTCACAGTGCTTATCATAGACATGATCTACACAAGGCATTGACGACTTTTTGCTTTAAAGTAAACAGTCCAATCAAGAATTTAGCTGAAGTTATAGTAATTATCAAGAACTTTAAGTTAACAAATATATATAATTACATGTACATTACAGTAGAATTCCTAGGTGATTCTATGTCATATCATAATAGTTAACAGTCAACTAGTTTACATATTAAATCTCAATCTTTCAGTCTTAAGCTACTAATGATACTTTAGTCATACATTAACTACTAGGCGAATTGATCTTCATACCCCTAGACTTCAAAAAGAACTAACCTCTGAATAATTGTAGGGTAGCATATTAGTCAGAGAAATAAAAAATCAGGACCTGCAAAAGGATCTATACGGGTATGAGCAACTACAACTCAGTAAGTTAAATTGGAGACTCACGAATGTATACAAACATAAACAAGATTATTAAGCAATTATTTTCATGCAATACAACAAGCAAGTGTCATCACACAATGTAGTCCAATCCGTTGTGAAATCAGAGAAATTTTACCCCCTCTAATTCGGGTTGAGGAGTTTTCATGTTATGCAACAGCTGACAACCAAACCCATATTTGTGCAATGGAGACACCGCTCCTTTTAAGATTATCCTTCAAACCAATGCTCTCATCGTTACTGCGACCTCCTCTCCTATCACTTAATTTGGCTAAGGATGAGGAAAAGAATAATTTGCTATCTAATGCTATCTTTTTCGAAGATATTGGTGTTTGGTTGGAGAATCCTAATGATCCCCTAAAGGGTTGCAATGCATGACAATTTAGTGTATTAGGGTGGATTAGGATTAAGTTCAATTTAGGGTATTCAAACAATTTGACACTAATCCAGTCATAATAAACAATCAATCACAACATAAATTTCAACATGAATTCAGATACACAAGCACATGCATAAACTATTTACAATCACAATCATATATAATCCTAAGTTTCCAACTCTAAAATAGTACTCTAATATGGTAAAGTAATAAACTCAACTTACTTAGAATTCTTGATCGCCCAATCACTTAATTGCAAGTTGGTTCGTCTCCAAGTATCCTATAATATAAATACGTCTTTTTAGTACTTATACTTTGATGATACATATTCTAAGTTATAATTTAACTCACTTCTCCATGTATACCTATTATTTACTAATTATTTACTCTACCTTAGCTCGAGGTCTAATTTTTAAATTAGATTCTAGTTTTGGTTCTACATTATCTGTAACTACGAGGAATCATAAATACGCTTAAATCCTAATGTGAAATTAATCACATTAAGCTTGAGGATTCCAATATCACACTAGAGCTTAGTTTAGTGTTCTAATATATTCGGTACACTCTAATCCTAATTGGGGTACCGGATTTACTCCCGATGTGAGGAAATCTTACATTTTTTATCCAATTACCTAAAATTAATTTTTATACTAGATTTATTATGTACTAATTTTGTTATTACATTATCCAAATTAACTTAGTATTTCCTATTTATTAAAATGCCAAATTCACATATTACTAAATTTCCCATAATTACTACATAATCCCCATATTAATTACAATTAATACTCCAAATGTCAGGATAATGTTTCCATATCAGATATTAACATCTTTAAACATCTAATTACCTTCTAAATCAGTAATTTATCATTTAATCACTTAATTAAGTCAAAATTACACATTTTTCTCATCATTTTAAGGCTAAAAAATTACTTAAAATTTTCAAAAATTAATTTTGAAAAAATGGCTTCATAGCACTATTCTATATCACTTAAAAATTCTATAAAAAAAAATTGAGCTCCAAACTACACTCTTAAACCTATTTATTTCTAATTCTAATTATGTTCGGTTTTGTCTAATTTCTTAAGAATCCTATATTTACAGACATGACTAAACTTAATCACTATTTTTTCTTAAATCTACATACAATAAAACCTCAAAATAAAAAATTTTCATAATTTTCTAGGCAAAATAAATAATTTTAATAAAATTTACAAAATTAGAGAAGATGTGAGACTTACCTAGTTCAATAGCTTTTTGGCCTCCAACATCGGTTCAAGTATATCGGTCAGTCTAGGCGGTGGGTTTAGAGTGAGGTAGTGGTGGTGGTTCAGTTTGGGGTGGTGGAGGTGTGGGGGTTCAGCCTTCTTGCTCCCTCTACATAGATTTAGAACAAATTTCTAAAACCCTAATTTTTTTTCTTTTAATTTCAGTGCTCTCAATTTTTCCCAATTGACCAAATGAGCTCTGTAAATTTTCTTGTTATTTATAAAGCCTTGTAGGAATTAATATGCATTAATTAAGACAACACAATGCTCAAATCTCTTCTAATTTACCTTTTGTGTTGCTTGTTTTTTATTGGTTAATTTTTGTTTCTTACTTCCTTTGTTGCTATGACTTGATCTGGTTCTTTCCCCCTTTCCTTGATTTTTTAAAATTTTTCCTTAATTTTTTTTATAATTTTCTTTAATTATTTAGTAAAGTTTTAGCTAATTTTAGGCAATTTAGGTAATTTTGCATATTTTTATCTACACATAAATACATATAGGGTACAAGTAAATATTTATAATTATTATTTATGTCATTCTATGATTTTTAGTATACATATAATTTATCTCTAATAATTTATTAGTTATTGATTGTACTTTTCGCCTTTTCGATAATTAATAAGTAATATACTTAAAATTTAAAAATGTTATAGCCTCTTATTTTATTACTTATTTTCTTAAATTCAAGTTTATGAGATCATTTTTACTAATATTTCTATTTATAATTTACAATTTAGGTTTGATCGGATCCTTTAATAGATCATCCTACACTTTGTGTACTAAGTTTGATCCTACGATCACTTGGCTTATTTTTAGGGCTTACAATTAAGGATGTCATACTTAAGTCTAAAGATAAACCTTAAAATGGTATGTGGCTTGAGCTCATCCATATCGGCTTAGATCTTAAGCATCTAGAATTTTTTGACATATTCATCTACAATTTAGCTTCTTTGCCTAAGTTCCTATAACCTTTCAAAAGTGTCCTATAGGTAGGACTAGAGGATCAATCATCCTCTTCATAACCTCTTCATCTCATCTTAATTTCTAATTGTACATCTCCTCTTGATGGCATTCAAGTTTTTCTATCACATGGGAGCATATCTAGAGAATTCAAGGGCAGCAAATCAAACCTTGACATTTACCACATATTGATAGCAATGGAAACCTTTTTTGACCTTCTCCTCCCTCTCCAAGTGTTCATCTACATCACCATTACCAATCAAGGTCGAAATTAAAACCTTGACATTGTCAAGTTTGCAAGAATGTCAAGGTCTACAAGGAGCTCATCTACCCCATTCTTCGACCTTACAATATTCCTCTTCATCCTCCATCTCTTCGTCCACTTCTTCAACATCATCCAAGATAAGTCTTTGTCTAGCAACTCTTCTTGCTCCCCCAACTCGTCCATCTCTGACTAGGTGGTTGGGCCAATCCATATGGGTTTCACCTGGATCACATATCTCATCGGCTCAAACATCATCTTAAGTAATTCTAATAGGCCTTCCATTTTGCCGCATAGCTGTTAATAGGCTTTCCATGAGATCGATGAGAAGCGACAAATCATGGGATTTGACTTCTTTTCCTACCTCAGCCTAATACTCTACTTTCATTATCTCTAATGACGTCTCTAACATTTGAGTCTAGCATCCTTAGTTTCCTTGCAAATAGCCACTTTACTACAACAAAACCACTTCTTCACCTAGTCAAAACTTCGTATACTTGAAAACATACTTCAAGACCGTCACATACGGCCCATCAACTACACTTAGTAACTCTAATCTTCTACTACCATACTTGTATTACCTTGACTCTCCAACAACTATATCTACAATAAAGTACACCACATATACTATTTTGGAGTTATCGAAACAAGTGATACTAGTGAACCTTATAAAACAATGCGCTAACCTACTACTCAACAAACCTAACATTGTCCCCTATATAGATAACCTTAAGACTACTGCTCAACACCTATAATTATTATACAAAACCCATCAACTAAAGAAACCACCACAATAACATCAATACAGTTAACTCTAACATAACTACTCATATACTCTATAGTAGTTACGGAAGAACACAACAACTACAGACAACATATACACAACTTCATTAAACCTTACATACTCACTCACCAAAACTGTATTCTGATACTAGTGAAGCTAATACATCTTAGGGTTTGGACACATAAGAGTGCACCAAAATAAATTGAAAACAAAGGGAAAACGCTAGCAAAACCCAAGCATAGTTAACTAGATATGATATTCCAACCGACCCATACAGTAGAACACATACACTTAATATGACATACAAGCAGGTATTAGGGTCACTTACTACTACTCTTTACTAAGGAGTAGATAAGAGTTAAGGAAATAGAGAGAAATGCTCTCAAAAAAAAGAGAATTCAATGCTCAAGTTATTGCCTACTACTTACAAATGAGGCCTTATATGCTTGTCCAATCAATGGTGACAATAAAAAGGATAGACGAAAAAGGCAAGTGACATAAGTAATTACGAAATATTCCTAGTATACATTCTAAAAAGGGTAAAATGGATAAATGAAAACAAGGAACCTATTAGGAAATTACTATGGGACCACAAGTCATGGACATGTGTCATTTGCTGATTGGAAACTTTAACAAAGGTAAAGAAGTCCTTATAGCATCAATGGAAGCTTAAGATCTCTACTAGCTTGACAACTAAGGTAAGTAGCTCGATAGCAAATTAGATAAGATACAAGTCAAATTACCCAACCTAACCTTCATCAGGTTAGGTAGGCGGAAAGATCAACTTAGCAATAGGCTTGCTTAGCATCTAGGCGTTTTGTTCAAAGGTTAGGTCATTTAGCTACCCAAAGTAAGCCATCTTGTTTTAAAATAAGTCATCAATTATCTTAGCCATGATCACAATATCACATTCAAATTAGATGAAGTGTAGTATACAAGTTAAATTAGCTAACTTGATCTAGATTAAGTCAGGCTGGTAAAAAGATTAGCCCAGTATTAGGCTTGCTTGGCATCTAGGCATTTTGTTCCAAGGTCAAGTCATTAGGCTACCTTAGGTTAGCCATCCTATTCTAAGATCACTTATCAATTATCTTAGCTGCGATAATTGTATGGTATTTAGGTTGGGTGAAGTGTAGTAAGCCCTAGGCATGGAGAGAATCTTCATCCTGAAGTAGTTCTTAAGCTAGGACACATCAGGTGAGACCTTATAATCCTCTGTCTCGGCATTTGGCTAGAAGTCAAGGATGTTGATTCCAATCATCACTTCTCAACTTTCCTTCCTATTTAATAGTGTACTTTCTCATGCTTGCATTTAGATTTATTCTAAACACCATAACCCTACGAATTTGGAATATGTTAGAATCTACACTCCCACTAATAAAGTCGTGTGGACATGTTAGCAAGCCATACATACTCCCTTGATTCTCGACAACCCTCCTCTATAAATAAACCCAAGCATTTCAATAGTAATCCACCTTGACTCTTTGTGTACTTAGATTCACTTTATGAGCTTTTAACACTCTTGCTTACTCTTCTCTCACATAAAGTACTAACTTAAGTATTGAAGTAGTTACGCCGGACAATACCCCGTCACCCCTCATTATGTTCTATTTTGCAAGCACACTACATACTTATACCAAGACCAATCATCTTACTCTACTAATTAAATCCTATTGATGACATTAGGTACTGTCTATGGGAATTCCAGACTCACTCAACCCTTACAAACACATCATATATACATTTCCCTTAGTTTATTCATCATTTCACAAACAATGAATCCTAATGACAACCAACTTCCAATTAAGCCCATACTTAAGTAACACCAAGTAAAGCAGCTTGATAAGATACTTGAAAAACTTATAGCGAAGAATGCCCAAATAGATGCCTGAAACAAGGAACTTCAAGCCAAAGTGGATGGGCTAAAATGGCATAGTAGGATGCCTTCCCTCACCAATACCTCGGATCCCCGAGCCAACTCGATCAACTAGCAAGAGAACATTAAGGCAAATTAACCATGCCCTATAGTATAAAATCAATAGGTATAGCCTGCAGTCACCTACAACCATACCCTTATTGGTAACAAATAGGTAATAGACACTTATAGGGGTGCTGCCCACTTTATGACTCACATAACTCACCTAGTCAATAATGGCAACGTTAATGAGCTCCATAAGATGGTAAAGAGGCTCTCTAAGAAGTAGGAGAGAAAAGCTATTAAAGGCACTAACCACATTACTAGAAACAAAACCCCCTTCATGATGGCATCTAGGACAAGGCCTTTCGTCCAAATTCTAAGCTCTATACCCTGGACCAATACAATAGAACTAGTAATCTAGATAACCACTTGCTTCACTTCTGCACCCTCATGACCCTCCATGGTCATGGGGATTCCATAATATGTAAGGCTATCTTAGGTACGTTGAGTAAGGCAACTCAAACATAGTTCAATTACTTGCCTAAAATTTCTATATCCTCTTTTGAATGAGCTTACTCGTCTTTTTAGTTTCCATTTTCAATCTAGTAAGACCCCATCCAAGGACATATCATCTTTATATCTAATCCACCAGAAGGAAGGGAAAACTCTATGCAAGTACGCAGCAAGCTTCAACAATGCCGTGATAAAGTTCCCTCGACATAATAAAGGAGAAGTAGATCATGCCACCTAACTTAGCATTAGGTCATTTGGGGACTTCTTAAGCTCAGTTTATAAGAGAAAACCCAAGACCTAGCCAAATTCTAGCAAAAAGCTCAAAAGTATTTGGAGTAAGAAGATAACATCCGTACTAGGCATAAAGCCAACTTAAAGAGCTCGAGAGGAAAGAAAGACAAGGAAAAGGAGTCTATTAAAGACTGCTTTGGTAGCAAACAACCATGTTACTCTGATGGATTGAACCCCAAAGATAAGAGAGCCTACCACTCACTTCAACATATACCTAGCAAACGCCCTTGAATTAACCCCTTATTCAAGTCTACATAGAAGTCTGTAGAAGGGGTTTGTTCTAAAAGTCCCTTAAGTTGAAGGGCAACCTTGGCAATGGGAACTTAGACAATTACTATCAGTTCCATGAGAACTATGGCTACACCATAAATGAGTGCCTTCAATTGAAGAATGCCATCAAGTATGCCATTTAAAGAGGCTTCTTTAGGGAATAAATAGTCGACACCAAGGATGGCATCAAAAGGGCTCCTTAAGGACAATGAATTGAAGATGCTCGAGATGAAGACAACAATGATGTTGTAATAATCGACCGCCTAATGGGGTCATAGATTTTATAGTTAGGGAGCCTCATCTAAAGAGCTTGCTAAGTTGTAACAACTCAATTAACGCTCTATTCAAGGTAATGGCAATAAGGGAGAAGAGGCAGAGGTGGGATATCGCTATCTCCTTCTTAGATGAAGATCTTAAGAGATCTAATTCCCCTCATTAGGATGCCCTTATAATAAGGGCAAGGATCTTAGATTTTGAGGTCCCAAAAATTGTAGTAGACATTAGCAACTCTAGTAACATCCTCTTTAAGCACACATACAATATGATGTGGAAGAAGTTACCAGTGTAGATGAAGTTGTACCACTATAACCTAATCAACTTTAATGGAGAGACCATCTAACCTAAGGGCATAATTACTTAGGACATGGAGCTTGGTGATGACGAAAATGTTGCCAAGCAACAGTAAAGCTCATGGTGGTAGACTACCTATCCTTCTACAATACAATCTTGGGATGACCGTGCCTCACTAGCTTTAAGGTCATTACGTCGTCCCTCAACTTGAAAGCCAAATTCCCAAGTCCAACTGAGGTAGGAATTTGTAGATGTAACTAGAATCTCTCAAGAGTGCTTTAAGTGAAGGTGGCCTAAGGTAATGGCATCTTCGCTTTGGAAATAGGGCTATAAGTGAAACTAGTTAAGAAAGGCGAGTCGGAGGAAGAAACAGAAGGGGTATAGATCGACACTAACCCTAACTAAAGCACCAAGGTTGGTCAACTCCTATGGTCTATTACAGATCAATTTGCTTGGATGTCATCAAGCATGCCTAGCATCTTAACTGACCTGGCAACCTATAACCTCAAAAATGATTAAAAGATCTGGCCTGTCAAGTAGAAGAAGAGGTACGTTGCTCTAGATTGGTAGGCTGCAATGGAAGAAGAAGTGTAGGAGCGTAGAAGCTACTGAAAGTAAGCTTTGACCAGAAAGAAAAGTATCCAACCTAGCTAACAAATGTTATGCTAATAAAAAAGAAAAAAGGGAAGTGGCAAATGTATATCGATTATATCGACCTCAATGATGTCTACCTAAAGGATTGCTTTCCCCTCTCGAGGATAGACCAGTTGGTAAACTCCACGTCGAACCATGCTTAGCTGAGCTTCATAGATGCCTTTTCGGGTTACAACTAGATTAAGATGGACCCAAAAGACGAAGTCCAAACCCCCTTCATCACGAACTTCAACACCTACTGCTATACCATAATGCCTTTCGACCTTAAAAACGTCAAGCAACGTACTGGCTAATAGTGACCATACTATTTTAACCTCATCTCAAGCACAACATGGAGGTATACGTGAGCGACATGATTGTCAAGAGTAAGCTGTGAGACAACCTTATGAAGGATTTGCAAGATGACTTTGATAGAATAGGAAAATACAACATGAAGCTAAACCCCCGAAAGTGCATTTTTGGGGTTGCCTCCAACAAATTCCTAAGCTTCATAGTTACTTAACACAAGATTGAAGTAAATCCTGAAAAGATCACTACCATAAAAGGCATGAAGCCCTCAACCACAATTAAGGAAGTTTAAAAGCTCACCAACATGAAAGACTCACCGAGTAGATTTTTCTCCAGAAGTACGGATCAATGCGTGGAGTTCTTCAAAATCTTAAAGAACTCCAAACATTTTGAATGGACTCCCCAACACCAGGCCGCTTTCCTAGAATTGAAAAACTTTTTGGAGCATTTGCCAATTCAACTATATTTAACTGTAAGATTGTTAAACATGCAATTCTAGATAAAATCACTAGAGGGTCTATAGATTTAAAAACTACGAATATATTTATAGTAGTTATTTAAAACTTGAGAAGAATTACATAGGAGGCTATTAATGTTTGGAGATAAGTCAAATAGGAGATCAATATTTTGAGAAGTTAAAATAAATTATTAATGTTTTATTAGGTAGTTATAATAAGAAATCGCTATTATAACAACATTAACATTGAGTGATGTGATAGTAATTTGCCATAAACCTTATATGCAGATTTGATGTAATGCTTACATGACATTTACATTTTTATTTAAATACCAATAAATAGAAAAAAAATATATATTAAAATTATAAAAAAAGTATATAAAAAATTAAAAAATAAAATAAATATTAACAAAAATTTATGATATAATTAAGTATTATAATTATATGAATATAATTTATTTTTCTCTACACAAATATATATATATATAGTCGGTTGGTTTAATTTTAGCAAACATAGATAGAGCCATTGTGGTTGAGCATTTTATGTTTAATTTTCAAGATCATCACAAAGAATCAAACGATGACACACTTTCTCTCCGTGACCTTCCACTCAACAGCATGAATGGTAAGCCCCGTAGATCCCGTCAAAAATCATCATCCGAGCCTAGCGACTTCTTTAAGTTCATTACCGAATGCACCTCTATGATGTGCTCCGCCAATGACATCATCCATCTCCTCCTGCTGATGCATTTATTAAACCAACACCAAATCATCGAGAAATTGCAATGAACAAACCTTCGCAAAGGCGGTCCGAATCATTGACTCGGCTAAGTAGCCGCCAGCCTTGGGGTGATTAGTTCTTTTTTTTTTTTTTTTGCTTTTTTCTTTTGATTTTTTATTTTCTTTTAAATTAATTATATTTTTATTTAGGAAAAATTAAATATATTTATATAAATATAATATTTAATTATATTATAAAGTTTTGTTGATAGATTTTTTTTTTCTAATTTTCAGATTTTTTTCTTATAATTTTAATTTTTTTTTATTTTTCTCTATATATTAGTATCTGAATATACACATGTAAATGACATATGAGTGCTATATCAAATCTATGTGGCAAGTATTTGTCACATTACTTGATGTTAACACCGTTATAATAGTAATCTCTTATTTTGACCAACTAATAAAACGTTAATTCCTTATTGTAACTTCTCAAAACATTAATCCCTTATTTGAACTTACCCTCAAATATTAATATCCTCCTACGTAATTCTCCACTTAAAGATTGAAAGACATGGTGAGATAAAATAATCGAGGAAGTTCTTTTCTCATAAAAGTTCTTAATAATATATAATCTAAGACGTATGGAAGGGGAACATACAAAGTTGAAACTAAACTTTTTTCATTATTTTCTTTGAAAATAGCAATGAATTAAAAAGAACCAAATATTTCAATTTATTTTAAATTATAGTTTAAATCGAAGTATATATTTTTTTTCTTTTAATCTTTGCCATAGAGCTAGAATCTAGATGATGGATATGAACATAAAATAAGGAATTAAGAGAGAGATATAGAAAGAAGAAAAAAAAATTGGAATAAGATAGGAAAGATGATTTAATGACGTATTAGTTGATGGTTTGTAAAAGTTTAATTGTATTTTCTTTATCTTTTAGCCTATTCACTCAAATATGTAGAATCGGTAAACTTGATTGAAAACGTAAATTTCTATTAAGTTTACATATAAATTCAGTTTAGAAACGTAAGTTTTTATATACAAATGATTTTGTACCTAAATTAACTTAAAAGGGCCTTCTAAAATCGTAAACTCATAATTATGCGAGTAAAGTAGCGATTTTGATAACTATGCCTGGCTATTAGCAACAAAGTGTTTTCATCTTTTTTGGCTAAAGCAGAAGGAAGAGAACATAGGCTCGTGTACTATATCAACTTCATCCTCCAAAGGCTCTAGTTCAAGTATTCTAAAGTAGAAAAGTTCACCTTGACTATAGTGATCTTAGCATAGCAGCTTCAACCATGCATTCAGGTGTACTAGATCATCGTGCTAACAAACTAGCCACTATGCACATTTCTATAAAAAGCCTAATGCATCTAGTCAAATGGTCAAGTGCGTACTAGAGCTTAGTGCATACAAAATCCAATACTAGCCACAAGCGGCCTATAAGGTGCAAGTTTTGGCCGACTTTATCATATCGTATACTAGACAGGGGGAGGCATCAACCAAAGATGATAAACTAGTTTTGACTCTCCATATCAATGGATCATCCACCTCCAGAGGAAGAGGTGTAGGATTGGTGCTCATCGGACCGCACAAGACAACAATATGCTATGCTCTCAAGTTTGATTCAGTACAAGCAACAATGAATCCAAATATGAGGCACTCATCATCAGTCTCAAGCTAGCCAAGGAGATTAGCACTAAGCACCTAGATGTTTTCTTGGACTTTATGCTTATTGTCCAATAAGTCTAAGGTAAATATGAGGCGAGGGACGACATTATGACAAGATATCTGGAGAAGGTAAAAAACCTCCTAGTTGAGTTCCCTTTATAGAATATCACAAAGATTCCTCAAATTGAAAACTCAACAACTGATTGGTTATTTAAGGTCGTCTCCATACTAATAAGAAGACCCTAAGTGAAGGACAAACTTGGATAGAGTTGAGGTCCTTGAGCTCAATGTGGCGCTAATAGAACTAAGTTAAATGGACTCTATCAAAGAGAACCTAGAGGAAGGCACCTTATCAACTGACAAGAAAGTGGCCAAGAAGTTAAAATACTATGCCACCAACTATACCTTAATTGATGGCATCCTATACAGAAGAAGGATCAACTTCTTTTAAGGTGCCTCCATCCTAGAGAAGGGCTACATGTCATGGAAGAACTATAAGCTAGCAGGTGTAGTAACCACATCCAGTCGCATGCCCTTTACATCTAAGCTCTCCAACTTAACTACTACTAGCCGACAATAAGGCAAGATACCTAAAAGTGTCCATAATGCCAAATGCATGTTCTAATCACTTATGCCTCCAACTCTAACCTTAAGCCTCAAACGAGCCCATAGCCCTAAGCCCAATGGGGCATTAACATCCGTAGTGCCTTCCCAAAAACACCTAGAGGACAGCAGTTCATCATAACGACCATTAACTACTTCACCAAGTAAGTCGAAGCTGAGGCTGTCACCAAGATCATGGAGAGAAACATAGAGTCCTTCGTCCACAACAACATCCTCTCCGGGTTTAGCGTTCCCTATGCCCTTATAATGGATAATGGGCGATAGTCTAACAACCTTAAGTTTAAGGATTTCTTTACCAAGCATCACATCACCCCTCATTTCACCTCAGCTCACACCCCAAGTCTAATGGCTAGGTGAAGGCAACCTACAAGATTATCCTTAACAATATTAACAAGACCGTCAACCGAACATTCTATGGGGATATGAGACTACCCACCTAACGTTTATAGTCGAAACTCTATTCCTCCTTGCCTTTAACCCCTCATTTCACCTTGGTGTACACCCCAAGTCCAATGGCTAGGTTAAGGTAACCTATAGGATTATCCTTAACAGTATTAAGAAGAACGTCAACCGAACATTCTATGGGGATACAAGACCACCCACCTAACGTATATAGTCGAAACTGCATTCTACCTTGCCTTTAGCTTGAAAGCCGTCCTAACCATTAAATTGGAACTTCCCAACATTAAGGCATAATCTTTTAGTGCCTTCATGAATGAATCCATTCAGCAAGCTAGCATGGATACCATAGAAGAGATTCAGGACCTTACTGCAGCTTAAGTGGCCACTTATCATCACAAGGCATCTAGATACTATGACAAGAAGGTCCAGCATAAAGAGTTTAAAGTGGGAGACTTAGTTTGCAGGAGACTTTAAGCAATTGGCTCACAAGAAGGATAAGGAAAACTAACCCCCAAAACCTAAGGAAAACTAGCCCCTAAATAACCCCATACACATGGAATTCTAGCAATTTGTGCCTATATTTTGATTAAATGATGTAAATATTGTTGTATTCTCCAAATTATTAATGAAATTTTGTTTCTCAAATTGTTGCGTATTTACCCTAATCTCCATCTTAATTTGTCCCAACCCATGTCAAGTGAACAAACCTATAAATGTTAAAGTCCTTGAAGGGACTCTTGACTAGTGCACCTCTTCAGGCATGGGCAAGTCAAAACACTATCGACCTGATACCACTGGGTAACCTCAACAAGATGAAATATCCCCCTACACAACTAAGGAATTCCCATAGTACTCGCTGGAACACCTCTAACTTAGCCCTTGAAATGACCTAAACTAGTAATGGCTAAACAGTCCTATCGAAAAGGTAACCATAACTCTTCCCTAAACAAAATGCCCCTAATACCAATAGTTAAATGATCCTACTGAAGAGTAACATAAACTCATCAACTAAGCACACCAAGTACTATAAGCCAAAAACACAAAAAGAAAAACAAAGCATAAATCAAAGAAAGTATGAAGTGAAAAAGTTTTCATTGAAAAAAGAGAAGATGCTGTCGAAATTCTCATTACTTTCAAAGTAGGTGCAAGATAAGAGACCAGCATATCAGCCAGTATTTACAAGATATCTATTTACAAACAAGAACAAAACAAGAAAGGAAAACTGGAAAACTCTTACTACTACTACTACTTGAGATTAGCCAGCTTTAGCAATTTTGAAAAGTCTAAAGAGCCAATCTACTTGGAGAACTAATCTACCGAAGTCTAGGGTAGAGGATCTCGAGTTGAAGGATAAGCAAGAGAAGTCCACTAGTACTAACCCTAGCTAATAAAAGGCTTTACCTGGTCTTCGTCTTACACATGACATTCCTCGGGGGTCTCGAGCCTAGTTTTTCACCCTCCCAATTCTTTTATAAAATTAAGTTTTCTTTAAACCAATCAATACTAAACCCTACCTATTTAATGCCGATCCTCAACTAGGGTTTAAAAAAAAAAAACCGTTTTTTCAATTTGAAAAGGAATTGGAGTTGCCACCTGACTAGAGTTAGAAAAAAGAGTTAAGTTATAACCAATTTAATAGATTAGTTATAACTCGGCTACCGATCTAACAATTAAAAAACTAATTTATAAAACGGTTTTTTTCTCTTAAATCAGAGATTTAGATCCGAGGGCTAATTTATTTAACCCTAAACGGGTATCACTTTTTAAATTCTTGAATTTAACTTTGCTTTCTAAATATACCCTTTTTAATTTCTAAAATAGCTAATTATGATACATATGACTAAATTAATTAATTTACATGAATATCTAAAAAGAGAAAAAAATGAAACTTCCATATTTTAAATCGCCCAGTACTTACGTATAGGTGCCTACTTACCTGCTATTCGAGATTAGACTTCCATAGTTCGTTTACCAAAAATATAGCAGGTTAATTAATTTTAAATTTTAAAAAATTGTCGGGTTTACATTTTTACCTATTTTGGTATATTTAAAGAAATTTCCTAAAGAGTCCTCAATTGGTGTGATTTTTGGAAATTCTAAAAATGCCCTAATTCATAAAATGATAAATTTCCTTTATTTATTTGAAATAATAGTTTTTTTTAAGTGATATGGTAACTTTATTGTTTTTATCATTATTTCATTTTAATTACTTATCTACTTACTTTTTATTGTTATTATTATTTTTTGTTTTTTTTAGTTGAAATATAAAAAATAAAAATAAAAATAAAATACTTCTTCTTTTCTTTCTTTTCTTTTTTTTTCTTTTTCATTTTTCATTTTTTCTTTTTCTTTTTCTTTTTTCGTTACAAATTACGACAAAAAAAAAAACAAAAGAAAATAAAGAAACAAAAAATAGAAAATCAAAATGACATGGGCCTAAACTAAAACAAGGTTAGACTAAAGGAGATGGAAGTGGGCACATGTCGAACATGGTAGGTCGATGGGTCTTAGTTCGGGTTGGAGCACCAACGGTTAGATTTGAAGCATGGGTCAAATGTGGGTGGCGGATTTCTAGGTCAAATTTGGGTCAAATCTCCTGGTTGGATGCACTAGTTCGAGTTAGCTCCTGAGCAATGATTGGAATGGTACATTGGAGGGTGTTTCAGCAACCAAAGCAAGTAGGAAAAGCTACTTTTGTGATTATTGGATTGAAGATAGTGGGTTTGCCCATGAGCCACTGCTTAGTGGTGGCGATTTGGTGGTCGTCGACGTTTGGGCAGTGAGATAGAGAGAAGATAGGGGTGGTCAAGAGAGTTATATATGTCTGTTTGTATGCAAGTATTTGTGGGTTGGTGTATGGAGGTGAGAGAGGGAGGACAATGGTATGATTGAAAGAGAGAGGGGGGTTAAGAGGGAGTGGTAGTATCCACAAGTGAGAGAGTGAAGGTATCATTGTATGTCATAGTTAGTAAGAGAAGGGATCGTAGTGGTCACTGGTTCGAAAGTGGATGTCGGTCAAAGGCCAAGAGAAATCCAACTTAGATGGTAGCAGTGGTGGGTTGGTCTAGATGGGGGAAGTAGGTCACGAGTTGGTTTGGTATAGGCTACGACACGTGGTGGAGAGAGATCCGAGAGTATTTAGAAGAGAGAAAGCCAAGAGAGAGATCTTTTTAAAGAGAGAGAGAGAGAGAGAGCCCAGTAAGTTTCGAGGGTGAGAGCAAAAACGAGGGTAGCCGTGTTGGTGTGTGCTAGAAGATAGTAGGTCGTGGGCTGTAGTAATCGAGAGAGAGGATTGGATCGTGTTGGTTGAAACTGGGGGGAGGTTAGAGAGAGAGAGAGAGAGAGAGAATCAAAGAAGAGATAAGTGAGAGGGGTTTAGAGAAAGAAAGGTTAGTAGAGAGAGAAACGCCAAGGGAGAGAGATGTGTCGAGAGAGAGGGGAGCCTGTTGTGTGATCTCTAAGTCCCCCTCCATATGTTAGTGTTTTTTTTTTTTTTTTTAAGGAAAACAATCTCTCCTTACCTTTTCGAATGTCCCTAAGTTTCTTTCTTTCTTTTTTTCTTGTGAATTGCCCCCTCTGACTTGCCAATTGAGAATCACACCCCCCCCCCCTAACAAATATTTCTTCTTCTTTTTTTTTTTGTTTCAAAATCTAATCCCCCCTTTCATGCTATATTGCCTCTCTTTTTTTTAATTACCCTTCTCTCACCGTACGTATGTTAATGGACTTTCTTTTTGTGTTTGTGTTTTCTTTATTTAAACGAGAAAATGAAGGGAAAAAAAAAGGAGGGGAGGAGAAAAAAGAAGAAATGAAAATTTGTTGTTTAAACAAATCACAAAACTCTACGTGTCAGTTTAAGACACGTGACCTAATGATAGTTTAACATGTGGCCATGTGTAGAGCTTAAAAAAAGATTAAAAAAAAAAAAACTACCTTCATGCATTTAATGAGTTTCAAACCTGTAATCTCTAGCTAAACCCAATGCCTTATCCATGCGTTTATCCATTATGTCGTTAGCCTATGCCTTATTCATATATGCAATTGAATTGCACATATAGACTAGGTCAGCCTAAGCTACATTCAAATCTAAACCCAAGTCTAATAGTCTTTTATTAAAAAATCTATTCAATTCAAACTAAAAAAAAAAAGAGATTATTTTCTAAGTCCCCTATTTTTTAACTTTTTTTCTATTTTTTTATGACTTTTCAAATTTTTTATATATTTTTCTATTTTTTGGTATTTTCCTAAACTTCATATTTTTGGGTTTTCTTATTTTTCTATTTTCTTGTATTTTTTCCTAAATCTCTTAATTTTGGGATTTTCGTTAATTTTCTATTTTTTCTCTAATTTAAGACCTTACAACTTATTCTTATGAGTGAAGAAGTGTCTTCTTAGGCAACCTCGGTAGCTGGAGCAATTGCCTCCTTCTTGGCCTTGGTTTCCCTTTCTTCTTTATGAGTTGGGACCATTCAAGAAGTCCAAGAAATCTATGTCCAGGTTAAGGTACTACTGAAGCACCATGTCCTAGATTCTTCAACCTAACTTTACCATAATGTCTTCACATTCTTCCTTCCACAACTCTGTCGTCAAGAAAGTGTCAATGATCTTTTGCATGGTAGATGAAAGAATGACATTACACTTCTCCAAGCTAGTAATTAGCTCTTTCATCTCACTAACCTCCTTCAAGAGGTCCTTTATCTACTCTCTAGCTTGCCCTTTTGGTTGGCTAAGGTCATAAAGAAGTACCTAGCAGAAGAACACTCATGCTCCTTCAAGGTTAGCTCAACTTGCATCATAGAGATAGATGTGCTGAGCTTACAATTGCGTTCATTGAGCTTGGACTTAGCCTGTTTCTCTTCCTTCAAGCACTTAGTCATCTTAGCCTTAGCCCTTTGCTCTTCTTCAAGTTACTTCCGTAACTCAACAACCTTCTTAGTAGCTTCCCTTCGAGCCTCCTTATGCTCCTACCTCTCCCTCTCCCTCTCCCTCTTCAACTTGGCCTCTAGCACTAATCTCTATAAAGTAACACATCAAAGACAATGGTTAGCTTTACGAAGTTTTTTATGATGACATTTAAAAGATATGTCCAACTCTCTACATTCCTTCCTCTTGCTAAACAAATCATCTCAAAGGCGCTTTACTCTTCGCAGACTAGTCGTAGTGCTCAAGCTACTGCAACATGAGACCATTATACTTTGTGAAGTTAAATTACAAATAGGTAGAAGATAAAAAACTCAAAACGTGTCATAAAGAAAAACAACTCAAGGAAATCACGACTTACTATCAAGCCCTATCTCGGTTTTCCTTAATTTAACTTATATTAAGCTTAGCTTATTCAATATAAGTTACTCAACATAAAATTAAAAAATTTTATTTTTAAATGTTTAAAAAAGTATTTTTAAAAATAACTTAGAGTCGTAAACCGGTTAAACTAGTAAAAAGTCAAGTTAGGATTTTTATATGGGAAAACCCCAATTTAGACACTAGCCTATAGATTTTTTAAAAAATCAATTTTTCATAAAATTTAACAAGAAATCTAAATTCGGAGGCTAACCTATTAAAACTAAGTCACCATATAAAAATTTAAAAGAAACTAACTAATGGGATTTTATTTTATAATTTTCTTTTAGAAAAGCTAAGCTATGTAAAAATGTAACTAAAATAAATTTTTTATGATTCTTTGTTACAAATTTTTTAAAAAAACACAAAAATAATTATATTTTTTATGGTTACTCCAAAGTTGTCTTTTTACCCACTAATTGAGATTAAACTAACATAGTTCTTTTTATAGAAAAAGATTTAGTGGATTAATTTAAAAAGAAAAAAGAAATTAAGCCAGATTTATGTTAGTTATCAAATTATTTTAAAAAAAAAAAACCTAAAAAGATCTAACTTCACGAATCTATTAAAAAAAAACTCTAATTAACTAAATCTTTTGAAAACTCTAATTAAGATTTTCATTTTAAAAAACTACTACATACTAAAAATGAATTTTTTCTAAATCTTAAATGCATGATATACTAAGATACGATCTAAATACATATCTTCTCTAAAGATATTAATCTCAATGAAAAGATATACAACTTTTTTATAAAAAGAAATGAAATTTTGGGTAAAAAACACAATTTAACTAAAAAAAATAAAATTTATCAAAAAATTACAATTTATCTAAAAAATTGCAAAACTGAATGACATATAGTTTATATTAAAATTTATTTAAAAAAACCTATACTAAAAAACAAGTTAGAAAAATAAAGTGATTAATTAATTAAATAAATAAATAACAAAAATAATTTACTCAATTACCTAAGCGGGTCGAATTGTGTGCATGATTGGATGTATAGCATAGTATGGCATGATTGGACGTAAAATGATGTATAAGTTGCTATTCATAGACTAGACAATGTATGTGTAGGACATGTGCTGTGCTCGGCGTAATCGGACGTGCAACGATGTGGATAGTACAACATGTATATGTGTTAATCGGAGTATGGAGTCTATTGTGTATGTAGGATCACGTACAGTGCAATGTAAAGTGCCGTCATGAAAACTAGACATATGGCATGATGTGTTATTGATAGTGAATTAGTCATGTGTATGTACTATGTAAATGTGGACAGTGGATCAAGCATCTGATTAGTAGCTGGTCTATGTGTGAATGCAAGGTGAATTGTGTTTGGGTGTTACTATGGCATGAAGTTTGCGTGAGCTAACGATTTTGAATTGGAGTGAATAATGTAAGAGATGTGTGGAGTTTATGAGTAAAAAAAAACTTAAAATTTTTATAGTCGAAATCTACTATTTATAAGCCATACACTTAAATCTTTTAGATCTTTTGGACATAGATTTAATCTTAACAAACTTAGTATTGATAAGATATAATGATTTAATCTAGTTTTTAGAAACCCTACACTTATTTGGGCTTTCTATTTTAGGCTCGATTCAGCCTATCTTAATTTAACCCAAAATTTATGCTAATCCATTTAATAATTTCTAAGTTTATTTAACCCAAAATAAATTAGATAAAAAACCACTTTATATTGGGTTGAATTGAAAGGTAATTTAATGAAGTCTAACTATTCAAGACTCGGAATTTATTAAATTGAATGTAGATCTTTAACCATTGTCCAATCTGACCTTAAATGACTGACTTGACTTAACTCGACTTAACACTGTTGTTATTTTATTTTTTTTCTTTTTATTATCTCAATTTTCGTTTTTTTTTTTTATTTTCAAATCTAGCCCAATAAGAAAAGAATCCTAATGGTAGCAAAAATGAGATATCTATAGCTACTCTTCTTTGTAGTGAAATTTAATTAAAACTTCATTATAAAGACAAAAGAAATACCCATTTTTGCCGAATCCTATCTTGAATTAACAGAATGAAGATTACTAACTTAAATGGTCAATTGAACTATGTCTCGTTTTGAATAAGGATACCGACTTAAAAGGTTGATACAAAGAATAGACTACCCGCCTTAAAAGGACAAGGCAAGGCAAAGCAATAGGAG
This sequence comes from Lumnitzera racemosa, assembly GCA_024138005.1. NCBI lineage: Eukaryota > Viridiplantae > Streptophyta > Magnoliopsida > Myrtales > Combretaceae > Lumnitzera > Lumnitzera racemosa. Next base: position 24,204,548 of record JAMXBC010000004.1, on the reverse strand, counting down.
GGCCATCTTGAAAAGACGGAGTAAAGGAATAGGAGCCTATCTTGTGAAGATAGTGCAAAAAAATTAAGGGGCCTATCTTGAAAAGATAAGGGAAAAGATTGAGGTAACTATATTGAAAGGATAAGGCAAAGGAATAGGAGGGCCATCTTGAAAGGATAAGGTAAAGAAATAGGGGACCCATCTTGAAAAGACGGGGTAAAAGATTAGGGTGCTTACCTTGAAAAAATAAAGCAAAAGATTAGGGAGCCTATCTTGAAAGGATAAAGCAAAAGATTGGGAAGCTTGTCTTGAAAGGATAGGGCAAAAAACTAGGGTCTCTATCTTAAAATGATAGAGCAAAGGAATAGGGAGGCCTATCTTGAAAGGATAGGGTAAAGGAATAGGGGGCCCATCTTAAAAGGATGGGGTAAAGGAATAGGAGGCCCGTCTTGAAAAGATAGAGCAAAGGAATAGAAGAGCCTATCTTGAAAGGATAAGGCAAAAAAATAAAATAAAATTAGGGGGGTCTATCTTGAAAAGATACGGTAAAAGATTAGGGTGTTTATTTTGAAAGGATAAGCAAATGACTAAGGAGCCTATCTTAGAAAGATAGGGCAAAAGATTAGGGAGCCTATCTTGAAAGGATAGAGCAAAAGATTAAGGTGTCTATCTTGAAAGGATAAAGCAAAAACAAATCAGGCTACTTTTCTTAAAAGAATAGGGCAAAAGATCAAAAGGCCTATCTTGAAAGAATAAAGAAAAAGATGAGGATGCCTATCTTAAAAGGATAGGGCAAAAAATTTAGGTGCCTATCTTGAAAGGATAAGACAAATGATTAAGGTACCTATCTTGAAAGGATATGACAAAAATTTAAAGAGGCATATCTTAAAAGAATAGGGCAAAGGAGCAAGGGACCCATCTTTAAAAAACAGGGCAAAAGGATAAGATTAGGCACTATGCCAAAAAATTGATGTTTTTAAAAGAAAAATTAACTTCTCGAAAAAATAGATCTTTCAAAGATGAAAACTTAACAAAAGGGTTTGAAGGCATGGCTAATTGTTTTTTTGACCCCTGGACAATTAATGTTCCTTAATGTAGGATGACAAAAGTTCTTATAGGGAAACTTTCTAAATTTTAAACACGAGATAACTAAAGTTCCCAAAATTTCTAACATGGTCTAAGCTCTTGACATGGTGACAAAGGTTCATGAATAATCTTTTCATAGGATGGTCGAAGCTCCTAAATAGTCTTACACCATAAGATAATCAAAGTTCCTAATCTAAGGATGACTAAGGTTTCTGAACAATAAGATGATCAAAGTTCCGAAAGGATCACTAAGGTTCAAGAAATTTCCTTGAGGGATTATTGAGTTCCTAACTCGAGGGTGACCAAAGTTCACATTGCAAGTTCTCAAATTTTTGTTTTTTAACACTGGTGCTTTTTTATTTAAAAAAAAAAACTATTCATTTTTTTCTTGCTAACATATAACGAAATTATACCGACTCTGAAGATTACAGATAAGCAATATGCTCATTATTTTAGCTCATTGGCCATTCATTCTTCATCTTTAATTGCTTGCTCGCTATGTTGATGGGAACAAGAAAACTTCAACTGAACACCTTATTCTTCTTGTTATAAGGAATTCCATTTTGATTTCTGGGTGAAGTACTTCTCCGACCCTTAGGGCATGCTTGACTTTTGTATCCATAAGTTTCATACTAGAAAAATATCCTAATTATTTAAATTGTTTAGTCAAAGAGGACTTCTTCATACTCTCAAATGGTTTGTTTTCACTCTCAACTACAATTCCAAAAATTGTGGTCAGTCTTGTACGTAGTACACTTTGATTGATCCAATAGGTCTTTTTCCTCAAGGTTATAACACAAGCTTTTGGTCATTAGATCAAACAAACGGGAAATGTTGATGTGGTAGCCAATTTTTGAGAAAGAATTAATATCTCAACCCAGGTCTACAAGTCAAGAACCTTAAAGGGAAATGCTAAAATAGGCTTGCCCCAGTTTCATGAGTAATGATTGCTTAAGATAAATCAAATTCTTCAGTTAAAAGAGTTTCATTAGGGGTAGTATAGTAGGTAGAACCATTGAATTAAAGTTTCATTCATTTAGGCTCGAAATCTCTTACTTAGGTTTGTACTTTGATGGAGCTTCTTTAACATACTAGTTCGAATGAGCAATGTCCAGCGAGTCTAGAAATCTACCTCCTTGGGTAGCTCTACCACAAAAAAGTCATCCTTCTAATACTTCGCTGATGAGTCCAAGCCATAGAATAGCTTCTTCTAAGGGTGGTTTTGGATGTATACCCATCCTCCCAACCCCTTCCATAAATAATAAGAATCAAATAATTATGGTGCGGCCTATACCACCAAATATTCATAGAAGGCTTGGAATGCCCTTAAGATGATATACCAATTGGGAGGAATCTGAGTAGAGTAGCACTTGTGAAAATCAAAGAGCTTCTTTTCAAATTCAGTAAAAAGGAGGCACATCCCAAACTTAAAGAATTTCTCATAAACTGTGAAGCGCCTCCCTAACAGTATGTCTACCCTTTCATCAAGCCTAGGCACTTGCAACATTATACTAGACAAGCTCCCCTTCATAAAGTTACTCAAGCAATAATTTACGGTAAATGGTTTGTAGTTGTTCACCCAACCATTCAGTCCCAAATCACTTATCGGCCTCTTGAACAAATCAATAACCTCTTCAACCCCATCATAAGGGTACACGTCGCGAGGCATGGAGCTAATAAGCTCTACCCTATTTATCTCCACTTCCAAAGATTCCTCTTCCACTTGTGCCAGTACAGATGAGACTTCTTCAACCACCATTGTAGGGGATGATAGGAATCAAGCTACCAGACCTTTAAGTAAAGCCTGAGTGCAAGGACTTGAAAGATTAGCGAAGTGTTTTCTACTGTTCCAATCAACTCTTATCAAGGCAACCCAATCCTTTCTACCAACCTACTCCTTATGCCAAGCCAAGTAAATACACATCTCTCGGTAGTCAAGTGTCGACTCAACACATGCTCTACTGATAGCCCGATCCCCCACATATCTACTCAACCATGACCAAGTTGAGCTCCAACTTAGAAGTATTGGTTCTAAGAACGCCAACACTCATCCCCATACACGTCTTCTTAGGAAGACTTTAGGTCTGCTCGATACTACTACTCAGCCCTCTACTCAGCAAGTTACAAAGTTGATCACATAGATTGTCTTTTCTACCAAAAAGTCACCCATCCATAAGAAGCCACTTATCCGAGTAATCATATGAAAGAATCATTCGTACCAAACAATGCCTTGCTTAATTTTATTTTATCCCCTTTTCCTAAATTCTTTCTACATTATTTCTTTAGGACTTTACCCTTTTTAATCATTTCCATTTATAGTTGTTGCCACCCTAATATTTCGAATACAAATACCTATTGTAAAGATAGTCGTATCATCTTGCATCTCTAAATATTGAATATTCTCTTTCTTGTAAACATTGCTTACAGCTTGCATACTTACTTCACTTTTATCCTAACCTTTAAGCAAGACTAGGTGACAAGTACCCTCATTAGATTAGCTTGTATGTCATATCAAGTTGACCCGTAAATCCTCGGAAGTTACCTAGTGCTTCATATCCTTGGAGCTATTCAAGGGTTTACTTGTCTTACTTTCATTGTTGTTCGTGCATTCACCATTTGTCTTCAAGCTTTCTGTAAGCTTAGACCGACCCCGATACCGTCACCTTTATCAACTCTCGTCACAGCATATCATCTTAGTATCAAAGTAAAGGCTTCGTTTAGGTAAGTTGTGTTTAAATTTTCTAATGAGTAGCAACTGTATAGTAGTGTATTATAGTGCGTAGAAGTTAACTATAAGTGTTTGAGCAAGTAGGATTAGTAAATAATTATAATTCTATGCTTCATTTTACTTAATTTCGAGTATACAAAAACAAAGCAAGTTTTCGACTAGATTTATTCTTCTTCGAAGGCTTTCGCTGTATTGATAGCTAGCATGAATTTTCATATGAAGGAAGGTGTATGTGGTTTGTTTTAGTTAAGAAGGCAATTTCTATTGTTTTTAAGGATTCTAAGTTTGTTTATTAAGTTTTGTTGAAAGAATGATGGATCTTAATGTTAACGCCGATATTGGAGAAGACAATAGTGGTGTTGTCCACCACGGTTGACAACCCTAAGGCACCTCCAAAAGTACAGAATAACGACTTGATGAGTTATCTAATCTCATAGCCAATTTGACTTGAGCTATTCATGTAATGGCTTATTAACTTAATAAGGCCGTGCAGAACACTTCACAAGTTGCTCAACTTACTAGAAGACAAATCCTACCTTGACAAGTTGAAGGTAGAGAGTAAGAAGACGAGTCCAAAGAAGGATTGATTTGAGTGACATGGATGATGAAGAAGAAGAAAAGTATATTAAGGAGGAAGAGTGAACTCGAGCACCTCGAGTTACCAATCATGTAAAGCTTCAAATTACAAGCTTCAATGGTTCTAGGGATGCAAACAACTATCTGGATTGGGAGGAAAAGGTTGAGCATGTCTTTAACTATTATCAATATGAAGATTGACAAAAGGTAAAGGTTGTTGCAGTAAAATGCTCTAGGTTTGCTGCATTATGGTGAAAGAACTTCTAGGCCATGAGGAGGTGAGAAGGATACAAGGAGGTCAATACCTGGCTAGAGATGAAAAGAATTCTCATAAATAAGTTCGTACCAAATACCTACCTATAAGATCCTATTGCTAGGCTTTAGGAGCAACAACAAGGGAGCCAAATAGTTGATGAGTATGTTTAGGAGTTCCAAATACTCATGATTCATTGTGAAGTAGAAGAACCATCAGCAAAAACAATATCTAGGTTTATTACTGGATTAAGAAAAGACATCTAAGATATTGTCAAACTTCATCAGTTCACCACATTGGATGAAGCTATAAGAATAATGCAACGAGTGGAGAGGTAAAGAATGAGCAAAACACCAACCTGACCCCTAATTAGCCGACCAGGTCAATCAAACTAACCTGCTTAAGGAAATTACCAAATTTAACAGAGATTCAAGCCTACTAAAAGGATAGCTATCTAAGCTGAACAGAAAGGCCGACCAACTAATGGGACGTACCATCGAGAACTTTGAGCAGGGATAAGGATTTAGGAGAAAGACAAGCCAAATCAAGTGTTTCAAATACTAAGGGTTTGGATACATGGCTACTTAGTGTTCGAATCGATGAACTATGATTATCAAAGGAGATGTCCTTAAGCTCAAAGTAGATAGTACTGATGAAGAACTCGAGGAGAAGGTTGTTCCTAAGAAGGAAACAACTCAAGGTGATGAACTGGTTGAGGAAGATGTGTTTGTTAAGGACTTGGATAAGCTAACTTTAATTGTCCAATGTATGATGACTATAGAACCATCTACTAATGAGGAGTAAAGAGAGAACTTATTCCATTTTACTTAAAAGGTAAATGAGCAAGTTTGTGCGCTCATAGTAAATAGTAAGAGTTATACCAACATGGCATTTGCTAACCTGATTAAGAAACTTGAGTTGCTAACGATCACACATCCAAAGCCGTACAAGTTGTACTAGCTGAATGAGAAGGGAACGCTACATGTCACTCAACAAGTATTGCTATTGATCTCTATTAGAAATTATTCTAAGTGAATTCTCTATGACATGCTACCCATGTGTACATCTCATGTGCTGCTATGCAGACCTTGGCTTTCCGACAAGAGGGTTATGCATGATAGGTTCAAGAACACCTATGTATTTGAGAAAGATGGGCGAAAAATTACTTTAAATCCTATGACACCGAGTTAAGTTAACAAACTACAAGCTAAACTACATCAAAGATCCAAGAAAACTTTGGTTATGAGTTGAGTTGAGTTACAAGAGGCTATTAAGGTTGACATGCCAACTTTCATGTTGGTCAAGTGACTAATAAAGTTGAAGGAGCAAATTAAGCTACCCCTTAAGGTAAAAGAGCTACTAGATGAATGTGCCGACTTGTTTCTCAAACAATTACCTAAAAGACTATCCCCTTCTGAGGTATTGAACCTTATATTGACTTGATACCCGATGCTACCTTGCTGAATAAACTAGCTTATTAGATGAACCCTAAACAAGCTGCGAAGCTCCAAAGACAAGTCAATGAACTACTTAAGAAAAGATATGTAAAGGAGAGTCTTAGCCCCTATGCTATGCTAACACTCCTTATACCTAGCATATGTGCATTGATAGCAAAGCCGTGAACAAGATCACAATTAAGTACTAGTATCCTGTCCCCAAGTTAGATTAACTAAATGGAGCTAGGATCTTTAGTAAAATTGATTTTAAGTATGGCTACCATCAGATTCGAATGAGGTCAAGAGACGAGTGGAAGACTACATTCAAAACTCGGCATGGACTCTATAAGTGAATGGTAATGCCCTTTCGTCTATCAAATGCCCTGAGCACTTTCATATGACTAATGAACCATGTGCTGGAAACTTAATCAAGGAGTATATCATAGTGTACTTTGATGACATCTTTATGTATAATGTTGACCCCCCAAGTCACTATGAACATCTCCGTGTCGTACTTGATGTACTTCAAGCTAAAAGGTTATTTATCAATTTAAAAAAGTGTTGTTTCTGTCAAGAGAAACTGGTATTTTTGGGTTATGTAGTTGGTAGAGGAGATTTACGAGTCAATGATAAGAAGATCTGAGCTATTGTCAAGTGGTCAACTCTAACCACTTATGCTGAGGTGAGAAGTTTCTATAGATTGGCATCCTTTTATCGAAGATTCATTAGGAACTTTACTACCATTGTTGTACTCGTTACTAAGTTGATGAAGAAGAATATTAAGTTCAAGTGGGGAGAAAGATAGGAGAGAAGTTTTGTTGAAGTAAAGGCCAGACTAACTTCTATACCAGTATTAGCTTTACCTAACTTTGAGAGGATTTTTAAGCTAAAATGTAACATGTCAGGCATTAAAATAGGTGCCATCTTGATGTAGAAAGGCTGGCCAATTGGCTACCATAGTGAAAAGCCCTAAGGACCTTAATTGAACTACTCAGTATACGACAAAGAACTCATAGCCCTTATCCGAGTGCTCCAAGTATGGCAGCACTATCTATTGCTATGAGAGTTTGTCATCTATACAAATCATGAATCTTTAAAGTATCTCAAAAGTCAAACCAAGCTATCAAAGCAACAAGCACAATGGGTTGAATTCTTAGAAGGATTCAGCTTTGTGATGAAGTATAAAAAATGTAAGAACAATGTAGTTGCCAATGCTTTGTTGAGAAAACATATTCTCATAACCGAATTGCAGACTAAATTGCTGGGGTTTACAAGCATCATAGAGCATTATCCTAAGGAACCCATTTTAGTCCTATATTTGGACAATGCACCAACAGAAGAACAATGGAAAAGTATTGTGTGGAGGATTGCTATCTATTTTGAGGTGGCAAATTGGGTGTTATGGTAAGAGAAGCCCATAATAGAGGACTCTCCAGCCATTTTGGAGAGAAAAGAACATAAGAATTGTTGAGTTGATGGTTCTTTTGACCAAAAATGATACAAGACGTGCACTAAGTTATTAAGAGTTATGCTACTTGCAAGAAGGCCAAATATAGAGCTGAATAAAAGAAAGCAATGCCTTTACCTATCCCAACCCGACCTTAGACTAAGTTAAGCATGGACTTTGTTCTCAGATTACTAAGAACTACTCGAGGCAAAGATTTTGTGATGATCGTCGTAGATAGATTTAGTAAAATGGCACACTTTATGCCGTAATCTAAACTAGCAATGCTTCTGCTATTGCTTTTCTCTTTTTATAGAAAATTGTTCAATCATACGACATGTCAAGAAGTGTAGTATCGTACAAAGATCCAATGTTTCTAAGCCATTTCTAAAGGATTCTTTGGCATCATATGGGGACTAAACTATCGTTCAACACTTCTTGCCACCCCTAAACCAATGACTAAATAGAGGTAGTTAATCATAATTTAGGATCACTAGTACGAGATGTAATGGGGAAGAACTTAGCCGATTGGGATGTTTGTTTGCCTATAGTGAAATTTGCTTACAACCGTACTGTACATGACGCCACCAAGTGAACATCCTTTGAAGTCATCTATGGCTTCAATTAAGAGCTATCCCTTAACGACACCCTTATGCTCATGTCAAAATAAGAAGACTATGACACAAGAGCTCAAGCATAGTATCTACAACAGATCTATGAGAAAGTTACTCAACATATATTCTATGCTACCAAAAAATGCTAGAAAGCAGAAAAGGAAGTCAATCAGTACATTTTCAACTCGAAGATTTGGTGTGGCTGTACTTGAGCAAAGAGAAGTTCCCGAACAAGAGAGAGAATAAGTTGTCCACCTAAGTCGAAGGTCCCTTTAGAATACTCCAAAATATTAATGACAATGGCTATTAACTAGAATTACCCAATGATTATTGGGTATCTGACACCTTCAATATTGTTGACCTCAGCTCTAATTAACTTAATGAATGATTAAGCCAAGACCAATAAGATTTGATCCCAAATCTAGAATAACCTAGAGGGGATGATAGGAATCAAGTGATTGAACCTTTAACTAAAGTCTAAGCAAGGGAACTTAAAGGACTAGCAAAGTTGTATCTATTATTCTAACCAACTCCTACCGAGGTCGAGCTAATCCTCGCTACTGACAAACTCCTTATGCAAAGCCGAATAACTACACATCTCTCAGTAGTTGAGTACTAACTCGATGCATGCTCTACTGATAACCCGATCCCTTACATGTCTGCTTAGCCATGACTGAGCTAAACTTTAACTCAGAAGTGTTGGTGCCGAGAACCCCAGCACTCATCCGCATACACATCTTCTCGAAAGGACTCCAAGTCTACTCATCACCTGTACTTGGCAAGTCACCAAGTTGAATATACAAATTGTCTTTTCTACTAGAAAGTTACGATCCATAAGGAGCCACGTGTTCAAGCAATTGTATGAAAGAATCTTTTGTACCAAATGATGCCCTACTTAATTTTCTTTTATCCCCTTTTCCCAAATTCTTTGTACATTATTTCTCTAAGACTTTACCCTTTTTAGTCATTTACATTTATAGTTGTTGCCCTAATATTTCAATTGTAAATACCTATTGTAAAGATAGCTGCATCATCTTACATATCTAAATATTGAATATTTTCCTTCCTGTAAACATTGCTCACAGCTTGTTTATTTACTTCACTCTTATCCTAACTCTTAAGTAAGGTTACATGTCGAGTACCCTCATTGGATTAGCTCATGTTACTTTCATTATTGTTCAAGCATTCAACACTTATCTTCAAGATTTCTGCAAGATTGAACCTACCCCGATACCGCCGCCTTTGTCAGCTCCCAGGGTAGCATATCAAGGGGAGTGGCATCCCTAGTTGCTTCAGGATTAGAGGACATTAATCTATATTTGGTTAAGTTTGACTTACCAGAATCCACCATTATTCTTATTGATTAAAGAAAGTTAGAGAAATTGAAAGAATCAATTGAAAAAAGTAAAAGAAATGAGAGAAGTTTACAAAAGAAGTTTGAAGTACAAAATGAATGCAAAATGCGTAAAGTGTAAAAACAATTAACCCAATAGATATTTATAAGCCTCAAGTATAAGGAAAAGCATTGAAGATTATCGAGATCTGAAGAGGTGTAGTTCCCTCAAGACGCTACAACATTTACATTTGGCTATAATTTGAATTAGGCAACCAAGATCAATGCGACAAAGCAACTAAAACCACATGCATAACTACACAAACATAATAGCTATCTTGTCACATTAAATGTACCTTAAAAATGTACACCAAGTCTAGAACTCGAAAGGAGTAACTCCTTCAAGAAGCTTTGCTAATGTCCCTAAGCTCCTTTACCTACCGAAGCATCTCTTCAATAGAATAGTTCGAAAAGTGATTATGCCCAATACAGAAGGGTTGAATTAGTCTAACCCTATCAACATGAGTTTAGCCTTAACAAATGCAACCATATGGTATCTCCCCAAACAAACTCCTCAGCCCAATACACCCCTTTATTTCTAAAGGTCAATCTTTCAAATCTTAACCTTGGCATCTAGTCCCCTCAGTATTCATCTCGGCCAAGGTATGACCAGCTTAGCTGGGTCCATAAGGTACCTTTTCCTAATCAGACTCCATTCCTAATACATCGACCCCTTCCTTGGCTAATGCCAGGATGGTTCCCTATGACGACAGATCAATTATCCAGCACATTAGGCCTCTTCAAGTCCAATTCAACCACATGCTTAAGGAACCCATCCAATTACTCATTCTCTTTACTACCTTATCAATAATGAGACTATGGCTAGGGTAGGGGAAGGGAGAAGGGAGAAGGGAGAACAAGGTGTCAAGTATTGATAAGGTATTTTAGATATGAGTCCTTGAGGCCTATGCCCACTTACTTAGGTGATGGGCTAAACTAATTTGGCTCATGGCTGGCTTGATCCATTAACTCTCAACTAGTCATCCTACTAATCGACCTCTCTAAAGGATCTCTAAATGAGTCAACTCCTCATTCGGATGACTTGTTCGACCTCGGTATAGTCACAATTGCTATTGAATAAGTAGATAAGCCTTGGAGACCCAGTCAAACATCGAGACCCTACAAATCTCAAGCACATCAAACTCCACACTCCTACTACCAAGTCGTGCAGACGTATCAATATGTCACAAGTGCTCTCTTGATTCTAGTCGACCCTTCTCTATAAATAAGCCTAAGCATTCCAATAGTAAGCCATTTTGACTCTTTGTACACTTAATTCTCTTTGTAAGCTTTTTACACTCTTACTTACTCTACCCTTAAACAAAGTACTAACTTAAGTACTGAAGTGGCTATGCTAAACCACACCCTGGTGCCCCTCACTGTATTTTGTTTTACAAGCCTACTACATACTTGCACAAAGCCTAACTTCTTACCTAACCAGCCAAATCCGACTAACGATAGTTTCCATTACTGATGATAGTCTCCATATCCCTTGTTGTACTAAGCAATATATGATTCCACTTAGGGTTTTCCACTACTAAGATAAACAGGTAAGGGGACATTATGTCTCCTTATCTTAATCCCATACTTAAGGTAAACAGTTCAAGCATTGTCCCATTTAGGATCACCCTATATTTTACTATTGCTAAGTAGGATAACCTAATGAAGTCCTACTTTATCCTATCATATGCTTTTTCTAGTCTAATTTAATCATCATCTACATTCTCCTTCCTTCCTTCCATACTAAAGAGTAGAATAGTTCTTGGAACACTATAACAATATCCTTTGTAGCCTTTCCTAGAATAAAACTAAAATGTTGTAAGCTAATCAGGTTGTTTAGGAAGGTTTGTTCACAAAGGTTTTACTAATGATTTTGTAAAGTGTAGTATAGAGACTTATGGATCTACAGTCCTTCATTTTGTTTGTTACTATCAACTTTAGTTTAGTTCATCTGGGACTATACCTTCTTCTATCACCTTCTTGACAATTTGACATACTGCCTCTCCTACCATGTCCTAGCATTCCTTGAAGAAGTTGGCATGTAACCCATCAATTTATGGAGCTTTATGGTTACTAATGCTCCATAGGGATTTCTTTATTTCCTCATTTGTGACTTCTTTCCCAAAGACTCTCTTTTGTTTCCACATTTAGGCCTCCTACTCACCTTACCCATTCTATTGATTCATATCTACTCCATATTTTTCCTAATCTGAATCACTTAGAATAGTAGTTGTCTATTATTCTCTCTAGCCCTTCTTAGTTAATAGTCCAATTTCTTACCTCATCAAATAATCCAATAATTCAAGATTTAAATCTCCTCGAAAGGTTGCTTATATGGAAGAATCTCACATTTCTCTCACCCTCCAATAGCCAATTCACTGTTGCTTTAGCTACCCAAGGCTTCTCTTCTTGTTTGAGGGTGCTTTCTAATTCCTTCTCTAGGAACTGCTCTTTACAAATCACCTCCTTATTTGGGTTACTTGCTATCTCAATTTAGACTTTCTGAATTTATTTCTTAATAGCCTTCTTTTTCATATATATTAGCACAAAGACTTTCGTGTTCCATTTCCTTAGATTTTTTGTTAGGTCCTTCGTATCTTTTAGGAACTTAATTGGCATATACTTCTAAACTTCTTTTATGAAGGGTTTCAAATCTAGGTGAACCAACCACATGGGTTGGAAATGAAATGAAAGTGTTGTTTGTCTTTAAGGCCTCCCATGGTGCTTAGCCAAGAGTTTAGTAGAAGAAGACAATGGTCAGATTTTGAGTGGGCTAAGTGGAAAACTTTAGTTTCTAGATATGACTATCTCCACTCACAATTTGCTAGGCTCTATCTATCATAATCTTTACTAGGTTTCCTAAGTCTTTTTTTTTTTTTGTTTAGACCAAGCAAATCTTTGTCTTACAAAGCCTAAATCACCCATACCATAGAAATTCATACATTCTTGATAACATTTAGCTCTATGTTTGTAGTTACAGGCCACTAATGGTCCTTGTTAACTCTTTCAACTCTTTCTATAGAAGACACCTAATACTAAAATTGGGTTTTGCATAAATTGTAGGTAGATTCTAAGTGTAAATATACCTATAGAGACTTCCATTAACACTTATTATCGAGATATTTGTCTCTCTACAATCCTTACATCAGCAAAATTCCACATCACTACTATTCCTCCACTATGGTCCTAGTTATTATCACAATTTACAAACTATGGTCCCAGTTGTACATCTAATTGGCTAGCTCCCCTTTGGTTCAACTAGGTCCTAGTTATTATCACAATTTACAGACTATGGTCCCTTATTAATCTTTTTATAGCATTCCTTCTCAAATTTGAGGTTGTACCTCTCACATTCTAAGCTAGTATTTTAAAAGGCCTCAGTTGCATTTCTAAAGAGAGAGTATTCATCATCTCATTGTCAAATAGGGTATGAATGATGTGGTAATACATTGCTTTTTGTGAATTCCCATAGCAATCTATTAACTTCTAATTTCCATCTACACAATCTAAACAATGTCCTCACTACTAAAGCTTAAATTAGCCATGAATTGAAAAGGAATTCCTTACTCTACTCCTTAAGGAATGGAGTGATGAATGGTACCCTCTATATTTCCATTAGCAATCACCCTCATTAGCACTTGTTCCACCACTCTTTTGGCCATCCAAGGCATCATTTTTAGTATTTATCTTGGTCTTATGTGTAGTTTGTCCATTAGCAACCTTATTAGTAGTAAACCTTCTCTTACCATTCAAATGCTTCTCTCCCTTTCTTGATAAATTATCTTTGCAGGATAGCTAAGCTTGTATGTGATCTCCGAAAATTTGCATCTCTTCCATTTTATGTTCATCATCATTAGTCTTATCACCTCCATAAATACCCTTATCATGTAAATGTCGGTTTCCACTATCCATAGTCTTGCATCCAGATTTAACTCTAGAGGTATTGATTCCTAATCCAATATATGGATGCACATCTCTGCCTCAAGCACTCTTAACATTTTTCCTTACTAGTTTCTTTAGTGAAACTATCCTTTCCTTTTTTGCCTAAGTTTGTGTATGCACTTCTTTGCTATTCCCCACATCAAAAGTTTCTTTTATCTACTTAACCTTATTTGCTTTTAGTTTCTTCTCTTACCAGTCTTCTTTTTAGTCTTACCATACTATCCTTACGTATCCTACTTGTTCATTTTCCTACACATTGTTTCATTTCCTTCTCCTCAGTTTGTACCCTTAATATAATTCTAATTGTTTTGCCTTTTCTAGTTTTCTCATAACCAACCCCTTTTTTATTTTTTTTTTTTTTGTTAAACCTTTTATTTCACATTAATATATCCAACCCCTTGCTCTTTTTCCCTTTCCCTTTTGACATCACCACTCTTTTCCTCGATACCCATTCCACCTTATTAGCTCTCATTATGGCAAATAATATTTACATCAGTATCTCTCATTGTCACTTCTTCTATTTTCCTTTTTTCCATTCATCACCTCAATGACATGTTTTCTCTTTTATCAAAATTTCCTTCCAAATCTTTCTATTTTACTTCCTTTTCTTTCTCTTTTCCTTTCTTCTTCCTCTCTTTTTCTAATTGTTCTTAATAGTTAGCCTTTATGTGATCTATACAACTGCAAAATTCACATATATTCGATAGTCCTTCATATTGAATCTTACATGCTATTCTATTTATTATGACCATATGCTTCTACTTGACTACAAATTCATATGAATCTCCCTCTCTCATTAATCCTACCATATAGGAATCATGTCTCAAGATTGATCCAATTTTCTCTCCTATTTTTTTTGTTGCCACTACCCAGTAGAACTCCATCGGTAGTCCTTCTATATATACCCATACTGTAATTTCATAAAATTTGGTTATTCTTGGTCCGAAATCAAGTTCCCATTTATTTATAGCCAAATCAATGAACCGTCGACTATTTCTTACTATCCAGTTATAGTCTTTGTACATTTAGATTTATTAAGTAGAATCTTAATCCTACATATATCAACTTAAAGTCATTTAGTGTCCTCTATATTCTCTTAAGCCTATCTACTACAAATTTATAACCTGGATTCATCCTTATCACTTTAGCTATCGATGTGTTTTTCCATGGCACATATCTGCCTTTCCATTTTGGAGGAGACATAAGGTACTCCTAGTTCTACATTTTCATTTAGATTGTTCACTTCCTTTAGATAATGATCTTAGTCTTCCTCCATATCATTTCTAGGGTCATTGCTCATCAAGCTATATTTCATATGTCCCCATAATATTGGTGAGGATTGTATCTCGGAAAGAAATTTTTGTTATTTTCCCCTCCTTCTTGTTGAGATCTTCTTTTGCTTCTAGTGGATTTGGATCGTTTTCATTTTCTAAGTCTAATGCTGTTATTCTCTTTCTGTTGTAGTAAGTTCAATCACTATCCTTGTTCTTTTGAGTTTCAAGAACTAAAAGGGTTAGGAGTGGTCATGGTAAAAAGTCTTGAATTCATATTAATATTAAAAACTATAAAACTAGTTTTGTATAATAGTGTACTCTAGAGTGATTTCTCCTTTGTGAGATATTATGTGAAGCCTCAATCTTCAACCAACTATCAAGGACTTGGAATGGCAACACATTCCTAATACATGTGGAACTTAGGAAAATATGACCTGAGAAGAGAGGAAATAAAGTGCTCATGAAAAGAACGAGTCATAAATACTATTATGTAAAGTAATTATAGTTACTCGAAATCAGTGGATTTAGGATTCAAAAAAATATTACATATTCTTGGAATTAAATGAATTTTTAATATAGGGTCGTCAAAACTAGAAGAAGAGCTTTAGAGAAGTTTATTTAGCAAAATAAAGCATATGAAATATTTAACTTAACAAAAAAAAAAAGGAACTTTATTGGTATTGTTATTTTTATCGAAAAAGCATTATTTGAGTTCCAATAAATTATAAATCCTTAAAGATAAATTATTTGAACAAAGAAACAAATAAAAAGACATAGAATAATGTCAAAGAAATGTATATATACCAAATACATTTGATATATAACATATGTAGCCCTCAATTAACTAAAAAGAATATATATCATAATATATGTAGTATATACTAACTTAAACGTATAAATGCACCATATCTACAATTAGCTAAACATCTACTAAACAAATCATGGATAAATGTACCATATCTATCACAAGGTCAGGTGTAAAAATCATTAAGTTGGCCTAAAGTAAGTGTAGAATGAGAATTGGACACATAATAATAAATATATTAAAGGGAAAGAAATAAAGGAAACACATGTAAGGTAACATGCAAATCTTTTCACCGATTCATGCCTTTATATAAATATCAAAGTACATTCATTGAGGCATTTTTTGACACAATTTTAGGTTATAGTTCAATTCAGGAGTAGATAAATTAGAGGAAATGCTTGGCAAGCTTGTCATGTGAAGTTAGCAATGGAAAATCAAAACTTAACATTCGACTAACCATACCTTCTGAAGGAGGACCACCTGATGAGAGCTTCCGATAATGCCACTATTGTTACTGGTTGCCGAAGAGCTATTAATCGATGAGTGCTCAATTTTCCTCTAATTCTTCTCTAAAATTTTAAAATTGTAAACGAAGTCCAAAAATTATTAAACTTGGTTTTTTTGAATATTTTTGTATGAGAAAGTCAAATATCAAACTAAATTTTTCAAATTCAAAGTAGAAATATGGGTTCCTTAAGAAACTGGGCTTAAAAACGAATTTTGTAATAAATTTTAGAAATAGTAAATGATGTATTTTCTACTCTAATTTTTGTATATAAGTTCCTCAAATGATCTATTTTAATGTTGTGTAAATATTTTTGAAAAACTATAAGGTTTGATTTTGAGTAATTTTGGTTTAACACAAAAGTAGTAGGTTGGAAATGTATGAAAGTGATATGTCCTTAAATAATTTGACTTGCATGTGTTATAATCTGGTTGTAAATGAGTTGGTGTTCAAATTAGGTGATTTGATGATTTAAGAAGTATTAGATATGAGTTAGAATGTCAATTAGGTGGAAATATGAAATAAATTCATATACAGAACCTAGATTAAGAAGTTGTACAAGGGGAGTGGCTGATTTTGTATACATATGTGTATTTTCGAAATAATTTTTTTATGTCCTCCATATGAGTTTAGCCATAAAGTAAACCTAAGTGGCATATTAATAGTATTGTAGCAAATAAATATTTTAACAAGTTTTCCACTAAAATCTCTAACCTTAGGAAGGGTAGTGTGGTAAAGAAATAGGGCCTAATAATACTTATATGGTGTTTGATGATTTCAAAAACTATGCTAGAAAGTACGTAGGAGGAATGTTGGATATCGAAGATAAGTTAGAAATTGAGTCAAAAAGTATCATGGACTAAAGATGTATTATAAAGAATAACACTAAGACCTAGACCCCAAGAGTAAGTAAGTTAGTGACCTTCCTTATACTTAACATATATTAACTTGGATATTGTGTACATTATCTTTAGGAGATATGGCCAAGGAAAAGTCTCGAGAATAAGAGTAAAATTTGGAAATTTGTTAAGTAGGCTAGGTAAGTGGACTTCTTGAAAGCTGGAGTAGATTTAATCTACTCATAACTGATCTAACTGCGAAGGGAAACGTAAATGGAAAAAAAAAATAAAATTTAGGCTAATTAATTGATGAATAAGCTTGCTTATGATGCTTGGAATTGCTTGATCTTTCTTGATATGTGAATAATGCATTCATAGCATGGCACAAAAAAGACCTATAGGCTAAGTTTTCTAAGCTAAGATTTTACTTAGTTGAGTTTTATCTTGAAAACTATGTTCTTGTTAAGCAAACAGTTTGGTTTCTAAGAGCTTGTCTTTGTCATGCAAACAACATAGTTCACAAAGAATGGTTTTCAATCATATAGAATTATACAGCTTAGGCTAGGTTGAGTTTGTTAAACTTTTTTCTGGTTTCCTAGACTTTGGTTTGTGTCCAGATGCCTAATTGAAGTTGACCAATCAAATGAAGGCGAAGGTTAGTCTAGGATATTGGCACTAATGCATGTCACGTGCATAAGCATGACATGTGTATGATACATTTGCTTTGCTTAACTAGACTAAGGATGTGTTGTAATTGGATTGATGGATTGCTTTGTGTTTACAATGAGTTACTGCTTTTGATATTGCATGTTTATCCACCCTCACTCAACTTACATTAAGCTAACAAGATAAGTTCTCTTATCCTCAGGTTCTAAAAGAAATCAGCCAAGATCTTACTTCATGGAAGCAAAGAGACTAGTACACATAATTAGTATCTTTGAGGTAAATTGTGAAGTAAAAAGTAAGTTAGAATATTGGTCAAAAAGTGTGCTGAGTAGCCAAAGGGAATCAGGAACTGGACTCAAGCATTAGGAAGGAGCTAAGTGGAAAGATTGTTAAGCTACATACAAAAACCTCAACAGGAGATCATAAAAGTGATGTATGGATCTTCTAATAAAATTGTATATTATAAAGTTATCTTAATAGGAGATATGTTTTATATAAGAATTTACAGTTATAATATTCTAGGCTTGGCCCACTATGGTAGACGATTTCTATTGTTGTTTATTA
Organism: Lumnitzera racemosa; assembly: GCA_024138005.1. Taxonomy (NCBI): domain Eukaryota; kingdom Viridiplantae; phylum Streptophyta; class Magnoliopsida; order Myrtales; family Combretaceae; genus Lumnitzera; species Lumnitzera racemosa. The sequence goes on along the minus strand of JAMXBC010000004.1, from coordinate 24,186,444 downwards.
TATTAAATGAGAAGTGTTCTAAAAACAGGAGTTTCATATTATTATATGATAGGTGAATTACGAGTTCTACCTTATTCCTAACTCAAAAATAATAGTAACAAACCATCTTTAGATACCAAAAGTAAAGAAAAAAAAATTAAACAGACACTTAAAAGGCGAGATGTTATATATTATCATATTGTATTGGGAAATGTTACATCTATTTGCAATATTACAACAAAAATTGATCTAAAATCTTATGACAATAATAATATAGTGTGAGGATAAAACAAATGGGATAATAGGCGACTTTATATATTAACTAGCTAAATGTTAGAACCACTCGTATACCAAACGGTTGCAGAATGCGCGACATCCATTTTTCTCCTCTCGTGAACTTTCGAACGAGTGAAGCGTTATAGCATTTTCTTTTCTGCGTAAAACCAGAATTGTTTCAACAAGGAAGAGAATGTCCAAACTTATACAGAGGCTGGCATACGGAACTGGCCAACAAGAAAAAGGCCTTAAGTGAGAAGCACGAAGCCGTTGCAAGTATAAGGGGCCTCTCTAACTAAAACAAAATGGGTTTCGGCTCGTAGAAAAACAAAATCCAACTTATGACATCTGTCCCTTTTTTGGGAGTCCCTAACATGTAACGCAGTATGAAACTTTCAAAAAATATGTGATCTCACAAATTTGTAGTATCTTTCGCATAATATATATAAAAAGAAAAAAATTCTTGTATAGATGGTGTGTCTTGAGTTTTCGGATATGCGGATCCGACGTAAAATAACGGTAGAACCACCTTCTTGTACATGGACGTGAAAGCCTTAAATGAATAAGCTGTTACTGTGCAAAAAAATTAACACTAAACATAAAATTATTAGTAAATCATATGAATCACTTTAACAACTTTCATAATTACACAGAACATCCTCATTTGTTTTTTTAAACAAAGCACTTCTACTGCTAGAATGAGTACGGGTTCCTCACCTTTTCATTATGTGATAATCAATGTGTACATTTTTACTATCATGAAAATATTTATAAAATTTTACCGTATCATTTAAATTATTGGCATAAGAAACATCTAATTTCAATATTTTGGTCCTTGGTTCATAAGCAATGCTAATCGCTTAGTTGATCCATATATTTCTATCCTTGAAGAAAATCCTTTTTTCATGTTACAATAAAACATTTTTCTTTAAAAGTCAATGATTTTTTTATGGATGTATTTTCCATCCTCAATATTTAACATTAACATTCCTTGTAGCAAACAAAGGACGAACTAAAATTTATTTAAATGTGATTTGTGTATTTCGAGGGAGAGGAAGATGAACTTGTATTACATGGATAATCTATCTGCTATTAGCATCCTATATTCTACTTTTAATTAAAATTTTTTTCTAATGTTTCCTTGAGTTAGAATATAGAAATAAATTATTGATGCCTAGATTATTTTTATGGATTTGAAGAAAAGAAGATGAGAAAGAATTTTAAAAAAAAAACCTAAAATGAAAAGACATTCCCTAAGCCGAGTTGAAGGTAACATCAAGACAATTTTAAAATTAAATTACATTTTTGCTACTTGATTCCTGGCCAAGTTTAGATTAGGATATTTGGGTAGACCATATTGAAATTGAATTTCCTTTTTTTTTTGCCAAAGAAGGAAATTTTGAATACTTTAATTTGGTGTTTGTTACGTGGCAAATTTATTATTTGGAAATATTTCCATGTTAGTTAAGGTGGACATGTGGGCTATCACATAATGAAAGGGTATGAATCACAAGCTTATTTCAAGTGTGTAAGTGCTCAATTTAAAAAATAAGGAGTGTTCATACAATTATGAAAATTTTTAAGAAATGTCTTTGTAGTTTACATAAAAATTATTTAGGATGAAGAAAACAATACAAGAAGTTTAGAAGATATACGTGAAATAAAAAAGAAAAAAAGAAAATACCAAATGAACTTGGAGTGCAAGACCATAGGAGTAAGGCAACAATCTGTATCGAAATTAGAAAGATATGATATAAGAGTGGATGCTTTCTTGTGCATAAGCGTGGTTAAAATTTTATTCATAAGCTCTATATAAACCTAGGTAAAATACATCCACAAATTATGAAATATGAACTAAACTAAAGCTAATTGGCCAACTATCACATCACACAAATACCTAGCCAACCTCCATGGGATTGGCCAACACCAATGAAGTCACCTCCATATGTTCAACTACATTGTAAGTATTTCGTTTGTTAACTTGTATGAACTTAGAACTATTAACTTATTTGATTATGTAAATTAGTATTAATTAATTATTCAAAATATATTATTTATATTATTAGTATATTATTTATGAAATCATTATTTAATTATAATATATAACCAATATGGACATTTATAATTGGGCTTTTAATATAATTAACCCATGATTGATAGGTCTACTCACTTTGATACTTAATAAGAGGTCTTTACTCTCATTTAATACGAAATAAAAATGACTTTCTGATTAGACATTTTTTAATATAATTAAAAAAAAATCCTAACTGAGAGAGAAAGAATAGTTTTCTCTCTCTCTTTACAAGGCTATCCATAAAACTTTCAAGATTGGTTCCTCTCTAATTCCAAGTGGATAATCTTATTCTAACTATATAGATAAAGCATGATGAACATGTTATAATATCATATATACATACAGTTTGGATCCGAGTTTATAATATACATATATATATATATGATGAAAATATACCAACAATCAGTATTTAAGCCATTGTAGATACAAATTATAGCTGTTATTCTTATACTTTTCCATAATTTTAATTAGAATCTATAAGCCCTAATTTTGTTGGCTTCAATTTCAAATTAGGGCTTGTACTTCATACATGTTCTATGTAATAAACATTTCGTTTCAATATTTTTAAATTCATAGGAATTTTGATCAATGGCTTTGGTGTTGCTGTTAATCCATTTATGCCTAATTTACCAATGAATTTTAGAATATATATTGATAGGAATTGGATTTTGTGCAATTAAGTTTGGCTCAATAAAGTTTCTATTTTATGCACTTGGTTTTCAATGGTGTGTAAATTGTTGTAAGTGATAATTTCCTAAAAAAAATATCCCAAATGTTGATTTAGCTTTTTGTCAAATAGCACGTAGCATCTATTATAGGATACACTCGTTCGAAGAGATTATGCACTTATATTGAATGGACATAATCTTTTATATAAATCCAGCGTAGATTGTAATGAACCTGTTTCCATTGAAAGTAATTTCCATAGCTTATGCACGGCTTCGTAATTTTCCTTCGTAGACAAATATGTTTGAGAATAATTCATTTGCAAGTGTTGAAGCGTGTATGTCGTTGAAATCAAAAGTTGACATAATTATTCCATGCTAGAAATTTACATGAGATATACTTTTCATTTCAAATTTTGTATTCCATGTTAAATTTGTGTGGGATTCCTCCGATGGATCTAACAAATTATTTGCTAATCCTTTGATATACAAATATAAATATATTACTCATTGCAAATCAATAGCGCAATGGAAGTATTCAAATCAGTAACATAATAATCTCACAGGAATACATGATTATTTGATCTCATTATTAATTTCATGTTCAAAAATTCCTACAGCAATATTTATATATATGACCCAATTAATTTATGATTATCTCAAGCATATATTTCTTTTTGTACCATGATTGTGCAAATTAGGGTCGGATGTAGAACCATATCATTTAAGGGGCATTTACCCTATTTCGGACATTTTCTAACATTCAATAGGAAAAAATTTTAAATTTAGTAATGATAATTATAGGTATTAGTATACTTCAAGAAAGATCAAAGGGATTAAATTTTTTACCTTTTTATAGGGTATATATATTAATTGAAATTTAATTGTGAATCATTTGGAAAATGGAACGCATAAACTTTTGTACATTTTATTATCCACAAAAAGTTATATTTAAAAAACTTACAAGTAAGATAAAAAGAACGATACACTAATAACATAAAGATTAGTATTATATAATTTTTAAATGATTATTTTGTAGGACTTTTTAATTAGTAATTCAATAGGGACAAAGTTTTATTTTCAATGCAAATAATCAGAGAACTAGTTGTTAGTAACACCGATTAATTTTGATAATATTAATTCTGAAAAAAAAAATAGCAATACATCAAGTAATATCACTATTATTATTTACAAATATTTTGTATTGTAAAACTAAAAAACTTATAGCATTGATTATATAATTATTATCTTTATCCTATGGTAATCTTTCAAGGGTTCCTTACCTTATCATATCAACTTTTTTAAGAACTATACACTTTAAGATACTCTACACTTTACTCCAAAATTCTTTCACCAAGGCATGTTCCTATGTGAAAAGATGACATTGATGACTTAAGGAACTAGATAATGTTCCTCCAACTAGCCTAAGGCACAAGGGTAAAGGTGCCCTTACTTATGGTATTATTATAAAAAGATGAATAATATCTTATGGGAATTTATTTAATTAATCGTTATTCTTTTAGCATAGAAGTTTTATTTTATTATTTATTATGAAAAAAAAGTAAAAGATAATGAAAAGTATTTATTGAGAGTCATACAATAAATATAACTTAAAAAAAGTAAAATAGCTCTAATCAGAATAAAACTGATAACCTCACATTTGAAAAATAAAATACTTAATCACTTATCCATATCTATCATTATAATAACTTTTACTCTTTGAAAAATATATGTAATATTTTTTTTCTTTTTTTATGAATTCAACTAATAAATTTTTCCTAGGTCTAGAGACCATTTCGGATCGATCCATGGTGTAGGAGATGTAAAAATAAATAAATAATCAATCTTTCTGGTTAATTCTAGATAATTAACCTAATTAACAAGTCAATCTTATTTCTTAGAAGTGTATAATCTTTAATAAAGATGATGTTATATTATTAAAAACTTTAATCATTTATATATCACTTTTGTTGTGAGAGCTTATTTGCTTACATGAGACATATGGGGTAAAGCACATGTCTATTTAAAAAAAATTACATAAATATAAATTAAAGGAAAAATATTACATAAATGTAAACCTTAAATCGCATTTGAAAAATGTGACATTAAAAACAACAAAAGTGTCACATTTTATAATTACAATTTAATGTTTTACTTACAATAGCTATCTCGCATTTAAGAAATGCAACATACATTATATATATCACATCTCTTAAATGCAATATAAATACATGTAACTATATCACATTTAAGAAATGCAACATTAATGTAATTAAATATATATCGCATCTTTAAAATATGATAGGTACAAATACATTTGTCACATCTTAAAAATACAATATAGGCTTAGTAAATTGATAATTATTTTTTATATAACTGATAAATACATAATATTTTTATTACATGTAATGGTAAACAAGTAAAATTCTCGAGATATATGTTCACATTCTAAGACACTTAAAGAACTTTTTTAGAAATATAAATTGCTATATTAAGGACTTTTGGAATATAAGTGCTATTGATAGCTTTAGAGAATAGTGGCTATTTGATCAATATGTGATATGTATTACTTATCCATTCACTTTGCTAAATAAAATAAGAGAAGAATGAAATTGCAATTGCTATGGAATAAAATAAGACTATAATAGCTATTACTTTATCTAGTTTGACGAAAAAACATGTAAGGAATAAACACATAATAGAAGTTAAAAGACCACATCACCTCTATTCCTTCCTCTTTCAATTTTTTCTTTTTTTTTTTTGGGAAAATGCAAATAATTCTCCTAAATTTTGACTTAAGTATAAATTGACCTCCCGAACTTTCAAAGTATGGTTTTTAATTACCTAAACTTTGATAAATTGACAAACAACTCTTATAGGTTAAGACTAACCTCCTTAAACTTTGACTTTAGTACACAAACACCCCCTAAATTTATAAAAATGTATTTTAAGAGCCTCTACTTCCAATTTATCAAAGTTTTCGAGGTTAAAAACCATAATTTGAAAGTTCAAAAGTTAACCGCACCTAAATCAAAGTTAAGGGGGATTATTTGCAATTTCTCCCAATTTTTTTCTTCTCCTTCAACACCCTAAATCAAAGAAACACAAAAATTCTCTCTCTAGTCCTTTACTCCCTTCAAATTTTTTCCATTGTCACTTTGTTTGTTCCAAATGAAATTCATGCTCTCTCTCTCTCTATCCCTTTACATAACACTTTTTGATAGGAAATAAAAAAGTGTAAGGAGAAAGATAGTAGGAAGACGATGAAGAGAGATTGGCTTTTAGTGGTGGTCATATAGTGGTGGTGTGTTGATGGGTCTAATGGTAGTAGTGTATAGTAGTAGTCTATTGTGCATATGTTACGGCTATTTTTTTAAGCCTATTGTTTACCTTTGTACATGTATATAAAAACCCATTATATGTAAAACTTACAACCAAGGCCTAATCTACTCTTAGGAATATTTTAGACATATCAAGATAAATTGAAACTTGGTAGGTGGGGGTAATTAGAGTAAGGTAGGTGGGGGTAATTAGAGTGAAGTAGGTGAGATTGTATATTAACCCTTAGATCGAGTACATATGGGTCATCCTATGCTAGAGGCCTCTTATATATAAGGAGGTAACCCCCTTATTTGTAATCCATCCAAAAATATAAGTTATATTCTTACTTGAGTATCTCCGTTCTCTTTAAGTTAGTTTCTTATGTGTTCTAGTAAAGAAAGCTGACTTAACCTCTCTAAGAGTGCTCTGAGAGTTTAAGTGCCACACATGAGAGCTAGTAAAACACTTTGCACATGACATTTGGTATTAGAGCCAAATCTCGAAAGAGATGGTAGGAATAAGTGCTTATGATGTCTCTTCTAAGTATACTACAAGTCCCTTAAATCCAATTATGGATTATGAACTTACTTTTAAACTAAGGTGAAGCTAACTACGACCAATATGCTTGATTAAGTTCAAAGTATTGAGGGGCGCTTGGAGAAGAAGCTCCCAAGTGAGATGTTAGCAGCCTTAAGTCGAGCTACAGGTAAACTATATATAATGGATGCTAACCTTGAAGAGATAGTAAAGTCCTTAAGAAAGGAACTAGAGAATTTAAGGGTTTAAGTCTAATAGTGCTTTCAGGCCAATTATGGGCTAACCCATTGTAGGGCTATGGCAATGATGGACGTTCCTAAGCTTAAGACCTTTAGTGGTTCTAGAAATGCTAGGGAAATAGATAACTTTCTTTGGAGCCTAGAGCAATACTTTGATGCAATCAGTTACTAGAGGATACATTAAGGTTAAGGGCAGCTCAAATGTTCTTAGACAATGTGGCTACCCTATGGTAAAGAAGACGATCTAAGGTACCAAGCAAGGAGTTGAGTCCATCAAAATGTAGGAAGAATTCAAAGCCAGGTTATAGGCTCAATTCCATCATAACAATGCTAAAGGGGATCCCAAGCCAGATGGAGGCATTTGGAGTACAAGATGTCCATTAGAGACTATGTGCGGGAATTCTCAAAGTTATTACTAGAGATTCTTAACATGAGAGATGGAGATGCTATATTTTCTTTTTGTGATGGGTTATAGGGAAGGGGCCAAATAGAGTTAAAGAGGCTTAGTGTCTAAGCTTTAGCCCAAGCCATGGCTATAGTTGACAGCTTGATAGAGTTCAAGCCTAAGGAATGATCCATGAAGGAGGTATTGAAGGTTAGCCATAGAAGAGGTGGAGGAGACTAAGAGGAACTGGAGTTAAACCCAAGGAGTCATTTGGAGAGAACATACCCAAAGGGGTAAGTCTCCTATAGGAGGGAAGAATAATCTAGAAGGAAATTATCATGCTTCAAATGTTCAAGGGTACATAAAGCTAAAGATTTCCCAATTCAAGATAGATTGGTAGTTTTGCTAACTATATAAGAAGAAGAAGAAGCCTAAGAAAATCATATGCTTGGGATCTTTAAGCGATTAGGCTCCATACAGAGTAAGCTTACTAAGGAGGCCTGAAGCCTGATGTATGTGGACGCACTTGAATCAAGCTTAAGGCTGAATGCCTTAGTGGACACTAAGGCAACCAACATATTCATATCTCAAGAGGTGGCTAAGAAGCTAGGTCTCAAGGCTCACAAGGGAAAGGGAAGATTGAATATTATCAACTTAAAAGAAGTCCCCACAACTAATGTTATCCAGGATGTTAACTTCCAGATAAGCTAATGGAGAGTTAAGGTAAAACTAAAAATAATCCCCTTAGACAACTATGAACTAGTCATTGGAATGAACTTCTTCAACAAAGTATATGCCTAAATTGCCCCATTAGCAAACTATATCATGATAATGGATGAAGGACAACAACGTATGGTTCCAATCAGCTATAACCCTAGCTAAGCCCAAAAACTCTTATGTTCTATGCTAGATACTTGTGGACCAAGAAGGAAGAGTATTATAGCCTAAAGTTTAAAGAAAGCATAACCAAAGGCACAAGAGATACCCGAGGTAAAGGGAAATGTTCAAATAGAGAGACCTAAGGAGGAGCCCAAGCCATAGACACCTAAAGAAGAAACAAAGCTAGGAAAGGAAGAACTCATTAGGGGAGATAAAAGTAGGGGTATAAGTAAGACGAGCCTACTCGTGAGCTACTCAAGTTCTGCTCAACATTTACTTAAATTTGACTTAGCTATAGTTGAGTCAAGCTCAACCTTGAGCTACTCAAGTAGCTTTTCGAGTTGAGCTCGAGTTTTCTGATGATCGGCTTGATAAGCTCATAAGTTTAATCGAAATCGAGTCAAGTTTAAATATTAATCAAATTCTAGCTGAGTTTCAATATTGTTATTATTTTAATTAAATTTATAACATCATTGAAGATTAATCAAACCTAAACAAGGTTAATCAAGTTAAGCCTGAGCTTATCAAGTTTCATTTCAAGATAAGCTTAAGTTTTATAAATTAAAACTTGATTGAGTTCAAGTGGAGTTCAAGCTTTGAGTTTTTGCATTCAAGTCAAGTTCGAGCTTAGCACTATATTAAAGATGATCAAAGAAGGCTTAGCCCAAGATCCACAGGCCAAATTGGTACTGGAGCAAGGAAGCTCGAGCAAGAAATACTAGATGAAGGTTGGGCTTCTCTAAAGGAAAGGAGGATGAATACATGTTTCAAATCATAAGAACCTTCGAATGAAGATCTTGGAGAGGCTTCACAACCTAAAGGACCTAAGTCATCTAGATCTCTACCAAACATCAGCTAAGGTAGAGGATAAATTCCATAGGTTAAAATGTTAAAGGACCTAGAAGCCTTTGTGAGGACTTGTGCGGTATGCTAGATTGAAAGGTAAGAGACCTTAGCAGCAATAAGGAAGAAGTTCATTCAAGGCATAAGGCAAGAAGGAAGAAGAGAGGTATAGAAGATCTTTTGGTCGCCTAACAAGAGTTCTAGGCTAACCATCTTGCCTAGAGTATTTAGTGAAATGGAATGGTCTACCTTAGAGTGAAGCAACTTGAGAGAATGTCATGGATTGTGGCTACTTTGGATATGTAGTGGAGCAGTTCTCCAAAGAGTGAAAGGCAATGGAGACATCGCTAATTTAGGTGAAGGAGAATGTCAAGGGGCTATTTTCCCAAGCCTATTTTTCACTTTTGTAAATATATGTAAAAGCCCATTGTATGTAAAGCCCATGACAAAAGCCTGGTCTACTCTTAGGAATATTCTGGAATTATCTAGATACATTGAACCTTGATAGGTAGGGTAATTAAAGTAGGGTTGGTGAAATTGCATATTAGTCGTTAAATTTAGTAGATATGGGCCATCCTTGTATATAAGAGGATGACCTCCTTATTTGTAATACATCTAGAAATACAAATCACATTCTTACTTGAGTAGTTATGGTCAAGAAGGCTAACTTCACCTCTTTAAGAGTGTGTAGAAAGTTTAAGTGCCATATGTGAAAGTTAGTAAAACACTTTGCATATGGCACATAGTGGTGGTGTGTAGCAATAGTATATTGTGTTATGGTGAATAATGATAGAGGAAGAAGGGGGTTCTTTTTTCAAACTGAATTGTAATTCTTAGGTCCAACACAAGAGTTGCAATTCAACAAAATGAGGAACTGCAATTTCTCATGGAATTACTATTACGAGTTGAAAAATGAACTAAACACCAAATAGCAATACCTAAGGAATAAGAAGGGGAATAAAATAGTCATTCCCCCTAACTAAATGGTTAATGATAGTTAAATCTTGTTATATATTTGATTGTGAGATGATTTAAGCAATGTTTTAAGGAATGTATTAGTTTATATACTAATAATAATATAATTATTTACTTACTAATATGGATCTTTGTTTCCTTTTTAGCTTTTATGACCATATCTGATGTGGACCATGACCAAGAACAAACAAGGCCAATCACTAAATAGACCCAAGCTTACTGAAAGCTCGAAAGGAGTAGTGGGGAATGGCACAAAAGGACAAATGACTAATAAAAAGTAAGCAAAAACCCACGAATAACCCCAATGGATATGAAGTACCAATGGAACTTTTAATGACTCACGGCACAATTCAATATAACGCATGAATCGTTCAAGTAAGGTTACTCACCACCTACCCTTGCTCAAGGGTTAAGATAAAAGTGATGCCGAGAGTAATAGGCAGTGTTTACATAAGGACAGAAAATACTTAAGTGTATTAGTGATAATCAATCTAATTATTTACAGCTACAATTACAAAGGGTATTTATACTCGAGAATTTAGGGAAACATGCCGAAAATGGAAAAGACAAAAAGGGCATTTCCTAAGGAAATAATGTACAAGATACAAAAAGGTAAAAATGAATATTCAAGGAAAACAATCATTGGTGTAACAAATTCTACACATGATTCTATATACGTAGTGACACTATATTGGTGTTGCTATTGGAAGATGCAGACAAAAAAGTATGGTCAACTTGCTTATTCGAGCAGGATAGCTTAGTTAGTCTAAAGTGTTTCTATCTCGGCTTCTCTGCAAGGGAAAAGCTGAGTCATTAGTCGGCTCAAGCGCAAGTGGTAATCTACAATTCAGCATACTATAGAGAGATGGGCAATCATTCAACTCGGTATAAAGAGTAACTCGACAAAGAAATACTGGGCCTTGGCAAGAGTCAACTGGAGTAGGAGAATCCACCTTACCAGGCCCTTTAGTCCTTAAGGTCGGCTGTGGGTCAAAGGCTTAGTAGCCTAATTCCTATCATTCTTTCCGGATTGATTAAGATTGGGGATCAAATCTAAATGGTCTTTGATTAGCTTTTTGTCGAGGTGATATGGATTGAGGTCGGCAATGTCGAAGGTGTCAAAGATCCCATAATCCTCTAGCAACTCTAATCTATAGGCATTATCATTAATCTTCTGAAGGATTCTGAAGGTCCTTCAACTCTTGCAAATAATTTGTTCGTCTTCTTACTTAAGAACCATTCCTTGCTGAGGTACAGCCATACCAAATCTGCTTACTAGATTTGTTTAGTCATCCTGCCCTTAGCCTTCTTTCACATTCTTCTAATAGCTTAGTCGATGTGTCAAGTGACTTTGTCGTAGATATGCTAAAGGGATTATGCCCTGGTTCTCATGTCAAGGTTCTCTTGCATGGGCACAAGTATAGGGGTGTAATCGAGGGGCAACTTAGGATTGAAACCATAGACCACTTCGAAGGGGGTCTGCTTAGTGGTGTTATGCAATGTCTGGTTGTAAGCAAATTGGACTACTAGTAAGTAGATATACTAATCAGCCAAGTTCTTGCCCACTGTAACTCAGAGCAATTATCCCAAAGTACGATTAACCACCTTTATTTGGTCGTTAGTTTATGGATGGCAAGAAGTACTAAATAGTAATTTAGTCCCTAACCGTTGCTACAAGGTTCTCCAGAAATGGCTGAAGAACTTTGAGTCCTTATCAGAGACTACACTTCTCGGTACGTCGTATAACCACATAATCTCCTACAAGAAAAGAGCAATAATAGCTAAAGCATCATTAGGTTTGGAGTAGGGCACAAAGTGTGCCATCTTGCTAAACCTATCAATGATAACCATTGTAGAATCTTTGCTTCGTGTAGTTCGCAGTAGTTCTTTGAACAAAGTCCATGCTCAATTTGGTCCATGGCTTCGTTGGAATAAGCAATAGCATTGCTTTTCCTTCCTTGGCTCGATACTTAGCCCTTTTTTACACGGCACAACTTTCAACAACTTGATGCACACATCGCCTCATTCTTAGCCTAAAGAATCAATAACTCATATGTCCTTTTCTCCCCAAAATATCTAGATAGTCTACCACTGTAGTCTTCTCTAATCAGTAGCTCTCACAATGAACAAGTCAGCATGCATAATTTCCCTCCTCTAACCATCTTCCACATCGTACTCTTCCATTGTTCTTCCATCAACACATCGCACAAGTACAAGTCCAAAGTGTAGATCCTTGGAGTAGTACTCTTTGATGCTTTCAAACCCAAATAATCCGTCTATGGTTCACTCAGGAGTGCATGTCTTCTCAAAAGAACATTTGCAACTATATTGCTCTTTTCTTGTTTGTATTTTATTAAAAATTGAATCCTTCAAGGAATTCAACCCATTTCGCATATCGCTTCAATGACTTGGTCTAACTTCAAAGGTATCTCAGCGACTCATGGTCAATATATATGAAAAATTATCTTAACAATAAATAATGCTACCATACTTGCAATGCTTAGATCAATGCTAAGAGTTCTTTATCATATACGCAGTAAGTTAATTGAGGTCCTCTAAGCTTCTCACTGTAGAAGGTAATTGGTCGACCTTTCTGTATTAGGATAGTGTCTATTCTAATGCCTAATACATTACATTCCAGCTAAAATATTTTCTCAAATTAACACCGGAATAGAGATCAATCTTTCCTTTACCTCGGCAAAGCTCCTCTCCTTCATTTCTCCCCATCGAAAGTCAGTGTTTTTGTTCGTTAGCATAGTAAGTAGTGCGGCGAAGGTGCTAAATTTCTTAATGAATCGTCTATAGAATGAAGCCAATTTATGGAAACTTCTTACGTAGGCATAAGTAGTAGAATTTAGTCACTCAATAATTGCTCAAATCTTCTCATCATCCACTCGTAAGCCTCCTCCACTTATTACATAGCCTAAGAATAACACTTCTTCCTCGTAAAAAAAATACTTCTTTAGATTACCGAATAGTCTCTCGACACAAAGGATATCCAAAACCGCTAGGAGATGTTCACGGTGACTTGGCATGTCAGCATTGTAAACCAGGATATTATCAAAGTATACCGCGACACACTTCCCTATTGGATGTCTTAGTACATGGTTCATTAGTCTCATGAAAGTGCTTAGGGCATTCGACAAGCCGAAGGACATGACCATCCATTCGTAAAGTCCATGTCAAGTCTTGAACGTAGTCTTCCACTCATCTCTTGGCCTCATGCAAAATTGATGGTAGCTAGATTTTAGGTCAAACTTGTTGAAAATTTTGGTTCCGCTCAACTCATCCAACATGTCTTCCAATCTAAGAATGGGATACCTATATTTGATTGTAATCTTATTCATAACTTAGCTATCTATACACATCCACCAGGTTTTATCCTTTTTTAGTACTAGAAGGGCCAATACAACACAAGGGCTGAGACTTTCCCTAACATACCCTCTCTCTAGTAACTCACTGACTTAATGTTGGAGTTTAGAAGCCTACTTGGGACTCATCCAATACACAGGCTTATTTGGTAATGTAGTGCTAAGTATTAAGTTAATGCAATGTTCTATGCCTCGGATCAAGGATAACCCCTTGGGTGACTATTCTAGGAACAGGTCGACATATTCGTCCAACAACTCTTTTATTTTCTAAGGTAGTTCACCCTACTTCTTCATCTCCAATAGGCACCTGACCAACATGAGGGTCGATGTATCGACTTTAACGGTTTCTTAGAGCTCGGCTCTACTCATCTCCAAAGCCTTCTTCAATCTTTAACTAAGTTTAGTCTGCAGTTTATTAACTTCACTTGGTGACATCAAGTTCAATGTGATCTCCTAGCAATCCTTTTCTAACACATACGTATTCCTATATCCGTCATAGATCACTTTCCTATCAAACAGCCATAGTCAGTCAAGTAACACATGCGAGGTACACATGGGCAGCACATCGTAGGGAATCTCGTTGGAATAGTTTCCAATTGTGATTAGTAGTAGTACTTATCGGGTGACATATAGTGCTCCTTTATCACTCAGCCAATGCAGCTTATACAGCTCAGGGTATGCAATGGTTGGCAGCTTCAACTGCGTGACCATTTTGGCTAATACCACATTAGTACAGCTTCTACTATCAACAATTAGTGCTTGCACCTAGTCATTCACCTTATAGGTGGTATAAAACAAATTCTCCCTCTACTCCTCCTCCCGTGAGGGCTCTAAGTTCATAGTACATCAGACAACTAGGACCAACTGATCCAAGTCCTCAGCAAATACATCCTCTTCAATGAGTTCTTTATCGGCATCATCTTTCTCAACAGTGATCTCTTCCTCCTCGAGTTCCTCATCTATACTCTCTACCTCCAGCTGTGTGACATCTCCCTTAATCACCATAGTTCTTTGGTTCGGACACTAAGCGACCATATGTCCAAATCCTTGGCACTTAAAGCACTCGATCTAACTCATCTTCCTACTAGATCCTTACCCCTTCTCATAAGTTCGGGTTAGCACTTCACCGTCAGGTCGGCCCTTTAACTCAATTCAGACATCCATCTTTCTACTCGGCTTGATACTTGACAGTAGACTAGTTGGCATTTGGTTAGTACTCGACTTCTTCTCTACTTCTCTATTCATCGAGCTACTCTAATGGACTCATCAATCATGGTGAATCGTTGGAGCTCCATAATGTCCCAAATATCACCTCTTAATCCCGTGATAAACATAGAGATTGTTTGCACTAGGGGTTCCTCCACTTCACATCTAATCATAAGCATTTGGAATTCCTATACATATTCATCAACTGTTTGACCTCCTTGTCTCAGCTCCTGAAATTAAGTAAAAGTGTCTTGCAAATAAGTTTCTGACACAAACCTGTTTCTAAGTATTCTATTCATCTCAGGCCAAGTATTAATCTCTCAATAGCCCTCTCTCCTCTTCATAGCCTAAAAATTCTTCTACTATATGGCGACATATCTAGAGAACTCAATAGCAGTAGTTCTCACTTTTTCGTAATCCTTCCACTGATAATATTCAAAAGTATACTCTACTCTCTCTACTCATTCCAAATACTCATCAGCACTACTACATCCATTGAAGCTCGAAATTCGAAGCTTGACATGGTTAGATGCTCTAGGAACTCTAGCTCACTCTTCTTCAAAATACTCTTCCCCATCCTCTTCATCTAGTTCCCTCAGGTCTATCCTTCGTCTTACTCATCCACCTACTCCTCCACCTTGAACCGGTCGAGCTGGGTTCTAATCTCTAACAGGTTGAGCAGGTTATAGGGTGTTTTGCATAACCTTAATCAGTCGACAAGCCAATGCACGAACAACTCAGGTCAGATCTACCAGGAGGTTAACTACCTCATCTTATATTTCGTCAATGCTCTTAAGAGTTCCCTAAGACTGTCTTCCATGGTGGACAACTCTACTGTTGTTATTTGCAGCACCTATGTTTATACTTAGGTTAATCATTTTCTCCACAAATTCAAAGCTCAAACTCTTCAAATAGGTGATATAGCAAACATTTCCATAAACTAGAAAAAGTAACAACTAACAAACACAACAATTAGATAACATACTAACCTACTCTGTTTCACACATGTAAAATAGAGCATGGACAGAGCTTCAAACAAAAACCACAATTCAAACAAAACCTCTGCTTTGATACCAAGATGATGCGGACCGTGACTAAAAACAAACAAGGCCAATTACTGAATGGGTCCAAGATTACCAAAAGCTCGAAAGGAGTAATGGGGAATGGCGCGAAAGGATAAATGATGAATGAAAAATAAGCAAAAACCCATGAATAACCCTAATGGATATGATGCCCCAATAGATATGATGCCTCAATGGATATGACGCCTCAATAAATATGACGCACCAATGGAACTTCCAAGGACTCACGGCATAATTCAATAGGACGCACGAATTTATCAGGTGGGGTTTCTTACCACATAGCCTTACTTAAGGGTTAAGATAAGAGTGATGCTGAGAGTAAACAGGCAATGTTTATGTAGGGACGGAAAATACTTAAGTTTATTAATGATAATCAATCTAATTGTTTACAACTATAACTACAAGGGGCATTTATACTCGAGAATTCAAGGCAACATGCCTAAAAAGGAAAAGACAAAAAGGGCATTTCCTACAGAAGTAATATACAACATACAAAATGGTAAAATGAATATTTAAAGAAAACAATCATTGGTGTAACGAATTCTACACATGATTCTATACACGTGGTGATGGGGAAAAGACAAAAAAGACATTTCCTAAGGAATTAATGTACAAGATGCAAAAGTGTAAAAATGAATATTCAAGGAAAACAATCATTGGTGTAATGGATTCTACAGATGATTCTGTACATATAGTGATGCTATATTGGTGATACCGTTGGAAGATGCAGACAAAAAAGTACTGTCAACTTACTTGTCCAAGTAGGGGTGGCTTAGTCAATCCAGAGTCTTTCCATCTCAACTTCTTGACAAGAAAGAAGCTGAGTCATTAATAGACTCGAACATGGGTGAGTAATCTACAATTCGGCATATTACAAGAGATGGGCAGTCATTCGACTTGGCATAAAGAGTAACTCAGTAAAAAAACACTTAGCCTCGGTAGGAGTTGGTTGGAGTAGGTGAATTCACCTTACCAAGCTCTTCAATCCTTGGGTTCGACTATGGGTCGCAAGCCCAATAGCCTAATTCCTATCAATATCAATGTATGCATGCATCAATAGCAATATAATCATTTTACTTATTAATATGGTTTTTATTCCTTTTTGTCTTTTATGAGCATATCATTTTCTATACTAATAGCAACAAAGTTACTTTGCTTAATGATATGTGTTAAATGATAACATGAGTTTTTATTTATTTTATAATTTTGTAAATGTTGTATGTTACATGTGAATCTTAAATTGCAATAAGACTATAATTAAATTTGAGAGTTTGTGTGTATAAAAGCACCATATGTGATTATATTTTAAGTGTATATATGTAATCAATTGCACTATGGTGATTTGGGAAAATTTTATTTTGTAGATAACTTTATAAATTGATATGGGTAGTTACTATCAATGTGGTCGATTCATATATTTTAAATTTTATGATGGAATGAAGCATTATGTAGAGATATATGGGTCTATAATATTTCTCTCTCAAAGGAGAAATTCTCAAAAGTGTTTATATGTCATCAGTTTGCTTCACACAGGACATCTTAATACATGTTACATTCTTGCTAAGGAGGGTTTGTAATTGATGCATTGAACAATTAAATAATTAATCATGTTTTTCTATAAAAGGAAATTAATTATATTCCTAATTTATTAATTTGTTAAATTCTTATTGTAATTTATAGGGGAGAATTACAAACGAAAGGATAAACGTTTAAGAGTAAATTCATTCAGGAGATTGAACTTTTAGGAAGTTAAAATAGAGGATAAACGTTTGGTTAATGAGTCAAGCAAGGAATGCCATAACGAAGCAGTTATAACAGTGTTATAACTTGCTAACATAGCATATAGCGACACAACTTTAGACGCTGACATAGATTTTTCAAACATATGTAAGCTAACATGGCTTTTGGAAATTAAAAAAAAAACTAAAATGAAATAAAACAAAAAAACATAAAAACAAATTACTACATCTTAAACAATTAGAAGAGAGCATTAAATAGAAACTTAAGTATTCTAAATAGACCCATCTGCAAAACTTTTTGCACTGACCCTAACCTTAAAAAGGATTTTGAGAGAAAAGAACTATGTACCTATTAGGATTTTGAGAGATGAAATAGGTATAAATACATCACTAAGAATCATCTATTTAATATTTAATCAGGTGCCTTTCTCTGTTAAAGTACAACAAGGATTGCAAAGCTCAAGCTGTTGTTCTTCGTAATAATTCAAAAAAAATGTTATATACATTGAATGTAGGTAGTTCATTGTCAAATGATCTTTTATATATATATATATAGATAGATAGATATGTGTGTGTATGTGTGTGTATGTATGTATGTATGTATGTATGTATGTATGTATGTATGTATGTATGTATGTATGTATGTATGTATATATGTATGTATGTATGTATTGACAATCTATTGTTTGATCATGGGTGTTGTCAGGATCATCAATAAAAAGGATTTCATATGGTGATTTACTTGCATCTAGTGATGCTTTCCCCTACAGTTTTTTCATTCCTCGACATCACTTTAGTTTATTAGATATATAAATTTGAAGTTCATGTAAAGATGAACCCCCTCCTAAGATACAGTAATGTTTTTTTTTTTTACATTTTTTTTTATTTTATGGGAGTTTTTTTTTTCATTAATTTCCAAAAGCGTTGCTACCTCACTCGTATTTGAAAAATCCCATCTAAAGTTATGCCATTATATGCCATGTCAGCAACTTATAATGCCATTGTAACTACTTAATTACAATATCTCCTACTTAACTCATTAACCAAATGTTTAATCTCTATTTTAACTTCCTAAACATTCGATCCACTAAATAAATTTAACCCTAAACATTTATCCTCGCTTGTAATTATCCCTAATTTATAGTCAATTTTGGAATGGACAATAAATATTGCTACCACTAAGATTTTAAATTGTGCTAATTATAAGAAGTGAAAATAAGATATTAAATTTGGTCTGGTGGATTATGGTTTTGCAATAAAATCCTTCTTTGTAAGGGTAGAAAAATACTATTAAATTATATTCATATACTTTGCTTAGTTACTCAAGTTTTCTATTAACCAAAAAAAAAAAAAGCCAATAGTGATTTCTACTTTTAATGAAGCTCTTAAAAGACTATTGTTCAACATATTTACTTAATAGAAATCATATTTGGTACTATCGACCAACTGATAACATCAATTAGGCCGGTATATGTTACAAATTATTTTTTTGAAATAAATGGATTATCATGTAAAATGAAAATGAAGTAAATATGAGTAGCATCTGGGATACAAAAACTAGGTTTATCTGCTTTAATAATTATATAGATAAAGATAATATCATGTGCTTTTTTATAATGAAGAGATGGCTTTTTTAGTCATGAGAAATACAAAATTAGGCTTAAATAAATAAAACTTTCATACATAGAAAATTTTGTAACCATTCACATTAGTTTCTTGAATGAGCACTATGAATATCAAAACTTTTATCTGTTTTTTCCCTCACATCAAATGGCATATCTATAAACCAATTTTATCTAAGTCGGCAATAGCTAATTAATCGAAAGAATCATATATCTATAGAAGTGGTTTAACTTAGTGGAGAAAATTATTAAAGTTTCTATACCATACTTCGATTAATGCATATTGAGTGATGAAGTTTAAATTGACCATGCTTCTTTAATCTCATGTGTGATAGAAATACTTGCTATTAGGGAGGGATTACCCGAAAAGGAAAAATTTAAAAATATTTTATCTTTTATCAATATTGAAATTTCGATGACATGAGATTTGTGCATTATATCATTATATTGTTTATTTGTTGTGATCGAAATCCTTAAGCAAGATTATAATACATAAAAAAATTTATTATAAGCATGTTTGGCTATGCATACAAAATTATTTAATTATCTAATTGCATAATAACATTATGTGAATTAAATGTTTGCTTTGTTGACTTAATACTAACCTCTTCGCCTATGTATTAACTTCTGTCAAAACCTTCAATAGGACCAACTTTATGAAATGGAAGGAATCTTTTGGTTTATATTTGATCATTAGTAATATGCATATAGCTTTGAGAGGAAAGAAAATAACCTACAAATATTACTATTGAGTCCACTACAGTTGAAGGTCTTTAAGCGATTTAACATGTATTATCACTCTTACGTGCTATGCATATTCAAAAGGATGATAAGCTCTTTAAATCTCAATTTCCTCAAAATGATAAAGAGAAAGTTGAAATGAAGAAAGCCTCATATGCTTCTAGTTTGGTAGTTTGATATATACCCCAACTAGTACTCGTCTCAACATTGTTTTTACTTTTAATGTTGTAGAGAGATGCTTGAGCAACCCAGGTTTGTGTACTTAAAAAGCCAGAAAAAGGGTCACGAGATATTTGCAAACCACAAATGATTATACACTGATCTACAAGAAGTCTTATCAACTTTAGATCATTAGCAATTTTGAGTCTGATTTTTTAGGCTACCTTGATGGCCAAAAATCAACTTTTGACTTTAATTTTATGATGGAAGGAGGAGCTATTTTACGGAAAATTGTCAAATAAACACTTATAATTACTTCTACAATGGAAGCAGTGTATGTGGTTTGCTAAGGGTACTTGTTAAGCTATGTGGCTAAAAACTTTAATTTCTAGCTTTTACATTGTTAAAAGCATATTTGAGCTACTTATGATTTATTTTGACAAAACTAGTATTGTATATTTCTTTCAAAACAATAAAAGCTCTTCTTGCTCAAAACATTTTAATGTAAAATACCTATTTGTTAGAGAGAAAATTTAGGAGTTTCAAACTTGAATTGAGCATCTTGCTACAAAGAACATGTTAGCAGAACCACTAACTAAAGGTTTAATTACTAATGCTTCTAAGAACCATGTAACTTATATGGGCTTAGTTAAGTCTTTTGATATTTTAGGTTAATGAGAGTCTGAAATTGTATATTTACTAATTATTATTATTATTATTATTATTATTATTATTATTATTATTATTATTATTATTATTATTATTATTATTATTAGATATGTATGAGATGACGTCACTTTTATTATTATATCTCTCATAATATTATTGAGATGCTTAGACAATACTTAGAGCTTGCATATTTGTCTTACTTTATTATTTTTTTCTGATTATCATTCTTTGTGTAAAATATAAACATACATGTATGATATATATCCCTATTAGTACTATTTTTACAATGTTAAAGCTTTATATTTCTTGAACTATCAATTGATATGTACTTTAACCATAATTAATATTCTCATCCTAGTAATTCATATATTCCTAATAATTGACTAATGTTATCAAAGTGGGAGAATGTTAAATTGTTTGATTATGTATATTAGCATTAGTCAATTTTTTCGATATATTATTTAAATTATTAATATATTATTTATATAATTATTAGTTAATCATAGCACCTAGCTAATACTAACGCTATAAATAGGCTTTCAATATGGATGACCCATCGTAATAGGGCTACTCACTTTCAATATGGATGGCTCGTGATGGTCAAGTTACTCAATTTGAATTATTAATATGTTACTTATGGAATTATTATTTAATTATAGCACATGACCAATATAGACATTTTAATTACATTTTCAATATGGATGGCCCATGATGATAGGGCTACTCATTTTAAAACCTGATAAAAGGTCCTTACTCATCTAACAAGGAACAAAAACTACTTTCTCATTAGACAATTTTTTAATATAATAAAAAAAAAATCCTATTAGACAAAGAGTAGTTTTCTCTCATGCTCTTCATAAGTCTATTCATAAAACTTTCAAGATGGATCCCTCCTTACTTTTAGGTACACAAATCTTACTCCAACTTTATGGATAGAACACGATAAATATGTTATAACCTTATATCTACATGCAATTTAAATTTGGGTTTATCAAATATATAATGAAATTTTCAACAAGAAATCCATAATCAAATAATTATTTTATGCACACGTATATTGATCATAGTCATGATTGATTTCTAAAATGGTGTTAGTATGTCTGACTTGTCCTTTCTTCACTTCTTAATTGACAAATTTCAACTAGACTAGCTAAATGAATTTTTTCAAAAAATTAGGAGTAGAGAGAGAAGCTAACCTATATAAAATAATTTAATATGACAATTCTATCATGGGCTTAAGGCCTACAGTAAACCATTTAACCTTTTCTTCAAATAAGGTATGCCTGTGCTTAGCACACAAATGGTCAAATAAATAATTTAACCTTATTAATAATCTCATTAAACTATAATTTTTCAACCTTAACTTCAGATAATTAATGAAAGCCAATAAATTGAAAATTTCTCCAACATCCTTCCTCTTGGACAACATTGATTATATTCACAAATAAGTTGAATAATAACTCAGAAATAGCCACAATTAACTCAAACATAGTCTGAACATACATCTTAAATACCATTTAGCCAAATAAGAATCACAAATATTAAATCATGGTGGTCGTTGTACTCTTGTTGTCATGAGACCTTTCATGATTACGAATAATTTAGCAAGTAGTAATATAACAAATGATTCAAAATTATACTATTACTTATCAATCTTCCACATATGATTTCTCAATAAAAATTATGCTTTAACAATAAGCCGCATTGACAAATCCATAAATGCTTAAAAGTGCATTGTGCGTATCTTCAAAGTACCTAATAAGAAACGCAATCACAAATGTGTATCTATATTACAAATAATATCAAGTTAATGTATCAAGAAATATAGCAAATAATACTCCCACCAGCAAAGTAAATCAAATACTCTAAAATACTTATATTCTTAATATGTTTTGAAATAAAATTGATATCAAATCTTTAATTAATGGATCAACAAGTATTGTTTCAATATCAATATTTTCAATTACAATATCATCTTTCTTCATTAGGTCTCTAACAATAAGATACCTGATTTCGATATGTTTTTACTCACTTGAACTCTTGTTGTTCTTAGAAAAGAACGTAATTGCCTTGTTATCACAATATATTAACATCCTGCAAAAGCACATTTTCTCATAAATTTGTACTATTTTATACTTTTAAGAACTATTTTATACTTTTAAGAACTATTTTATACTTTTAACAACGAGCAAGTTGGATTGAGCTTAGGAATTTTTATTCTTTATAAAAGTGATTACTTTTTTGCCGAAACTCTAAATCCGTTAAAGTAAATATGTACAGTTTGACACAAAAAATCATTTTTTACCCAAAAAAAAAAACTCTTTTTTTACCCAAAATATTGTTCTTTACAATTTTACAATTTTTTTTTTTTAATTTTTCTCTTACTTTCATATTTTTAATGTTTTTTTAACTTAGTAAACATTTTATCATTCTAATTATCCCTTCTTCTTTTTTTTTTTTTGGAACTTTTGACTAAGAAAATTATCATAAGATGTATATTAAAAAATGAAAATTGAAAAGGGCAAATACTAGTGCTACAATCACCAAGAGCAAAGCTTAATATCATGGTACCATTTATTTAATCTTTGAATTGTGTAAAATAAGGAAAAGTGCTTAAGTATCTATAGAGCTTCAATCCTTAAGGATGTCCAAAGGTTGAGATGGGGTTCTCCTCTTGAGGGATCTCTCTGTTAATTCCTTTTAAATCCTTGTAAGTTAATTTAAGTGCATGATTTTATTGAGAAAGGTTAAAAATAAAAGTACAAGATGATCCAGCCTTACAACTAGTCATTTAAGATTTTGATCGGTTGAAAGATCCGATCGAGCCTAAATTATAAGTAAAGTTAGAAATATTAGTAAAATAATCCCGTAAGTTTAAATTTAAGAAAATAAACAATAAAATAAAAGAATATAAAAATTCCAAATTTTAAGTATATAATTCGTTATTTATCAAAAATGCGTAAAATGCATTCCAATAATTAATAAATTACTAGAGATAAATTATATGTATACTAAAAATCATAAAATAACCTAAATAATATTTAGGAATATTTATTTATACTATATATGAATTTACATGTATGTAGAAATATGAGTAATTACTTAAAATACACAAAATGTGCTAAAATAATAATAAATAATTAAATAAAATTCATAATTAATTAAAGAAAAATCAAGAAAAATATAGAAAAATGAGGAAAATTCTAGAAGTGGGGTGTGGCAATATGATATTAAAGAAAAAAATCAACCAATTAAAATGCAATAAATAGAAAGTGGAAAAAAGAAAAGATAAGGCAATTGTCTTATCCCATTAATGCATAATAATTTCCTTAAAACTCTATAAATACTCCAAATTTTTCAGAAGCTCATTTGGTCAGTTTGGAGAGTGAGAAAAATGGAGAAAGGCAAAATTGAGAGAAAAATTAAGGTTAGGAAAAAAAAATAAGAAAACTGTGCAATTGGGGCTTGTAAGAAAAACCCAGACCTGACGAGTAGCTGAGAGTGAACGGCCACCACCACCACATGGTGGTGACAGCGCTCAAGTGAGTTGACACACCCATGGTGGTCAGAGCCACTCAAATCGGTAAGTTCGATTTCCAAACCGATTTTGTGTAATTTTTTAAAAAGAGTAAATATTCTTAAAAAATTATGAATTTTGTTAGTCTAGAATATTTTTGTATATAGTTTTTAGGAAAAATATTATTTTGATAAAAATATATCCCGTGATATATGGTTCTTAAGAAATCATACAAAATCGAGCATATTTCAATTTAGAAATAAATGACCTTGGAATGTAGTTTTGAGCCTAAAATTTTTGTATAGACTAATTAGATGATATAAAACAGTACTATGGAGCCTGTTTTCAAAAATTAATTTTTGAAATTTTTAAATAATTTTTAGGCCTTAAAATAAGGCATAAAATGGGTAATTTAAGGTTAATTAAGTAATTAAATAGTTAATTACTGATTTAGTGAATATTTATATATTTTAGGATGTTGAAATCTGATGAAGTATGATACTTGTAGTATTTAAGGTGTTAAATATAATTATTAAGCTAATTATGTAATAAATAAGTAATATGGAAAAATAGTACATTTTAAGTTAATTTGGTAATTTAGGGTAATTAGGTGTAAAATATGATTTAGGATGAATGTAGAAACTTTGAAATGATAATCGATGTTGGGAGATGATAATTAGAATGGTAGAAATATTAGATGTATATTATATACATAATAGGTGATGATACATAATATGTAATTATTAGAAATATAATAAATAGAAAATATTAGAATAAAAATTGATATTATATAAATAATAGGGATATATAATAAATCTGATGGAAAACTTAAATTTATGTAATTATATGAAAAATATAAAAATTTCTCACATCAAGAGTAAATTCGGTATACTAATAAGGATTTAAGTGTATCGGGTGAAATAAAATACTGACTAGGGGTAATGATGGTATTTAGGATATTTGGAAGTAGTGTCATTAATTTTACATTATGAGTTGAAACAAATTTTTAGGGTTCAGGGTAAAACAGTACTTAGAAAATCGAACTAGAACCTAATTTAAAAATTGATGCAGAAACTAAACCCAAACCTAAAGTAATTGTAAAGGATTTGAGAACTTAGATAACTGGATATATTAAACCCTAAATAAAATATAACAATAAGTGTTATAGGATAAAACCAACCTATAATAATTATATGAAAAACTGAAACCACATTTATGTTATAGGGATGATCGGCAATAGCTTGAATGAGTTAAACCTCGAGTAAGTGAGCAACGAGTCCAGGTAAGTTGAAATTAATACATTGCTGTATTTTGGAAGCTTGAGATTATACTTAGCTGTGCTTATTAGATAATTGGTTGTATGTATGTATCTGATTATGAATGATGCTATAATTCTGGTTGTTGTTCTGGCTATATTATATGATTTGTATGAAATGATTAATCACCTTAAACTGGACCTAGTCAAATATATGACCCGTAATTATAATTGAACCTACATGGCAACCTATTAAAGGAAATCTAGGATTCTCCGGTCAAATACCAACCCCTTTGAAAGGGATAGCACGGGATTGTATAATGGTCCCTTCTTCATCCTTAGTCAAAATAAGTGACAGGAAACAAAGTGACAGGAAAGGAGGTTGCGGCGAGGGTGAAGTCAATGGTTCAAAGGTAGTCGTGAAATGATCGGTATCTCCATTGCACAAGCCTGGGTTTGGTCGTGAGCTATTGCATTAACGATAACTCCTCAACCCGAATTAGAGCGGGCACAATTTCTTTAATCTCACGACGGGCCGGACAACGTCGTACAATGGCATTTGCTTGAATATGCATTGCACCTAATAAGTTTATTGATAACCTTGTTATGTTTATGGTATAGTTTTAAGTCCTCCATCCTAACTTACTGAGCTATGGTTGCTCACATCCCTATAGACGTCATGTAGGTGCTAGCTAAGAAGCGGCATACAACTATTCTGAAGCTAGCAACTGCTGAAACCTAAGAAGTGAGGAAAACCATTTGAAGAACAAACATATATTTTTAAGGTCTAAGCTTTTATTTTAGAATTTTTCATTTCTGAATAATGTAATAACTAGGAAATATATTACGGTAAAATATTATAAACGTTAATTGTAATAACTGAATTTCAGTGTATATATATATTTTCTCACTTCCTTAGGTAAATAATTTATTTAAATTACAATCTGTTTACTTTAAAGCGGGTTAGTCATGAACGCCTTGTGTAGATCAGGTTTAGGATAGAGATTGTAAGGCCAACTTCTATCTTAGAATGGTTTACATGGTGGGGCTGTTATAATTCTGTCGCTTCGGAGCGTAACAACATGTAAGAGTGTAAACGAGTCAAACTATTTGCAAGCTACTCAAGTTTGATTTGAGAAAAATCCCATTGAGTTCTAACTCAAGCTACTCGAGTAGTTAATTGAATCGAGCTTGAACTTCATAATGTTTAGCTCGACTAACTCGTGAGCTTAATTGAGCTCGAGTAAGATATAAATATCAATCAAGTTAAGGTTGAGTTTAAACATACTAATTTTATTATAATTAGAAAAAAAAATGTGTTTTTAATCAGATCAAGTTTAAACAAGCTTAACTTTAGCTTGACTGAGTTCAAATCAAGCTCAAGTTTTAATATTTTGAGTCAAGTTCAAACTTGAGCTCAATGTTGTATCATCTCAACTCGACTCGACTCATTTATAGCCCTAACCACATACATGCTAAATCTTTGTAAGTCACTCCAAATGATGTACTTGACTCCTTAGACTAGTCAATAACCAAAGAATTCAAGCTCAAGTTGTTTCTAGGCTTAAAGCTTAAAATTCTTTATATTCATTTCAGCCTCTCCCAAAAAAAAAAAAAAAAAACAATCCATCCTACATAAATGAAATAAAATAGAATCTATGGGACAATATTATCATCTTTCCATGTTCTTCGTCATTATGCTTAATCTCAAAGTTGTTCTCAACACTTATCTACTTCTATAATCCAGTCCTTTACATATATATTGAGTCATTTACATTTTCAAACTTTATATAATCAAAACATCAGTCAACTTCATTCAATTTTCTACTCATTCCTAACACATTTTATCTTTTGATTCTTCTATTATAATTGATTTTAAAGAATAATAACATTAAATGTACTTAATTTTGTAATATAATAAAGCATGATATTGAATATATTTGATTATATAATATAATAAAAATGATTAAAATTTAAAAACAGAAAAGAAAAAAGTCTAGCAAAAAATAATGCAAAGCTAGTTAACTGGCCATCTCAATGGCAATAAGAAACGAATACATGTTAAGGATGGAGTTGACAAAACGTTTACTTTTGTAAAAGTTTAAAAATATGAAAGATACAAGAGGGCAAAAAAAAAAAAAAAAAGTTAAAAGACCCAAATACAAAAACCGGTAAATATAGAAAACTGAACGTGCATCTTCGCATATTGCAATACCTTGAACTTTATGTGCTTATTGAGGCCCTCCTTCGTGTCTGGACAAGGACAACTAGATATCTACCGCAAGTCTTTTTTTTTTCATTTTATTCTTCAAAAGGGAAAACAATAACGAAATAATAAAATGGAATTCCAGGGAAAAGGTATTTGTACATTTAACACATAATCTAAATGGGAAAATAAATGTTTGGTATGCTGAGCAAATGGCTTATTCTTGAGGTAAGTGACCTAGAAATAACTTTAAAATAAGTTTTACCAAAATTTAATGCGTTTTTTGCACTTTCTAGTAGCACTATATACTTCCCAGTATTGCTTTTGTACATGCCAACTTTTTGCATTTTCTGGTAAGCGGTACCAATGTATTACAAACGTGTCAATTGCAACTTATCCCAAATGCATCCTCGAGTAAACAAGCCGGATGTAGTTTCCGGATTACTTCGCAAATAAAACGAGGAAGTGTTTTATTATCTGTCAGATATACGTGAGCAAATATCTTCCAGTGTTTGCTTTGCAATGTGAATTCGTAATTATTCCTCGCACGCCAATCATTGCTCAAATGGAAAATATGTCCTTTTCAGAATCGAAACGGTGAATGAAGAGAGTGGAAGTTATGAGACTTTACTACAGTAGAAATCACCACTTCGAAATGATGATATTAGGAGGTGAGAAATTTCATTTTCATTTTCATTTTCATTATTCGATCCAAATGATACATCTAGCGGTCCAGAGATGGGTGGAATGATGAAGTTGATACGAGGAGACGAATGCACTCTAAACATAGAGATTGGGCAATTCCAGGAAAACATTGACTGTTAAAAAAGAGTCATCATACTATTGATGATTTGCGTAAATGATGTCTTATGATATCGATGAAATTGTTTGGGACGGTGTATATAATGAGATTTTTTTACTTTTTTTTTTTTTTCTTTTTTCCTTTTTTCAACCATATTACTATTACAATCAGGAGAGGAGAGGAGAGGAGAGATTTGGACATAGCTAGTTATTAGTCAATTTTATTAGATAAAACACCTTGGCGTATAGTGCGATTTTGAAGACCTGCACATCAACCGCAAAGGCATATCGAAAAAAGGGTCATGAATAGCTCAGCAATGATCTAATGCTGTTTACTACTTGAGAGTTGATGCAACAACAAAAGATCAAATCGGAAAAGCACGTAGAAATATTTGCTATATATTTTTTATTGCATTTTCATTAATGAGGATAAGTCACATTCATTCCAATAAAGTTCCGTTTTGTACTTGGCAACACAGACCTACTGTTTATCAACTTCATAATTCGAAGAAATAAAGAAGAAACCACTGCTTTTTTAACTCCAAACATTGGACATAAACTTGACATTAAATGTTTTAAGAATGGGAAATTACATAAAACTTAGTTCCAGACATTGTAACACAACCAAAATGGTCAGGAGACCATTTATTTTTTTCCACACAAGAATACCCAACCTGAAAGGATCAGGAAGAGTTTATGCATGTAATTTAGTATAAAAAAGATTGATATTAACTTGCAAAGACCACCACAGAACTCACACAACGACCTTATTCGGGGGCAGATGATCTTCTAGCAAAAGCATCGTTAAGACACTCGATGTTTTTCACTTGGAGGCAGAGTTCCTGGCACCCCCAACACTTGATGTTGTCCTAAGCTTATTCTTCGCACGATTTATGTATTCCGTGAAAAGATCCTTACTACTCACCTTTCTTGACAGGGTCTTTCCACCTCCAACGTCTGAGGATGTCCTCATCTTTCCCTTTGCACGCTTGAGAAATTCTGCGGACCTGTCATCAATATCCACTCCTGTTTTACTACTTTCAACATGTTGCCCTTGAATCTCAACTTTCTTCCCCCCATTTTGTCCTGTGTTCTCAGGGACAGAACCCACGGGCACATGATTTTCTATTTTGATTGCAAAGGATGATGGTTTAGTCAACCCGGACCCGGGTTTCACGTCGGGACCTGTAGAAGGCTCAACGATTTTTGTGGCAGGATTAGAATTTGGTGCAGATCCAGCAGCAGGAACAACGGCAGCACCAACGGACCGCTGCCTCCCACGGGAGGGACCGCGCATCGTTCTAATCATCGGCCCAACTCCGATTACGTTGATGAGTTTCTTACAATTTCCACAGGATCTTTCACCCTTGTTGGTCTTTTCCATCTTGAAAGGAAGAATGGTTTAGTGTACTAAAGATGAAAGACGAGACAATTAAATGCGGGTTTAAGGACTAGGATTTAGCAAGGCGTTTATATGTTGCAATATGAGTGGATGACAAGGTGGAAAGCATAGAACTAATTCCGGTTCTAATAAGAAGGGAATAATCAGTGATTAGAAAGTTAATTGCCCATATGAATCATGATCCTTCCTCGGAAAATCATAATCATTTAGGCATAACACATGACTCACAAAAAGAGTATATTTAACTATTAATTAGTTAAGATTCTTCTAAATACTTTTTAAAAAGGTCTGTCTCAACTTTCCTAGTTTTTCCAAGGGATATGATAGTTGTTCACTAGGGATCGTATTCCAACATTATCTTTTCTTTTTTTTTCCATTTCTTGCAGTTATAGTTTTGTTATAGTATACGCAATGTGGGAAGTATTTTCATACTGATTCTGTATCCAAGAAGTATTCTTATTATAATAGAACGGACCTCTTGAAGAAATTTGTATATATACATTGATAAAAACAGAAAAAGTAAATTTACAATAGCACCTCCTTAAAACTATTAGAATTATTAAAACATCTCAAACCCGATTGAAAATTTTGACACCGCAAAACTACCCCTCTAGTGAAGTACTAAGTCAATATTTTGTAACGAATTTCAACGAGAAAATATTTTGTAACAATATGTAATTTTACCTTTTTTTTAGGGCTAATTTATCACTTGATTTGACCTATATTTAGCCATTAGGATGTCAGATCAATCAAAAAATAACAAAAAAAAAAAAAAAAAAACTGACTCCATATTATCTTAAAAATGAAATTTTACCCGATCAATAATATTTGAACTTGCATTTTTCAAACTAACTTTATTTTGTGATTGTCTACTTGTCAATCACATATGTGGCAAACTATGCAAGTGTCAATACATAGTTAATTTATAAAAGACCCAATTAAGAGATGACACTTAATAGATATGATTGTGGTCATAACTCATGATAGGAAAATTTATATATAACTTAGTAAGTTAGAAAGTTAAAAACTTAGATAGTGAATATGAGATTGTGTTTAAACTTTTATGAATGATAAAATGGTCGATCAGAGGTCTAAAGGAAGATTTATTAATATATGATATAGACACTCGATATCAAAGCTTAAGAGCTAAGTGTACATGAAGGAGACAAAGGGGATATTTTCATAAGTTATCCTATAAATAATATACAAGCCTCATGACCCAATTATATGTTTCAGTAAAACTAATTTGTTAAATAGCTATTATATATAATAATGGATGTAAAGAATACTTTTTCTTTTTGAATTTTTATTATTAGTGTCGAGTACGTAATTGTCCTGTTATTGATAAATCAGAATCTAATTAAAATATCCTAATGAAGCAGGATTAGGCGATTGGAGTGATTGAATTAACTTTCTAGCTGTTAGACATAAGAGTGGTAGCAGCTTTCCATATAGACGATGGTGGCATAAAGTAGAGTGTCATCAGAAAGGAATGTGGTATTGGATTCCGTATCAGTGTCATATATTGACAAAATGAGCCATCCTTAGAAGTTGAGAGGTCCCTTCTTTTGACAGACTCTTTAGGTTCAGCAATCACGGCTCTCTCGGTAGGACAAGGTTTTGCAATAACATTGCTTAAAAGATCTGACAAGTTCCCATTTATGAGTCGGAGTTTGTGATTATTGAGTAGGGGATGTTTGAAATTTTTGTTTCCAGCCAACTATTCATCTCATCGTAGGTGCTTTTTATTTCCATGTTAGTTCATCTTTAGCTTCTCGGTTTTCCCCCGCCTGTTTCCTTTGGAATTCGTGAAGTTGTTTTGTACTTCTTTGAAATTAAAAAAGAAGAGGTCAATTTTGGAACTTTAACTGATTAATCCGTTCGATTGCATTAATTAAGGTGTTTGCATTTGCATTGAATGATCGAGGGCCATTGATAAGGCGGCAAATTTCATGTTTATGTATTTTATTAATAATTCAAAAACCATACACATTAAGGTTGAGACAAAATAGCAGACAACGATTCCATTGTGCTCTCTACCGTCCTTTTTTACATGGGTTCAAGCAGACCATGCCCAATTACAATGGTAGTTTGATAGTAGATGTCAAGAGCAACATGTGAAGTAAAGACCGATTACACCATAAGAACGAATTAATGAATAATGCGGTTATGGGTAGTTTAATTACTAGAGATTAACATAGTGACGGCAATAGCAATTTTATAGAAAGATATAGAGGTAGAGGCATAGTCTATTACCACTATAAATACAAGGACCATGTAAAGGGCTTAGTAACTAGAGAGGTAAAATTGAGCCAAATATAAGATGATAAGTTAAGCTCTTGTCAATGTGACAATCCCATGTTAAAGGATGATAAGATCTCTTATTGGCATCTCACAATCAGAAAAAAAAAAAAAAAAAAAACTTATATATTGCGTCTTGCCTCTATAAATGCTATCTACATGTATTGCAAGACAAATAGATTCCAAGTTACGAGCTTTTACAAAGTGGCCCTATGTAGATTATAAATAGCAATAAGCTAAAGATTACTAGTAAGATAGATCGAGTTAAACTACAAAATGAGAAGCTATACACATCGTGAGACGTAAGGTATATGTTGAAGCTATCTTGTAATGTTTTATCTTTTAATGTAATGGACCATCTTGGTTGTTATAGTATAGTAAAATTCAATCGGATGGAGGTGTCCATGGAGGTATGATATTGATGAGAGGAGATAAGTACAAAAACTCATTCTTAGTGTAAGGGGTAGTGATTCCTTATGGCTCTTTGAGGAATGTTAATCAAGGTTGAAAATTTTAGTGTTTAAGCTTTTAATTAGGGAATGCGTATTAGTTATACGATTGTAAAAAAGAAAATTTATTTCCACCCAGTTATTATGTGAAATTTTACAATGAAGGAAGTTTGATGGAAAGTAAAGCCTTCATGAAGTGGTGTTGTAAATGTAACACCTTGGTATTAATGATGTCATTTAGGAAATTATTATAAGGACTTTCATGTATATATGCTAAACAAGATACTTAAAGGCAGGCGATTAGCAAGAAGGAACTCAAGTGGCTTCATTGTCAATGTTGCTAGATGAATGAGCATGTACATTAAGCTATTAGATTCAAGTTAAGTTGGAGATGCATTGATTTTGTATCTTGAATTATGAAACTTAGATTTTTTTTATTTTTTTTTTTTGGGGGGGGGGGGGGGGTGGTGGGGTGTTGGGGTGCCAATATGAAACTTAGAGTTTGATAGAAGATTTAGGCAAAGAAATGTATAGTAGGATAAGCCTTAATTGTTATGTGCTTAGTGATTTCCTATGCTATTTTCTTAGTACTTAAATTGTTTTCTATTAATGTATTAGGGTTTATAATTGTGTAAATACTATATGTATATGCTATGAAAGTGTATTGGGTAGTGAGAGAGAGAAGTAAAACATAAAAGCTCGATTGGGGGAAATTGGTGCTTTATAATTATAGGTAAACCAACTTGTAGTACTATTATTTACACAAGTGAATTTGTCACTTTTACACCTTATCACTTTGGTTTTTCACATAAAATTTATGCAGCCTATTCTCTTTTTTTACTAACTATTTTTCTATCCTATCATATGTTTTGTGATTTGCATATAAATTTGAATTCAATCATATGTGATATATAATTTTAGAAAATATAAACTTCTCTTGTAAGAGAAACCTAAGAGGAGTTTAATATGGTCCGACCTACCTTCTAAAAACAAAACCCTCAAGATATTATCACACTCATAGCTCCTTATCACCACACAATTAAGTAGCACACTTTCTCTTACTTTTTACACAATTAAGTAACACTCTCTCTCTTACTTTTTATCTTTCTCTTGCTCTCTCTTTCTCTCTGTATGTTCTCTTAGCCTTCTTAAACACTTAATTAGGGTTTGCTTTCTTTTTCAGATTATAACCCCAATCTCTAGGATCTAATATGAGTTTTGTTTTGCAAGTGACTACTTCAAAAGAGTCAAGAAACTTAGTTTTGATTCTCACTATCAAGGATGTCATTTTCCCTTTCTTGTTCTTTCTTTTATAGTTCATACATGTAGTTGGTTACTTAGTTACAAATCTATTATGTTTGCTACTAGATCTTATTAGATCCGTTACATTTGTTACATTATCTACTGTTTGTTTACAATCTAACTGTACAATTGCTATACTTTCTAATTTTAATCTATAGATCTATAATGTAACCCTTTATTTATAATACGTGACGTAATCTTAAATTTATTTGGTATTTTTGTAGTCTTCTTCGCAACAATTATCATCCCTCCTTGAAAAACCTTATCTGCAATGTTAAAGCCCTTGTAAGTGTCTTTAAAGTATTTGTAATCCTCTCATGAAATCTCTTGTATAGATAATCCAGACCACTCTACCAATAATTGCTTCATAATAACCCTATTCTGTACAACATCTCTTATTCCCAAGATAGCTAGAGGCACCAAAAGTAGATAACTTGCTATTAAGTCTAATGGCAAGTCAAGAAAAGGAAATGATGTACCATAGGCTTTCTTAAGCACAAATATGTGAAATACATTATGTATCCTACAATTAGAAGGTAACTTTATATGTGCATAAACCAATCTTTCATGGTATCTTATAGGGCCCATAAAATATGTGCGATAGTTTATGAAAAGGCTGTTGAGACAAAAATGTCTGTCTATAAGGCTACAATCTAACATAAACCATATCTCCAATGGAAAATTCAACATCTATATAATGCTTATCTACCAACTCCTTCATATGTTGTTAAGCCTTATGCAACTCCTACTTCAAAATCTTAAGAGCACCATCTCTATTGCAAAGTTCTACCTCAATAGCACCAAATCTAGAGGCACCTCGTACATAAGAAGCAATTGTTGGTAATGCTCTGCCATAAACTATCTCAAAAAGAGTAGTCTTTGCTCCTTCATGATATGAGGTATTATAAGCATACTCTACCTAAGGAAGGAAAGAAACCTAATCCAAAAGATGTTCCATCACAAATCCACATAAATATTGCTGAATAATTATATTAAGAACTTTCATTTGTTTAGTAGATTAAGAATGGTAAGCACTTGATAGTGCTAACTTAGTGGCACTCAATTGAAACAATTCCTTCCAAAATTGACTCACAAAAATAGAATCCCTATCAGACACAATTATTCTAAGGAAACCATGTAATTTGACTACCTTGTGTATAAATAAAGAAGCTACTTTAATAGCATTGAAATGTGAGTCTAAGGTATCTAAATGACATTACTTTGATAACATGTCCACCATAATAAGAATGAGAGAATAAGTCTTGGACTTTGGTAAACAAATGATAAAGTCTATGCTAATATCCTCCTATACTCTCTCTGAAATTGGCAAAGGAGATAATAGCTCAACTAGAGATCTTATTAAGTACTTAATTTGTTGATAAACTTGACAAGATCTAATAAAGTCTTCAACTTGCTTTTCATTCCTTCCAAGTAAAATTCATTAAGCAACTTCTTAAAAGTCTTAAGGACACTAAAATGTCCTACAATTGGTGTAGCATGAAATTTGGACAAAATTTGTGGGATGAAAGTAGATTAAGGCACCAAAAATAACCCATAATGATAGAATAATAGGTCATTTTTCCAAGTAAATTGCCATTTTAACTCCTTTCCCTCATCAATTTCTGCAATTATAGTTTTAAAGTTATCTAATGTATAATTTTTTTCCTTTAACTTGTCAATTAAAGGAAAGGTCAAAACAAATAAGTCAAAATAAGTCATCTCTTCACACTTCCTAGACAAAGCATCAGCCACTTTGTTCTCAATCCCCACCTTACATACTATTCAGTAGTCATAGCCCAACAATTTTGCCAAGTACTTTTGTTGCTCTGGTGTTTGTATGACTTGACTCAATATTTCTTTTAGGCTTCTATGATCTATCTTGATTACAAAGTGCTTGCCAAGAACATGTTGTTGCCACTTTCTCTCCACTTACACTATTGCATGTAACTCATGAACATAAGCAAAATCCTTATATAAATATGGAGGTAATTTCTTACTATGAAAAGTAATAGTATGATCATCTTGTAATAATGTTGCCCAATTCCACTACCTAAAGCATTTGTTTCAATCACGAACTCCATATTAAAATCTGCTAAGTGCAATATAAGAGTAGAAACTGAAGCTTGCTTGAGCTTTAAAAATGATGATTGAGCTTCAACTATCCATACAAAATTATCATGATGCAACATGTCAATCATAAGGTAACTATAGATACATATCCTTTGAAAAACCTCCTATAATATCCAATTAACCACAAAAATGCCCTCAACTGTTTAATATTCTAAGGAATACCTCAATGTGAAATAGCCTCTATTTTGGCTAGATCCAAATATATACTATTCCTATAAACAATGTGTCATAAGTAATCTATAGTATCTTTACCAAATGATCATTTACTCTCTTTCAAATAGAAAGTGCTGTCTACCAATATTTGCAACACTTAAGATAAATGTTCCAAATGCAATGGCATGTTCTCGTTATATACAAGCATGTCATCAAAAAAGATAATAACAAACTTGTAAAGAAATGACCTAAAAATAGTGTCATAATGGCTTGAAATGTGGTTAGTGCACTTTTCAACCCAAATGGCATAATAAAAAATTCATTAGGACCTTCATGTGTACGGAATGCATTCTTCTCAATATCTTCTATTTGCATTCAAATGTGATGATATGCTACCCTTAGATCTAATTTTGAAAACACTGAGGTATGTCATACACTAGCAACACCAGAGACGAAAATGGGCTACTACTATGATAGATAATACCTTGAGCTAACATGCCATACACTTATTTCTCTATCTCATTTTTTTATAATTAAGATATCTATAAGGCTTGACATTAATAGGAGTCGTACTTAGTTACAGATCAATCCGATGTTGAATTTGTCTATTAGGTGACAATGATGAAAGTGCCTCAAACACTTAAGCAAATCTACTCAACACTTGCTTTAAGTAAGTGTTGTTAGTAGTAGACTTTGATGTGTTACACTTAACCTCTTGAGCCATTAAATGATAAAAATAAGCCATTGCATCTATCATGATTAATCTGCACAGTTGATTATTTGAAATAAGAGCCACATGTACAGTATCATCTCCGTTCAATGTAATCTCAATGCCATTACACATGAATTGCATTTACAATGTATTATAATTTATAGTGATAGGCCCTAAACTTTGTAGCCATTGCACACTAAGCACCATCTTTGCCCCTTATATTGGCAAAACATAAAATGTGTCTTCAAATTAAACTCCTTGAATTTCAAATGCAACATTTTAATACTCTCCTTCACAATTCAATTTTGACCCATTTCTAACCATTACATGAAATTTATTAGCAGGAGTCACAATAAGGCCTAAGTACTACATAAGTCTCTATTGAACAAAGTTATGCATATTCCCTATATCTACTAAAATAGATACTGGTTTATGAATAATCTGACCAAGAAATTTCAATGTCTTTAAAACAATGGTTCCTGACATAGTATGGAAACCAATCATGCCTGCATCATCTACATCAGCTATTGTTTCAATAAGCTCAAGTAGGATTCCTCCTCTTGCTCTTCATTGTACATTTCCTCATCAATCATTAATAAGAGACACTACTTCTTACATTTATGGCTTCTATAAAACTTCTCATCACAAATATAACAAAGCCACTTTTCCCTTCTTTCTTGCATTATTGTTGGTGTCATTATCTTGATAGGTAACGATTTAGATTGTGAAAGTAATGCATTTATTGCAGTTATACTAGTAGTACTCTTATTCCCTTAAACTTATGATGAAAATTGCAAAGGAGGATACTTACTAGTAGAGGCATTCGAACTTCCATTCACTATCACATTTAAAATTTTGGATTCATACATTTTAGCTAGCCATATTACATCCATTAAAGATTGAGGTCATGCTACTTAAACATCATATTTGATAAACTTCTTGAGACCCAAAATAAAGCATTTCATAAGAAATGTTTTAAGAATACCTACCATACGATTGCAAAGTGCCTCAAACTCAGCTTAATAATGAACAATACTTCCCTTTTGAATCAACTTTGCTAAACAACCCTTAACATCCTCATATTATGATGAACCAAATCTTATTTCAAGATCTTTAATAAATTTGGTCCATGATGACAACTAATTATTCTTAAACATCTACTGATACCATTGAAATGCTTTACCCTCTAAAGCAATGATGCAATAATAACTCTTTAATTATTAGGTATCTTATGAAAATCAAAGAATTACTAAACTTTAAAAATCCATCCCATTGGGTTAGAACCACTAAATTTAGGAATCTCAAATTTGATTCCTTCTAGCAATGAATCCATCAAAGTACCACCTTTAGAAAGTAATGAATCCATAGTATGGTCATATTTTTTGTTGAATGTCCCAATGAAATATTCTGATTCCTTGTAATCTTTTCTCCAATTTGCTCCACGTTTCGATCCTTACTAACAAATTTTGCAATTCTATCTACAAATTAGCAACTTTATCATCCATTGATTATTTAAACCCTTGTTACTGTTGTTGTATGGTCACAAACATGGTTTAAACGGTTTTCATGTCTATACGTCCTCTTGTTCCTATCACCATGATTAATGAAAGCACCAAATAATACGATCTAACCCACTTTCGGAAAAGAAAACCTTTACGATACTATCACACTCATGGCTCCTTATCACCACATAATCAGGTAACATTCTCTCTTACTTTTTATCTTTCTCTTGCTCTATCTCTTTGTTCTCTCAACCTTCTCAAACACTTAATTAAGGTTTGCTTTCTTTTTATGATTATAACCCTAATCTCTAGAATCTAATATGAGTTTGTTTTGCAAGTGACTACTTTAAGCTAATCAAGACTCCCAGTTTTGATTCTCAATATCAAGGATGTTGTTTTTCTTTTCTTGTTCTTTCTTGTATAGTTCATACATGTAGTTAGTTTCTTAGTTATAAATATGTTATGTTTTCTATTGGATCTTGTTAGATCCATTACATCTATTGCATTCTCTACTATTTGTTTACAATCTAACTGTACAATTGCTGTACTTTCTTATTACAACCTATAAATCTGTAATATAACCCTTTATTTATAATACGTGATGTAATCCTTCAATCTATTTGGTAATTTTGTAGTCCTCTTCATGACAGAGTTATAATTATATGATTTTCTATCTTAAAGACCATAAATGTAGGCAATTTAACATTCCATTATAAAATAACAAGAAATGAATGGAATTGCATTACAACATCAAATTGTTAGAGTATATGAGTAAAAATAAGTGGAGAAGAATTAAACCTATTGTGTACATTTAGCCTAACCCATTATTAAATGTCATTCATGTGTTTATATATGTCTCTTTGTATATATGCTCCATGGGATAATAACTTTTTTTAAAGGGAATTAGGAATCAAACTTAATTAATCACCTTACCATATTATTGAACTATAAGGTAGTGTATGGCTATGCAATTTTTGTAGTATAGAACTAGATAAAAAATTTGTGCCATGTTTGATTTGTAACTTTGCTCAGTGACCAAACAAAAAATTGGACTGATAGACCAAGCAAAATGCCTAAATTTTGCCACCTATATCATGGTACACAAATAAAATTCATAAGACAAAAATAAAAATATTTTACATTCTTAAAATACCCCTCCAAATTCATTTTATATGTACACTTTTTTATTTAATATAAATAATTAATTTTTTAACTACTAACAAATCTACTATATTTATTTAATATTGTATATAATTTATTTAATCATATGAATTTAATAATCCATTCAAATTGTATTTCAAATAATATAAAAATATAATTAAAATATATATATTAGAAAATATTGAAAGTATAAATGTCAAAATACAATAATGAATCCAATACTTATATATACGGGTTAGTACAAAATTTTGTATCCAATATTATACTAACTAAACATAGCATAATAAGTTTGTATTGTTGAATCTTCCTTATACTTGTCATATTTAATTGTCTTTTTCTAATGCAATCCTTGTAATAAAATGCTACCTAAATTTATAATGGCCTAACATTAGGCACAAGAAAATGAGTTTTTTTTCTTACACCCTTATATAGAAGAGCTTCATTAGGTATTAGTGGCATTCAGGCTTCTACCTTACGTATGCTTAATAAAATTTAACGCCATCATTTAGTTTTCATCTTTTTTTTTTTCCTTTTGTGTGTATGTTTTAAATGATAAATCAATTTATAAAAAGAAAACAAAAGAAAAAAAATTTAGTCGCTTAGTGGTGTTACTAGGTTTTTTTATTTTAATGAAAGTAAGATTGGATTGATAATTTATTACTAATTTAACCCTTAAGGATTTAGCCAACTAGTTGAAAGAAGAATTGATAATCAATTTTATAAAATATAGTTCAAGGGTAATTAATGAAACAATGAGACAAAAAATCATGAAAGACAACAATACCGGTTAAAAAAACCTTGTCCATTCTAACATTATAAATCCACGTCATTGTAAGAAGAGCTAATAATCAGTTTTATAAAATATAGTTTAAGGATAATCAATGGAATAGCAAGATAAAAAACCATGAAAGACAACAATACAAGTTAAAAAAAAAAAAAAAACTCATGTTTTAACATTACAAAATTATGTCCACACACACACATACACATCGTAAGTAAATGCCAACTAAGTTAACGCTGACTAGTTTTTTTAACCCTCTATATTATCATATGTGTAAATTATAATTGGTGTTCATGTAGTGCTTTACCCAAGATGAATTGTATCGCATATATATCTTAGAGTTCTATATGAATACAACCCTTTTTCGAAAAATAATACGGAAAAAGGGCCCATTTTGAGTAAATATTACCAATATTATTTTTTATACTAAAAGCGCATATGAAGTATAAAAGGTACAAAGAAACTTAGGCTTCAAAGATGCATGCAATGCGTGTACCTTCAGTTTTATTTTGAATAAACTAAAGGCGCACGTAATGCCTGTACCTTCCATAAGCCAAATATATAAACCCAATTCTATACAACTTGATCTCATTTACATGCTATTCACAATCTATAATGTTGAAAATGTAGAAAAGATGAGAGGAAACATAAAGCTACAGTACTCAAACACTTTACATGCATGAACCCTAGATTTTCTAATTTGTTTATATTTGATGAGAATTTGTTATATTATGCATAGATTCAGGCATTTATGTTGTTCAGTAAATAAGTTGTATGAATATTGTTATTGAAAATGTTAGTGTACATTCTGAAATTCTTTTATTTTTTGTGTGCCTATAATGTGTTCGATAGAATTCATGAGAGAAGTTAGGTAGTGTACAATGTAGTTTAACAAGATGACATTATGAGATTTGCTAAATTGTCTCTTCATATGTGTTGTTGAAGTGTTTTCTCTAATTTAAATTTTTAGTTGATGATAGCATTACTAGGGTAGATATGGCCAATTATGTGAAAGTTATTGTGTATGTAAATGGAAACATTGTGATGGGCTACGCGAGGCCGACGTATAATAGAGAGCCCGTTAAGAAATTAAGATTGAAAAAGATGTAAATTTCTTGCAGTTCTTTTAAAGAATTTGGAGAAGCACCGAAATTAATCTAAATGAGGTTGAAATCATGCATAAGCATCCTTTTTTTTTCATAATGTAGGATTTGCTTATAAGTTGATTACTATCAAAGACAATGAGAATGTTGAAAATTTCATTGAGATAGCCAAGTCTTTTGAGAAATGGAGTATCTAGAAAGTATACATTAGGCATAGTGGGGAATTGAGTGCCTGGGTTATACATGACATATAACATTTAGATAATCCAACTTTTCTTACACCCCATTTGTAGTCTGCGATGACCAATATGGAGCAAGCAAATTTGAATGTGTCAAATGAGCTATATATGGATTTCAACAACTACGAGCACATCAATATCACAGAAGAGCAGCTTGACAAAGCATTAGGTCCAATTATCGAATACGAAGAGTCTTATGATCCATATATGAAGAGAATGTACATGGACTTAAATACCAACAATGATGGACAAGAGGAGGTAACTGGTGATGATTATAGGGATCATGTTAGACACGAGGATGACGATGGTGAGGATCAACAGGAATTGGGAGAACCCAGGTGAGACTAGATGTTGTTACCAACAATATACCAGTCTGGCTTCCTCTTGAAGCTAGCCCAAGTAGGCCTCGTCAACCTACATATGTACCAATTCGTACCAGTCAATTTGAGAAGCGTCCACAACTAAATAAGATGGTAAATAAGGTTGTGAGAATCTTATTGCATTTTACAACAGCTAGTATGACGGTGACGGATACGTAATGTTCGAGTAAGATGTTAACGAAATATGCAGCAACATCAATACCCCGATGACTTGATTGTAGGCATACAGTTCAATACCAAAAAGGATCTCATAGACGTAGTGAAATCATTCTACATAAGGAACCATTGTGATTTCCATGTCAAGATATCAAAGTCAAAGGTATACGCAGTCTATTATAGGAAGAAGAAAGAGGGTTGCAAGTGAAAGTTACAGGCATGTTTGAAGAAGGTGAAAGAACTTTTCAAAGTCACCATTCTAAAGGGACTATATGCTTGTGTGAACCCAATGATAAACTAGGATCGCCCTCAAATTAATAGCAACATCATGGAAAGGTTATTCATCAATAGTATACTAAATAGCCCCGATGTGAAGATATTCATTCTTGCAGCAAATGTACAAAATAAGAGGGTTTTCAAGGCCAAAAAGAAGACAGTTGAGATGGTATATGGTAATTGGGAAAAGTCATACAATGAGTTGTCGAGACTACTGAATTTAATGAAAATAAGTAATCCAAGGACACAAGTAGATTAAGAGTAAAGCACTTCGTCTAGGCCAAGTAAGTCTTAGTTTAAGTGGGTTTTCTAAACATTCATTCCATGTATAGAAGCCTTTAAGTATTACCAGCCTATGGTCCATGTTGATGGCGCTTTCTTATATGGTAAGTATGGTTATAAGTTATTGGTAGCATGTAGCATAGATAGGGACAATTCCATAATTGATACAAAATCGACAGAAACATGAGGGTAGTTCCTTTGAAAACTAAAAAACCACATGATTAGTTAGAAAGGGGAACCCTTTGTCTT
The DNA here is from genome assembly GCA_024138005.1 of Lumnitzera racemosa. Lineage (NCBI taxonomy): Eukaryota > Viridiplantae > Streptophyta > Magnoliopsida > Myrtales > Combretaceae > Lumnitzera > Lumnitzera racemosa. The sequence continues at coordinate 24,143,325 of JAMXBC010000004.1, read as the reverse complement.
ATCTCCTATTGAGCATCTGGTATCGATTCCGCATACAAGAAACCATCAAATGGGTAGCAGCCTCCATTTATAGTTTGGAGATACTGCTTACAATGCGTTGCAAGCAACTTCAATACAGCCCACAAAAACCAATTATGTAAGAAATTTATATGGTTTATCAGTGTTCAAGTATAGGAAAGGAAATTCAAAAGCTTCATGGAGCAGTTAGGATGAGTTAAAAGAACGCTCCCAAGTGATTTGAGACTGTGGACACTTACATGTGACGGGTATTACCATTTTGGATATATGACATTGAACATTATTAAAAGCCACAACTCGGTTCTGAAATTGATATGTATATTACTTGTCACTACATTAGTCAAGAAGATACTTTATAACTATATGGCTTATTAGGAGGATAGACATAAGGAAGCTAGAGAGGCAATTGAAGTTGGCAAAATTTTCACTAACTATGCCCTATGAATGTATGAAATGTAGAAAGGGCAAGCTAATACACATAAAGTTATATCATTCAACTTTCAAAACGACTTGAAGCTAAATCACACAATTAGCTTGAAGGGAGGAGGGAAGACGCATATAGTTGACTTTAGTGGTCACACATGTACATGTCAAAAGTGACAAATATATAGGATCCCTTACTCTCATGCATATACAACAGCAGTGAATATGAGGGTGGACAGTGAATCGGCAATAGGCCCATAGTATAAGTAGGTAAATTTAATAGAGTGTTACTACTACCATTTCTATCCAATTAGTGACGAGCTAAATTGGTCATAGGTTAGCTTCCTTTATCTCCACCTAAACAATGACCTAATACCCAAGACGGGTAAGCCTAGGTGAAAGCGATATCACATAAAAATAGACATTAAGAGGTGGGTCGAAAGAACCAAATGTAGCACATGTGGGAGAGAATGGCACAATAGGAGGAGGTGTCTAAAGATTAATGGGGCTGGTAAATACTGCCTATACTTATAGGCATTATGTTACACTTCATGCATACTCATAAACACTTACACATTATTCTGATTATTAACCATAGTTGTTTGTGTTTGTAGCATAAATGGACCTGGGACCTATCAATCCACGTATACTTAGAAGGCAAGCCAACTATCATTCATAAGCGATTTCAGAGGGTAGGGTAAGTAATAACATTCTCACATGCTGCTACTCTTCCATACAAGTTATATTTCTTGATTACTAAATCACTTATGTCTACAAGAGGTTGCCTATTCACTATAAGTATAACATAGCGAGTTGTCCCTACGTAAGGATGAATGGGATGTCTCTATACAACCTAGGGTAAAGCCTTACATACAAGAGGTTGGTTTTTAGGGAGTTATACAATTTCTATTCGTCATGATGGATTGATACCCAATTATGACTGTAGTAGAGAGATAGAGACTAGAGATACATACCTTTTACCTACCTACTAAAGAAGCTACCAACATAATGCAAGATGTGGAGATATAGTTTGGGCTTCTAATAGAAGGGTTTACTATAGCGAGTAGAATAGAGACAGATGGTAATTAGAGTTAGGATGATGTAGGTGAGAAGTTACCGAATGTCAAGCCTGCTAAGATAAAGGAAGCTCATACATCACTTACATGGCTACGATAACACTTCTAAATATTTCCTCATGGTACAAACAATAAGACAGTGCGGCAGTACATGCATACTTACATACTCAACTTAATGGGGGGATTTATCTTCGTGAATAAATTCTCCAATCCGATACACCTCATGTTTCTATCATTACTAAAGGACTTCTCTATTGCTAGGGAATTTAACTAGAGGTTCGCATAATTGGCTTGACTATATAAGAGAGATGTATTATGCCTCTTCTTCAAACGTATATGAGCCGGGTGGGGCCGTGATTCTATTATAAGTATGGGCTTGAAACAAATTCCCACATATTGCATCACTTAGTCGATGTGGTTTCTCGATCGACAAGGATAAGCCATTAAATGCTAAATGAAAGGTAGTGCAAAATACTACTCAACATCTCATACATGTCGTAGATGCGTACTACATAGCATTTAACCTACAAATAGCACAACATGTACAATATGGTAACTCTTCTTCTATTTACTTTTGTTGTCATACCTAACTATCAACATTTGTTGACTCCTTTTTTTTTCCCTCGGATGGTCTAGAAGCCGTATACAGAGGAGTTGCTGTAATTGCTACCGAATTCTACAAGGCTAAGCAACACATTTAGATGGAACAGGTGCCATTCATATGTTTCTACATCATTGAGTGGTATTTCCCCAACCATGTTGTTGGGTAGTTTAGTGGATACCAGTACCGCCACAGGACGTGGATGTTCATCAATTGAACCTGCGTAATAAGATAGATGTTAACTAAATCAATACGCACGCTACATACATCCAAGCTTAGGAACAGAAGTATGGCTTCTTAGTGCATATCTAGGGTCTACATAGAGTCGACCCTGGCTATTGGCCGTGGTATTGACAGTTTACTCACTATTACATCACACACTAAAGAGTCATCATTGGTCATCCGGTAAGTGCCTACACAATCATCTTATAATTTCTATACTTATACATACCTTTTATTATTTATACTGACAACTACATGTCTATTTATTTTAAGTAGACTCACTTGGGAATGTACAGTTGGCATCAGACTATCCAATAGCACTCGGTATTGCAAATGAAGCACTGTAGTTCGTCAAGCACGACAACCTTATCATCTACCTATAGTACATGGGGGAGCAATAGCCACACCCTAGCAAATACAATAAAGAGTAAGGACCACCTATACAGAAGGATATGACTACTCTCCATACACCACTTAAAGGTAAAGCCCAAGTTCGAGAAGGTAAGACTCGATTGGGACATGACCAAGGTGACCACGATAACAATGTGTCATCATAGGGGCAACATTCCATAGAACTTGCGCACGTCAACTCTAGGTATAGTACATGCCCTAGATGTAAAGTTGCTTCCAACTCAAGGGCCAAATCCAGCTCTTACATAACTCCTGAGTTACAACATTAACTAGATTTAGATCTCATGACTCTATCAGTACCTCAAAAGAGGCATTCGACCCATTCGCAGTCCTCCATGAGTGAGGGCGGCACTCATCTGCAATTGGCCCCTCTTATCAATCTAGTGCCTCCCTATAATCTTAAGGAATAACCACCTCAACCCATGCAGTCACCAAACAGCCAAAGTCATTTTCTTCTATCTCATGCCATTAGAACCTTCACTTAACATATAAGAGAATAGATAGGTTTCATAATATTCATATATAATTGTATTGACATAAATAAAGCACATATTATGTACATATACTTACTATTTGAATCTAAGTTTAACTTTCATCGAACACTATTATTTGTGGTAAGCTTTTTTCATCAATGCATTACATTTTCAATTATTTCTAACTCTAATAATCTCTTATCAGAAATGAATGTCCATTTTATGTGTTGAGTTTCGGTTTTATGCCTTTCAACATTGGAAGTTAATGTTGAAGATGGTGAATTAGATTGGACAATTTAATGTTTTGTATCTTATGTAAGTATACGTATGAAACAATGTATCTTAGATTAACTTAGTCATTTTGGTTAAAATTTATATGTGAAAACAAAAGAAAGTGCATTCAATGGATGTGAAAAAGTATTAAAAGTGTATATATTATATACACCTTCAATTAAAGGTATATATAGTACTTACGCCTTCAATATAATGAAGGCACACGCAATATATATTCCTTTTTGCCTACAGCTTATAAATTTTTTTATGCAACTTTGATATAAAAAATCATCACTATTGGTAATATTTACTCAAAAAGACCCTTTTTCATATTATTTTTAGAAAAAGGTCCATTTCCCCAAACCGAAACAAAACTAATCGATCGAATTGAAAGGCCCATAACTGTTGGACGAATCTACAAACGGGAGAAACCAGCCTCTAAGCCCATCATCCAATACAAATTCACTGTTTTCTCTTAAACCCCAAACCCTCTTGTCTTCCACTGTTCATTTTCATACTGTTAAAGCAGGAGCAAGCAGGCAATGGCTTCGTTTGTTCTAAGAAACTCGAATTCCAAGCGCCTTTTACCATTTTCTTCGCAAATTGACTCTTCTCTTCCACGAACAACGTTGAATTCCAATTCATTCAAAGAAAATGCTCGCTGTTCGGGAATTTCAATCTCTTGGTGGAGATCACTGGCCACATTCACAAGAACGTACGTTTTCATCTATCTTTTGATCATTTGGAACGACGTAATTATCCTTTCTGGCTTTCATTTCTTGTTTTTACGTCCATAAATGGCGTGAAGTGTGTGTAATTTTGTATTTTCATGCATTTCAAGGAAGGACGGTTTTTAGAGCTTGCTATCAATTACATTGTTTCCATCAATAACATGATCGATCAAAGTTTCCTCAAAACAAAAGCGTCGATGTCTATGTCGCACTCGTATGTTGATGTTGCCACTTGTGAAAAATCTTTATTGCGTGTCCTACCTTTTGCTTTTTCGGTTATACATAAAAGCATAATGAAATGCTATTCAATGTTAGGTAGGCGGGTGGGTTCGAATGAATGCTGTTGTAATAACAGGTGGCTATGCCAAGTAGTGGCAGCCCAAGGCCATCGTGTCAAGTAGTGGCATACGCCGCCAGTGGTAAATGAACACACTGAAATGATTGTTCAATCGAGGAAGTCGTTTCGAGGAAAATGCGATTTGGAGTTCTTTCTGTATATGTTATAATCAAAGGTTTGCATCTATCGAATATAATCATAATAATTCCAAGAGCTTGCATATGCCGCTTACATTTAGTGGTATGCGGTAACAGAAGCCACACTACCGGTCTACTCCCAGTGGTGGCAGTTAGCCACTATGGAAAATCTTAGAAGAAAATGATTTCCTCTTTCTAATGACAGAAAGTATTTTCACCTTCTAGGGTGGTTAATTACCACCACCAGCAGCCACTAATTGCTATCTTTGATAATACCATTATTTGTCGCCAAAAGCCAGTATAAACCACAGCCTCTTGAAATCATTATAATAATATTCAAAACTTCCAAAGTCTTGTTTGTAACAAATGCCAGAAATTTTCTAAAAAAGTTTTCCACAGAACAAACTCACAGTAAAAGTAGAGTATAATTTCTTGCTGTACATTCCACTGTCAAATCTGGAAAAACATTTGAATGAAACAAACGCAAGTGAATTGAACATGTGTATGTGAAGTATGTAGAAAACCATCATCTTCACAGAAATGATTTCTGAGGGCAAAAGATTGGTTATAAAAAGATAAAAATTTCAAATGTATATGAATCAGTAATTTAGAGTTATGTTGTCCTTTTCCATATGCAATTGCAAGCATATGTTCAGCATAAAGAAAATCGTTTTCCTCATTGGTAATGGCACTTAATGGATTTCACCAAATAAGTTTTCTGTCACTATAATTAATGAAACAATTTTGTGGGATTTTCGTTTGTGTAAACTGATCACTTCCAGATGTACGATGGACCTGAAAGGCACTATATTTCTTATGATTACCATCAAAGTTCAGCAAACATGCCTATATCTTAAAATTTTTATTCTATTTCTTTCAAATATTTTTTTATTTATCATTTATTATTTTTTATTTTTTTGGGCAACTTATTCGTTTCAAGCATTTAATTGAAATATAACAAAAAAACACCTAGTTATGAAGCGTCAGCATGATCAAAAGTGAATTACTTGCTGAGATGCTTGACGGGTGTTGGCCTGGGCCCAGCTCTATTACTGTCTTCTTTAACCTTACACCCAGGAATCGTTGTTGTTAACCGATGAAGCAATTATGTTTCTCGCTAAATTGAAAATTGTGAGCGTAAAGTTCTGTTAGACTTCACATTTGTGCAAACAGCTTCCAATGTTAAAGCATACAGGCATAAGTTTGGTTCTTTGCCTTTTTTTCTGATACTACTTTGAGTATTTGCAAGTAATGATCTTGTGTTTTATTAATAGAAGAAATCCATCCTAAAATGTGACGAGTTTATTGCCTGTCACATGACTTGCAGAAAACCTCATGTAAACGTTGGAACAATTGGACATGTCGATCATGGGAAGACAACACTAACTGCAGCAATAACAAAGGTTTGTTTATTACTTGTGTCACCTGATTGTGAAGGTTGTTAGGAAATCTTAGATCTGCAGATATTGAGTAGCTATGCATCTAGCATTTGAACTAGCCCTCTGATTTTTCATCATTATCAGTTTGCAATATTAAAAGTTCTTGTTGATAACATAGGTTCTTGCTGAGGAAGGACAAGCAAAAGCTATTGCATTTGATGAAATTGATAAGGCTCCCGAAGAGAAAAAGAGAGGAATCACCATTGCAACCGTAGGGTTTTGTTTTCCTGTTTCGTTGGTTGAATTTAGAAATTATCTTAATGTTACAAACAGTTGGGTTTTCAAAGACGTGCTCTCAGTCAACATTGATTACACACAACTGGCAGGCTCATGTTGAGTATGAGACTGGTAAGCGACATTATGCACATGTAGACTGTCCAGGACATGCCGACTATGTTAAGGTGAGATACTAGCATAATGAAACTTCCCCACTTTTGAAATTCTTGCAGCGTAATACCTCTGTGAATTTTAAAATCACATATTTTAATTGTTTACCATGTGATTTATCTTGTTCGAGTCATACTTGAAAGGCTTGGTTCCTGATAGTACAGCGTCAAATGTAGAACTGGACATTTTTACTCCAATCAAATTGATTGAACTTATTGACTTCTTTCTGCACTACCATTGCGCTGAAGTCACAAGGTCCAGGATATCCTTTAAAGGCTTGCTATTTTCTATTTATCGATTGTCTTTCATGTACTCCATAGAATATGATTACTGGAGCTGCACAAATGGATGGTGGCATTCTAGTTGTATCAGGCCCTGATGGACCTATGCCACAGACTAAAGAACATATTTTGTTGGCACATCAGGTATATCTCACCCTAAAATTTTAAGTTATATGGTTGATTCTTGCTTAGCACTCGTATTTCTTGTAAGATCTTTCATTAGAATTATCATTTGGATGCATTTTGCAGGTCGGTGTGCCATCACTTGTATGTTTCTTAAACAAAGTAGACACGGTAGATGATGCAGAGTTGCTGGAGCTTGTTGAAATGGAACTTCGTGGTATGATGAATGAAAATGGAAATCTCCTGACAGAGATTAAGATATTAATTATTGATAAACAGAGAGATCATTGATACATGCAGCTAGAGGCAGTTCAATTGTATCTCCATCAATTTCTTACACGAGCTTTTTTTTTTTTTTTTTTTTCTTTTTTCTTTGGCCAGAGCTGCTCAGCTTCTACAAGTTCCCTGGAGATGAGATTCCTATAATTCGTGGTTCAGCATTGTCTGCTTTACAGGGAACGAATGAAGAAATAGGCAAAAAAGCTATTCTCAAGCTGATGGATGCCGTTGATCAATATATTCCTGACCCTATGCGCCAGCTTGACAAACCATTTCTAATGCCGATTGAAGATGTTTTCTCTATTCAGGTAGGTTATAACGACAATAGTGGCTTGAAATCATGGATGATGCACTGCACTGTATTGCTTCGCTACTAATGGCTGGACATTAATAGTTTGTTCTCGATAATTATGTAATAAATCTAAGAAAAAGGGGGGAATACCCCCACAAGATATGAATACGAAATTGCTTTAAATGGTACACACCTTGTCCTTTTAGTTGATGCAGAGTATGTTAAAATAAATATGAATTGTGAATGGAAGAATACAGGTAAGTATTCTTCTCCCTGTTTCAGGGACGTGGAACTGTTGTCACTGGCCGAGTTGAGCAAGGAACCATTAAAGTTGGAGAAGAAGTTGAGGTTTTGGGGTTGAGGCAGGTGAGTATCAGTTTGTTGCATGATATTTATCAATTTTCCTATTTTCTGCAGAGATCACGGATCATCCATTCAAATAATGTGATAATACTTACCCAGGAAAAATGATTCCATGTGATGATGAAAAGAATATATGGTTGAATCAATTGAATGTCTTTAGTTCTTTTGCTAGTATTTTGTGGAAAGATAGTCCTGAAGTTCAGCTCTTTTTCCGCAGGGTGCTTCTCTGAAAACTACAGTAACTGGAGTTGAGATGTTTAAAAAGATATTGGATCAAGGACAAGTGAGTTCAGATTAATTGTTCAGTAATATGAGTTTATGGCTAAACATAATTTAAGTTGATTATACTATGTTCTATGATGTATCAGGCTGGTGACAATGTTGGCCTCCTCCTCCGTGGTTTGAAGAGGGATGATGTTCAGCGTGGTCAGGTGTGTTAGATTCCTATATCTGGGAAGCTCTCAAGGGCCTCTTCTCATATATCAACATGGAATGGATCTTTTGAGTAAATATTTCATGGTTTTCATTATAGACGAGGGAAAACTGATTTGATCAGTCTCTTCATCGTGTAGGTGATCGCTAAGCCTGGAACTCTTAAAACATACAAAAGATTCGAAGCAGAGATATATGTCCTCACAAAGGACGAAGGCGGACGCCACACAGCTTTCTTTTCAAATTACATGCCTCAGTTTTATATGAGGACTGCTGATGTCACTGGAAAAGTGGAATTATCAGAAAATGTCAAGATGGTCATGCCAGGCGACAATGTTACAGCAGTTTTTGAACTCATTCAACCTGTTCCCCTCGAACCAGGTTTTATTTTTTTCTGCCTGTTTCTTTTGGTATTCGTGTCCCGTGCCCAAACACTAATAATGCTCCTTGTTTAGTGCCAAAACGAAACCTTGGCAATTTGTTGATGCTGGACTTTCATTGTTGTTACGGCTCATTTATGCTTTTTCCTAATTTGATAGGCCAACGGTTTGCATTGAGGGAAGGAGGAAGAACGGTTGGTGCAGGCGTAGTTTCAAAAGTGTTGAGCTGAGACATTTTCCATTTCCCAATTTGCAAATAAAGGAAGGCACGATTTTGTAAAAATGTCTATTTTCTTTTGGGAGGATATCGCGACCAGGCATAATTCCCTTCATTCTTTGATTTTTGTCCATTGACAGACCTTTGATGGTGCCCTCAGAGGAGAAAGCTGCAGGGTATTAACTTCTAGAGTGATTTCTCATTTACTAGTTATAATATATTCATTTTCTTAGAAGTCTGCATAACTTGGATATGTTGCGGGTAAATGAGTCTTCTGTTCTTCTGAAGCATTCTCCCCAGCGCAGCCATCATTGGTGTTTAGGCCGTATGAAGAGAATTTCCTTTTGCTTTGTGAGACAATGCTTGATGATCATATTTTCTTCTTCCATGTACAGATTTTAGGGTTGATGGTGCCGACCCATATTATTCACAGAGGTGCTAGTGGTTGCAGTTAATGGAATGCCCTGGTTGAGGTGGCCATACTAGTGGTAGAACAAATGGGCAGTGGATGGCATTTGAATTATTTGCACCTGGAATGAATAAAGAAACGAGCGATCATTGGTCCCTACCAAGGAATGCTCGGTACGTCATCTCGTGGAATGAGATCCATGGAATTGGAATGCCTATCCTATTTCACCGACCTAACGCTAAAGAAAATTAGGATAACTGCATTTGTTTTTTAAGAATCCGTTAACATTACCTATTTATATGCAAGCCCTTAGAAAACCTTGCGGACCTCAAATTGCAAAGATGTTAGGACTTTCCAGAAGATGATGGATCATCAGAAGTGTTCAAATTTTAGCATTCAAATTCTATGAAACAATTCAAATATCAGCAGCATGCCAGAACAAAAGAAAAAAATATACGACAATACACCAATCAGAATTAATACTAACCAAATATTGGAACCACAACAGCAGCATGAAGAAACAATTCAAAATTATAACATTTAAATCTATAAGAATACTCAGATAACCTCAATTAACCTTGAAACCATATGTGTTAACCAGCAAACAAGAAGCAAAAGTACATTCACATAGAAAATCGAAGGGGGCTATACAACTAAGACAATCAAAACTGCATCAATTATTTACACATTACCATGGAATACCATCCCCTTCACAAGTCATTCGTCCAAGGGTATTTCCCGGCAAGTCAGTAACATAACCAGTTTATTCGCCTCACTGAAAGTGATAACAATCAAAAACAGTATATCAGGTTTGAAATGATTTCATTTATTGAGCAAAATTCGCCCTGAGGCACTAGCTAACAATAAGAGTCATACATGTCAACCTGACTTAATATGGGTTTTTTGAAATTACATAGAAACAGCATTTACACCAAACATCAAGAATTTTCACTACCTGTATTAGATTAATCCATGGCCTTCCCTTTCTGAGTCATCCTCCAAGAGATGGATCCTAACACGATCATGCAAGCGTTAGCACAACCATAGCCACCAGGGTCACAGCTCTGAAGTAAATGTCTTTCACGCTGTTGTCCACTCTCTGCATCAGTTCATCCTCATTTGAACCCAATTTGCCAGCATTCTTGCCGACATAGATGACTGTGTCCCGGAGTCTATTTACAGCCCATGACAACCAGACCAGCCCAAAACCCAGCCCTGTGCTGAAGAGCTTAGATGTGCAACATGGAACTCTTCCATAAGCCACCTTACAGATGACAGACAAGAGAACAGCAAGGCCAGCACCGGCGATGCCAGCAGAGAACTTGTTCAAAAGCTCAGGAAGTTCGGGTCCAGCTTTCTTCAGTGAAAGAAATGCTGCTTTATCCTGCCATTTTTTCTCCATCAGTAAAGACAGGAGGCTTTCACATGCATGGAAATAGTTTCTTCTGTACATGTCTCTCTCTCTTTCCATAGCGGCCTTTCTGTTGTTTTTCTTCTTTTGTGATGACTTGAGCTTGGTTGTTTCGGGACTGAAAGGAAACATATACGTATATATATAAGATACGAAAGAATGACCAATGCCCAAAATCATCCATAAATGAAGCAAAACATTGCATATTCAGGATATGAACTATTTTGTTATTATACTCAGATAGTGCCAAAGTGTGTATTTATGCAGGAAAAAGCTCACCAATGAGGATATCCGTAATTTTCTCAAGCATAGTTAGATACCATTGAGGAAAGGTCTTTTCTACTGAATAAAGGTAGGCTTCTTTCATGTTAAAAATTTAGCCAGCAAGGATGGTCAAAAAATTAGGTATGTGGAATCTACTTAGATGTACTTGTCCCTATAATGTAAAACTAAAACTTCCTAAGATAAAAGTTCTTAACGGTTGCCATGCAACTCTTCCACTACTGTAGGACTGCTTACAACGATTGACTTGTAGTGTTCCTAGTCCATCAAGCAGAGAAAGAATTTTTCATGAAAATGAAGCAACCAATTTCTGACCAGTAAAATCTCTACGCTTGCTAAGTCAACGAGGTAGACAGATGTCTTGCATTTATGGCATATATCAGTAAGCAAAGTGTCTATTTCTAAACTAAACCCCATCATCTTTTTCCAACTTTCCGCAACAAAAGCATGATTTTAATTACCTCTCTAAAGGAGCAACCCTTGTAGCTGAAGATGCTTGGACTTCTGTCCTTTTCTTCGACCTATCCAATTCAATGTCAAGAAGATCATATACTCAGTATACAGTTACAAAGTTGCAATAAAAATGCATCTGTTGTGTAGAGATACAGTGCTGGTATTAATTACTGATCTGTACAAAGATAGAGCAATAGTTATCTTTGTAGGTACAATCAATCAATTGTTAAAGCCCGTGCCTTTAACGAATAACAATTCGCATTAACTACAGTAAATATCATATTCTTGGCAGAGCAAATGTAACGAGTCCTACAAGGAAATCTCCCACTGTTCAATTATTGGTATTTTTAGGTGAACATCTCTGTGAAATTTGCACATTGCCAGCTTACCCAACATAAACTGATTGATTAGAGTAGAAATTTCAAACCAAACCTCAACATCATAAAACTGCTAAGATGGTCTACAAACAAGATAAAACAAAAGCTAAAATCGTTAAAAGCTAAACTATTACTCAATGACTTGACAATCATCCAATCCATATAATGCAGCTACAATGTGTAACTATTAAATGTACACTTGAATCGCAATTCAGATGAAATGGAGCTTCAACTACTATAGTCTTCAGATATACCTTTTGAATTCAAAGTAAGGAATTGGCATCGAAACCTTTCTTTCTTTGCTCAAGTTATTTGATAAGTAGAACTCGGCTATGAGTGAAATTAGATCTTTTATCTCAGTTCCACTTTCAGCAAGCAAAACCCTTCCATCTGAATGAATCATTATCTTGGAGTTCTTCACCAAATCTCCCACAAAATCGACAAAAGGTGTCTCAGAATGTGGAAAGACAAGAGACAATGAAAAGGGACATTGGTTCGCTTCACTAGCCTTTGCTTGAAGAGCCACCAAGTTAATCAGTGGAGTCATGTCTCTTTGGTGGCTTTCTGCATCACTTGATCCTGATATCAGCTCCATTATTTGTTGATGGTTGGAGCATCGCTCAGCAATTCCAGACCCAAACAACAAGGGAGATGGCTGAACATCTAGAAACATGGAGATAGATATAATGCAATCCATTTCCTCGTTCATGGGCATATTTGAAAATTTTCATCCATGTAATACAGGGAATGATAAGCACAAGAATTATCATGAAATTCAGCTTACTTTGATCAAGGACAAATAAATTTTAAAAAGTTTCTCTAAACTAAATGAATTTGTAAAACCCAGACCTAACAAATGGTCTGTTAAGAGGCCTTGATGATAGTGTGTCAATTTGCACTTAGATGGAGCAAGAAAGCTAAGATAATTGATTGCAAATTTGAAAAAATGATTTTCTAATATGGATCCCGTGGAAGAATAAACTTCAGTGGAGTACAGAGGTGAAAAAGATTCATGTCGGCAGCCCCACATAACTGACTTGCTCTTATTCTTCCTTGTTTATCATAACTTTTTTACTCCAGGATTGCATAGGCAAACAGCATTTTCACCAGGTAAATACACACACATATTAGTTAAAAAGAAACACAATGAAACCTTCATGAACAAGAATTTAGGAGTAGGCATTCCTATATGTTGCTGATAGCAAAAACTAGAGATGCTTGTAAGGAGTCCTCAATTAACAAACAGAGAAGCCACAACAGTCAACCTAACATACAATAATATCATTACCAAATAAACCCAGCACTTGTATCATATCTACTAACAATCTATCTACAGATAATATGAGGAAATTTTGCATCCAGTGATGGAATGTTCCCTAGATGATGGAACTTCATCGATAAAGAATCTTCAACCGGAATACTAGGACAGGATGATATTATTACGCATAGAGATCCTAAAGCTCCACAATAAGAACCATACATGTCAAAGGAATGACAGTAAGTACATCTTGACATAGAAGAAAGCATACCTTGTGCCTCAATAATAACAGGACTTTGCACTGCTGAGTCAATCTTGACAGACTGATTGGATTTGCACAAATCACTTAATGGTTCCCAGGGCCCTTTTGGACTAAGAGTTACTGGTGTCGATCTCATGACATCCTGTCCTGCCCTCAGACTTGGCAAAATTGGCTGACAATCCTACAAGTTAATGAAAAGCACAGTTCATAAGGAAAGAAACCAATTGAATCTTGCACACAGCTGGCCATGTTGCAATTTGAAATGTCTTAAGAGCATGCTAAAGACAGCATGAGATTGAAAAGGAGATCCGGCACAAAGTTAGTGAGTCAGAGGAATAAAATGGGAATTAAAGCAGTTAACAACTCATAATGGATGTTTAATTGACATTGATCTCCATCTTCACTTATGATACGACATACTCGTGACAAATTTACAATGAAGCCAGCTATACAAAGCTCAAAATCGCCATCAAGAATGGTTAAGAGGATAGTAGGACTATCTCAATTAGATCAACCAATTTAAAAACTGGTGTTTTACCATAACCAACAACAGTCAATATCAGAGTGAAAAACGAAGGCTGTTAGGCCACAAAAAGGCTCTATAACTAGATAACTTAAGTCAAATCGAGCCCAAACTAGATTCAGCGAACAAATAAGTATCAGTGATGCAGAATAAACTCAATAGTGGCAAACATCAGGTACTAAATTTACCCAGGAAAGTGAAATAAATATTCAATTCAACCATTGAATTGGAACTACAATTTGTATACAAGAAAGGAAAATTTGAACGGTAAAGCACAAGTCAAGGTAAGACAACCCTTCAATCAATTAAAAATAAAAATAAAAAAAAAAAAATTAGAATGAACACTAGAAGATGGATTAAATTGAAGTTTCAGAAGAATAAAAGTATCTTACTTTGATGACCCTATTCACGGTCTGTTCTTGGCTAAAAACAAGGGCAGGACCAGGAGGGTATCCATGAGAAGCCATCAAACAAAGCTCCGCCATATTTTTCTTCTTTTGAGAGAAAAATAGAGACCCAGTTTCGAAGTTCCAGAAATCAAAGTTTCTGATTCACCAAACCTCTATCTATTCTCTCTATTTTGGCTGTTCGATGTCATATTACCACAAACTTATCCAACTTAATACAACACAATCCGAAAGATTAGATTTTCTCAACTTTTGGCTTAGATCCCTAAATGATAAATAGAAAAAGAAGCAAAATCTAAAACTGAGTAACATTGCGATGGACAAAAGCTTGCGACTTTTGGGTGGACAGAGTGACACACAGGTTAGGGATCCAGGTTGGATTATGAACACGACAAAAGTAGGTCCGGCCGGTCTTTCCTTTTTCTATCTTGGAATTTTCGAATTTGTAAGATTGTTGGACACTTATTAAACTTTTGAAAAAGAAAATTAAAGCTATTTAATATGGATCATATAATTTACGGAAGAAATAAATTAGATTAAAATACGTAGAAATTTCATTTTCTAATGGCCGTCTGGTTGGGTTTTAGTTGAATGGTTGTGTGGACTCCGTTGATGCTTGGGATTGAATATTTTCGGACCGTAGATCTGTGTATCGAGGATGATCCTGTCGGGGTCGACGCTGAATGAGAGAAGGTTGGAAAACTAGTTGGTGGTGGAAATATCTATAAAGCCCACTGGACTTGTGGCTGTTGTTAAATTAGATCGAGGTCGTATGATGATATATATATATATGTATATATATATATATATTATAAATAATCAGCTTTTAACTCCAAAATTATCAAGAACATTTGTATGTTTTGTTTTTGTGTAGTAATGGAGTAGTTTATTATATATTTTAATTTAGGACTGAATAAAATTAACTTAAAGAACTGAAACCGATAAAATTTTCAAAACCGCATTAATAAATCTTCAGATATATGTAATACCATATTAATTTTGAAAAAAAAACATTGTCGAAAGTTATGCATTATAATCCACTATATATTACTATCTTTTAAGGAAAAAGTAGAATAGCACTATAGATTAATATGCACTACCTCCATTATCACAATATATATATATATATATATATATATATGTCTTCATAATTGCGCCATCAATTTATACCCTTCCACCCGGTTCCATGACTATCCATGGATTTCTTTTCTCTATCGCCAACAATTACGGACACCGTTTTCTATTTGAAAATGCCTTTCTCACTAAGAACAATTGAATCTAAATATTTTGTTATTATGATCCTTTTTTTTTTTTCCAATAAGATAGAGTAAAATATATATTCTCCCTTCCTCCACCAAAAACTACAGGTTTAGTCTAAAAAATGTTCCACTACATGTTTTTTTGCATGAAATTATGTAGAAGTGAGGACATAATAAACTCTAAACTAAGATGAGAGATTTACAAGCACTTCATTTTGAAGAGTAAAGTATACAGTAGTATCTATAGGTAAAAACATAAGTATCAACTCATTCTCCCAATTATACATGTGCAAAGTCCAACTCTAACATTAAAGAACTAATACAACTTGTTTTTTCTATTTTTGTTTTAACAAAAAAAAATAGATAATACTAGAGAAATAATGAAAAATTGAGAAAGTAGAGATCTACCAAAAATACCATGTATTAAAGCGACACCTTTAGACCTTAAAACAATGATCTGACCATTCGAATTAAAGAATAAAATTTCTCAAGATCCTATCAACATGTCATAAAATTGAATGGGATCCTATTGTGGAAAGAGGTGATGATCAATTAACAATTGATATGGATAACGAACCAAGTTTGAGATCGTTACTTGTGTTATTAGATAAGGAAGTAGATACAACATGATGAGTTTACTAATACGAGCTGCCCCCACCTAAATAAGCACATAATAAATACTATGAATTAGTTGCACGTGGTTTGTCATGATTCATGCTTATTGGTAAAAGAAATATTTAGTGGGTTTCATAACCTACCCCTGTTTTATGAGACTTGTTCAAAATATGTTGGATAATGAAAGGATTATAGACTAGAAGAAATAGAAATTGCAAGATATTCGAGCCTTGTATGTACCAAGATAAATTGCTTAAAGCCATAAATTGCATCTTCTTTCATGCAAACTAATACATGCACCATCGTGCAACTTATCGAATATACAAGTCCTCACTTATATATTGTCTTTAGCAAAAGAAGCATTAAAGCCGTAGAAACCTAAGAAACTTCCACAAAGGAAGTAGAGTAAGACCTACCAAGGATTAAGTCAAAATGATATCCTAGTAGTGACCTAAGATTAAGACCTATAGGATGTCTTATATTTATATGGGTCCAAATTCATTGTATATTATCAAGTATAGTAGATGAGAGTAGATGAAAGTATTAAAGATCATGCTAGGTGATAATTTATTGTAACTATTAGATCGGATGATCTCGATTATTTCATTATAAGAGCTACTTCTATGTAACAACAATTTCCTCCACATGTAAACCGTCCATTTATATAGCAAAATACATTCTCTTAAGGTATCTTCACTATTTTATCTTTGGAAAACTTGTGCGTATTATAAGTTACTTTAGCATTCTTGATGAAAAGTCAATTGCTTCAAAAAGTTTCTTATGGTAGATAAAGTAGGATCAACTAGGCCTTAAACAATTTAAGTGTGATGGAAGTGATTAAGAAGGCTAGAATGGAGTTTAGAAGATTCCCTAACTTGCCAACAATGGTAAATAAATTTTTGTTTGTTTTTGGTGATATTTACAAAGCACTCATGATAATGGATCAAGGACCTTGGTGGAATATGGGTCATATCTTGGCTTTAGACAAATGGAAATCTACTATGAATTTGAATGATGTTATCTAAAGAAAGCAACATATTGGTTCTAAATACTTGGCTAAAAACTTGACTAAATGACGATTACTAATGCAAAGAAGCTAGGTAAATCCATTACTAACCTAATTAAAATTAAGGGTATAAAGTTTATAAATGGTTTGAGAAGAAGTTATATGAAGGTCAATGTGAGGATTGCCATGAATGAGCCTTTACGATCAAGATTATGGGTTAAGAGACCTAATGAAGTGAAATATAGGGTATAGTTGATGTATGAAAGGCTTTTTTATTTTCGTATTGTGGATGGTAGATTAGGTCATGAAGGGAGAGAATGTACATTTAAGAGAGGCCATAGAGGAGTTTGGTACCAAAATGCAAGCTTCGAGTTATAGAGATATTGTTAGATTAAATGGGAAGTGGTTAATAATTAGGGTAAGAATAACAGCTTGGTTAACTCTATAGCAGACGAAACCACCCATACTAACCTTCAACACAATATACAAACCATCTTGTTTTTCCATTAACCTTGACCAATTACAAAAACCTCACTCAAACATTTAACCAATCAACTATGATTTCCCAAAGCACCACCAATGCACTATCACTCCCAACACTTCAAATATAAAATACCCAACAAATTACCTAATGAAACCGTCCCGATTTGTCATTAACTCCAATTCCCTGTAAAAGCTTTAGCCACCATTTAACTGATCACCCTTGCTTAAGATCACAAATATGCATTTACCCCCGACACTTTAAACACGAAATACCTTACGATAGAACCAATTGTACCAAAAATCATATGCTAGGTCAATGGCTAAGAAGTTGAAACTCTAGAGCTCTCTAGTCTATCTACCTTATAAAGCTATTGAATCAACATATTACTTCTCAAATGCCATTAACATTGGGGTCCATGAGGTTAGAATTGTCAAGGAATTAATTCTTCTTTTACAGCTTGTCATCTAAAGGACTTAATAAGTAAGTATAATTCAAAATTGGTGACAATATGTATGCTACAAGAAGATAGACATATATTGATACTGAAGTTTTAGATGCAAACATTAACATGGTGGGCGATATTAGATGGAGTTACTGTGATGCAAAATTTAGTGGTAAAACTAGATCATGGAAGATGCTAAAGAATGTGGCGATAAGCTCAATGTCCCTTGTCTGTGCATTAGTGATTTTAATGAGATTCCAAAAATAAAAAAATTAAAAAAAAAAAAAGAGGTAAAGAGAGGATGTAAACCATGTTGTAGGAGGCATATCTAAGGGTTCCAAAATATGATTGCTAATGCTGGTCTTATTGATGTAGGATTTTGTATTATACAAATTAGTTCCATAAGTATGAATTTTGAAAATTGTTTAACTCATTAATCAAGAGACTTGCATAATCAATTTAGAATATTATTTATCAGTATTGTGTTATTAATTATTAGTATTGTGGTTTCTTATTATTTAGGACATTTTATTATTTAGTAATATTTTATAAGTTAGTATTAGTACTTATAAGCAATTTGCTATGTTAGCCATTATTAGCAGTTATAGGTCATAGGTAATATTAATTAGTATTGGCGAGAATCCCACTTTTATTTTATTTACACCTATGCCCGTAAGATTGTTAGCAACTAAGGTCACAAGATAAAACCTAGACTTCATGGAGAGAACCTAAAAAGTAGTCCTAGACGGATGGTTTGGCCATTATTACTGCTATTGTCCCCTCCTATTAACTATCCACTAAGCCATTTGCAATGGCTTAGGCATTATCTACCTACCATCTGAAAATTATAGTTGCAGTAGTAACCTAGTCTAAGGGTGTCACTGTAGTGAATCAAATAACCAAGCATAAGTAGGAAGTAATTAATTAGGTCAAATTTACATTTTTACTTTAGTTTAACATAACTTAGGATTCTAATAAGCAGCACCCATAACCATTGCATACTTGAAGATATAGTTTTTATGAACACTAACCGAAGCCATCTCCAAAACTTGCTTATAAGGATGAATTGAGCATATTTTTGAACTCAATGCAAATAAGGAACACAAGTTACTATTTGATAACAATATTGAATGACAAGTTAGATTAAGCTTAAGTTCATATTTAAATTATAAAAGCCTATTTCTTAATTTTTAGTTAAGTTCATGATTTAGGCTGCAGGCTTTACTTAGCTAAATAGCAAGTATTGCTCATTCAACTAAAGGCCCATTTAGTATATACTAAATCAATCCATCATTTGAGCCAAATTGCTAGCCACTTATTAATTGTAATCCCTTCTATGAAGTTGAGTATGTATTCTTTTATTATACTTAATTTATTAATATCTTGGTTTAATTGATTGAATTGATTCAAAGGGTAATGAATTGATCAAGGAAGGATCGAATTAGTTTAGGAGTTAAATTGGAGCCAGTCTAATCTTGAGGAGTTCGACATGATCTTATTTAATTAAGTAATTTAACAAATTAATTAGCTAAACTAAACTGAAATTCCTTTAATTGAACCAAGTGAGAAGTAGACTTATTTGGTCCTAAGTAAACTGTCTGGCCTAGTGCATCTCCTAAACAGGACGTCAATCCTAAAGGTTATTATGTTATTTCTATCATTATTAGTCAAATTTATAATATCAAATATTACTATTGCTATCAATTACAGTATTTTACTTATACGCATAATCGATTAAACTAATTTTATAATTAAAAAGATACATTTAACAAAGAAAGTATATATTGGCTCAAAAAAGAAGGGGGAAAAAAAAGCAAGCATATATACCTTTTAATCTTCTACCAATTAAGTACTTAGTATGGGGTATCAAACAACATATATTAAAAATAATTAAATTAAATAATAATTAATTCATCGAATAAAACTTAGATCACCTATTTACAAATTACATCATGATATCTAAAAGGAATTTTCACTTTACATAACGTAAATATCCACTAAAATAAAACAAACAATATAACCATGAATATTGTTATAGTATAGTATTATCATATTCCTATACCACGTTTGGAAACACCAAGTCATCAGTTATAATCAATCATTTAGAATTGCATAATATGTCATCTCTTCTTCATACAAAATAAGAAACGGAATTACTATGGCTTACAACTTTCATTAAAATATTCTTTATACTTTATTTATAAGACAACACAAAACCAAAGTTCAAGAAACATCTGAGATATACAATCCCTTACATAATTCAAGAACATTTGCTTTTAGCAACCCTATTGGCGGGGAATGGGAAAACATAACACTAGAAGTTAAAGTTGCACCCTCTTTGATAATGCATCTACAACAAGATTATTTTCTCTACAAATACGGCACATCCTAACATTACTATTCTTGTACACTATGTCCCCACATAGTATAAGATAGCATCGGGTAAACAACATGCATCAAGATCAATATTTTTGGATAATATGGAATACTTCATAACAATCTTTCATTACCACAAGTGTTGAAGAAGGATAATCCATTGCTATCTAATGTCTAACTGTAATTCTCTATAGCTCTACTTCAGTTAAAGAAGCTGGTGGAATAGGTTTTGCAAACTTAGATAATAATTAGCCTTCTTAATTTTTCCCCTTTTTACTAGTTATATTAAAATAATGAGCAAAATAACAAACAAATTTCATTAAAAATATTGTAGCTTATTAATGCATTACTATATTGCACACAACAAGCAGATAATAAGTACACTAACAAACATAATAATAAATGTTATAACACAATGTTATTGACATAACCCTTATATTGTAATCGAATTCTGAACAACACCAAGTAGAATAAAATTTTTGGCTAATAAGTTATTGCATATGTAGTTTATTATCAATCGTTTCAGTCGAACCCAAAAATAAATGGAAAGATAGAGACTCAAGAATCAAGTCAATTTAGTAGATCCATCAAAAATTGAAAGCAGGACTTCTCCACAAGAAAAGCAAAATCGTAACTTAAATTCAAAGACTAAAATTACTATAGATAGAATTTAATATAAGAATACATGCTTATTTCAAACTTTATAATAACATATAATATTTACTTTATAAACAGTACTATAGGTAAAGACGTAAATGAATCAGGTCTGGGACAGGTCATAAAAACTTATAACCCGTCTCGCTACTCTAATAAGATTCCTAAATCCATCCCAAAACCCTATAAGACTTTTAGCCCTACACCTAAAACCCATTCCATTACTCTTATGGGGTACCAGTTTCTTGACCTACAAAACCCCTTCGTTTTTTTTTTAATTTTTTTTTTTCCACACAACTATTTTTTACTTTATTATTCATTACATAAAAAATTGATTTGTATTATTTATATTTATATGAGCAATGCAATAGGGGACAAATTGGAGGAAAATCCACAAAAGCATGTCATACATCATCTATAACATATTTATAAAACACTAAAATACAAAGAAGAAGAGTAGATACATGGAGACAAAAAGAGGCAAATGGAGATTAGAGAAGGAACTAGGGTTAGGGATGTAAGATAGTGATAGATACTTTAGTAGTATTATTTTTCATTTGCTTTTTATTTAGTTAATATTATATTATTAATATATTATTTTTATCAACTAATAGTCTCCCAATGGGTTTTTCTTAAATCTCAAAATCTGTCTTATAAGCCTAATGGGTTTTTAACCATATCTCGAAACCCATCTTAAAACCCTATCAAGTAATATTCTATAGGATTTATAACGAATCAATAATCTATTATGATCCATCCGTTTACACCTCTACCTAATGATATAATATAAGTTTGTTATTACTGTAAGTGGAAGACCAAAAGTTAACAAAATGGATGATATGGTACAAGAGATTAGGTTAATCAATTTCCAAGCTTCGAGCTACGTTGGCGACTTGCTCATGCATTCTCTATGTGTCGAAGACTTATTTGGAAGCTCTACGTATAGAAGACCTGTTCATGAGCTCTTCTCAAATAAATATGTTCAGCTTAGATGGCCTACCTAACCAGGCCTTGTCTGTTCAACTCGGCATCGCCTGCTTGGCTCGACCAATCCTGCTCGTTTCGGCACATTGACTCATTCAAGTCAGTTAGATTTTCAAGTCTACCCAAATTAGGTCTTCAGGGTCTCTAGTAGCTTATCAACTCTTCACCTCAAATATCTTATTTGGTTACTTATTTTTATATTATTTAGACTTCATGTTTCTTGTATTATTTCTAAATTATCCTTATGTTTATTTTTGTATTTATGAGCATGCTACCAAGGCATCCTTTTATTTACAATTTTGCCACTATGTATAAATAAAATGCTTGTATAGGGTTTTAGATAAATTTACAACATTAATGAAAAACCCTTTAGCCTTTTCTCTCAAAAAGCTCTTCTCTATCTACGCTTATCAATCCTTTAAGCAAGGATTATAGTGAGAAACCCTAGGGGAAGTGTTCGTGCGTTACATTGGGTACTAGCTTAGGTTTGTAGGTAGTACAGATTGTGACCAAGAACAAATAAGGCCAGTCGCTAGATGGGTCCAAGCTTACAGAAAGCTCGAAAAAGGGCTAATAGGGAAAGGTAAGAAAAGAGTGACAAAGACAAATAGAACAATAAGCAAAAAAAAAAAAAAGAAGAAGAAGAACCGACGAACAATTCCAAAAGATATGACGCACCAAAGGAACTTTCGAGGACTTACAGCACAATTCAATATGACACACAAATCGGTTCAGTAAGGTTACTCACCACCTGAACTTGCTTAAGGGAAAGGATAAGAGTGATGTCGAAAGTAAACAAGTAGTGTTTACGCAAGGAAGAAAGTACTCAAGTATATTGAAGGTAATCTGAATCTCCTACAACTATAAGTACAAGGGTATTTTTACCCATGAGTTAGGGCAACTTGCCCAAAAGGGAAAAGATAATAAGGATATTTCCTAAAGAAGCAATGTACACGATATAAGAGGGTAAAAATGAATATACAAGAAAATCAATCATTGGTACTACAGATTCTCCATATGATACTGTACATGTGGTGATGCTACATTAGCAAGGTTGTTAAGGGATACGGACAAAACGTACAGACGGATGGGCTTGTTCGAGTAAGAATGGCCTAGTTAATCCAGATTCTCTATATCTCGACCTCTCGGCAAGGATGATGCCGAGTGATTAGTCAACTCAGCATTAAAGTAGTCATCAACTCAACATAACACAGAATAAAAGGCAATCATTCGGCACAGCATTAAAGGTGACTCGGCAAGTAAATACTCGGACTCTGCAAGTAAGTATTTGGCCTTAGCAGGGGTTGGTTGGAACATAAAGATTTATTGAGCCAGCCCCATCACTCCCTCCCAGTTGTTTTGGATTTAAGATCAAATTCGAATGGTGTTTACTCAGTTCTCCATTAAGGTGATATGGACTGAAGTCAGTAATGTTGAAGGCATTAGAAACCCCATAGTCTTCGGGCAATTCTAACTTGTAGGCGTTGTCACTAATTTTCTAGAGGATTCTGAAAAGCCCTTCCGCTCTTGTAGATAATTTGTTCTTCTTCTTGTTCGGGAACCATTTCTTGCTAAGGTGTAGCCATACTAAAGTCTCCTAGCTAAAATTATTTGGCCGACCTACCCTTGGTCCTCTCTCGCATTCTTTTGGCAGCTTAGTCGATAAGCTGAGTAACCTTGTTATAGATGTGCTAAAAAGATTTTGCTCTGGCCGAGGTATCAGGGTCCTATTACACGAGTGCTAGTATAGGGGCGTGGTCAAATGACAACTCGGGATTGAATCCATAGACCACCTTGAAAAAAGTCTACTTAGTAGTATCATGTACAGTGTAGTTATAGGTGAATTCGACCACTAGTAAACAGACGTCCTAATTAGCCAAGTTCTTGCCTACTATAGCTCAAAGTAATAACCCTAAAGTAAAATTAACCACCTTTATTTGGCCATCAGTTTGGGGATGACATGAGGTATTGAAGAGTAATTTGGTTCCCAATCAGCGCCACAGAGTTCTCTAAAAATGGCCTAGAAACTTCGGGTCCCTGTTAAAGACTACACTTCTCGACACGCTATATATCCGCACAATCTCCTGTAAGAAAAGAAAAGCAATAGCTAAGGCGTCATTAGTTTTAGTACAGGGCACAAAGTGTGCCATCTTACTAAATTGATCTACAACAACCATTATAGAATCTTTCCCTCAAGTAGTTCGAGAGCAAAGTTTATACTCAGTTCAGTCTACAGCCTCATTGAAACTAGTAGGGGCATTGCTTTCCTTTGTTCAACTCGATACTTGGCCTTTTTGTACACTGTACAGCTTTCTACAATTCGATGCACATCTCTTCACATTTTTAGCCAAAAGAATCGGTCATTCAATAGTTCACAAGTCCTCCTCTCTCCAAAGTATCTGAAGAGCCTGCTGCTATAGGCTTCTCTAATTAATAATTCCCGTAGAGAACAAGTCGGCATGCATAATTTCCCCCTTCGAAATAGATAGCCATCCTCCACATAATACTTATCCACTGTCCTCCCATACACGCATCACAAAATTATTGGTCCAAAGTATGGATCCTCGAAGTACTGTTTTTTGATACTCGCAAAACCAAATAGTCTGGTCTGTAGTTCTGACAAGAGCACATGCCTCCTCGAAAGAGCATCTGCGACTACGTTACTCTTTCCTTACTTGTATTTGATCACAAAATCGAATCCCTCAAGGAATTCAACCCATCTCGCCAACCACTTAGTTGGTTTGGTCTGACTTCAGAGGTACTGCAGTGACTCATGGTCAGTATATATGACAAATTCATTTGGCAGTAGATAATGCTGCTACATTTGCAGTGCTCGAATTAGTGCCAAGAGCACTTTGTCATATACAGAGTAATTTAGTTAGATTCCTTGAAGCTTCTCACTGTGGAAGGCAATTGGTTGGCCTTCCTACATCATGACAGTGCATATTTTAATGCCTGATGCATCGCATTCTAGCTTAAAAATTTTATCGAAGTTAGGGAGCACTAATACTGGGGCGGAGGTCAACTTCTTCTTTATTTCAACAAAACTCCTCTCCTCCCTTTCTCCCCATCAGAAGTTAATGTTTTTCTTTATTAATTCGATAAGTGGTGCAGGAAAGGTACTGAAGTTCCTGATGAAACTTCTCATGTCAGCATAAGTAGTAGGGGTCGACCATTCAACAATTACTCAAATCTTCTCATCATCAACTTGCAAGCCTCCTCTACTGATTACATAGCCCAAGAATACCACTTTCTCCTAGCAAAAGCAACATTTCTTTAGGTTGCCGAATAATCTCTTAGCATTGAGAATATCCAAGATTGCTCTAATATGTTCACAGTGACTTGGAATGTCAACACCATAGATCAGGATGTCGTTGAAGTATACCACGATACACTTTCCAATGAGATGTCTCAGTACATGGTTCATAAGCTTCATGAAGGTGCTCGGGGCATTCGACAAGCTGAAGGGTATGACCATCTACTCGAACAGTCCATGTCGAGTTTTAAACGCAGGCTTCTACTCATCTTCTGGCCTCATGCGGATTTGATGATAGCCAAACTTGAGATCAATCTTACTAAAAATTTTGGCTCTACTCAGCTCATCCAACATGTCTTCTAGACTTAAGATCGGATACCTGTATTTGATCATGATTTTGTTTACGACTCGACTGTCAACACACATTCGCTAGGTTCTATCCTTCTTTGGCACTAGAAGTATAGGCACAGTACAAGGGCTGAGACTCTCTCTCACATATCCTCTTTCCAGCAACTCATTGACTTGACGTTGAAGCTCAGAAGCCTGCTCGAGATTCATGCAATAAGTTGGCTTGTTCGACAGTGCAGCACCGGGTATTAAGTCAATGCAATGCTCTATGCCTTGGGTCGGGGGCAACCCTTCAGGTAACTGTTCTGGGAACAGGTCAGCATATTCATCCAACAGTTCCCTCACCTCCTAGGATAAATCGTCCTACTCCTTCATTTCCAATAGTCACCCGACCAACAAGAAAGTCGATTCATTGCCATTAATGGCCTCTCGGAACTCGACTCTACTCATCACTAGAGCCTTCTTCGATCCGCGAGCAAGTTTCATCTATAACTTATGAACTTCTCTGAGCAGCATCGGATTTAACGTGATCTTCCGATCATCTTCTCAAGCATGTAGGTATTCCTATAACCGTCGTAGATGACTCTCCTATCAAACAACCACGGTCTTCCTAACAATACGTAAGAAGCGCACATAGGCAATATATCACAAAGAATCTGGTCGGAGTAATTGCCGATAATGATCGATAGCAGTATTTGTCAAATGACGTGTAATGTCCCGTTCTCACTCAACCGGTGCATCTTGTACGGCTTCGAATGTGCAATAATCGACAACCTCAATTTTAAGATTAGGTCAGCTAACGCCACATTGGTGCAGCTCCGATTGTCCACGATAAGGGTGTACGTCTATTCATTCAGTTTGCAAGTGATATGAAATAAGTTCTCTCTCTGCTCCTCCTCTCATGAGGGTTCTACGTTCATAGTGTATCGAATAACCATGAGTAGCTAGTCCAAGTCCTCAACATACACGTCTTCCTCAATCAACTTTTTCTCAGCATTCTCCTTCTCGGCAGGAACCTCCTCCTCCTCGAGTTCCTCATCCATACTTTCTATGTCTAACTTTAGGATGTCTCCCTTAATGATCATCATCCTTCGGTTTGGCCACTGAATAGCCATATGTCTGAACTCCTCGCACTTAAAGCATTTGATCTGGCTAATCTTCCTACCAAAGCCTTGCCCCTTCTCATATGTTAGAGTCGACACTACATCTTCAAGTCAGCTTTTCTACTCGGCTTTAAGATCAACCCTTCTGCTTGGCTCGCTACTCGGTAAGGTTTGGTTACTTGCCTGTCTTGGTCGACTAGTCGACATTCAGGTCATTGCTCGGCTTCCTTTTTGCCTCTCTATACACTAGGTAATCCTAATAGCTTCATCCATCATGTCAAATCATTGGAGTTCCATAATGTCTCAGATGTCTCCTCTTAACCTACTAACAAATCTTAAGACTGTTCGGGCTAGTAGTTCCTCCACTTCGCATCGTATCATAAGTATTTGGAATTCCTAAACATACTCATCAATAGTTTAGCCTACTTGTCTCAGCTCTTGAAGCCGAGTAAAAGTATCTTGGAGATATGTTTCCAGCACGAATCTATTTCTAAGCACTCTCTTCATCTTGAGCCAAGTATTAATTTCTCAGTACACCTCTCTCCTTCTCATGGCCTAAAAGTTCTTCCACCATATGGTGGCATATCCGGCAAATTCAACAGCAATAGTCCTCACTTTCTCATAATACTCATATTGGTAATAATCAAACACACACTCTACCTTCTCTTCCCAATCCAGATGCTCATCAGTATATCCAAATCCATTGAAACTGAAAATCTAAACCTTCACATGATCAGATGCTCTGATGACTCATATACGCTCCTCTTCAAAATACTCTTCTTCCTCTTCATCAAGCTCTCTCATGTCTATCCTTCGCCTTACTCATCCGCCAACTCCTCCACCTTAAATGGTCGAGTTGGGTTCTAACCTCTACCAAGTTAAGCAGCTTGTAGAATGCTGTGCGCAGCCTCAGTAAGTCGATAAGACAGTGCATGAACAGCTTGGGTTAGATTTACCAAGAGGTTAGCTACCTCATCGAGCCTCTCGTCAGTGCTTCTAGGAGTTCCCTAAGACTGACGCCTTTGGTAGATAACTCCACTATCATTACCAGTACCAATATTCATATTTGGGTCTATCATTATTCCTCATAGATTCAAAATTTAAACAAACACTTTAGAAAGTGAACAGCTAATAACATAGTAGTCAAATGAACTCAATAACTAACTTTGTTTCACACAAGCAAAATAGAGTACAACAGAAATTCAAGAAGAACTAATTCTAATTCACACGAAACCTATGCTTTGATACTAAGATGGCGCGAACTATGACTAAGAACAGACAAAGCTAGTCGCTAGATGGGTCTAAACTTACAGAAAGCTCAACAAATGGCTAATGGGGAAAGGTACGAAATAGTGACAAAGACAAATGGAACAGTAGGAAAAAAAAAACCTACAAACAGTTCTAAAGAATATGATACACCAAAGAAACTTTCGAAGACTTACAGCACAATTCGATATGACGCACAAATCGGTCTAGTGAGATTACTCACTACTTGACCTTGCTTAAGGGAAATGATAAGAGTAATGCCGAAAGTAAACAAGCAGTGTTGACGTAGGGAAGAAAATACTCAAGTGTATTAAAGGTAATCTAAATCTCCTATAGCTACAAGTACAAAGGTATTTATACCTATGAGTTAGGGTAACTTGCCCAAAAGGGAAAATACAATAAGGACATTTCCTAAAGAAGTAATGTACATGATACAAGAGGGTAAAAATGAATATACAAGGAAATCAATCATTGGTGCTACAAATTCTCCATACGATACTATATATGTGGCAAAGCTGCATTGGTAAGGTTGTTAGGAGATGTGGACAAAACGTATGGACGAGTGGACTTATTTGAGTAGGAATGGCCTAATCAGTCCAAATTCTGTACATCTCGACCTCTCAGCGAAGATGATATTGAATGATTAGTCAACTTGACATTTGAGTAGTCATCAACTCGGCATAACACAGAATAAAGGGCGGTCATTTGACACTACATTAAAGGTGACTCGGCAAGTAAGTACTCGGCCTCGATAGGGATTGGTTGGAACATAAGGATTCGTCGTGCTAACCCCTCTAATCATCTAGCTTGGCTACGGGTTAGAGGTCCCTAGCTTGAGTCCAATCAGTATGTAGTTCTACGGTGCATCATATCCATAAAGTTAGTGTGTGGGATTGCTAAACCATCAACTTCCATTTATTTTTCGGACCATCTCGCACCCCAGACATACCCCCTTAGTTACACATGATATTGGGTTCGTATGTTCATCTACGTAATCCATATCATCTTGGTATCAAAACTCTAAGGTTTCATCCTTTGGAGCTTCTTGAAGAATTCTTATAAGTGCCGAATTTCTCACAATATCTGCTCTTATTTTTTATTTAGGTGTTTGATTGTGGACTAAAGGCACTTGTTTGGGATTCGTGTAGATGTAGTAAGTGGTATTTAGAGCTGTAAAAGACCACAAGTTATGCAATTCTGAGTTTATGGGTCCACTTGTAATGGTTGCCGGAGCTTATATTGGTAATGGTTCTTCAATATCGAACAAGTGGGAACAGTGGGAAGGTTTTGTTGTACTCAAGTCTAATGTAGTATTAAGTGCTTAAGAAAACTGCAGTATTGACCATTAATGCATGAAATTTGTATCTATCAAACTTGATTGAGTATAGTATGAGTGAGCCAAGAAAGTGTTGTTCATTTCATAGGTCTTAGTGTAGTGTTACTCAAGCCATAAGCGGCTATGTTGCCAAATGTGTATGGAAGAATAGTTGAACAGAGGGCAATAGTGGTGTTGTTATCTTATACCATAGGCGATGAGCAATGGTGTTATGTGTGGTAAGTGTTGTGATGTATCTGGCTTAAGGTGGTTGTATGTGAGAGGGTTCGAGACTTGTCGAGCTTTAAGGATTTCGACTTAAAGTTGTTTACTGTAGTTTGTGCCATGCTCATTTGCCAAACTAAAATCAAAGTGCCCGATCTATTGCAACACATTTTGAGCTAAACTTTGCCTCTGAGCTGATTTATTGACAATACCTATTGTACTAAATCTAAACTTTGCTGAGCTATCTATTGCACCGACACCTATAGAATTCCTTACCAAGATAGACTGCTTAAGTGTATGTGTTACGAGTTTGGTTGGTGCCAAGCTAAACTGAGTTGATTAGCTATTCAGGTGTCGAACTTTCATAAGTTGAATTGTTATTGTGATCAAGTTGATCTATTGAGTCGTGAGGTAGATCGAGCTACTATATACGTTATTAGAGTTGGTGTTGATCGATGTCGAGCTGTCACGTACGCGTGTGCTATAATGTCGTTGAATTAAAGTGTTTGTGCTGTACCCATGTTGTATTGCTGTATTAAAGTGTCCAATCTCAAAGCTATTGAAGTCTAAAGTGAACGATGAGTTATATTGTCGATGGACTATTGATAATGTTGCGGACTGAGCCCACATAATAGTGCCATACTGATATTTGTTGGCCAAGTGTTGTAGAAGTGTTGTTTCTAAAGTAAACAAAGTGGGTTGTGTCGTAGTGTCGCATTGCCGAACAATGGGGTACACCAAGATATTATTTCCCTTGCTTTGCCGAACTAAATTGGAGTAGTAGACGCGTATATTGGCTATTGTCATTTAAATTGTCTAAGCTGATTAAATTGTTCGAGCTACTCTGTATTAGACGAATGGTGTTGATGTCGAGTTGTTGTAATCTTTAGCTGAGCTGCTTTGCTCTTAGCCGTTGTTGAGGTCTCAAGTTGTCAACATCCAAACTGTCAAACTAAAGTCGTGCCATATTGTGCAGTTACGTATAAGTCAATTCCCAAGCGGATTCACACCACAACCAAAATTTACCAAGCTATTGTTGAAGCATCAAGATGTCAAGGAAAACCATTACCAAGCTTGTGATTACTGTGTCATTGAATTGTGCTTATGCCGAGTTAACTAGTTGAAGTTTGACCAAGCTAAGTTGTCCATATGTCTGAACCGAACTAACACTTACGTATGCTGTTGGGTGTGTGTGAAGTGTAGATCCAAGCTCGTCAAAGTGGTTAGTGACCGAGCTGATGAATTCTATCTAATCAAGCTAAGTGGGGAGATTGACGAATATGTACCAAACTAATTTTCTCAAAGGAAACATCTATCATT
The DNA here is from genome assembly GCA_024138005.1 of Lumnitzera racemosa. Taxonomy (NCBI): domain Eukaryota; kingdom Viridiplantae; phylum Streptophyta; class Magnoliopsida; order Myrtales; family Combretaceae; genus Lumnitzera; species Lumnitzera racemosa. The sequence continues at coordinate 24,112,395 of JAMXBC010000004.1, read as the reverse complement.
TTTTAGCTATAAGTAGAGTTTGAGGCTGTTACAATTTAAAGGCTATTAAACTGCACATAAATGTTTCCTAAGTAATTTAAGAATTGCATTTGCTATCCATAGCAAGAGTTGTCGAGCTAAGATTGTGTCAACTAAGCTTGTTAACGCGTATACCTTACAAGCTTGTGTACTGTACTTTTGGAGTTGGTTAGACTAGTAAGTAGTAAGCTAAGCTTGCCTCACTGCAGTTGACATCTTAAATTCCATAGACGAATTGAAGTCTTAGATTGTAGAGTGTTGTTGAAAATTAAAGTGCCGTATTCTTGAATTTACTTCAACGGTATTGAATTTGGATTTATTCAACATGGCATCTAGAGCTCAATATAGGAATAATAATGCATAGGGCCTGAAGACAAGGTCTTATTACCAAGCCCCAAATCCCGTTTCCCTTTATGAGCTGGAACAATTAGAGGTTATACTTATTGAGCTCAAGGAGCTCAAAGAAGAAATGAAGCAACAAAAGATCAGCCAATTAGAGAATATTGAAAAGGAGGAAACTAGAGGAAAAGAAATAGGAGTTGAAGATGAGGAGGAGGTTGATAAGGAAGGATAAGTTGAGTTACAACTAGACTGCCATGTTCCCAAAATGATTCCATTGCCATTAACACTTGATGTTATCAATGACCATAAGTATTACTATATTAGTCTTTCACATGTCAAATTCTCTTATCTTGATCCATTGTTGGGGTTGTCTCGAGGCAATATGTATTGTAATAGTATTATACCTGTAAGATCCTGTAAGATGCTATAGATTGTGTATTGGTGTTTTTCAAGGTCATGGTGATGGATATTTCTATTTAGGTTGTGTTGTTCTTGTCCTTAGTGCTCTCACATTAGAAAAATTTGAAGTGTATAGATGGGCAAAGAAAGAAATGAGTTATGAGGAAGTATAAGAGGTTAAAGCTACTAAGCATGATGTTGTGATGCCAACATTGAGACAAAGCAAAGCTTTAAGGATTCTTGAGGTAGAAAAAGAGTATGTAATCCTATATGTTCAAATTCCCTGAGCTCATGACATGAAGTTTGGGCTAAAAGTGTTATACCCCTTGATTGATAGTTGTTGGGATTACCTAAGTGAAGTTGATTGGGCTCATGACGAATAGAAGGAGCACTTGTTAATGATCACATTAGTGGAGGAGTTGGAGTACTTTTCTATGCTTATATTTTATTTATACAGGTTAGTATTTGATTCAGGTAGGATTTGGAGCCACCCCTTACCAACTTTCGAGCCAAAACTTCTCCAAGGGGGAGGGAACGATTTGGTATAAGAGACCAATCTAATCGATTTCCCAGCTTCGGGCTATGTTAGCAACTTACTCATGCATTCTCTATGTGCTAAAGACTTATTTACAAGCTCTACATATAGAAGACCTATTTATAAGCTCTTCTCATATAGATATGTTCAGCGTAATGGCCTACCTGGCTTGGCCAGTCCTGCTTGTTTCAGTACATTGGCTCAGTCAGGTCAGTTAGATTTTCAAGTATACCCAGATCAGGTCTTCAAGGTCTCTAGTAGCTCATCAAGTCTTCAGCTCAAATATCTTATTTGGTTACTTATTTTCATATTATTTAGACTTCCTATTTCTTGTATTATTTCTAAATTACCCTCATATTTATTTTTGTATTCAAGGAAATGCCACTAGGGCATCCTTTTAACCCTTTTACTTACAATTTTGCCACTATATATAAATAGAACACTTGTATAGGGTTTTAGACAAATTCACAACACTAATGAAAAAACCCTGAGCCTTTTCTCTCAAAAAGCTCTTCTCTACCCGGTCTTATCAATCCCTTTAGCAAAGATTATAGCAAGCAACCTTAAGCCTAATGTTCATGCGTCATATCAGGTACTAGCTTAGGTCCGTATATAGTTTTACGATGCATCATATTCGTAGAGTTAGTGCACAGGATTGCTAAACCATCGACTTCCATTTATTTTTTGGACCATCTAGCAACCCAGATCCACCCCCTTAGTTAGGCGTACAATTAAGTTCATGTGTTCATACACAAAATTCGTATCAATGGATATGAGTCGAAGTTATTGGTAACTTGCTAGAAGAGAAGAATGCCGCTAGAAGGATTGAAAGAGAAAAAAGACTGGTTAAGGAAACTCCTACACAACTCATCATCGTGTATTGTTTGTTACTCTATCTAGACTAAAAACTAAAGTACTACTCGGATAAGCTCCCTTAGCGAGATCAAGATGATATTTTCATCGATATTGCCGAAGATGGATTTTCATGTATTCACCTAACACAAAACACCACCAACACTAGAGAAGAAGATTAAAGTCAAGAAAGTGGACATAAAACGAAGTTTTTGATGAACACTTTTTTAGATCTCTATTGCATCTCAGACTGGATCGGAAGGCAAAGATTGAAGTGAAGGAGAGCTATTCTTGGTTCAACATAACTGAAAGAGTTCGAGACTAACTTTCAAAGTTCTAACAAGAATAATAGAACTTCAGTACTGTTGGGGAAGGAGACTAAAATTGTAGCTCTAAGCATAATTTTACCTCTAACCATAGCCTGCTTCATTGGAAGAAGAGATCGAAGATTGCTTGATCAAAAACTCATTCTTAACTCTACTTCCAATGAGCTTCAATTGTTATTTCCATGGTGCTCCATAGGTTCCAAGTGTTTTAACTTGTATATAATGTGGAAAGTATTTATAAATATTATTAATAAAAACTAAGTATAATATATATTTATACTTTTTTGCTTGTATATATTTTATAATAAACTCTAATAGATAATTAGAGCATGTCTAGAATAATAATAAAAGTATTACTAGTGAGATTCTAAAACATTATATTATATAAAAAGTTATCGTCAACATGATAAATATTCAAAAGGGAAATAAATATTTAGTGCAATGCCTCAAGCCAAAAGTAGTGAATAATTAAGCTAATAAACACTAATGAGCCCATTTCAACTGTTTTTCCTAAAAGTTATAACCTTATGTTAATAAGGTATTCACCACCTTACTCTTATAAACAAGTACCAATTTCTCTCACAATTCATATGTGATTTCACTTAATATTAGGGTATCACATTTAGACCAACTCATTGTATAATTTAGGTCCTTTTATTGAATTAAGGGAAAGATATGTGAGATAAACAAGTCGGTGCCTAAAATTAAGTAGGTACACTTGACATAACCCACCAATAGAAGATATTATGTGTTTAATATTATTGGTTCCTTCTTTATATAAAAGAGCACAGGTAATCCCTAAACTTGATCTTCAAATATCCTATATATGGAAAGTTATGCTTCGATGTTGTTAAATGTAGTTATTAAATATGAGATGAAAAACAAAGAGCATAGTAATGAGTCTAGATAGAATTCATTACTCTCTTAAATTCAAGAGTTGATATCTAAGGTTTCTTCATACTAGTTTATGGTTCACAATCTTTCTATCATGTTGGCCAATAACTATTGTTAAATCATCTCGGTCTGTGTCTACATAAACATCGCCTTCGTATATAAGTATCGGTAAAGGGACTACATTTAAAGTCCTTATGATGAACACATTTTGATAAAGAGACAAAGCAAGCTTTAAATTGCACTTGAACTCCATCTCAATAAAGAGACTTTTTTTCACTATTATAGTTCTTGAATTTTGTTTTTCATTTTACATGTCACATGGATACTATAATTGGTTTTATAGTAAAATTTTATTTTTGCTGCATTTCTCTAATCTACAAAACCTAACACAATGGAGAAGAAATTTGGTACCTAAGTTGCTTCAATTTTATTCTTCACTATTTGACTCTCACTTAAAAGGAATTTAAAGAATAAAGGGAAAAATGAAAATAACCCCTCTAAACTTTGATTTAGGTGTGGATTGACCTTATGAACTTTTAAAGTGTGGTTTTTAATCGCTTAAACTTTGATAAATTAATAAACAATCCCCATAGATTGAAAATAAGGGAAATTGCATAGCCCCCCCTCTCCCAAGACTTTGGTGTGTATTACTCCCTTAAACTTCCAAAGTGTGGTTTTTGATCCCTAAACTTTCATAAATTAGTAAACAACGCCTTACGTTAAGAATAACCGCTTAAACTTTTATTTTGGTATGTAATCATCCTCACACCCCCCCCCCCTCCCCTCCACCAAAACTATGAGGTGTTTAGAAGGGTATTTACACATTAAAATCAAAGTTTATTAAATGTTTATACACTAAAATCAAAGTTGAAAGGGATTATGGAGGTTATTTGCCAATTTATGAAAGTTTAGAAATTAAAAAACACACTTTAGAAGTTTATGGGGGTAATCTACACCAAAGTAAAAGTTTAGGGGGATCCTATGCAATTTCCCCTTGAAAATAACCCCTATCAAAATGTGCTTTATGACCTCCTAAACTTTAACCTTAGTATGATTTTTTTTAACTAAAAAAGGAAATGTCATTTATATTGCTAATTTATCAAAGTTTAGAAAGTCAAAACTACACTTTGGATGTTCAATGGATTAATCTACACCTAAGTCAAAGATAAGAGAGCTATTTGCAATTTCCCCAAGAATAAAACATGGTCAAGAGAGATACTTAGGTGGCTAAGAGAGTGAAAAAATGGAGTATCATGGAAGAGAGAGTAATAGAGATAAGAAAGACTAAGAGAGTTTATCAAGAAATGAAAATGGGAGAGAATAAGAGAGACATAAGGACAATGTTCAAGATTGATTGCCTGAAAGAGAGAATATACAAGATTCATGACGAAAATGGCAGGAAAGTAGAGAAAGTGTACGTATTGTATAGAAGAATAAACTAGGAGGAAAGTAAGGGTGTATATTGCAAATTCTGATTGAGAGAGAAATAAAATAAGTAAAGTGAATAAGACAAAATGGAATATTTCAAGTATGAAAATATCTTATTATACTAATACATTAATACATACTAATGGATAATGCACTCGCTTTGTAAGTGCCTAAATTTATGGTGTAATTTATAATTTATTTAGTTTACATATGTAATATAAGGATAAAAATTACTTATATGAAATTTATAGAATTGAAGATCACAAATTACTTTAGGATGTTTACAAAAATTTACTAAAAAGAAAGCATAATGAGTAAATAAAAAAAATGAAGATATTTACAACTTTAAAAAATTTTACATAAAAAAAATTCATGCATTGAATTAGCATATTATTAATTACATCTTGCATGATTGCTTTTTATTTTGTCGAATGTCTAATATTGGTAAAAATTCCGTGGATGAACGCACAGACCTGATATCACACGTAACCAAAAGGGTAGATTTAGGCCAAGAGATGGCTCAAAGAATAAATGATAGTGAAAGGTGAGCAGGGTTTCTCATGTACCGACAATAGATATAACACACCAATGCCTCACATGAGCTTGGGTCACATTTGATATGACGTACAAGTATGGTCGGAGGTCACTCGTCACTGATCTACGCTCAATGGGCTAAATAAGAGTAGCTCAAGAATAAGCAAAAAAACACTTAGCTCAACCGAGAGTAAAAGTTCAATGTATTCTCTATGTGATGATCTTGCGACTATTGTATTATGTGAGTATTTATAGTATCCAGTTAAGGTAAGTCCTAAATTACAAAAATGGATCCCTACTTGCTATAAAAAAGGAGAATAATTTATAAGGGAAACATGAAATCGTGCAAAAAGAATATCCTTTATCAGAAAGAACAGTATGGTTGTCAAAAAAGGATGGTATGGGCATAATTATGCTCATTCTATGGTCTCAATAACACTGCGAGCCATACAAGGGTAGGCCTTGATTAGGTCTGGTCAACATTGGCAAGTCGGCTGCTCCAATTACGAGGACTAAACAAGGGTTGGCTCAAGGATGACTTATACTAAGGATTAGCCTTGGATTGCCAGCTCCTGATAGTTGTTAATTCAGCCTCAACACTGTAAAGATAGCTGTATCCAGATTTGGTGTTTAGACTGGTGTGTTACAGAGGGGTCGACTCAATACGTCGGCCGATCACCTTAGCAGTCTCTTGGATGATGTGGAGAGCAAAGTAGCTTGACAAATTGGATTAGGGTATATACTACTCTTCGATGCTTAGCTCACCTCGAACAACTCAATAAATTTAGGAAAGCCTTCAAGCTCGATAGCGCATGATCAATCCTTAATCCCTCTGATCCCTTCTAGGTTGTTTAAGATTTGGGATCAAATATGGTTTAACTCCAAGTTACTCATCCTCGGGAATGTAATGTTGGAGATCGGCAATGTTGAAGGAGTCTAAGACTCCATACCCTTCAGGTAATTCAATCCTATAGGTATTAGGATTGATCCTTTCAAACACTTTGAAAGGTTTGTCAGCTCTAGAAGACAACTTTCTCTTCATCAAGTTTAGGAGCTCTTCCTCAAGTTTAGGAATCTTTCCTTACTAAGATGTACCCAAACTAAAGTACCTAGCTAAAATTCTCTCTTCCTCCATCTTCAACTTCGCTTCTTAAGCTTAGTATTAGCTCAGCTCAATTTTTCTACAACCTTTTGGTACATGGCTCTAATGGCCTCAACTCTTTCAATGGCTAACTGGTCATCATGAGGCATCGACTGGGGTGCTTGGTCCATCGAGAGCTCGAGGTTAAAGCCATAGGTAACCTCAAATGGAGACATATTTGTTACACTATGGGCAGTCTTGTTGTAGGTGAACTCAATGATTGGTAGATACAGATCCTAGTTAGCCATGTTTCACCTGACGGTAACCCCCAGCAAAGTTCCTACTGTTCTATTAACAACTTCAGTCTGTCCATCGTTCTGTAGATGGCAGGACGTGTTGTACAATAGCTTGGTTCCCATTTGCCTCCATATCATCCTTTAAAAGTAGCTCATGAACTTAAGTTCTCAGTCTGAAACAATGATTCGTAATACGCTATGAAGCTTGATTACTTGCTACAAGGAAAGAAAAGAGGTAACCGAAGTGTCGTCAGTTTTGGAACAAGGGATGAAATGTGCCATCTTACTAAATCGATCTACAACCACCATGATGAAGTCATTCCCTTGAGATGTCCTTAGTAATCCTAACATAAGTCCATACTCAGCTCGGACCATGGTTTGGTCGGGATCAGCAAGTGTTAGTAATGTCCTTACTTAGTTCGATTCTTCGCTCTTCGGCAGGTTGCACACTTTTCCAGTACGGATTGGACATCTCTCTTCATCTTTAGCTAAAAGAATTTAGAGGATAGTACCTCATGGGTTTGGCGCTAACCAGACTGTCCTGTCAATCCCCCTCCATACGCCTTATGTACTAGTAATTCTCTAGTAAAATAGGTCAGGATACATAGCTTCCCCTTCCTAAATAAGTATCTGCCCTCCCTGTGATAGTCATCTAGTGTTCATCTTTCCTCACATTTAGTATAGATTGGACCAAAGTGTAGATCCTCAACATACAGATTCTTTATGGTTAAAAAACCAAGTAGCTTTGTTTACAGCTCGGTCAGGAGGGTATGTCATCTTGATAAGGCATCGGCCACTACATTATTTCTTTCATTCTTGTATTTTACGACATAAGAAAAACCTTCCATAAACTCTATCCACTTGGCTCGTCTCCGGGATAGTTTAGATTAGCTCTTCAAATACCTTAAGGACTCATGATCGGTGTAGATCACAAACTCCTTAGGTAATAGGTAGTGTTGCCATACTGTTAGGGCTCGAATTAAGGAGTAGAACTCTTTGTCATAAACAAAATAGTTAAGTGTAGCTCCTCGAAGTTTCTTGTTGAAGTAAGCAATAGGTCAACCTTCTTGCATCAACACAGCACTTATGCTTAGTTCGGATGCATCAAACTCTATTTCAAACACCTCATCAAAGCTCGGTAGAGCTAAGACGAGGGTTGTAGTTAGCCTCTCTTTTACCTCCTCAAAACTCCTCCTCTCTTTCTCTCCCCATCTGAATTCAACTCTCTTCTTAGACAATTCGATAAGTGAGGCCACAACCCTAATGAAATTCTTTATAAAGCTACAATAAAACAATACCAGGTCGTGCAAACTTCTCACGTCTACAGAATAGGTTGGCTTAAGCCATTCTATGATCGTTATCGTCTTCTCATCATTGACTTGGATGCCACCTTCACTCACGACAAACCCTAAGAAGATCACCTCGGATCGAAAAAAGTTTTACTTCTTTAGATTGGCGTAGAGCTGTTCTGCTCGGAGTTTTGTAAAGACTCTTCGGAGATGCTCTTCGTAAGTCTCCAGGTCGGGGTTGTACACTAGAATGTCATCAAAGTATACTATGAAAAACCTTCTTAGTAATTCTTAGATCACATGATTCATCAAGCGCATAAATGTACTTGGCGCATTAGATAGTCCAAATGGCATTACAAGCCATTTATATAAACCATGTTGGGTCTTGAATACGGTCTTCCACTCATCGCCCTCATGCATTCAAATCTAAAGGTACCCAAATTTAAGGTCGATCTTAGAGAACACTTTTGCTCTACTTAATTCATCTAATATGTCATCAAGCCTAAGTATGGGATGCTTTTACTTGATAGTGATTTGATTAATCGCTCAGCTATCCACACACATCCTCCAAAAATCATCTTTCTTCAATACTAACAAAGCCAACACAGCACAGGGGCTCAAGGACTCATACACATACCCCTTCTCCAGTAACCTATCTACTTTCATCTATAATTCGAGGGCCTGTTCAAGATTCAGCCTGTAAGCAGGCTTGTTCAGTAGTGTGGCTCCTAGCTACAGGTCGACACTTAAGATCGGAGGAAAACCTTTTCATAGCTCATTTAGGAACAGGTCAGCAAACTCCTTTTATAAAATTTTTACTTCGAAAGGCAGTTCCTCCTCCTCAGGTCTCAACTCCAGAATTCTTTAGATCAATAGATAGATCGGTCCTTCAAGCTCCATCTTTCTCTTTAGTTCGGCTTAACACATATAATGATCCATTCACCTTGCATCCATTATAAAAGAGATTTTGTCTCTGTTCGTGTTCAGGCATAAGACTAACACTCATTATCTTCCTCAACATTAGAACGATCGGCATAAAGTTGCCTTCCTTACTAAAGATAACTTCCTCATTGAACATCTCGGTCTGTCCGTCCTCTTTCAGTACCTCTACTTCTTCGTTAATACTATCAACCTCAACAGTCAGCACCTCGCCTCGGATCACTATTATTTGCCTATTCGAACACTAAGTGGCCATGTATCCAAATCCTTAACATTTAAAACACTTGATCTCAATCGTCTTCCTTCCTGAACTCTAACCCTTCTTAAACTTCCTCGGAAGTTCCTTCTCCTTGGCTCAGGTAGTAGGAATGGGTCGAGTCTCAACAACCTTACTTGGTTCCGTTCGTACTGGTCTACTCAAAACAGTTCGGCTGTTGCCTGGTCGGTTGACGACTAGTTGAAACCTTCTTGTTCAACACCTTTCTATCCTCTAGGCGACTCGGATCGCATCGTCAAGCGTTCTAATATCCAGGGTTCCTAAGACATCCCCAATCTCATATTTCAATCTACTGATGAATTGAGATACAGTTCAGTCCTCTGGCTCTACAACTTTACATCAAATCATCAATATTTAGAACTCCTTAGCATAAGTGTCTACACTCGACCTTCCTTGTCTAAGCTCTTACAATCTTTTGAAGGTATCCTACAAATAATAGCTCGGCACAAACCTTCTCTGCATAACCCTTTTCATTTCATCCTAACTCCTGATCTCTCATTCTCCTTCTCTTCTTCGGGTAGCTTAAAGTTCTTCCACCATAAGGCATCATAACCAGTGAACTCCAAAATAGTAAGTTTAACCTTTCCATTATTAGGTACGTCGTGGTATTCAAACTGCTTTTCAATCCCATCTACCTAATCTAAGTAATCCTTAGCATTACCACTTCCAGAAAAACTTGGGATACCCATCCTCAATCCCTCAACTCTAGGAGCTTATACATTTCTTTCTTCGGTACTCTTCTATTTCATCATCTCCTTCCACTTCTTCCTCAATCTCTTCAAGCGCTAGCCTTCGTCTAGCATCCCTATTAACTCTTTCAGCTCGGGGTGGTCAAGCTAGGGCATTAACTCGGCCAAACTAACCATTGCCTCACTCTTATTGCTAGCGTTCTCTAGTAGGGCTATTTTTAGCTCGTTGCCTATCTTCTTGGATAACAGTTACCAAACTAGCTATCAAGTCAGTAAGCCTATCCAAGCGGTCACCCAGTAACTGAGGTGTGAAGTTTCCTTCTTACCCTTAGCCATGTTGAGTACCACTTTCTTGGTTTCTTAAAGTTCCTTGAATGCTTAAGTCTAACATTGATGGTTACTTCACAAAAATTAACATCTAATAATGCCGCTTGAAAATCAATAACTGATACTCTAATCACCATAACAATTATACAACAAACGAATAGCCAACCACACTTTGTTTTTACTTATCAAAAACGGGAGAAAATAGAGCACAAAATACTCCTCTACCACTAAACTCCAAGGTTAACAATAGAATTGTTATCATACGAAGGTAGTGACAAACCACTTAAAGAACACAATAGCAAAATCTAACTTCAAACGTAGCTAGGCTTTGATACCAAGATGGTATAGATTTCGTGAATGAATGTACAGGCCCAATATCATACATAACCAAAAGGATGGGTTCGAGCCACAAGATGGCTTGAAGAGTAAATGATAGTCGAATGTAAGCTGGGTTTCCCATGCACTAGTGATAGATATGACACACCAATGCCTCATACGAGCTCGAGTCACACTTGATATGACATACAAGTATGGCTAGAGGTCACTTGTCACTAGTCCACGCTTAATGGGCTAGATAAGAGTAGCTCAAGAGTAAGTAGAAGAACACTTAACTCAAGAGGGAGTAAAAGTTCAGTGTATTCTCTATATAATGATTTTGCGGCTATTACATTATGCGAGTATTTATAATACCCAGTTAAGGTAAGTCCTTAATTATAGAAAATTACAGAAATGGATCCTTACTTGCTACAAAAAAGGAGAATAATTTACAGGGGAAACATGAAATCAAGCAAAAAGAATATTATTTATTAGAAAGGACAGTACTGTTGTCAAAAAAAGACAGTGTTAACGTAATTCTGCTTATGTTATGGTCCCAATGACGCTGTAAGCCATACAAGGGAGGGCCTTGAGTAGGTCTGGTCAGCAACAGCAGGTCGGACTTAGGGATGACTTGCACTTTGGATCAGCCTTGGATGGTCGGCTCCAAACAGTTGTTAATTCAGCCTCGTCACTATTGAGATAGCTATATCTAGATTTGGTGTTTAGACTGGTATGTTACGAAGGGGTCGACTCAACATGTTAGTTGATCACCTCAACAGTCTCTTAGATGGTATGGAGAGCAAAGTCGCTCAGTAAATCGAACTAGGGTATACATTGCTCCTTAGTGCTTAACTCACCTCAAACAACTCAGCGAACCATTTGAAAAAGCCCTCGAGCTCGAGAGCCCATGATCGGTCCTTGATCCCTATCAAATATGAAGGCTATTAATCAATTCAAATATTAAAGTGGTATAAAACTAATGAGAGAAGAAATACTACTATATCATGCCCCATGCTAAATAACATAAGCTAGACTATCTCTTCTTTTATTATAATATATAATTTTGGAAACTTTTTTATTATCACATCTCTTAATTTTTTTTTTATCCATTATACCTCTTTAATATCAACTTTTTCATTTAATTATACTTATTCATTTTTAACTTTTAGAAGGTTTTGTTATCATATCTCTTAGTTATTTTTTTATCTCTCATATTTCTCTGATACCAACTTCTTCAATTAATTATACATATTCATTTTTAACTTTTGGACATTAATTTTTTTTCTCTCAACTTCTGAAATTATATATTATAATAGATTATATGATAAAATTATTTAAAAATTAGATTAAAAAAAATACTAGTTTACATTCTAAAATAATTCATACTAGATATAATTTAGAAGATTTATCCTATAATAAATTAATTTTAGGATAAATCTATGATCCTTTGGAAAAAATTCACAAAACAAGATGACTGAAAATAATAGTAAATATTTCAATATACAAGCACATCAAACATACGTTTTTAATTTGACAAGACACATGCTAAATATGTATTTCCTTATCAGCCACCAACTACTTTATGTTTGTTTAAAAACACATGTTTCATGTACATGTTCCTGCACCAAATGATGTGAGCATGTTCATTATGTAACATTTTTTATTAAAAAAAAAAACTCAATCATATATTTAAGCATATGAAAGGATAACATCATTATTTTATGTATACAAGATTACAAAAAATATTTGTGTCATACTTAATATGTAGAATACATGAAATAAAGATGTAATGGAGTATTTTATCATGGAATATCTAATCTAATTTCTTATCTTGATGAAAAGAAAGTCCTAAAGGAGTATTAATTTTTAAGAAAGATGTCATACTAATAAATATTTCTCAAATCTAATTTCTGTGCTTTACTCGACAAAGTTGAAAAACAAAAAACTAAGAAATACTTTTCAAATGAATATGGCCAAAGGAAAAAAAAAAAAAAGAGGAAAGAAGGAGTCTTAGACGAGAAGTGGGTTCTATAAGATAATGCAGACATGGATAGTAGGAAGAGATGGCCTCTTAACATTCTAAAAGCAATGCCACATGTTGTATTTTTATTGGATGGAACAGGATTATGATAGCAAGGCAAGAAAGCAAAGTTTCATCCCTAAGATTGTGTCCAAACCTCTATTCTCTCCCCATTTCCCATTTGACACATTACTTGATCAATAATAGCCTCCTTCCTTATTTGAATACTCTACCATCCCCATGACATTCTTCCCCCTTTTTGCAACTTAAGGAAATCTATATTTGAGAAATACACACTTTTTGAGAATTGAACCTAAAATGCATTTATATTCTTAAGCATCCTCCAAGTAAGCTTTCCTGGCAAAGATTTGTTAAACAACTACAAATCCCTAAAACCTAAACCCCCCCTCCCCTCCCCCCAAAAAAATCAAATTTTCACTATGTCAGGACTTTCCGACTCTTAAATGAATCTTCCTTCCCCTACCTGATTCTTCCTAATAAAAATCAATAAACATAGCTGCAACTTCTTTACACCACTTTTTGGGACAAGAGAAGACACTCATTGAATAGGTTGGGATAACATATGCTACCGCTTTAAGAGTGATTTCTCTTCCTCTTGTTGATTATAGCTTACCTTTCCAACCTTGAATTTTGAAAGCTATTTTTTCCTTCACTACTTCTAAGGTTTTAAATTTAAATCTAGCCCAAATAAGAAGAAGATCTAAATAATTCCCTGATAAATTATTAGGATCACTATCAGCATATTACAACACTCCACTTTCCTATGTTTAGAAATTGAATAACTGAATAACATAGACTATTTTTGGAGTTTACTTTTTGCCTAGTCGCAGAACAATATAAATCAAGAATATGCTTTGTGTTCCCTATATTCCTTCATTAGCTTTTCGAAATAAGAGAGCATCATTGGCAAACAATAAATAAGTGATCTTAAGACTATTTCCTTTAACTTTTACTCCTTCAAGATAACCTCCATTATTGGCATTCAAGATCATTTTATGAAAAAGAATTAACCACTAAAAAAATTAAATAGGGAGATAAAGGATCTCCCTGCTAAATCCCTCTAATTAGTTGAAAACAACCAACACTCATCCTATTAACCATCAAATTAAAGTTCACAGAGGAAATACAAGTCATAATGTACCTAATCCATTTCTGACAAAACCCATCTTAGCTATGACTGAATGCAAAAAGAGCCATTCCACTATGCCATAGGCTTTTGCCATATTTATTTTTAATGCACAAAAATCTGACATGCCTTCTTACATAATTTGAGAAAATGAAAAATCTTGTGGGTTATGATCACAGTATCATGAATAAGTCATCCTAATGTAAAAGCACTTTGAAATGGTATGACAATTGAATCTAGAAATGGTTTAAGCTTATTAGACAATACTTTAGAAATTATTTTATATGCAAAATTACATAAGCTAATGGGCCCAAATTAGGAAATTTCCTTAGAGAAATGGGCTTTAGGAATCAAAACTAAATCAATATTATTGAAAGAGGATGGAAAGTTGCTTATCTACCAAAAATTCCTCACCACTTCAATCATGAAATCACCAATAATTGCCCAATGAGTTTGATAGAATAAGCTATAGAAACCATTAAGGCCAAACGCTTTCATGCTATCCAATTGAAAAACTACAATCTTTACTTCTATGTCTTCCAACAATTTTACTAGTTTACTATTCATTTCTTCGATAACCACTTCATCCACATGTTGCAGCATTGAATCCATATTTGTCACCCCATTATCAATATAAAATCTTTTGAAATACTCTAAGAAAGCATTGGATACAACCCCTTCATCCAATAACTGTTCACCCATCTCATCTTTAATGGCCTCAACTCTATTACAACCCTTCTTCGAATAACACTCTAATGAAAAATCCGATATTCATGTCCCCACATTTCAATCAATCAACCCTATGATCTTTTCTTCCAATAACTCTATTCTTGCTCCATTGCCATATTCAATTATTGGTTCAAAAGAACTTCTTCATCGTTATCATAGTTATTAGATTCTGCTGCTTAGACTTCAATAAGTCTAGTGTAAAGATCTTCAATTCTTTTAGCATTATTTCACACAATATATTTATTCCACTCAGTTAATGCCTCCCTAAATTGCTCTAATACATGCATCAACCCTTTAATATTTTTCATTTCATTGCAATTTTTCCAAACATTATCCATTACGTTATTATATCCCTCTTTTAGCCAAAAATTCTCGAAATTAAAAGTCCTATTGCCTCTCCTACCCACCTAATTCAAATGGATAAGTAAAAGGCAAGTGACCATTGTCCATCTTTAGTAAATTCTTAACTTATGTTCTAGGGAAGGCTTCTAGCTACTCTACATTAAACAAACCCCTATCCAATCTTTCCTTCACTAGAATGCCATTCATTCTCCTACCACTCCATGTAAAGTGCTGGCTTTGACATCCAGTGTCTTGGAACCTACATTTTGAGATCATTCTTCTAAACTTCAACATTTATTTAAAACGTTTACTTCTACCACCGCTCTTCTTATCATCACTGCTAATATCATTTAGATGCCCTACTATCATCTAGGGTCTAGTAGATTAATTTTTACGCTTCTAAGTTTATCCCAAAGCACCAACCTATTAGCAAAATTTAGGTTTGCATAGTACCAACATATGGAAACTACCATATCCTTACATAAACCAGTAACTTTTGTAACTATAAGATTCCCATTGGCCAATTTGATTGCTACATCCAAATCTTCCTTCCTCCAAAAGTGCTAATCCCCTACTTAATCCTCTCAAATTTAGATAAAATTTGCTTTCATACCTAATTACTCTCCAAATGTAGTTAGTTTCTTTCTTATGATTCTTAGTTTCCATCAAGAGAACTAATTGGGGCCTAAAACATTTGATGAGCCTATAACTATCGAAGGCTACCCTATGCCTTAACAATTCCAACTAAGGGCAGTCATAGTGCTTAGGTAGCTGATTTAAGCCAACCACAACAACTCGAAGCTTTAAATTCTTTGATAATGATAACTTGCACTTCCACTAGATTACTTTCAAAACTAAGTTTGCTCCTAACTTTACTCTTCTTACTAACTCTTCCTTTAATAACCTTTTGTTTCCTCCCTTTCGTTACCTCCCTTATCGTCATCTCCTCTTCTTTAATCTCCTTACTTCGTTTAAACACATGTACAACTTCATCATTAAAATCTTCTTGACCTCTCACTCTTTTCAAGGACGACTATTGGAAAGCCTTTGTTACTAGTGAAAGGACAAGCATTGTAGTAAGCTTAAAGGAACTAACAACTTACTCATCATTCATAGGTAAAAATTGATTCATCTCTTGATGACTTTCATCCTTATTAGGGGAATAATAAGCATAGGTGTCACGCCCCAAAGCGGCAGAATCGTAACAGTCCCACCGTGTAAACCACCCTAAGATAGAAGTTGGCCTTACAACCGCTATCTTAGACCTAATCTACACAAGGCGTCAACGACTAACCCGCTTTGAAGTAAACAGTTTGTAATTTCAATAAATCATTCATCTAAGAAAGTGAGGAAATATATATATTCACTATAATTTGGTGATTACAATTATCGTTTGCAATGTTTCTCCGAAATATATTTCCTAGTTATTACATTATTAAAAAAAAAAAAACGAGAAGTTCTAAAGTAAAAGCTTAAACCTTAAAAATATATGTTCGTTCTTCAATATTTTTCCTCACTCCCAAGGATCCAACAGTTGCTAGCTTCAGAGTAGTTGTTTGCCACTTCTTAGCCAACACCTGCACGACGTCTATAGGGATGTGAGCAACCACAGCTCAGTAAGTAGGGACGGAGGACTTAAAACTATACCAGAAACACAACAAGGTTTTCAATCACTTATTAGATGCAATGCATGTGCAAGTAAATGTCATCGCACGACGTTGTCCGTCCCGTCGTGAGATTAGAGAAATTGTGCCCGCTCTAATCCAGGTTAAGGAGTTACCGTTAATGCAACAGCTTACGACCAAACCCAGGCTTGTGTAATGGAGACCTTGCTCCTCCTGCGACTACCTTCGAACCACTGTCTTCACCCTCGCCGCGACCTCCTCTCCTGTCACTTAGTTTGACTGAGGATGAAGAAGGGACCATTTTGCAATCCTGCGCTATCCCTTCCAAAGGGGTCAGTATTTGGCCGGAGAGTCTTAAGTTCCCCTAACGGGTTGCCATGCATGTCCGATTATGATTACTAGTTGGATATTTGATTAAGTCCAGTTTAGGGTAATCAATCCTTTCATACAATTCATACAATATATGCCAAAATAACAAACAGAATCATAACATCACTCATAATCAAGCACATGCACACATTCAACTATCTAACAAGCACAACCAAGCATAATCTTAAGCCTCCAAAATACAACATCGTATTAATCCCAACTTACCTTGACTCCTCGCTCACTCACTCGAGGTCCGATTTGCTCAGGCCATCGTTGATCATCCCTATAAAACAAATGTGGTTTCAGTTTTTCATATAACTATTATAGGTTCGTTTTATTCTATAACGCTTATTGTTATGTTTTATTTAGGGTTTAAGATACATAATTATCTAGGTCTTAAGTCTTTTACAATTTTTCTAGGTTTAGGATTAAGTTCGAGTTCGGTTTCTGCATTGATTTCTAAATTAGGTTCTAGTTCGATTTTCTAAGTAGCGTTTTATATTCTAACCCTAAAAATTCGTTTCAACCCATAATGTGAAATTAATCACATTACTTCCCAACCTCCTAAATATCATTATTACCCCTAGTCAGTATTTTATTTCATCCGGTACACTTATATCCTTATTAGTGTATCGAATTCACTCCTGATGTAAGAAATTTTTACATTTTTCATATAATTACATAAATTCAAATTTCCTATTAGATTTATTGTACATTTTTATTATTATCACAATATCAATTTTTATTATAATATTTCCTATTTATTATATTTCCAATAATTACCTATTATGTATTATTACCTTTTATGTATATATTACACTTCTAATATTTATATCACTCTAATTATCATCTCTAAACATCAATTATCATTTCAAAATGTCTAAATTCATCCTAAATCAGATTTTACTCCTAATTACCCTAATTTACAAAATTAACTTAAAATGTACTATTTTTCCATATTACTTATTTACTACATAATTAACCTAATAATTACATCTAACACTCTAAATGCTACAAGTATCATTCTCCATCAGATTTCAATATCCCTAAACATCTACTTATTCACTAAGTCAGTAATTAATAATTTAATTACTTAATTAACCTTAAATTACCCATTTTATGCCTCATTTTAATGCCTAAAAATTTCAAAAATTAATTTTTGAAAACGGGCTTCATAGCACTATTCTATATCATCTAAGTAATATATACAAAAATTTTGGGCTTGAAACTACACTCCTAAGGTCATTTATTTCTAAACCGAAACATGCTCGATTTTGCATGATTTCTTAAGGACCATATATTACAGAGCATGTTTTTATCAAAATAATATTTTTCCTACAAACAACATACAAAAATATCTTAGAATAACAAAATTCATAATTTTCTAATAATATTTACTATTTTTACAAAATTACACAAAATCGGGCTAGAAAATCAGACTCACCGATTTAGGTGGCTCCGGCTACCGCCGACCACCGGCCACCGTGGCCTTGTCGTTCGGCCTGGGCGCTGCCACCACCGTATGGTGGTGGTGGCTGTCCACTCCCAGTTCCTCGTCTGGTGCGGGTTCCCTTTAAAAGCCCTAATTGCACAGTTTTTCTAATTTTTTTTTCTAAACTGAATTTTTCTCTCAATTTTCTTCTCTCTCTAATTTTTTCTGATTTCTAACTGTCCAAATGAGTTCCTGAATTTTTCCTGCTATTTATAGGGCTTTAGGGGATTTATTGTGCATTAAATGTGACAAGACAATTGCCTTATCCCTTGATTTTTGGCTTTTATGTTGGCTTATTCTAATTGGCTGAATTTTTTCTTATTTTTTCCAGATGCCACGATCCATTTTTGGATGATTCATGATTTTTCCTGATTTTTCTTGATTTTTCCTTAATTAATTATGAATTTTCTTTAGGCATTTAGTATTATTTTAACACATTTCGCGTATTTTAAGTAATTACGCGTATTTATACTTACATGTAAATTCATATATAGTACAAATAAATATTCTTAAATATTATTTAAATCATTCTATTATTTTTAGTATATATATAATCTATCGCTAGTAATTTATTAGTTATTAGAGTACACTTTTTGCCTTTTCAGTAATTAGTAATTATTATGCTTAAAATTTGAAAATTTTATAGTCTCTTATTTTATTACTTATTTTCTTAAATTCAAGTTTATGGGGTCATTTTTATTAATATTTCGCTCAATAGTTTATAATTTGGAGTTTAATCGGATTCCTTAACCGATCGTCCAAAACTTATGTTCTAAGTTTAATCCTACGGTCAATTAGCTTAGCTTTGGGGCTTACAATAGGCATCAAGGTTGTTGGGTTCCTCAATAAAATAGACATTACCAAAGCTATTTAAATGGATTTCCTTAGGAGTTTTATGTTTAACTTGTATCAAGGTCTTCTAATCAAGTTCAATATGAATATTGGTTTGTGTTTATATGGGTTAGGTTTGGTTATTTGGGTTTTGGGTGAACAAAAGAGGCGAGATAGATTGCAGTTTGGTTTATGTATTTTGTTTGGCTAGGTTTGGTCAAAAAGACTGGTGGTCAACAATTTGTCTTGTGAAGGCTTGGAGAACACTTAGGCCTATGAATGTATATAAGCTAAGGAAGTTGCTTTGTCAAACGCATGAGTTTTAGCTGATGAAGTTGAATCTTCCTTGATCTAACTTTGAATTAAGCTGATATTTTTCTGCGTTGAGCTACATGGGAGAGGATCTGATGTGCTTAGGAGCTCAGTTACTACTAGAACTTACCATAGCAGGTTTGAACCAATGAGTCCTTCGAAATATCAAAGAAACTTAGAGTGAGTATGTTGACAAACTGACTAGAGTAGTTGATGTGAAGCTACCCGAATGATATGACCTACCTACAAATACGACACGACTTGACGCTTCACTTAATATGACGCATAAGTTAATGTCAAGGTCCACTCACCACTAATCTCAAGCTATTCAGTAAGATTAGAAAAAAGTGTATGGAAATGAAATTGGAGAGGATTATCTCACAAAAATAGTATATTCGATGTCTATTCTATAGGGTAAGATGATTCCGACTTACAAGGAGAAGGGACTATTTATAGTAAATCCCTAGGGCAATAATAAAAATAAAGAAATTACAAAAAGGCATACAAAAAGGGATTCCTAGTACTTATGAAAAAAGGGAAAAAAGGATAAACAACAAAAGGGGAAAAATAGTATAGTGTTAGATGAAATGGACAGGTAGCAGCACAATATTAGTTCCATACAAAGATTCTCTTATCACAGCAAGCGAAAGGAATCAAGATGTTGCCACAACAAAGAGACCGAGACGAGAAGGGTGACCATGAGAATTGGGAGGAGGAGGCTGAAAGAGAAGTACTCGGCCAATATGAGACTAGTTCTCATTACTCAGCAGAAGGTCAAATCACTCGGTACAGAGTCCTTAGCTAGAGAAAAGTCAACATTGGCATAATAAAGCATAGTATAATAACCCAAAGCTCTCAGGGAATTTAACCATCTACCTTCTGTATATTGTTTCTAGTCATCAGTAGATTGAAAAGAGAGAATTCTTCGAGCGAGAGACTAAAGGCCTATAAGGCGTGCGCAAGTAAGTAGGCCAATGGTTGATAACCCATCAACTCTTGCAAGTTGTTAAAGATTTGCTATCAAATCATGATCTTCATTGTCATCTAACACATAAAGAGTCAGGTTGGCGATGTTAAATGTTGTAAATAAGCCGTACCATTTGGGCAGTTCAACCTCATAGGCGTTATCATTAATATGCCTTAAGATCTTGTAAAGTCCATCCACTTTGGGAAATAGTATATTCGTCCTCCTGCCAGGAAGTGTTCTTTACTGAGATGGGTCCAAACAAGGTCTCCAGGGGCATAAACAACTCATCTCCTTCATCGGCTTCTCTGTTCCTTCTATCAAGCCATAGTCTTGGCTAGTTATTTAACAACTCTCTAATGCAACTTCTGGAATTCATCGACTCACTGTAGGCAAGGTTAGCTTTCCCCTTGTGTAGTCAAACTAATAATGAAATTCAGGGGTAAGTTCGAGTTAAGTCTATAAACGACCTCAAACGGACATTTTCCTATCAAGTTGTGAGTAGAGCGATTGAAGGCAAACTCAATGACAAGCAAGCATAAATCTCAGTCGTGTAAATTCTTCCCAATAGCTGCTCATAGGAGGTTACTGACTATCCTGTTTATAACTTTAATTTAGTTATCTATTTGGGGGTGGCAAGAAGTACTAAATATGAGCTTAGTGCCAAGCTTCTTCCACATGGTCCTCCAAAAGAAGCTCATGAACTTCGAGTCACAGTTGGACACAATACTTCTTGATACTCCATGCAGTCATACAATTTCCTACAAAAAGAGGTTAGCAACGAATGAAGCACCATTAGTTTTGTGGCCAGGAAGGAAGTAGCTCATCTTGCTGAACTGATTGACCACCACCATGATTGAGTCATGTCTTCTCGGTGTTCCGATTAGGCCAAGCATGAAATCTATACTTAAGTCGATCTACGACCACTCTAGTATAAGTAAGGGTGTATGCTCTCTATACTGCTCTCTCTTTCCCTTTACATACTTACACACCTTACACCTCTCAAGAATTCAGCACATATCCTTTATTATCCCAAGCCAGTAAAAATGTTCTTTCAATACCTCTACCGTCCTTTTTTCTCCAAGATGGCCAGCCAAACCCCCAGCATGAGCTTTTCGAATGAGTAATTCTCTTATCGAACCACTCAGTACACATACCTGCTTACCCTTCATTAGGAACCCCTCATTCAAGTAAAATCCATCTACAGCTCCCCTAATATTGCACTTGGCCATTAGGGGCCCAAAATGTAGATCATGCTCAGACTAATCAGAAGGGTACCAAATCCAAGTACCTTAGCTTACAATGTTGTGATGAGCATATGACGACAAGAAAGAACATCTGCTACAGTGTTGGTGCTCCCTTTCTTATACCGAATGACATAGTAGAAAGACTCTAGGAATTCAACTCATTTGACATGACAGTAAGAAAGTTTCCGTTGCTTACAGAGATGCTTGAGAAACTCATGATTTCAATAGATGATGAATTCTCTCGGCAACAAGTAATGCTTCCAGTTCTGTAATGGGTGGACAAGGGCATAGAACTCCTTGTCATACACTGAGTAATTCAGGGTAACATCGCGGAGTTTCTCGTTGAAATAGGCAATTGGATGGTGCTTCTATATAAGGATAACACCAATGCTAACACCAAACACATTGCACTCTACCTCAAAAACTTTCTCAAAATCCAACAAGGCAAGTACTGGAGCAAACGTCAATTTAGATTTTACATCTTTAAAACTTTTCTAAGCTTTCTCTAACCATCTAAACTTAGTGTTCTTTCTAGTTAATTTGGTTAACGGTATAGTTATGGAACTAAAGTTCCAAATTAATCTCCGATAAAACGAAGCTAGACCATGGAAGCTCTTGACTTCAATAGCACTAGTCAACATAGGCCATTCAAGAATAGCTCTCACTTTCTCGTCATCAAGTTGAACTCCTTTCCTTAAAACAACATATCCAGGGAATACAACCTCACTTTAACAAGACACACATTTCTTTAGGTTATCAAATAAGCTCTAGACATGAAGAATATCAAACACCGATCTTAAATGCTCAACATGAGTAATGAGGTTGGCACTGTATACCAGAATGTCATCAAAATAAATCACAACACATTTGTTGATCGATGTTCTAAGCACATGATTCATTAGCTACATAAAAGCACTCGGCGCATTAGTTAGGCCAAACAGCATTACCATCCATTCGAATAGACCATCCCTTGTCTTGAAGGTTGTCTTCCATTCATCTTCAAGTCTCATCTGTATTTGGTGGTAGTCACTCTTTAAGTCAATCTTCGAGAAGATGTGGGCACCATGTAACTCATCGAACATATCATCTAACCGCAAGATCGAGTATCAGTACTTAATGGTAATTTTGTTGATGGTATGGCTATCGATACATATTCTCCAAGACCCATCTTTCTTAAGTACTAATACGATCGGTATAAAACATGGACTCATACTCTCTCGGACGTATCCATGATCTACTAACTCATCCACTTGTTTCTTCAACTCGGCTGCTTACTTAAGATTAAGCTTGTAAGTGGGTCAATTTGGTAAGGTAGCTCCAAGCTAAAGGTCAATGCAATGTTCAATGCCTCTTAAGAGAGGCAAGCTTTTCGGCATCTTATCAAGAAATAAGTTGACACGGTCTTGAAGTAGTTGCTACACCTCGATAGGTAAGCTCTCGACTTCCCTTACCTCTAAGAGTCTCCTAACTAAAAGGAGCATATAGTCCTTGGTCTTGACTTCTCGGGCAAACTAAGCTCAGGAAATCACTAAGGACTTTGGCTATAGTGACCTAGCAACCTTCTCTTAGGCTTCCTATACTTCCTTAGGACTCATAAGTGTCAATATAATTTTCTTCTCATCCTTTTAGAACATGTAAGTATTCTTATACCCTTCATGCAACACTCTCAAGTCAAACAGCCATGGTAAGCAAGTAATATGTGAGAAGTGCACATGGGAAGGACATCACACAACACCTCATCCCTGTACCTATCACCAATGGTAATTGGTACTCTAACCTACATAGCAACATGTAAGCCTCCTTTCTCATTCAGCCAGTGAATCTTGTACGGCTTAGGTGTGGGAAGGTTGGTAATTTCATGGCGTTAACTACCTCTTGTGCTATAACATTGGTAGAACTCCCTCTGTCAATGATCAAGGCGCATAGCTTGCCATTCATTCAACAATTCGTATGGAAGAGGTTCTCCCTCTACTCATTCTCATTAGCCACAAATGTACTAAGAGACCATCGAATGAGAAAACAGTATTCGACACCACCCTCAGGAGGTGTCTCGACATCTAGGCCTTCCTGAAACTCTTTTAGTATCTGTTCAACTTCTCTCTCTTCCTCTCCTTTGCCCGTACTCTCTACTTCAAACTATGGCTTATCTCTCTTTATAGTCATAATTTAGCTGTTTGAGCATTGACTAACTACATGTCTATAACTGAGACATTTAAAACATTTAATTTCTCAAGTCTTTCTTCTTAAGCTCTAACCATGGTCTCTTCAAATCTCAATTCCTCAGCCTTCTTCTGGTCAGATCGGCACTTGTCCTCAAAGTTTCACCTCAAAACTATTTGATGCTCGGTCATTCCCTAGTCGGCTTGGCATGCTGCTTCTGTTTAGCAGCACATGCCGGCTACTCGGCATTCGACTAACTTGGTTTTACCTCTACCTTTCGACTCTCTATACTACCCTGATGGCTTTATCCAAAGTCACAAGACTCTGCAGCTCCACTATGTTACCAATCTCGGCCCTTAGCCCAAAAATAAACCTTGCGATAGTTCGCATCTCAGGTTCGTCGACATAACATAGGATCATAAGCAACTGAAACTCTCGAACATAGTCTTCTACTGACCCATTACCCTATCTAAAATCTTGTAGATGTCGAAAGGTGTCTTGCTCATAGTGTTCAGGAACGAACCTACTCCTTAGAATTTTCTTCATCTCATTTCATGTTCAAATTTCATGTCGAGCCCTTAGGTGAACATTCTACAGCTTCTTCTACCACATTGTCGCATATATTCCAATGCGGTTACTTGAATGAAACAGTGTCTTCATAATCATAGAAGTAGAATATCTTATCGATCTTCTCCTCCCAATCCAAGTAGTCATCAATACTACTAAACCTGTTGAAGCTCGAAATCTATACTTTGAGTTGTTTAGTGCCCTTAAGAGCCCTAAGTTCACGTTTGTCAACTTCAACTTACTGTTCTTCCTCTTCATACTCCTCCACTTCATCCAATTCTAACCTCCTTCTCGCCATTCTTTCAACACATCATGGTGGTGCTTAGTTCACGGGAATAAGCTCTGGTGTACGAAGTTCATTTATCTGTCTTCTTGGCCTATCTCTCATTTCTCAACCCTGTTCAACAATTCTTTCTTGCGGCCCAATCTCTATGACTCTCTATACTGAAACAACTAAATTAGCTACAACAACAACAAGGTATTGTATCTACTCATCAGTAGAACGTGGTGTTTATTAATTAACTCGACTACAACCATAAACATCACTCTCGGCATCGTTAATCTCTCCTTGAACACTAGGATTCGACATTCTCAAAACAAAGCATCAGAAAATACTCTCCACACAAGAAATCCTTACATACACAAATATCGCATGAATTGTGAACTATAAACTTGCTCTGTTCTCCTAAATGAAAATAAAGTATCACGAGCAGCAAACTAATAGGGGCTATCACCACACAACTTTTGGTCACAACCTTAAGCTTTGATACTAGGAATTATATGATGTGCCTAAGAACTCAATTATCACTAGGACTTACCGTAGCAGGTTAGAACCAATGGGTCCTTCGAAAAAAGGGCAAAAGGACAAATAACAAAAAGAGAAAAATAATACAATGTCAGATGAAATGGATAAGTAGCAACGCAACATTAGTTCTGCGCAAAAATTCTCTTATCACAGCAGGCGAGAGAAATCAAGATGTTATGGCAACAAAGAGGCCAAGATGAGAAAGGTTGTCATGAGAATTGGGAGGAGAAGGCCGAGAGAGAAGTACTCGGCCAGTATGAAACTAATTCTCATTACTCGATAGGAACTCCTGACAGTAGGTCCGATCACTTAATATAAAGTCCTCGGTTAGAGAAAAGTCAACATTGGCACAACAGAGCATAGTATAAAAACCCAGAGCTCTTAAGGATTTTAGCCATCCGCCTTCTGTGTATTATTTCTCGTTATCGATAGGTTGACGAAAGAGAATTCTTTAGGCGAAGGACTGAAGGGCTCTAAAGCATGCACGAGTGAATAAGCTAGTGGTTGGTAACCCAATAGTTCCAGATTTTTTCCTTAACCTTGTTAGTGATTTTAGGCTTCGATCATCAAGCCCATAAACTTGCAAAAACTCTTTAGACATTGATCTTGAATAAGCCAAAATTTCATCATGCAAAAGTTTCTTAACCAATTTACTGCACTCAATACTGAAGCCTTCTCTTCTGTTATTACTCTGTATTGATTATCATATCTCAATTTCTTTTGACTCCTTACCAAAAAAATTCCCTCCTTTATTCTAATTAAAAATCTATCCCTATCATTTATGGTTCCTATTTCTTTCCTTTTCCTGCACCAAACTTCCTTTCACAACCATCTTTCCTTTTTAATTCTTCTCTAACCATTGTGCATCCATTGCACTACCACAATTCCCTTCCTTATTGATTTTTCTTGGCAGAGCTCGAATTCTAATTAACCCATCCAATTTCTTGTGAACAAATCCTTTTGATTCTTTCCTTAAGCAATTATTTTCTAAGTATCTAATCATGCTATAACAGAAATAAAAATCAATTAACTTTTCATATCTAATTAGGATCTAAATTCTATTGTTTTCTTGATCTTTCAACAATAACCCATTAACAATTAGCTTGGAGACATTGAACACTACTTTAACCCATATGAATTCTCTTACTATCACCATCGGATCTTCAACCTCTACAGCATCCCCAATCCTTGAATCAGTATGTTTCACATTGTTTGCAGTTAGCATCTTCAACGATAAACCATAAATTTGCACCTAATAACTTATTCTCTCAAATTCTAACTCATCTATCTTCATATCTTGATCCTAAATATGCAGTATTAAAGGCATCCTAATGCCGACTAAGGTTCATTTACCATAGTATGGTCTACACACTCCTTTTTTTTTTTTCTTTTCCTAATGTGATGAGAAATAAGTTTTCCTTAAGGTGCAAGATTTGCAACCTCCTGCACTTTTTCCATATCATTTATAGGATGTTATCAATAACCATTCTCGGTACCAGCTTCTTCGTAATCACTCTCCCTACCATATGATATTGGGACCCATTTGCTTCTATTTTTCTATTAGTAGGACTTAATTCCACCTTACTTTCACCTTAGGCAATTATTGGCTCCTTTGTGATGAAGTGAAATTTTTTTATGCAAATAATCAAACATGTTATATGCAACAAAACAAACAATAGAGACGGCACAAACAAACAAATACAAAAACGAACGAGATGACACAATGACAATAGAGAAAATAAAAAATGCTAGAGATAGATGAACTTACAATAAAAGGAAAGACACTAAACAACAAAGATATACACTAAGAAAAGGATAGAGATGATTGGCTAGACGATAGCATTCATTGACAAAGATTGACCAATAAAAAGGGATTTCTATATTAAAAAAATATAAAGACATGAAAAAGGAAACAAAAGATAAAGGATATCTTTCAAAACAAGACCATCGTGCATAGCCTACAAGGGGAAAAATCCTCTCTCTAAAGTACTAGAGAAGGAAGAGGCTACTCTAAAATCAAAAGATCCTTAAATTGGTGCCTGATCTGAGGGGTACATTGATTAAATAAGTAATTTGTAACTCCAAAATCAAAATGAATTATTTAGAATACCTCAAACTTATAATTAGTTTTAACTCTAAAATAAAAATAAATTTCAAATAACTCGACCCATAGTTACCCAAAACCTCTAGGTATCTTAGATTATCCCATATTTCATGCCATCATATGTGGCCCTTTAATTTTCTTTCATGACTCTAATGCCATAACCAAGCACAAAGTTAATAAAACACCTTATCATGTTTGATACGCCACTTATACCTCACAAATGATCTTTATAATTAAGAACTAGCAATAGAATACTCAAAGTTAATGTTATCTCTCTATCTTAATACAATGAATCAATGCCTTATGTAACTGCATCATAATGAATTTGATCTTTTACATAGTTTATCATATCAACCTAGACTCATTTGAATTTTGCTATGACCATAGGCTTTATTGAGGCAATTATGTCTAACTAAACAAACTTGAGATATAAAGTCTCTATACAATAAGTATGGATTTTGTCTCGATCCTTTATTACCCCAATGAAGGAGCTACATTTATCAATGTCAAAGCATGAAGGTTGTCAAACCTTATTACAATTTTCCTTAACTTAATACATATCAAGTCCAGCCTGCTTAATATAAATTATTCGACATTAAATTAAGAAAATATTTTTCTTAAAAATTTAAAAAATTAGATTCGCCAACTAGTTCAATTGGTAAAAAATAAAATTAAGGTTTTCGGGTGGGAAAACCCTAATTTGACTACTAATCCGCGTATTTTCTAAAAAAATAATTTAAAAAAAATTAAACAAGAAAAAACCAAGCTCAAAGGCTAACTTATTAAGACTAGGTTATAATATAAAAACTAAAGAACAATTAATGGGCTTTATTTTTGTAATTTTCTAAAAAAATACTAAAATACATACAAATACACGAAAGATTACTAAAGTGATTTTTTCATTACGAATTTCAAGAAAAAGGAAAAAAAAATATTTTTTATACAGTTGCCCCAAAAGTGCCTACATACCTGCTAGTTGGGATCAAACCAACCATGATTCTCTTTTTAATAAAATATTTAGTAGGTAAATTCTTTTTATTTTTTAAAATCAAGCTAGGTTTACGTTTATTTAACAATTTATTATTTAAAAAATACCTAAGAGATCTAATTTCCTAAATTAAAGAAAATCCTAACTAATTAAATCCTTTTGAAAATCTCGGTTAAGATTTTTTATTTTTTTAAAAACACTACGTATCAAAAGATATCTTTTCTAAATCCTATATGTAAGATTTACCAAGATACGATCTAGGTACATATCTCCATGCGTATCTTTTTCAAATCTCAATCGTAAGATATGTATCTTCATACGTATCTTTTCTAAATCTCAACCATAAGATACGTATCTTATAGATACACTTACTTTTCAAAATACACGATTTTTCTAAAAAACACAATTCAACTAAATTTTATTAAAAACTGAAATTATCTAAAAAAATGACCATTATGAAAATAATCAAACTAACTAATAAAATAAATAATAATTTTTACCGAATCGAGTCATGCATGATCGTATCCGTGTGAATTTGATTGTGCACATCATAGTGAATTGCATGTGTCGTACGTTGGATTGCGTAGTACTATATTCTACTGCATACACGTGTGCTGCTATGTTGGATGTAGTAGTGTGTAATAGTAAAGTCTAGTCCAAGGACGTGCAACATGTGATAGTTTAGCTAATTCATACGTATTGGTGAGTGGATTGCGTTAGAGCTGTGGATTGTGGAAATTCAGTGGATATGTATTTAGTTGTACGATGTTGTGCTCATGTGCGATTATCAATTGGGGGACGTGGCAGTGTTGTTTAGGCATGTAGACGTCGATGTAGACAAGTGAATGTGGAATTTTAGGCATGTTGAATTGTGTTCGACGGCCTGAAATGTGTCAGGGATGTGCAAGCATTGGTTAACAAATGGGGCAGCAAATTGAGGAGAGTGGATTACGTTAGGGGGTTGGGGCTTGGATGGCACATTGCAGTTGTGCTGGCGTGTGCTTCAGGTGATTGGAAAGTGGACGTTGGTGAACTTAAACTGTTAGGACGCCATGGATTTGTGTGTCAACTATTGTGAATCGAAGGGTAAGGGCTTCGGCTTTGTGGACGTCAGGGGCTTCAATCGATGGAGTGAACTTTGGTCAAGGAATTGTTGTTGTGCGTGCTTTGGCGTGTGATTGTTTGCATATGTAGGCTTGGAGTTCAGTTGGCGTGGAATGTCAGGCGAAGGGCTTAGAATTCAGGTTGTGGCACGTTTAATTAACGTGGAATTCAATTGTGGATTGCTGATTAGATTGGTCGGGCAATTTCGGTGTTTGTGCAATTAGGGATGTGGCTTGAATGTAGAGGTTATGATTGTGGAATTTTGTGATCTCTTTTTTTTTAAAAAAAGACAAACCCCCAACTTCTACTGCCAACTACCTATTTATAAACTCTCAATCGTATTTTTTATATCAAAAATACAAAAGATATAATAACAATTCTTTAAAGATTTGACCTAATTGCTACAAACCTTACTTAATTTGGGTTTTTTATTTTTTAAAGTCCGATTCAATTTGATTTAGCCCAATAACTTATTCAATAAATCCTAAATCTATTTTAGCTTAATATAAATTAAATAAAAATCCACTTTAAATTGAATTGGACCAAAATTATTTTAATAAAATCCAATTCTCCAATGATTTAAAATTTAAATTAATCATACACTGTTATCTGATTTGATCTTAAATGATCTGATGCGATTTAACTTGATATGATTTGACTCATCTCGACTCAATATGGTTTAACTCAATATGATATGAGTCGACTCAACTCAATATTATTCAATTTGATTCGATGCGACTCAACTTAAGATGACTAGACTCAATAAGATTTGACTCGACTTAACTCGACTCTTTTTTTTTATTTTCCTTTTTCTTTTAATTTTCGTTTTTTTCTTTTCTTTTATTATTTTCTTTTTATTTATTTATTAACCTAGCTCAACTAAAATAAAACAAAAAATAACAAAAATAAGGTGTATGCAATAGTCAATACGTAAACTGCACGATAATCTTAGGTCTAAAACTTAGTCACACAAGTTAATTTAGGGAACTAACTTATGGCATTTAAATGCACTATTCGAAAAGAAAAAAGAGCAAGTTTTCTTTAATTTTATTTATTTCAACTTTTCCTTATGTATCTTTCTTAAACTCAATCCTTTAGCCATGAATATGACTGGATACAGTATTTTAGTGCCCACATCTTGAAAGCATTCACTTGATTATAAATAGTTTTGATATAGAGTACTATAGCTGATTCTCACGAACGAGCAACTAAACTTGACATCATATATCGGTATTATGAAATTTTTTTTATATATTAGTCAATCAAGAACACCTAATAGATAACAAATACTCCTTCATTTATCAAATTCTTTTCAAATCATGTGCATATGCACCAACAGCTTTTGGTTTCAAATTTTTTTAGAAGCCACTACCATGTGGTACTAGGTAGATCTCTCAACTATCCTATAGTTTGCTCAAATACCATGTTCACAATAATTTTCATATCTTAAGGTACCATGTATTTTGATACTGTAAGTAAAATGTAATGCGATCATCTTATAATATATTGTCATTAGATATAATTATATTTTCTCTACTATAAATAATTAAATAACCTATTACATAATTAACTATTTATTTCTTAACCTGATACATAATTAACTATTTAGTTCTTTTATCAAAAGGGAATCTGTGCCCAAATTTTACAACAAATGAAAGGTACAACAAGAGAGAGCCGAGACTTTATCTCTTTAAGTACGAAGGGCTTGAAAATTACTAAATAAAAAGGGAGTGATATTTACCAAATAAAAAACCAGACAATATGACAGAAAATTACAAAAACCAAACAAAATGATAAGTAAAATATGATGGCCACTTAGATAAGTATACAAAAGGTCCAAACACCTACAACCATTTAACCTAAACAAATGAACCTTTCATATTTAGTAATTTGAATGTTTTTAAATGTTAAGAAGAATTGGTCCTTTTATCAAGGAGTGAGGGAACCTTATCATCATCAAACTCCTCATAATCATCATCCCACTCCCCTTAACCTCATATGCGGAATAATGTGTACGATAAGGAATTGGGGAACCAAATTCCTCCCATATGCCCCTAATTGATGACCCTATGGCCCCATCCCCAGAATCAACCACCATTCTGTCGTCTCTAGAGGACCTAAATGTCAGAGACAAAATTGAATCTACCACCTTATCGAGGAAGCAAATCACTATTTTCCATCCTTGTGGTAGTTCTAGGATACCCATTATTTTCCTTAAGAATAGAATCATAAGCATTATCTTTAACATCAGAATCATCCTTTTCAGTTTCATATTCTACTATTTTAACTCTAGAAGGACTAACTTCATTAACAGTATTCTCAACATTTTTTAGAACAAGAATATCAATATAAGGAATGATAATATCAACATAAAATGCTTTAGCTTCATCAGTCTTTGATGCTTTAATTTTAAGAATATATTCCTGCTGAAATACTTCGGGCTTTGAGTTTTAGTTAGCTTTTTTTTATCTGAGTTGTGGTTATTTATCCGGGATGTGATTCTTTTCGAGCAAATCCTTCATTCTATTTAGTTCAAGATTTTTATGTAGCGCTCATCAACACAATAACCTTTTTGAGACAAAAATGAGCAGTATTTTGGCAATTTTTTTGGAAACAAGTAGCTGGTAAAATTCCTACCTTTCATTTCTCATCTAAACGTGTTCTTTATGCTTCCTAGTAGAATCAACCTCTACCAATACACATACCACTGAAGGCCTCGACAGATTTGTAGTAGGATCATCTAATTTCAAAGGTGTTCTAAGTGTGGGTAACCATGCGAATAACATAGATTGTTTGAAACATTCAACAAATAGTTAGGAAAGCCAATCCATGTTGGTGCAATGGCTTTAGGTGGTCTTTTAGCTAAATGAGCAAATAGTGACCATTTTACCACATGCCTAATAGAGGAGTTGATGTTTTATGTCTTACTTTCCCAAATGTGATAGAATCTTCCTCAAGTGTTGGTTGGATAAGAACTTGTCTTTGATTAAGAAGTCGTATATTAATTGGATCCTTGAGGTCTCTTGTATCAAAGAAATCTCAAATTTTTTTTGTCGTTGGATGGGAATAAAGAAACTAACCCGCTAAGGCACATTTGAGAGGGGAATAGAGTTTTTCAATTTCATCTTATAATAAATGCATTACCGATTCACCTTGGAAGGTTATGGCCCTTTTTCAATCCTAAGATTGGTCGAGAATTAAAATTAGGATAAAAAAGCCACTCAATTTGGCATGTTCCGTGCTCTATGTATATATGGGAAAAATTTATTTTATTAGTGATAGAATGTTTAAAAAAACATGTACCGCTTACAAAAATTACCTTTTTAGTAGGTATAGTTTCTCTTCGTGGTGTTCCACCTCTAGTGCAATTGCCTAATGTCATAGGAAGCAAAGTTTACCCTTTCCAAATGTGCTTGTACAGCACTTGACCATCCTTCACCTAATTTTATTTGCTTGTATTACGAATGGTAAGCTAGCTTGAGGAGTCCCAAGCAGCATTATCACCATCCTCCATATGATTAGGAGGCTCAACTTCTCTATTGGTTTTTTGTTTTGCCATGGCTATCATTAGGAGAATGGCATCAGCTCCGAACTAGTTTGCTTATAAAATGCTAACCTCGCCTTGAGAGAATATCTTACCCTATTAACAAACTGCCTGCTAACAACACTCACTTCACATTAAACTCTAAGTTTAACACCCTCACTTCCTTTCCAAATCATAGACTGTTACATTCTCCCCCATCGAAATCCACAATGCTTTCGTCATCCAACTCTTCACCATTACCCTTCCCTTTAAGTTCACCGACCCTATTCCTCCATTTCCTAACTCTATACTAAAATTATCTCTGCTAAGACTCAAGGCTTCTATAAGCATTCCCTCTCCTTTTGTCCTCCAAGATCGCCTCTTATTGAGAGGCCCAACGATAGGGTTTACCTTTGAAGTACTTTTCATTTTCTTAAGATTAGGGCAAAGTCCTATTATAATGCTGCTCACAACACAATTATCCCTACTAATAATGATGTCCTTTACCTAGTAG
The DNA here is from genome assembly GCA_024138005.1 of Lumnitzera racemosa. NCBI lineage: Eukaryota > Viridiplantae > Streptophyta > Magnoliopsida > Myrtales > Combretaceae > Lumnitzera > Lumnitzera racemosa. The sequence continues at coordinate 24,079,008 of JAMXBC010000004.1, read as the reverse complement.
CCATTCCTTCTCTCAAGTTTCATCTGAATAAGCCTAGTTGTCAACAAAAACTACCCTTTTGATTCAACACGTCGAAAAGTATTTAAGTAGCTCATTTGGGTTGGAACTTTTACACTCTAATACCACTTGTCACAGGATAAAAGGTTCACCCCTTCCTGATGTATCCATGCGGTGCTCGACCATCCTTTACCTCATTTTGTTTTCTTGTATTACAGAAGCAAGCCAGCCTTTTTCCTTTCTACCTTCTTAGGACCATTCCAAGCCTTTCTAGCTTTAAGAGTACCAACTAGCATTATCACTGTCCTTCATATGATTGGGAAGCCCAACTTCTTTACTGGTTTCATCCTACCATGGCCAACATCAAGAGAGAGGCATCAACTCCCAACCAGTTTGCTCATGAGAGGCTAACCCCACCTTAAAAGAATAACCGACCCTATGAACAAACTGCCTATTGATGCCACTTGCTTTACATTAAGCCCTAAGTTGAACACCCTTACTTCCTTTCCAAAACATGGACATTGACATTCTCTCCCATCTAAATTCACAACACCCTCGTCATGGGGCCAACTCTCTACCACTACCCTTCCCTTTAAGTTCACTAACCCTATTCCTCCATTGCCCAACTCTAGGCAAAGATCATCTCCACTAAAACTTAGGGCTTTTATAGGAATTCCCTTACCCTTACTGTCTCCTCTTATCATTTGAGATCATCTCTTGTTAAGTGACCCAACAGCAAGTTCTACCCTTTGAAGTACTTTTCATTTGCTTGAGATTAGGGTAAAGTTTTGTCATAATGCTATATACGTCACAATTGCCCTTATTGACAATGATGTCCCCCACCTAGTGGCCGCTCTTTCCCTCGAGTTTCATCCACATAAGCCCAATTGTTAACAAAAGCTACCATTTTCATTCAACACGTCGAGTACTCATTAAGAGGTTCGTTTAGGTTGAAACTTTTATGCTCTAATGCCACTTGTCACAAGATTGGAGATTCACCCCCTCATAATGTGCTCATATGGAACTCGACCATCTTTTGCCTCATCTTATTTACTTAAATTATAGATGGCAAGTTAGCCTTTTTCCTTCCTATCTTCCTAAGACTATTCTAAGCTCTCTTACTTTAAGAGTACCAATAGGCATTATCACCATCCTCCATATGATTAGGAGGAACAACTTCTCTATTAGTTTTAGCCTACCATAGCTATCATTAAAAGGGCGATATCAATTCTTGACCAATTTGCTCACGGAAGGCTAACCTCACTACGAGAGAATACCCCATCCCACTAACAAACCACCTGCTAATGCCAATCCAGAAGAGTATTCATGTTCCTATGTGCACACATCGTAGCCTTGTAATACTATCGTAATTAATAAAAGTATGCTAATCATTTTAAGATTCTTACCCATATCCCTTTATATTTATTGTTGGCTTTATATCTTGTCTGTGTTACTTACAAATTTAGGCCTTATCGGCCAACGTTACATTTGAGTTAGGCTTCCTTACGACTACAAAAGTAGGATAGTGAGCACTACATGGTCCATTTATGTATTAGAGAAAGCCTCGAACCATGATATTCTTAGAATCTATTTCAAATTTTCGCTTTAAACAATTATCTAATAAGAGGCATAATTAGAACTATTCTTTCGAACTTCTTGCTTACTCATTTAAACATTCAATATAAAACGACAATGGTTTGGCTGTTAATTGGTCACATGAAAAAGTCTAGATTCCTAAAAGGCATTGTAATATGCATTAACTCAAAGCGTTATCATTATCTAAATTTATTCGTTAATAACTTTCCATTTGACTATATGTATTTAAATCCTACAAAATCTTGGTGATACAATTTTGGTAGACTCATATCCTCACTTGATAAACCTTCTATAACCCACCCTCACCCAACCCCACCCCCCACCCCAACCACCAAAATTAAAACCTTGTATAATTACTAATCTCCCCTATAAAATTAGCTATAATCTTAATTCTCTTAAAGGATTCTCCTTTCCTAAAAGCTTGAAGCTAGGACCAACACATATGGTAGAAAAACTAAGTTAATTATAAAAAGATACCTTAACCATCATGTGTTTTTCCATTGGGAAGTGTACAACCCATTAATATTGGATTTCACTAACCTATAAAACACCATAATACCTGATAGGGATCAAGGATCGATTGCTCGCTCCCGAGCCCAAGGGCATTCTCAAATGGTTCGTAGAATAATTTAAGGTGAGTTAAACACTGAGGAGCATTATTTATCCCTATCCAAACTGCCGAGTTACTTTGCTCTCTACACCTTCCAAGAAATTGCCAAGGTGATTAGTTGACAAGAGGAACCAACCCCTCTATAGCACCCCAATCCAAGCACCAAATCAGATAAACAACCATCTCAACAGTACCAAGGCCGAGCTGACAATTATGAAAAGCCGACCAACCCTGGCCAACCCGAATGTGAAGTTTCCCCTAAGCTAACCCCTATCCAACCCCAGCCATCAAGGTACTAAACTACTGACACATAACAGACCTAATCAATGGACCACCCCTACTCAGCTCAATGTTGTCAGAATCGTAAACTGAGTAAAATGTGTACAAGCTATCCTTTCTGACATCCATACTGTCCTTTCTAATAGAAGACGTTCATAATTTCATGCTTTTCCTATAAATTATTCTCCTTTTTGTTTAGCAAATAAGGATCCATTTTTGTAATTTTCTGTAATGTAGAACTTACCCTAACAGGGTACTATAAATAATCACATAATATAATAGCCACAACAGAATATACAAAAGAATACACTGAACTTTTACCCTCTCTCAAGCTAAGTATCCTATTCCTTACTCTGAAGCTACTCTTATCTAGCACATTCAACCATAGACTAGTGGCGAGTGACCTTCGACCACATTTGTACATCATATCAAGAATAACTCGAGCTCGTGTGAGGTGTTGGTGCATCATATCCATCATTGATATACAGGAACCCCTGCTCATCCCTCGACTATCATTTACTTTTTAAGCCATCTCGTGGTCCAAACCCATCCCCTTTGGTTACATGTAGTATTAGGTTCGTGTGTTCATCCACGAATCTGTATCATCTTGGTATCAGAGCTTGGCTACATTCGAAGTTGAATTTTACTACTGTGTTCTTTTGAGTAGTTTGTCACTGCTCTCATAAGATAGAGGTTCTATTGTTCACATTGGAGTTTAGTAGCCGAGACTCACCCTATACTCTGTTTTCCTTTGTTTTTCAATAAGCAAAATAAAGTGTGGTTAACAGTTCTTTGATTGTCATTATGAAGTAACAATCAATATTAGACTCAAGTGTTCAAGGGATTTTAGGAAACCAATAAAGTAGTACTCGACGTAGCCAAGGTCAAGAAGGAAGCTTCACACCTCAATCAATGGGTGACCGCTTAGATAAGCTTCCGACATGGTAGCTAATCTAGTGACTATTATCTAAGAAAATAGGTAGCGAGCTAAAAATAGCCCCACTAAGGAACGCAAACAATAAGGACGAGGCAATGGTCATTTTGGCCGAGTTAACGCCCCAATTCGACTACCCCGAGCTGAAGGAATTGGTAGGGATGCTAGACAAAAGCTAGAACTTTAAGAGATTAAGGAAGAAGCAAAAGGAGATGACGAAGCAAAGGAGTATCACGAGCCTCGAGAAAGAAATGTATGAGCTCCTAAAGTCAAAGGATTGAGAATGTGAATTCCAAGTTTTTTTGGAAGTAGTGATGCCAAAGACTACCTAGATTGGGTAAATAAGATTGAAAAGCAATTTGAATGCCACGAAGTGCCCAATAATGCAAAGTTTAAACTTGATGTGTTGGAGTTCACAAGTTACGCCACCTAATGGTGGAAGAACTTACAAGCCACCAGAAGAAGAGAAGGAGAACGAGACATTAGGAGTTAGGATGAAATGAAGAGAGTTATGCAAAGAAGGTTTGTGCCGAGCTATTATCTACAAGATGCCTTCAAAAGACTGCAAGAGCTGAGACAAAGAGGATCGAGTGTGGATGCTTATATTAAAGAATTCCAAATGTTAATGATCCGATGTGAAGTCATAAAGCCAAAAGACAAAATTGTATCTCGATTCATTGGTAGGTTAAAGTATAAGATTGGGGATGTCCTAGAAACCCTGAACGTTAAAACGCTTGATGATGCAATCTGAGCCACCTAGAGGATAGAAAGGGGGCGAACAGGAAGATTCTGACCACCCATCAACCGTCCTAACAATAGCTGACCTGTTCCAAGTAGACCTATGTGAATGAAACCAAGCAAGGCCACTAAAACCCGACCTACTCAGACTACCCAAGTAGAGGAGAAGGAACCCTCGAGGAAGTTTGAAAAAGGCCAAAGTTCAGGGAAGAAGATGAGTGAGATCAAGTGTTTTAAATTCCAAGGATTTAGACACATAGCCACTCAATGTTCAAATAAGCGAACAATGGTGATTCGAGGTGAGGCGTCGACCGTTAAGGTCTATAATACTATAAAGAAGTAGAGGAGTTAAAGGAGGACATACAAACCAAGCTATCCAAGAAGGAAGTTATCTACAATGAGGAAGGCAACTTTATACAGACCACTCTAGTATTGAGGAAGACAATGAGTGTTAGTCCTGTACCTAAAGACAAACGAAGAGAAAATCTCTTCCATATTGGATGCAAAGTGAATAACTCACTGTGCACACTAATTGTTGACAGTAAGAGCTACACTTATGCAACCTTAGCATTTATGGTCCAACAGTTGAAATTGCCGATCATGCCCCACTTGAAACCTTACAAGCTTCATTGGCTTAATGACAAGGGAGCCTCATAAGTGAACAAACAGGTATCTATGCCAATTCGCATTGGTAATTATTGAGATGAAGTGCTTTGTGATGTGCTACCCGCGAGTGCATCTCACATTCTACTTGGACAACCATAGATGTTTGATTGATTGGTTATATATGACGAAAAGAGGAATACATGCTTTATAGAGCATGAAGGAAGGAGGATGGAATTAAGCCCTATGACTACCTAGCAAGTAAAGGTCATGCAGCCCCAATTGAGTCAAGCCCTACAGAAGGAGCCTTTGATATTGACCCGAGTCGAAATGAAGAGAGAGATGGAGCTCGAAGGACTGACCTATCTACTGGTTTGAAGAATTCTGGAGTTAAGATCCAAGGAGGAGTTGCCTACTAAGGTAAAGACCTTACTAAAGGAATTCGCCAACCTATTTCCAAAAGAGTTACTAAGGAGTTTACCCCTAATCTGAGGCGTTGAGCATGCAATCGACCTGCAGCCAGGAACCGTACTACCAAACAAGCCTGCCTACAGGCTAAACCCTGAACAGGCTGCCGAGCTACAAAGGTAAGTGGATGACCTTATGAAGAAAAGGTATGTGCATAAGTCCCTTAGCTCCTGTGCCGCCCCGGCCTTGTTAGTACCAAAAAAGGATGGTTCTTGGAGAATATGTATGGATAGCCGACCAATCAACCAAATTACCATCAAGTACAAGCATCTTATACTTAGGCTTGATGACATGCTAGATGACTTAAGTGAAGCAAAAGTGTTTCCAAGATCGACCTCAAATCCCAATACCATCAAATCTGAATGTGCGAAGGTGATGAGTGGAAAACCACATTCAAGACATAACATGGTTTATATGAATGGCTAGTAATGCCATTTAGGCTATCCAATGCACCGAGCACATTTATACGCTGATGAATCATCTGCTTCGAGAATTCATGGGGAGATTTGTTATAGTTTATTTTGATGACATTCTAGTATACAACCCCGACCTAGAGACTCACCAAGAGCATCTTCAACAAGTGTTTGCAAAACTCTAAACTGAATAGCTCTACGCCAATCTAAAGAAGCACAACTTTGACGACTCGAGGTGATCTTCTTGGGGTTTGTTATGAGCAGAGGTGGTATCCGAGTTAATGAAGAGAAGATAAGAGCGATCATGGAGTGACTAGAGCCGACCTGCTCTCTTAATGTGAGAAGTTTCCATGACTTAACATCGTTCTATCGCCTATTCATAAGGAATTTCAGTACGATTGCAGCGCCACGTACTGAGCTGATAAAGAAGAGCATTGAATTCAGAAGAAGAGAGAATGAAAGGAGGAGTTTTAAGGAAGTGAAAGAGAGATTAACTATAACCCCCTTCTTAGCTCTGCCGAGCTTTGACAAGGTGTTCAAGGTAGAGTGTAATGCATTCAGACTAGGCATAAGTGTTATGCTAATGCAAGAGAGCTGACTTATTACTTACTTTAGCGAGAAACTTCAAGGAGCCACACTCAACTACTCTGTCTATGATAAGGAGTTCTATTCCTTAATCCAAACCCTGACAATGTGGTAATACTATCTACTGCCCAAGGAATTTGTGATCTACACCAATCATAAATCCTTGAAATACTTAAAGCGCCAACCAAAGATGTCTCAGAGGCAAGACAAGTGGATCAAATTCATGGAGGGCTTTTCTTATGTCATAAAATATAAGAATGGAAGAAATAATGTAATAGTCGACGCCCCACAAAGACGACATACCTTCCTAACCGAACTATAGACAAGGCTACTGGGTTTTTCAACCATAAAGAATATGTATGCTCAGGATCCATACTTTGGTCCCATCTATGCTCGATGCAAGGAAAGATGGACACCGGATGACTATCATAAGGAGGATGGATACTTATTCAGGAAGAAAAGGCTATGTATCTCGACCTGTTCCACGTGAGAACTACTAGTGTACGAGGCCCATGGAGGGGGATTAACAAGACACTTTAGCCAACGCCAAACTCATGAGATACTATCCTTTAGATTCTTTTGGCCAAGAATAAAGAGAAATGTCCAATCCATGCTGGAAAAGTATACAACCTGCTGAAAAGTGAAGAATCGAGCCAAGCAAGGATACTACAAACCCTTACCGAATCTCGACCAAACCATGGTCCGAGCTGAGTATGGACTTCATGTTAAGATTGCCAAGGACGTCCCAAGGGAAGGACTTCCTCATGGTGGTTATGGATCGATTTAACAAGATAGCACATTTCGTACCCTATTCCAAAACTAACGACGCTTCAGTTATCTCTTGTCCATTCTTGCAAGAAGTAATCAAGCTGTACGGAATTCCTAGGACCATTATTTTAGATAGAGACCTTAAGCTCGTGAGCCACTTCTGGAGGACATTGTGGAGGCAAATGGGAACCAAGCTGCTATACAGTACGTCCTGCCATCCACAGATTAATGGAAAAACTGACGTTGTCAATAGAACCATGGGAACCTTGCTATGGGTTGTTATCAGACGAAACACGATCGATTGGGATCTATGCCTACCAATCATTAAGTTCACCTACAACAGGATTACCCACAGTATAACAAGTATGTCTCCATTTGAGGTCACCTATGGGTTCAACCTCGAGCTGCCATTGGATCAAGTGCCCTGGCCAATGTTTGATGATGATCGACTAACCATTGAGAGAGTTAAGGCCATCAAAGCCATGCACTAGAAGGTTGTGGAGCAATTGAGCCAAGCTAATACTAAGCTCAAGAAGCGAAGCCAAGTATAAAGGAAGAGAGAATTTCAACCAGGTGACTTAATCTGGATACATCTCAATAAAGATCAATTCCTAAACTTGAAGAAGAGCAAGTTAGCTCCCAAAGCTAACGGACTTTTCAAGGTACTTAAAAAGATCAATCTTAATGCCTATAGGATTGAATTACCTAAAGGATATGGAGTCTTGGACTCCTTCAACATTGCCAATCTCCAACCTTACACTTTCGTGGATGAGCAACTTGAAGTCAAATCGAATCTCATCCCAAATCTCAAATAACCTAGAAGGGGTGATAGGGATTAAGGACCGATCACTCACTCTCAAACCTGAAGGCTTTCTTAGATGGTTCGCAGAGCTATCCGAGGTAAGTTAAACATTGAGGAGCAGTGTTTATCCCTGCTCGAACTGCCGAGCTACTTTGCTCTCCACACCTTCCAAGAAGTTGCTAAGGTGATTAGCCGATACAAGGAACCAACCCTTCCATAGCACCCCAATCTAAGCACCAAATCAAGTAAATAACCATCTCAACAGTACCGAAGCCAAGCTGACAATTGTGGAGAGCCAACTAGCCCAGGCCGACTCGAATGTAAAGTTACCCTTGAGCCAACCTCTGTCTAGCCCCAACCATTAAGGTATCAAACTGCCAACGCCAAACAGACTTGATCAATGTACCATCCCTGCTTAGCTCAATGTTGTTAGAATCATAGATTGAGTAAAATGCATACGCGATGTCCTTTCTGACACCCGTACTATCTTTTCTGACAAAAGATGCTCCTTATGCACGATTCCATGCTTTTCTAATAAATTATTCTCCTTTTTGTTTAGCAAATAGGAATTCATTTTTATAATTTTCTATAACATAGAACTTATCCTAATAAGGTACTATAAATAATCACATAATGTAATAGCCGCAACAAAATATACAGAAGAATACACTAAACTTTTACCCTCTCTCGAGCCAAGTGTCCTATTGGTTACTCTTAAGCTACTCTTATCTAGCCTATTCAAGTGAGGACTAGTAGCAAGTGACCTTAAACCATACTTGTGTATCATATCAAGTATAACTTGAGCTCATGTGAGGCATTGGTGCGTCATATCCATTATTGGTGCACGGGAACCCCTGCTTATCCCTTAACTATCGTTTCCTTTTCGAGCCATCTCGCAGTTCGGACCATCCCCTTTAGTTATGCGTAATATTGGGTTCATATATTCATCCACAAATCCGTCTCAATACCCCCCACTTATTACAACTATATTAATTAGATCATATTCTTAAATCTCAACTGAAGCTTCTTAATGATTGTTTGTTATAACACCATTCACTTTAGTCCCTATGAGAACAAGAATGTTAACCTCATGACAATTTAGTAACATCGTAATAACTCAATGTTTTCTATTTGATGCAGTTTCTTTATACTTCATGCAAGGATTTTAAAAGATCTCCATCTCATATCAAACCAATAAACCTTTGTTAATGTTGAATCCATCAATAAATATGTATCTCTCAAGAAGTTTTAGCATAACAAAATCCATATCCATTAATCACTCTTTTATGTGAAATCTTGTAAAATAAATATACTATGTTTGTTGAATTGCTTTGTAAAATATCATGCTCAAAAGAGGTGAAATCGCAATAATCTTATTGTGTTAACCATCTAAAGATAGAAGCTGACCTCGCAATTACTACCGTAGACTTGGTTCACACAAGGGAACCCGACTTAACCACTTTGAAGCATCTAATTCAATATTTATCTATTATAAACATGTGGTATAATCCTTTAAAATGACTGTTCAAAATGAATCTGAAGCTAAATCTTTAGAAAAGAATTGAGTTTTATATGCAACATGTGGGGAAATATTTCGAAATTGATAAGTACATATAAAATTATGTTTGCATGAAAAGATAACATGTTCGATAAAAGAATTTGTAAAAGTCCATAGGTTATCGATACCCGATATATACATTAATAGTGGAAAACTAAAAAGTCATCTAAGGAAACTCTAGTAGTTTTCCTAAAAGTTAGTAAAATTGGCCCAAAAAAAAATTTAGCTAATTCCTTTTTATCTTTACTCCTCGAACCCCTTTTCTATCTTCTAGAATTGGGTGAGGTACTTGTAAGTCTACTTTAAACCTGCAAACTAAACTATAGGAGAATAAATAATAACTTGCTTAGAGAGATAGAGACTAAAGTGTACATTAAGCACAAAACAATTAAGGTTGCTCAGCCAAGTTAGTTAGATACAATGCATAAACAAGTAAATGCCATCACATGACGTTATCTGATTCATCATAAGATTAGAGAAATTATGTCGATTCTAATCTAAGTTGAGGAATTTGACGTCACATACTACTAAATTGAAGCCAAACCAAGGCTTCTATAATGAAGAACACCTTTTTCCTAAGACTATCTTTGAACCACTGTCTGCAACCTTATTGTAACCTCCTATCCTATCACTTAGCTCAACTAAGAATAGAGAAAGAACTATTTCAACTATCTTCACCAAAAAGCCCATGTTTGGCCCAATAATCCTGGCTATTTCTCCTAATAGGTTGTAATGTATGTCAAGTTAGAAGTTAAGCTAAGTTTAAGTTAGTTCATTTTTTGGAGTAATCAACCAATTTTAAGCAATCTAAGTAAAACAATATACACAAAACAAATACAACAGAGAGCTTAGCTCCCACAACATCAAACCAACATCTAACATACACTGCATACATACAAACAACTAAACTACATCCACAAACAGTAACATACTAGAGTCTCTAAATATTCTAAAATAATACTCTGAAATGTTGTAAAGCATAGATCCCACTTACCTTAGTATTGAAGATTACTGTCTTCATGCATTGCTCCAGTCTTCCTTTATTATCCTTAAATATTTAATGTAAACTCTTTCATTTTCCATCTAATATATACAATAAGAGTTCATTTTGACATTTAGCCATGTTCTTCATTTGATTTAAGTAAGTTTCCTAAGCCATTTCTTAAGTATTAGTTAAGTAATATAAGTTCCAATCAAGATTCTAACATGATATTTTAGCTTAGGTTGTTGCCTAAGAAGTTCCCGGTGACTCTTGTAAGTCCTTAGAGTTTATATGTAAGCGACTTTATAACATACTCTCCAACTTTGAATGATCTTATATTTAGTATCAGTCTACCTTCTAACCAAACTTCTAGTTACTTCTATTATAGTATATATCAAGCTTCTTTCATCACATTACTTTTTTACCCTACCATTACTTTTATATTTCACTACTTTGCACATAAGTCCAACTTACCTAGAGTTATAGAATCATATTCATTTTACTCCGTACACCATAAAAGTATCCTAAATCCATAGTCACCTATTATACTCCTCCTCTAAACTTTATTTATATATAAATTCCTTTAAAAAAAAACTTTGGAATCAAGCTTATAAATCACTAAGTTTCTCCTTAAACTCCAAAATCATTAGCTTAAAACTTTGAATTATTCAATTTTAGGTGTTGCATGCTTATGAAAACAAATCATAACATGGTTATGTAAAAAATCCAATAGGTTTCTTTAGAAAAATCAACTATTAGCACATTGTTTGGGAGAAACCACATTTTTTTTTCCAAAATCCTATTACTGAATTTTAAAAATCTAACTACATACATAAAAATATAAATTTTTAAGAGTTTGCTCATAAAAATTTAGACCAAAACCATAACCTTTGGATATTTGAAAATACAATCAAAAATTGGTTGGTGAGACATTTTTCTTAAAGACATTATATTAGCACTCAAAATTTCAAAAATCTGATTTGATATTTAAATTCCTCATGCAAAAATATTTTGGAAAACCAAATTTCAAATTTTTGGAAGATTTTTTACTATTTTTAATAAATTTTAGTTAAAAACCAAACAACCAAATACTCATTGAAAACATAGAGCTCTAGCCACCAATAAGGGAAAGGGGTGTGTGAACCAAGCTTGTAGTAGCCTTCTCCTTCAGGTTATGGCGTCGTTTTGCTTCCAATTGTTGGTTACATGCACAAACTCTTCAATTCTTAATTTCACACTACTTTTTTTTCAAAAAATTTCCCTAAGCTACCTCTCTCTCTCGATTCCCCTCTCACAAATTTTTCCAAAATTCTAATGGACTAAACTCTGTAACGGTTGTCAATGGTTTTTACATCAAGTGTAGTGTGTTTTTATTTTAGTTCCTTGCCAATACTTGGTATTTCACATGGTTAGGTGTCAAAATAATGGTATTTATCATTCTTAACTTATCCAAACCACAATCTTGAAGTTTCTACGCCTCATGCAGGTTTTTCTCTTCATGCCATATATTGTTTTATAATTTTTTCCTTATTTTCTCTTGTAAATTATATATATATTTGGATATTTTTAATAATTATAAGTACATATATTTATATGATTATTATATCTAATGTATATACATGTCTTCTATATATTATTTTATGTTATTTAATTATTTTTTACTCATATAATTTATCACTATAGGTTTGTTAATTAACAATGGCTATTTTGCACGTTTCATATACATATAAAATAGTATAGTATAGTATTGTAAAATTAACTACTTTAACTTTTTATTATTTTATTATATTTTGTAGATCTAAACCTATAGAGTTTCCTCGACTAATGTTACTAACTAGTCTTAAATTTCTATCCTAATGGGATTACCTTTGCGAGTGGCCTAAATCAGTTGCTCAGGACCTAATCATAAAACTTCGAAACTTTAAATTTTCTAAATCAAGTATTCCTAGTTGTTAAAATTACAAGGTATCACATAAAATATCCTTATGCTTTATTGAATAAATATAATTTATGGAGTCCCAAATGAAAAAGAAATTAATTATGGAATGTAATTAAGTCTAGATGGTGTTGGTTTTGCAAATACTATTACTCTTTCCATCCCTTTATTAGTTGGAAAGCGAGATTATTGTATTGACCAAGAATGTTTGGGATGGAGCTATAGATGAGAAAGAAGTAGAATTTGAAGTTTTATAACAATCTATTTTTATATGTTTAAATTTTTTGCTATGATATTGTTCCTATTGATTTTTTTATGTGCATAAGTTTTTTATAGATTCTACACAATTGGAATATCCTTGAAAAGTATAATCTATTTAACTTAAGGGAAGATGTATTATGTTCATCTACATTATTTAAACCAGCAAGCCACTGACTACTTATAACCGTTATTCATCTCTACTATGTACTTAAAAAAATTAAATGTAAAAGAATTATTTGGTATTTATCTTTTATTAATTGCCATATATTTTAATCTTACTTTTGTAAATTAAGAAAAAGATAGCATATTTTCATTTGCAAAAGACTAGGTCAAAACCATCTAACAACATAACTTTCACATAGTTTCCACTTTCACAATCCATAGCTGGCACATAATGAAGAACTCTAGTATCAATAAATAAGAATGCTAATCCTTTCTGTTCATATGTTATGATATGAATATACAACATTAATTTGTTATGTATGGATAATGAGATTCCATTAATATAGAGCCAACTCTAAGAGACTTGTTGAAAGGTCCTATTGGTTTGCATCCGGTAGTAATTGAACTTATGAATTCTCCAATTATGAGTTGGGCACTTTAACCATTCAACCATGGATGCTTAGCAAGAATCTTCGTATGAATAACCAAATTCCAATTGAAATGAAACTTGTAGGATAAATTAATCTAATTCCATAAAAGGACATTGACTCAAATCCTAGACTTTCAAACTAAGAGAGATCAAGAATTCTTACTATTTTTAGATTCATGGACTCAAATTAATTCAATGGTACCTTTCATTCATATTTTTTTCCACCAAGAATGTTTTATAAAACTCTTGGACCTTCAAATTTTGAGCATCTTACTTTCACATAATTCACAGGGTTCAAGAAGCAATCAATATTTCACAATCAAGGGTGTAGTACTATTTGTAGCAGTATATCATATGAAGAATCAAAATAGGATTGAAAGAAAAATCTTTATTTAATAGAGCTTCTTCCTATACTTATAAATTCCATTGGACCAAAAAATGATACACCGAAAAAAATATTTAGGTCTTTCAATATCAATAGGTTAATTATGGGAAAAAGAAGAGAAGCAAAACTTTTTAAACTCCATTTGTTCATATGTTTTCTATTTTATTATGTGTTATTGTTATCTATTTAAATATTTGTATTTGGTAATAAAAGATGTTAAAAATATGGAAGTGTTTTTTTTTTTCAAAAATATCAATTAAAATAATCATTTTTAATATATAAAATATATATTTTTAAAGTTTTTCTCATAAAATATACAAATTTTCATTTTTCAATTCTGATACTCCGATCACCATCTTTATTATAATTATAAAACAAAAATTGATGAGATAATTTTTTAAACATTAAATTTAAAACAAATACAAATTAAATATAAATCATATATAAATAAAAAAATAATCTCGACAGGCCCTAAACGCCAAGCGTCAGCAATTAAACAGGCCCTTAAGTACACATCCACGCACATGTTTTTCATTATTTCACCCATTCTTTCTAACAAGTAACAATGCTTCGACTTCTGGTCAGCAATTTTTTCTCAATATAAATAAACCGAAAGCCTTCACTTAACTTGTCTTCGTCTCCTTTCTCATCTCTCTCGTTCTGTCTCTTTTTCTTTCTCTTTCACGAGCGAACGAATCGAAACCCTAGAAACAAATCGTCTTCCGCTATGCAATCCCAAAAACCCTAGATTTCCTCCTCCAATTAAAATTTCTCACTTTTCCTGTTATAATCCCTAACCCTGGTTCCAAAATTCTATCCTTGTTCCTTAGCCAATCCCTCGTTCTCTCTCTCGCTTCAATTCCAGATCCCGATTCCAATCCTTGTGAAAATTGGATAAGAATCCCAAATTGATCATCGATTAGACACATTCCACCACCCAATTGAATTACCCATTCGCGTTGCATGGCAAAAGTCTTAATCGAACCTTCCTCAAACCCTAATTCATCCAATTCCCAGATTTCGACATCCACCTCGATCACCGAGACTGTAAATGGATCTCACCAGTTCAAAATAACCGGTTATTCGCTATCCAAAGGGACTGGGATCGGGAAATACACCGCATCTGATACTTTCCCTGTTGGTGGCTATCAATGGGCGATTTATTTCTACCCAGATGGGAAGAGCGTGGAGGATAATGCTGCATATGTATCCTTGTTCATTGCCCTTGCGAGTGAAGGGACCGATGTTAGGGCGCTTTTCGAATTGACTCTTTTGGATCAGAGTGGGAAAGAGAGGCATAAAGTGCATAGTCATTTCGGAAGGACGCTTGAAAGTGGTCCTTATACGCTTAAGTATCGCGGCAGCATGTGGTGCGGTTTTCATTTATCGAAACAACCCGTTTCTTTGTTTTTGGATTTGTTGAATTGTTTAGTGATCAACTGTGGTTTGATTGTCAGTTATTCGTTGGTTTGAAAGATGTAATTGTGCTGTGGTCCTTTTTTTTTCCTTTATGGTAGCTGTAACAAGATATTATCATGGCTCCCTTAGTATTGGTTGGGAATTTACTCGAATTGAGTCCAAGAAACCTCTACCTAAATTTGAAAAATGAAAGCTCCCTTCCAACTTGATCGAACTTGAATTTTGTGCTGAGCGTCAGCTGAGTTCGTCGCCAAATTGTATTAGATGAATTCACTCTCTGCTCAATTAGGCTGATATATTGTCTTGAATTAAGCCATTGTTGAAGGTTAAAAATGGTTAGCACTTGATTAGGGTTTTCTTAGCCTCTATTCTGCATTTATGAATGTCGAACGAGACATCCGTTTGCTTACACTGTGTCATGCTCTTTATCTTCTTGGCTGTTGCCTGCTGGATATATTGATTGAAATGGCTGCATTTAAGGCTTATCATAATTTGTCACAGTCGTGTTTGATTTTCTCTGCACTGACACAAACTTATTCTGTTACAGATGTTGTTATTAAATTAGTTTGGGATCTATTTTTTTTTTTTTTTTTTGCTTCTATTCAGATGCCAGTATGCATATCATTGTTTTTGTCTTTTTGTGAAGGAGATAGGTATATATGCGCGCATGTGTGTGCGTAAAGCAATTCCACCTGGCAGAATGCTTAGTATTCTTGTTAGGAATGTTTTTAGCTTACTGTTTCTAAGAAGAGGTTTCCTGTTCTCGTCATCATCTTGGGTTTTCAAACATTTCTTTGTATGTATTTATATATTTCAATGGCTTCGTTGTTCATTGTTTCAGGGGATACAAGCGGTTTTTCAAGCGAACACTTCTTGAGTCATCTGACTATCTCAAGGATGACTGTTTATCAATCCACTGCAGTGTAGGTGTTGTTAGGTCACATACAGAGGGTCCAAAAGTCTTCTCAATACCAGTACCACCTTCTAATATTGGTCAGCATTTTGGCCGATTACTGGAAAGTGGAAAGGGAGCTGATGTCAGTTTTGAAGTGGATGGGGAAGTATTCACTGCTCATAAGCTGGTACTTGCAGCTCGCTCACCTGTATTTAGGGCCCAACTTTATGGTCCAATGAAGGATCATAATACCCAAAAGATAAAAGTCGAAGATATGGAGCCACCAGTTTTCAAGGTTAGTGCTCTTTCTTTTAGCCCAAGCCCTTTCTTTTTGTTTTAGGGGTGTGTTTGGTTCTTGATAGAAGTTATGTGTTCTTGATGGAAGTTATGCAACTATTTGCTTTATCTGTTAGAAAATTATTGGGAAATATTTGGAAGTCTAGCATTGGATAAAAGTGTTTAGACTGTCATGTTAGCGTGCAGCATAGGTTAAGCAATTCTATTCTATATGTCCGTGTCGACTCATTTATGAATTATTAACTATAGAATTCTTCACATTTTTATGTCATGAAGTTTTTTATCATAGAGGGGGAATATATTGAGAATTGAAATATACCCCATTTTATAAATACATTAGATATTATATTTTTTATATGTTTCAACGTTAATGCTCTATGTCCCTCACAAGTTATGTTCATTCTCTTTTGTTTAAACCTGTAGGCTTTACTTCATTTTATATACTGGGATGAACTGCCAGATTTGCAAGAGCTTACTGGCGTGGACGCAAAGTGGGCTTCAACTTTGATGTCTCAGCATTTGCTCGCTGCAGCAGATAGGTATGGTCTGGACAGACTAAGGTTGCTGTGTGAAGCCAATTTATGTCAAGATGTTGCTATCAACACTGTTGCCACCACATTAGCTTTGGCAGAACAGCATCATTGCTTTCAGTTGAAAGCCGTGTGCCTCAAATTTGTAGCAATGCGTGAAAATCTAAAAGGTGAGAATTATTGTTCTTTGTTCTTATTTATTGTAGAATTTCATTCTAGTCCTTCCAGCTGATCATGATCTATTTGATTACCCTAATGAAAGCAATATCTACTCTGATGAATTGAAGATTCATATTGAATCAAAAAACATTTTAGTCTAATTCCACTTGAGTCTTATTTGGTTGTGGATCTGATATTGATTTAAGTTAGTGTTGACTTATGATTCCGGGACCTCAGCAATCAAGCAGGATAGAGATGTTATACAACATAACTTCTCCTATATATCTGTTTATACCAGGGCACTTACTTTTGTTGACAGAATAAATACAAGTGAACTTGAATCACACAAGAAAAAACAATGCTGAGATGGTGGTGGGTTGATTGCCATAAAGTTATATTATATTTTCTTATTTGTTGTGCTGAACGGTCTTTTTTTTTTTTTGTCTGGCAAATATATCTCTGTCTAGTCATCCATAAAAAAGGGTTGTCCTGTTTTCTAATTTCAATGTTAACATGCCAAAATTGCCTGGTTGACTTTATTAGGGTGTTTTTTGTGTTTTGAATATAAATTGATAGTGCTATTGGATTTTTATTTTGCAGCCGTGATGCAAACGGATGGTTTTGAATACTTGAAGCAGAGTTGCCCGTCTCTTCTGACCGAGCTGTTGGAGTATGTGGCTAGAGTCAGTGAGCACTCTGTGATAGTTTGGAATCATGTAGGTGAAGGAATTCTAGATGGCAGCGATGTGAACGGCAGACGCGTGAAGCAAAGGCTATGAATAGGAGTATGCATTTTTCTGCAAACTAAACTTTAGCCAAAAAATGGGAGAAAAAAGGAGTATTGGAAAGAACCTTGCTAGGAGCAGAAACAATTTTCCAGTTGGTAGCGTTCTTGTATGTGAGATGTAAATGTAATGTCCATGTTATGTCGACGTTTGACTGGTACTGCAGGTTTTATGGAAACAATTTTTAGTCTGGCTTTTTCTTCTTGCTGTTCAATATATGTTTATTATTGTCTTGAACAACCTTCAGGCAGCCTCTTTCTTTGCAAATCCTTATGTGAAAACGAAAAGGAGAAAAATAAATAAGGAAAGAACATGGCACTAATCTCAAATCTTCTCTATTTTCTGAGGATGCTAAATCGCACGCCATTAGCAATCGTAAAGGAAGAACTGCTGTTCGATCGTCTGGTACTTCTCTTTGGGTGGACAGTGGGTCGACTTGGAGTGGGTGGTAGTGGAGACCCACGGTAGGGTTTGCTTGTGAAGCTTCGTATGGGGCCCTAGTGGGGTGGAAGGAGGGGCACGTTGGCTTGAGTAATTCATGGTTGTTCCGGAATGGCAAGCTTGGTGCATCGCTGGCCAAGATGGCTAGCGAGTATACCAAGAATTCATGGTTGCATGTACTTTTCCCCCCTTATCGTGATGCCAACATTTTGGGATACTAATGGATACCTCTATGAAGAGTTTGAAAGAGGGATAACGCCAGAGGAGCTTTGTGCAAATTCTACCAAATAAAAATGCCATTTTGCTTTCAGAAACAAGCTAGGGTAGGTTCATGTATAAACAAGGTCATGTCGTGGTTAGGAATGAGGCTGTGGTGGAACGATGTGAGCATGTGAATGAACCATGAGAGTAGTACCACGGGAATGCGGTGGTGGTGATGTTAGGTTAAAACTATGGGAAGTACCACAGGGCTGTAGAATTGAAAAGCGGTGTATCCATAGCATGCCTGGGATTGGGTATGCTCCATGAACTCAAAACATTGACGACACAAGCAAGAAAGATGGAGATTCGTGCCTTTGATTGGGCCTTGTCATTTTGGAGCCTGGATTTGACACGTTTGTTGATCTTGCTATCTTGATCAAGTAATATTGAATCCGCACTGGGGAATGGTTATTTTCAGCTCGTGTTGTTTATTTATTTATTTTATTAAAATGGTATCCAGAGATGGGTTTCAACTGTAAGGAAAAGGAGCATTAGGCACGTGCCGTGAGGTGTCCGCCTCATGTGATGGAGATATATGTACACTTCATTATGTTGATAAATATGGATTGATGTAGAAAGACAGTATTCATTTTATAATCCAATGACTTAAGAAAATAATAATAATAAACCAATAATAAAAGATAAATATTGAATATGAGAATTTAATGTAAAAAATCTCAATGTAGGAAAAAATCATAGGACCACTTAGTGTAAAATTTTTCACTACCAATAATAATAGACTTACAAAAAATTTCATTAGTTACATTAGTAGATAAATAATCTTCATTATAAACATAGATATTAATAAAACCATAAAATATAATAATTTGTAATTGCAAAAATGTAAATTTAACTTTAACAACTAAGAAAGATTGAGAAGAAACGAAAATAACGATTTTTTACAGCTTTATGCTATTTATCTAATGGCTAAAGTTTTATCATAACCAGATTTAATAAGCTATCTAATTATATAGCTTTTTGAAAGAAAAAGAAGAAAAATTTGACTGGAGTTCGTAAAATACGAAAAACGGATCTGCAGTCTCTTTGATCGTCATTCTTCAACGATGACGTCTGACATGGGTTAATGCTTTTCGTCCATTTCCGATGTTCTCCTTTTCACATCTTTTCAATTACTCAAGTCACTTTCGGCGGCCGCTAATATCCTCGTATTGATTGGTGGCGCCAATCCGACCATAACGTATCAAATATATATATATATATATATATATAAATATTTTTTAATTTTTTTATTATTTATTAATAGTTACTAGTCCACGTATGAGTTAAACCCATAAATCCAAAAATCTCCGCTTTAATGGAGGGCTTCATTACATTGGCTATTTATCAACAAGTGATAAACATTTCGCTAGGTAAAACTATAATCATTATGTCTGAATCATTATCATTAATATGGATCTTTTCGAGCTTTAAAAGCTTCTTTTCTAATATATCTCAAATATGATAATATCTAATATTAATATGTTTTGATTTAGAATGGAAAGTAAAATTCTTATTAAGATGTATCGTACTCTGACTATCATAATATAATTTTTTCATCTACAAGACCTCCTTACAGGCTTCTATAATAGCAATATGTTCAACTTCAACACATTTTTGCAATTTAGATTACCAAGATATTGCTTCCCCTGCATAAATAATCAAGTAACCTGATGTGAACTTCTTAAAATCAAGATCTCCAACCACATTAGCATCTATAAACCTCTACAATGTTAGTTTATAATCACCAAACTACAAATATAATTTGGAAGTGCCTTGAGATACATGAGAATCCATTTAACCATAATCCAGTGCTCTTTGCCTATATTTAAGAGATAGTGATTAGCAATACTGTCAACATGAGCAATATCAAGTCTAGTACAAACCATGGCATACATGAGACTACCAACTGCTAAAGCATACGGTATCTTCTTTGTGTCCTCTTCGTCTGCCTCACTCTTAGGACACTGCTAAGAACTGAGGTTGAAGTGACGTACAAGTGGAGAATAGACAAGTTTTTCCTTGCTTATGTTGAATATCTCTACTACCTTCTCTAGGTATCTTTCTGTGATAATCACAATTTATGGCTCTTCTTATTACGTATAATTCTCATACTAAGAATTTAGCGTACAAGTCCTAGATGTTTCTTAGCAAAAGACTTACTTAATGCAATATTCAAATCTTGAATCTTTTTGGTATCATGGCCAACAATCTACATATCATTTACATATAATAAAAATAATAATAAATTCACCACTATCAAACTTCTTTATAAAGACACAATGGTCAAATGCAGTGCTAGTACATCTCTAATCAATCATGAAGGAGTCAAAATTTCTTATACCACTACCTTGGAGCCTATTTCAACCCATACAAACTCTTCTTCAATCTGCAAATTAGGTGTTCCTTATCCTTAATATTAAACCCTTCAAGCTACTCCATGTAAATTTCCTCCTTCAAGTCACCATAAAGGAATGCTATCTTCACATCTAATTGTTCAATCTCTAATTTTCAAATTAGCAGAAATCCTAAGAACAACATGAATGGAAGACATCTTCATCATTATTGAGAAAATTTCATCAAAGTCAATACCTTTCTTCTGGTTGAACCCCTTTATAGCTAATCTTGCATTATACCTTGGTTATAAGCTATTCTCTTTAGTCTTCAACCTCTTCACCCATTTATTTTCAAAGGTCGCATGCCCTTAAGCAATTCAATTAAATCATAAGTTTAACTCTTACGCAAAGATTTCATCTCTTCTTGCATGGGTTTTACCCATTTTTCTTCTACTCATGTAACATAGCCTCCTCATAACGTTCTTTCCTTCTCTCATCTATCAGCATCATATACTCATGTAGAATATATTTAGTAGATGGTCTTTGTTCTCTTGAGGATCTCCTCAACTTTGTCTATCGATCAAGTTCTTGAGGAGTTATCTCATCTTCAATTGAATCTTATACATATCCCTTTTCATTTGTATAACTGATAAGGATAAAAGAAGAAACGGCAATGGATCTAGAACAAACAAGAATGGGTATTCAAAAGGAAGATGGCTACAAAGAACATAAAGGTTTTGAGTATGAATGTGAGTAGATATAACTCATCAAGACACAAACACAATCAGGGGTTTGAGCTCAAAATAGAGTTCGATACAACTCACGAACACTAAATATCGCTCAAGGTTTCAAATGAAGCTTAAATGCAACTTATTAACCGATTCAAATGAAGAGGTTCACCACAATCTAAGAACAAGATTGATAAGAACGCAGGGACGACTAAAGGGTCTAATCAACACTCGATAATCCAACAAATGCTAACTCAAGTATAGCTTTACTCGAAAGAAGAAAGTTTCACTCTCTGTATATTCTTCTGCATACGTCTATCTATATTTGTGTATTTGTACAAATGTTGCTATTTATAGCAAGTCCTAAACCTTAGTAGCAAAACTATAAATAATGTATAAGGTCTTAAACCCTAAAGAATTGAGCTCATAAATAAAATAAAGAGAAAACATGTATAAGAATACAAAACTGTGCGTTTTACAGGAATTCAACATGCAGTCACTCGGCATGTCCAGGGAGGAGTAGTATTCAAACCGAACGGGGTTGACAATTGGATGTACGGGTTCGAGAAGGAGTCTTTAAAGTTTCGCATGGCTTGGTTGAAACACCAGAAAGGTCGACCCATAATTGCCGAATACTAGAATCAGTCGATACAAGTCTCTCGGCAAGGTACCAAATGGTTCTTTGGTCTTGAGTACTCGGCCTTACAATTTCTCGGCACCTCGACTAATGACAAAGTTGATATCAAGTATTTATTTTCCTTCCCCTCATCCTTCTGGCTGCAGCTCGGCCTCGGTAAGCATTAACAGGACTCAGCTTGGTTATTGTCGAAGGCTGATTCGCATCATTACCGCAGGTTTGAAAGCAAGTCATCCTCAACGTTAAGTATTGGGCTTGGGTCGGGGTATCGAATAAACTTCTCTTCCCATTTCTCTTCACCATAGGTATCGGGTGTCTCTGAATTTCCTTAACGCTCATAAGGGTCAAGCAATAGCTCTCCCTATCCTTCCGAATAGTGTAATTGTTGAGGAAGCCGTCATAGATCACTTTTCGGTCATACTCCCAAGGTCGGCCAAGAAGTAAATTCGCGGCATTCATAGGGAGCACATCGAATTGAATCTCATCTTTGTACTATTCTACCTTAAATGCAATTTGAGCGCACTTATGTACATAGACCATACTCTTGTTATTAAACCACTTCAATCCATAAGGTTGAGGGTGTGGGTAAGTCAACAACTTCATCTTTTCCACTAGCTTGACAAAGACAATGTTAATGCGGCTATCTCCATTGATAACTAAGGAAAGAGTCTTCCCATTCACTAGGCATGACACATGAAACAAAATTTCCCTTTGTCCAAGATCTACCCTCAGGTTAGCTTGTGTGACCGTAGCTAGGAGTTTATCCAATTCCTCGAAATATATATCTTCTTCTATCAACTGGTCATCCGAGCTCCTGTCACTTTGACTCTCAATTTGAGCCTCAAGCCCCTCGCCCTTCAAGCCTATGACCCTCTTATGCGGGTATTGGGATGCAATGTGTCCGTAGCCGAAGCACTTGAAGCAATTTACTTCTTAAGCTTTGTTGTCAAGGGCCTTCTCTTTCTCGGCATGAACAAGTACACTAAACTCTCCTTTCTCTATTTTTTTTTTTTCTTGCCTTCTTTCGGCATACCTCTCAGGCTTAAGGCTGCTTTATTGAGGTTAGCTACTCGGCTTCTGATGCCTTCTTCTCCTCTGCTTCTCTACTATTAATGCTAAATTAATTAACTCATTTAGAGAGTTGAAAGGTTGCAACTCAACTATGTCGGCAATGTAATCTCAAAGTCCACTTAAGAATCTAGCAATGGTGCGGTCTTATGGCTCATCAATTTCACATTTCATCATCAAGGTCTCAAACTCTAACAAATACTCTTCAATAGTATTTCAACCTTATCTCAGGTGTTGGAAAGCATGGAGCATCTCCTACTTAAAATAAGTTAACACGAAGCGTTGGTTCATCGATCTTTTCATGAGTCTCCAAGTTCTGATCGGCTCCTCTCCTTCGATATCTCACTTAACAATTAGCTTATCCCATCAAAAACTTGCATATTCAACAAGGGATAATGAAGCCAGCTTAACCTTTGCTTGATCATTGCACTCATAGCACTCGAATAACTTCTCGACTTGAGGAACCCAGTCTAGGAACTCTTCAGGTTAGCTACTTCTACAGAAGGTCGGTAGTTTCAGCTTGACATTGTCAAGTCTTCGCCCAGGTGCTTGGAGTTCATCCCTGGCATTCCGAACTGGTCGATTCTCCTCAGTTCAGCCACTTTTATTAAAGCTCTACTCGACTATACCTCGTCTCGGCCTTGGCTCCCTTCTCCAAGCTTCTTGATTTGCTTTGGAGTCAATACTCCTTTCATTTCCTCTTCTTAGCATTGGCAGGTTTTCTCTTCTTTTCGACTCAATAGCTCTTTTCAGCTGTCTCGCATCATTACAAAGCTCATTAGAACCACTCCTATTGATGGGTGTCTGTTCCCTCCTTTCTTCTCGACCATCACGTCTGCGGCCTCTGACTAACCCAATAAGCTCTTGAATAGAGTTAGTTAGATTCTGAATCCGGCATTCTAAGTTGTCAACATGTCTCCTCAAGCTTCAACGAGGACTATGTCCAATGTTGTTGACACTATCCTTTGACATTCTTATTCGTTCAGTAATTTACCAGCAAATTGAACAAACACATTTTACAACAAAACTGTAGCAATCCAGAAATGACTACTACTCAATTTCTGTAGCTACCTACAACTAACAAACACTTCCACAGCAACTAGAATCAAACTTTAAAGAACACTATCACGCATGTCTCTCCAAATCTCTAATACCAAGATGATAAGGATCAAAGAAGAAACAGCAGCGGATCTAAAACGAACAAGAATGGATATTCAAAAGGAAGATGGGTATGAAGAACAGGGAGATTTTGAGTATAAATGTGAATGGATATAACTCACTAAGACACAAACTCAATCAGGGTTTTGAGCTCGAAATAGAGTTCAATACGAATCACGAACACTAAATATCGCTCGAGGTTTCAAATGAAGGTTAGATATAACTCACTAACCTATTCAAATGAAGGGGTTCACCACAATCTAGGAACAAGATTGATAAGAACGCAAGGACGATTAAAGATTCTAATCAACACTTGATAATTTAGCAAATACTAACTCAAGTATAGCCTTGCTCGAAAGAGGAAAGCTTCACTCTCTATATATTCTTTTATATACATCTATCTATGTCTATGTATCTATACAAATATTGCTATTTATAGCAAGTCTTAAACCCTAATGGCAAAACTATAAATAATGTACAAGGCCTTAAACCCTAAAGAAAATTGTGCCCATAAATAAAATAAAGGGAAAACATGTACAATAAACTATGTGTTTTACAGAACTCGACATACGGTCACTTGGTATGTCCTAAGAAGAGTAGTATTCAAATCGGACGGGGTTGGCAGTTAAATGTGCGAGTTCGAGAACGAGTCCCTAAAGTCTCGTATGGCTTGGTTGAAACACCAGAAAGGTCGGTCCATAATTGCCAAACACTAGAATCAATTGGCACAAGTCTCTCGGTGAAGTGCCGAGTGGTTCTTTGGTCTCGAGTACTCGGCCTTGTGGTTTCTCAGCACTTCGACTAAAGACAAAGTTGATGCCGAGTGTTTATTTTCCTTCCCCTCATCCTTCTGGCTACAGCTTGGCCTCGACAAGCATTGATAGGACTTGGGTTGGATATTGTCTGAGGCTTATTCCCATCAATAACTTTCATATATGGACACTAGATATACATCAGAAAGGATCTCAACTAAGGATTTAGCTTTCTTTAGCATCTCTATATCTTTAATAGTTTAATTTTCTAAGAAGACTACATCTGAACTTCTAATAATTTCCTTCTCTATTGGATCCCATAATCTATACCTAATTCATCATGTGCATAACCTACAAAAATACATTACTTTGAATTTACATCGAGTTGTTTTGCTCTTTCATCCTTAGGAATATGCATAAATGCCCTATAACCAAATACTCACAAATATTTATAAGAAACATATTTACCTATCCATACTCTCTTTGGAATATCACCATCCAGAGTATAAGAAGGAAATAGGTTGATCAAGTCTACTACTGTTTTAATTACTTCTCCCCAAAATGATTTAGGCAACTCGACATAAGATAACATGCATTTAACTCTCTCTGTAATAGTATGGTTCATCCTTTCTGTAATGTTATTCTCTTGCAGAGCCTTTTCATTGTCTTTTCAAGTTTAATACTATGTATTTTGTAATTGTCCTCAGAAGGACCTCTATACTCACAACTATTATCTACTTAGATACATTTCAACTGTTTGTTTCTCTCTCTACTCTAGTATAAAATTGGTTAAATACATCTAAAACTTAATTTATAGATTTCAAAGCAAAAGTCTACGATTTCAAAGCAAAAGTCTACAATTTTCAAGAGTGATTATCAATAAAAGTCACAAAATAAAGTACATTACCAAGTGTTCTATCTTTCATGTAATAGATATCAATATAGACTAAATCAAGTACATGAGATTTCCTAGGAGGTGCATGTCTATGAAATGCAACCCTATATTGCTTGCTAGCAAGACAATCAAATATAACTTTTAAAGGAGTACCTTTCACATTAAGAAGTTGCTTCCTGGCAAGCAATTATAGTCCTTTCTTACTCATGTGACCAAGCCGTTTATGCTATAGTTTAGTTGATGTCTCATCTATCATATTCACCTCTCCTTAGTTTTACCAACATTAAGTAATGGGTATTATTTTTTCTTCCTTTAGCCACAATCAGAGAACCATTGATGAGTTTTCATTTTCCTTCACCAAAATAGCTATTATATCCTTCATCATCAAGCTTTCTTACAAATAAGAGTTTTAGGCAAATCTCTAGGGCATGTCTAACATCTTTGAAAATAAGTCTACAACTAATGTTGGTCTTTAAAATAATATCTCCAGTGCCGATATCCCTCTATTTCCTATCTTGACATTACTAAAATTACTAACAGTATAAGTTGAGAAGAATTTACCATATGATGTCATATGAAAGGAGACATTAGAGTCAATAACCCAATTATTGTGATGGCATGCAAAACTAACGAAATTATCACCCCAAACAACAACAACTTCACCATCTATTGTTGCAATCATCGTATGTACATTTCTTTCATCGCTTTTACCTTTACTCTATTCTCTTTTCCATATCCTACACTACCTCTTTATATGTCTTAGCATGTTACAATAATAACATTTAATATTTCTTTTTCTTGAGTTAGACCTTCCCTTGGATTTATCAAATAAACCTCTTGTCTTACTTCTCCTACATCTTTCCTGTTTATTAATTATAAGTACTTGAGTCTCAAAATTAATACCTTACTCTTTTCTTCTAGCTTCTTCATTCAACAAGCTGTCTTTCACCATAACAAAGGTGAGCTTTTCTTTTGGAGCAGAATTACTAATAGATACTACAAGTGTTTTACAACTTTTTGGCAATGACAATAGTGCCTAAATCTCATCATCAAGCACCAGCTTCATGACAATCAACTAATTTACAAGATCCTAAAAATAATTCAAGTACTAAGTCATATTTGATTCATCCTTATACTTCAAATTCACTACTCTTCTAATTAAGAAAGTTTCATTCAAGGTTTTTTACCTTTCATACATAAACTCCAATTTTCTTCATAGAGCATATGCTCTAATTTCTTAAATAACATGATGATAAACACTGCGATCCACCAATTGTCGAATATAATCGACAGTTTAGATATGCATAATTACCTAATCTTGATTCGATTTATTCTTAGGCTTTACACTATCATCACCTAATTCCATTATTTGGCTTTCAAATAAAATATTTTGATAAATTAAACTTTATCAAGATACTTAATACTTCCACCATACTTATAATACAAAAAAACAATGATTTTTTTTTCCCAATCTCGACTATACCACTTGTTAAGAAAATAATAATAAAAAAAAACTAAAAATAAAAGATAAACAACGAACACCATGATTTAACGTACAAGACTCCAATGTAGGGGAAAAAACCACAAGTTCGTACAGTTTAAAATCTTCCACTATCAACCATAATAGGCTTACAAAATATTTCTTTACTAGTCACATTAATGGATAAACAATCTTCACCACAAACGATGAATAGTGAAAAAATTACAAAATATAACAATTTGCAAAATTGCGAAAACATAAATTTAACCTAAAGAATTGACAAGAAATAGAAATAGCAATCTTATAGATTTCCATGTCACAAATCCAATAGCTAAAATTTTTATAACAATCAAGATTTAATAAACCATTCGATTATGGATATAAAGGAGCTTCATCGAAATAAATTAATGAAACCACAATCTCTTCAATTATCATTCTCCAAAGATGATGTCCAACATGAGTTAGTGCTTTTTGTCATTTTCCTAAGTTTTCCTTTCCACTTCTTCTTAATTAGTCATGCAGTCTTTTTGTAGTCGCTAATATATACTTCACTAGTGTCTCTTAACATATAAATATATATATATATACATACATATATATATTGGGGGTTTTTTATTTTTCTTTTATTATTTTTTAATAGCTATAAGTCCACATATGAGTTGAACCCATAAGCTCAACACATTTATACATTAAAAATTTCAACAAAACCATTTTATTTACAAGTCTTTCAACTCATAATAAATTATTTAACTCATATATTGATTTTAATTTATTTGATAGTCAAAAGTTTACAACAAGCTAAGTCTCATATATTCTAACCAATCCCATTTATGAATTACTTACACAAAAACACCATAAAGGACTAAGCAAAATTATATGTTCGATAAGTAAGCTATCGCCATACTATACACAAAAGCTTGTCATGTATAAATTCATGTGCTAAGCATATTACTCATCTAAAAATTAACACAAAATTAAGGAATTTAGTTCCTCTTTAATTGGAGGTTTGAAGTTAATACCTTTCCAAAACCAAATGATTTCCCAAGATAAAGTCTTTTCTACAAAAACTACTTTGTGGCATCTTATAAAAAGCACATTTTAGATCCATGTAGTATCCTTGCAAAGAACACATTGACGATCTACATTACTTGGCATTAGCAATATAGTGATTTCTTCTTAGCACAATACAACACTTCTCAAATTGCTTTATTTGCACATGGAAAATAAGACATGTTCATTATCTATCTCTTAACTCTTTTTTGTATAGTAGATTAGTGGAATGCAATTTTAGATGCAAGTATTTGATATTGACAATTTAAGTATTTTATAATTAAGTTACGCTAATCACTCAATTTTCTTTATAACAGATGCAATTGAATACTTAATCGATTGAAATTGAGATGCTTAGATATTTTAGTTAACCAATAACCAAATTGCTAAATTTAATTATCTAAAAACTCAATCACCAATCAACAATTAAATAGACTAAGCTAAATAATCTGAAATCTAACATGTTTTCACCATCTTCTTATCTGGCTTACTACCCCAATTAACTTTTAGACAACTTAACAGATTTCTAAGGCCCGTCAAGCACAATTAGTATAGCTTGTTACAAAGACTCCCTTATTTTGGCACAATGTATCAATCAAAATAGTCTTTTGATGCTTTACTATGGTCAAAGACATCGCCTGCAATAGGATTATACTAAAACAAATACATATTATGGGAATATATTAATTCTTAACTACTTGATGGTATGAATACAACCAAACTTTAAAATCTCATATATTTGATTACGATGTACTATATATCATTATAATAGTTACTATTAGTTTGTGGAAATAAGTTGGTACTAATTTACTAATCTTTTATATATATGCAATGGATACAAATCATGAATGCTAGTTAAATCATTAACATAACAAATGTGTTAAAATAATGGGAATTTTTATAGGAAACTCGCTCACAAGATTTTCTTCAAACATGATTCAATATCTAGTTAAATGCGCACACCATGTGTAGATTAATTGCTATAACCTCTACATAACCAATTCAAAACAACCTAAACAAACATGACCAAATCATATGAAAAATAATGTATATGTATTTTATGTCCTTATAATTTTTCATCTTTCAATTTTTCTCAATTTACAAATCAATAGTTTGAGATTATCTAGAATTTTAGAGCACCTTATAATGTCATCATGATGTTATTTTATTTCTTATTATCTCAACTATTGATTACGAGTGGCAACTTCTTAAGGGGGTAAATTAAGGGAAATATAGGGAAAGTAAACTCAGATGATCCATTTTCGTCTGTATAAGTTATATATAATATATACTTATGTTGTTTTTGTATCGACTATGGTTAAATGAAGATAAACTAAGAATATAAATCTCTCTCTTTTTGCTTCCCTTATTTATAGATAATTGATAAATTTATAGATTATATAAATATGTACATATATGTTTATTCGGTATATGATTCAAAAAAATATTAAACAAAGAAATAATATGTCATACTCCGAACATAAGAAGTCATAACAGTCATGCTATATAAACTAACTTAAGATAGAAGTTGACTTCACAGTTACTATCGTAGATACAGTCTTTATAAGGTATACACAACTTAACCAACTTGAAACATCCAACTTTGTCACAACCTGGATGGGAGTCGAGTCATGGCAATACAGTCATGTAATACAGGAAGATCCGAGATCAAGCACTATCCTTAATTAAGGGCCTTGGGTATATTAGACAAATCATTTCACAACCACAACTTCCTCCTACTAACTAACATTAAATAATAACTGAGCACATAATATAAAATCATGTCTTCCATTTAAAACTAACACAAATATAAATAAGAGTAGATGTAAGGTTTTCCCCTAGTAAAAGTCATACAGTATTGAAATAAGTTATTACTAAAAGTCTAAGTTACATAATAAACTAAGGATACTTATAAATAATAATAGAGAGTTTAAATATAAGTAAAGCGATCTCTTAACCTCTCATCTTCTTCACACTAATCAACCCCATGTTAGTATAACTAACCTCGAATATCTTACGATTCAACTTTAGCCAAAGGTCCTGTTGCGATAACAAGCTATAGGGAGGTAAGCTCAATTGCTTAGTGAATAACCATCCTACCTTACTAACAAACAATATCAAATAAGTTATTAATCAAGTGTATGAATGCATGGACAAATATATGCAATGTAATAGTATAGACAATTAGCCGATAATTGTATACAACATGGTTTTCATGCCCACCATTGCCCAAGTTGAGAAGTATTTTGGCATGTTAGGACCTATGTATCCACGTCTAATACAAAGTCTCTTCAACAATATCATCACCCTCAGCAATATACATGGCATAGCCTCATGCAGAAGCTGGCACTCCCCGAGCTGAGTAATTCCTAAAGGTCGAGGCAAGAACATATCATACGTAATGCATCGTATGATAACAATCTTAATACACAATATTAAATATGAATCCAACTAAGCATGATCTCTCATTCTACTACTTGGTGCTGATACCCTTAAATTCATGTTATAAGATGCAATGCATATCTGATTTAATTAAATGTCAAATATTTAATAGCTAAGATTCATGAGTGGCTAAACAATTATATTCATATGCTCCTTTAATGTAGTAAGCATAGATATTTGAATTATTGATAACTCGGATTTTAAACATATTTCATATGGTGATTTTATAGTATTTTCCTCACATTTTTTGTTTTCTTTAAATAAATTGATACTTAATTGAGTAAAATTTTGATTTCTAGGTTTGAACGCATTCTAGGATCGAAAACGAAGAAAAGGAATCAAATTTTACTCCAATTGGAGTTTAAATGAAGAAGTTATGAAGTTTTGAAGTTGTACAGAAAATTTTACCTTAGTGTAGAAAGTTACACGACCTGGGGACACAGCCATGTCCCAGGCCGTGTTTAGTGATGAAAACAGAATCTTTGTAATACACATATAAAAGGATATCTTAGGGTTTCAAAAGACAGGAGAGACATTACAGAAATGAGGAGACACAAGAAAAGAGAAAGAGACTTAAGGAGAACATCAAGAAAGAAGCGGAAACAACATCAACTTCAAGATTAGAGAGATTTTTCATCAATCAAAGGAGTTTTCATGTTTTATTTTACATTATTGATGGAATTCGTTTTTAGATTCAGCATGATAGCTTAGAATTCGAGTATTTAGGATTATGGAACCTAGGGTTTCATGTGATTCTTGGATTGATTTAGAAATTTCAATAAAGTTTCTATTTTTACTTGATTCGATTATGTCGTTTAATTATTGATTGATATTTCTAGAATATCAATATATGATATTATGCATGTTAATTGAGAAATTGTATGTGTAATTAGATCTTTACATAATTGAAGAGGATTACATGTATACTTAGAGATAAGATACATGTTTCTTCCGGAAAGTTAATTAATTGTATGGGAATTCATTATACATTAATGCAATTCTAAATTATATTACTAAGTAAAGAGATTCCGGTAAATAATTTAGGATTAGTGTTAATATGCTTGAGAAAGGTATTAACTTTAGTTGTGAATCCCTCCGGTCAAGAATAATAGAAACCGAATTAAATATATTTTAAGCGATCACATGATTAACTTTAGGGGAAATAATTCCTAAATACGTTATTACTTTTTTGAAGTCATTCTTAGTTTTATTGCTTTTTCAATTGCTTAATTAAGTCTTTTAATTAAAGTAGTTTGTTAATTTTAGTATTTTTAATTAATTCAAACTTTCATAATTTTCCGGTTAGATAATAAAGTTAAGGTTAATATTAGTAATCGAAATCTCTGAGGGATCGACTCGGACTCATATCCGCTATATTAAAACTGATAGGTGCACTTGCCTGATATCAATTATCTTAAGATATTTTGCAATTAATAGCAATCATAGCATACACATACGATATCCCATATACCCCAACGTACAATAGATTCAATTATCAAATGTATGTAGATAGTGCACTAGCTACAAGCACACAAACAAGTAAAATAGGAAGCGATATACTTACTCAGCCATGACACTTAGCAATTCCAATAGTCATCAACTGCATCGAACTTAGTATTCTCGTCCCCTGAAGAATACATTTAAAGTCTATGAGTATTCTATTTACATTAGCTACCTAGGCTTATAGCTCATTAACCTTATTTTAGTTGTTTTCGTAATTCGGACGTATTTTCTTCGTTTTCTATGATCTTATAGTCCGTTTCATTAATTTTGAATGTTCTTTCATTTGATGAGGTTTGATATAGGCAAGTGAACCTATCAGTTTATAATATAGCGAATTAAGTCCAAGCATCGATTCCTTAGGGATTCAAACTACTAGTACTCACTAGATTTCTATTATCTAACCGGTAAATCAAATTTAAAATCAATGGAGCCACGGATGATGCCATCCGACTGCGGCTATTCCCTTTCTCCTTGAGGGGTAGTGCAAAACAGTGGTTGAGCTCCCTACTACGAAATTCAATCACAACTTGGAATGAATTGGTAGAGAAATTTTTGGAGAAGTATTTTCCACCTGCAAAGACAGCTAAACTTCGGAATGATATTTCTTGTTTTGCTCAATTGGAAGTGGAGACGCTATATGATACTTGGGAGTGGTTTAAGGACTTGCTCAGGAGGTGCCCATATCATGGCCTCCCACTATGGATGCAGATTCAGACCTTTTACAATGGTCTCAATTTATCCACTAGACAGACGATTGATGCATCCGCAGGAGGTACTTTGAACACAAAGACACCTGAGCAAGCACAAAACCTGATTAAAGGAATAGCGATGACCAATTATCGATGGGAAAGCACTAGAGCTAAACAAAAGGCTATCGGAGTTTATGAGGTGGACTTGACCACTGCTTTGGCAGCCAAGGTGGACCTATTGAGTAAGAAGATCGATGCACTCTCTGTTGGCCCTCAACAAGTACAATCGGATGTAAGTGACTTTGGTATGCAAGATTACAGAGCACAAGAACAACTGGAACAGGTAGATTACCTAGGAAATCCACCCAAGCAACAAAATAACCCCTACAGCAACACTTACAATCCAGGATGGAGGAATCACCCCAATTTCTCATGGGGAAACCAAAACCAAGGGCAACAGAAGACCAACTTTGGCCCACCTGGATTTCAAAGACCATTCCCACCTCCTCTTCCTCAAGAAAACAAGCCCAGTGTGGAAGAACTTCTCACTAAATATATTCAAGGCAATGAGGCTCGGCTATCCAACATTGAATCATCGTTGAGAAATCAAGAGGCTTCCAATCGCAATCTTGAAAATCAAATTGGTCAACTTGCAAAAATGATCTCTGAAAGACCACAAGGAACACTCTCAAGGAATACCGAGGTCAATCCTAGAGAACATGTTAATGCAGTGACCTTGAGAAGTGAAAGAAAACTGCAAGTGGAGAAGAAGGATGGTGGGGAAGTAGTTGAGAAAGAAGTGGAAGTCAACCGTAAGGAAGATGCAAAGCTACTTAAATCAAAAGAAAATATGGAATCACCAAAAGTGAAGGAGTACAAGCCTCCTATCCCTTATCCGCAACACCTTAAGCAAAGTTACACTGATCAGAATAAGGAATTCGTTAAATTGCTTGATGTTTTCAAACAATTACACATTAACTTACCTCTTGTTGATGTCATCTTGCAGATGCCAAAGTGTGCGAAATTTCTAAAAGATCTTCTAATGAACAAGAGGAAGTTGGAGGAGCTTACAACCGTCACATTGAACGAGGAATGTTCAGCACTTCTCCAGAAAAAGCTGCTACAAAAATTAAAAAATCCAGGGATTTTCACTATTCCTTGTATGCTTGGCAAGAAAAGATACAATCGGGGACACAACTGTGTCTTTTGATCATTCTTTTGATTGTATCTTTAACTGTGCTTCACGTTTGTCTTCTTCTTTTTTTTTTTAACTGGAAATGACATAATTGATAAGAC
This sequence comes from Lumnitzera racemosa, assembly GCA_024138005.1. Classification (NCBI taxonomy): domain Eukaryota; kingdom Viridiplantae; phylum Streptophyta; class Magnoliopsida; order Myrtales; family Combretaceae; genus Lumnitzera; species Lumnitzera racemosa. The sequence goes on along the minus strand of JAMXBC010000004.1, from coordinate 24,044,683 downwards.
GGTTGTGTCTTAGGCTATAATAGTAGAAAATCAACTCCAATTTTGCTTAGAAACGACAGTCATGTCTTGGCTGTATTAATTTTCAAATCTTCATAACTTGCTTGTTTTAATTTTAATTTAAGTGAAATTTATTTTTATCTTCTCATTTTCTTGCATAAATTCTTTCAAAACCTAGAAAATAAAATTTTACTCAATTAACTATTATTATCTAAAAATAAACTCAAATACCAAGGAAAATCATCGAAAATCATTGCACCAAATAAAATGTGTGCAATTAGGAACTCATTAAACTTCTCGACACCAAAGAATTTGCTTGTTCACTAGCAAATAAATCAAAGAAAAATCAGGACAAGAACAATAAAGTTAAAAACCATTGCTACATAGGAAACTAGCTAAAATTTACACTTAACTCGGAAAGACTCAACTTGTAAATCCAATCAATTTTCTTTAGATAATGTCCTTAACTCTTATACTCAATCTTTTTTTCTCAATGTCCAAAGGACACAAAGTACTAAAGTTCATAAGTTAATCTATGTAAATTAAAGTTTAACTAGATCATTTAATCAAGGATTCCGTACTCAAGATTAGATTTAACATCTTGCCAATCAGGAAAAAGTCATAAAATTTTTTAACTTACTTAACTAAAATGTACACAACCATCTATTTAGTCTTGCTAAACACCATAATTCAGAATAAACATATACTACAGCTATCTATCTTCTTATCATCCATTTAATACATGCTCTAGTTGGGAAGGTTTCAAATTCACTAAATTTATCTTATTAATTAAGTACATTATTTATGGACAATTGTATTAATAGCAGAAAAGGATCTAACTCGTCTGAGGGACTAAGATTGATCCATACTGACCTAGCCTTCATACTAGTAGCAAGAACGAACCATGCTCTTCTAAGAGACCAAGGTCAATCCACACTAACTTATTTTTTAAGCTTATTTTGGCATTGGTAGTGAAATTCAACCTTACTCTTTTGAGGGACCAAGGTAAATTCTAACCAACTTTGCCTTCTTCTTTTTTTCATTTATTTCTCTTTTTTCCTCTAACTATTTCTTTTTAAGGGTTTCTCAAAAGAAAAATTTTATTTGTTTGTTCACTAAGGATTGTAAGGCTCTAAAGTCATCTAAAACGAAAGTATACATCAAAATAAGTTTAAAAAATAGTCATAATTAACTCCTAACTGGTGATGTTGCTCTAATCTTAAGTACTAAAATCCTAAGCTAAATAATTCGTAACTTTACTCCACATAGATTTTACTTATCAATTTTGACATCGTGTAAATAAATCATTAAAGATCAAGTATTCAAATTACATTCAACTCATTGGAAGTTATCAATTTCCAAGTAATTACAAGTCAATAAAACAATAAAATTGGTCTCCTAAGTAACAAAAGTTTCTCTATATTTCTATATCCCCTTCCCCACACTTAAAATCATACGTTGTCCTTAATGTAAGAATTAAGTCACATAATAGAAAACATAACAATTAAAAAAATCATGGGTAAGATGATATAAAAATGAGAAAGAAAAGCCGATACTCCCCTGAAAATTTGAGTAACATAATTCATCAATGTAAGAAGACTGAAGTCTGAAGTAGTCCAAATTAAACGTAATCTCCAACATGAGCTTCAAATTTCCAAGGCTTTAACTTTGCAAAAAGACTCAATCGACTCCACAATCCTCCTAATCGGAGGCATCATCCATAACTTCATCCTCATCTTCTTCGTATTCTTCATCTTCTTCCTCTTTTGAACTTGAAGCTTAGTTCATAGTGCTATGGTCCTATTCAAAAGAAAAGAAAATTCAAGTCACTATTTTATTGACCAAAAGTTTCCCCATACTTAAAACGAAGAACTATACCAAAACCATAATCAAGTGTGGAAGAAACGACACTATAACTCATTTAGGAATTTTGTCAAACATATTGTATGCATGTAAAATGTAATTATGTTCTTGAGAAATCCTTCATGTAATCCTCACAACTATTGTTACAAAAGAGATTCCTAGCATACTTAAACTCCTAATTCCTCAATGACACGAATCAATAGTACTTATATGTTTGATTAAACACTAAATCCCTAAGTACTAAAATAAAGAACGAGGCATATAAAGCAATGAAGTTTAGCACTATAACTCAAACATTCAAGAATTAATGCCTATAGTAATGTACTATAAATAATACAATTGTGTCACAATTCTATGTCTTTATAACCCAAAGATTAGCACCAAATTCAAGAACATGGTCATGTTCATCATACACATCACTGCCAAAATGCTAAAACGAACAACATCTACCATAATCTACACTAACTAAACAAAATCAATCAAAAGGCCCCAAGAAAAAGTGAAATCCAGATAAGTTCTACCATGAAAAATTCAAGAAAAATGAGAGAGATCAAGAACTTATCAGAATACTTGAAGTGAGTGCACTTGGGAAAACTTAAATCAGTGTGAGCGATGGATTGTGAATCAAAGAAGGTTATGAGTGAGTTTTTTTGTGTGTTAAGTGTGAGTGAAATAGCAAATGAGAGGAATAGGTTGTATATGTGTTCGTGTAAAAGAAGAAGTGAGGAGAAATGTTGAAAAAAACTTGTTAGGCGTACACTTATACAATGGGTACAATATGACCCAAAACATGATTGTATCTTGCGGTCATGTATCTTTCTATGGCGCTGCCCAAAAATTAGGCTAATATTAACACAGTCCAAGACATGACCTTATCTCGTGACCGTGTAACAATCTGTGGCCCCATCATAAAAGTCACCTGGAATTTACACGATCTAGGACACGATCATATCCTATGACTACATACTAGATTGCTTTTCTTTTTTTTTTTTTACTATTACATTTTATTATTATTATTTTTTAATTTATGCATGCCTAACTTAAATGCAAGAATTGAAAAATAAAAGAAACTTAAGAAAACAAAAATACAAAAAAACTGAATCAAAGAAAGTTAATGCAAAAATTAAACAAAAAGGAAAACTTATTATGTTATAATGATAAATTTTAAAATTTTGTTTAACTTTTAGGTCGTTGTCCTAGAAACCTCGTAGGAGATGTCGTTGCCTTGACCCTTGCCTACTAACCGACTAGCGGGACCACTATATACGTAACACAACATAAAAGCGAACTTAACCTTGAAATGAAAAATAATGTGTTAAAGTGCTAAAATAAACAATAAAAATTACCAAAATAACCTACAAGTTAGAAAATAATGAAAATAAATAAATAACTTAGGTTGCCTCCCAAGAGTACTATGTTTAACGTTGATAGCTCAACAAAATGCATGGTTTACTTACCTTCATCCGAGTAGAGATGGATCTCTATCTTTATCTTGCTTCTAAACCCTCCCAAAAAGGCTAAACTTACCCCTTTTCCATTAATATAGCAAATTCTCGTCTAGTTGCATAACTTTTACTGAGTTTCTTCTTAGCACACTACTCATCAAACTCATGTTGCTCAAGTCCTTTCTTCTTATCCACTTTTCACTTAGATAGGGTAGTTGTGGGTAGCTTTAAGCTTCTCACTACAAAAGCATGTTTTAAACAATCTTTTGAGTGTTTTCACTCCAAGATTAGTGGTTTTACTTTGGGAGGCTCTAACTTTCCTTCGTTTGGTTTACAAAATGGTTCGGTCCCTATCTTCACCATATTGGGTTCATTAGCTTTCAGCTGAACGACGGCTTCTAAATGATTAGGGATTTTCACTATTTCTCCATCTCTCGTTTCTAAGCAATCATTCATAGGTTCTTTGACAAGTGATTCTTACACACATTCAGTAACAGCAGCATTAGAAGTATTACCATCATAGCTTATACCCTCTAAGTCAAGGGACTTGTGCATTGAATCTAGATTCTAGAAAACATTTTCCTCATGTTGGACCCTTAAGATAAGCTTACTCTCACTAACATCAAACACAACCCTAGCAATAACTAGGAAGGGTCTACCTAGAATCAATGGTACCTCATGATCCTCATCTATATCGAGGATGACAAAATCTATAACTAAATTTATCAACTTGCATTAGAACATCTTCTATAATGCCTCTAGGATATGTAGTAGACCTATCAGCTAATTGAATGCACATACATGTTGGTTTAGGTTATCCTAACTTCAGCTTTTTAAACAACTTAAATGGAATCAGGTTTATACTGGCTCCTAGATATACCAAAGCATTATTTACAAATAAGTTTCTAAGTACATGAAGAAGAGTAAAACTCCCTAGATCTTATAATTTCTTTGGCAACTTCTTCTAGAATAGTGTGGAGCATTCCTCTTTTAGTATGACACTTGAAAGATCCTCCAACTTCCTCTTGTTCAACAAAAGATCCTTGAGGAACTTCGCATACTTTGGCATCTGCAATAAAATATCAACAAGAGGTAAGTTCATGTGAAGTTGTTTAAAAAGATTGAGGAATTTTTCGAATTGTATGGTTAGATTAAGGCAATCTTGCTTAAGACACTGTAGATACTAGATGGGTAGCTTGTACTCTTGTACTTTTGGTAACTTTGCACTCTCTTTTAATCTCAACGGTTCTAAACTTTATTTACCCTTGACCTACTCGCAGCTATCTACCACTTTTTAAGGTAACTACATTGATATGTTCCCTAGGATTTGTTTTAGTGTTCCCAAGTAGTGATCCTTGTTTTCTCTCTTTAACATCCTAGTGATCTAGCCAATCTAATTCTCTAAGTTATAGATGGAGGCTTCTTAGTTTCTTAAAGAAGCTTCTATTTGTTGCATTCTAGCCTCATTAAACTGAATGTATTTTTCTAATAAGCTTTCCAACTTCTTCTCTAGGACACGTGAAGGTGTTGATGTTTGTTGAAATTCGGGTAGAGGCAAATTTGGTCTTTGCTAAGGTTAATTCCTTACTTAATATTGTTGGCCTTGACTCTAATTTTAACCTCTCTATGAAAAGTTCGAGTGGTCTCTCTACCTTGGATTATAGGTATTGCTGTAAGGATTATACTTGGGTTTCATAGGTTTCCCTAGAAAAGCAACCTGTTCTATTTTCTCGCAACCTACAATTCCCTCTTAGATGAAGTTGTTCGAGCTATACTATGGTTGCTACCAACCAGTCGAGAGGGATTCAATTTTCTTACTTAACATCTCTACCTAAGTGGCTAGAGACTATACAACGTTGAGCTCAAATATGCCTGTAACTTTTTGCTTCCCCCTTGGGTTCTCCCATTGGTAATTATTTATGGCCATACCTTTTATTAAAGCCAGGACTTCTTCTAGTGTCTTGGTATTGAGTATACCTCCAGTTGCTATGTTTATCATTTACCTTGTAGAAGGGTCAAGACTATTGTAGAATGTTTGCATTTCCATCCAAAGAGGGAGGTCATGATGTGGACACCACCTTAACAAGTCCTTAAAGCACTCCTATGTGTCGTATAAGGTCTTACCCTTTATTTTGGGCAACAGATGAGATGTTGGCTCTAAGCTTTGCAGTTTTTACAAGTAGAAAATAGTTCTCCAAGAAATTTTCCACCAATTCATTATAGGTTGTGATTAAATTCCTTGCCAAGGAAATTAACTACAGCTTAGCTCGGCTACACAAAGAAAATGGAAAAAGGCGCAGTCGAATAAAATCATCAATTGCCTCGTTAATCTTGAAAGTATCACATATTTCCAAAAAACGGAAAATATGTGCATTAGGATTTTCGTCTTAGAGGCCGTCAAATTGTACAAACTGTTGTACCATCTGAATAATGTTTAGCTTGATCTCGAATTTATTAGCTGCAATAGTTGATCGGTTGATGCAAGACTAGGTGCTAGTTAATGACAGTTAGGAATAGTCCGACATGGTTCGATTCTAATCCCCGTTGTTAGCCATGATGTTGCCGGGTAAACTTTTGTGAACAAATTCTTGTTCTATCGCTTGATCTTTCACTTCACCCTCTAGCAACTCCACTTCGTCTTTCAATCTAATCGGAGATCCTTAGTTTATCACCTTCACTATTTCTCTGATAGATAATTACCTTAAATTACATAAAGCTGTCCTCTCAATTTCAGGATCAATTTTAATTAAATCCTTTGGCTAGCTTCTTATCATGCACTACAAAAAGAAAAGAGAGAGTTTAGAAAAAGATCACTCCAAGAAAATAAAAGAATTCAAGAAAGGAAAAGAAATTAAAGAAAGATTAAAAAAAAATGGTTAGATTAATAAATCTACTAGCTTTCTTAATATTAAAAGTTCTCGACAATGGCACCAAAAACTTGATGTAAGCAAGTGTACATATCAATTTATAATATAGCGGATTAAGTCCAAGTGTTGATACCTTAAGGACTCTAACTACTAGTAATCACTAGATTTCTATTATTTAACCGGCAAATTAAATTTCAAGAAACTTAAAGAACTAAATCTAAATTATTTCTCAAACTAATTTAAAAATTAACTAAGACGTAATTCAAGAATTAACAAGAAAGCAATTCAATTAATTCAAGATTCAATGTTGTACATAGATTTTGCTTCCCCTAAATCTAACATGTGTCTTTTCTAAAGATCATCTAATTTATTTTTTAACCTTTCTTAACTAGGAGAATTCTCTACTAAAATTAATTACTTTCTCAAGCCAATTAACCCTAACCCTAAAATCACCTATTAGAATCTCTTCACAATAGCATGACTTGAGATTATCTTATTAAACAATGAATTCTCTACGCTTTAATTAAAAATTCCAAAATAATCTTGCAAATTATCTCTAATCTTGTAATAATTCTCATCAACTCTAGTTAAATCTAATCTTATAAGAAATTTTTCGATTCTTTTATAAGATATCAAACTTTAGATTATTGCCCATGAAAATAATAACCAAAATCATGAAGCAAACATAATTAAATAAAAAATAATAATAAAGAACTAAATTAATCAAATACTAACCATGTCATATGAATAGATCTAGGTTCCACGAAACCTAATTACCAAGGTTCTACTCTTTACATATTACAAAATAAGAATTTAAAAACAAAGTATAGAAAAGAGTAGAAAATAAAAAATAGTGAAATCCAAATAAAATTAAAGACTAAAATCTTCTCTTTTCCTCGCTTTTTTTATTGTTCTTGGCTTCAAAAACTCTCTAAAAGTCGTGCCAATTTTTTTCTTTCAAATAAACCCTAATAAGGATTTATATATGAAAAGATAACAAAAAAAAAAGTTTGTTGGAAAAGATACGATCGAAAACATGATCAGGAATACAACCATGTCTTTTGGTTGTATTTCTAATCGTGCTTCACGTTTGTCTTCTTTCTTTTTTTAACTGAAATGACATGATTGACGACACAGTTTTGTTCTAGGCTGTAATAATAGAAAATAAGCTCTAATTTTGCTTAGAAATGACACAGTCATGTTGTTTGGCCATGTTGATCTTCAAACCTTCATAACTTGCTCGTTTTAAGTTCGATTTGAATGAAATTTATTTATATCTTTTTGTTTTCTCATGTAGATCATTTTAAAACCTAAAATTTTACTCAATTAAGTATTAATATCTAAAAAAAACTCAAATATCAAGGAAAATCATCTAAAATCACCAAATAAAATATGTACAATTAGGAACTCATCAAGATTATTTTTGTGTGCTTGGGTCAACAAGTTCTCAGTTTGGGCGTTACATGGTCGCAGGCTTAGTTTTGGGCCTTGGGCTTAGTTTTTTTACCTTAGGCTTAGTTTTTGACCTTCGACCTTATACTTAATAATTTGTGCTTCCTTTTGAGTATTTTAATTAGACTTTTTTTCCCAACACTTTAAATTTTTAATGTGGGCCTTGGTGATACTCTTATGGGCCATTTATCTAAGTTTAAGACTCTAAATCACTAAAAGGCCTATAGTAGGTGTCTTGGATAGACTTTTGGGCTTAGTGGGCCTCTTAATTAACTTATGCTAAGCCTTTCAACCTAAGGTTCAAATTTGGTCACTTATCAATTAGGCTTTAAAGTTAGTTCTTTTTGGCTTTTTTGAGCTTAAATTGCATTTTAGGGCTTTGGACCTAAACCTACTTGTCTTTTTAGGCTTAAGCTTAACATTGGCCTTAATTTTAACCCAATTTTATTAAGTTTACAAATCTAGTCATTAAGGTTAAAATGGTCATTAACACCATTTTTGAGTCTCTAATCACTAACTAAGCTAGTTTAGGGTCTTAACTAAACTTTAGCTTACCTAACTGGGTTAATTAAGTCCTAAATCATACTTAACACTAAATATTCATGTTTTTAAGTTAATAAACTAAATTTTATAGATTTGAAGTATTCATGGAAGTGGCTACTATCTAGTCTTCTTAGGGCCATTTCTTCCATTTTCATGTAACACTTGTTTTTAGGGTGATTTTACATTAAGTAACCTATATTTTTACTCATTTATAACTATAATCATAACATAATAACGTATAGAAAAGTGGTGTGGAAACATGTGAGTGGCGATATGCATATGAAATGGGGGTTCCATCATACTACTTAATGATTTAGTCCTAAAATCAACACTACACTACACTACCCTACTTACTTGTGTTATGACTCTTAGTAAAGTGTGTTTTTCTTTCACTAACCCTTACTTGTTCTTCATGAAATAACCTAAAACATCTACGACGTTGCTATAAAGTAAGGATTATCCAACAAAATGTAACTTTCTAACACTATCCTCTAAGATAAACTAAAGAAACACTAACCTAAACACTTATCGGAGCAAAAGTGGAAGTAGCCTCTTAAAGGTGTTATGCTGTGAGTGTGTGTGTGTGTGTATGTGTGGATATATGGGTGTGTCAAACAATGAGAGGGACATGTCTATGTGGCGTAAGGCTTGGTGGTAGGTGGTTTGGTAAGGTAGTGGTGGTGGTGGTGGTGGTGGTGGTGTAGTGGTCGACAGTAGTATGTCTATAGGTAGTTGGATGGGAAGTTTGAAAGTGTTTTGGGTCTTTGATTTTTAGAGAGTGTTTTAGGGTTGGAAAAATGAACAAAATGAGTGAGTGAGAGAGAGAGAGGGATGGCTAGCGTGTAAGGAGAGAGGGGGGGAGGGGGGGACAATGTTTATGTTTTTTAGGTAATGAAGGACTTTGCTAAAAAGGGGACCATGTACCATTTTGTTTTATTACCACAATTAGGAAAGGCTTGTCCCCTTAAGGTAAAAGATGTACTAAATATAATTGAGGGATTGTCTTGTAGTCCTTAATCATGTTTAACTTGTAGTAAATTAAGATGTAATAGAGGTTGGTTAGGGATTAGCGTTTGCTTAGGGTAATTAATAGTAATTAAGCACAATTAGCCTAAATAGGTGCAATTAAGGTGTATTTAAGGTTTTGTTAGATTTTTTATATTACACTTTAGTTAATTTAAGAACTTATACATGTGCTTAGGGTTTTAGTTGTTTAATGAGGTAGATCACTTTTATTATTAGATTTAAACTTACGATTAGTGTTTATTTGTCATGTCAAGATATTTAATCGTTTAAGCAGGGCTTAACAATCTTTTTAGAAATTTATTATCATCCTAAGGTTTTTTTTAAGTATTAAGGTTCTTGTTCATTTAGTTACGATTTTAGGGCTTTACTTCTTTTAGGGTATTGGTTTAACGTTTAGGGTTCGATTCTCTTGCTTAAGGTTTTCTTATTATGTTTAAGTGGTTCTAAGAACTATCCAAAGACTTTTTCATCCGACTCCACATTTGGGTTGCTGAAATCTCGTAGCATTTACAAGTTTAACATATGTTAATAATCAAACCTATTGTATGACTTTTCAAAATACTTATTCAAGACAACCTGTTGTTCAATTATATAACAATATTATATAAGTATTTCCATATATAGAGTTATAATTTATATTAAAAGTTTACAAAAGCTATAGGTCTTGAAGTCTACTTACAATTAGATAAGAAACTAGTAGTTGATCGAAGGATTCCCAGTTAGTTTCCTAAAAAAAAAAGTCAAAAACCTAAATTCAATGGATCATCCTTATTACGACCTAAGGGGGTTAGTGGTGACAAGTGTCGTATATCATACAAAAAACTATAGATTGATTTCCTTTTCTATCAACAATCCTTTATGCGATATATAAGGGTATTACTATAACTAACAACTTAGAGTTATGTAGGCGCAAGTAATATCATTACATGTTTAAGATAACAAGACTATTGAATTATAAATAATTATAAATAACATATATATAAATATTTACAGGAAATAAGTCTATAATATATTAGATTGTAAACTAGTAATACATTATATCAAATAATAAGTTTCAGGATCTAATTACAATAGTATAAATACACTCTCATCACTAATTTCACACTCATATCAACCCATCGATAAATCACTAACCTCAGGAATCTTGCGACCCGGATCTACAAATAAGTCCCCTTACGCAAGTAAACTACGGAGGTGTAAGCTAACTAGCTTAGTGAGATCTTTCCTCAACTATACAACAAATAAGTTATACAATAATTAATTTCAAACAAATGAATGCACGAACAATTAATATGCTATACAAATACATGCAGGTGCATAGATTTAATGCCTTTCGAAGTCAAAGTTGGAGTATATAACAAACCAATCAGATCCGGGATCATACTAGAACTTATATAACAACGAAACTCTATGTTTTGTATTTTTAAACATCATGATATAACCATTTTTAGTTTAGTTAAAACTCAGTTCTAAGTATGATTGTGAGTAAGTTTTTGCAACCTTAACTCACCCCTAAACGAGGACATCTAAACTTAACCCTCAACTAAGCGGTTGACACCTTCAACGCCTAATGTTCTCACGGGTCAAGGTAAAATCATATAGTACGTACACACCGTATTAAACATTATAATCATAATTAACCCTTGTATAGCCTCTCACTACCTTCGTGTGATGTGATAGCTGGAATTTGTAATGCAGTGCATGATTATACATGTTTTGATTTAGTTAATTTAAGTCTGATAATATTAAGTCTCTCTATTAAGTGATCAAACAAAATCTAGATAGATCAATTCCTATTAAATTTACTATGCAGTAAACAATACATTATCATACTTTAAAGTAAATTCGCTATTAATAAGTAGTATAATACATAAGCATAACTCAACCTCATACAATAATCAATTATTAATAATAATTAATATTTACTATCTACATACACAAGCATATACAAAATCATTATGAATACTCACTTGGTCATCCTCTAGGTTAGGCATCATAGTAATCAATTAGTAGGTCAGTATCAATCTCGTGATCACCTAACATTAAATAAATACGAAAAATAGTAAATATCAGAATTAAATAGCTAAATTATTATTGTATTTAATACTATTTACCTAAAGTAGCTATTTATTTATATGGAATTATCGATTCGAGTTTTTTAGTTAATCGTGTATAACTTTTTCAATTTAGTTCAAATTTTTATGAACTTATAGTCTATTTTAATCATTTTATAATGTACTTTCTCGTAACAGGATTTGTTTTGAACGTTGTAACTTGAAATTTCGACTATGATGTAAAAATATTATGATATTCATTGTTCTAACTTAAATAACTATAAAATATTATTTTAAACTTTTCTTTATATAATTACGATTTAATAAATATTTAAATTTTATATTTTGTAATTTTCTTATTTTTAGGTGTATTTTACTATAATTACCTTTTTTGCTAATTTTTAGGTTTTGGACTTATTTAATTCATTTTTTAATTAATTAATTATTTTATTATTATTTTTAATTATGAATTTAATTAAATTTATCTAATGATGATGTAGCAACATGAGGGATGCTACGTGTCACTTTTTATACTTTTTTCACATTTTTTTAATTTTTACGTCATATATATATTAATATTCATTATTATATTTTACTAAATTTTCTAAATTAGTTATTTCTTATAAATTTTTCAAAGTTATAGTATATATATATCCTCATATTTGCTAAATTACTTTATTTATTAAATTAATATTATAATATATTATGTATGAACTATTCAAATGTACTCATAATTCTACATATACCATACTATTCATAAACATATTTTTATATGTATAATATACTTATGTACTATAATAACATAACCTTAAATATATTATATACTATACGTATGGATATATATATAAAATTGTATTTTATACCTATTCATACATATATGGTTATATTACATATATATATATACATATACTAAAATACTTAATATAAATAATATTATACATAAATACATATACATATACATGTTATAAAAATTATACAACCCTAAATACCTATAATATACACATGCATGCATATGTATTATATAAGAAAATACCAATTATATATATATATATATATACTATATAATAAAAATACTAGGTGTATAAATATATATATATATTATATGCGCATACATACATGTACATGTGCATAACTTTCTTATAGTAATGATTTGTAGAAATTACTATAACATATATTCTATACATATAAATACACCTTAATATCTATACACTTGTATGAACATACATATACAAGGAAAAACTAAAACTATATATATAAATTCTAAGATACATGTATGTAAAAGAATATATAGAACTGATTATTACAAAATATATACAATATACATAGTAAATACTATACTTGTAGAATATTCTTGTATGAAAATCTCTAGGCTTCTTCTCCTTGGTTGTTGTCTTTAAGGATTTCAAAAAATAAAAAAAAAAAGGAGAGGAATGTTCACGATCAAAAGAGGGAAAGAAAATATAGTTAAAAGTGTTTCTTGGTTTGGTTTGTTTCTTTTCTTTTTTTTTTTCTTTTCTAGATGTAGTGCACAAGAGTAGTAACTGAAGCTTTATGGGGATAAAACAAAAAAAAAAAAAAAAAAGAGAAAGAAGATCAAGGTAAGATAGGGAATTAATTAGAATGGGACACTCTAATCATTTCTTTTGTTTTACTTCTTATAAATAAACACTTGGAAGTGAAAAAAAAAAAAAAAAGCACATTGGTAGCTGGAAATCTAGAATCGCCAGTGTGGCAATGTAAAGAAATTAGGGAGAGAATAAGGAAAAAGAAAAAGAAAAGAAAAGGAGGAAAAAGGAAAATAACAAAAATGAAAATATTTAATTTTTTCAAATACAAATTTATAAATTTAGTATTTATGAAATAATATTGAAGTTTTATTAAAATTTATTAATTTAATTATTACCTGTTACATTTATAATATTTACGAGTTATTTCAATGTGTTTGTTAATTTTTGTTTACGCGATTATGTATTTTAGTAGATAATCGTATTTGACTAAGGTTTTATTACTATTAAGCTATATTTATTAATTTTATAAGCTTAAAATTATAGTTTTAGGGTTTTCGTCAAATTCAAGCTTAATTTCGGGTATTTATACGTACATACGATTTAGGATTTTTATACGCGATTTAAGTTTCGATCGAATTCCTGGCATTTTTATTATTGATACTAAATTCGATATCACAATTTAATAAAATTTTTATCTTACTTAACTTTATTGACTTGTGACATTATCTAAAGCACTTAGATATAAATTAGGGCTTAAATTACTAACTGTATAAGGTTTACAATCCTTTCCTTACTTTCCTAGCTAACCATGCATTAACATAAGGGTTGTGATATATGTACATCTTAAACTTTTACTCATTACCTATAATAAAGTTTATACTGATATAAGTATAACTAGCTCAATAAGCAGAACGGAAGCAAAAGAGTAGTATACGAATACAAACAAGCTTATTAGTTATCATGAATTGTAATGCAATCAATTATTTATAACATCACACAATGTTATCCGGTCTGTTGTAAGGTCAGAGAAATTGCATCTACTTTAACCTGGATTGAGGAGTTTAACTCAAATTAGATTAAACCCATGCTTGTACAATGAGGAATATACTTCTCCTGTGACCACCTTCAAACCACAACTGCCATCTCCTTGCCTATCTCTTAGTTCAACTAAGAATGGGGAAATGACAATTTCAATTATCCTTATCGAAAGGAGTTTGTACTTGGTTTGATATACCTAATCGTTCTTTTAATGGGTTGCTATACATATCCAGTTAAGTTAGCAATTTAATCACATTAATTCCATCTAAGAATGGTCAAACAAGTTCATAGAATACAAAATTATGTAGAATAACATGCTGAGGAGTTCAACTTCTATTACAAATAGAATACCAATGACACATGTGGCATGCACATAGATAACTAATTTAGAACCACAAGCAGAAGTACTTTTACGTCTTCAGATACTTTGATATCAACAAGCGGTATAGCTACAATCCCAACTTACTTGTATTGATGCTTACTACAGAAGATCCGTATCGTTGACGTTCTATTCCCTAGGAGATCTTATATGTATACTAAAACCTAGATTTTTTGTAATATTTATGAAAACATTAAGGTTCTATCTATTCCTTGTGTTAAGTTATATACATAAATATATATATATATATATATATTGGAGACATATCAGTATTCCTATAGGATCGAGTATAGTTTTATTATAATTTGGTTGTTTATGTTATATTAAGTTAGTAAACATTAACAATACACATAGTTATATTAATTTGATTGTACTGAAATATATATTTAATTAGTTAAGTTATGTTTTAATTATGATAAAGTCGTCGTAACATGTAAATTTTCATAATATTATAGAAATATTGGTTTTATTACTTAGGATTATCTAAATCTTGTAAAAATGGTATCGTCAAATCATATGAACTCGACAATACATAACATAAGTTTTATCTCGAGGGATGACTTCTCAAGGATATTTTTAGTTTCTATAATGCATATATGCCCTAATAACAAGCGTTGTCATATCATTGTCGTATTATGTCCATATTATATAAATAGACTATATTTTGTATAGTTTCCTAATACAGATTAGTAATATAAGTAATTTCTAATCTTAACATACATATATTCTAGCCTAGGTCATATGATAGCATAAAATATGATAAAAACATACTCTAATTAGACTTGGTCAGTATGTACGTATATAGGATTTATTTTAATATTTATCATATTTTAGCTGGGTTTTGTTAAAAACATCTATTAGTTAAGTAATTAAGCTATTTAACTATGAAAATTTATAATGAATAGCTAAGATCACCAATTAATTCCACAAAATTTTTTATAAACTCATAAAAATATAGGAAATTCAATCAGTAAATGGTTTCATGCTATTGGGTTTATGACCTATATATATAATTACCTTTTTACCCTTAATTTGCATTAATTACTCAAATGATATCATTTTATACCAAATCATTTCTAACCTTTTTTGACATTAATATAAGTCTTCATACGTCATTGGATATCAATTTCATCAATTAATTCTATAAAAATGAATTTATCTCATAATTTGCCTTATTTTTAACCATTTTTTAGAGTAAGAAAATATAATAAATATTAAACATATATAAAATCAAAATCAGGCTATATAACATCATGCTAGATGTAATATGTATTCTACAAAAAAAAAAAACTTTAAGCTTAAAACAGCATCATTTAATATAATTATTTTAAATTTAAAAATTTAAATAAATAGTGCATTTGTTAAGCAAGTATATAAAATATTCATAATTTTGCAAAAAATAAAATTTTGTCATGAAAGTACTCAAAGAATAACTTAGGAATAATTTTTTTTCATAATTTTCTAGATTAGTTTAATATTTTTAGAAATTACAAGAAAGTCAAAACAAAAATTTGGACTAACCGTTCATTGGAGCTTTGTCTACAATTGGCTGGTGAGGGGTTGTTGGAAGGGTGGTGCATTGGTCGCTTTACTTAGTGGTGGAAGGGTTCAACAATAGGTCATCAAGGAGTTAAGGAATCGAGATAAGTTAATAGGTTCCCTTATTTTTTCTAAATTTTCTTTCGAGTGTCTTATATTCTAAAGTGTTTGAAATTATGTCCTAAGTCCTATTTATAGTTGCTAGGGTTAGTTGAAATTTTTCTTAGTGATTAAGCAATTTTTTTCCTTACCACATATGTAAAAATTCAAGCATAAGTTATCAATTTTTAAGCAAATTATTTTTTATGCAGCTATTTATCCTTTTTAAGCTACTATACATTGATTTCTAATTTTTCTAGATGTTGATCTTGCAATTTAGACAAGATTTGGTTGATTTTTAATGAAATTATTAATGTTATATATATCATATTAATATTTAGTATATTTACTTATATACATGTATATGTCCTACATATTTGATACATGTAATGTGTAATTATATTCATATTTTTATGTTTCATTTATGTCTTTTATTTTTAGGATATATTTTATTTTTAATTTTGAGCATTTATTGCTTATTATATGTATTTTTAAGTTTTCGAGTTAATTTACTAGTATAATTATTATATATACCAGGTATATTCATAAAAATACATATATATTTATAAAATATATTATGTTATGTTATTCTCTTTTATAACTTAAGTAACTTATCTATAGGGTTTTGTTGTATTATGAACTCAATTTTAGGGGTTTCAATGAGTTTTATGCTATATTAAATAATTATAAATTTTGAAGCTAAAATTGAGGTTTTAGATCATTATTTTTACTACTTAACTTTACTAGGTCACTTTAATTAATCTTTGAACCTATTCGTAAAATTTAGACTTATTCGGATAAGTTTCCTCGAAAGTCTTAAAACTAAGTACGATTTTCATAAATTCGATTTTTAGGACTCATATAATATATAAAATAATAGATATATATGAAAATTAATTTAAATAAGTATAAAATAAAATTTAGCTCTATATGTTAGTTATACTAATGTATGTATATCAATTTTAAGATGTGCAATGTAAATCTACCATATATAGCTTGTGGGTTACATATAAAACAAAATTATTATGCTTTTCTCAATGACTTGATTGGAATGCTTTAGCAAACTGTGCAATCTTAATAGAGAATCTAATTGGTTTGTCCTCTCTTGAGTACAACAATTCTAAATGTTTTTTATTATGATTGCATGAAACATTTAGAATTGCATAATTATGTATATATATTGTCTAAGATCCGAACTATTCACTTGTTTTTTTAACTTATGTCTATCTTATATCTATTAAAATGTAAATTTTGAACACACACGCACCCCATTTTTATAGATATTTATTAATAAAACAATATAATATACACTTTTTTCTTTTGGGTAAAATGAAAATATAGGGATCTACTTTTTTGGGAATGCTTATTATAAGGAACTAACCTCCAATGTTTCTTAGTGTTGAACTTATTTGAAGTTGTTTCTGCATAAAGAAATTGTCGCTATTGTTCCGTTTATTTCCGTAAAGTGAATTCTCCATTTTTATTGACATCTTGCAATTAAGAAATGAACGAGTAATAGCGATATGAATCATACTTAGACAGAGTTTTTTCTATAGCCTTGTCTATATTTCTTATAAAACTAATTTAATCTCTAGCTCACTCTTTATTTTATATCAATTAAATTTAAATCATTAAAATAATTATGAATATTGAAGTAATTATGTCTTTAATGGTTCAAGTATAATGGATACAAAATTAAAGATAACATGAAAAGGTAGATTGGTTCTATAAAAAATATGAATAGAACGGTAGACACGATACAAATTAAAAAAAAAAAAAATTGCTTTGAAAGTCAATACAATCGGTATACTAACATTACAAAAAAGGTAATAATTTTCCTATTTTGCACATAGACAATTTGGATATTCTGAGCTAATAAAATTTCAAAAAAGAAAAGAAAAAACAATATACCACCAATTTATACTAATAATATCTTATATATTACTTGTCCTTCGATAACAATACGGTTCAAATATACTTCTTTATTTTCCATTGCGGTTCTACATTTGTGAGAGAAATAATTTTACTTTTATGGAGAATAATCATATGTAAGTTGAAAGTTTACAATTCCTAACTGTTTTTATTTTCTATTGGAGATCGAAAATCAATGAAACACAAATATTGTAAAGGAGAATTACAATTCTCTCTCTCTCTCTCTAAATCCGAAGCGATTAGAAGTGTACATCAAGCCGAACCTATCCAGAACTAGTACAAAACTATTAGTTCAGAAGCCAACGATTAGTTAAGCCGAGTTTAACTTTTGAGGCTATAGACTCGGGTTAGATTATTTGAATCGTTATTTTAAAGGTCAATTCAAAAACTTTTAAACTATATTCTTTTTTATTATTTTTTTAAATTTAATCTTTTATATTTACATCAATTATTATTAATAATTTATCACTCACATACATATTTTTATCTTTTTCAAATAATTTTAATACTTTATATAAATATATAGTATTCATGAATAGTTTAATTTTGTTTTCAATTAATTTTTTTTATTTTAAAATAATTGATTTTTACTGTATGAATGTAATGATGTTTGTTTTATTTTATTATTTAAGTAGAGCCAAATTAGTAAATAAACCACTTGTTCAAGAGCTTACCGAATCAATAGCTCTTAAGATCGAACCGCTTAGGTCCTTAGAGTTCGATGATTCATCGACTGTTCAATCCGATCTTCATTCGGGTTGTGCCGGTTTTAACGCCTGTCAAGCCAATTCATGGTTCCCATTCGGCCTTGCACAGATTTAGTTGCGACCGTGGTAGATTTAAGGTTCAATTTATTTGCTGTGCGTACAGCGGTCTTATGGATTTTAGTCACCTTAAAGAAAAAGGGTTTAAATGCTTGGACTTTAATGAAACTGAGCTCGGAATGAGCCACATGCCATAGATATTTAATTACAATCAAAAGCGAAATACAAAGTTTCGTACGTGTTGCCCCTGTGGTAGATGGGGTCAACGACGGTTTTATATTGAAATTTACACTTCCTACAAACAGTTAAAAGAGAATTTCAACTCCCATTACAACCTCATCAATGCCACCATCGCTGCAAAATTTGTTACAAATTATAGAACCCCAAAAAATAAACAAATAAAGTATGACTCATTCTGCACGAAAATGTAGGAAAAAAAATTGATTCTTTTCACATATTTTTCTATTTCAGTTGATAAATATTTCAAATAATAAAAGACTCACTTTGGCATTTTTAATGGAGTCAAATTGCATTTAATTTTACAATTATTCAGATTAACATAAAACAAAAAGTTTTTTACTTTTTTGTTGTCAACTATATAACATATTATAACAATTTAGAAAAAGATGGATACAAACTTGATCTATCCTTTTAGAGACTAGTGTTAATAAAGAATGTAAAACTTATTTGATACTTATTCTAATTATTAATTTAAATAAATAATAGTGAACACAATTAATTATCATATTTTATTTAATGATACTATATAAAATTAGTTAGTATATTATTATACATTTATAAATTGAAAAATATAAATAATGATTATATTTATTGTAAGTTAAATAATTTTTTTACTAATATTTTATCTAATAACACGATTAATTGTTCACATTTATTAAGTTGTAACCCTTTTTTTTTTTTTTGCAAGAAACATAAAATACAATGAAAAAGAAAAGAGGAAAAATTATACTTTTAGTTATTGGACTTTAGTACTTTTCAAATTGAGTTCTCAAAGCTATGAAAAAGAAAAAAAAAAAAGAGAAAATGACACTTTTAGTTATTGGACTTTACTATTTTTTCAAATTGAGTACTCGATTTTTTTTTTTAATTTCAATTCTTAAACTTTCCAAAATTTTACAAAAAAGCCATTTGTATAAATTATATATAGAAAGAGTATGATTCACAAATAAAGAGTACTTTTATAAACTTTAAAAAAGTTTGAAGATAAAAAACTCTTGATTTTTTTTTATAATAATGCTAACAGTTTAGCATTATTGTAACGATGGTCAATGTAACCTACCATAGGAGGTTATTTTTTTATTATTTAATATTATTTGTTAGTTAATTTCTTTTATTTTTATTTATAAAGCCTATTAACCTATTGTATAAGTAACCAATTAAGTTATTTTAATAGAATTCTATAAATTAGGTTATAATAAATGAATAATTTGGATTTATAGTAACACTATTTTGATAGTATTCTTATAAAAATTTCTAAAACTCTTCTATAAACTTTTAAAAGATTTAAAGATTCAAATAAAAAATAAATAAAAGTTTAAAAACCGAATTTTTTCATTTGGTAAACTTGGAAGAGTAGAGTATACTTTTCCCTTTACTTTGCGAGAATAACTGCCCAACGGCAATAATATAACTCCTCCGCTGCACACGACGCTCTGACAATTATCTCCACTCGAAATTCCCATCTCCCTTCCCTCCGTCTCCCTCCTTCACTCCCTCTAAATAACAAGACTCAAAAGGTCGAAATGGTACTGTCTGTACACTCACTTCTTTTTCAACACATACACAACTAAAGTCATAATGTTTCTGTTTCAATATTGTAGTCTTGAAGTCTTTCGAAGAATTTTTTTTTCTTTCCCCCAATTCTCTCCTAGGTTTAGGTTTAGGGTTAGGGTTTTAAAGAGTTGCCGATTTATCGTTAATTTGCGTTTGTGTTGTGGCAGTTGTTCTTCTCATACTTCAAGGACCTAGTGGGAAGGGAAGTAACCGTGGAGTTGAAGAATGATTTAGCCATTCGAGGAACACTTCATTCTGTCGATCAATACCTCAACATCAAGCTCGAGAATACTAGGGTTATCGATCAAGACAAGTACCCTCACATGGTAATTCAGTTTCCCAATTGGGGTTTTTTTCTGTCTATCTGTTTATTATTCGGTGCGATGTTAGGCTTTATAATGTAGCTAGCCGAATTGGAAGTATATCTCATGAATTCTTGAAGTAACTTAGAGCTTATGAATTGTTTATGACCAATTAGGGTTTTGTCTTGTCCCCAAGCTCGATGTTAGTAGCAACCTTAACAGAGGAGCTTAGGGTTTTAGGGGCTCCTCTTTACTAAAGAATAGGTTGGTTGGAGTGATTCTCGGTTTCAGGAGTGTTAGTTACCTTGGAGTGGATGAAAGAGGTACTCTGCACCACGGGAGGTTTAGTACTAAATATCTATCCCGTTCTAGTTTGGCTCCTGAGGTTGTTTGATTAATGGCTAAATGGACAATTAATAAATGAGTTGTCTTGAGACAGATTTTTGTCTTGTGGGTAAATAGTCTTAAGACAAAGTTTCATCAATTGGCCCTGTGATTACCTTGCACCAGTTAAGTATGGTAGCTTATGTTATCTGGGTAGCGTGAAGAAGTGTTGCTAGTGACTTTTCAATTCACAACCTCATGCAATTTGTTATGGGAGTTCTTGAGACTTAACCACCGAGTCATCCATCTGGGTTTATGAATAGGCTTGGCTTGAGTGAGTTTCTTACTTTTATTCCCAAAAAAGGGAGGAAATGGGATGTTGAGTAAATCTTGAGAGGTTGCCCACTACTTGCTAATTTTATTTAACTGTTTGCTGGCTGAATCTATTTTGTGAGACTTATTTGTCTAACCATATGGTACTTGATCAGATGAATTGTAATTCAAAGTGCTTATCTCTTTTCATAAGTTACGACCAAGGAGTTAATTGTGACTTATATTTCATATATATAAAGCAAAAGACAGCAACTTTATCTTTATGCAGAATGATGTCTATTGAAGTTTAGCCCTTCACATGTGGAGATTATCTTCTCATCTAAAATAGAGAACCTAAAATAATTTGTTTATGAACTCTTGAAAAGAATCAGCAGAGAGTTTTCTGTGTGTGTTCATCGTGGTGATCTGGAAATTTAAGGCACAAAAATCAGTAAGCCTGAATGGCAGGGTGATTAATGTGTCTTTCGTTGATGTTATATTGTTAGAATGCCTCAAATTGTCTTATGGAGCATTTTTCATCTCTTAGCTGTACCATTATGGCAACTCAGGTTACTAAAGCAAAGTGTAGAGCAACTAGAAGATTTGAAAGATTTTACCAATGGAAAGATTCATTTTTAATTATTTTGATATTTATTTTTTTCCTTTGGCTAATTGATGGGTTAGCCATAATTTGAAGGGCTACTTTTGGCTACAGATACCACTTTAGGAGATCTTTGCACCATATAGTCTGCATTATGGGGGTAGTCCAAAAGTGTTCTTAGTGGGACTTGATCACAAGATCTTGCAAATTGTCACGAGAACCCATGGGTTTTAACCATTTAATCAACCCTTTGGGTTGTCAATGGAAAGAAATGCTGTATACATTTTTGCCTCTCTCTTCATGTGGTGGATTACCTTGAAATTTGGTTTTCAATTCAGGTTAATACTTTTATTTTTTGGTTAAGTAATTCAGATTAGTACTTGCTAACCTTTTTTTCTGCAGAATAGCTGCAGTTTTATGGAGAGCCCCAGAAGTATGGTATTAAGCACATCAGAAATACAAACTAGTAATTGTACTGGGAATTTATTTTATTTCTGTTCACCACTTGATCTTGTTGATTGGAAGAAAACATGGTGAGCCTTTAGCTGTGGGATTATTGCCAGGATACTGATTCCTCAGCAATTATTATCGACTTCATTGAAGTGATTTTTCAATCCCACAAAACCAACATCCCTGCAAAAAAAAATCTATTGGTCCTAAGCCTTAAATGATTGGCCCTAAGTCTTTTAGCTGATATTATTTGGAAATCATTATCTTTTATTTTTAGAAACTGTTACAGAGATTCCTACCTGAATATCTTTTGATTTTTTAATGTTATCGGGTCCTAGGCTTGTATACATCAGTGATTTTATAAGAGAATAAACAATCCAGAAAGTTTATATTAGTTTGATTAGTAGTTAGCAGTATATGAGATTGGAGAATTCTGTTTGATGGTCCCTCAAAATTTGATATTGGGGTGTTTTCTCCAACAGTCGTAAACCTTGTTTAGGTAAATCACTCAAAGACTAGATTCATTATGTGGGCCTATAACAAATTAGCATCAGAACCGATGGTAGATGGTGATTCCTTGCAACTATTTGATACTTATATCCAACAATATGCACAATATCTTGAGAAGGGTGAAGCTGAGAAGCTTGCTCTTGCCATCCAATTACCAATTGGGGGAAGTAACCTGGTGAGCAAAGCAGCAATAATAGGGGGAGTGTGACCAGATATGGTTGCTATTACCAGTGACAGTGAACAGCTTGAACAAGCACTTACCTAATGCATGACGGCCTGTTGCACTATGCCATTTTTGGCCACACCTTCGTGTGCAACCCAACACATGCCCAATCCTTCAAGTGCAACCCACTTTTGTGGTACCCGACATTTATGCTTTGCTCATGCATAAGCTACCATAAGCCAACTAGAGAGTAGACAGCCTGATACGTCATCCACCATGAGCACGGATTTGAATGCATGCAAGCACTACATTAATGGTGCACAACCTCTTGGTGAGCCATCAAACTTGCATGAACTCGCCACTGATCTAAATTCTGCACAGCTGTGGCATCAGACCTTTCAAGCTTGATGACAAGCTCGTTGTCGAGGAGAACAATGTCATTTTAGGAAATGAAAAAAAGGTTTTTTTTGTTATTTTTATTTTGGGTGGATGATTAGCAATTTTGTCAAAAGTGAGTGCTCTTGCGCTTAAGTGAGCACTTTGAAGCAAAGCGCAAGGATGCGCCTTGTGGATGCCAAGGCAAAGCATGTTCACTAAAGCGCACACCTTGGTTGTTAAAGTGTAAGGCACAAAAGTGCTAAGGCGCTCGCTTGGAGAAAAAGCTGCTAAAGAGGAAAAATTTGAAAGCACATTATAGCATATAATGATCATATTTAAAAAATAATAAAAGGGTAAGATAGTAAATGTATTAAGACAAAAACTTAATAATATAATATTAGTTAAGAGTTTATCTTTGTTGTATGAATGGTGCCAAAAGTTGTGCTTTTTTTATTCCGATTTTTTCTGTTTCTTTTCTTTTTTCACTAAAAGTGAAACAAAAACCGTTAAAATATAAAATTAAAAACCAGAATATTTTTTTCAAAATTTTTAACTTGATTCTTTTACATATAATGTGTATGATAGAAAAAAACATATTCAATACTTTGATGTTGATTAGAAAAACAGTTCATATACAATGATGCTTATTTTATATTTGACTTGTTTAAATTGTCTTTGTTAGTAGTTTAATAAAAATATAGTTGTTTATTGAATATTAATGTTCATGGTTTTGTAAATCAAAACATTTTTTATAATTTTTAATATTTGCGCTTCATGTTACTCAAGCAAGCACTTTTTTTGTGCTTCTCGTCTAAGGCGATTTTAAGGCATTACGCCTTGAGTGCACTTTTCGCCTTTAACAACCTTGATAATTAGAATGAGTCATTAGTAGATATTATTATGAAATCATTATCTTTTATTTTTAGAAGTTAATATACACGTATTCCCAGTAGAAGTTATTAGTCCTAAGCTTGTATAGGTAAATAATTTTATGGGACAAATAAACAAGCCAGAAAGTTTAATCATTCCAAATTTGTTGTTAGCAGTAGTCAATAATTTATAAGATCAGAGGGTCTCTCTGATGAGCCGTTATTAATTGGAAATAAGGGGGTTATCTCATATGGAAGCTCTCAATCTTGTTTTGAGAAATCACCTGTGACTGGATCCATTATCCTGCCCTGTAATGCTAACTTAAAACCATGAGCAACACTGCCATGCTTATGGTAATGGGTGATAAATGAGTTTTTGCATGGGAACTATTACGTTAGATTAAATCCATAGAGTTGCATGTTTCAGCAGAACTTCCTTTTGAAAAAAGCATTTATTTTTTAGGTGCTTCATTTTATTGAGCTCTTTGTACCGTTCTAGTGACAAAGTTATTTCTTTCCTGACTGAAGAAATTAATTGCATTATCCCATTTCTAATTTGCTTGGTCAAAACTAGATATGCTGGTAATTGCAAATTTTCTCAAAATGGTCTTGGACCCTTACAAGAATTTTGCTTTTGCTACACGGGGGAGAGATTGCACTGTTGTAGGTACTGTGCTCTTATTGGGATAGTATTGGGGTTTATGTGGATAATGAATTCTATATTGTTCTGTGCTCTTTTGTTCAATTTGAGATGATAATATTACTACGTGTTCTGTTTATTTAAATAAGGGGCTTTGTTTGTTGCAGCTTTCCGTGAGGAACTGTTTCATCCGAGGATCGGTTGTGAGATATGTTCAACTACCTCCAGATGGTGTTGACATTGAACTTCTTCATGATGCCACCAGAAGGGAAGCACGGGGTGGCTGAAGTTCGTCAAATTTGATTTTCATGACCAAGGGACGTTTAGTTGATGTGGTGTTCTCATAGGTCTTTAGTTAATGTGCTCTGCACCTCTGTTGTATCCCGGAAAATTTTTTTTCTCGTGTCGGAAGAAAAAATCATTGTTTCACCTGACCATGCATGTACGAGGAATTCAACAAAAACACAGAGCGGTTTTGTGATGCCTTGATGTGCCTTTGAGTCACAAATATTGATGCGATTCGAAATTTTGTTTCTCTTAAATCATAAAAGAGGAAGTACTTTATTAGAACAAACGAAAATCAAAGGGTCTGATATGCCAATGGTGCTATTGGAATGTACTCATGCTAAATGGGGATTCTGTAGCTTCAAAGTTTCAGATCGAGATTATGCCATAGAGAAAGCACTACAAGGCTGCTCTACATCCTCTCGACTGCTCCTCTTCTTCTTCTTCTTCTTCTTGTTGCTTGCCCGCCCAACGCAACCAACTTCCCTCCATTCTTTTCCCCTTCATCTTTCACGAGTATGTAGGTTATGATAATAAAAATAAGTACTTGCCCTCTGGTGGATCTGTTATAATTATTAAATCTGGAACCAATGTATACCTGGATTCAGATTGTCCAGGACTCGAAATTCAGTGTTAGCTGTAGGGTAATCGGCTTTATTTTTTGTTGAACTGTAAGCTGAACATGCGCATTTGAGTTGAGCCCATATGCATCTTATATATATAGCTATTTGTCTGATCGTCTTCATTACAGGAATCATTATCCTATCATAGACCTTGGAAAACAAAGAAAAGACAATGGCATCCATGGAAATTATGAAAGTTGCGGCGCCATTTATACCCCTGAAAATGTTAACATCGCAAGATTTATTCTCTGATGTAGGTATTAACTCAAATCTTTTGCATTTGCATCAAACAAATCATGAAAGAACAAATACATGTATATACAAGAGACTGACTTGGTATTGCATTAAAAGAGACATTCTGAAATATCATCATGCAACTGGTGTAAATGTTATTTTAAAAATCCAAGGCATCTCTTAAAATTTTATTAGTTTCGTCCAAATAAACAGCGATTTACCAATATATGTATATATATATATATATATATATATATAGTAAGAACATATTCAAGGAAAAAGGAAATAGCAATGTCGAAATATTGCAACATGTCATGTGGTTCTACCATCATGTTTCCGGTACTAGTATTTAACAACTGCTGTTTTGACCTCACTATATGGTTTTCCATACGCCGTAAAATAGCTACCTGAAAATCCGTCCTATATCACAATAAGCAAAAATATTGATCCAGAAGGAAACCAACCCAGAGCTGATGATCAGTACTATCAGGCAATAATCAACTAATCGACCCACAAGTAGTAGTAGTAGTAGTACCGATAGAAAAGCATATGGAAGGCAGAAGCTTCAACCGACAGGAGTCGCTTTGTCATTCCTGTTTTACTTTACATACTCTGCAAACCAGTCCAACATGTTCTGATCAGCTTCTTCAGCACATTTTACTGCCTTCTCATCATCCACCTTGTACCTCACAGTCCATCCATGACACGGTAAAAATTCCAATTAGTTGCGGCTCAGCTAAGTATTGTGTGCATATACGTAGATATATATCAGCAGTTCGTGATATGTCGTGGAGAAAGTCTTGGAATAAATTAAAAACTCTATGTTTTGATCCCTTCAACCATAAATCCTTATTTTCGTTTTGAATGCACAAAGTTTCAATTATTTTTATTTCATGACTCAACAAAATGAAGCACTAAGTTGGCCTCTCTGTTATCCTGACTGCAATGATCCTCAATGTTTTTCATACTGAAACTATTAAGGATGTACAAGAAAAGAAGCTGATTATACAGATTGAACATTAAAACATTTCATTTGACACCTTTAATCGGGTGATTGGTGTTGAATGATGTCTTTTTTTTTTTTTTTTATCTTTTCAATAATGTTAGTTAAGCTGTTTGAATGTTCCAACTTTACACTCTTTTTGACCATCTTAATAGTCAGTGTAGGCAAAATATAAGAGACACTACAATGAGGGGTAACAGAGACATTAACGTAATTGCATGGGTAAATTAAGACACTAAATGAAAATAATCAAAGTTGTGCACCAAGATGGAAAACTAGAAAGTTCAGGAATTTTGAGAGTCAATATCACCAAGCAGCGTACAGGGACGGCTCTTTTAGGTTCTGAGTTCCTCATACCTCAGGCTTGGCCGATAGGACCTCTTCAAACCCCATTTGTGAAGATTCGCATGATACAAATCGATCTCATGAATGGAGCCAAAATCAGAAGGTGACTTACCTTTAAATTTGGTGCTTCATAACCTGCAACAACACCGCAATTGATTGTTAGAATCAAGTAGTCTATATCTCAGTTGCTGCTAAAATTTTTGAGAATTCAATTTCACATTCAACACAAATACGACATGATCATTACAAATGTTTCGTGTATTGATACGAACTTTTCATGTTACGTTATCATGTCAGAAATTGTTATCCTTGCATTCTGATACACGCATGGACATACATATGGGATCCAAAATTGCAGCAAATATAAGAATAAGTGAAGTGGATTAAGTATCACCAGCTCACCCTAAATGTCTGAAATAAGAGCAATGGCAAGCTTAGAATGAGAAGAGCCAGTGACATAGGATTTGAGTCCTCCGATTTCTGTAACCGATCCAACACCACTATCTGGAGTTAAAGTTGGCGTATTCTCGCAGCACCGAGAGCTCGACATGTTCGTTATTGACTTCGGTGTGGAAGCAGGTACGAGATGAGACTCCACGTGTGTTTTGTTGTCAGAAAAATCTGGATTAAATATACATAAAAAAGATAACGCGGGCGGACCAACACTTAACGCTATTAAAGAAAATCCAAACTATATTTTTTTCTTTAATTAAGTTAATATTAAGATTATCCATTAAAAAAATATGTTTATTATTATAATATATTACATTTTACATATATAAAAAGATCTTAATAATAATTTAACTTGTAATAATTTCTAAAACTTAATAGATAGAAAAATTCTTCTATAAAATTATTAAGAGCTAACGGTATACTTTATAACAAGTTAAAAAAACTAACATTTTACATTTATTATACATATATATTAAATTAAAATTAACTATTGATTTTTAAAAAATTACATTAATACTTAAAATATGTGTAAATTTTGTTTCTAACAAAAATATATCAAAAACATAATTGAATTGGAAATTTGAATCAAAGGAAAATGAGTAACTCGACATAGATATAAATATTATATTTTTTTTATGATAACTTTATATGATTGTTACATTAGCAATAAAAAAAAAGTATCATTTTGAATATAAATTATTAGATAATCAATTATGTAATAATCTACATTTGTTGTTACGTAATGTTAATTGTAAAAAAAAAAATTAATAACCAAGTTATAGAATTGGTATTATTTATCAAGACCTTATATTATAAGACTGGAATACTTGTAACATGGACAATATAATTATTTTTTTGGTATTACTTATAAGAAATAATAATTTAAGAAATTTTATTTAGTTAAATATGACTTATAATTAATGAATTTGATGTTATTGATAGCTGTGACTTGTGGTGAATTTTTTTTTACCAAAAATAGTTCAATACATGCAAAAATGCAAATATAATTCAAGTAATAAATGCATTTTAAAAAGAGTAATTAATAGATATAGGATTTGAACTCAAAACCTTATATTTATAAAACAAACACTTAACCACTAAACTATATTTTATTTTATATTATATTTAGCTCTTTAAAATATACATTTAATGTATATTTTTTTTCTAAAAATTTCATTGATATGCATAAACTTTAAAAAGCGCAATTTACACCGACAAGTATTCTAAGTCACGTATGTAGTAATAAGAAGAACTAATAAGACCAGTTCAAATCCACATGGATTGGAAATGAATTAATAAGTAAGATCAATTTCATTTTTAGCTAGGCAATCAAAAGGAGATATTTAAACAAATTAAAATAAGAAGAAATAAATTAACTAAAACACGAAATTAACAAAGGAAGAAGTTTAGTAGGTCAATTAGATGAAATTTTGATTATGCTATCATTTGATCAATTAACATATTTTTCTAAAATATGTTAATACTACTTAGTTGACTTTTAATCAGATTTACAATAACTCACCTCCCTTTCGAGTTGCTATTGTCCCAACTATAGCAGAAACACTCATTTCGAGTGGTTTATTTATAATATTTAGTTAATTAGTAAATTTCTCTTATGAATATTATTACCTTAATTAATATTACAATTTATATATATATTTATGTCACGGAAATTAATATTAATTGTATTAAGAGCATGAACCCTAATATTAATTTAACATGCATGTGTCTATGTTAATATTTAAACTAATCTTCGTTTAATTTCATGTAAACTATTTATTCCCTTTTAAGTTTTTCAAGTTTTAATATGAAAATATTGCTAATTAGGCAATAAAATCATGAACTATAAAATCGGCATAATTAAAATAGTAACTAATCAAATAGTAACATATAATAAAATCATATATTAATTAAATCATTAAGTGTGCTAAAATCCCATAATACTTAAATTAGTTCATAGCATAAAAGAACCGCACACAAAGATTGAAAATAATGTTTTAAAAATAAATCTGAATAGATAAGGAAAAAGATGAAAATCTACGGCATGTTCAGTAGGGGGAAATGGCAGTTCCAATCTCCCCCAATTCGCAAGGGCCTATGAATTTCTATGTTTAGTTGATTTTAGGCACCAGAATTGTGGATTCCTTATGAATCTCTTTTCCTTAAACTTGTGGAATCAGAATTCTTAGTAGGCACCCAAAGAATCTGTATTCCCCCTTTATTTCCACTAATTAATCCCTAAAATACCCTTATAAAAAGTCATTATTGACAATTTGTACCCTTTCATAAAATGATCAAACCATATACAGTACTCTTCACTCTTACCATTCAATCGAGGGTTTTTGCTTTCAATCGTCAATTTTAAGGCTCCACCTAAGAAAACCTTATCCCAATATGCCGATCTTACAGCCCCAATCATGGATTGACTATCGTCTCCCTCCTCTTGATCAATCCTAGTCAAGATATGGTTCGAGCAGCCCTTAATCTATCATCAACCTTCAGTTGCATCCATGGACTCACAAACGTTAAACTATGGAACCCAGAGCAAAGACATGGCGTATTTTTAAGGAGTAAGTTTTGATTTAGGTAAGGTGACTTCAATTTTGTTAGGGTTAGGTGACTTGTACTAGGGCTTCAATTAGGATGCATTTGTCAGCTAGGCCTTCATCTAGGTGATGGAAGGATAGATCCAATGGAGGCACATGGATGACCTCAACTATTATGTGCGTACGATTTAGTTGCAAGGAGATTTTGGCTTCTCTATGCTTGGAGCTTCATAGTAGAGAATAGAGCAATAAAAATGTTGATTTAGCTTTTTCTTCTCTTGCTTAGTTTTATTTTATTTACTTAGGGGCATTTTTGGTACTTCAGTTCCTATTCAATATGTATTCCCCATTGGAATTTTCCAAGTGAACAGTGTTATGTTGATTTAGCAGTGTTGAAGTACACACCATAATTGGCTATTCATATTTTATTCCCTATATATTATATTCCTTAATGATTGTAATTCTATTCTTCCCTTTTTTCCCTTCAAACAACTAAACATGCTTTAAAACTTTGTGTACTCTCTTTGAAACTTCTCGTAAAACTCCTCCTCCCTCAAACTTTTGGTGCTCTAGCTTTTATATTGATGTCTCCCTTTACTCATTTCTTTAGCTTTAATGTTTAATATTTTCTGACATAATAATAATTTCTTGAATGCATCTAGTTTTCGTATTGCAAGTTTTTTATCAAAGCATGAGTTGTGGAGCAATTTTTTTAAGTAAAGATAAGAGCTTTATATGAATATGGGCTTTTTTCTAAAAAATATTATGGAAAATGGCTCGTTTAAAAATAATTGCGAATATAGTATACTGAAGGCATCTTTATTTACTAATTTTTTTTACATTGAAGGCGCATACGCCTTCAGTTATAACGAATTATACTGAAGATGTAAACTCTAAAGTTAAGCTAAGTGACCATAAGATTGAACTTAGAACATAAAGTTTAGGGCGATCGGTTAAAGGATCCGATCAAATCCAAATTATAAACTATTGATAGAAATATTAGTAAAATGACCTCGTAAACTTGAATTTAAGAAAATAAGTAATAAAATAGGAAATTATAAAATTTTCAAATTTGAAGTATAATAATGGTTAATTATCAAAAAGGCAAAAAGTATAATCTAATAACTAATAAATTACTAGAGATATATTATATGTATACTAAAAATTATAGAATGACCTAAATAATAATTAGGAATGTTCACATATAACCCACATGTATTTACGTGTAGATAAAAATATGTGAAATTTCTTAAATTGTTTAAAAACTTATTAAATAATTAAAGACAATTATTAGTTAATTAAGAAAAAATCAGAAAAAAAATCGAAGGAATCAAGAATGAGGTGGATTTGGTCGTGGTAAGTCGGGAAGTGAAGAATAAAAATTACCCAATCAAAATCAAGTAACACAAAAGGCAAAAATTAAAGGATTTGAGCAATGTCTTGTTCAATTAAATGCACATTAATTACCACAAAGCTCTATAAATAGGAAAAAAAATTATAGAACTCTTTTAGAGAGTTAAAAATCAGAAAAAAATAGAGAGTATCGAAAATTTAAGAGAAAAATAAGGTTTAAAAAAAAAAGGAAGGAAATCTGTATAGTAGGAGTTAACTAGCCAAACCTACACGCCACCACCTAAACCCATATGCCACCACTACCTGGGACCGAGCCACCACTACCACCCCATTCCAGACCCACCGCTTGGACAGGCCAATACACTTGGACTAGTATTGGAAGGCCAAAAGTCACCGGACCGAGTAAGTCTCTCATCTACTTCGATTTTGTATAATTTCGTAAAATTATTTATTTTGCCCAGAAAATTATGAAATTTATTATTAGATTTAGGGAAAAAATAGTGATTAAGTGTAATCACATCTAAAAATATAGGATTCTTAAAAAATTAAGTAAAACCGAATATGATTAGGATTAGAAATAAATAGGCTTAGGAGTATAGTTTTGAGCTCAAATATTTTCTATAGAATGCTTAAGTGATATAGCATAGTGATATGAAGCCATTTTTTTAAATTTAATTTTCAAAATTTTTAGGTAAATTTTTATCCCTAAAATGATAGAAAAATTGGGTAATTTTGGGTTAATTAAGTGATTAAGACATTACTTACTGATTTAGATAGTAATTAGATGGTTAAGGATGTTAATCTCTGATGTGGAAACTCAATCCTAGCCTTTGGAGTGTTAAGTGTAATTAATGAAGGAATTATGTGGTAATTGTAGAAATTTAGGAATATGTAGAATTGGAAATTTAATAAATATGAAAAAGTAGGTTTAATTAGATAATATAATAATAAAAATCAGAATATAATAAATTTGAAATAAAATTTAATTTTAGGTAATTGTATAAAAAAATGTAAGATTTTCTCACATTGAAAATAAATCTAGTACCTCAATTAGAATTAGCATGTACCAAATAGTTTAGAATACTGAATTAAGACCCAGTAGGATATTAGAATACTCGAGCTTAATATGATTAATTTCACATTAGAATTCAAGCATATTTAAGATTCCAGAATCAAAACTAGAATATAATATAGGAACCGAACCCCGAAATAGGGTCAAATGAATCATTAGTAAATAATAGGTGTATATGGAAAAATGAGTTAAATTATAATTTAGAATATGAATCATTAAAGTATAAGTACTAAAAAGAGTTATTTGTATTATAGGATACCTAGAGACGAATCGGTTTGCAATTAAGTGATTAGGCGACTGAGAAATTCCAAATAAGTTAGGTTATTACTTATTATATTAGAGTACTATTTTATGGTACTCGGAGACTTAAGATTATATATGGTTATGATTGTAAGTAGTTTACGCATGTGTTTGATGTATTTGAATTCGTGCTGAAATTTGTAATGCAATTGAGTTTGTGTTATGATTTAATTAGTGTGAAATTGTTTGAATACCCTAAATGAAATTTAATCTTATTCGACTCTAATGACCTAAAACATCATGCATTGCAACTCGTTAGGGGATCATTAAGATTCTCCAACCAAATACCGACCCCTTCGAAAGGGATAGCGCATGATTACACAATGGTCTCTTCTTCATCCTTAGTTGAACTAAGTGATAGGAGAGGAGGTTGCAGCAAGGGTGAAGTCAATGGTTTGAAGGTAGTCACGAGAGGAGCAGTGTCTCCATTGCATAAGCCTAGGTTTGGTTGTAAGCTGCTGCATAATATGAAAACTCCTCAATCTGGATTAGAGCAGGCGAAATTTCTCTGATTTCGCAACGGACCGGACTACGTTGTGTGATGACACTTGATTGTTGCATTGCATGAAAATAATTGCTTGATAATCTTGTTTGTGTTTGAGTTTGTATACTTTCATGAGTCTCCAATTCAACTTATTAAGCTATAGTTGCTCATACCCTTATAGATCCTTTTGCAAGCCCTGATTTCTGAATATTTCAAGTATTATGCCGCCTTACAGTTATGTAGAAGTTAGTTCTTTTGAAGCCAAGGGTGTAAGGATCGATTTGTTTAGCAGTGGATGTGTAGCTAGAGCGTCCTTTGTAGTTTAAGGATGAAAGACTGATAGTTGTTATTAGTGAACTGTTATGTTTATGTAGAGTTTCTTGGGAAGTTCTGTGAACTTAACATATAACTATGTATGTTTATTAAAAATTTGTGATAATCACTATATTTGTAGTTAAATACTTAATTGGACTGTTTACTTCAAAACGAGAAGTCGTCGACGCCTTGTGTAGATCATGTCTATGGTAAATACTGTGAGGCCAATTACTATCATAGAATGGTTTACACGGTGGGACTGTTGCGACTCTGTGATTTCGGGGCGTAATAGAAAGTGCATCCACTGCATGCACTTTCAATATAATTAGTTATAACTAAAGAAGCATGTAGTACATGCACCTTTAGTAGGCTAGATATAAATACCCCAATTCACTCGATCACAGCTCATTTTTGCCTATAACAATTTTTGAAATTTCTAAAATACAGAAAAAACTCGAGGAAATCCATAGTTAAAGTACTAGACCATTTCTTTACATAAGTGAACGTCTGAAACAGGTAATAATCTATAACTTATATTTATTTATTTTATTTTATTAATAATCAACTATGCAATTATCATTTTTAGAAAAAAATTTGTTACGTTATTACGTAAATTTCATAATCGTAGATATACCGTAAGTTGTATAAATTATTAATATTTCATAAAAATTTATTGTATGTCGTATAAATTTAGGATTGTTTTGTATTGCGGTAGATAAGTTATACGAATGTGGATATAAATAATGTTGCAATGTAAGTGGAAATTGTTGTGTATGTATGTATGTGTGTATGTGTGTATATATATATTTTGTGTTTTTTTATTGTGTTGAGTCAAATTAGAAAGTTAAAGCTAGGTAATTGTGTTGACGATGCAGCTTACGGAGATAATTAAGTGTATTTCATAAAGTTGTCGCTCAATGTGTATATGAAATTTATAATGTCATCTAAATATTCTGTTCACTGTGGCATTACTAAGGTGAAAATGGCAAATTATGTAAATGTTATTATATATGCGAATGGAAATATAGTGATGGGTAGTTGGGGGTTAGAATATGATAGGGAGCCCATTAAGAAGTTGAAAATTAAGAAGGATTCAAACTTCTCTCATTTCAGTCGGAGAATTTATGGATGCATTGGAGTTGACCCGAATGGTGTTGAACTTGTGTACAGACATCTCTTTTTCCATGATATTAGAGTGCCATTAGAGATGATGTGGATGTTGAGAATTTCATTAAGATGGTAAAGTCTTTTGGGGAACAAAGTATTCAAAAAGTGTACATAAGGCATATTAGGGAATCGAGTACCCAGAATGAGCATGAAATATATGAGCTAGACAATCCAACCCTTTTGGATCCTAATGTACATTCAACAATGACCAGTATGGAGTAAACAGAATGTGGATCAATCAAATAAACCGTACATGAATTTATCTTAGTATGAGCAAGTGAATATCACAGAGAGCAGCTTGACAAAGCATTGTGTCCCATTGTCAAACATGAAGAGTTTTATGATCCGTATGTAGAGAGAATGCATATGGGTATAAATGTCGATGATGGAGAGAATGTGGCAGATGTGGATGGTAATGAGGATGATGGGGATGGTGATGAAAATGATGTTAACCTTGAAGATGACCATGCTGAAGATTTGGGAAAGGCCCAAGTGAGACCATATGTTGGCGGGAGCAGTGTATCGGTCCGGACACTTTGCGGTGATAGCCTGAGTAGGCTATACCATTGAATTGGTGAAGTATTGTCAAATAGGCAGTTTGAAGACTTTCTGCAAATAACCAAACCTATTAACAGGCTTATCAGAGATCATGTCCCATTTTACAATAGCCAGTATGACGACAATGGCTATGCAATATTCAAGAGAGATGTTAATGAAATGTGCTGTAACATCATCAATTCTAATGACTTGGGTATCGGTATACATTTTAATACAAAGAAGGATCTCATAAATGCAGTTAAGTCATTCCACTTAAGGAACTATTATGATTTTCCTGTAGATATTTTGAAACCGAATGTATACGCTGTTTACTATAAAATGAAAGAATAGAATTGTAAGTGGAGGCTACAGGCTTGTTTGAAGAAAGTAGAGGGTCTTTTTAAAATAACAATTCTAGAGGGTTCGCACACTTGTGGGAACCCAATGATGAACTAAGATCATCTTCAACTCAACAGCGACATAATGGCTATATTATTCATCAATAGTGTATGGAGTAACCCTAATATTAAGATACTTGATCTTGCAGCTAATGTGTAAACTATGTATGGGTACACAATATGCAATAGAAGGGTTTTTGAGGCTGAGCGAAAAGCTATTAAGATGGTATATGATAATTGGAAGAAGTCGTATAATGAGTTGTCAAGATTATTAAACGTAATGAAGTTGAGCAACCCGGGGACACAAGCGGATTAGGGCTATAATAGTTCACTAAAGTAAGGTCAATCCTAGTTCAAGTGAGTTTTTTAGACATTTGAGCCATGTGTTGAAACCTTTAAATACTGTCAACCTATTGTATGTATCGATAGCACATTCTTATATGGAAACTACGAGCATAAGTTGTTAATAGCTTGTAACATGGATGGGTACAATTCAATTGTTCCATTAGCATTGCTCTTGTTAACATAGAATTGATAGAAACTTAGGGGTGGTTCCTATAGAAGCTTAAAGTGCATGTAGTCTGCTAGAAGGGGGAAACCTTATGTCTTGTATCCGACAGGGCATTTGGTATTGACTCTGCGTATAAGGAACCATCAGTAGGTTAGCAACCACCGTTTACAGTTTGGAGATATTGTCTACGCTATGTTGCTAGTAACTTCAACATAATCCACAAAAACCAGTTATGCAAGAAACTTGTATGGTTTGCAGGTATTTAGGCATAACGATAGAAATTCGAATGTTTCATGCAAAAATTAGCCCAGGCTAAGGAGGATGCTCCTGTGTGGTTTGATAATGTTGATTTAAACAGGCAGGCTCTCGCATATGATGGATGTTACCGTTTTGGATACATGACATCAAATATTGTCAAGAGTAATAACTTTGTCTTTAAATCAGTGCGTGGATTACCCGTCATTA
The DNA here is from genome assembly GCA_024138005.1 of Lumnitzera racemosa. Classification (NCBI taxonomy): domain Eukaryota; kingdom Viridiplantae; phylum Streptophyta; class Magnoliopsida; order Myrtales; family Combretaceae; genus Lumnitzera; species Lumnitzera racemosa. The sequence goes on along the minus strand of JAMXBC010000004.1, from coordinate 24,007,743 downwards.
CATTAGTGAAGAAGATATTTTACAACTGTATCACCTATTAGGAGGAGAGGCATAAGAATGCTAAGGAGGCAATTGATTCTGGCAAGACCTATACTAATTACGCTGTAAAGATGTATGAAACTTGGAGGAGGTGGGTAAGTGCACATAGAGTCATTTCATTTAGTTTGCAGAATGGTATTTTCGAGGTTTTAACTGGTAGTCGAATGACGACAACGGGATTGAAGGGAGGAGGAAGGATACATATAGTTGACTTTAGGGGCCACACTTACACTTGTCAGAAGTGACAAATATATAAGATCCCTTGCTCCCATGCATGTGTTGCTGCAGTAAGTGTGATGGTAGACAGCAAATCGAAAATAGGTGTAATGACCCATAAATCAGCAATCCAGACATGAACATCTGAGTATTACGACAAAACCCTGTCCTTATTTGATTAGGATTGATAATTAATCTAGGGTATTTAGGAAAGTAAATCAAGCAGGCTAAAAACTTACGAGAAACACGATAACCCTAATTGAGGAATCCCTGTATACGTAGAAATAAAAAATATAATAAAATATCAAGAATATAATCAAGATAAGGAGAATTTGCTCCATATGAGACCCTAAAGTCGAGTTTAGGGCAACCGTACCTAAATTTAGGGCTTTTGGGAAAAGTTATTCGATTGAATCTAAAATTTACGACTAAAATAGAAAAGTTAGTTGATGTAATTTGGTGAAGTTGGATTTTGAAAATAATTACTTGAAATCCCAATTTTTCCCCTAGAAGTATGATTACTTAATATAGTGTAAAAAATGATTGAAAACCCTAAAACCGAGCTCGAAATACGACGAGAACTTAGAAATAAGTTAATCAAGCAATATGAGAAAATAATATAGCATAATATACTATATGAGTATACATGTATTTTTATGAGTATACCTGGTATATAATAAATATACTTGTAAATTAACCCAAAACCATATAATTATACATAATAAGCGTTAAATTCGCAAAAATTAAATAGGGAAAAAGTATTTTAAAATAAAAGATATGCTAGAAACGTAATTACATGTATATAATTACTCATTATGTGTATGATATATATAAGATATATACTCGTATATTAACAAAAATCATTAAATATTAATATAAAATACCAAAAATACGTTAAAACATTATCTAAAAATTATAAAAAAAAATAAAAAACGACCTGAAATCTGATTGGATTAAATGTTGAGCAGCTTAAAAAGAATAAGCAGCTGCATCAAAAGTAAATTTATAAAAAATTGACATTTCGTACTATGCATTTTTGGAGAAAAATATTAAAATAAATTACTTAATAATTAAGAAAAAAATTCAACCAACCTAAACTACTATAAATAGGATCCTAAGAATCAAATTTAACATTTTGATAATCAAGAAAACCTAAGAAAATTCGGGAAAAAATAGAAAAATTTGACAAAAAATAAGAAAAAACAGAGCAAAGATCGAGTCTAGCTAGTTCCCCAACCCTTCGATGACCTGACGTGGAGCCCCGCCGTCACCTAGCAGAGCCACTACCTACTAGGCCGGCTGACAACCTCTCTTCAGCCAACGGTGGCCGGAGCTCCGATGAACTCAGGTTCCAAGCTTCTACCCTATTTTTCTTTATTTTTGAAAAATTATTAAATTAATTAGGAAAAATATGAAAAAATAAATTTCTAGGTTATTTTAGATGTAATTTCATTTCATGAATTTATTTTAACAAAATTAGGATTATTTAATGTACTAACGAATGTACTATTCATCCGAAATTTGAAATTTAAAATAAATACACTGAATGATGTAGTTTCTAGCTCAAATTTTTTTTTGTAAGACACTTATGATATATACATAATTTCTATGTAGCTTAATTTTTTTATTTGAATATTTTTAATATTTATTGTATTTTTCGGCCTAAAAATATATTGAAAATAGGTTGAAATTGTGAAATAAATAGGAAATTATTAAATTAAATGATGAAATGGACATGTAATAATTTTTAGTAAATAATAATAGTAATTTTGGGATAGGTTGAAATCAATTTGGTGCAAAAAGGATATTAATTAGGTAATTTAGGATAATTCAAGGATAAAATCGTAAATACGAATATATAAGCAATAGATAAAAAACTTGAAACCAAGTACTAGCTGAATTTCACATGTTTTTAGGAGTTTATAAAAATTTTCGAGGAATTATTTAGTAACCCGAGCTATTTATTATGAATTTACGTAGTAAAATAGCTTAAATAGTGAACTAATACCCAATTCTAGTAATAATAGGTTAAAATATGATAAATAGGTGAATAAAAACTATCTATTTGTGTATTGTTCAGATTGAATAAAAATTATATTTTTAATATATTTAATGATATTTTAATAACCGGGATACATTATAGAGGTATTAGGATAGATAATACTTATATTATAGGTTATATTGACAAATTAGGTAAAATATGGTTTAATAACATAAATTACATATAGTATAATGATATTTGATTAGATACGTATAATTGTGTTAAAAACTCGAATTACAGGTTAAAAGTCATCTCTAGAAATTAAGATTTATAATACGTGTCGTCAAGTTTGTAAGAGCCCAACGATACTATTTTTACTAAAATCGGATAAACCTAAGTAATATAACCTATATCTTTACAATATTATTGATTTACGTACTATTATAACTCCACCGTAATTGAAACATGATTTAAACGACTAAAAGTACGTTTTGATACAATCAAAATGATATATTATACGTAATAGTATAATTACGTATATTATTAATGCTTAATAACTTAACTCAATCAATATAATGAAACTATATATTATTATATAATAAAAGTAATAATATACTTTATATATATATAACTGCTGTAGATAAGACCCTAATGATTCCATAATCATTGCAAAAATTAAATTTAGGTTTTATATATATAGGACCTCCCAATGATTAGACTGTTGACAGCACGAGTTTTTTGAAGTGAGCGCCATGACAAGTAAGTGGAATCAATGTTTTATCGTATTTTGGGATATTATGTCAGAATATCTGGGAACTTTGGTATGTACTGGCTTGTGAATGTAGTCAGCTATTTATGCGTATATAATGCTGTAGTTGGGTTTCGATTTGTTGTGATGGAAGTTAAGCTCCACGATATGATTATTCTGTGAATATTATTATTGAATTGTTTGAGCTTGGTTGATTACCCTAAAAAGATGAACTAACTCAAACTTAGCTTAATATCTAATTTGATATGCATCGCAACCCATTAGGGGTAACGGCTAGGATTCTTGGGCTAAACACGGATTCCCTTCAATGAGGATAGTTGAAATGGTCATTTCTCCACCTTTAGCCGAACTAAGTGACAAGAGAAGAGGTCGCGGCAAGGTTAGGGGTTGTGGTTCGAAGGTGGTCATAGGAGGAGGGTGTTCTCCATTGCACAAGCTCTGGTTTAGTTTCGATCTGTAAGTATGTGACGTCAATCTTCTTAACTCAGATTAAAGCGGGTGAAATTTCTCTGATCTCATGACGGACCGGATAACGTTATACGATGGCATTTGCTTGTACATATATTGTATCTAACTAACTTGATTGAAAACCACAATTGTGATGTGCTGAATGCATACTTCTGTCTCCACCCCTACTTATTGAGCAAATTATCGCTTATTCCCCTATAGTTTGTTTTGCAGGTTCCAAATAGCTTATAAGTGCCTACCTAATACTAGAAACCTAATAAATTGGGATAGGGAGCGAGGATACGACAAGAAATAACCGGTTATCGCCCTTAGTATTAACTTTTTATTTTTTAAGGAAAACTACACAAGACTCCTCAAGGAGCTTAGTAGTTTTCAATATTTTGGCCTGTATATGAAATGACAGGTACCTGTAGGATTTACTACTATTTTTTTTATAAGGTTAAATGATAAGTTTATTATTATAAATTAATTCACAAGATTACTCTATAAGTTTATATCAAATAGGTATTGAATTGGATGCTTCAAAGGGGTAGAGTCGAGTACGCCTTATGTGAACTAGGTCTAAAATAGTAGCTGTGAAGACAGTTTCTATCTTAAGATGGTTCACATGGTAGGACTGTTACGACTTCACCTTTTCGGGGCGTGATAATGGGGTTATGGTATAAGTAGGAAAATCAGATAGATTGTTACCGAGCTCATTTCTACCTGATTGGTGATGAGCTAAACTGGACACAAATTAGTTTTCCTTATCTTCACTCAAATATTGATTTACTACGAAAAAAAAGGTAAACCTAAGCATAAGAGATATCACATACAGATGGACATTCGTAAGTGGTTCAACAAAACTAGATGCAGCGCATGTGGATGAGACGGACATAATCGGGGAGGTATCCAGATATTAATAGGGCTAGTACATATTCCCTTTTTATCTAAGCATTACATTGTAATATATGCATAAGTATAATGATTGATAATTTTTTATTTTTTATTTTTCTACTAAACATGTTTATATGTGGTTACAGGATAGATGGAGTCAAGACTGATTGATCTACGTGTACTTACAAAGGGGCGTTCACTTCTTTCCCATACCGTGAAGACCTTTACATGGCATAGGCATCAATAGATATATTTAGTCTATTGTTTTTGTTTTCTTGTTTATTTTTCCATTGTATTGATGTTGTCACCGATTGATTATAAATTTTGTGTATCTATTGATTATTCGAAATACAATTCACTTTTCATCATATATTGTAATTCAATCCATTGTTTATTTATCATAATTTTACAATTTGCAATTATTTTTCCTTCAGTTCAAATTGTGATATTGAAGGCCCATCAAGTATATACGTCTTCAGTGTAAATATTTATACTGAAGATGCATACACTTGATGTACCTTCAGTTATGTGCCTTTAGTTTAATTTCTATTACAATAGTCTACTGAAGGTAAGTGGGGAAGGCCTCACATAAAATCACAATTGGTAGAACACCTCAACAAATATGGCAAGTAGGGAAGAAATGAGCGTATGGGATGATCATCCAATGACCATACGAGTTGAATAGAAGGAAAAGTAATTATAAATTGTAAAATTGGGATAAATAAATAATACATTAACAGTAAAATATGATGAAAAGTGAAAAATATTTCGAATAATCAGTATATACACAAAATTAGTAATCAGTCAATGACAACATCAGTACAATGGAAAAATAAATAAGAAAACAAAAACAAAAACAATAGACTAAACATATCTACAAACGCCTACGCCATGTAAAGGTTCTGATGGTACGGGAAAGAAGTAAACACCCTCGTTTATCATGTATTTGAGTAGGTTCAGTTGATAGATCATCAAGCTCAAGTTTCCTTGGAGGAACTGGGTCGGCTGGATGGCTCAAATGCAGCTGAGTGACGCCTTTACCTATGGATGACTGTGTGGGGGTAGAATGTTGTTTTTGAGGAGCTAGTAGAGTAGCGAGGTCAAGATGTTGCTGGAACTCGGGAGTCATGTATGCGCTAGATCCAAGCCTGGAGCTGGATTCGGCTCTCGAAGTGAAGGTAACACTTGACCTAGGGTGCCTGCTATATCCCTCATTGATATGCCCTAGGTCTACGGAATGATAGGCATGTGATGAGATATCGTTACTGAGATCTGTCCGATGACATATCGTTCGAGCCCTACTTCCTCAAACTCTAGCTCTACCCCTAGGTGGTGCATGAAGAGTTAGCATCTCCTCGTCAACAAGTGGTCCTTGATCCCTACCGTAGTTCATATAGGGTGGCTCATGTACGCCCCATTGCTGTGGATAGAGGATAAGGACACTGTGTTGCTCAATGAAGTTAAGTGCCCTATCTGCAATACCCAGCACTGTAGGATAGTCAGGTGCTAGTCTGATGCTCTTGAGTGAGTCCACCTGAAATAAGTTAAGAAAACATATGTTAGTATATATGAAGCAAGTATAAACAAGTGAAAAATAAAATAATGGACTATTTTAGAGGTACGTACCAATTGACCAATGACAGCTTCGTAATGTGTAATATAACGCCGGGTTATTTGTTTATACTATAGCCAGTAGCTCTTATTGACCCCTCGAGGACCTTGGATATATACTAAGAATCCATATCTTTGTCCTCAAACTTAGGTGTAGGATGAGTTTACGTTGATCTAGTCAACATCTATCCTACCTCGGAGGTCCAGCTGGTGGAGCTATTTTGAGATATTGACCTCTTGTAGAACATACTGATATCCTTCAAATTGCTAAACAATACGGTCCAGAAAACACCACTCAATGATGTGAAAACATATGAGTAGTACCCGAATAGTCCAAATGTGTTGCCCAGCAATATAATATTAAGGCAGTAATTGCAGCAATTCCTCTATATAAGGCTCTCAAACAACCTAAAGGGTGGAAGACAAAGGAAAAAAAAAAAAAACCAACTAGTCAAATAACGATGGTTATCAGTTGTGGTCAAGATAAATACAGCAAAGAGGATAACTTATCATATCATACCTACTGCATCGTCTGCATGTCAAAAGTTGTGCAATACATATCTACAACATGCATCAGATGCTGCATTGTATCCCATATTACCCTCCATCTGGCTGCTAGTAGCTTATCCCCGTCGATAATAAACCCATATCGACTAAGGGGGGCTACATGTGGGAATTTATCCCAAGCTCAAACCTGTAGTAGAATCGCGGCCCCTGCTAGCTCATGCGCACCGGATGAGGAGCCATATAGTTGTCGGTACAACCATGCCAAGTACGCATTACCCCAACTAAACTACTTAGCTATTGAGAAGTCGTCCAATAATGGTAGGAACATTAAGTGGATAAGGCTAGAGGATTTATCTGCAAATATAAATCCTCCTATGAACTTGAATATGTACGCACTCGCATATTGTCGGACCATCTCGTTGTCTGCCCTACGGGGAAGTATCCAGAAGTGCTCCTATAATCACGTCAAAGATTAGCGAGCACCCCTCATCCGAACAGGCCTTACACCCAACAACCTCTCTCTTACATCAACCTAGCTCTCCTCATCATTCGTCCTTGTTCGTTCCACCAATGCGAACCCCTCAATTGGAAGTCCAAGTTAGACCTCAACATCCGGTAGTGTGATGGTTGCCTCTTTAGTGGGTAGGTGGAATGTGTGTGTTATGGGCCTCCATCTCTTGACAAGTGCCATTGTCAGATGCTAATCCAACATAATAAATGGAAGATGTGCAACTCCCCAAAACCTAACCTCTCATATATACGACTCTATCCTAGAATGAATAGGGATATCTTGCTCATCCTTGTGTATTGACATCTCATTACGTCGCACTTATAGTGCATATGTTGCCTTCCAAACAAACATTTAGTTAAGTTAGTAAGTAGCACATCGTTAATAAGGGAATTGGTTGTAAATGATAATGACATTACTCACCTTACCCCCCAGACAGCCTATAAACAGTGACTGACCTGCCTCGCAAGTATACGTAGATTAATTGATCCCAACTCTATTTATCCTGCAATCATATACAAATAAGTTTAGTACACTAACTACCCATCACTATGTTTTCGTTCGCATAGACATTTATTTTCACGTAATCTACCATTTGTACACTGGTAATGTCATGATGAACCAAATGTTTAGATGAAATAAAAAACTTCATCTATATACTGAGTGATAACTTTACAAAATGCATTTAGTCATCTTGTTAAGCTGTATCACCAACACAAATACCTAACATTGACTTTTTAATTCGACCCAACATAAAAAAAATGTCAAATATATATATCGCAATACAAAAAAAATTCCTAATTTTATATAACATAAAATATATTTTTATCAATTATTAATAATTTACATAATTTACAGTACATCTATAATTACGAAATCTATATTCATATAACTTATGTACCGTAACACAAAAAATTCCTAAATTTAGATAAAATAAAAAATATTTTTATCAATTATTAATAATTTACACAATTTACAGTACATTTATAATTACGAAATCTATATTTGTATAATTTATGTACCGTAACACAAAAAATTCCTAAATTTAGACAATATAAAATATATTTTCATCAAATATTAATAATTTACACAATTTATAATACATCTATAATTATGAAATCTATATTCGTAACTTATGTACCGTAATACAAAAAATTTCTAAATTTAGATAATATAAAATATATTTTCATCAAATATTAATAATTTACATAATTTACAATACATCTATAATTATGAAATTTACGTCATTAACTAATAACCTTTTTTCTACAACAAAATATTGAATAATGTCGATTATTACTAAGATAACAAAAAATATTAAACAAATAAAATTCACATAAGTTATAGATTGTTACCTATGAATGATGTATACTAGCGTTAGGAAATGGTTTAGTACTTCAACTATAGCTTCTTTTGATTTTTCTCTATATTTTGAAAATTTTAGAAACTGTTATAGATAAGAATGAGTTCTAGCCATGCAAATTGAGCTTTATATAGGTAGTATACTGAAGGCACATCTACTGCATGCGTCTTCAGTTATAATGAATTACACTGAAGGTATATTCACTGCACGCGCTTTTAGTGCAAGAATCATAATATACTGAAGGTCCATTCAGTTGATGTACTTTCAATATATTATATTTGTATTTTTTTTTAAATGAACCCTTTTTCGTAATATTTTTCGAAAAAAAGATTGTATTCATATAAAACTCTAAAGATAAAGGGAACCCATGCTAGCTTACATGATTACTAATAGATATTGGTGTAATGAAGATGAATTGAGGTTTGACTTTAGTGTCTTGAGTGAGCATCCCACACAATAAAGATCATATGTACATTGCAAACTGAATCTGCTTTCTCCAAACGTAGATCTCCTAAATGTAAATATGTAAGTCACCCTTGTTGACCCCTTATAAATGAGATCACAATGGAAGATCCATAAAAGAATTGCAAAATGCAAATAAGCTTGATGGTTTGTTTTGATTATGGCAATGCTTCGAGAAACTAAATTCATTTTGTGCAACACGTCTTTAGCTTGTAATTCCAGACTTTGGCTTCTCCTATATTTTGTACTTCTAATGGACAATGTATATAATTTTCGGTTTTGCATATCTTTTTTATCAAGAGTACAAATATACAAACATTAAAATGGTTTATAATCGAGATAAAAATATATTAATATATATATAAATCATTTAAATCCAATAATTAGTCCTTTTTTCAACAAATTATAGTATCGATCCAATTTGTGTGTAATTTATTATTTTCATGTTAATAAATCAATGAAAGCACTATAAATTATATAAAAAGTAAAGGATTTAAAATAGAATAAGTGTGTAAACATTTATTTTTTTAAGTTGAGTGACCAACCAACTTATGTGAATCGTGCCTTCGCAAAAATGATTGTAAAATAAGCCACCTACAATAATTATCATATTCTTGGAACATGTGTAAATGTCTATGAACGTCACAATTTTATGAAATATGGTAAGCAAATGAACTTTTTCCTAACAACTAACAAGGAGATTTTAGCCTTTTGATTGTGATGGTCCTTGTTCTACCTATGAGTGATCATAAATGAGTATTTAATATGTGCATAACTAGAGGGAATATATTCTCACAGTAGGTGTTTCAAGAAAATCCTACCTCCTTGACATAGGATCCATAGATATGATTAATTATCCGATTTGTGGAATCTAAAAGTTACTAGAATCTTATATCATTATATAGATCTCATAGTAAATAATCCAGTCTGAAATTTTCAAAACTTAGTCCCCATTTATTTTAGAGAAAACCACTAATGGTAGAAAATGTTTTCTTGAAAATATTTTCTTTTTCTTTTTTTTTTTCCCTTAAACATAAACATCTAATAATGAATAAAGAGTTACACAACAAGTGGTCTAAAACCAAAGTCTACAAATAATAAACAAACCATGGGATGGGGCTCTAATAACCTAAAAGCTAACTTAATGTGCATACATATTGCGTCTCTATTAGTAAAAGAAACATATCAAGATAATGACTTCAAAAATAAAATATCACGAACAACACTAGTGAATCTCTAAGATGCTACTAAAGTAGAGGAGGTAGCCTTAATAATTTGAGCCAAATCAAATTCGTCTTTAGTGTTTGTATTTCCTCTAGCATGTGTGATTTTCAAGCCCTCCCGAATAGCATACGCTTCATTCACTTCAACATCAGAAGAATTGATTATCGAAGCTGTAGTACGGAGTAAACATTTGGTTGAATCTCCAAAAACAATTCCTAAACCACCACTACTGTTATTAGTATTTATAATAACGTCGCAGTTAATTTTCACTATTGTATTGATGAGGCAGATTCCATTTGGCCAATTCTCTATTAGAATATTATAGTAATCTTGGTACAATTCCATTACTGCACTAATACTTGAAGAACAAGACACAACAGCAACACCTTGTGCACTGGAGGAAGCAATAAAACCATGTGAAGTCCTTGTAATGAGATTAAGAGGTCTTATTTCCTTCTTGATGGAGTGATAGTGCTTAGATTAATAGTAGTAGTAGTAGTAATATCACTAATGCTGGAGTTAGTAGTATTGGTGTCTTCCATTACTATACTTATTCTTTCCTCCTCCTAAATAAAAGAAATTACTTTGCTGTAATACAATAGTTGCTCATCCATATCCATGAGATCCATTTTAATATGGTTGAACGAGAAGAACATATAATATCCTTTACAAAACCTAGCTAGACGATAGTTCTTCACTATACCCTTTAAATGCCTCATTAGCTAAAGTGGCGACTTACTTAAAATCAATTGCACGGTAGACTATTGCTATGAATGAATTATATATCATTTTTTAAATCAACTAATTCATTACTGATATTTAGGATCCTCATAAGATGCATATATAGAGCATACTTTGAATATCGAAAGATAGACCAAGTATTCGAATAATTTCTTTCTAATGGGATTTTGGGAGGGAGGTGGAAAGTTTACGAAGCCATGCTGATAATGCACACAATAGTTTATTTTCTTTGAAGGCTAAAATATGCCTTAAGATTACATCTTCCCTCCCTTTTATAGGGAGAATGGGTTCACAGACGAGTACATACTAAACATGTGATGAATACAAAAAGCTGTTAAGATTATTAATAATTGGCAAACAAAGTTTGCTTAAAACGCATATAAAAAACTAAAGCTATTATATGGAATATATTCCTAACATATGGTAGTATAACATTCTAGAACTCAAAGCGCTACAACTTACTACGTGTTCTTAACATTTACTAACATGTCAGGTATACACTCACACTAATACCTCCTAAATACATGTATTAATCTCTAAATAGTCTCAATTTAATCTCCTCATAAATTAGAATAACTACTATTCAAGTAAATTTCATAAAGTTTTAAATAAGAATTTATTATTTACAAACAGACTTCATCTATCCTAACTCAAAGTCATTCTCTCCATAGAATTCTAGCTGCCATTCCCTAACTTAGCAATCTCAACAATCAAATCCAAAACCATCAATCCTTATAACTTCTACTCAAGTACTTGTACTTGAGAAGTTAACACAAGGTGAGTTGAAACCCAGTAAAGAATACAACAAACACATACGTATGATACACACCACCAAGAAGTCACATACGTAACTATGATAACCAAGGTAACAAACACCATTTATTATTTTTATTAATAGTTGGCAACCAACACAATCTTGGTGTCCCAAGAATTGGAATAACTCATGATCCCTAGACAAGCAATATATATATATAAAATACATAATAGAATTAGTATGAGTTTCACCTATCACTTAAGTAACCTTTCCTAGATCTAGTTAAGTCATCTCAGCACAGGACTCTCATTAGGCAAGTTACATATGATCACTAGGTGCCTCACCAACTAACCTTACTAAGGGGAAGTTGAAGCAAAACCAGCACAAGCAACATACAATTAATAAGATTGAGTTTAAATCAATTTCAATTAAACAACTATTTTAAATAAGCACAATAAGCAAATACGTATGTCGTACCTGAATCGACAAAACAACCAATACCATCACTTGTGACCAAGCTAGGAGTATGTCCAAGGTTAACACTATATATACAATAATAAAGATAACATTTAGAATCTACTTTCTAAAAGGTTCTTTCATGTCCTTATTTAGATTCCAAAATCCTACTTGAATCTTAGGTTTGATGGCTATTTTATGTTTCTAAGACAATTTTAGAATCCTAAGATGATCTATAGTGGTTTAAGTTATTAGTTAAATGGCTAAAAAGCAAAAGAAGAATGAAAAGAAGGTGAAACAAGTATACAAGCAAGAATCACGACCATGGACTTTGGCCATGGTTCTTATTCTTATATAGAAGAATGACCATGGGCAAGGATTACGACCATGAACCTTGCTTGTGATCCTTTCATCCTTAATTTATCTTCTCTTCTTCATGCACAACTCAACTTAACTCAGAGGAACAACACCGCTATGACCACGACCGTGGTCTTCGGTTGTGTTCCCCTCAAACTTTGACTTTCTCCTTCAATCACTACTCTAAATCATCCATCCTACACCTTTTATAACCTCAACACATCACCCAACTTTCGCACATTCAATAGCAGCCCCTCAAACATCAAGATCAACCAAATCACCAAATCAAACATACATAAAATCAACCCTAATATATTCTATTAACATGAAACTTTAGATTGAAGGGATACTTATGCTTTTCCTCATTGTAATGACACCAAGGAATCAATTCCACACCTTCACTACGTTGCAATTTGTGGATTCTATCAAATTTATCACTCTTTTTCATGGAAAAACGTTTATTACAAGATCTACTAGGGTCAACATACCTTATAATTGTGTTTTCATAACAATTTGAACCTTTTTCGTGTCATTTCCAATGCTTGGGTTTAAGGATCCGAATTTTGTACTCTAATATTCAAGATAGTGAATGAACTCCTATGAATTTAGGGTTTAAATAGGGTTAAGGTTATTCGGGTTAAGGATGGGTTTCAAACTTTTATTTGACTTAAATGCCCCTATAAGCATTAGTCAATTACATGCAATACCAAAGCACTTCTAAACCTTATTATCTTTATTTTATTTCATTTTCCCCTTTTATTTTATCTTTTAAATTTCTGAGTTTTACAAGCAGCACATAGTAGTAGCTTTATTCTAAGGTTGTAATATTCCTATCACACAATAGCATATAATACGAACTTTATTCCAAAGCTACAACATTCCATATTAAGGCCATAAGATTCTTCATTAAAGTTGAGAGATTCCGTTGTTTATATTTCTTTGTGCAAAGATTGCTAATCTATAAACTATTTGCATATTGGCTTGTGTGAAAGTGATAGATTACTCTCTATAGAGTAATTAGAGTCATCATCATTAGAATTTTAGTTATACCTAGTGAGATATTCTACTTCTATGATATTAATATCTTGTTCATGTTGTGCTAATGCCTATGTTATATTCTACTATAAGTCCATGGTACCTCTAGTTCAAAGGATCCTGGTTAAATCTCTTTTGGAATTATGAGATCGATAATGAATAGCTTTCTTTGGATTTCTTTGTACCTTGTATCATCTTATCTTATGTCACGGACATATCTCTTAAGAAAAATGCAAGAAAGGATTGGATAGTGTTGGAACTGTTCAATCTCAACCCATTTATGTCGTAACTGTATCAGGACGTTTATATCAACAGTGACACTAAGATTTTTTTGAGATACATTATCAATCCATTCTAATATGATCTGTTCTCAAATAAGTAGGGTTTTAAGCCATCCTAGTAATTTTATTAAATGAGTTAGATGGTTTGATCCTAGAGTTCACTTAATCTTTTGTAAAAAGTGGAGTGCTTCTAATGCGATAATTTGAATAGCAATGGTATAATGATATATTAAGTACTAGTGGAACCACTTAAGCTGTTATGAAAATTGTGCTATGGATACTTTGGATGTAATCCAAATAGCCTCAACTTCAATCACCCATATAATCGAAACACCAATAACTAAGAATCCCATATTTTCCTTTTTGATTTTTTGCCAAATTTATTCTTTGTTATAATCCTTGTGAGCTTGGGAGGTCTTATTTCCTATTATCTTCTTAGCCTATATCGAGGTGGTGCATTTAAAGATGGAGATTGTTCGAGATAATTATACATAGCAATTAAGGAGATATTGGCTATGTCTTAGATCTACTAAGGCCTTGAGAAGAGGTTAACAATAACCCCTTTAATATGTTTGACTTCATACTAGTATTTAGAAAACCATTCCTGCCATCTTAATAGTTGAGGACTGGATATAATTTTCTATTTGAATGGTAACATCCCAGGGAAAGAGTTTATATCCTATAGAGGGCCAAATTTAATAGTGGACTTCAAGTTAATTAATTAAATGGATTTGACTCATTGGGCTAAGGTAATAGGTCTCGAGGAGCTAAGCTCATAACTTACTAAGATGATTAAGGGAGATTTGACATGGTGTGCTTAGAGTAGGGTTCTTGGTTTGGCTTACACTAAAATAATAGATAAAGCATTTATTTGGGCTTAAACTCATGAAAATAGCCCACTTAAGATCCATTAATAAAGGGTTTCAATCTTAATTATTGATCACCATTATGATATGATAGATGTGATCAGTTATCATTTCCTATAAATATCCCATTCACATCCTTATTTAGAGAAGAGAAAAACCTCTATTAACACCATTACTCTATTGGAACCTTATCTTAAAAATCAAATACTTAAACACCTTTAGAACTTTACCTTGTTCTTCGTTAATCTTAGAGTTTGATATCATTGCGCTCCTCTACTTGTTACCATACCTGTTAAAACCTCACCAAGATTGCCTACTCTTCCTCTTTAAGTTTCATTCCTAATCATAACGTGTAAGTCGTGCAAGTTGTGCAAGTCACTTAAGTCATTTCCTTAGTAACCTGTAACACAACTTTTTACGTGGCACATACGTGATCTTTGCATTCGTACCTAGCACCCCCACATATCCATTTCAATTTTGAAGTGTGTTCCCATAAGATGATACTTAAACTTCTAAATGGCATATTTAACTGCAAGGATTTCCTTAAAGGTTGAATGATAGTGAATTTCTAAATCCTTGAATCTACCACTCTTATATCTAGAGATTTGTCTCTCTTTTCATACTTACTCAAAGAGTATAGCTCCCTAATACTTGTCACTTGCATCTTTTTGTAAGATTAGATCTCCTGCTAAAGGTATCTTTAGAGGCGGAATTTCTAAGAGGTTCTCCTTAAGTAATTTTACTACTTTAGTTTATCGATCTCCTTTCTTCAACATCTTTGATAGAGTAGTGGTGTATCGAGAAATTTTTGGTATAAAATCTTTGAGATGGTTAACTATTCCTAAAAATTATTGTTTTTGCTTGGTAGTAAAATTTTTGTCTAAGAACTTCATTAGCTCTTAGGTAATGGATGGTTTAGGTCAATAACAACCATCCTTGACATGGCAAGGAATTCCATCTAAACGTTAGCAATTTTTGTTTTTTCTTAGGTAACATTATCACATGAGAAGTTACTAATTTATAGAATTTTTGTTGTAACTCTGTATGGGATTCTTTATTTGGGTTGTATAAGAGGATATCATCTATGTAAACGGTTTATGATGGATTGAAATATCTTTATCATTTTCCTTTTAGAATAGTAAAGGTGTAGTTTTAAACCCAAATGATAGAACTTTCCATTGGTAGTTGTGGTTTGGTTTGTGAAAACTTGTTTTAGGTCTATTTTTAAGATGAATTCCCAATTGCCAAAAACCAACCTTTAGATCAAATTTAGAGAATATCTTTGTTCAAGCTATGTTTTGGAATAGAGTGTTTTTATTAGGTACAATGACCTTATTATTTTGGAGAAAATAGTTAAGAAGCTGGTAATTGATGACAAGCTTTAATTTTACTTAAGCTTGCTTTGATCTTTTATTGATGTAAAAGGCTTTGCAAGCCCATTGTGAATTTGAAGACTTAATTAATCAATGTTGCAAAAGTTCTTAGCATTCTTGCTTTGCAAATATATAAGTTTTTCAACTATATAAGCTTTGCACATCATGCATGATTGAAAATTTTGGACTTATTTTATTTCTTAAATTTTAAAATTATATATCAATTATAAGAATAAAAAATTAATTTTTGAAAAACTAATTATTGAACAAATATTAAAATACATCAAAAACTAGAATACAAATACCAAAATGCAATTAAAATTAAAATATAAAAATCGAAATGCAAATAGAATATACCAACCATAAGCTTTGCAATTAATAGAGATACTTAGATGAACCAATAAAAAAAATTAAATATTAAATCATAAAATATAAAAATGTACACATTAAATTATGGAAGGACAAGACGAGAGCCTGGCTCACGAATATGAACATTTTAAAATTCTTCTAGTAAAAAAATATGTCCAAGTTTGGAGCTATTATCTCAAATTTCTAGTGGGTTTCAAAGCGGAAGCTAAAACCTCCCCGCCACTGCAAAACCACCCCACAACACCTCTCTCTCTCTCTCTCTCTCTCTCTGTGAGCTTCCTTTGCTAGTGAAGACGGTTGGCTTGCAAGTAATACTGTTTGGTTATGGAGGCAAGTGCATTCCTACTTACTTGCACCCCCACAATTCCTCTCTCATCGCATGCTTCAACTTCCAACATATTACGAACATCTCATTTTATTCCTAAACACCCTTCCTATTCAGGTTCTTTTTCTTCTTCTTTTCCAATTTCTTCAAATTGGGTGTTTCTTCAAATAAAATACCATGAAATAGTAACTTTATTTTTCTGTTATTGTCAGTTTTAAGGAAGAGCATGGCTAAAGAAGAAGAGCCTCTTTTGGAAGGCATGCCCAAGGAGTATTACGACGACGTATGTCTTTATTTTACATATGATTAGCGGCGATTTCTATTTCGTCCTTGTTAGTTAATTTAGTTTGATTAGTATTTGATTATTGCATAATGGATTTGAACATATGGAATGCAAAATGTCGCCCTTTTTTTTTTTATTTTTGTTTAGTGTTTTCTTTGTTTTTGAATATTCTGGAGTACCCAAGCACTACTTAACAAGTTAAAAAGAAAGAAACAATTCATCCGTCCTTGCCTGATTTTATACTTGGCGGAACAGCAGGTATACAGAGTCTTACAGAGTGCTCGAGTCACCCTTTAACATTTTCCTCGAATATTGGTGGTCTTTTATTGAGTTGTTCTTCAGACAAAAGGGATAAAGTAAAGTTAAAAAGATTTCCTAGGGAACAGTAGAACGCGATGGGGCTTCTGAAGGAAATTCTGCAGTTTTATGTTGATGCCTAGAGAGATAAACGCTAGCCCATGTTTGATATGCACGATTAGACCAGATGATATGAAACCATTCTGACCTCCAACACGGTCTTTGTTTCAATCTTTACTATAAGGTTCTTATTTTGTGAAGGTGGTGTTGAAGGAAGGAATGGTTAGGAATTGAAACAGATTTGTGGTTGTTGAAATGACTAACCGGCAAATGGTTAATGTTGGAGTCTATTTTTAACTGGAAGTAGCCATGATACATACAAGCTGTCTTATTGGCAACACTAAGGAAGAAGGGAGAAAGAGGTTTAATTAGATTATCCATTTCACCATTGTCATTGTTGTATGACTTCTCAAATCATCATTAATATGGGTGTGTAGGGCATATCACAGTCAAGCATAAAAGATTTTTCCCCTTACTTTTTGACTGAACAAGTATCAAAGAAATATATAGAGAGCTTTTGTTGTGCACATCCAGAGTTAGTAAGAATACAGAGCTGGTGTGCTACCTCCTTGCCAAACGGTGTTGAACAAATAGCACTTGGTGATTACAGAATATCATTTCAACATCTAATGTCAATGCTCTATCACCTTAGAGAAGTTTATGGCTAGCTGGAGGACTAAGTTTTCCTGAGAGAGGGAAGAGGGCTGTGACTTTTAGAGTTAATTGACAATGGAAAGTGGGGGAGAATGAGGAAGGAAGAAAAATGAGGCAAAATAGCACCTGTAGTGCCACCTCTGGTATATAGTTGGTTTACCATTGAAGGTTCTACCAAGAGCTTACATAAATATTATTCTCCTGTTCATTTATTAAAGTTAAGTGATGCAACTTAGGGTTCAATAACAGCAATTAGACTGGAACAGATCAGATTGGGTCACTACTTATAGCATAGGTAGTGCCTTGCGAAGCAAAATCACCAGCAGGTACTTCACAAGCCAAACTTGCAGTAGAAATATGAGTTCTTTCCTTATTGCCTTCTTTCTAACTCAGTAACTAACAATTTTTCTAACCATTATTCCACCTCAGCTACTATTTATAGGACTACCATACTACAATTAATAGTCTACCTGTACTGCTTACCCTACAGCCAGCACACAGTACTACACACACACACTAAATGGAGACTTCATGGACGCTACAACACTACACCACGCACACCACACTGCACGCTCAATACAGCACAGAGGCACAGCACAACACACTCAACGTAGCACATACTACAACACACACCACAACACAGCACACACTTCCTTAATGCTTGTTATATACACGAAATAAAGGCTTATAGGGCTTAGGGGTTGTATCAATACTCCCCTCTAAGAAATGTCCTTGTCCCCAAGGACAAAATCTGGAAATTGTGCCTTGAAATTCAAAAGATCCGTCAAAGTGGCATCATGCGCTGAATGCCCTTCCCAATGGACTAAAACTTGAGGAATTTGCAATTCATCCTAAACCTCTAGGCACTTGCCCAAGACTTGATGTGGATAAGAAAATTCTTCCAAGTTCTCTTCTATTAGATCATTTGGAAGATTAGAACTGACAGGAAAAGTTCCATGTGAGTTTTTAAACAAAGGCAAATGGAAGACTGGATGAATTCTACACCCCTGAGGAAGTTGTAGCCTGTACACAACTGATCCAACTCAAGATTCAAGGCGAAAATGTCCAAAAAACCCTTGGAGCTAGCTTTGAAGTCGCCTTAATACCCTACTTAGCATTTAGGGCAAGATGAAGCCTCAAGAAAACCTAACCACTAACAAAATATTGGACATCATGACGATGTCAATTGGCCAAATTGTAGTTACGTAGCTGAGCTTTCTCAAGATTACTCCTTACTGCCTCAAAAATTCATCCTTAGAAACCAAAATAGCCAATATAGTAGGATTTTGGACTTCCCCTAATAAGTATATGGGAGTAATAGGTGCAGACGTGTAAACAATCTCAAATGGTGTCATACCTGTTGATGAGTGATAGATAGTTTTATAGGAAAACTCAGCTCAAGAAATCCAAGTAGCCCAAACATTAGGTTGCTTGGATGCAAAACAATGTAATTAACACTCGATACTTCGATTTAAAACTTCAGTTTGACTATCCATTTTCAGATGATAAGTTGTACTAAAGTTCAAGCGAGTCCCTTGCAAATTAAATTACTCATTCCAAAAAGAATTCACAAACAAAGGATCTCTACCCAAGACTATAGTGCAAGGAAATCCATGAAGATGCACAATTTCATGTATAAACACATCAGCTACCGTTTTAGCATTTTATGGATGTTTCAAGAGCAGGAAATGAGCATATTTGGAAAATCAATCAGCCATAACCAAAATAATATCAAATCCTTTGGACTTGGGTAGTTTCGTAATAAAGTCAAAAGAGATATCCTCCCATACAACTTGAGGAATGGGTAGCAGATTGAGCAAACCGCAGGGGACAAATTTTGAGCCTTGTTGCGCTGACAAACAGCACAAGAAGCAATAAAGGCAGCCACATCATATTTCACTCCAACCCAAAATAAGTGGCCAACCAACCTTCTATATGTGCAGACATAACCTGCATGCCCTCCAACAGCAGAAGCATGAAATTCATGCAAAAATAATTGAGTCCAAAGTGACTTTTTGGGAACTACTAAATGCCCCTTGTAATGAATGGAGTTATTGATCAATTGGTATCCAACTCTAGCATCTTTACCTTTCCTTAACATCTGAATTTTAGTAGCTAAGAAAGAATCTTAGAGAACATCCTTCTTTATGGTAGCAACGTCAGTCCATATGAGATCCAAAATACCCGTCAACTCAACTTCATCATAAAGTCTAAAAAGAGTATCATCAGCTCTATTCTCATTCCCAGACTTGTACTGAATGTCAAACTCATATCCCAAGAGTTTAGCAAGCCAATGTTGCTAATTAGGAGTTGTAATGCGCTGATACAATAAGTGGTGCGAACTCTTTTGGTCAACTCACACAATGAATTTTCTTCTAAGCAAACAAGGCCTTCAATGATTAATTGCTAACACCAATGTTATCCATTCATTTTTGTAAGTTGATTTAGACAAAGCCTTATTAGAGAGAGCTTTGCTAAAATATACAATAGGCCTTGAGTCTTGCATCAAGACAGCACTTAGACCAAGGTAGGAGGCATCACACTTAATAACAAAAGGCTTTTGGAAGTTAGGCATAGCAAGCTCAAGGGCTTACGTTAAAGCTTGTTGTAGTTGCCTAAAAGCCAAATATCTTCATTTCACTTAAGAGTCCTTTTTTAATAGATTAGTGAGTGGTTTAGCTATCTTTCCATACTTTTTGATAAATTTCCAATACTACCCAGATAAACCAAGGAATCCACGAAGAGCTTGAAGAGAATTAGGTAATGGCTAGCTTAACACACTTTGAATCTTAGATGGATCCATAGCAATACCTTTGGCTGAAATAATATGACCCAAATACTCTAAAAGAAGTTCTCCCAAAAACATACTTCTTTGTATTAGTCGAAAATTGATTAATCCCCAACAATTTCAACACAATATGAAGATAATCTAAATGCTCATGCATATTATGATTATAGATGAGAATATCATCAAAAAATATAAAAACAAATTTGTGCAAGTAAGAACGAAACACCTCATTTATAGTGATTTGGAAAGTAGCCGGTGCATTAGTAAGCCTAAAAGCATCACTTAAAACTCACAATGACGATGATGTGTTCTAAAAGTGGTTTTAGGTATACCATCAACATAAATATGTATTTGATAATATACCGGAACGAAGGTCAATTTGAGAGAATATAGATGTACTAAATAATTCGTCCAATAGTTAATCAATAACTAGAATAAGGTACTTATCCGGTATCGTGGCATTATTTAAGGCTCGATTGTCTACACAAAAGTGCCACGAGCCATTTTTTTTCTTGACTAAGATCACAGGGCTTGACAGAGGACTCACACTTGTCTTAATAATACCAACTTTCAACATATTAGTGACCATTTTCTCAATCTCGTCCTTTTGCACTTGCACATATCAATATGGCCTAACATTTATAGCTCTAACCCCATCCTTAAGTGGTATTCTATGATGGGTATTGCGAGAAGGAGGGAAGTCCTTAATTTCAGCAAACGCATCAGCAAATTCCTCCAGTAATTGGCTTAATTGCACATTCTGTTCATTCACTTCAGATTTGAAATTCCATTTTTCTGGATGTACCAGCAAGCTGCAATGGTCCTAGTCATCCTCATGTTTCAAATTTTTGAAAGTAATTTCTGATTTATATAAGGAAGGATCCCCTACCGACACATGCTCCTTTTGGTCTTTAGCAACTTTCATGCTCATTCTTTCGCAATCAATCTTAATCTCACCTAGTATTTGGAGCGAAGCTACTTCAAGAATCATGTCCACAGCTTCTAGTTAAAAAATATTACAATCTGCAGTAATATTAAGCGTCCCAACTTGTAGCATCAGTTTAGGACATGCACCATTGGAACTCACCACTCTTCCATCACGCAACTTCACATTAAACGATATATTAGGGTCAATATTTAGATTTAGTTGGTGCACCAAGCTGGAGGAAATAAAATTGTGGCTAGCTCCACTATCCACTAGAATCAAAACCACATGTCTTTCTAATATTCTACGGAATTTAAGTGTTTTAGGGCCATTATACCCATTAATTGCCAAAAAGGATAATTCAGAATCAACTTGTAATTTTTCTGAATCCTTCCCAATCGGCTATAGCTCTTGCAACTCAACCCTATGCTTCTCCTTTTAATCATCATCCTCTTCAAGAATCTAGACCCTTAAAGTTTTATTAGGACATTTATGCCCAGGTTGGAAGGGTTGCTCACATTTGCTGCCACTAACAGTAGAACTTGAGGATGCTATTGAAGTATTTTCCCTAGCATACTGTGGTGGTCTCTTCTGTTGTAAATTTTGGGGTTGAAATCCAGCACCCCAGTCATTGCACTCACGAGTTGTTTTCAAGCAGCACTAGAATGATGACTTGTGAGTGCTTGAGAATAATTGGTAGGTCATACATAATAGGATACAGCAGAGGCATTAGTCATGCGACTTTCAGTTGATAGAAAAATGCCATGATCAAACTCCTTTTCGACGCTCAAAGTAAGTTCAATCGCATCAACCAATGAAACTGGTTGTAAAGTTTGAACCCTGAACTTTATATCTTCTCTTAAACCACCCAAAAAATATCCTAACATTTGTGTCTCTATAATATCAGGTATTTGAGCAATCAAAGTCTCAAATGATTCAAGAAAAATACTCACTGATGAAGTCCGTCACAACTTAGAAATAGTTACAAATGGATTCCCAACTGCCTAGCCTACATATCTTGTTAAAATCTCCTGCTTGAACAGCTCCCAATCCAATCTAGGCCACCTCTAACAACTTCCAATCCAATCCTGGCAACCTCTTCTTAAGCATCTTGTGCCAATACACAATACAACCCTTAAGGCCCATTGTAGCCATAGCTACCTTGTGATCTTTCCTAACATTTTGTATTTCAGAGTACTGCTCAATCAATGTTAGCCAATGCATAGGGTCTTCTCCTTCAAACGTTGGAGTCGCAGCTACTGAAGTAGCATTAAGTTTAACCTCATTGTCCGACTCAATAAAAAATACCTCGTCAGCCGTTTCTCTCCTTCGCCTAGGTTCAATCCTAATCCCTGAAGTAGACTCAACTTTCTCCTTCAATTTCTTACTCGCATTTGATTCCTACTCAAATTTTGTAAGGTCGATTGCATGGATGCCAATGCAGCTTCCACACTAGTGATAGATGCTTTCAATGGAGAAACACTAGCTGGGGAATTTCTTTCAACAACAGAAATTTGATGTTGTAGTTCGATGAAATTTCCTTTCAAGTCGTCCTTACCCAAATTAATGCTTTGCTCCAAATTTTTTAGGTTTTTCTCCAAATTCTCAACTTTAGATTCCATTCTAGTCATTTTTATCACTTTGAGATAATGAAGTTTTCCACAGACAGCGCCAATTGATGCAACTTAGGGTTCAATAACAACAATTAGATGAGCAGATCAGATTAGGTCACTTACTTGTAGCACAAGTGGTATTTTGCGAAGTAAAATCACTAGCAGGCACTTCACAAGCCAGACTTGCAGTAGAAACAGGAGTTATTTCCTTACTGCATAAGTCTTCTTTCCAACTCAGTAACTATCAATTTTCCTAACTAACTATTATTCCACCTCAGCTACTATTTATAGGACTATCATACTACAATTACTATTCTACCTTTACTGCTTACAATATGGCCAACACATAGTACTATACACACACACACACCCCAAATACAGACTTCACGGACCCACACACATCGCACACGCCACTGACTGCACACTCAATACAGCACATAGGCACAACACAACACACTCAACGTAACACACACTACAACACACACTACAACACAACATGCACTCTCCTAACGCTTCTTATATACATGAAGTAAAGGCTTGTAGGACTTAGGGGTTGTATCAGTACGCTGTAGCAGATAACAGAAGAGCGATATGGTTTGATGTGGGTGTATTGTGATTGAATCCTCTTTTGATCATTGAAGTGGAGATTCTTCCTCAAATTACTGTTCTTTTATGTTCTTATAGTAGTAATCTCACAAAATGCTATTATTGACAAATTATGCCGGTCAGTGTAACTTCTTGGGATTACATATTTTTTATGGCTTTCTTGAAACACATGCATCTTTTCCAGAGGACAGAACCATATTTGATGAGGAATGGTGGATCTTAATTTCTTCAGGGCATTTATTGGGTGCAAGCTAATTAGTCAAGGATGAAGTTCAAGCATGAGAATTATGGGGTCAATAAAGTGATCGAAAGAACCTGTTCAACCTTTTTCCTCTTTCTAGTTTTTGGGTTATTTTGTGTGAAAGTTATACGATAATTGTTTTTTAAGGTATAGAGAGTACAGACAGTTACCTATCAACAAAAATAGACTCTTTATCCCTTCATTTGAATTTTGGTCATCTAAAACATGATAGAAGGGTACAAGGGTAAGTACCATTATAGGATCACCTTAAAAGTTTGAAAACTACAGTGACAACTATTCTTAAGATGTTTCAGTCCTTAGTAGGTAAACTTTGGAGTTGCAATTGGTAGGATTTTGTGCAATTGGCTAATGTTGAGACCTGCCTCCAATTTACCTGCCTGAGTTTGTTTTTCTTTGAATGCAGGAATGGCAAGCCCGTCAGCGAGAAAAGACCAAGGAGCTGCATCGTCTCCGCCAGGAGGAAGAGGAGGAAGAGGAAAGGAAGGTTCAAGAATATCGAGAAATTGGAATGAGGTTGAAAGATTATCCTGAAGAAGACCTTCGCAAAGCTAGGAGACTAGTTTCTAGCTTCATCAGGGCTGCTGAAGAAGTTGAAGAGGTATTTTAATTGTTATTCCTTTGTCTGTGGTCAAATATGTGGGTTGTCCATGGTTTGTCCTTAGGTATTGATATGGACTCCCAAAAAAAAAATAGTGATCTAAATCTTGACTTCTTGCTGGTTTCTCTGAAACTTTGTACAAAAGTTAGCAGCTGAGAAGTTTTTCCATTGCAGTGTCTAATTGGGCTTTATATGTTGGAAGAGGGAGAGATCATTGATATGCACTAGTGCATTGGTCCGCCTCTAAGCTGCCACCATCTATGTTTCTATTGGACCTTGAAATGCCGTGCCTTTTTTTTTTTTTTTTTTTCCCCCCTCCTTTCATTAAATAAAAGAAAAATTACAAACGGATACAAAAGATATAGGAAGCAATTTTGTGCATGCTGCTTCATGAAACTGGACTGGTACAAACTCATCGAATGTTTTGGTAGCAACTATAGGCATATTAATAAATATAAGCATAACTTTACTTGCATGTATTTGAAATTCTTCAACTTTCCATATTCTGATGCTTTTCTTTCATTTCTTCTCCATTGTATTTTTTATGATTGGCGAAACATTCATCTTTACTTATTTTTGTGCTGGTTTTCTGTATTCCATACAGAAAATTGAGGAAGCTGCTGAGAGAGGGGAACTCACTGAACTTGTTTTGATGGTGATCTGGAACAGGCTTGATCTCGCAAGACGTGATGTAAGTTTTTGATGCCTATATATTTATCATTGACAAAGTTATTGCTATGTCTAGTCCTCTTAATAGCTTTCTACAGGAATCGGTGTTAGACTATACTTGTGTTTTGTAGGGTTTAGCTTAGACATAAAATTTGACTTCTGAATATCATCAAAATTCCAGGATGAGAAGGATGCTGTTAGAAGTCTTGATCTGTTATATAGGAGGGTTGAGGTATGCATATTTTTCTGATTCGCTTGTATGTCGTGTTTGTATACTATGTTAAATTGATTATAAATAGATGGATAGGCTATGTTCTAAAGAATGACGACCTTTGTGTGAAATCTGCAAGATTGACATCCTTATTCATAGAACTTATGTTGTGGTCAGTTCTGAATTTAAAGTCATGATCCTGTTTATAGATTGAACTTCGCTTCTTTAGTCTAATGTAATTTTTTAAGCTTTTTTTTTTTTAAATAATAATAAGTGTTGCTGGCTTCCTTATTCCCATCTGAATAACATTGGACATATGATACTTGATGTATGATTAAAATCCTTGGGTCAGAACTGCTTCCAGTGGAATGAATTGTTTTATGATGACCCCATCTTCTTCATGTTAGATTTTCATGAATGAAAAAACATTCCTGAAGCTGCTGCTATGCAAGATCAAAATGAAAACTCAAAACTGGAATTCATGTCTGTTTGGATGTGTTTTTGGTTCTGCATGATTTGAGCTATTGAACGTAGTAAATTTGGAAGGCATCAATACTTAAAATGTTCCATTTATTGTTTTGTTAATGTCTCATTAGCTTTGAGTTCATGCTGATCTCTGTTTTCAAAAGTTAAAAGCCTTCTTGATAGCATAAAATCTGTTGTGGAAACAATTCAATAATAACCATACCATGCGATAGACTGAGATTTTGAAGCGGGAGGCAACACCTGCCATGAGACTGCTCAACGATCTTCTGAATATGCATGATGGATATGACAATGAAGGATGGCTAAAAGAATGCAAAAAGTACATGGTTCAGACCTTTCCGCATGAAGATCCATTTAGCATTTTCCTTCCTGCTGGTTTTGACATTGATAAGGTACGTTTTGAGTATTAACTCTCTAAGTTAACTTATAAAAGCAAATATAGCCATCAAACCACTTCCAATTTGATAATGTTCTATTGTGACTCGATGGCTTTGAGATTCAAGTATTGTGTCTTGAATTTGCCCTCCTCTAGCCTATTATTTGGCAGCATGTACGAAACTTATATCTTCCACATATCACTATTAAGAATTTGTAATTAGTCAATCATATCAAGTGAATAAATGCTTGCTTCCCATTCTATCAGTTAACATATCATTAATGAATGTTGTTTTCAAATTCATGTGCTTTTAAAATATATGTTTGACTTTAGTTAAACATTTGGAAATTTCTACTAATTTTTATGCTTCTTCATGATTAGTTTTAGATAATATTTCTTCATTCACGTATTTATTCTTTCTTTTAGCATGAAGGGCCTCTTCGACCACCACTTGAAGATGATAATGTTCTTCTCAGGGTAGATTTTGTGAGAGAAGTAGATGCATTGCTTCAAGAAGTTCGATCTCAGGAAAATGAACTGCAGGATGCACAAGGATTGGATCCTGAATCTGTAGCTAAGAAGTTGAAGCAGCAAGAGAGGCAACGAACCATCCATCAAGTTGAAGCTCTCCTTGACTTAGCCATCAATTTGAAATGGTAACCTTTGACGAATGCCCATCATTCCACCCACTGGATGATCATTGATCTGCTTCTGGGATGCTGAGGTTAGATCAAGCATCTACTACATCAGCTGCCTTCTTGAGTTCTATGGAGTAATTCCTGATGAACCGACCTCCAAGGGGGAATTGTATTCAACTAGTGCAGCACCCAATCAGTAAGTCACTCAATCCTGTGCTTACTGTCTATTTGTAAATTGTTTGTCTATATTACCAATTTTGACTATTTTTGTATAATTCGTTTATATGCTGCTGTGGTTTTAAGAGATAATTAAGACACTGGGTGCCTGGTGATGAGGGAAAATGTGAGTTGTAAACTCCCTCCTCAATGGGGCTCATTTGCCTGCACACTTTGTTGTTTTAGCGAACACTTAAGATGCTTTTATTGGCTTATATAGTTAGCTTTCTTCTGCATAATTAACTTCCACTTTCCTTGTAGCACAGCCATGAATATATTGCATGACTGTCGATCCAAACATTGGCTAATTTGAATGGCACTGCGTATGCATGTATTTCCTAAATTTCAATTCCAAATTTTACTTTCTCTGTTATAACTAAAGTCAGGGGAATCTCACATTCTTCATTGACAAAGAATGCATTTTGCATCACGACCTATACAATGCCATCGGGCCTGATATCATAATCTGATCAATAAATTGACTTGGAAAATTTGTACAGCTTAATTACGGACATTTACCACTCAGTTCAAGCATTCATTATCATCTAACTCAATAAGAGTTGTTTCGCATTAGTTAAGAAAATCAAAGTTCTGAAATTTTGATACATCTTTTCCACCTGACTTGAGTATTGTTCATGTGTCGATCTTTTTTTCTCCTTCATCTTTAGATGATCCTTCTTTCCCAACTATTACTTCCATATTATGTTGAAAGAAGTTTGAAAGGGAATACTTCAAATAGCTCCTCACAAGGACAAATGTTCAGTAAAATGGTTAGTGTTCAAAAAAGGGGATGGTTAGTATAAAAAGGCACAAAGCAAAGGGAAAATTGCAAATACATCTCTAAATTTTTGGTTTGGTGTCTATTGACTCTCTAAACCTAGACAATGTGACTATATCTTACTATAATTTTTGAAAATATGTGATTAGTCTCCAAACTGTTGTTAGAAGCTCGTAATTACCTTTAAACGGATTATTAATAATTATATGCTCCAAGGCTTTATCAACAGTTTGGTGCATATGCATACATTTTTATAAGTTGTAGGAACTGATAACGCACTTCGGGAATTTGGGAATTTCTTGTCCCAAACCAAATTCACCCACCATCTACTTTGCTGTTTAAAAGAAAGCAACTACATTGAATGAAAGCTGATCAATGACTATACAAATGAACAGGAGCTGATCTAGTCCTTACAAAAGCACTTTCCGGACCTAATCAACCAACAAAGCGGAAAAAATTAGCCTTTTCTGTATTTTCTATAGAGATTATATTCGAGATCCCTATCATGTACATCTATGCGGGGGAAAGGGATAAAAAAGAAAAGAAAAGAAAAGAGATAGAGAAGCAGGGCATGGTTTCTATCTCAAATTTCAGCTTCTGAGCTCCTACCTGAGCCAAATTTACTACTTCGACGAGACGTCCTTTTTGTTGGTACTAACGGGTTGTTCTCTTCCTCGTCAACAACTGCAGGCCTTTCAATCTCACCTCCTTTGAAAACTGGATGTATGTAAGCTTCATGAAGATAAGCCTTCAGGTTTAGGTTGGGTTCTGTCGCCCTTTCAAGTGTATCCTTCACCATTGCATCCTGTAAAATCGCATGCCCATCAAAATCTACCTTGTACACGCGTTCAGAAGCTATTTGTGTTTAAACAATGTGCACGCATTCTAAATTTGATAAGAACTTCTAGCTGCGGCATGCTTTTAAATGTACAGGCTGTTCACATGCAAAGAATATGGTATAAAGGTCTGCATTTAAAAAAAGGTTTTTTGTATGTAACATGCTCAAAAGACTCGTTCAGCAGCCTCCTCAATAGCACGTCTCTCAAGCAAAAACAGAGAAGAAGCTGGAGATGATCTGCAGCTGACGTCTCCTCTACAAAGAAATCTAGTTTCTTTTTCCTTATGATACAAAGTCTGCGATGACCTTACTGGATTGTAGCAGTCAAAGCAACTTCGTTCATTTCTCATGAGTAGCACCTATCTAATTCTAGGTCATAGAGAGTTTTCCTAAATCTTTATTGACATGTTGGGAAAAGAAAAAAGAGGACACTCCCAGATAAAGATTTTCTGTGCACAAACCTGTAAAGGGAACTTCTTAAAGGCAGATTCGAAACGTCCCTTGCAGAAAAAGTGGAACCAAAGCGTCAATATCGGGAGGACAATGAGCACTGGAGTTGATTTATCTGCACCTGTTGTGCTTAATAATCCCATAAGAAGAAGCTGAGATATTATCAGAGCTATAATTACACGCCTATGGACATCTGGCCAGAAAGCTGCCCCACTCTCGTATTTTTGGTCATATACATTGATGATCTGTGAAAACACCAGAATAAGGCTTAAGCAAATTAGATTACTACCTTCCATAGGTTTTTGACAGAAGGAAAGATTCCCAGTGAATATGAAATGCTGCTAAAAAAAAGCAAGTATTGTCAACAGAAACTTTTAATTTCCGCAAACTGGATTTCCAAGTCGGTTAGAAAAGCATCAAAGATTTATCGTCGTTAAAATTATGATTTTATTATTTATTTAAATACATAAAAATAGTAAAATCATATAAAATCGATAAAAACTTAAGCTTATAGAATCGTAAATAAAAGTTTATAATTTTATTAAAAGTTTGCATATAAGTAATTTTATGTCCATTTTAACTAAAAAAAAATGTTATAAAATTATAAACTCATAGAATTGTTCTTTTAACTCGCAATTCTAACAACTATGTGAAATCAACATATTCTTTGATGTATTGTTTAGTACTTTCATTTAGATTACAAACCAAGCAAATGTATAGGGGTACTTTCTAATATCTAAGGAAAAGGCTAGATCTATATGTGAAGTCTTGTTACTCAGAACCCGAGAAACGAAGGAAACCCCTAGTTTAACAATTTTTTGTCATTCAGCAATTCACACGAGGGATATGCCAGTTGAAGCAGAATGGAAAGGTCTTTGGGACAGTAAGCTTCTGCAGAATTGGTGCTGCTCTCCAGGACTCCACATTGAGCCAATTGAAAGTTTGATAGGACTTAACTAGTATTATTCAAGTGATCAAACCTATTTTCTCTATTAAATAAATGAGACGGAAAATATACTTATTCTTTATTAGCATTACTCATAAGAAATGGTCTATCCTTTTGAAGAAGTTCATTGTTCCTTCTTCTAATTACTAGTGGAGTTGAGTGGTTATTCTTTATTGTTTCAGTATGGGGAAAATGCCCATACTCGATATGATACCATATGGCATTTCTGCTGTAATAGCTGAGAACTTGCTGGATATCAGCATTAGAAAGGTTGGTCGAAATGCTATTTTGAAGAGATGATTGCTAAAATAATTACTATGAAAGCAATAAAAAACAATCATATTCTCTTTTGCAAGACGAAATATAGGTTAAGCAATACTGCCCTCTGAAATACATCTTGCACATGGGGACGTTGGGTTTCAAAATTTGTTAGCACAAATGAGATATCTAGAGCTTCTTGTCACGTTGGGGTCCTACAAAGTGAAGAAACTAGCAATATTGTGGTGAGAAACAGAGAAATTTTAACTGCTATATAGTATAGCCATGGAACCACCTGCCTTAAACTAAAGTAAAAACATTTTGATTCCTTGAAGTATCTGTATCTCAAAAAGTACCTTCTTGCAAATTCAAAACTACTGAATAGACCATCTCAGTAATGGCAATAAGATTGATGGACCACACATTCAAGTTCCATCAAAATTTCATTTCTTTCAAGAATTCTAAATTGAAAATATAGAGATATTCTATAATGGCATCTGTACTTTAAAGGAGACTAAATAAAATGAGACTAAATAAAACGAGGGTAGGGCGAGAAAAACTAAATTGACTTAGAAAAAAGTAACAAAATATGATATGAAATATCTAGGTATTAGTGATAATGTGGTCGACCCATAGAGCTGGCCCCACATAGTGGGAAAAAAGCTTGAGTGTTGCTGTTGTATTACTCTATCATGGCATTTCACATCCTTCTCTAATCTATTTCTGTAGAAAGCATATGAATCTTGGCTCTTGGCATAAAGGTGTATCCATATCCAACGATTATATGAAAGAATAGATCAAGTTCTTCCAAAAAATGTCTGTATTCAGTTTTGACTTTCCAGTTCCACTGTTTCTGAATAACCTTTATCCATTCAATTCTTATGCAAACAAGTAGAATATGAATCATGAAAGATGAAAAAAGTAATGCTAAGTGTTGACAAACCTGATGACGGAAAACTACATACGAGAAAGCGAAGAAGACGATGATGAATGGAAGAAGTATAGGTGTAACAGCAGAGTACACCAGCCCAATCAAGAAATAGAACTGAATCCGTGGTTCAGAAGTTGCGAATACCAAGCTACCTGCATCCATTGCCTGCTCTCTGTCCTTCTCTGTCTTAACCAAAAATGCATTCTTTAGGTGGAATATCACTAGTGGAACTAATCTGACAATCTCTGCAGCTACACCAGCCCAACCATCAACCGTTATGTATGTGATAAAAAAGGTTGCTTTCATTGGGATGGATACACCAATTGTTTTAGGAATCCTTGAAAAGAACAGAGATAAAGATACGTTATTGGGGTTCTCAGAAGGTGCTGTTGAGACAACTATGACCTTTAAGAGTGTTGAAGTAAAATATATGAGCCCACACCAACTTATAGATTTAAGCTTTTAGATCATATGATTGTGGAGTTAAACTCAACATGTTATCAACATAAATTATTATATTTTCAAATCTCTACATGGTCATTTTACTTCATATAATCGTGTTGTCTATTTTATGTGCTTCAGTTCAAGTTCCAATCCACAAATAAGGGGGAGCATCAAAGTGAAATATATAAAACCTACACTGATCTTTAAGCTTTAGTTTATAGATTACATGGACATAAAGCTAAACTTAATAGATAGAAGAGAAGCAAAGGATTCATTGACCCAACATCCTCTGATTATAAATGTATCAACTATGCTTCCAAATTTTGACAGCATATATTGTATGTGCATCAGATATAGGACATGGAACAGTTGATAAAACAAAACACATCCATCAAGTTTGATAAAAGGACTCCTGGACTTAGCACCAAAAAAGGATTTTTCAAGATTAACAAATCAAGTAATAATATAGGTAACCCAGCAAAATTGTTACAACATAAAAAATAGGAACAACAGACATCCTTAGGACTTCTTCATTCCTATTGTTTTCTGAACCAGCTACGCATTCACCCAGATTATTGACAAATACAGAAGGAATATTAACCAAATAGATTTGAAATTTTCAAAAGACTAGAGAAAGAGCAGCACATTCAATGAAAGCAACGTACTCAGTTGGGGCCTGATCAAGGAAAGATTTGAGCTGCTGAAATGCTGTTCCGGTGATAATGCTTCCGAGAAATACGTTGACAAGTAAGAACAAATAATATTTTCCTGCTGATCTCCTCTCCAAAGATGAAAGAGACGTGAAACCTTCTATTTTTGACATGGTCATCAGAATAGTAGGGAGCAAAATAAGGAATATCTTTAATGCAATTCCAGGGAGAAATCCCTGAATAAATGACTTGACAGTAGGCCTGCAGCACATTTACAATGTCAACATTATCCTCAATGACATGCCTTCCTTAATTTTACATGCAGCTATTATTTCTTATAATGTAGTAAATAAGTTTTTCTAAGCTCCAAAAAGCAGAAATTATATAAAAAGAAAGGTGAAAATTGCTGCAAATTGGTGGAAAGGCCCTCACATCTCAATAAGTGGCTTTAGAAAGGGAAGAACTTTCTCGATCCCCTCGATATTGGCTAGAGATTGGACAAATGCTATCGGAATCATAAAGAAAAAGGTGAGGAAAAACAGAGCAACTGCCATGAGCAACCTTCGAATAGTCAGCTCAACATAAGGTATTGCCAGATTTTCCCAATAAACATCGCGTGGCTCTGGTGCCCATTCTGTCAACCATATAGTGGGGTTACTTGATTGCTGAGTCTGAGCACAGACGGCTGCTCCCCATCTGCTTTTGAATGAAACAAATGCTGCAGGGACTATAGCATTAGGATCACTTAGGACCTTTTCTCTTTCAACATCTTCCTGCATTGTCAAAGGTATATATCCCAGTTAAAAGGGCTGTCATATCATGGTAACTAAGAGAGAATGTCAAATGATAATAATGTGAAAGCTTGTAAAGTTTCCAGGTGATAATACTTACTTGTTTTGTTAACTTTTCAATTTCAGCTTCATAATATTCTATTGCATCCACTTCCTTTCCCCAAAGACCCCAAGGTCCAGTCTGTACGGAGAATAGAATGCAGGAGTCTGATAATTAGATATTGAAGAATTTTGGCATAAAAACTCTTATATTTGTTCTGGACTGATGTGCCAATATATACAAGACTGGGATTTGTATGTGATAAGTCTAAATCTTGTAGGATACAAAACATATCTCTCAGCTAAACTATTGGATAATCTTTATCTCGTGTTCCTAAATATAAGACTTATCACATACTCTAAAAGAAAACAGAAAAGAAACAAAAAAATAAAACAAACAGCTAATAATCAACCAAAAGATAAACTTGTACTGCCATTATGCCGTCATGTCATCTATCCCAACAGATATCTAGAAACAATATAGCTCCATTTTTTAGCATAAAATAATCTCAAAGGGTAAAAGTGAATATTGACATGCAAGATGGAAAGATAGCAAGATAGGTACCCTTGTTTTTGGCTTGGCAGATTTCCGTTCGTATTTGTTTTGGTAGTAGACAAGCCAATTCTGTAGGGTCTTCTTCTGTTCCACCAAATATGCCAAGTTGTTTGCATTATATACAACCTGATTTGAAAACAAAGGTTACTTAGAAACTCCATGCAGTAAACTAGAACCCTATTTCAGATTGGCATTCATCTCCTATTTCTTGAGTGTTCAGATCCCTTAAAATTATATTGTAATTGAAATTACGGATCATAGTGACAATGAAGGTAACAGAAGAACTTTACCGACCTGGTGTGTTAGATAGGTGTCAGGATGATTTACACAAAAGAAGTGCTCCACGTGCTCACTGACTGATTCATCAGGATCAGGAGGAACATTCCTCACCAGGACCTGCAGCAATTTTCAGTTAAGTAGTGGATAGCTGCAAGCAACAAGCAGAAGGAAATCCCAAAATTTTTCAATAAAAGTTGGTGTAAGCATTAAAAAAAAAAAAAACAAAAGAAAAAGAAAAAAACGAAAAAACCAGAAAGCTCACCACGGTACAAACTAATTGAATGAGATGGCACATTTATTACTCAACTAACTTCTTCATTACGATACCTCTTAGATTTAGCACATAGGTGTACAAGAGCATGAAATAACAGATGATGTTGTTCTTAACACTAAGATAATAATTAATGTTGGATAAAAAAGAGTTTAAGTTTCCGATAGAGATTATTGCCAAGCTGGAAAAAGGAGACATAAGTGCATGATTGTATGATTTGATCACCTAAGGCCTAATCCAGTTACAGAAAAGACTCCACAAAGTAGAAATTGTCTTTGAAGACTAATTTGCCTGAATATCCTCTACAAGATGTGTGTCACTAAGACTAAGGTGTTTTGGGCTTTCAGACATCTAAACCTTGGGGGTCTCTTGATTAGTTGATTTCATAAGAAATTCTGTAGATTCTCCAAAAAAGCATGAGAGGGAGAGAACATAAAGTCAAGGAATATTCTAGATTAACAACTCTCTGGCCTAATGTGACTGCATATCCAGTTAATAAGACAGAGGGTTCACTTGAACACCTCCCATGTATAATGTCATGGATCCATGGAATCTTATAGCAATTCCAAAACCAGTTTCAATATTTTCTATCAGTACACTTTCAATTGAAGTAACTATAGAACATTTTTTATTCAAAGGACATTGGCATTTGACTATAGAGGACCTTTTGAGCCACTGCAATTTCGTGTCTTCAAAGAATTTACAGTTTGGGCGGTGAACAATCAACTAACAGATGAAAATAAGAAGGTATATACTTAAGCAAGAACAGGATAAAAAGACAGATACGAAGATGGGAAAAGCAATAGAAAACTAATTATTAACTCACTGTAAACTGATCGGGACGACGATCCTCAGATGCTATAAATCGCAGCCTCATGTTTGCTATGATCTGGTATTCCTTGTACAGTGCGTAGAATGTCCAAAAGGTGAAGACATATGACATAGCAAGATGTGCCCAAAATCTGTGAGGAAACAAGCGAACTCTTAACTCTTCAATCATAAAGGCAAAAGACAAACCGCTTATTAAGAAACACAAGAACAAAATTAGCTCTCACCTTTTTGACCCCGATGGAATGTTTGAAATTGAGAGCTTGTCGATGTCACTAAATGTCAAATTCTTTTTGGTCTCTAGCGTTCCCCCAGTCCAATTAACCGGGACCAACACCGCAAAAGCAAGCATGGTTATAGGAACAAATATTTTCAAGCTGCAAATCGGGATCAAGTTTAGAAAAAGCAAAAAGGTTTAAAAATATGAAGAAAACTTTCCTAAAGAATAATTGCTCAAATTCATAAAATAGATAACATGACGAAAGAAAAGTAGAATTCTTCTAGCATGATACATTGGATTAGTTGCAAATATGATGGAAAGTATCAGTATGAGTTTCTATGTATAAAGCATTCTTAATAGCTCACCCGAGAAGATATATCCGGATGTATACAGTAGAGTCAAGCCCCGCATGATCAATAAGTTCAGGTTGGGGCATTTTCAAAGCAGCAGGCATCCAGTTCAAAAATCTTGAATATGTTCTGCAATCCAAGTTGACAAAATTCTTTACAAATGCTCCAGAGCGTGCTGGACAGGTTCGTAGTCCTTTGAGGTACCATTTTGGGAAGTATACTCTGTCGTTAACAGGTTGAAGCCTCAAAATAGCAAAGGCCACAAGAAAAGCGAATGCAGACAAAATATTGATAGCTG
Organism: Lumnitzera racemosa; assembly: GCA_024138005.1. NCBI lineage: Eukaryota > Viridiplantae > Streptophyta > Magnoliopsida > Myrtales > Combretaceae > Lumnitzera > Lumnitzera racemosa. Next base: position 23,971,553 of record JAMXBC010000004.1, on the reverse strand, counting down.
CTGACACACCGATGTCTTGAAGGGTGGCCATGTCTTGCTGTAAAGTTTTTACTCACCTTCATAGAAGAGAGAAAACTAACTTACTTCTCTAACTCTAAAATTATTAACAAAAATAACTAAAACCCCCTTAGAGTACAAAGAATTCATAGCAATACAGAGCACTCGGTCAAGCAACAAGAAGAAGATAGTAGAGTACACTATCTTGACTGTTTGGAGTTTCTGGAGTAAAAAATTATTTAATTAGTTGATCTAATCAACTAAATCGCAAAACAGATACACATATGGTTCAAAACATTCTTTATTTTAAATCCTTACACTCTGCATTCAGTATACTTGTTTGTTACCTAATCTTGTGTTCTACAGAAGATTTAAGTTCATTCCTTTTCCTTTCGCGGTATCAGAGCACCAATTAAACACTATAAACGTGTCACCCACAAAGGATAACTTTGTATGACTAATAGCATCCACGATTCTGCACCAGCTTACATGATTTGGGAGAAATTGAAGAGACAATTTACCAAATGAGAAGCCTTGTGGATTTTCCAATTGCAACATTAATACATTGAACAGATGACGGATATTTCGCAGTGGAATGGAATTCTAGGAGAGTTATTTCAAGGAGTTTTATTGATCTTTAGCAATAACACTACATCTTCAAGTACTTGATTGAATTGAGTGATGAAAGTGAAACCAAGGACTATAACAATGAAGCTGTTTACTTCACTCAACAGCATGCAACATATAAACGTAGAATTCACGGAATAATGAATTCATTGGCAGAACGTAAGCAACAAGTGGTGCTAAGGGACTGGATTGCAAGGCTTTGTTTGCAGTAAACAACAATAAAGAACTAATCGGACAAGATCAATCATGATGCTTGATGAAATGAACCTTAAACATGGTAGCAAATAAATAAAACATTGGTGAATCTCCAGAATCACATTACTCTTAGTTCAAATAAACCACACAGCAAATTGGCACCGTATGAACTTCTACTCAACACATAGGAAAAATATCTTTCCAATCTTGAACAGCACTTGGAAGCACATCATAGAATCATATTCAAATCACAAGAAAAAAAAACCTACATAATGCGAAATAGTAAGTATCAACTTTCTTGTTTTCTGCTTAATCACAAAATAAATAAATAAATCAAAGGAAAAGCAAAACAACCCTGTTTTGAGATGCTTAATACCGAATAAGTCTTAAACCACAGGAAGATGCTTCGAAGATGCCAATTACAAGTGAAAAACGGAGTATGACCAAAGGGAATTCTACAACCAAAAACAACTTCTGCTTCTATATTTAAACCAAACTATAGCTTAGCAACATATAAGACACAACATCTTCTCCCATTGAGGTATTTCACCTTTCCATATGCCAAATTTCGGAAAAACTCTAATAAACAGATTTCCACTACTAATAATAACATCAAATATTTAGCAGTGGTTCCTTGCTAGTGTTCCACGATCATATATCAAAAGAACCAATTCCTAGGATTTTCCTAACTCGATTTTCCAGAATGCTATAAACCATTATTGACATCATAGTTATTTCCTTATCAAGAGTAATTAATAACGAACCAATCCTTTTTTTGGCTGGCGAGAAAATGGAAGGAAATCAAACAGAAAATAATGAGAAAAACACAAACAAATTAATCCCCATCGTTTTACACATTTACAAAACATGCAATGAAATATATATAAACGCATATATACATATATAATTATGCATGTATACGACCCATTTCCCCAGAACAACCAGGAAAAAAAAAAAAAAAAAGAGACCATAAACGTACCTCCACAGATTTGTCAGAAGATCAAAGCATAAGGTAATATGCAGCAAGTTTACGTGAAAATCAAAAGGTTATGTAACGCGAAAAGGAGTAACAGAGGAACGTGGGACGGCAAAGGTGACGGTGGACCAACGTTTATCGATGCGGTGAGTGTGGAGGGAGGAAGAAAGGCCCGCAATATATATATAGTTATGTTGTATGGGTTGATTACGTTGGTTTAAGGAAAAGGAGTTGAAAATATATAACATTCTTGTGTAGTATCCTATATGTCTAACGTACAAATTTACTAAATTGCCCTAGCCTCCTATGATAGCAAGTAGTAATTATTTATTTTCTTTTTTTATGTTTCTTTTCTTGGTTTGTGTTCTTTTCGTCTATTTAAGTTTTTTGCAATAATTGCAAAAACAACCCTCATGTAAGTTTTATAAATATATATATATATAACCCTAAAATATTGCAGGTTATTTTACATTCCTATTGCTAGAAACTTCCAATCTATTATTCAAATGTTGAAATATCTATTATATTAACTCTTATGTCCATTTTAATGATTAAATGATAAATTGTAATGGCTCTACTTAGCAATAATATAAGTTTTCAAGATATATATTTAGAGGTTACAAGAACCTGTAAAGTTAAAAGAGGGTTAACAATGATTTGACGTTTATATATACATATTCAAAAGTTACAAAAAGATAAAATAACACTTTCAAATTTTAAGAAATCTATCCACGTCTACTTTATAGCCTAGAGATGTATTCATAATTTGGCCAAGATTTTTAATTTTGTTTTTGTACATTTATGTAAATATATACCGGTCATTATATAGAATCGCTTACCGATATCGAAAGTTCTTTATATTGTAACTTTGGATTTCTGTTTTAAAAACAAGTTCTTATATTAATTATGGGATTAGCAATTATGGGAAGGGGGCAACTAAAAATGAAATATAACATTTCGTTTTATAATTGTTTCTAATTTTGATTTGATATATTTTTAAGAAGAAGTAGTTAAAGTAAGAAAATCACTTGATTTGTAGAAGAAAACCATTATAATATATATATATATATATATCTCTCCAAACACAGCCATATATCGAACTTCGTTAAAAATAGCGAAAAATCCTTGGAGAATTATTTATTTTCTTATTAATACTTAACATGTACATAAATCCTAAATGGAAAGAAATCACTTGTCTCCTTTTCGTTATTTTATGGACATTCAACTTTTTTATCCTTTACTGGATGTAAAAATTTGTTTCTTTCTTTCTTTTTTTTTTTTTTTTTAATTCTCCCATATAAGGTTGGTCGGTCGTAGAATTTGCAATTTTATTTTCCCTATCAATTACATAAATTCAATGCACTTTTTTATTTTTTTTTCTCAATTAGATATATCTATTATGACTCAAGTCCAAGAGAAGAGCCGAATTAAAAAAACTAACCTAAAGTCCAAGAGAAGAGCCGAATTAAAAAAACTAACCTAATAAGTGGAAGAGCCTCTTAGATTTAAGTACAATACTTAACCCATATTATTGTTTCATATAGGACTGTAACAATATCATCTGTTATGAGAAAGGATAATGAAACATGTTTCATCCTAGTGTAAGAATAATGATTATATTAGGGGATTATAAGGACTTTAATAAAAGATAATTATTTGTTTGGTTAACCGAATTTCAGACTATGTATTTACTTTGTCCTTTAACAATTTTATATTTAAGTTAACAAATTTCATAAGATATGTTTCACTGGTTTTATAAAATATGCATAGCTGATGGTGTTAGTGTAATGGTGGTGATTTAGTTGTTAAGGTAATGAAATAGTGGTGGTAGCACTTTTGACTGTAATGTAACTGTGCTAGTGGTGGTGTAATTGAGGTACTAACGGGTGGTGGTGTTATTGTGATTGTGATAGTGATTAGCTGTAGTGGGGTTTGTGATTATTGAGATGGTATACGCCATGTTGCTTGCATTGTTGTGGTGTACTTATAATGATAGTGCATTGAAGTTAAGATAATTATAGGCTTATGGCATCAAATAATAATCTCTCTATGGCATTGAGTAAATTCAATCCTTCCTTTCTTAAAATTGTAATACCATATAGTTGATAAAAATAAAAATATAATGATACCATACGTCAATTATCAACAACCTTGTATTATGATAAATCACCTTCAATTTCAATAAATTATACCCTTAAATTATGGAAGTTGTTGTAGAAACATGATTTGGGGTGTACGTTTTGCAAACAAGCGATTTATGTTTTCATTTTTTATAAATACAATAGCTATGTTTTATAATTACTTGTTAGTATTAATTACTTATATAAAAAAATGAGTTGTGTTCCTAATTAAAATTAACAAAGAGGTACAAAACATAGGTTTTATCAATATTGTCAAACTTAGATTGACCATTCTAATTCAACTCGATTTGATCTGATCCTACCATAAAATTGGTCTAATCTAGTCCATCTTGGTTAAATGGTGGTTGCACTCACTTCCACCTCTTTAATTTTTGACTCACACATGTGTCTAGGTCAACTACCCAAATTGGAATTTGACATTGGGTTTTATATTTGCAAAAGACAAAAAAAAAGAAGAAGAAAAAATAGAGATACAAAATTCACATCACTTGTTTGCAAAAATCTAAAAGCATAAGTCATAATATAATCTTCCTATTAGAATAATGAATTGAAAATTAGTTTTTATCTCTACATTTCAGTAATCGTTCTCTAATTCTTAAATTATAAATATAAATTTATGAAAATATCACAATTTTGAAGCATTTGGAAAGGAAGATAAGGACTATAGGGAAAGGAAAGAAGTAACATCTATAAAAGATGTTTCTCAAGCTTGTAGATTTTAGTAAAGTATAAAAATTCATTTAAAATAGTCTATCAAGACTTCCTTTTTTTATTTTTTTACTAAAGAATAAAAATTTATCCTTTCAAATTTCAACTTTTATATTTGAATTCATCACTTTTTTTTTTTTTTAAATTTGAGTCATTCATTTTTAACTTTTCTATTTAATCCCTCTACCTTTTCAAAGAACTAAAATTATTTATGTTTTTTCATATCTATTATGATTATGTTAAATTTTTAGAAGAATTAACATTTGTTAAACTAATATTGGTTTTTGTCTTTACTCATGTGAAAATATAGAGAAATTGATCCATCAACATACGTAAGGGTGTAATCGAATTGATACAATATAGGGCTTGCACTTAAAAGCTTGAAACTCGAGCTTGACTCATGTTCACTTAAGGTTTAAATTTTAAGCTTGACTTAAATTCAAAAATATATATGATAAGTTTGAGCTTGGCTCGATTAGCACAATTAATTTCGAGTTTTTTTTTTTGTAAATTTTCTTTAATCGATATCAAATCCATTTATATTTAAATAAATTAGAAATTATATCAAATTCAATTAGGCTTGCGAGTTTAACAAATTTGGTATTTTAAAGCTCAAGCTCGGCTTGATTTACTAGTTGAGTAGCTTGAGTTTAAACTCGACTCAATCATGGTTGAATCTAGTTTAAATAAAACTCGAGTTGAGCTAAATAATTTGCGAACCGACTTTATTCGTTTATACCCTTTAGCATGAGACACAATTTGATTCCCTTACTCTTAAAGATTAGTGTTTGTAGTCCATAAAGGGAATGGCTATTACTAGGTAATAGCTACTTCCAGGAGTTACTATCACCATGAATATGCATTTGGCTACTTGGTTTATATGAATTTCAATCTTTATGAAACACCTACTAAAATAAAACACAATGAGGAGAAGACCATAAGTCTTGTTATTCTCTTTAAAAGAAGCTAACTCATTGTTTAGTTTCCTTTCCGTTGCTTAAAACTAAAAAAAAAATAAAAATATAAAAAAAAGCTCTCTTGAACTAATTTTAAGAGGAAAATAAGGTAAGAAACTATTGATTTTTCTTTTAACCTGTTGGCTCTTTTAATTTTAAAACCCATAATTGTTTATGTAATGGAAATAATTAGGGAAGGAATTACAGAAAATGTTTAGATCGTACAGTGGACATCAATTCCATGTGTATTATGTGTTTATTAGTGTATAAGTGTGGTGACTCAAGTGTTGTTCTTGTATCTTCATCAAAAAGTTATTTGTTTAAAGCTTCTTATTTTATTTAGAGTTTAGTGAAATTTGGGTTTTTAATCCAATTAAGCAATGCAATAATATAATTACTAAACTAAAGGTCTTAATTTAAGTTGATAATCAAGGAAGATGATTTTTTTTTATGAAACTTTGTCCTTTTTTGAGAATTAGAATCTAAAAGGTTATTAGCTTACAATTTTAATTCCTAATTAGATGATTTTGATGCCAAATAAAGTCATCTTAGTGGTTTAGGGCACTTTCCTAAGGAACTATCGAACTATGACACTAAGGCCATAGGCAATCAAATTTGCTTTTAAAGGAAATTTTAGGAGGTCTATATTAGGGGTAGCTAACAGCCCATAGGATCAATCAAATGCCCTTGCTTGCGCTTGACTTACTCCTTCTTTTCTTGGGTTTGTGATCATAGACCTCTCAAATGTTGTGATGAACCAGAGATTTGAAAATTGACTTTTAGACACATATTGTAACACCTCAGAACTCGGAACACTATAACTCGCCACGTGTCTTTTGTCTCTACTAATATGTCAAGAATTTAGGAACTTGTAACCTGTTTGAATTCCATAATTAAATATATATCTACTGATTTTCATAATAAATAATCTCCTTAATTTACAACTACAAGTAGCATAATAAACCATTTAGTCCACCAAGTACAATAAATACTTAACATAACTTATATAACTAAAATAAAGAGCTCATAGCTCAATATAACCTAGGCGTAACTTTTACGCGTATTTCGAACTACCACCAAAGTAGTAATAGTGCTCATCCTCAATTAGTGGTCGTATCCTACGTCATAATATGCTCAACATCATCATTAATAACTAAACCTATAACTAAAAAACAATAATCCCCGTAGGATAAACTAATACCTAGTACAGGATACCACACACATATATGTAAAGTACAAGTAACAAGTTAAGCACGCATACATGAGTATCATCATAAATGCAGCAAACAGTTGGTTTTAAATCTTATCATTTAAGTTTATAAATAGGATAGTCTTAGCGTTTTGATGTTTGGGATTACTTATGACCCTTAATACGTAATATACAAATACTACATAGTTATCGGTATTGTGTCCTACCTAATCACTTGAGAGCCAAAAATCATCTTAGATCTACCTAGGTCCTTTTTGTATGAGACTCTACCAAGAATAGCACTACGCAAAGATTGCTAGGTACCTTACTAACATAATTAGACCCGACCACTATGTTATTGAAGCCAAGTACAGTTAGCAAAACAATTAAGTCTAAGTTTCAATTTAGTTCGGTTTGTATATATTAGTCTAATACACACATCCATTAAACATGTATCCAGTACTTAGTACTTTTATCTCAACACGTTTTAACACTAAGCAACTCCTAGCACCTAGTTACAAATATAAATACTAAATTTAAAATTTAATTCATTAATTCTTAATTCAACTCAATACTTCTTCCTCTTTAAGTCAACCCTCTATCTCATCTTCTAAGCTTCCAAACCACCCTTTACATGTCTTTCAATATCCTCTTACTTACTTTTTGACATCTCAAAATATATACCCATATTCCTTATACTACGTGTCCAATTTACATATATATAGTTATACACATGTATTGCTACACACTATTGCTAAGTTACTTTATATATAAAATAAGCACATATATATATATATACGTATTGATAACTTTTATTTTAAATACATTTCACATGATGATTTTATAATATTTCCCTTATATTTTTCTTATATTTTTGTTTTTGTCAAAGAAATTGATACTTAATTGAGTAAAATTTTGATTTTAAGGTTTGAACGCATTTTCAGATTGAAAACGAAGAAAAAGTATCAAGTTTCAATCAATTTAGAGTTCAAATGAATGGGTTATAAAGTTTTGAAGTTATATAAACAATAAGCGAAAGTGGCAATTTTTGGTTAGAAAGTTATACAGTCTGGGACATAACTATGTTTTTAGGCTGTATCCATGTAAGATGATTTTTGTACCAAGGTCAGTAAGTTACATAACCTACGGACACAATTGTGCCCTAGACTATGTCTGGTGACAAAAAAAGAAACTTCGTAATACATTATATAAGGATTTGTATGGGTTTTGTACATAACTTTTAGATAAAGAAAAGAGAAGAAACTTGAAGAGAAAGAGGAGAAAAAGGCGGAAGTAATACTTAACTTTAAGATTATAGAGATTTCTCATCAATAAAAGGGGTTTTACATGTCTTACTTTTTGATTTTTTTGCAATTTGTTTTTAATTTCATCATGATAGCTCAAGATTTTTGTATTTAGAATTATGGAACTTAGGGTTTCATGTAACTATTAGATTTATCGATAATTTTCAATAAAGTTTCTATCTTTCTTGATTCAATTATATGTTTTCATTATTAATTGATATTTCTAGGGTATTAATTTATGATATTATGCATTATGATTGAAAAATCACATGGGTAATGAAATTTTAACATAATTAGAGAGAATTACATGTGTACTTAGAGATAAGATACATAATTCTTCCGGAAAGTTATTATTTTTGTGTGGGAATTTATTGTACATTAATACAATTCTAAATTATATTACTAAATGAAGATATTCCGATAAATATTTTAGGATTAGGGTAATATGCTTAAGAAAGGTATTAACTTTAATCATGAATCCCTCTGGTCAAGAATAATAGAGATGGAATTGGATATATTTTTAGCAGTCACATGTCAAATACTACGGGAAACAATTTCTAAATACGTTATTTGCCTTCTTGAAGTCGTTCTTAATTTTATCACTTTCTAAATTATTTAGTCAAGTCTCATAATTAGATTAGTTTGTTAATTTTAATATTTTTTTATTCATTCAATCTATCACAATTTTTCGGTTAGATAATAAAGTTAAAATTAGTATTAGTACTTGAGATCTCTAAGAGATCGATTTAGACTTACATCTGCTATATTAAAACTGATAAGTGTATTTGTCTTGTATTACGTATATAAATATATACTAAACACATACATACTTCATGTTATACTATCTATAATACATATACATATATATAATATATTAAATGTTGACTCATATTTTATTATATTTTATATTATAATATATATATATATATATAACATACACATACATACAGACTATTTATATTTTTTTCCTCTCTCTCTCTCATATCTTCCTTTCCTTCTCGTCCCATTCTCTTTCTCACTCTTCGTCTCCTTCTTGCTCCCTCATCCCCTCTTCTCTCTCTTTCATCCCTACCCCTACACAAATTGGTACATATACACATCACTTTCTCTTCGATCACTTTCTCTCTTTGTCTTCCCCCCTTCCCTCTTCTCTCTCGTTAAGTACGCATATACATATACCCTTGACAAACATACATATGGCACCAAAACGTACACACTCCTTATCATATCACATGTACGTAGACAGCAACGTACACTTCGATCAGTCTCATACCTTCTCACTTACACTCTATACACCACCACAGGATATGTGGATCACCCATCATTGACACACACACATACATACATAAATTCACCATACTCATATATGTACACCAACATGTATACATAGTGATAATACGACACTTCTACGATCCTATTGTGTAGAAACCAACACCTTTACATCGACAATTATAACCCTCTCTTGCAAAACTCCAAAAAAAACCGTAAGGATATAAATTGAGAAAATAAAACGAAAATGAAAGGAAAAATTACGTGAATATAGAAAAAAAGATTAATTCTTATTGAATTTTCCTTTCAATAACTCGATTTTAATTATGGATTTAAGGCTGGGTTAAGAATTATAATTTTTCTATTGGTGGAGAAAAAGTAATGTGATGTTTTGGTATGGGAAAAATATGGGGTTGACTAATATTTTTATTTATGATAAAGGATAGTAGAAAGTTTAAATCTTTTTCCATGACAATATTGCCTCTACTATTAAATTATAAGCTATACCATGTTTGAAAATAATAAACTCCTTTATTTTTATTTAAGTTCTTTATTAATTTAATTATTGACTTAGGTTTTACACATACTCAAATCTAATTTCAAACATATGTTCTTAAGTGCTTTATCCTGCCTGTCTATATGACATAGTTGTAATCTTAACTAAGTAAGTTGATATTTATCATATGTGAATGTGTGCTTATATGATTGGTACACAATGAACTTAATCTATATCTTACATTAATTGATTGTTGTTTATAGTTGACATTGGGGTTAATAACCGTTCATAAAGAGATGGATTATAAATTAGGTATTAAGGCTAATTATGGATTAAATATTTAGGATGGAATAATTTGTAGTTTAGGTGTCGATGCTAATTATGCGGATGATAGTCATAAATATGATGCATTAGTGATGATACGAATCTAACATAAAAAAAAAGCCTGTTAGTAGGAGAGAATCGTAGCTTAAGATGGTTAAAGCTATATGTTTGGATTAGAGGGGAAAGTGACGGTAGATAGTTTCGTAACTTTAGTTTCTAACATAAAACTTAGTCGACTTTCTCTCTCTCTCTCTCTCTTTTTTTTTTTAATCAAGAGTGATATTTTTAAATTAGAGATAATGTCATGGTTTAAATCTTAACTTTATCTCTTTTTTTAATTATATACTTGAAGTTTCAACTTATTTAATTATATACCTAATTAAAGATTTAATTGTCATGGTCTATACCTCAATTAATTCTAATTCATACTATTAATTCAGTTGGCACAATCTGCTAAAAGGATAGCCACCTACAGCCTTAGCGGCTTCATACAACTTCTATAGGGTTATAGATGATCATAGACGACTGCTAATAGGTTACGTGACTTACATTTTTTAACTAGATGTCAACTCATAATTTCTTAGGGGATAGTCGACGGCCACTTATGGGAGGTTGGGTAAGCCCCTTAAGGTTGTAGGAAATTATTGCGTTAGCTAATTGTATCAAATGGATTAACAATATGAATTGGAATTAATTAAGGAGTAGACCGTGACAACTAAATTTTCAATTAGATAAGTTGAAATTATTACCTTTTAGGGAATTATCTCGATATGTTTACTAATCAAACCATAGTGGCTCTTTTGCAAGATTAGAGAAAAGCTAAAGTGTTATGAGTCGTTATTATGTACATTTGTGGACTTTAGCAGGTAGGATTTTAGAATCTTGCATATCTTACCAAATATTAGAGTAATGGAGGAGCCACTAGGCACTAATGGTTTCAAAGTTTGAGAATTTAGTTCATGAGATGATCATAAGTAATACAAGGTTCATTTAACACTTATCAGTTTCCTCCCTAAAGTATCCATAATGACCACCCCCTTCTTTTCAATAGTATGGTTTATATCATTAATGAAATAACTAATTAATAGGTTGAAATGATAAATTGATTAATTATGATTAAGTAATTAGTTACTCAATGATTATTATTATGATAATACATTTAATTATTTAGTATCATTAACAATTAATTAACTAAGATTGCATAGAAACTTATATTTCCGACATTATAAATTATTAACTATTGTTGTTAAATTAACAACATTACGTCTTCACTAACTATTATTATTAATTAAACAATTCATTAATATAATAAAGAAAACTTCTTTCAGTTGGTGGTAATTTTATCATTAATTAATATTTAGTTATCTATATTGTTATAAAAGTGATCGTAAACATTTATTATGAGCTGACATTATAATTATTGTCAATAATTGTTCTTAAATAATCATAGAATTAGTATCAGTAATGTGACAGGCAAGTTTCAATTTATATAGCTGAGTTTTTGGCCTTTGACTCTTTGGATAACTATATTTTTATTATTCACACTTTACATACTTTGTTTTATTTCTATCGATCGCTATTAATAAGTAGACATACGTCATCTTTAGTAATTAAATTCAAAAAATGATATTAATCTATATGTTTAATGAATAATAAAAGAAATAAAGAAAAGTAAAGTAAAAAGAAGAAGCATGCTTAGGAATTTATAGTGAAATAATTATCCCCATCTACGCACTCTGTGACTTCTATCCTATGTTACATGTTGCACATTACTCTCATAATTTTCTTATCTTAAATGTGGCTGTTAAAGCATATATTTATGGCTTAATCTATTTGGTATTCTTGTTTAGATGAGAAAAGGCAAAGAATAATCAACAAGGGTTAATAATGGGCCATTTATGGAAATTACTCACATACTTTCATTTCTATCAAAATAACATATTGTTACAACTTATTTAGTCCATTGATGGGAGGTATGATTTTTTTTTTTCCCCCTTTTTTGTTTCAAATAAGTGCAAACTAACATATTTAATCCTCCAACAGGACTTATTTGCTCAACTATCATGCTTTAGTCCATCTAAATGGATGCTGCTACTTCGATTAAATAAAAGTAATGTTTTTCGTCATAATTTGTTATGAATGGCTTCAACATGAGCGAGTTGGGTCCAGTCAGTGCGCGTGATCGGGCATAATTATTTTATGCAAGTTAAGACGGATAATTCAATATATCGGAGTCTAAGCAGATCAAGCTGAATAAATAACAAAAAAGATGGGAGTTCAAAATTATAATGATTTATTTCACCTATAATTTTTCCAACCATGGTACTTACAAAATGAATCGTTACATTACCTTTAAGATACTTATAAAGCCCTCAGACATTCTTAAACCTATATCTGTTTTTCAAACCTTAACAATTCAGTTGCATATACAAAACTACACGCACTTAAACCTGCTATAATTACCAGCAAAACCTCACAATTCATGAGTAATTCCTCAAATACTTGTCGCTATCGACATATCACCTTCAAAACAATCATCATTCAAAACGAAACTCAGATATATCAATTGGTTAAGTTCAAACTTGCCATAATCGCATTGAATACTTCAAATGCCATATAAGGCATTTTCCTAAAAGTAAAAAAAAAAAAAAAAATAGAATCCTTTTCCTTAGGAGAATCTAGGGATTAATGAAAATAAAAAAAAATATATAAATGAAAAACAAAAAAATATCTTTCCCACTTTAAAAAAATGAATTTTTTTTTGAAATAAAAGAAAGAATAAATGAACCCTTTAAAATATAGGATAAAATTAGGATTTATAATATGTAAGCACTTATTGGGTGACTCAAAATCTAGAAGAACTTTATTTTCTAATTTTTTTAAATGAATTGTTTTCTTTGACTTGGCATTGTTTATAAAAGGGGTAATTTTAAAAATTAATTTCTTATTTAAGATTCCAATTTGGTAACCGATTATGTTTTTAATATGTTAGTCCCTTGAACTCTTAAATCTTTGTTTTTTTTTTTAAATTTTCAAAAAGATTTTCAAGTACATGTTAGTAGCTAAATTAAAATTAATCCACCTTATTGATTCTAATTTATCTATTTTCCCAATAATATCAAGTAATGACTCCAAAGTTTTAAAAATTGAAAGAAGTAGTTTTTTTTTTTCTTAATTTTAGACGAAAGTTTAAATTAAATAGGTATAGAGTTTAATTTAAATCAAGTTAAGGAAAAGTAAACTGAAATTTAGGTTTGATACTATTTTATGACCATGCAATAGTTTTTATTAAATTCCAAGACATGTGAACTATAAAATGAACGTGCTTTTGTTGCACAAACTTTAAGTTCTCACATCACAATTATCAACTAAATATAAAGTTGCACTTTCACCAGTCACACATAAAAGCATTTTCATTTATTACAAGTCCCATAACATAATGAATCCATCATAGCATTAGCACAAATCTACTTAACAACTCCCTAGCTTATTGTCAACTTAACTTACATTAGTTGATGTTGCCATCCTAATCTCATTTGTTGCATTGCATGCACCTGAGCACAAGCTTGGGGTTCGTACCTATGATCAAAATGATCACTTCAATGATCTTGTTTGTTTTCCTAGCCTATATCCTAATTTTCTTAGGCTTCTCCTCGATAGTTAATGCCAGTATGGCCTATTTAACTATATTGTGAGCATTCTTACTTCCTCTACTTTCCTTAGTGAAGCAATTTACCAACTAATGTCTAGATCTGTAGTGATCACTTTTGCCACCATCCCTATGGCCATCCTTATTTGCTTAAGATAAAAGCCTATAAAGGTTGCCCCATTGTTCCTTTATTTTTGTTATGCAACGTTTCAATTGATTTTCCATGTAATCTTACCATTTCCACTAATTACTTTGACAATAACCATACTATTAGTTTTGATTCATGATTCAATACACATAACATTAACTATACATAATATGCTTTCATCTCATGCCAAAAGCTTAAGATACAATAAGCTCATATCAACATTCTCCAAATTGATCATTTGAACTTAGCTATCTTAGTCACCTTCTCACGTAGTACTAGTGATAGATGCTTACCATGATTCATTGTTCCTTCTCTTAAATGCTTTATGATTCATGAAGTTTGAAGCTACAATTTGACATGCTCTTTATATTTAACTCCACTTCAACAAGTCTTTAAGCCATCTCATTGATTCACTTTCTATAATCCTCATTAATCCACTAAGTATAAAACCAAGCTCTAACACCACCTCATAACGACCTACCTTTCAGGTGTTTACTTTACTTATACTCTTCAACCATGTACTTAAAAAATGAGTCACTACACTGTCCTTAAGGTAAAGATTCCTTCCAAAATTATTAAACCAATACTTGTTTCTTGAACCTTAATAGTTTAGCCACATAGACAAAACCATTAGTACTTAATTAGTAATAACTACCAGCAAAACCTTACAATTCATCGATAATTCCTTAAATACTTTGTCGTTATTGACCAATAACCAATTGGTTAAGGACAATCTACCATTATCCTAATTAATATATCAAATGCCAAAAGCATCCCAATAGCACAATTGCTAATATAAAATCCGATATGCTCTTAGTTTCATAATTCAACCCCTCTCAGACAAATATGAACTTACAACATATTTTCACAAACATGCATATTAAAACACATTTGATGGGCTACTTAGTTCATTTCATTTTCATTCATCACGCCATTACTTTCCTATCTATTTATCTTACGAACTTACAGTCCTTTCTAGGTTAATGTAGCTATACTCTAAGTCTTAGATCCTAGCTTTTCAACATAAACCTGTTTATAACCTTATAAACTTATGCTAATAACTTAATCTTGCTTAATTCATTTAAACCAAACTACTACATTATACATAATCCAAAAGCTATATCAAAACAACTTGTGGATGACTCTTATCGCTCTTAGTTCCCAAGCCATGCCTCAAATTGTTCTTCATATTTAGACTTCAGTACCTAAGGTTAGAAGTCTAACCCCATAGCTCCTTAAAGGGTTAAGTGAGTAAGCTATAATAAAACAACAATAATAGAACACCAAAAGCCAACCAAGCAGCAACTATCCGTGCTCATAACTACAACCAACAAAACAAATTAAACGAATATTTCCTAAGCTTATAATTGAAACTCAAGATAACAAAAATAGTACCACAATAGTAAGTTGAGCAATGCATATCCAAGCATACATATGAATTTCAAGCATAAGCTCAACATTTATACAACACAAGTATGCCATGCTAAATGCACATGTTATGAATTGATCGGTATTCTAGATAAGTGATACATAACGGTTCAGACCGAACAATAAGAGAACGACACTTAGTAGCTCTATACCAAGCAAGATACTAAGCATAAGCTGAGCAATAAGAAAGTGGGACTAAGCGACTCTATACCAAGCAATAGACGAGCAGCATTGGATTACTCTATAATGAGCAAATGTAATTTATATGCCAAAAACCAAGCTTTTAATCGAGAACTTGCTTTACCAAAACTGAGTTCTAATAATGTAGAGCCTTAGGTCTTTTCATATGATGCTATGAATATAATTACACAAATATTGAGTAAATAACCAAGCAAACCAACTAATTAGGAGACAACTTATATCCAAGGTCATTAAATGGTCATGATCATAAATAATTGATAACTAAGGCAAAAGAAGGATCATAACCAATTATAACATTTAGAACAATCAAGCATATGTTTATAGCAATTAATCAATTTTAGAGAAATAATCAAACATACCCTAAACTAATTAGAAATTATCAATTAAGAATCCTATTCAAAAGTTCACTTAAGTCTAAGCAAAGTAGAACATACTTGGAGATCATGTTACAATATATAAATGCTCGCTTCACCATCTAATTCCCAGCATCAATTACTTATAGCCTACATTAAACCAAGCTCAACAATCTCAAGCCACTAACTATTTGTGATGGACCATAACAACTTGAGTACAATCACAAACAAGTTAAAACTCAACCAATCAAAAGGTCCTACATACTTACTTAAATCAATAAAAGTCTTATAAGTAAAACCAATAGTTGTTCCCAAAGATCAAACTATACGTATAACCATACCTCGTCAAGTTGGTATACTCTATTCATAAAACACATAGCAAGCATAGCATCATATACTCATACCATCACCTAGCTATAAAAATGAGTTAAGGGGTTAGTTTTCTAACCTCATGTATCAGAGATCGGGCTTGAAGTTAGACCAAGACATGGGGTTAGGAAAGAGAGCGAAACTACTTTTAGATTGTTCCATTATAACTTTTGTATCTACGAATCACCATGTTCCTTTATAAGATTAGTTATAATATCTTATGTAAAGTCATATATGGTGTCGTGATCTTTCTTTTGAAAATGTAATTTGTAAAGCAACCTTATGTTGTACAATCATGAACAAGTATCGATATGCTAGATATAAGTATTGCATGTGAAATGTATACTACAGCTTGTGACATATAGAGAAGACCCTCTGATGCTCTTATAGGTGCATGAATTGGTTAAATTCTTATGAAATATAAGATATTCTTGTTTGTGGAGAAACAGAAGTAGGTTCAGATCAAATATGACTATAAAGATATTGGTTGGTGTAGTACCTATGATGACATGATGATATTATTGAGAAGTTGTTCATAAGTTTTAAAATTTAGATGATATTTCTTATAGGTGTAGGCATTTAGAGACCATACTGTGGCTTGAAAGATTATTGAAATTTCTTTTGAGTTATGAATTAATTATGTGTAAGAAAGTTAGGTATGGGTTGAAAATTTCAAATGAACCTTATCCTTAGTTTTAAGGATGACATAACATTACTTCCCTTAGGTACCAAGTTTAAATAATACAAAATGATGCATATGTTAAGTAGACACCTAAAAGGCGAGATGTTATTATAAAAGTTATATTTCTTTTTTTTTTTCATACCGTTTCTAGTGATTAAGATAAATTTTTAATGATTTACTAAGTTTGGTATGTTTTAATAATTTTCTAAATATTTTTTGGAAGATGATTGAATATGTTGATTATGAATGAATGTAAATTGTAAATTCATATGTTGTAGATTGTTATGTTAATGTTTTTGTATTGTTCTTGCAAAATGTATGTCTAAAAGTAACCAAAGAGAGGGGTAAATTGAATACTTAGAAAAATTCAAGCTTTTTGCAAAGCTTAAATAAAAATGGCCTCTTTGATTACTAAGCTTAGATATGGCTTGAAACAATATAAAAATAGCAAATAAAACACGTAATAAAGGAGAGTACAGATGAGAAGGTCAAGCTTAAAAATTACAGTATTTCAGCCTTATGCCTACTGTACTCTTCTAGATCCACTGTTAGGGACTCGGTATTTCACCTAGGTGTCATTCTGTTATCCACTTTCACTAACTTAATCAAGAGAGAAACAAATACAAGTCTTTTGCTTTGCCTTACTAAGCTAGCTTTATTTATGTATAGATCTATAGAATTTTAAATCTCTTCTCTAACACAAATCTTATCTCTCAAAAAATAAGATTTACAAAGAACATGAGGATCGAATATAATGATCCTCAAAATGTAAGCATAAGATAATAACAGAAAAATAGAGTAGAGAGTTGTCTTTGATTTAGCTTCTAAATGTGTCTTTGAATTCTCTTAAAAATGAAGTTTTCTAATAAACAATTGTAGATTAGTGTGTGTTGATAATTTGAATTGCTTTTCTTTTATATCCTACGGATGCAACGTCTCTTTGCTGAAATCTTAGATAATAATTAAAAAAATCTAGAAAAAAATGAAGTTATCTTGAACTAGCTTTTGGAAGTTGTGATCCTTTGAATTGTGAAAGCTAAATCACTCCTGTTAATTAATTGTTCTTGAACGTTGTACAATAGCTAATAGAAAATAAATATATCATGAATTTCTACTTGTTTCTTGCTTTAACTCTTGTAATCTTCAAGGAACCATTCGAAAATTTAAATTTTAAATTGTTAAAAAATATCTTTTAAAAATTAGGAACAAATCTTAATCTTGATAATACTTTGAATTTGAACTTCAAGCTTCTAATATTTTCTTGTTGAATCTCTATACGTGTATGCTATAGCAAAATTGATATTTTTGAATAATGATCATTCGAAAATATTGTTTTATCAGATCAATTTGAATTTGGAAAAAAAGAAAAATCTGCAACAATATATGGATAAGATTCATCTTTATCTTGAATTTTCTTCACATGTGTATCCTTGATATAAGCTTGCGATAAACTCCAATTTGAATTTTAAGAAATCTTCTACTTGTCTTGATAAAAATCCATCAAATATCTCATGAAAAATCTAATAAATATTTGATATAACTAATCCATTAAAAATATGTTTGCCATTATGAAGTGTCTTGTCCAAATAAACTTATCTTAAAATAATCCAATTAATCTTCCTTAATTCCCGTTGATTTAATGTCCAACTTAGTGGAACGTTGAACACAATACCCAAATATATCCAATAAGTAGAGATGGGTCTTGAAACAATTAAAAATCCAATAAACCTTATGAATTATATTGTTTTGTAAATTTCCGATACTATCCAATGTCTTTGAATTTGCTTTTGATTATCAAATTCAGACCTTAAATAAAATCTTATCTTTTGCTTAATAACCTATATACTTAGCACACTAATTAAACATCTTAGCTCTTTTTATTATCATCAAAACAATGATGAGAGAACTCGGGATAAAACATGTGCATTTGATCTTTTAAAAGGTGTATTAAGTCTAATACTTATTGTTGAGCTAAAAATTTGGTTTCCCTTTATTCTTAACTTGATTTATATTAAAATCTCCTGATTAGGTTAAGAAAAGGTTTTAGTTTTGAAAATAGTTTTGGAAAAGAAGTTGCCACCCAATCAAAATTGGGCCAATGGAGGAATGAGCCATAATTTTAGTTATTAGTCTATAGTATTCTAAAAAGGTGATTTTAGAAAATAGAAAGCATAGACTAAATGGGCTCTAAGGCTATAAACTCGAAGGTTTCCATAAAAGAAGTCCTTGAAGTAATTAAATGGGCCTTTAATTTTATTAAAGGGAAATTTAAGTAAAATGAGCTTTCATTTATTTTGAAAATGGAAAGGATTTGAAAGAAGGCAGGGGGGTGTGGTTGTAGTGTAAAGCTTATTTAGACTATAAACATGCAAATGAATATTATTTATGCAGTATTATGCATTCAACATATAAAAGACATGCCATTATAAAAATCATGCAAAATGGTGCAAATATAAACTAACTATGCAAATTAACTAATTAACAAATGATAATTAATTGGGAAATTTGCTAATCATGCAAATTATGAAAAATTATCTCTAACCATATAAATTTAAAAAAAAAAAAACCTAACCATGCAAACTATAATTAATTAACATATTAACATGCAATATAATGTAAAATTAAATTCAACATGCCAAAAACCCATTATTTCATGCAAATTATTATTCATGTAAGACCATGTAACTAAATTAAATAACAAGCCTAACATTTCATTTATGTAAACTTTACTATATTGATAATGCAAATAATATTATTCTAAACCTAAAGTATTAACTTATAGATATATTAATCAACATGGAAATGACCAATTATACTAACACCAAAACATATTAATTATCATGTCAACATTAGAATTAATCATGCATACTAATTATTTATTTAAACATGCATACATATTAAAATATGATCATATTTATTAACTAACATTTAAATTAACAAAATGCAAACATGAATAAGAAATCAAGACATGTATATTCATTCTTTTTTTTTCCTAAAAGGATCAAAAATCAAAAGAAAAAGGAAAAGGAAACTTACCTTTAGTGCACGAATTGGTTCAGGTTTGTTTTAAGTCGAATTTGGATAGTTCTAGTGATTGAGGCAATTGTTCTCGACCTTTGTCTCCTTGATCTTTGAAAGCCTTAAATTAATTTCATGAAAACCAAAGTTTAAGTATTTCGATTTTATAAAAAAAAAAAGTGGAGTTATGTACATAAACCCTAGAACACTTGTCTTAATTCTAACTCAAATTAAACAAATCAAAACTTTGTAGGGTGAAATCTATAAAGAGTGCGAAACTTTTCACCATTTTGGCTCCTTTCAATTTGCTCTATAATGAGAGAAATCGAAGATAGAGAGGAGGACTTGCGTAGCTATGGGGCTAGAGAGAGAAAGAGTGAATTTCTCAAAATTGAGAGCTTGTTAAAGCTTTGTGTTTGATAGAATGAAAAGTCAAAACCCCTACTTATAGTCCCCAAACCTGAGTAGTGTCTTAGAAACATCCTTTTTTTATTTTTGAGAAAGATTGCATCTTTGTTGACATGGAAGTGAAAATAGGTTTTTATATTTTTTCCTCAATTTGATTTAATTCTTACTTGAATTCG
This sequence comes from Lumnitzera racemosa, assembly GCA_024138005.1. Classification (NCBI taxonomy): domain Eukaryota; kingdom Viridiplantae; phylum Streptophyta; class Magnoliopsida; order Myrtales; family Combretaceae; genus Lumnitzera; species Lumnitzera racemosa. The sequence goes on along the minus strand of JAMXBC010000004.1, from coordinate 23,950,939 downwards.
AGAAAATTAAATATCCCACTCTAGGAGATGTCCTTGCACATTTTTAATAAGCATATGTGAGTATAAAAGGTGTGTTTTTATATATTATCCAATATTTCTATTTTTTGTATGCTAACTTTCTTAAATGAAAGGTTAAAACTTAAGATAGTTTAAAGAATATGCTATATAATCTTTCATTTCTACATTTTTCCAGAATTTTTCGTGCTAAAAAAAGTAGATGAAATTAGGTCAAAAAACACAAGTGGAAAACATGAAAATGTTGCCATTTTCATTTTGAAGCTACTGGACATTGTCGACCAAGTGGGGGTAAGGGAAGAAGAGGGGTCAAAATCTGATCCTTTCAGTATTAAGTTTCCAAATAATTGGACCACATAGTGCTTACATAGCGCTACGTTTATACCACATGTTTAATGCGTGGCAAGGTTAGAGAGCACCATGTGGTGCCTAAAATTGGTTTAAACGTAGCATTATAGGGTACTGTCACGCATCACCTTCATTTTTTTTTTCATTTTCCTTTTTCTCTAATTATTTTTTTTTCCTTTGCGGGTTGCATTTCATTTTCTATTTTGAATTTTTCTTCTTCTTCCTTTTTTTTTTTAAGAAACATTCCCTAAATGGAACTCGATTAACTCCCTAACTTCTAAAATTACATCTCTCTCTTCAATTTATTATGAAGTCTAATAAATATATAAATAGATTATTTACAAGAGTTATTCAATTTGACTAAATTAAGAACCTAGTTTTTATTTGTGTTTGGATTTTACTTGAAAACTTCATATGGCTATAAAATTGTCATTTTAACTTTAATTGAGATTTAGTTTGAGGTCATGATTTCCTTAAAATGTATATTTTTAAAATATTCTAAAAGAAGTAAGTTGAACTAGGATAAAGAAAATGATTTTCAATAATTGCCCCTTCTTATCTAAAATTCCTAACTTGGCTGAATCATGTGTGCCTATTTCGACTCTAGAAGTTGTTTTTGAACTCAAAAAGTGATTTCTTTCTTAAATCAACCTAAATGGATGACCGTATGATGTTTTTTTTTTTTTTTTTTATAGTTTTTGATTTTTTGATTTTCTTTTTTTTTTGTTTTCTTTTTTCTTTGATTTTTTAATTTTCCATTTTTCCTTTTCTATTTATCATTTTTTCACTTTTTTTTTTGTCTTTTCTTTATTTTTTGGTATTTTACATTTATTGGCCTTTTCCAAGAACAAGGGCTTTTAAACTAAAGATGAACTTTGGTGAGGATTAAAAATGGGGTACTACACTTGTTATGAGATTAATTTTCCAAAATATTTGAATAGGATTTTGAATGAGTTCTTATGTGTTCATGTGTTCTTAAGGATGCCTAAGTAATATTCAATATGTTATTGATAATTGTAAAAGATCGATAATCTTGTATAACTAATATGACATTGGGGATTTTGATAAGTTTATATTAAAGGTTATGCTTGATCTCAAATCATTAATGTGTTAATTGAGTAATATTATTTCTTTTTGTTTTCTTTTTTTGTTTGTTTGTGTTTGTTTCTTAGGGGAAAGGGTTAGGTGGGGTTGACGAGGGTGTTAGGTTTGAGGATCTTGAAGTTAATTGAAAGTTTATAATCTCATAGGGTATATTCAATGAATACATGTTTATATGATATTATTTTTTCAGGAAAATATGACTACATAGAGTGTTGTGAAACCCCTAAAAATTTTAATACAATACTCTTAAGAAAGTTTTATAATATTATTATCTCATAGCCCAATCTTAAATCTCGTATAACTTAGTTAATTTGGAAATATGAAAATTTGGTAAAGTGAATCAAAATCTCTCTATTTGAGAACGAGGTAGTCTCCTTTAGTTTCCCTTATTTGAGACGAGGACAATATTTACAAAAGGATTAAAAGAAATTCTTGAGTTTTACTGAAAAATAAGTGAATCATTCCCTATTGTTAAAAGCTATTTATATTCTTAAGTAAAATCTAACGTGAAACTAATATCTAACTAACTAATTAACTAACAACTAATAATAAAAATACTATCAACTGATATCTAACTACACATATTAAAATTGTTAAACTACTAATTTTCAAGATAAGGTAGATAATATTACCTTGGATATTTTCGTGAAATATGGTTAGAGCTTTTTCTTTTTCTTTTAGCATAAGATTTTCATATATTATTAAGTATAAAACTTGATTTATGAAACTTCTTTGTCCGCAAATTTCATGTTCATAATTGGTGTTGTTGAGTATCTTAATCAACGTGACTTTTTGTTCTCCTATTAGATTTGCCATAACAATTTGTACATTCGACATTATTATTTGTGCAATGCTAATTATGGAAAAACGCTCTTCCTCTCATATCTTTGTATTAGGAATGTCCATGTCAATATTTTCTTGGTCATTTTCTACACTAATTCCTTGGACCATATCCTCCATTTCTTTAATATCATTCTTTATAACAAGTTGGTCGATGCATTTTTTTGAAAAATTTCTTCACTCGTATCTCTTATAGTTGGTGTGTCATTTTCTTCTTTTTCATTAATTTTTTCTTCACTTCCATACACTCCATAATTGCTTCTTATAAATGCTTATGCCTTTCTTTTAACAATTGTGTGACTTTTCATAGTTCCTTGATTTCCTATCATGTACTTTTTCTCTATATTCTAACATCCATACAAACATTTTTTCCATTTTTGCCTATTCTCTTAACAAGAGCACCATTGTTAGATCTTGTATAAGCTATTAGGCTATAATAGTTGAGAGACCAATGTTCATGCTATGAAGATACAACGATCTTGGCACATAAGTTTATATACACATACACACACACACTATTACATAAGAATCCGTATATTCTTAATTAGCTTTATAACACTTGAAAGGCTTATATAATCAAATACTTTGATGCAAATAGAGATATTTAATCTTATGTTCATAAATACATAGGTATATGTCATTTTAATTGCATATACAAAAGCTTTATATATGTAAAAATATGTGTATTAGAAGATTTTCCTTGTAACTTTGTCTAGATTTTCACACAAGTATTTAAATATGAATCATCTTAGCGTTTTCAACAACATTTTATTTTAAAAATTTATGAAATTTTATACGTATATGTTTATACTAGTAAAAGCATTTATAGACCCACTTGATAAGTAAACCTATACATAGTTATCAAAATTACAATTCCACCCGTTGGATTCTACAAGTTTTGATTAAAGAAGACTCTTTTAAGTTAATTCAAGTATAAAATTATTATTTTTTTTTGTAGAAACTTATATTTTTAATTGTTTTTATATGTCAGATTTGGTGAAAACTTATATTGTTAATCGAGTTTGTAGATTTTATATGCATTAGTTGAATGGGCCAAAAATAAAATATATAACTAAACTTTTACTAGCTTATTGACTATTAGGGGATTAAATTATTTTTCCTATCTTATCCTATTCTAATTTTTTTCCTCTTTCTCCCTTTCCTCGTTACTTATTTGATGTTCATATCCTTCATTTGGGCTCTAACTCCAATGAAAAAATTTATTGAGAAAACTATATATTTAAGTTTATACTATTAATAACTCAAAACAAGTTAAAACATTTACTTCTCTTTAATTCATCATTTTTTTTTCAAATAAAATAATGGAAAAAAATTTGTTTTGATTTTGCTTGTCCTTAATATGTAAATATTAAATTATAGACGAAGAATTTTTATTTTTATTGAAAAAGAACTCAATTTCTTCATTTCTTTATTTTCATTGTGCATTTTAAGTATTTTCTAATTACTGTAAACATATCTATTGTTTTTTTAAAGCTATTTTACCTTAGTCCTAAAAACTTTTTTACATTTCTACTTTATGTTCTTGTTTTATAGACCTGTTAATAATTATAGGTACAATCGCGAGTTTGACAATCTTAAATATATATATATCAGTTATATTTATAAAATAATATATTCTAGTATATAAATATATTAAGATCTTTATTTATATTCCTATTTAGAATACACATTAAATAATTAAACAAATGAATACTAATAAATAAAAGCATACTCTTAATTCAAACATAAAATTTTCTTATATAAATTAGTAATAGGGATTTTATTAATAGTAATATTATTTATAATATAAAGTTATGCGGTATTAAAGAAATATTTAAGACAATAACAAAACTTAAGTAACCCATTGTTAGAATGTTAATTAGCAATTGTAAAGTTTTCAAACCATAAGCCACATAATTAAAAAGAACATCTTGTATAGACATGACAACTAACAATGGAATATAATAAATAATTAAGAGTAGAATTATTATAAAAAATCCTAAAAATGAAAAAAATTTAGTGTTCTAATAAGATATAAAGACCAATACAAAAATCTGAATTGACAAAAAGGTAGAGTTGTATTAATAATCTAAGCATAGAACAACAAAATTCTATATTTCCATGAACTCAGCTTTATTCCCCCAATTTCCTCTTCACTTCCCACACATTGCTTGCTAATAATATTATAGCACATGATCTATTATATGGAGGTAATTTACTCTTTTATTATCAATGTGGTACCCCTTTCTTTGTCCTTTTCTTCTTTTTCTTTTTAATAACTCGACTTCCTACTTCCCTTCTATTTTTCTCTCTACTTACTCACTCAAATCCAAAACTAAGACTACCCTTGGAAGCTACTCTAACAACCCCCTAAAAAATCTTACCTAAAGAAAACCCCCCAAACAACCCCTAGTTACTTAATCTAAGTATTAGAAGAATAATCCAATCAACCCACCTCAAGCTTTATTGTCTCTCTCCAATAAATTCAACTTCAACCACTACACCACTCTATTCTAGGCATGAAAACTCTAGGCTACCATCACCCCTGATTTGCCATCCAGCTAAAAAACACTAGCGAAATGGACCTATTAGAGTGATTATTGATATTTAAAATAATTCTTAGTATCAAACCTAACCCAACCTACCATGTTTGAGTTTCGACCCCTTTCTTGCAACCACCGTCTTACATCCACCACCACCAAAACTTATTCTAAACGTAGAAAATTTCTAATATTGGTCATCCCCATTACCTCTAGTCGAAGGTATGGTAAGAAAATCTAGTTCAATATTTAAGATCTCTCGTTTTTACTTGCAATGTTTAAGTAAAGTTTTTATTTTTCTTTATAAATCTACCTCTAAGTTGATTTTCATAAACTCTAGGACATATTGACATGATTAGTAAATAGCTTTTTTCAAATCAAAATACTTAAATACTAGAATTTTAGGTAAAAATTAAGGAAAATAAAATAAGAATGAAGTTAATGATAAAACGAATGTAGTAGATGAATAATGATAAAATATTAATAATTTCATTAGATATTGATGTTGATTCATGCATAAGGGCATGTTATAAACATAGTATGATATGAAAAATCAAGGTTCTTATCAAATAAATTAATTTACAAAGCTGTGTTTTGAAGTATATAAAATTGCATTACTCAATTTTCAATTTTATCGGGTTTGACTGGGTCAAATTCTAACTAGGCCTGCTTTGCTTTATTTTTTAGGCTAAGTTATGGATGAAACAAACATGATGAGGACATTGACCCACATTATCAAGACTTGGGGACGTATACATGGTACAAGAGCGGATCGATGAGAAGTATTTAAGGTATTATATGTTATCAAGTGATTTTAGGTAGAATTATGTTCTTAAAAATGCACAAATAAAGGTTAAGTGGAACCCAGGCTGCTCCGATGCCTAAGTTAGTAGTTGCTTTTTAGAGAGACAAGTGAATAAGTATAAAGTTTGAAGGTTGTCAAAGAGTTCTTATAATGCTTTCTCTTCGTATTTATATACGGATATTGGGTGTTTGAAACAACAGTTAATCATTGGTAGTAGACCACGTGGAGATCTTATAATCAAGCACATGCTTAAGATATAGGAATAATGGGTAGTTATGTAATAAGATCACACCAGATTGTAACCGCTCATGACAGTTTCCTAAGTTCAAATCGAACATATTAACATGTCGGGCTTTAAGGCCCATCAAGTAGACTAAGCCTTAGTCAGCATTAGCCGAGAATGGAATTAGTCACTTTCTTGTTAGTTGAATGGCTAAGTAATAGTTTAAGGTGAAATCTAACTATCAACATTTGCCTCCTAACTCCCATGCTTGAGGACTTGACCATGGGAGTAAATAAAGCTTAATGCTCAATTTGGGTGGTTGGATGGTTAAGATAAAAATAAGTTTTCTAAATGTTGAGTGATGTAGGAAGGTTTGATTTTTATTTTGAAATGCGACGTATTGTATCCTAAACAAAAGGTTGCAGCCTTTTAATTTTCTTGCCCATTCAATCTTCTATGGTAGCAGGTGTGATAGTTATCATCTTAGCCATTATTATACTGCAGGGGCTAATAATTATTAGTAACATGATAACCATTAGATCTCTAACTCATAACACATGTTATTAATCCATACTTGACCATCTGATCAGAACTACATTCTCATCAGAAGCGTGTTAGGGTTACAAGGAGAAACTGTTAATATATAAAGGATATTTCATACTGATAAAATATTTCTTTGCTCTATTCTCATCCACATCCACCTTTAGAGTTCTCATTTGCTTTTGACATCTAATCTTCCAAATTTTTGTTTAGTTCGTGATTCTCTCATATAGCTTTAATCAGGTATCGTTCGAAGCATTATTTGTTAACTTATACTTTCAGATTCTGAAACAATTGAGTCTAAGGCTACTTCCCCCTTCCCCCCCTTAAAAAAGGACTGATTCGGCATGTTCTTTAAGTAGTTCGGCAGATTGCACAATGGAGCGATGGGAAAAACTTGCTTGCATCAATGCTCTTTTAATGAATAACTATCCAAATGATAGGGAAGGAAGATCTGTAGCCAAGTATTTGTATAATAATGTTGTTTTTTTATAATGATTCCCCAGATGGAGTGGTAAGTAGTGCTATTGAGACACTTGTCTCAAAGTATAATAAATACTGATAAGATCTTCTCAAGACATAGAATTTGCACAGGATGAGGGAGGATGAGAGGGTATGTTTTCTAAGGGACTGTGAGTTTCATATATATATATATATATATATCTAAAATACCTCAATTTTGTATTGTGCTTCCCATTTTCTGCTTTTATCAAATAATTCTTTGATTATTTTTAGGTTACACCGAGTATGTTTTCATTGAATACTTATAGAATTCTTATAGCTTTGAGATAATCTATGAAGAAGTTAAGGTTAGGGCTACACCCCAGTTATTCAGATACTTTTTCACAATAAGGAAGCAACCTGATGGTTAACATTTCAAAGCCGCTTGGCATGGTTGAAAATTTATGGATGGGTTGGAGTCGAAAATCCATAAGTGGCATGATAAGTTTATGTTTATTGTATCGGATGAAGATTGGATTTTTAGACCTAATGGACTAAACCTACTCATACCAAAGACATTGACTTGATGCCAAATGATGCTATTATGGCTAAGAAGATACAAGAAAGAAGAAAAAGTAAAATGTTTTTCTAGGATGTTGAGAGGATAATAAAACGATATAAGAATGGGGATCCAATCTTTTCTGAAAAAGAAGGTAGGTGTTAGAACAATCGTCATACCGAATGGAGTTATTAGAGGAAAGCCGTTCTTATGACTTGAGGGGAGAATGGTTGCCTTTGAGCTTCACTCAACATGGATCTTATAAGTTCTTGATTTTTCTCTCTTTCCCATTTTTAATACTCCTATCCTTTATTACAGACATGGGTGTAGATGATGTAGATCCTATTAAACTGTTGGCCTAAGCATTGGCTAAGAAGCTAGAGCTTAATAAACATATAGGCATTAAAGCACCTATCACTTGGTTGCTCATGCCAAAAAAGGTTACACAAGAGAAAACCATAAAGTAAGTTACTACTCCGAAAAAGGGGACTTATTTAGCCTGTGAAAGTTAAGGAATTGAACAAACTAGAGCTACTAAGGTAACATAGCTTGAAGTGATAACTTCCTCAGAAAACACTCTTCGAGAGCAAGTGTCGGGTCAATCCTGCTAAGAGATTGGTGATAATAGCAACACTGAGGTCATTACTTTGGAGGTAATGGAAGGCCTATTAAGCCAAGCAAACAATGAATCGAGACCAAAAAACGAAGCAGAAAAAAGCTTGTTAGCCAACCTCTGTCCAAGAAATTCAAAGCCTTAGATAAGAGGATAAGGGAGGCTCTAAGGAATAAGGCTTTCAGCATCAATAGTATCGAGTTCATTCCTAACCTGAGGTAGGTGAGTACTTCTTGCTATGCTAGAACCAGAACATCCTATACATTAACTCAGCCTTGTGTAAGAGGATGAAATCCTTAGCCTTAATGAAAGGAGTCATTCTCCTTAGGGATAGAGAGATCATAGAGAAAGATGTTAATAAAGTAGGCAGTTGTAATAAAGGACATCTTGCTGTTAAGTTGTATGATGTATGTACCAATCACCTTTTCACTTAAGGCTCATGTTCTATTGATGACATAATCCCGTTTACGTACAGATTAATAGCCACGTTTTGATGGCTCTAGATGAGGCCGATAGAGAAATGAAGAAGGTAATATTTATGTGTTGTTGCTTTATTGAGAAGAAAATGACTTATTCATCTTTATTAATTTATTGCAAAAGGTTGAGGTGGCATATAACTCCTCAAAGGCTCAAACTATAGTGGTGGAGAACACGGGAATCAAGGCTAAGATGGGCGCTAAGAAACTTCAAGAAGAACTATCAATCGAGAAGCTAACACATTCATTATTGGTCGATGAAGCCTCAAGCCTTAAAGCCAAGAGCGAAGAGCAGTATAATGAGATTAAGGACCTAAAACAGGAGATTCGCAAGAAGCAAGAGAAGTGCTGGGGGTTAGGTGTGGATAATCACCTCAATGAGTGAAGAGGAGGACAAGTTAAGGATGTAAATAAAGGGGCAGGAGATAAATGACTCTAAGTTGGAGTCTCGTGTTGTTGAGTTAGAAGAGGTAGCGAAAAAGAAGCCTTTAATGGAGGAGGCACTACAAATTGTGACTCATAGTCGGTAGTATGAGAGATTACTTAGGAAGAAGCTTCTACAGGGGGTCCAATAGGCAAGAAAGGAGATTTTAAAAGTTTACCTTGACTATGACCTTTCATGTTTAGACTTTACTAACGTCGATGACATTGATGCCAATAGTAGTGACGAAGAAGTTGGCGAAGAAGCAGAGACTGAGGTTTAAAGGTAAGGTAACAATAATGAAGCCAATGTTGAAGCTCCTGTCGATGATGAGGAATGATCATCTAAGGAGACCCCCCTACATTTGTAAGGAGACATCTACTTGCTCCAAAACCCCCAATGTCGGAAAACAAAATAAGCTCTAAGAGGGTCCTCTCTTCTTCTGATTAGGATAATACTTTCACCTTATCACTGTCTAGCCTGATTTTTTGGTTTCTTTTATTTAAAAATTAATTTCCCATTTGTCGATTAATACTAAACCCTAACACATTTAATATTAATCATCGACTAAAGAAATTGAGAAATTCCAGTTTTTTTATTGAAAATAATTTTTGGAGTCGCCACCCAACTGAAGTCGAGAAAAGAAAAAGAAACCGTAACCAATTGGGTGGATTGATTACGATTTGGCTATCGGTTTTGATTTCAATTTTAAATGAAGAACCAGAGGGTTCTAAGTCCGGGGGTTAACCTATTAAACCTTTAATGGGTACCACTATTTATTTATCGAAATTAGGATTATTCTTCTAATTATAATATTTAAATAAATAAATAAAATCAAAAGAAAAAAAGAACCTAAGTTTCCACATATTTTATCGTCTCCCTGAAGGTGCCTACGTACCCACTAGCCGGGATCAGACAATCGTAGTTCTTTCTAAAAAATTTAGTGTGTTGATTTATTTTAATTTTTGAAAACCAACCGAGTTTACGTTATTATCGATTCAGTTTTTCAAAACTCCAAAAAGGTCCTAATTCACTAAGTCCTTTTATTCTATTTTATGAAAACTCTCTAAAAGCCCTATTTTTCTAAAACGGGATTTTATTATTTTTTATTTCCAAAATAAATTTCTAAGTGAGAAAATCCTAAAAATATATTTAATCTTAAAAATTCCTAGACTAATATACATATATATATATATTCTATTATTATTAAACAATTATCTACCTACATAGTTAGTAATATTACGTAACTTACTTAATATATAAAAAACTAATACTAATAAGTCACCTAAACTAATATAGTCATATACACATATACTGTATCAAATAACTAAGGAACTAATAATATAATGATAATAATAATAAATAAATAAATAAATGAATGAAATAAAATAAGAAAACTAAGATTTGGAAAAGCTGAACCTGACTTGTTCTTGCACGACAATGACGTAGACGGAGTAGCGATGGTATCGGACTATGGAATGTACCAATTGACGTCGGTGCTTGTTGTTATGGATTCGTGCGAAGTCACAGTGGTGGAAAAGCAGTTGTTGTTTTGGATGGAGCAGACAGCAACAGCGTTTTGGCGATGTGCAGACGACTGTGGCTGTCGCGTGTGGATCTGCTCAATCGTTGTTGTCGCGCGCGCGCTGCTGTGTTCAGTCAACAAGTGCTGTGGTGTGGACTTAAGTTTTGTATAGATTTGCTACTACTGTTCTTACTGTGCGGCGCTGGAGATTGATCTGTGTGTGGATCAATGCTGCGTGGATAGCATGTAGCGAACTGCAGCTGTGTGTGGATTTACTGCTGCAGACGTTGGTACTGCTGGTTTCTATAAGGATTTGGCGTGGTGTTTGCTGGCTGTAGGGGGTCAAGTGGGTCTAGTTTGGTGCGTGAATGGTTATGGGTCTGATATTGGTATGCAGTTAAATGCCGGGAGTGAGGGGTCAAGGTTAGGTGTAAAGTGTGCTTGGAACTTGTTCGGTTGAGGATGTGGGTCGCGTAAAAGGAAGAAAGGGATGGGTTGTACATTTAAAGAGTGGTTTTGTTGTTGATGTTGTGTGTGACGACAGTGAAGGGGGATAGTTTCAGACGAGGATGGTGAAGCGTGGGACTTGAGCGCTGAGCGAGGATGAGAGTGGGTCGTTGGCTTCAGCTATATGTGGCGTTGGGTATTGGCTGCATGTGCGATGTTGACAGGGGGCTGTTGTTCTTTTGTTGGTGTTGTGCATGTTGGAGGTTGAGATGCTGCTATGCGTGGATGATCTGAGGACTTGGTGTTGAGATGCTGCTATGCGTGCATGGATGTAAGGACTGGGTGTTGAGATGCTGCTTTAGAGGGTCGGCTGGGAATGGGCGGTATGTTGCTGTCGTGTTTTTTTTTCGGTCAAATTGAGGTAGGGATTGTGGATGAAGCAGATTTTTTCCTCCTGCTGTTGATTTTTCTTTTATAGAGTCCAAATCAAATCCTCTTATATCTATTGAATCTGATTAAATTAGATTCAAATCTGATTTAACTAAACTCATATGATTTAATTTGATATGAAACTGATTTTCGTCTTACTTCTGCAAAGTTAGAAAAATAAATACATAGGTGCCTACTGAGACTCGAACCCATGACCTCCAACTAAATCTACCACAAATACTCCGCTACTTATCCGTTAGGCCACTGGCCTATGCCTTAACATTTATTACAATTAAATTATATTTAAACTATCTGAATCTCTAAATTAAAATTTTTTAACTAAACTAAAACTAAAACTAAAATTAACACTAAAACTAATTATTCCTAATATAAATTACTTTCTAAAAATATACGAAATTTTTATAATTTTTCCTTTTCTTTTTTTTTTGGTATTTTCATTATTTGTTAATTTTTATTATTTTTAATTTTTTTGTTAATTTTTTGAATTAAGACCCTTTTTGTAAAAATAAAGATTAAGACTATAAAGGGGCAAAAATTAGGTGTCTACAATCACAGAATAAGAATGTCTAGGATTCTTGAGATTAGCTGTTAATTTGTACTTTATTTTGTATATGTTGTATGGACTAGATATGGTTGGGATGCTGACCATTTATTGTTTCTAGCAAGTTTCATTTCACGCATTAGTTTTCAGCATGTTTTATTTCACACGCGTAATAGATGTCTTTTCAAAGACATAATGTTCATTAGTTGCATAGGACGTGAACTAGCGTATTTTTTTCTTTTTTCCTTTTAGCTGTGAGGCTACTTGTTAAAAGGCATAGTAGAGTTCATTCTCTAGCTTCTCAAGATACTTTTAAATAAGAGTTGACATTACTTGTCAATAATTATTAAGCTCGTTAGCCATTATAGGTCTGAACTCATTAAATATTAGTTTGTTCGTTATATAGCTAGAACTTTATTAATCTATTAATCATGCATTGACTAGGAATGAAAATGACAGGAAATAACGATACTCATAAACTTGAAATGAACATTTCATAGTTGAAACAAGACGTAGGCCATTACCTTACAACGTTTAGAATAGAAACAAACCATAACATCAAAGGAACTAAGCAAAGTAAAGCTTTAAATTCTTGACATTCCATGCTCGAGGGATGATTGTCTCATCTAACCTTTCTAGTCAGTAGGCTTCATCGCTTGCAACTTCCTGGATCCTAATAGGATTCTTCCAATTCGCGTCCAGCTTCCCTTGACTATCTCATACACCAGTTGCCTCTAATTTTCTGCAACAACTCTTATCCTTGTAACATCTCTTATCTCTTCGATCATGTCCAAATTGGCTGTAAGACCGACTTGATTGTCCATTATGTCAAAGTTCTAAGTACGAAGATTGGGTAGATCCAATTCAATCGGCACAATAGCTTCTGACCCATATGCCAATTTGAAGGATGTTTCTCCTATTGAAGTCCTATTAGTAGTCTTATACCTCTATAAAACAATCAATAGTTTATCAGCCTATTTACCCTTGACTTGGTTAACCTTCCTCTTCAAACTATGCAAGATGATCTTATTAATGGCTTCCACTTACCCAATAGTCTGAAGATGAGCCACCAACGTATAATTCAAAGGAATTATGTGTTTCTCACAAAATGCTTAGAACTTATCATTGTCAAACTATGGCTCATTATCAGTGATTATCATAAATGGAACTTTAAATCTTGATATAATGAAGTTGAAAACAAAATCTTTGACCTTCTGTTAGTGATTTTAGCTACTGCTTCAACCTCCACCCACTTTGTAAAATAATTCATGGCAACTATGATGAATTACCGTTGGGCTGTAGACTTTAGAAATGGTCTGAGTATGTCTAATCCCTACTGGGCAAAGGGTTAAGGACTAGTAAAGCTGTACAGTTCAATAGATGGCACATAGCTCAGTGCCTCATGTTTTGGCATTGTAGACATTGCTGAGTAGTAAATCTAGCATCTTTCTTCATAGTCAGCCAATAGTAGATGAGTCACAATACACGAACATACAGGGTTTGACCCTTCATAAGGTTACTGCAAATACCATCGTGTAATTTGGATAGTATTCATTATGCATCCTTCAATGGAAGGCAACGAAGGTAAAGTTAGGAAATGTCATGTTTTTACAATCGGTTGTCTATCAACGTATAATTTGTAGCTTAATATATTAAACTTTAAGCATCTTTTCTATCATCAGGAAGAACATCGTCCTTCAAATAGTCTACGATTGGGTCTACAAAAGACTTCTCCTTTAAGCTGGGAGCCAACTCGCAGCTCTGCTCAACAGCTTGTAATCTCTTATTAGGGAGATATTCAATTAAGAGCTTGTCATTTGAATCGAGGAGTGCCATACTGGCTAACTTTGACAACTTGTCAGTAGCAATGTTTTTGCTTCTAAGTATTTTTTCAATTGAAAAGGATTGAAACTCTTCATTGAGAGTTTATATTATTTGCAAGTACTTGCTCATCACTTCTTCTTTTGTCACATAACTCCCATTAACTTGATTTACAACGAGTTGTGAGTCGAAAAAAACTTCAACTTTCTCAGTACTAACTTTTTTCACCAATTTAAGTTCATCTATTAAGGCTTTGTATTCGGTTTCATTATTGCTGGCTAGAACCTAAACTTTAAAGTGTAATTAACTTTCATATTGTGGGGTCTTTGCAGATTGAGATTTGCACCGCATCCTTCTTTAGTAAAGAAGCCATTGACATATAGATTCCATATCGACTTCTCGGCCATCTTTATGCTGTCTTCTTCACTAGTGAATTTAGCCACAAAATCTACCAATACTTGAGCTTTTAGTGTCATTTGGGGTTTGTACTGTACAATATGGGCACTTAACTTTAAAGCATATTTCATCATCTTCCTTAAGGAGTCTAGTCACTATAAAGCTTACCGCAAAGGCTTATTAGTAAGGACAACAATTTGATATGCCTCGAAGTATGGCTTTAACTTTCTTGTTGAGAAAACTACTACCAATACAAATTTCTCAATTTTGGTATATTGGTGTTTTAGCCCTTGTAAAACATGGCTCACGTAATAAATTGATCGATCCTCTTTGCCTTCTATTCAAACCAAGACAAAGAAAAGTGCTTGGCTGCTGACTGACAGATATAGATACAATTTTTTTTTTTTTTTGAAAAGGGTGTCGAGAATATTGGTAGTGATACGAGAAACTCCTTCAACTCTTTAAATGTTCTTTCACACTTGTCCATCTACCGAAAATGTTTTGGATTCTTTAAGATTTAATAAAACTCTACACATCTATTAGCACTTTTCAACACAAATCTATTTAGGGCGGCTATTCGCTTAGTTGGCTCATGAAGTTCCTTGAGTGTGCAAGGAGACTTGTTCTGGATAGCATCAATTTTCCTTGGGTTTGCTTCAATGCTACGTCGGGTGATCATATAACCTAAAAATTTTCCTGAAGTAGTACCAAAATCACATTTTTGTGGGTTTAGCTTCATATCGTACCTCTTTAGAGTGCTAAATGTCTCCTCAAGATCGGTAAGATGACAATTTTCTATTGTGCTTTTCACTATCATATCGTTGACATATACTTCGATGTTATGATAAATCTGAGGATTAAACATCTTTGTGATAAGCCATTGATATGTTACACCTGCGTTTTTAAGCCTTAAGGGCATTATTGTAAAACAGTATGTCTTAAAGTTGATGACAAAGGACGTGTGAACCTCATCTTCCTCATCCATTTTGATTTTATTGTAGCCAAACACTGTATCCATAAAAGAGAGTAAGGCATAGTTGGTAGTTGAGTCAAACATTTGATCTATTCTTGATAAGGGGAAGCAATCTTTGGGATAAGCCTTATTTAATCCATGAAGTCTATGCACATATGCCACTTGCCATTAGACTTCTTGATTAGTACACAATTGGCTAACTAAGTTGGATAAGGCTCTTTCCTAATGAACCAGGCCTTTAGTAGCTTTTGAACTTCTTCTTTTATGGTTGCTTGCCGTTCAAGAGCAAAATGCCTTTTCCTTTGCTGAATCACCTTCACATTGGGAATGATTTGAAGTTTATATGTTACAACATCTCTAGGGATGCCCGACATCCATGCAAACACATCAACTTTGTCCGATAAAAAGTTGATCAAACTTTGGCGGATGTCTATGGACAAAGGTTCCTTATCTTTGTAGTCTTCCCCAAATGATTTTCTAACGGGATTTCTTGTATCCCTTCTTCAGCATTTTCTATGTTGACTAATTTTTGTTTTGGATAAGTTTCAACTTGAAAAATTTCTTCACGATGTAATGCCCTTATATATAAGGATCTTGCTAACTGTTAGCCCCTTTTACATACACTAACTCCAGTAGGAGTGGGAAATTTGGCCTTAAGATGTGTAATGGAAGGGACTATGTTGAATAAATGCTGACATGGTTGACCCATGATCATATTATATGGGGACCGACACTTTACAACAAGGAAATCCACCTTGTCTTCTATAATGTGCTTGTTATCTCCAATTCAGATTAGGAGAGAAATTACTCCACTAGCTCAAACGGGTTGATTATTGAAAGTGTATAAATCATATTCATAAGATCTTAGCTGTGCTTTGATTTTCATCTTCATTTGATCAAAAGCATGTTCAAAAATAATATCTACTAAACTTCTAGTGTCAACAAGAATCTTTTTGACCTCGAAGTTGGCAATTTTCACACTAATTATGAGTACATTATTGTGGGGCCTTTGAACTCCCTCGAAATCCTCTTCTATGAAAGCAATTGAATTGTTGACCTTGACCTTGACCTTCTTACCTTGCATATTACAAACATAATGTATGGCGTTAGTCGAGCTCGAAGAGCTGGACTGGCTTCAAGTGGAACATTAGTTGACAATAGTATTTATTATACCATTCAATGCTTTGCTACTACTTCCATCCTTTGCATCTTTCCTGGCCTGAGAAGGCCGCATGATATTCCCTTACTCTTTACGTCTCCTTTGGGTTGGTTGTTCAATATTCTTAGCATCATATGCAAGAAACTTGCTCAGATACCTTCATTGGATTGCATCTTCGATTGCATTCTTGAGTTGGACACATTCATCAGTATTATGGTCTCTATCATGATGGAAATCACAATATTTATTAGAATTTCTTCGTGAAGGATTTCCTGTCATCCTTCTTGACCATTGAAACATGCCCCTTTAATAGTGCACTTCCATCAATATGTCTACGATTGCACGATTGAGTGGCATATGAATAGAAGCTTACTTACAAGAAAGTGTTGTAGGAATACTTTTGCTAAATTTTTTAAATACGAGATTGTGTTCGGATTTAGATGTTTGAACTATGTACTAGTTATGTTCCTTAATGTTGAGGGAAAAGCTTAGCAGGCCACGGCATCATTTAAGCTGTGTAGCTTAGCCAAGGTACAGTAATATTCAAGATGATCTTTAAGGTCTCTTATTCCATTATAAGTCTCAAATTGTGGTAGCTTGATTTGCCATGGTATTGCTTTGTCCAAAATTTCAGGGACAAAAGGACACTTCTTTATTTACAATTGTTTACTTATCGTAACAAGGGTGTTGACAACGGAAGGTCTCGTATGGTGCACCTATTGTGGTTGCTTTTCTTTGTAACTTTTCTTAAGAGAAGGGGCTGGAGGTCCGAGTGTAACTTCAGCTTGCTTTCTTGGTATTTTGGGAGAGTAGATTAGATCACCACTATTTTCAGCATTTTATTACTGTATTCTTAGTTTTGATTTGTGTGGACATTTTATAGTGCAGTCTAAGGATCTCATCATGTTTTTTGTTAAGTTCTTGGTTTTCTTTGGCTAAGTCTAGATAAAGTTGCTTTAACTTAGCCAGGCGCTGTTCATTAATATGCCTACTTCTCCCATTTGGTGATGGGGTAAAGAACCAGCACTTGTGCTCTTTATTATTCTCGTTTTTTCCATGTAGGTGTGTAATGAAAAAAAAACGACGCTATATATTGTTAGGTGATTTTAGGTATAACTATATTCCTGCAAATGTACAAATAAAGGCTAAGTGGAACTGGAGCTAATCCGGTGTAACCACTCCGATACTTAAGTCAATAGTTGCTTTTTAGAGAGATAAGTGAATAAGTATAAAGTTTATAAGTCGTCAGAGAGTTCTTACAATATTTTCTCTTTGTATTTATAGGTGAACATCACGTGTCTGAAACTACAGTTAATCATTAGTAGTGAGTCACATGGAGATCTTGTAATCAAGCACATGCATAAAATATAGGAATGGCAGGTAGTTACATAATGAGACCATATCGGATCATAACTGTTCACTCCATTTTCCTAAGTTCAAAGTGGACATATTAATAAGTCGGGCTTTAAGGCTCATCAAGTAGACTAAGCCTTTGTCGGCATCAGTTGAGAATGGAATTAGTCGCTTTCTCGTCAGTCGAATGGTAGAGTAATATTTAAGGTATCATGAGTTGCACGACATATACAATGGGAGGAATAATATACATGGCTTATTTGGCGAGAAAGATGGAAGACATGGCTTGTGTTCGGTTTACAACTTCTAAACATGTTTTAGTATTTGAGGACTATGTGTTTATTTCTTTAAGTACATGGGGTGTATCTAATAATTTTGGTTGTATATCTTATGTTTGTACAAAACATATGTTTTCTTTTGTATTTTTCCTTATATATATATCTTACCCTAACTAGGCTTTATAAATTGGCTTGTAAAATATATTGTAACATCAGAGTCTTTCTTAATGAAATCAAGTTTTGAGAGTTCTCCTAAACTTTTATCTTATTAGTCTATTTTATAGATTGTAGCAACATCCCTTTTCTTATTTTATTCATCTGTGTCATATCGTGTAAGTAATTTGTAACCTTGTTGTTGTAATCTCGTGAGTCATACCTATGAGTTTTCTTAAATCCAATTTATTAGAATGGAATTGAGTACATTACCTAAATACACTCAATAAAGTGTAGCTAGGATTTTGAAAATCACTTCATCTTATAAATTTGCTTTGAAATTATTAATTGAAGTCTTCTAGACTAACCTTCTAAACATTTCTCTGACAAGGTACAAAAATTGTTTTTCTTGACTACAATTTAAGTCTCCAAATAACTTTCTAAGCTCATTTTTTTTATCTTTAGATAAAGTCTACGAAAAACTCCTTAAACTCAATTCAGTATTGTATTTCTAATTCTCTTATCAAGATTTTGTTCAATTAATCAAAGACAAATGGACTCTTTAACAAACTTTTTGAACTAACGTCAAGTTAGAGTTAACTTAACTGTTTAACTTTACACATTACAGGCACTTGATGAAATTCGTTAGCTAACAAATACTTTTTGTTATTATCAAAATTTATGAAAGGAACTCATTACATACAAATGACATTGACTTTATGAGAAGGGCACTCTACATGTTACAAAGTAGGTCACTGTACCAATCTTCGTTGTTTCTTTTCAAGATGAGGTATTATGCAATGTATTGCTGATAAGCACATCACACATTTTATTAGGTCGACCCTAAATGTTCTATTGTTGAGTTATCTACAATGGGTTTGGGAACACTTGTCCGTTGGAACATGAAGGACGTAAGGTCACATTGACATCCTTGACCCCTAGCTAAGTCAAAAGGATGTAAGTAAAACTAAGTTGAGCTTAAAAGAAGAGTTTAGTAATGTCCTGAGCTAAACTATCACAGGAATTGAAGTCGGATGTCCTGACCTCATGCTGGTTTAGAAACAGCTATAGATGAAGGGATAAGGAACAAAACCACTTATTGAAGTGCAGAAGATAATTGATGAGTTTGAAGATTTGTTTCCCGAAGAGTTGTTGGAGGAAATACCTCCAATGTGTGGCATTGAGCATGTCATCGACTTAAAACTATGATTTGCCCTTCTAAATAAGCCATCTTACAAATTACACCTAAAGTAAGCTGTTGAGCTCTTGAGGTAGGTTGATGAGATAATTGAAAGAGGCTATGTTCGAGAGAGTTTAAGTCCCTATGTCATACTTGCCCTAGTGGTGCCAAAGAAGGATGGGATATAGAGAATGTGTATTGATAGTCGTATTATCAATAAAATTACTATCAAGTATAGGTACCCTATTCTAAAGCTAAATGATAAGCTTAATGAGTTGTATGGGGCAAAGGTATTTTTGAAGATTGACTTAAAGTCAAGTTACCTTCAAATCAAGATACAACATGGGAATGAGTGGAAGATCGCATTTAAGATGAAGCATGGGTTGTATAAGTATATGGTTATGCCTTCTATTTTTCAATGCTTAGGGTACATTTATGAGATTGATGAACCATGTACTCCATTATCGGATCACCAAGTTTGTAGTTATCTACTTTTAGGACATACTAATATATAACCCTAACTTGGAGAGCCACTATGAGTACCTCTGATCTATTTTCACCATGTTCTAAGCTGATTAGTTATTTGGGAACTTAAAGAAATGTGACTTTCCGTTGACTTAAATTGATCATTTTAGGCTTTGTAGTGAGTGAAGATAGTATATAGGTTGATGATGAGAAGGTTTAAGTTGTCTTGCTAGTGTCGACTTGTTTTATAGATGTCTAAATCTTCTACTAATTGGCTTTATTCTATCGATGCTTCGTTAAAAACTTTAGTACTATTGTGGTTCCTTTGACTAAGCTAATAAGGAAACATTTAGAGTTCAAGAGGGAGCAAAAGTGATGAGAACCATGACCAAGAATAGATAAGGCCGGTCGCTGGATGGGTCTAAGCTTATCTAAAGTTTGAAAAGGGGTGATGGGGAATGCGTGGAAGAGTATAAGCAAAACCCAGAAATAGCTCCAAAGGATATGATGTACCAATGGAACTTTCAAAGACTCACGGCACAACTCGATATGATGCATGAATTAGTTTGGTGAGGATACTTACTACCTAGCCTTGCTTGAGGGTTAGAATAAAAGTGAAATGAAAATAAACAATCAGTGTTTACGAGAGGAAGGATATTTAGTCTATTGATGATAATCTGATGTTTCTGACTACAAGTATAAAGGCATTTATACTTGATAAGTTAGGGTAACTTGCCTAAAAAAGGGAAAAAATAAAAGGGGTATTTCCAAAAGAAGTAATGTACAAAAACATAAAAGGTAAAAATGAATATTCAAGAAAAACAATAATTAGTGTAATAGATTCTACATGTGGTCTTGTATATGTGGCGCAAGTGCATTAGTAAGGCCATTGGAGGATTAGACAAAGAAGTACAATTAGTTTGCTTGTCTGAGCACGAGTGACTAAAGATTAGTTTGGTCTCTCTCTCTTAGCTTCTTGACAAGGATGATACCGAGCAACTAGTATGCTCAAACATGAGTAAGTAAGAGTGTATGGTTTGGTTATCGTCTCGGCATTCTACAATTTGGCATAAAACCTCTGAGAAGTAGGCAGTCATATGACTCAGCATGCAAAGTTGATCAGTAAAGGAGATACTCAACTTCGACAGGTCACCTTACCATTTCCTCTAGCCCTTGGGCTCAGCTATATGTTAAAGGCTTAATAGATTGATTCCTATCATTCTCTCTGAGTTGACTTGGATTTGGGATCAAATCTGAATGGTCTTCAATCAATTCTTCGTTAGGGTGATATGGACTAAGGTTGGCAATGATGAAGGTGTCAGAAACTCCATGGTTTTTAGGTAACTCCAACCTGTAGGCATTGTCATTGATCTTTTGGAGGTTTCTAAAAGGTCCCTTAACTCTTATAGATAGCTTGTTCCTCTCCTTGCTATGAAACCTTTCCTTGTTGAGGTACAACTATACCAAGTCTCCTAGCTAAAATTGTTTAGCCGTCCTACCTTTAGCCTTCTCTCATGTTCTTTTGACAGCTTGGTTGATTTGCCGAGTGACTTTGTTATAGATATATTGAAGGGATTATACTTGGACTCTTGCATTAGGGTCTTCTTGCTTAGGCTTAGGTACAAAGGTGTGATTGAGGGGCAACTTGGGATTGAAACCATAGATAACTTCAAAGGGGGTCTGCTTAGTGGTGTCATATACGGTTCGATTGTAAGCGAATTTGACCACTTGCAAGCAAACGTCACAATTAGCTAAGTTCTTGCCCACTATAGCTCGAAGTAGTGATCCCAAAGTACAGTTGACTACTTCTGTTTAGCCATCCGTTCAAGGGTGACAGGAAGTACTAAATAGCAGTTTGGTCTCCATCCGTCGCCAAAGAGTTCTCTAAAAATGGCTCAAGAACTTTATATCTTTATCGGATGCTATATTTCTCGGCATGTTGTATAACCTAACAATTTCTTGCAAGAAAAGAGAAGCAATAGCCAAAGCATCATTAGTTTTAGAGTAAGGTATTAAGTGTGTCATCTTACTGAACCTATCAATGACAACCATCACATAATCTTTACCTTAAGTAGTTCGTAGTAATCCGAGAACAAAGTTCATGCTCAATTCAGTCCATGGTCCCATCTAAAAGGGCAAAGGCATTGCTTTTCCTTATTCGAATTAGCATTTAGCCCTCTTGCATAGGCATAGCCTTCAACAACTCGATGTAAATATCCTCTGATTTTTTGCCAAAAGAAATGACCATTCAATAGTTCATAGGTCCTTCTCTCTCTAAAATGCTCGAAGAGTCTTCCATTGTGGGATTCCTTGATCAGTAACTCCTTTAGGGAACAGGTTGACACATACAGTTTTCCTCCTCGAAACAAGTTCCCATCTTCTACATGATACTTGTCTACTATCCTTCCATCAACACATCGCGTAAGTATGGGTCCGAAGTGTGGATCCCTGGAGTATTGTTCTTTAATGCTCGTAAACCCAAACAATCTGGTCTGCAATTCATTCAAGAGTACATGTTTTCTTGAAAGAGCATCTACAACCACATTGCTTCTTCTTTGTTTATATTTTATTATGAAATTAAAACCCTCAAGGAATTTGACTTACCTCGCTTACTGCTTCAACAACTTCATTTGACTTTGGAGATACCTCAAAGACTCATAGTTAATGTAAATGACAAATTCTCTCGATAACAAATAATGTTGCCATACTTGTAATGCTCGAATCAGTGCTAAGAGTTCTTTGTCATTACATAATAGTTTAGTTAAGGTCCTTTGAGCTTCTCACTGTAGTAGGTAATTGGTCGGCCTCCCTGCGTTGGGATAACTCTTATCCTAATGCCTGACGCATCACAATCTAGCTCAAATATTTTCTCGAAGTCAAGTAGAATTAGTACAGAGGTAGAGGTTAACCTTTCCTTTATCTTGGAAAAAATTCTCTCCTCCTTTTCTTCGTAGTGAAAGTTGATGTTCTTCTTAGTTAGCTCAGTAAAGGTACAATGAGGGTACTGAAATTCCTTATAAATCTGTTGTAAAAGGAATCTAGTCTATAGAAGCTTGTCAACTCAGCATAAGTAGTTGGAGTTGGCCACTTGAC
Source organism: Lumnitzera racemosa (assembly GCA_024138005.1). Lineage (NCBI taxonomy): Eukaryota > Viridiplantae > Streptophyta > Magnoliopsida > Myrtales > Combretaceae > Lumnitzera > Lumnitzera racemosa. The sequence goes on along the minus strand of JAMXBC010000004.1, from coordinate 23,928,180 downwards.
GATTGCTCGGATCTTCTCACCATACACTTGTAACCTCTCCCACTTACTACATAGCCCAAGAATATCACTTTCTCTTGGAAAAAGCAACACTTCTTAAGGTTACCGAATAATCTCTCGGCATGAAAGACATTCAATACTGCTCGAAGATGTTCACAATGACTCAGTTTGTTGGTACTTTACACAAGAATGTCGTCAAAATACACCACACTACACTTCCCTATTAGATGTCTCAGTACATGATTCATTAGTCTCATGAAAGTGCTTGGGGCATTCGATAAGCCAAATGGCATGACCATCCACTCATAGAGTCCATGCTGAGTTTTGAACGTGGTCTTTAACTCATCTCCTGGCCTTATGTGGATTTGTTGATAGCTAGATTTCAGATCAATCTTGCTGAAGATCTTAGCTCCACTCAATTCATCCAACATATCTTCAAACTTAGGGATTGGATACCTCTATTTGATTGTTATCTTGTTCACTGCTTGGCTGTCAACACATATTCACTAGGTTCTATCCTTTTTTAGCATTAGAAGCACTAGCATAGCATAAGAGTTGAAACTTTCCCTAACATACTCTCTCTTCAATAGTTCATTAACTTTTCATTGGAATTTAGAAGCCTGGACTAGACTCATTTGATAAGCTGGTTTATTTGGCAAGGTGATGATATTTATTAAGTCAATGCAATGTTCCATGCCTAGGATACGGGGTAGTCCTTTGGCTAACTATTTTGGGAACTGATTGGCATACTCATCTAGTAACTCTTTTACTTCTTAGGGTAGTTCACCCCACCTCTTTATTTCTAATAGGTGTTGGACCATCATGAGGGTCAGCTAGTCAACATTGAGGGCCTCTTGAAGCTTGGCTCTACTCATCATTAAAGCCTTCTTCAATCTACGAGTAAGTTTTGCCTACAGTTTGTTAACTTCTCTTAGTGACATCGGGTTCAGCGTGATCTTCCTACCATCCTTCTCGAAGAGATATGTGTTTCTATATTTGTCACGAATGACTATTCTATCAAACAGCCATGGTTGGCCAAGCAACATGATGAAGCTTACATGGGTAGCACATTACAGAGTATCTTGTTAGAGTAATTCCCGATAGTGACCAGTAATATTACTTATTAAGTGACATGTAATGCCCCCTTCTCACTCAGCCATTGCAATTTGCATAGCCTCAGGTGTCCAATAGTCAGCAACTTTAACCTTGTGATCTGATCGATTGATGCCACATTGGTGCAACTTTCACTATCCACAATTAACGCGCTCACCTGATCATTTATACTATAGGTGGTAGGAAACAAGTTCTCCCTCTATTCTTCCTCACGTGAGGGTTTGCATGTCAAACAACTAAGATCAATTGATTTAAGTCCTTAGCAAACATGTCCTCTTTAATCAGCTCATTATCAAGCGAAACTTTTTTCTCGGCAGTGTCCTCTTCCTCAGGTTCCTCGTCAGTACTCTCCACTTTTGGCTTCAGGACATCTCCCTTGATGATCATAGTCCTTCAATTTAAGTACTGAGTAGCCATCTAAACCCTTGGCACTTGAAGTACTTAATGTGGCTTGTCTTCCTATTAGTCAGACATCTATCTTTCGGATTAGCTCGATACTTAACTGAGCTCAGTGACTTCCTAATTGAGGTTGACTAGTTGGCAGTTTAGTCGGTACTCGGCTTCTTTTTTACCTCTTCATCTGTTGAGCTATTCGAATGGCTTCATCCATTGTAGTGAATCGTTGGAGTTCCACAATGTCTCGAATCTCACCTCTCAATCCAATAAGAAACCTAGAGATTGTTCGTATTAGGGGTTCCTCTACTTTACAGTGGATCATAAGCATTTGAAATTTTTGGACACATTCGTCAACAGATTGGCTTCCTTGTCTCAACTCCTGAAGCCGAGTAAAAGTATCCTGCAGATAAGTATCTGGCACAAATCTATTTTTAAGTATTCTCTTCATCTCAGGCCAAGTATTAATCTCTTCATATCATTCTTGTCTTCTTAGAGCTTGGAAATTCTTTCACCACATGGCAGCATATCCAAAGAACTTAACAATAGCAGTTCTCAATTTCTCATAATCCTCATATTAGTAATAGCTAAACATATGCTTTACCTTATCTTCCCATTGTAAGTATTCATCCGCACTTCCAAACCCATTGAAGCTTAGAATTCGAAGCTTCACATGGTCAGAGGCTCTGGGGGTTCGCACTCACCGTTCTTCTTTGTAATGCTCTTCTTCATCCTCTTCTCCCATGTCTCCCAAGTTAATCTTTCTCCTTACACGTTCGCCTACTCCTTTACCTTGAACTTGTAGAGCTAGGTTCTAACCTCTCACTGGTCAGGCAGCTTTTAGGGTGTTATGCGCGGCTTCAGCAGGTCAGTAAGCTAATGCATGAACAACTCGAGTTAAATTTACTAAGAGGTTAGCCACCTCATCAAGTCTCTCGTCGATGCTCTTAAGGGTTCCCTAAGACTATCGACCATGGTAAACAATACCACCGTTGTCATCTCCAACACGAATGTTAACACTTGGTTCTATCATTTTCTCTTCTAGATTTAAGATTTCAAATTCTTTAATTAGGTGTTTTTAGCAAACACTTTCGCAAACTAGAAATTTAACAACCAGCAAATACAACAATTAAACGAATACAGTAACTTGCTCTGTTCCACATATACAAAACATAGTATAGATAGAACTTCGAAACAATCTATTACAACATAAGTGAAACCTCTGCTCTGATACCAAGATATGTAAATTGTAACTAAGAACAGACAAGATCAGTCATTGGATGGGTCTAAGCTTGTTGAAAGCTTGAAAAATGGTGATGGGGAATGTGTGGAAGAGTGAATGAAAAGTAAGTAAAACTTATGAACAACTCCAAATGATATAATGCACCAATGAAACTTCTGAGAACTCACGACACAACATGATCTTGATATGATACACAAATTGGTTGGATGAGGTTACTCTCTACTTAGCCTTGCTTAAGGGTTAGGATAAGAGTAAAATGAAAGTAGACAATTGGTGTTTATGAGAGGAAGGATATTCAATCTATTGATGATAATTTGATGTTTCCTACTACAACTATAAAGGTATTTATACCCGATAAGTTAGGTAACTTGCCTAAAAGGGGAAAATATGAAAACGGTATTTCCCTAAGAAGTAATGTACAAAATAGAAGGGTAAAAAGAAAAACAATAATTAGTGTAAAAAATTCTACACGTAGTCCTATACACATGGTGGAGGTAGATTAGTAAGGCTGTTGGAGGATGCAGACAAAGAAGTATGATCAGTTTGCTTGTCTAAGAAGGGGTAACTGAAGATGAGTTTGATCTCTTTCTCTCAACTTCTTAGTAAGGATGATGCCAAGCAACTGATTGGCTTAGACGTAAGTGAGTAAAAGTACATGGTTTGGCTATCATCTTAGCATTCTACAATTCGGTATAAAACCTTCGAAAAGTGGGTAGTCATACGACTTTGTATGCGAAGCTAATTGGCAAGGCGACACTAGGCTTCGGTAGGAGTCGGCTAGAGTAGGAGGAATATTTCAATGTATTTTGAGTAGTAATATTAAGGATGAGAACAATTTATTATGTATTTGTGAAGAAACTGATGATGATATATAAAGTGTTTGATTAGATATTTGGATTTCGAGTATAAGTTGAAAGATGATTTCAAGGATATTAGGAAAAATAATGTTACTACAGTCAAGTTTCGAGGATGAAACTTTTTTTAAAAGGGGGAAGAATGTAAACCTCGTAAATTTAGCTATTTAAGAGTAGAAGTGAACCTTAATATTATAGATGACTTGAAGAGTCATCAAAGCCGAGCAAGATAAAAATTTAATAAATCATAAATCTAAATATATTATAAATAGTAAAAACCTTATAAATTGATCAAAACCCTAAATCGTATACTAAAAACCGTAGAACTGCTTTAAGCACCATTAACCAAAATTGAACCCGAATTTGATCGAAATCTTAAAATTATAAATATAAACCTATAAAATAATTAAATATTACTCAATAGTGATAAAATTATAGTCAATCGTAATTTTCGATTAAATACCTTATTCGCATGAAATTATAACGAAATCGCTATAATAACTGGTAAAAATTATAGTTGTACCGGGTAACAATTAAATTGATAAAATTTTACAAAAATTTAAAAATTAATTTATGATGAGATTTTTTATAATTTTTATGTTTCGAAAAATTACATATATTTATTATTACTTTTTATTTTCCTTTACTTTCATTTCCAATTTATCTCTTTTCTCTCTTCCTTTCTTTTTCCAAATTGCAACATCTTGGAAGCAATAGACGCCCACATGAAGAAAAGAAAAGTGACAAGTGTTGAATGGAAAATAAAAGAAAAATGAAAATAAAAAAATTTGGATAATATCTTAGCTTAAATTTTAAGCTAACTAATATGTATAAAAGAAAAAAAAAGAAAAAGAGAAAGCAAAACCGTAAGAACAAAACAGAAAAAGAAAAGAGAAAAAAAAGAATCCTGGAAGCACACCGTTAGGAGAGAAAAAGAGAAAGAAAGAAAGAAGAAAAAGAAAGAAAGAAAAGAAGAAGGAAAAAAAAGAAGAAGGAAGAATTAGAAGAAAAAAAAAGGTAAGTAAATTATTTTAGATGTATGTTATATAGTATATACATGTATAAATAAAGTAATTGTATAGTATTTTTTTTATATAACATTAGTAATACATGTATATTTGCATAAATACATAAATTGAATAATATATGTATGTATAAGGCTAAGTATGTATACATGTATAAATATAGATATATTATATGAAAAGTATATGTATTATGTTTTTTTTTAGAAATACATATAATTAGTATTAAGTATTTTATTAAATAATTATAGTAGATATATATATTTGTACCGTGAACTTTATATATATATATATATATACCCATGTATAATTATTTTCGTGCATGTATATATGCACTTGTATAGAATATATATGTAGAAGCATATTTCCATAAGTAATAATATATGTATATAAGACATATATATATATATATATATATATGATAGAGTATATATATTACGGTAAGATAGGTATAATATATAGTATACATATTTTATAATAAATACTATGTAAATAAATATATACCGAATATATAATACAAGAATAGGTATTTCTAAATTATTTATATATATCTAAGTATTCGAAATTACATAAGTATATTTATAAGTATATATATATATATGTACATAAGAGTATATTTATTTTCATAAAATAAGTATACATATACATACAGCGTATAACATATATTAGATATATGTAGTATACCGAGAATATATATAGGTATATATATGTATTTATAAATCGTGAAATACATAATTAATAAGAAAATGAGAAGTAATAAAAATAATAAAGGTCATAATAATAATAATAATAATCATAATAAAGTAAAAATCTCAAAAATAGGAAAATATGCTCAAAATAATAAAAATATCAAATATATGATTTAAATACTTATTAAATCATAAATCATAAATATGTTAAGAAAAAGCTAAAACTGGTATTTTATAATTTTTAAACTTAAATAATACTTTTTGTGATATTTTTATATCACAATTTAAATGATGAGTCACAACATCCAAAACGAACCTCGTTACGAGAAAATACGTTCGAAAACGATCAAAATGGACTATAAGTTCATAACAATCCGAGCTAAAACGAAAAAGTTATACGTGATTCAATAAAAAGCTCGAATAGATGATTTTATGTAAAACAATAACCGATTTAAGTCAACGGTACGGTTTAGCATGTTAGTTTAGGTATTACTTTCCCTATTTTCCTAATGTTAGGTGATCCTGAGATCGAGACCGACTTACCTTTGGACTACTACAATCCCTGAGCTAGCCATGGCCGAGTGTTTCCTAATGATTCCATACTTGTATGTGCTTGCAGTTAGTGAACATAAATTATGAATTACAAATGAATGTGTGTGGGGTTGGGTTATGCTTGTGCATGAGAATTGTTGTTGATGGTGAATTTACCTTAAATTGTAATAATATAATGTCTGTTGCATAGTAGATTCACTAGATTGATTGTTTGTAGCTTGGAATGATCACTGAATAAATAAGACTAAATTTTATTCGACTAGAAAAGTTAACTTGGACCATGCATAAATCATGTACTGCATAATTAATTCCGGGCAGTCACATTACATGGAGATAGTGAGAGGCCGTACGTGGGTTGATTATTGATTGTTATTGATTTCGTACAGTGCACACGTGCGATATGACCTAACCCTGGCCCACGGGATAACTAGGTGTTGGTGGCGCCAACCGTCCGGCTATGGGTCGAGTCCAGAGGCCTTTGTTTAGGGGTGAGTGAGAGCTGCGTGAACCAACTCACAATCATATGCAAAACTCGTTTTGATAAAGCTGGTTATGGATGTACCATTACATTTTAAATACGGAACGTAAAGTTTCGTTATGAAATAAGTTCTAATATGATACCCGGATCCGACTGTACTGATGAATCTCCAACCATGACTTTGGAGGGTGTTAAATCTGAGTTACATGCAGTACCTGGTTACCTGCATATATTTGTTTGGCATTTTGTTTGCCATGCATTCATTTGGTTGAATCTAACTATTGTATAACTTGATTGCTGTGTGGTTGAGGGAAATTAACTCACCAAGCTCTTGTAGCTTATGTCCCAACAGTTTTCTCTTGCAGGCTGCTAGATGATTAGGCATCGGTTAAGAACTGAGGGTTGAGTGTTAACGTTGAGATGAGATGCATAGAAGTTAGACTTTGAGGACAGACTATATGGTTCATTGGAATTCTTGTATACTATATTTAAATTTTGTGACTTTAGTAAGTTTGAGTTTTAGAACTTTACTACCTAATCTTATTATTTGGTAGGGGATACCGATTCTCTGCAATTCTGTTGGACTGTGGCTTATCGGATATCCATAGTCACATATATGTGGTCGTAAGTTAATTAAATAAAAAATTTCGTGACTAATTATTTATAATCTTGCAACCTCTAACTTGCAAGATGATTTTCTAATCATGGGTGCACACATGATAGGAAAATTTTAGGCAATTTTACTAGGCTTTGTTTAGGTTCATGATATTTGCTTTGCCATTCCCTCTAGCCTTTGGGCTCGACTACGTGGTAAAGGCCTAGTAGACTAATTCCTATAAAAAATAGTAGAAGAGTTTTGATGAGGTGAATGAAAACTAACTTTTGCCTCATCCTTGCTCTCCTTGATTTTGATAATGTATTTAAGACAAGGTATGATGCATACGCTATTGGCATAAGTACCATGCTGATTGATAAGTGTAAATTACTTTACACTTTCAAGGGATGTTTAGGTATAGAATTGATCATAATTGTGATTTAAGTCTTAAGTTTTGGTACTTAATTTGTATAAAATATTGATTTTAGGTAAATCACAAGTAAAGGGATGAAATATACATAAGAACAACGACTTTTTAGTCAATCACGGTTGTGAGGAGAAGGAATCAATGAAGTAGTATAAAGAAGTATCAATCACAGGCATGATAATGAAGTAATGAAAAATCCAGCCCTAATTACATCCTTAATCACCATCATGATTGAGGAAGTATCGATGATCTCCCTGTCAATCATGGTCGTGATTGCATAGCAGAAAGGTTATTACGTCCTTAATTACGGGCATGATGATATGTAATCAAACAATGAGGAGTTCACGACAATCATCATGACTGTAATTAGTGAAGAATATTGTTTTTTGAGACTATCACACCCCAAGTTATGAGTGTAATGGAAGAGGCACAACTGTTCTTTTCAACCTTTTTACAAGAACTACTATGTGGAAAAATTTAGGTAGTGCCTTAAAGAGGTAGATTCGAGTCCTTTGAAGAGGAGAATATAAATATACCACAACTTGTGGAGAAAAGGGAGCATTTAGCACATCAATTCAAAAATGAACACCTAAATTATCAGTATTTGTACCATTGTGTTTTCATTTTACAGTAGAGTTTGTTTAAGTATTGTATCGTATATTTCTCGGAATGACTCGAGAGGGACGACAAGATTCATTATTGTACATTATGAAGATTTATACAGTGAATTTCAAACAAGGTTGCATTTCTTACTTATCTTATGTTAATTTCATTGTTATCTCTGCATTGTATTATTATACCTTGTTATTTCATCATGTATGAGTAGTACATTAGGACTTGTTACATCACTTAGTATGATCGAGTGCATGGAATAGTATTTTCTTGATAAATGTTAATTCCAATGAATTGCACTTAATGAATCTAAATATGGTGTAGTGTACAACATTGACTTAAGCCAAATTTTAATAGAATATATCAAGAGACAATTCTATTGAATAGATCTAGTTTATTGGAATACCTAATAATAGAGATATTATTAGGAAAGTTGCTACATCCTTAACAAATTGATATATTAACATAATATTAATGCGATCCTAGTTAGTTGTTAATTAGGAAAAGATTCCAATAGACACAATTAGAATTAGAAGTAAGTAGCTCTGAGAAGAATGCTTACATACTGTAATTATCTACAAATAACAATTATTAGGATAAAAAAATATTCTGATAATAACATGCTAAGTGGTGAAGTAAGTCTGCATGTTAAGTGTATTGTTAGTAATTTTTTTGGTAATCATTGTGTTAGTGGCATTAGTTTATGGATTAGTGAAGTTTAGTTAACAATTTAGAGTCTTAATAATTGATCACTTGATAAATTGGATTGCTAGATAATAAGAAGAATAATGAGTACAAGTGTTTGAATCTTATCCCAGTGGAGACGACCCTATACTCATTTGTGCTATAAAACCATAGGTATACTTGCCTATTGAATCGAGTTAAGGATAGAATTTTGGAATTTAATTTGTAAAACTCGAAAGCTCTATTTAGAGGTAATCACTGATGCAGGAGGGTTGACCTATTGCTTACTTCAGTAAGAAGTTGAAAGGAGTTACCTTCAATTACTTAGTCTACAATAAGGAGTTCTACTCCTTAGTCTAAGCTTTAACCATTTAGTAACACTACCTGCTACCTAGGGAGTTTATTAGTTATAGCATCTACGAGTCATTGAGGTACATCAAAAGTTAGCCAAAGTTGTCAAAGAGACAAGATAAAAGGGTCAAGTTCATAAAGGGTTCCCATATGTTGTGAAGTATAAGAGAGGGGTGATTAATGTTAATAGGAATCAGGCTACTAGTCCTTTAACCTACAACCGAGCCAGCAGACTAGAGGGATTGGCGAAGCGAATCCTCCTGCTCTAGCCAACTTCTATTAAGGCCGAGTTACTCCTTACTACTAATCGACTCTTGGTACTATGCCGAATGATTGTCTATCTCTCAGAAGTTGTGTGCTGACTTAGAAAATGCCCTAATAGCAGCTAATCCTCATGCGCTTTGGCTATTTGCGAGTTGACCACTTGTTCATCATCATTACTACTAAGAAGTTGAGAAGTTTGCTTTGAACTAATCCTCACCCACCCCTACTTGGACATCCAATCAGCTTGTATTCTTATGTCTGCATCCTCTAATGGCATCACCAATACATTGCTATTACGTGTCCGGGACCATTTATAGAATCTGTTACTCTAATCATTTCTTTTTGTATGAATATTTATTTTTACCCCTTGTATACATTGTACATTAATTCTTTAAGATAATACCCTTTTTATCTTTTTCCTCTTTAGGTAGGTTGAATTAAATTCTCGGGTATAAATTCCCCTTGTACATGCAGCTGCAAACAAGCAGATTATCATTAATACACTGAGTATTTTCCTCTCAAAACTACTAATTGTTTACTCTCATTTCATTGTTATCCTAATCCTGAAGCAAGGTTAGGTGGCGAGTAACCTCACCGGACCAACTTGTGCGTCATATCGAGCTGTACCGTAAGTCTTCTGAAGTTCCATTAGTGTGTCATATTCTTTCGAGTTGTTTGTGGGTTTTTGCTTACTTTTCAATTCTTTCTTTGTCTTTACACATGTTTCCTTATCACCCCTTTCAAGCTTTCAACAAGCTTGGACTCAACCTTGTGATCGGCCTTGTTTATCCTTAGCTGCGATTCGCATTAAATGTGGTTGTCGATATATTGTCTTGGAGGCATTCCCTCTTGACCGACTTATAGACTTGAATGCATAGACTTTTAGTCATCAAAAGGATTGTACATTAAGGACCCGTACTTTAGTCCTATAATGGCAAGGTGCTGTAAAGGATGTAGTATAGATGAATACTTCATAGAGAATGGTTATATATTAAAAGAAAGGAAGTTATGCATCCTAACTTACTTTATAAGAAAGTTGTTGGTATGCGAGGTGCATGGAAGTAGATTATCTTGCAATTTAGTGGGAAGAAGACCTATAAGCCATTGAAGTTAAGGTTTTTCTAACAAAGGATGATAAGGGATGTGCATGTCATGCTTGAGAGATGTACAGTGTGCAAGAAGGCCAAAAGTTGAGTTGAACAGGGCTAATACCTGTCTTTGCCCATCTCGACCAAACTATGGGTCCAACTAAGTATTGATTTCATTCTAAGTCTGTCGAGGACATCACGAAGGAAGGACTCCATTAAGGTAGTGGTAAATAGGTTTAGCAAGATGGAACATTTCTATTCTTACGACAAAACTAATGATGCTTCAACTATCTCTTCTCTTATTTTATAAGAAATCATTAAGTTACGTAGAGTGCTAAAGACCATAGCATTTAACAAGGATTTGCAGTTCTTGAGCTACCAATTAGTAATGGGAGGGAACTTAGTTGATTGGGATCTGTGCCTACTTATAGTGGAATTTGCTTACAATAGATTGGCATATAATGTGATAGGCAAGTCTGCTTTTAAGATCGTATATAGGTTCAACCTTGACCTTCCCCTTGATAATGTACCCTTACCTAAATGCCAAGGAGACCTAAATGTAGTTGATTGATTTGAGGCCTTAAGTATTATACATTAGAAGTTGACCAAGCACTTGACCTAAGCTACCTCTAAGCTTGAACAAAAAGGCTAAGAAAGAAATGCTTAAGAGTTTAAGCCCAATAACCTAGTATGGATCCACTTGAGGAAAGACTAGTTCCTAAGCTTGAGGAAGAGTAAGTTATCAACTAGGGTAGATGGACCATTTTTGGTTGTTTGGAGGATTTACAAGGTAGACTTGTTGGAAGGGTATGAAGTATCTTATTCCTTTAACATTGCAACTTGAACCCAACCAAATTTAATCCCAAATCTTAAATATCCTGGAGGGGATGATAGGAATCAAGGACCCATCACCAATGCTCGAGCTTGTAAGCTAGCTACATTGGTTCGCCGAGCCCTCTCACAAAAACTTATAGACGAGGAAGCCAAGCTACTTTAAAGATCTAACCTTTTAGAGTACCCAAGCTCTTACCCATACCTTACTATCTCTCAAGTGAAGGAGGACTACCTATTTCTCGACCTACCCCCTAACCAGCTCAGTAAATATCAACCTATATAGAATCAGCTTAGAATTAGATGTCCCTAATAAGTGTAGGTAGTTTACACTTATCATAGATTAATTTCATACATTTACATGTAATTTAGTGAGAAATGGAGCTCCATTGTGCTAATTAATTTAGACATTACGTATAATTAAAATTCACAGGTATTCAACCAAGTTTTATGTAAATTGATTGTATTTTGATCATGATTAGGGTTATACTTAGTTGAATTTGTTATTTTACAAGCTTATGAGGTTAGCATGAACATGCTAACCCCGGCATGCTCAAAATTACAAAAAGAAAAGAGCGAAAGGAAGAGTTGTTGATATAAGGTGTGGCATCTGGTTGGTCTAAAGGAATAGAGTTTGGACACTAAGGGTCCAAAAATGACCCAAAATGTAGATTGAAGATAGCAAGTGGATGCTATCCTTTATAACATTCAAATGCTTGCTAAGTTTAAGGTTTAACCCCAAGTCTCGTGGAAAGCACCGTATTATTGAAAAAAAGAAGAAGAGATTCATGCCACTTGTCATGCGTCTGGATGTCATCCCCTATAACATTCGAATGCCATGTCAAACTCTATGAAAGCTTTGTCTTCTTCTCCAACTACATACATTACACCATTTGTTAGGGTTTTAGAAGCTCCATCATAACATTATTTGGTTTTTCAAATCTATTTAGCGTTGGATTATTGTATGATTAACTTTTTTAATGGATTATCTTGCTACAATGAGCATTATAGCTTTAATTTTCTAATAGATTTTAGATAGTTTCAAGGTTTGGGTTTAGATTTCATTTATGGAGTAGTGTCGCGATCTTACTTCCACTAATGTCACGTACAAATAAGAATTTGCCTCTTTTTAAAATAGTGGAATGCTATACTATTAATGGACTTGCTTGTGGATAGAAATAATTAAAATTTAGTGGAAACCGCGAATAAGTAGCAAGTGTACCAGTTTATTGATAGTACAGGGAGAGTAACCAAGGTTGTATTTTGTAATGAAGGAAAGAATAGGATTTCGAAAGGTAACTGAATACTAGATTTTACTATTTCTACTCTAATCTTGGCAACCAATTCAGCAATTTCAAAGGAAAGAGCATGTAAGTTATCTGAAATAGAAGGAAAAACTATAATGAAATTAAACGTAGATTTTAGCAATTTCTCAATATCAAGATGTGGATTTCTCTATAAAAATATGTATAAGTAACAAGTAAACGATTGACTAAAATCGTTGTAGCCGTGCTATTAAAGTATTTATGATAGTTTAAACATGGATTTTACTCATATTAATAGAATTTGTCCCACTTATATTAAGTAAACTTTATCATGTAGCAGTAGCATTGTATTAACAATCTCTCATCTACACTATTAACTAGCTGTTCAAGTCTTGTCACTACTTAAATACCTATGCTAGAATTGATTTCTTATTCTAACTAATTTTAGCTCTAGGTAAGTATAACGATTTGAGCCTAATTCTCAAGAATTACCTATTTAAAATAGGAATCTTAGGTTTTATTTGAGATTCTTGAATCCTGTTACGGTATCTAGACCCTATTAGGATAACAAAGGGGAAGGCCTAACGTATAAGAATCACTACCTAGCTTAACATTAACCCAACTTCGAGTTATACCTAATTACACTATAGAACTAAGCAAAATTCCAAGTTTACACTATCACAATATAAGAATGTCAATAACCACAACTACTTCATCATACACTATCCATAGGCACAATAAGCACTATTCATCATATTTATGGAGAATAAACAATCAACATTAACTCATAAATATGAAAATAATTGCATTAAACATGGAAAAAGTATGACAAACATTACAAAACCAAACTCCTTAACCTTAAAATAGAGTTCCTCAAGATTTTCCCAACAATCTCCATGGATGTAATGGAAATCCATAAACCTAAACCTTGAAAAGAGCTAAAATCTACTAAAAGCCTATGCTACGGGCTTGAAAATATAAGAGAATGCCATGAAAATCATAAAACTACCCTAAAAGTAACCTAAGATAGCCTAAAGAACTAGATGGTGGTGGAACAAAAGCCCGAACCTAGAAAATGCAAAAGTAAAATCTATAGAAAATGAAGAAGAAAAGTTTTTTTATCAGGTCATTACCAGCATGTAAGCAAGGGTATCGTCAAGTTGGTAGATAGGTGTCAAGCACTTCTTCTCTTTCCATTTAATGAAACGACGCGTTTTTCTTGAGGGGTCCAGTATACCATCATGATAGTAATTGGGAATATCGTCAAGACAATAACTGGGAATACCGTCCCTTCTAGTTTTGCAAATTGATTAGTTTTTGTTCAAGATACCGACTTCATGGTGGCTAGGCTATCATTAAGCCGGTAATTCCAGCTCTAAGTTTCCTTCTTTTTCTTTGTTTCCGGCTTCTTCAATTGGGCTACCATGTAATGGCAGCCCTGAGAACTGCAAGATCAAATGAAAAAAGTTTAAATTCTTTAAATATATATTACTTTTGAGCATTAAAACACAAAAATATGAATCACACTTGTCTTGAGGAATTATATGTGATTTTAATGAAAATTCATACACTGTTGCTCAAAAATCTATTGAATCACATATAATTGTTGGAGAAATCCTCCAGATAAGTGTATAGTTTTGCACACTTATTATGGAGCTATGGACATTTTGTAGGTTTTTGAGAAACTCCAATGTTAAGTGTATAGAGCCATGGATAGTAATGTTTTCTACATTATCTCATTAGTTTCTACAATTTTTCATCTTGATATTCATTTGTATATATTTTTACTTGAAAATTCTCCATGAATGTTATGTTTTGAGCAATGATGTGTTTATGAGTTTATATGTTGCTTAATGAAATGTTATGGCCATTGATGCTATTATATTGTATTAGGTTAAATATGCAAGATTACTTAGTTTGATGATAGTTAGTCTTAAATGAATGTTGGTTAATTATGAGCTAGGTAGTAGTTCTCTCATTATCAAGTTAAGGCTCCGTGTGATTCTAATAAGACTTGGAAGATTTCAATAAAACCTATGATTCCTAGTATTTGCAAATAAAAATTTGGAATTTAATGTTAACATCTTAACACTCGCTTATGGTTTAATTTGATTAAGGTGAAAAATCAACTTTGAATGGTTATTTAAGTTGTGACAAGACTTAGTCACTTAGATAATTAACTAATAATGTAGATAAGAAATTAGTGATTCAATGCTTATGCTACATTAGGATTAAAAAATGAAAATCAATGTGTTTTGTGAGTATGAGTAACATACATGTTCAAACTAGTAGATATACTTTAATAGCGTTGGCTATAATCATTTCAAAGGATTGAAAACATGTAATTTCCATTTGTTAATCTAAAGAAATCCAATACTTGAACCAAGATTTGTGATGGAATCCACACATTTTATTGTTGTTCTTCCCTTAGTTTTAATTCTTGCATGCCTAGTTTAATCAAAAAATTTTATTTTGATAGCTTAGATTAAAGTTAATATACTTTAGTACTTGATAGCTTTCCAATAATTTTCTTCTCCCCTTCGTAATAAATATGATCTTAGATCCTCACCTTATGCTTGAAATGATTGTTACACTTACCATTTATATCATAAGATTTTACTGTTTTTAAGAAATTTTTGCAAGCATCCACAGGCTTGAGTATAGAGGTCTACACATTTTTTAAAAAGGGCCAAATTTTATAATGGGAAAAGTACAGAAAAGTCTCTAATGTTTACTTGTATATACAAATCAATCCTTAATATTTTATTTAGTCCATTTTAGTCCTCAACATTTTAATAAATTTACAAAAAAGTCTCTCCATTAGTTTTTTTATTATGCACAAACACGTTAACAACTAAAATGAACTAAATGAAAATGTTAAGGACTGATTTATATATAGAGGTAAACATTAGGAACTTTTTGTACTTACATAGACCAATTATATGTCAACACATATCCATAGTAATAGAAAATTTAATAGAGTTTAACGAAAAGACTTATTTGATATGACTTAAAAAGATTGATGACTAAAATAAACTAAATAAAAGGTTAAGGACTAATTCGTAAAAACATGAAATGTTAGGTCTTTTTATACTTTGTCCTTTTATAATTTATGTATCATAATAGAATGGTTTAGTGATATTAATCCTTACTCGGCTAACCCACCTTCAATTCAGCCAA
The DNA here is from genome assembly GCA_024138005.1 of Lumnitzera racemosa. Lineage (NCBI taxonomy): Eukaryota > Viridiplantae > Streptophyta > Magnoliopsida > Myrtales > Combretaceae > Lumnitzera > Lumnitzera racemosa. The sequence goes on along the minus strand of JAMXBC010000004.1, from coordinate 23,912,542 downwards.
CCTAACCTTCGATTTGGCTAACCCCACCTTTGATTCAACTAATGTACTTATAAGCCTTTGATCAAGGTTGTCCACTTATAAGCCAATTCGATCTGCAATAACCCTTCAACCTGAAGACGATTACTATGCTAGACTCCACCAACCAAAAAATGATACATGTTTCTACTTTTCTAACATTGTAGAACCTATCTAGCACATATTCCATTGTCAAATGTCCATCTTACCCTTATACAATTATGTGTATTATATATCTAGCTGTATACCCTTTCTATGTTTCTACATTTCCAAACATTATGCAGCCTATCCAGCACTTATTGCATTGTTAAATGTCTATCTCACGCTTTGTACTATTATGTATATTATAATTCTAGTTATGTACCCTTTGTAGTAGTTATTTTATCCTAGGACATACCCTAAAAGGCATGGATATAAGTCTATTTTGTACAATAGCCACAACAACTAATGAATATTCCTCCATTTTTTATTCATTGTCTTCTCCCTCTTATTCTTGCGTACATGTAATAGCCTAACAAGTCTAAAGCATTCTCATTTAACCCTTGAGTAAGGTTAGTAGTGAGTGGCCCTCAAAACTTGATCACGCATCATATCATTTAGGTTGGTAGGTTGATGTAGAAGGAGTTGTGCATAATATCCATTCTTTAGTTCGTAGGTTTGCTTCACATCTGACTCCCATATACATTTCTAGCTATCTTGTGACTAGGACCCATTACCTATCGATTGTTTGTTGGTTCATGTCCACTCAAGCCACCACTCTCTTTTTTGTGTTTTCCTTATCACTCTTTATTTTAGGCCATGTCCTAACATCTCGGTAGCTTTCTCTTCTACACATAGCAAGTAAATTCCTCCATCACATAACTACATATCTAGTAAACTCCAAAGCAACCAATCTAACCTTATCATAATCGTCGTATTGGTAGTAGTAATAAAGTCTCTTAACTTTCTCCTCCCAATCTAAGTACTCATCAACATCATCTGTACTACTAAATGTTGGAATTTGCATCTCGACATTATTTGTAGCTTGGGGTGCTCGAACACCTCTTTCCTTAGCCTGATAAAACTATTTATTCTCTTCCTCTTCTCCTACATCTTCTGTATCAAGTTGTCTATGAACTCTCTTATCCATTTTACCATCTATTTGAACTTTTTTTTAACTATGAATTTCCTCCTTTCATTCTAAGCATCATGTCTTCCATCTCCAACACCATAACTAGCTCAATAGATGTCGAGGGGTACTTTAGCAAGTCAAGTAATGGCCATTTGGTACACAACGTAAGTTAATTAGGTGATCATAATAGCTATTTCATTGATTCTTTCATCCGTCGACTTAGGGTAGCAAAAGTTTGCTGGCCGTGGTGGAGATTACCATTTTCATTGTCTCTAATAGCCGTATTTACACTAAAATCAGTCGTTTTTAACATTATCTCAATAATTTTACCGTGAACTCATAATTATAACCATATTGGCTATAGCTCAAGTGTAGAAGAACTGCAAGTAGTTACTTACACTCAGAACAACTTTAATCAACACCTCAAGCACATTGGGTATCTTAAACCTCCAAGAATAGAGTATACACATATGGCAATCTCAACACCAAAACCATTACTCACAAGTCCAAATGCCCACAACAACCACATGGGCAACTATAAATCCTAAAACAAAATACAGTATGTATAGATAGGGCATGAAGTAACCAATATCAAAATAGCCTAAAGAGCACCATAGCTGCTCAACATTACCATTTGCTACTCGTAACTGACATGCTTTGATACCAAGATGATATGTAGTACCAAGAATCGATAAGGTTAGGTGATATCAAGGTGGATTGAAACTAGGACTATGGCTAAAAAAATGGATGGGAAAGGTTAAGAAGAAGTAAACTCGTAAGTTGGTCAAAGGATATTATGCCCCTAAGAACACTCATGAACTAAGTAGCATGGTTAGTGTGATTACAACCAGCTAAATGGGTTACTTGCCACTAATTCTTACTCAAGGAACTAGATAAGAGTAAATGTTGAATAAACTTGTAAGGCAAGAACGAGTTACAGAGGAAAAACCAAGTATATTTTGTGAGATGATGAAGATGATCCTCTTAGTTAATTATAATGTAGGTATTTATACTCAACTATTCTATGGCAAATTATAAGGATGATTAATTACCAAAAGAGGCAATTACCTTAAGGAGAAAATACTAGAAAGAAAATACAAAAGGGGTAAATTTGCAAAAGGCGAAAAAGAATATTCTCCTAGAATAGTACAAAGTACTAATGTTAGAGATGGTTGGCATTAGTTGTTTAGATGAGTCTTTAGTACAAGTAACGAATTAGGTTAGGTTTCGTGGTAGCTCGACAAGACATCTAGATAGCTTGGCATTTGACAATGGCAACTTGGAAGTAGCTTAAATGATCTAATAGGAGGATTAGTTGAATTGTTTAGAAGTTCAAGCAGTGCTTTGGCTAGAGGTTGTGAGGATTAGGTTGAAGCTCAAGTAGCAAAACAGTAGATCAAGTTAGCAAGTAGATTTGACTCTTTAAGACTTGGATGGAGGAGATGATTTTTCATGCCATGCTCTCAAGTCAACCAGCTTAAGCACACATGAGAAGACTTCAGGGTTGATTCCCATCAACAAGTCCATATTCTAAAGGACTTTACAAACTTATGAATCTAAGACTTGACCTTTCCACGTCTATAGATCCAACTGAAAAGATGACATGACCTCTTAAGGCCTACGGGTCAATGATTTGACCTTTTCAAGACCATAAATTTGATATACTTGACCTCTTTTAGTCTACGGCTCCAAGACCTGACCTTTTTAGGTCTACAAGTCCTAATCTTAAAAGACTTAACCTTTTTAGCTCCATAAGTCCAAGACTCGACCTCTTCAATCTAACCTTTAAGTACTTGACCTTCTTAGGTCTATATGTTCAATCCTTTCAAGGATTGAACCTTCTAAGGTTTATAAGTTTGATACCTCAAATGCCATGCAATCTAATTGGAGGCAAGTACACTAATCAGCTTATAGTATAGCTGGTTTAAGTTCGGTAATCGATCCCTTAGAGACTATTTAATCATTGACTTACTAGTAATTATCCTTATTTTCCTAATATCTACCCCAATCAATCAAGCACAAATTATTAATTAATAAAACTAAAATGGTTTAACTAATTCTAACTAAAACAACTACAAAAATATATAATATAAATAAACAAATAAAACAAACAAAGAAACAATAAAGATTATTAAAGGACCATAAATCCTAGTATTCAATTATTTACGACTTAGGACCATGTAGTAATCTATTTCATTCTCAACATCAGACCATGAGAATTCCTCGATTAAGTTAATTAGAATCTCTCTTGATTAACTCTTAAACATAATATACATACCAGAATCTCCTCCTCAATAGCATATATTGAAATCACATTAAATTTTATCAATTCCACTATTATGTTGCCTTCATTCAGAAAAAATTTTGCAGTTGATCTCTTGGTTCTAGCTAATTTCTTTTAATTACATAATTTATTTACAATAGGATATCCCTATTACTATTCATAAAATCAAACATTAAATTAATATGCTAGTAATACCAATATAACAAACAATTAAACACGTGTAATTAGATCACAATGGTAAGAAATCATCAATTGAAGTAAACTAATAAACAAAATAATTATACAGAAACTAAGGTTCAATGATGAATATTAAGAACAGTGAAAACTATAACCTTATAAGAAAAAGAGAAGGAACATAAAGATGATAAGGGTTAGAATACTACCCTATTCTTGTTCCATAAAACCCTGGCTCTCTTCTCTATATCTCTCTAGAAATCTAATATAAACTCCTATTAATAGTTTCAAAACCTAGGTCTACAATAATCTCTTAAGAATGAGAATTTTCATGGGATGGAACATGATTAAGCCCCCTAATCATGGCCGTGAACATCAGGCATAATTCTCCTTTCAACTTGAAATCATCCAAAATAATTGCCGCATGGTTCATAGGTAGGATCATGACCGTGAACTCAACTGTAATTCTCTCATCAATTAGCTCCCTTTCATAATTGAGACACAATCTTCTTTTTGAGAAATTCCTCTCTAGGATAATGCTCTTTTAGGCCACAAAACTCTACTTTATTGTCTTCAAACCTATCAAAACTTATCAAATTGAACCTGTAATCAAAATAATACACAAATGAACACCAAATCTTCCAAAATGCACAAGAAATATGAATAAAACACCATCAATGTCTCTTATGAAAATCGATAAAAATGAGCATCATCATAATCCCATACATTACTAAGTTTTATTGGCATCTGACTAAGCATACATTAGTCCATCATCCTTAACACTTAACAAGAATTCATATACACAATGCACATGACAAAGCAGAGGTAATAGAAGGAGAGAAGATTTTCATTAGATTTCATTCACTTACAAATAAAGTCTTTACATTCACCTTAGGGTCGACATCCTGACTGCCAACAGATAAGCATAAGAAAGAGAAAAACAAAAATATAAGCGATCAGAAGCATCAATCATCCTGCTCAGCCAAAGGATCCTTGATTTCATCCCTATAAAGGCTACCTACTCCATAGGATAGTCCATTGCTCCTTACTTAGCAACCAAGTTCGTTGATCCCTTATCCTCTTACTCCACCTTAAGATTCTCTTCCTCGTCATCCTCTTCTATAGGAACACTAACATAGGGGTCAAGGTAAGATACATCCAAGCTAAGGTAAGATGCTAACTCGTTCTTCTTCTCTTCCTTAATACCATCAACCAAAATACTAAGCTAGCATTCCTAGTAGTCTTGGTTGTTCTTGAAGTCAGATAAAGCCTTCTTTTTATGTTCTTAAACCAACGGATAATCTTGTTTCCCTTCCCTTATGGCCTTTAAGGTAGTTTCAGCATTGGCTAGTCTTCTTTTGAGCTTGACCCCTTCTTCCACAAATGTTCTCCTTCGACCATGAGCAGGATCTTCTACCTTTCCATGGTATAAAGAGTGTTTTCTACTGCCATTAACTTCTCCTTACGCTTTTGCACCTTTATGTAAGTAGCCTTGGCATCTATCCCTATAGCAATTGCCTGGACACGAGTAACTCTTATTTGATTGGAACCAGCCTCTAGGACCAATCACATGTTCTTAAGCTAAAGGTTTGGTTGATATGCCTTAACAAATTATCAAGTGTTGCCTAACTTTAGATGAAGCCAACTTCCTTTACCAAGCTGATCTTTCATTGCTACCAACCTGCCAACTAATCTACCTCCTTACCAAACGAAGTACAGAAGAAGTCGAGCTACTTGAAGCATGATGACCTCATTATCCAACTAGGGGTGGTAATTGGATGGCCTATGTGCTCTCGTATGTCAAAATTTGCTTGCTTTGCATACTCGTGCTTTTTCACTTATTAAGCTCATGGTACTTACGTGCCTGGATTTTGTATGCTCATGCTTTGTGTACTACTTGTTTATACGCGTGCCGAGACGTGTGCCCATAATTGGGTTTTGGAAAAGGAATATAATGCCAAAAATACAGTTTTACTATTTTCAAGTATTCGTGATAATTTACGGTATTATTTATTTAAAATTTTTCCGACCTCAAACATAGAGCTCATATTTTATATTATCAATATGTATTTATAAAATAGTTTATCGAGATTATTAAGTAATATATCAAATAAATATAATGCAAAAAATAATAATTACATGTACGAGTTTTTGCTTGAAATATTCTTATGTACGTATAAATATATATATATGTTGGATATTTTAAATTTGTACATTAAAATATGTAATTGTACATATATATGGATATGTACATGGATAGATGTGTTTATTAATATATAATACGTAAACATATTTATATACATATAAATATGTACATGCATACGTAGAAAAATATATATACATATATACTTAAAAGAAAACACTTATGTGTATTAGAAGTAGGTGCAGTTTAGTTTAGGATGGTTTGCTCTCCTTATCGAATTGAATCTAATATAACAGTTTAGTTTTTTTTTTTTTTTTTTGAAGCTGAATCTAACCATACGGTTTGGTTTCTTAAATTTTTCGAACCTAATTAAAACTGGTTAGGTTAGGTTGGGTTCGATCCACGGTTAGATTCATTTGCATCAAATTTTCACTAAACATTTTTATCTCCAATAAATATGAAATTTAAAATAGAATTTACTTAATTTAATCTTAATAATTGACATAAAATTATGATAAAGAATAACAAGATATGAAAAATTTGATAAAATTTATGAAGATTGATTGAAAAAAGTATAAAAAAGTACAAAATGATTGCTTAAATTTTTTTTTTAACTAAATGGTTCATTTTGGTTCAAAACAACATGGTACAGTTCGACTTGCTTTCGCGAATTGAACTATGAATTGTTTATATATAACTAAATAGAACCGTAAACTAGATGGTTTGTAATAAAACTAATTTTTCGATTTAACTCGATTCACGGTTTGATCTACAGTTCACTTATTTTTTTTCCTAGCCCTAATGTGTATTACTAAGACTATGTAGGGATTAATTTATAAAAAATACACATACAAATATATACTTATGAAATGTATAATTCAGGAAAATATATACATGTGTATTTGTGTATGTATAAGCAAGTACATATGTACACATAATTATATGCGGAGAAATTTGAATAAATATACAAAAACAAATACGTGAGTACAAAATATGTATAAATAGGTACGTACATATTGTAGATGTATATGTGTAAATGTTCAAATAAGATATTATATATTGATTTTACTGATTTTATATTATATGCATATAACTCCATATATAAAAGAATGACTAAGGAAAGCAATTAACTATTAACAAACCGAGAATTAATTTCCATTAATAAACAATGATTTTATTTATTACATAGAAAACAAGAAAAGAAAAGGAAAAAAAAGAAAGAAAGAAAACATATACAAAGGAAAAAAACAATCTTAAATTTCATTAAATGGTGGGAATTGAGAATCTAATGTTTGACTTCTACTTAGACTAGGCGAAGGGGACAAGGTGGGTATGGAAAACCTCGCCAATCGAAATACGCTTGTTGTTGAGTCCACATATTGTCTATCCTATTATGTTGCTTGTTTTGTTTGGCTTGAATATCAGTAACATCCATTTCTATAGTTATTACTTGGTTTTTAATGTTTCATACACTTCCTCATATCTTTGTGAAGGTTCCCATCATTTGTTGTTGGTTAGTTATCATCGTTCCTAATCGATAGAATATTTCTTCTATGGTGAAATGGCTGAGGTCCTGTTGTTGTTCCTGTTGTCCTTGGCCTCCTATCCCTTGATCTTAACCCTACAGGATAAGGTTATAATCATCGACATCTAGTTGTTCCCCTTAGCCTTCATCCCCACTCGTATGTTCTTGGTGCTGCCCCTACCTTATCCATTGACTAGTTTCCTCATCATAATGGAAGTGTAGTTTGTTTTTTACCTCTACTAAGTTGAAGATAGATTTCGTCTTGCGTAGTGTGTGATTATTCAAGTCGAACCTGTTGGAGAAAAGAATAAATTCAATAAGTTGGCCATAACTTAAATGCTTATCACTTTGCGAGAGCATATGATGGAAGCAGTGATTAACAAAATGGCCAATGTTAACTGGTCTCCTTTCCACCATGCAAAAGTGTAAGAAAAGATCTTCCTCATTAAAGAAATTTGTGTTTGATCATAAGGCAATTGAATTGGTGATTTTATGGTATAAGCTTTGAGTGTATAGTAGAAGATCGCCAATAGTGAGATGCTTTAAATGCTAGGTTACGTCTCATTTGGCCATATCGGTTGCTCAAAAACACATAAAAACATAGCTAACTTATCTTAAGTTGCTGGCATATATGCAGCATCCCTACTAGGCTAATTGAATAAATTGTTGACGAACTCTGAAGTGATTTCTAAGATTTGGCTAAAAATGAAAGTGGTGACAAAGCTATCATCCTTATTTGTTTTATGCTAAGGCAGGATGTCGTCATCAGGATAGACGACACTAGATATTGCGTTGGAGTAAAACAATTGGACTAAATCAACGTACGTCCCATTCTCTAACTCCACCAATTCCAAAAATCTTGTCTCTTTAAGAGCACCTCAGAAGTCATAGATCTCATTGAGCTCTTTAAAGTTGTATGATTAGGTTGGGAAAACATTTCAAGTGTAAAATCCATCCATAAAGTGATGCCACATTTGGAGGGTAAGTAGATGCACAGAGTAAGCTTCGGTCGGACCGCTCGAAGGGGGTAGTAGAGTAGATAAGCGAGCCCAAAGATGCTTACTGCTGGCTTATGTTTGAGATCAAGTAGTGCGACAACATGACAAGCCTTCCATAATGAATCTTTAGGTGGAAAAAGATTTCAAAAATAAAGTAGAGTGGTATCGGAGGGAATGAGTATGTGAAAAAAAATGAGGAGGAAGAAGTGTCGAAGTTGTAGGAATGAATGGAGTGTTGGCTGTTTATTTATAGATAATGGGAGATTTTGATCATTAGGGGCCAATGTGTCCCCGTTAGGGCTTGATGTAGGCATGTTAGCCCCCAACGGTAAAAAAAATTTAAATGTTGGGAGACAACATACTCATGTTAAGCACCAACATACCTACGTCAAGCTCTAACATGGGTACGTTGGCTCCCAATGATCAAATTTTTTTATCGTTAAGGGAAAACATGCCTACATTTGGGGTTAATGTAGGTACGTTAGCCTCCAATGGTTAAATTTTTGAATGGTTGCCTAGTTAACGTGGGCAAGTTGGGCCTAAACATGCCTACATTAGCTCTTGCTTAACAAATTTTCCATTGGGTAGGAATTGTCACCTAGCAAAAGTTTGTTAGGCGAGAGGGAATGTAGGCATGTTGGCCTAAATGTTCCTACTTTGGCTCTAAAAAATAGAAGATGTAGGCACGCTGGCTTAATGTAACCATGTTAAAACTAGGCATATATACCTGTAACTGCATTAAAAGCATGTAGTTTGCTAAAAAATTTACAAATGACACCTGAATTTACCTAAACGCTCTCCTACTCTCACGACTCTACGTTTGAATCCCTTATAACTAATATTTCTTCTTGTAAAATGGCCGAATGAGGAAATCCGTCAAACTTTCTTAACTCTAATGAATTTGAGGATTGGATATTTACTGATCCATGTGGTGAGTAGCCTTACCCCATACATCCCAATAGGGGATTTACTAATTTAGTGAATCAAGTGAGGAACCTAACTTTTCCTATACCTATGTCTAAAAGATGCGATACCAACCCACCAGGGCAACCATAAATATGCAAAATACTTGTAACTCCATACCATAGTGTTTCCTATTGTAGACAAGTGAGTTAAACACAAAGTGTATGACCACCTTCCGTAACCGGCGGTAATTTCAATTAGAGTCACGTACATAATAAATATTTCCTTTGAGTTTTTTTGTTAAAGTAAGTGGAGCGAGAAATGATGCCTAATTATTCTTTTGCATTTTTTTACTAGGGAACAACAACTCTAACACAAACTAAATCTACTGATGCTTGTACAGATTCCAGTTTTACCCAGCCTATAGTCAGATCCTCTAACAGAAGAAGGAAACGTAGAAAGCATACTGCTAAATGCTAGTAGTATATGTTAATACAAGAAGATGGTGTAACCGCTTATTATATGACCTGTAAAAATACTATATCTAGCAAATCTAGGTTTGGTACGGGTCATTTAAGATGGCATCTACAAACACATGAGAAGAAAGGTTTGACACTGGTGAAGGTTGATGGAAGACGAGATGAGACAGCATCTGGTTCCAGTAACCTTGATGACTTCATTTTCAATAACGTAAATGCACGAGAGGATCTCACGCAAATGATGGCTGTTATAGGTATATCCTTTTATGCAGTCAAACATCCTAGCTTTGGAAGGTAAGTGATGCAAAAGTTACAGCCTTAGTACTAATATTTAGGTCAATAGATCTTGAAAACAGATATAGTTGCAGTTTATAACAGAAGGCAATAGGCTTTAACGGAAGAATTCTCGAGCCTTCTAAGCAAGTACATAATCCACTCACTGACCTTCATAATCTTAAATTACATTTTTCAATTTCTTGTCAAACGTATGATTGCATTGGTTCTATGCCTTTCTATAGCTTCTCCTTTACTTCTAACATTTGGAAGTCACCAATGACTGCCATTAATGATAGTTACAAGTGCATCACTCTACACTAGATTGATAATAAGTAATGTAGATACCTCATTTTTTCCATTTTTCATTTTCATTTTATTTTAGTTGAGCTAGGTTAAGAAATAATAAATAAACCAAAAAAAAGAAAATAATAAAATAAAAATAAAAAAGAGAGTCTACTCATGTCATATGGAGTCAAATCGTATCGAGTTAAGTCGAGTCGTACCGTACCGTATCAAATCGTATCATATCAAGTCGAGTTCAATTGAGTTGTATCGGATCATTTAATATTAAATTAGATGACGGTGTGTGATCAATTTAATAAATTATTAAGTCATTTGACAGTTAGGCTTTATTAAAATAATTTTGGTCCAGGTCGATGTAAAATAGAATTTTATCTAATCTATATTAGGCTAAAATAGACTTAGAATTTATTAGATAAGTTATTAGGTTATATCTAAGTGGATCAGATTGGGCTTTGAAAAATTTAAAACCTCGAATTAAGTAGGGTTTCTAGAAGTTAAGTTAAATCTGTGAAGAATTGTAATCATATCTTTCATATCTTCAATACGAAAGATACGATTAAGGATTTATAAACACCGCATTGGCAAATGGATAGGGGTTTTATTATTTTTTATTTTCATATTCTCCACAATCCGCATGTATAGTCCAATTCCTATAATTCATGAAAGCAAGCTCTAAATTTCCGAACTCAATTCTACAATCCGAAGTCCACGCAAGTCTTTCGTCTGACATTCCATGCCATCCCAATCTACAAACTCCATAATCCTTTACTTAATCTTTGATTCAACGTCTATCCAAAACTAACTCAATTCACGTCCCTAATTCTGAAGCCTAATCTAATTCCCCAAACGAATTCAAGAATCTGAAGACCTGACGTTCAATTATGAAGCCAAAAGCCAATCCAAATCTAACAATTTGAATGAAGCCGATCCAAATCCAACGAAGTTGAAGCCAATCCAAAATCTAATGAAGCCAAAACCAATCTAAATTCGAAGTTGAAGTCCAGACGAAATCCAAATGTCTAGCAATCTAATTTCATTGACGAAATCCAATGTACAATTAGCACGTGCGACTCGATTCATCAGTAAAAATCGTTTTATTTTATTTTGTTGCTTATTTTATTTTAATTCAATTATTTTTACTAATTAATTTTTTTTTTAGTGTAGGTTTATTATTTTTATTATTATATCATTGGATTTTTTTTATAGATAATTTGAGTTCTTTAATGAATTTAGTTAATTGAAAAATTGTATTTTTTTAATAAAATCATGTTTTTTTTTTAAATATATGTATCTTGCGGTTAAGATTTAGAAAAGATACGTATTGAGATACTTATCTAGTGGTAACGATTTATAAAATATACGTATTTAACTGTATCTTAACGTATCTTATAGTTAGGATTTAGAAAAGATATTTGTGACATGCAGTGTTTTTAAAAATAAAAATTTTAACCGAGTTTTCAAAAAGATTTAGTTAGTTAAGATTTCTTTAATTTGGGAAAATTAGATTTCTTAGGTTTTTTTAAATAATAAATTAATAAATAAATGTAAGCTTAGCTCATTTTTCGAAATAAAAAGAATCCACCTACTAAATATTTTTTTTTTAAAAAAGAACAACAACTGGTTTGATCCCGAATAGCAAGTATGTAGGTACCTTTAGGACAACTATAAAAAAAATTCCCTTTTTTTTAGAAATTCATAATAAGAAATAATAATAATAAATCATTTTAGTTATATTTTATATATTTAGGTATATATTTTTAGTATTTTTTAGGAAATCATAAAAATAAAAGCCCATCAATTTTTCTTTAATTTTTACATGGTGAGTTAATCTTAATTGGTTAGTCCCCGAACCCAGTTTTTTCTTATTTAATTTTCTAAAAATCAATTTTTTTTAGAATATTCACAAATTAGTGGTCAAATTAGGGTTTTCCCACTCAAAAACCCTAACTCTATTTTTATTTTTTACCAATTGAATTAGAAGTCAACTTCAATATTTTTAAAAAGAAATTTCCTTAATTTAAGATTGAGTAATTTATATTAAGTAAGCTTGGCTTAAGATAGGTTAAATTAAGGAAATTAAAATACGGCTCAACAAGTGGTTGGTCCATAAATGAATAATAGCTTTCATTTTTTTCCTTGAGTCTTACAAAGGGCAATCGATTGCCAATAACATCATCAATACTGCCCAATCATACAACATCTAAGGAGTTTTCAATGTCAGTTTCGATAATGCCTCTAATAATATAGCTTCAATCCAACACATGAAGAGTACCTTCAATTCGATCTATAACGGCAACTTATTCCATGTTTGATGTATCTACCACGTGTTTAACTTGGCAATGAATGCCAATCTCGAAGGTTGTGGTTTGAACCTTCGATCTGATGTGCAATAAATGCCATGCATGCTTCTAAGAGAAAGCTCGTAGAGTTTTTACAAATTTGCACAATTAATGGGGATATCAATGACCAATGACTTCCACCTTTGGATTGCATAACAAGGTGGAATTTGACTTATAAGATGCTTTCACATGCATATAAGATAATGGTCAATTCATCAACATTTTATAACTATATGATAATTATCAATCTTGATGTTACCCTAAGTCCGATGATAGACCATGATTGAAAGTTATGCAAGAGGATAAAGGCACCATTGAGAGCCTTCATGACGGCAACAAAAAAATTGTTTGGATCATATTACCCGATAAGGAATCTTGTTCTCCCCAACTTAGTTGATATTTTGGATGTGTTGCAGCTACACTAAAGTGTTCTTGTCCTATGCTCCACTATTTAGTGTATGGTTCAGAAACTTAGGGATTATTTCGTACCATTTCCTTACCTCTTCTACATGGCTACTACGTTATATCTAAGGTATAAATTTTCTATCAACCGTGGTCTCCTTAAAGAGTTCTATCAGAGTGCTAGAGTTTAGAATGTTGAGTATCATGCAGTTGTTCTTGATTTAGAAGCTCAAATCATGCTAAAAATTTTGTACGCCTTTCATAGGTAAACGATACATAATTAACCTTATTGTTGTTGGATTTTGGTAATTGGAATTATCCTATAAAGAAAGGAAAAACTCTTAATATCGAGGCCAGTCCTGTATGGTTGCTCCAATGCTTAAGTTAATAAATATGAATAGAGAAAGTAAAGTGAGTAGTCAAGAGGTATCAGTGCCCTTACAATATTTCTTTCTTGTATTTATAGGCAAATGTCGTGTCTAAAGTGGCAGTTATCGGAATAACTATCGAGACACATGAAAGACTCTTGATCATATACATTCCTTGAAATGTAGGGAGAGTAGGTAGTTATGTAATATAATCGTACCAGTGATAACTGTTCGCGCTAATTCCTTTTAATTCAAATTAGGAATGGATCTGTGTTTCTCAGCAAGATGCCAAGAATAAAGATTACTCATCCTATCAGCAGACAAATAAATGAGTGAGTGAAGCTTTGAGTATCAATGTTTGACAAGTTGAGTGAGCAAAAATCGACTATTAACATTTACCCCCAACTCTTGTGTACGAGGATTCAGCTAAGGGAGTAAACATCTTGATGTTCCACGAGGTTAAGTAAGGAATAATTTCCTAAATGCGAAGTAATCAGAAAAGTTTTTTTATTTTGGAGAGGTAGATCATGTCTTATGCAAAGGGTCGCAACTTTCAATTTTCCTGCCTATTAAAAGCTCAAGTAGTGGTACGAATGACAATTGTCACATTAGCCATAATTATACCATAGGCCATAATAAGTGTCAGAGCCTTGGCAAAAGTTGGATCTTCGTCTCAAAACATGCATCAATAATTCACACCATCTTCTATTTAGCATGTTATTTCCAACAAAGTATTTAAGACTTTTTCGATAGCAGAATCAAACTTTACAATTGCATTAATAAGTTTCTCTTACTTTCAATGTTTTTGTATTCAACTTCAAACTCTTCAAACGTTGTGAATTTATAACCAATCAGGTATGGTTCACAACGTAATTTGTTGACTTATCCTTTTAGATTCCCAAGCAATAGAGATTGAAGCCACTTCTCCCCACTAAAAAAGTAGTGAAACGATGTATTCCTTAGGTATTAGTAGTATAGTAGAGTGGTAGGGCAAACTTGCTCGAATTAATTACCTCATAATAGATACTTACCCAGATGATAAGGAGGGAAGATCTGCGTCTAGGTATCTGTACAATAATATGGTCTACTTTTGTGATTTGCCAGATGGAGCAGTTAGTGTCGTTGATAAGGTCCTCATCTTGAAATATAATAAGTACTAGCAAGTCTTCTAGGGGCATGGAATCTTAGGAGGCCGTGAGAAGAGGAAAGGGTGTGTTTTTCGAGGGAGTGTAAGTTCCACTTCAATCTGAAGTATCTTGATTTTAGACTGCATTTCCCTTTCTTGGCATTCATCAAGCAGTTCTTCAATTATTTCTGAGTGGCGCTGAGTATGTTTTCACCAAATATATATCGGCTTCTAGTGGCTTTTGAAATAATTTATGCAGAGGTTGAAGTTAGGGCTACGCCTCAACTATTTTGGTACTTCTTTACCATTAAGAGGCAACTTGACGGTTGGTACTTTGCCATTATGAGGCATGGGTGGAAGTTCATTGATGGGTTGGAGTCCAAGATCTATAAGTACCACGACAAATTTGTGTCAATAGTATCAATTGAGAAGTTAGATTTCTAAACTCAATGGATCAAGCCAATCCGCACTAAGGATATAGAGTTAATATTGAATGTGCTACTACGGTTAAAAAAGATTTAGGAAAGGATTAAGAACAAAATGTTCTTTTGGGACGCTGAAAGAATAATAAGGTGTTATGAAAGCAAAGAGACGATCTTTTCCAAGAAGGAAGGTACACTACTAAGTAATGATCATGCCAAAGATAGCTACAAGAGGAAAGCCATTCTCGTGACTTAAGGGAAGAATTGTTACCTTTGAACTTTACTCGATATGAAGAGTATAAGTTCATTCTTTTTCCCCGCATTAATATTAATATGTTTATTGCATATTACATATATGAGTGCTGGTGAGGTGAACTCTATTAAACTATTAGCCCAATCCAAGGCTAAGAAGTGTAAGACCACCATTACCACTACCATTCGGCCAACTATTGTGAAGAAAGCAGCAAAGGAGGGTACAGTGAAGCAGGTGGTAGCCCAAAAGACTGCCCAATTGACCGAGAAGTAGAAAGAGAGCGAGAAGCACGGATTAGCTGAGACTGCACAAACTGAGGTACCTTCAGCTGAGAATTTTCCATAGGTTGTAGAGCTAAGAAAAGGTGGCTAAGTAACCTAACCACAAAATGAAGCTGAAATCACCATTGCCGCTGAAGGGTCGTAACTGGTTGCGGAGGTGGTGCCGAGAACTAATAAGAGACTTAGGAAGGAGCTTGTTGGCTAGCCATCTACTAAGAGGTCTAAAAGGCTGGACGAAAGGATGAAGGAGGCTATGTGCAATAAAGCTCTCAACATCAATAGTGCCGAATTCGTCCTTAACATAGAGGTCAGCAAGTATTTCGTCCTATGTTGGAGCTACGCCTTCTTGCATATCGATTCAACCTTGGGTGATAAGATGAAATCTCTAGCCTTGATGGAAGACGTTATTCTTCCTAAGGACAAAGAGATTGCAAAGAAAGATATCGACAGGGTCGGTGGTAATAAACATGTAATCCCCCCGTATAGTCAAGGAAGTATAGGAACTCACCGGGTGAATAGTCACCCTTAATAGGTTTATTTTGAGAAGCGCAGATTGGTACGTAGAATTCTTTAAAATCTTAAAGAATTTGAAAGAATTCAAATGGTCCAACGGTTACGAAAGAACTTTCAATGATCTTAAAGAATTCCTTACGTTACCCCTGATACTCTTGACACCCATCTCTAGAGAGAATTTATATTTGTACTTATCGCTTAGCTGTTGAGCTCTTTCTTTTGTATTGGTCCGAATTGATGGCAAGGAGCATTGACTTGTTTATTACATAAGTCATGTCTTATAAGGGCCAAAGCATTAATACACAAAAATGGAGAAGTTTGTTTTAGTGGTGATTCTCTTAGCAAGGAAATTGAAACTGTATTTTGAAGCTCACCAAATTGTAGTCCTTATTAATTAACCTTTACGACAAGCATTACAATGGCTAAACTTCTCCGAAAGGATGATGAAATATTCCCTAGAGCTAAGTGCCTATGGTGTATAGTACAAACTTAGAACAACATTAAAAGCTTAAGTGTTAGCAGACTTTTTAGCTAAGTTTATTGGTGAGGAAGATAGTGTGGAGGTTGTCAAGAAACCTGTATGGTACCTTTATGTGGATGGTTCTTTCATAAGAGAAGGAAGTGGTGCGGGCTTTGTTCTTCAAGGCCTTCACAACATCAAAGTTAATTTTGCTTAGAAATTCAGATTCCTAGTCAGCAACAATGAAGTTGAATATGAAGTTTTGATTATGTGACTTAAATTGGCAAAAGAAATTGGTACCAAGAAACTCAAAGTGTTTTCTGATTCACAACTGGTGGTGAATCAAGTCACAGGAAGTTATGTGGCGAGGGAAGAAGAAATGAGCAAGTATCTATTGATGGTATAAACACTCATAGAAGAATTTCAATCTTTTTCAATCTACAAAGTTTTGAGAAGTAAGAATATTGCTGTCGATAAGTTGTTACAGTTGGCTAGTATAGTGTTCCCTAACCTAAGCAACAAACCGTTTATCGAAGTTTTTCCGTAGAAAAGTTTATCTACTATATTGCAAAGTTGCAAATTAGCTCCTTACCCAAAAGAACAGTCTTGGATGGATCCCCTTGTAGATTATTTAAGAGATGGCACCCTCTTTGATGACAAGAAAGAAGTATAAAGATTAGCTTATCAAGCTGTGAACTACATACTGATAGATGGTAAACGCGGCACATCATAACCCTATCTTTGATGCATTCTTCCGAGAGATGCCCAATGGGTGTTATCTGAACAATACGATGGTGTATGCTGTAATTACATGAAAGCACAGACATTATATGTTTATGCTCTGCAACTTGGCTACTATTGGTTGACCTTGAAAGAAGACTTAAATATAGCTGTTCGACATTATCTACAATGCCAAAGCATGAGAAGCCAAGTCATGCCCCCTCAACTAAATTTTGCTACCTATCCAGTCCTTAGCCCTTTGCCTAGTGGGGGTTAGATATTCTTGGACCTTTCTTAGAGTCTACTGCTTAGAGACAATTTGTCATTATTACTATAGATTATTTTAGAAAATGGGTAGAGGCCGAGGTAGCAGCAAGGATCACTAAACAGTAAGTTAAGACATTTGTTTTCAACTCTATAATACGAGATTCGAGGTTCCTTTTATGATAACTATAAACAATGACCCACAGTTTGACAACAATAAGTTCCAAACATTTTGCGAGAAATACAGCTTTCGCCTGAACTACATGTCTGTAGCACACCCTTAGACGAATAGATAAGTTGAAGTCATCAATAAGATCATTTTGTACAGCTTAAGGAGGAAAGTAGATCATAAGGGGAGATGGGTTGATGAACTTTCGAATATCTTATGGAGGTACTAAACCACCCATAAAACTGCAACAAGGGAGACCCCTTCAGGTTAGCATTTGGCACAAAAGTAGTTTTGCTGATTGAGTTAGATTTGCTTAATTTATGAAAGCAGATTTTTAACGTGATGGTTAATCAAGCCGGATTAATAGAAAATTTGGACACCATTGAAGAAATTAGAGATATTGCAAGAGTAAAGGTTGCAACATACTAGCATAAAGTAGCTAGGTATTACAATAAAAAAAATAAAGCATAAGGTTTTTCAACCTGGAGACTTGGTTTGCTGAAAGTTAGAAGTAATTAGTGCACAAGAAAGTCAAGGAAAGCTCGATGAAAATTGGGAGGATCCTATTAAGGTCTAGGAAGTCGTTGGCAAGGGGGCTTATTGACTGGAGAGATTAGATTGATCTATCATCCCTCGAGCATAGAATGCTAAGAATTTGAAACTTTATTTCAATTGATTACCTAGATGATGTTCATTTGCATTTATTTTATAAGGCGATAACCAACTTGTTTGAGACAATAATATTTGAAGTTTTATTTTGTTTCTTGATCTATTTATGATTAACGAGTTAATAAGTTCAAACTACACAGTGAACGAACTAACATAAGTTCAAGCCTATCACGGTTAATGAACTTTGGAAATCAATCCTACAACTAAGTAAAATAATTAGTCCACGTCTCAAATGGCTAACTGATAATGTTTATAAAAGACACAAGAAAGGCGTATGAAATAGAACATGCCGAAAGTATTAGGTATATGAAGTAAAACATGTCAAAAAAAACTTAGCGTGTAAAATAAAACATGCATATTAATAGAAAAATCATATATATCAAGAAAACACGGTGTGTGAAATAAAATATACTAGAAATACTAAGTTATATGAAGAATAAGTGTTTCCCATTCATCACAATATTATTACAAATGCTCAGCTTGTCGGCTCAAAGTACTACGTACAAAGAACATAAGTACAAGACTATCTTACGACCTTTTTTCAGAGTGAGCAGATGCGATCTTTGGATCAAAGGCTAGGGCTTTCTCAAAGCATACTTCTTTTTCGGTGCTTGGGGTCTTAGAACAAGTAGATTTTTCCTTCTACTCATAGGGAATTTCCTTTGAAAGACGTTCTTCGTCTTCCCTAGGATCCTTGACACGAGCTTCCCTATCACCCTTTATGATAATCTTAGCGCCTGATTCATCATCATCGCCCCTGTCCCAACTGTTGACTTTGTTGTTGACGTTGATGAAATCAAGATAAAGAGATTATAATCGAGGTGAAGCTTGAGAATTTTCTCTCTTGCCGCCTATACTCCCTCCAACATGGCAATACGGCTTTACAACTTTGTAGTCCAATAAGGCGCACATGATGCCAATCATTTCCCTAGTGGTTCGTGATGTTCTAGCATCTTTGGCTTTAATGGTCCTTTTCGAGTCGGCTTTCAGTTTAAGTGGGTGACTCCTTAATCCCCAACACCTTTTGATGCATCCGGAAACTGTTGAAGCCTGTATATGCTTAAAGGATTAAACTGATGCACAAATACGTGATCAAGGAGATCATCCATACACATGGTTTCCTAGTAGTAAGAGTGACATGGGGTCAAGTAGTTCAGATGAAGTATTGGCTATTGTCTCTAGTAAGGATAGAGGTGAACATGGAGATGATGATGGTGAAGATGATGAAGATGATTACAATTGACTTGCTTTTCTTTAGGATTTTCAGAAATTTTTTTTCCCTTTATTTTCTTCCGTAAATTCCAATAGCCTAGAGTAAAATTTTACTTATACCATGAAATTTTATTAATGATAACGTCGTATGATGATCTCCTCCAATTTACTTTTATTGCAAATGAATGATATTAGGAAAAATAAATTAATGATATCAAACCTTTTAATATATGAAAAAAATAATATATAAATATATTTTTCAATTAAGAAATAACATTTGAAATTTTGAATACTTCATGGTGAATTGAATGGTTAAAAAAAAAGGCAGCAAATGATTATATTATATTAAATATCAATATTTGCTAATTAGGTAATTTGTTTATTCAATAATTTACTATTTATTAAATAATTTACATAATATATTAAAAAATTATTGCGCATTTATTAAATAATTTATTATTTACTAAATATTTTGTTATTCACTGAACAATTTATTATTTACTAGATAATTTATTACCTATTGAATAATTTATTATTTATTTAAAAAATTATCACTTATTAAATAAATTATTATTAAGAAATAATTTATCAATATTTAAATATTTTCTTTACTAAAATAACCTATTGTTTAGTAAATACCATATTTACTTATTAAATAATATATTTTTTATTGCATAGTTTATTATTTATTGAATATTTTACTATTCATTGAACACTTTATTATTAATTGAATAATTTATTACTCATTCCAAAAATTATTATTTATTAAATAATTTGTTATTATTAAATAATTTATTATATAGATAATTAATTCATTAAAGAATTTACATTATCTATAATAAATACAAGCCTATATGTACTACCCGTGTACTTGCATGCTCGTACCTAGGTAGCCTAACTAATAATCATGCCTAGTGTACCGTGCTTGGCTCTCGTATACTCGTGCTTTCAGATTTTTTTGTGTGCTTGTGCTTAGACCGCCCAAGCATGAGGCCACGTATGCTTGGTTTGCGTGCTTAAGCTTACTTACCCCCCTATGTCTAACCTATTACAAGGATGTCTCTCTTCGCAGGATGAATACTTGTAGAAAGGATCTTCTCAAGCTAACAGTAGAAGAACCCTCTGAGTTGACTTAAACATCAAAAGGTGTTGAACTTATCCCTTACGTATCTTAATTTATTACACAATAAGTTTGCCAGCCTCTCTCATAATAGCATGTGTCTAATTGTACAACCTAATAGAAAATATTCCCTTCTAAAAGGATTACGGATTTATCGTTCTACTTTGTGACATGATTGTATAACATTTTACCCTTTTTAGTAATTACGAATGATTGTGTAACCCTAGTAGCTACAAGGTATAAATACCATTTGATCATATTTGTTGTAATCAAAATCTTCCCATTTTTATCAATGGAATTTCCTAAGTCTCTTTCTCTCTCTCTTTCATTGAGAACCTTGTCTTTGTAGCTCATAACAACCCTTAAGCAAGGTTATACCAGTAAGCAACCCACAATCTCGAATTAGTGAGTCTCATTCAATGAGGTATTAATTTGTGAGTTCTTGAATGGTAAGTCACATCTACAAGTAGCTTACAAGGCTTAACCCTCTTCTTTTGCCTTTTTCCCATCCGAAACACATATTCACTTTTCTCTAATAGTTGTCTCTAAAGGACCCATTCACACTATGGTAAGCCCTATTCCGAGGCACATGTTAAGTTCCTATCATCGTTGTATTAAAGCCTTAGATCTGAGTAGGGTAAAGAGATAGTATAGTGTTGTGTATTTAGTTTAGTATTATCATAGAAGTTAAAGTTTTGTTGTTTTGGTAATTGCGATTGGGTATAATAGTACAGGCTCTATCATACTCTGTTTTTGACCTACGAGATAGGGTATCGATTAAGTAAGCTGAGTTCTAGGTGTAGTGTATTCACTTATGTGTTTTAAGTATGGGTATTGTGGTTGTGATGGAAGTAGTATTATGAGGGTTGTTTGCTTGTTGTGGTGGTGTAATGGTTATTGAGGTTGAAGGAATGATAGACCTAATTGTAAATGTTGTGATAGGGGATAATGAAGGTGATGCTCCTAGCTGAGGCTTTCATGTTGAGTAAACACTTGGATCTAATGATGAGTGGATGGATTGCCTTATTGAGTTGTTAGAAAACATGCTGACTGTAATGCATGTAAGCATAGCTGTAGATTGTGTGGAAGGAGTATACCAAGTTGAAGGTCGGGTTGATGAAGTTATCTTAAAGTAAAACCAAGCTAATTATGATTGAATCGAGATATTGTTAGTATTCAACGTAGAAGGGAAGCTTTCCTAGCTTGTAATGCTTGAGTTGAAGGAGCCATTAAATGAAGGATTAATCATGGGATGGAAGTGGTAAGAGAAGAAAGTAGTGAGGAGGAGTTCTGTAAGGTCAAAGAACGATTGGAAAGAGTGTCCTAAGCTAGTCTCTATGAAAACAGACCTAATTTAGCATTTTATCTTACTTATCAACCTTAGAGAAGAGCTGATCATCAAGCTTGTTGAAGAACTAACTTGGATGATGTAGGCAAAACTAATGAGGAGCTTGATTAGTATTACTATGAAGAAGAATATGCTATTCGAGCTCCTAAGGGTATCGATAATGTGAAAACCCAAATTTTAAGCTTCTTAAGAAGTGGTAATGTTGATGAATATTTAGATTAGGAAGAGTTGGTAGATAAGCTGTTTGAATTCTTTCATTACACCGAGGATGATAAAGTTGGACTTATTGCCTTTGAATTTATTAGATACACTCACATATGGTGGAAAAGGCTATACATGATGAGAGAAAAAGAAGGTCGATGAGGTGTAAGAATATGGGGAGAAAAGAAGAGGGTCATGTGAAACAAATTCATTCTTGAATCATATTATCAAGATACCATTGCAAAATTGCAAAAATTGAAGTAAGGTAATTGTTAATCAATACGTGCAAGAACTTTAAATGTTAATGATCAGGTGTGAGGTAAAAGAGCTTAAAGCCTAAATTATTTTAAGACTTGTCACTGGCCTGAAGTACAAACTGAGGAATGTTGTCGAAGTACAATCCTTTTACACCCTTAAACAGGCTATTAAGGTTACCCAATGTGTTGAGAGGCAAAGGAGAAATAGGCCTTACCGAGTCAACAGTTCCCAACTTGTTCTATCTATCCAACTTATCCAAGGAAGCCATAGGAAGCCTATTACCTCAACACCAAGCAAAAGGGAAGGTCAATTGCCATGAAAAGGAATTTGAAAAGGGATAGACCTTTGGAAGGAAAGCAAGTGAGCTAAAAATGGTTCAAATGGAAGGGCTTTGGACATACAATTGCCAAATATCCAAATCAATAAACGATGATCATTAAGGGTGATGTGCCAACCTTTAAAGTGTATAATACGGACGAAGAGGTTAGTGAAGCTATAAAAGGAATGGAACGAAGGTGGAAGTTATATGAGATAATAGTTACCTAGAGGAAAGGGGCATGCTAACACTAGTTATTTATTAAGCTTATAGTATGGAACATAATCAACAAGAAGAGTAGCATAAGAATGTGTTCCATATTACTTGTAAGATAAACAGCCTACTTCATACCTTAACTATTGATAGTGAAAGTTACATGAATGTTGCATTCACGAAAATGGTTAAGCAGTTGAAGTCATTGAACTCTACGCATCCTAAATTGTACAAATTACACTGGTTAAATGAGAGGGATTATTACATGTATGAAGCAAGTGTTGTTATCAATTACCATTGAGAGTTACATGGATGAGTTATTACGCGACATACTGCTAATGTATGTTTCACATATTTTACTTAGCTGCCCTTAGCTATTTGATGTGAAAGTTATGCACGATGGGTATAGGAATACCTATACATTTGAAAAAGATGGTTGACCTATTATACCCTTTCCAATGAGGCTAAATCAAGTAAATAGTATGCAATTTAAAGTAAGTTAGGAGGTTGAGAAGGCCCTAGTAATGAGTTTATCTGAAATAAGAAAAGCCATGAAGGTTGATGAACCAACCCTTTTGTTGATACAAAGGTTGTTAGAAATTCTAAGACATGCTAACCTCCTTAAAGAGGTCAAAGAGTTGTTGAAAGAGTTTACCGACTTGTTTTTAGATAAGTTACCAAAGGGATTGCCTCTAAAACAAGGAATAGAACATGACATTGATTTGCAACCAAGAGCTATATTACCAAACTAATTAGCCTATTAAATGAATCCAAAAGCAAGCTGCCAAACTGCAAAGGCAAGTAAATGAACTCATCATCGAGGGGTATGCTTAAGAAAGCATGAGTCCCTATGTTATACTTGTACTATCGGTCCCCAAAAGGATAGAAGTTGGAGAATATGTGTGGATAGTTGAGCTATTAATAAGATTACAATCTAGTATAAGTACTTAATCCCTAGATTATATGAGATGTTAAACGAATTGCATGGTGCAAGTATACTTTCCAAGATTGATCTGAAGTCAAGATATCCTCATATTTGAATATGAGAAAGCGATGAGTGGAAAACAGTCTTTAAAATACGACATAGATTAGTGGCTTGTCATGCCATTTTGGTTATCTTATGCCTTGAGCACGTTTATGAGGCTGATGAACTATGTGCTAAGGAACTAGATAAGGAAAGTTTGTTATGGTTTATTTTGATAACATCTTGGTATATAGCCTTGACCTACCTAATCATGTGAAACATCTTTGAGCTATCTTAGAGGTGCTCTGAGTTGAACAACTATTTGGCAAATGCAAAGAAATATTGTTTTTGCTAAAGTAAGGTTATGTTATTGGTGGTGAGGCCTAAAAGTTGATGAGTAGAAGGTTCGAGCCATTGTAGAATAGCCTACCCTAATCTCATGCACTGATGTTAGAAGTTTTCATAGCTTAGCTTCTTTTTACCGAATGTTCATTCAGAATTTTAGTTTTGTAGTTGTACCCTTTATTGAACTTACGAGGAAGAACATTGACTATCACTGGGGAGAAAGGGAAGAAAAGAGCTTTACTAAGTTGAAGAAAAGGTTAACCTTAGCTTAAGTGCTATCTTTACCTAATTTCAACAAAGTCTTTGAGCTAAAGTGTGATGCATCGGGCATAGGAATCATATAAGCACTCACGCAAGACTTTCGACTTACTGCTTACTTTAGTGAAAAGCTTAAAGGATTTGCCTTAAATTATTGTATTTATGAAAAGGAACTATATGCACTTATCTAAGCTTCACAAACTTGGCAACACTACGTCTACCAAGGGAATTTGTTGTCTATTTTAACCATCAAACCTTAAGATACTTGAAGAGCCAACCAAAGCTATTAAGGCAATAAACGAAATGGGTTGAGTTTTTAAAGGGATTCTCGTTTGTTATAAAATATAAGAAAAGGAAAACCAATATAGTTGCGGATGCCCTATCCAAACGACATGTACTACTTTTTGACTTATAGACAAGGTTTATAGGGTTCTTTAATATTAAGGAATAGTATCCCCAAGACGAATTTTTTGGATCGATCTATGCCTGATGTAAGGAGAATAAGACATTAGATGAATATTTCATAAAGAATGATTGCCTCTTCCAAGTTGGCAAGATTTGCATGCGAAGATGTTAAATCTATGAGTTACTAGTCTAAGAAGTCTACAACAGAGGCTTAATTGACGACTTTAGAGAAAGGAAAACTTATGAATTATTGAAATAGAGGCTTTATTGGCCAAAGATGTTAAGAGATGTACATCGGGTCGTTAAGAGATGTTTAACCTGTAAAGAGGATAACAGTCGAGTTAAGCAACTATTCCTTTACCAATCCTAACCAAACCATGGCCGACTTGAGCATAGATTTCATTATTAGTTTGTCAAGAACCAAATGTGGGAGAGATTTTATGATGGTTATAGTTGATAGGTTCAGTAAGATGGCATATTCTATGCCCTACAACAAAACTAATGATGCTTCAACTGTTTCTCTTCTATTTTTACAGGAGATCGTGAAGTTATATGGAGTCTTGAGAAGTATAGTATTTGACTAAGATCAAAAGTTCTCAAGTCATTTCTAGAAGACTTGTGGCATCGATTTAGAACCTAGTTGATATTCAATATGTCATGCCATCCACAAATAGATGGACAAACAAAGGTTGTCACTGGTACTTTAGGTTCTCTCCTTTAAGCTACAATAGGGAAAAACCAAGCTAACTAAGATAATTGTCTACTTATTGTTGAATTTGCTCACAACAGATCCGTCCACAGTATGATTGGTGAGACTCCATTCAAGGTTGTTTATGGGTTCAATCTAGAGCTACCTCTTGACCAAGTACCAAGACCCCAAGCTAAATACAGTAATCCAGATGCAAAAGATTGAGTTAAGACTTGTAGCAGATCTATCACCTACTTACAGAATAATTGACCCACATTAATATAAGGCTTATAGAAAGAAGCAAAGAACACTAAGAGAAGCTATTCTAATCGGGATACATAGTATGGCTACATTTAAGAAAGGAAATGTTCCTAAACAAAAGGAAGAACAAATCGTCACCCCAATTTGAGAGACTTTTTGAACTGTGCAAAAGATTAATGATAATGCCTATAGGCTCAAACTTCCTAAAGGGTATGGACTTTTTGACACTTTCCACATTTCTAACCTAAGCCCCTATATAGAAGACATTTCAACAAAGGACTTGAAGGATTTAACCTCAAATCCATAACAACGTAAAAGGAATGATAGGAATCAACCTCTAGGACTGATCACACGTTCTAAAGCTAAAAGTTTGGCTAACAATATGACTAAATGAATTCTCAAGTGCTACCTAGCTCCAGATGAAGTCAACTTCCTTTATCAAGCTGATCTCTCATTATTATCAACCTACGAACCGATTTACCTCCTTGCCAAACAAAGTACAAAAGAAGTCGAGTTACTTGAAGTATGCTGACCTCAATCTCCAACCTAATACAAGGATCTCTTTCTTCACAAGATGAATGCTTGGAGAAAGGATCTTCTCGAACTGACAGTAGAAGAATCTTCTGAGTTGACTAAGACAACAAAAGTTGTCGATCTCATCCCTTGCGCATCTCAGTTAGTTATGCAATGGGTCTGCCAACCTCTCTCGTAATAGTACGTATCTAACTGTATAGCTTGACAAAGAATATTCCCTTTTAAAAGGATCATAGATTTGTCTTTCTACTTTTATGAAATAATTGTATGGTATTTTAGCCTTTCAAGTACTTGCAAATGATTATGTAACTCTAGTAGTTACCAAGTATAAATACCCTTTGATCAAATCTATTGTAATAAGAATCTTCCAATTTTTGTCAATGAAATTTCCTAAGTCTCTTTATCCTTCATTGGGAACCTTATCTTCATAACTCAAAGTAACCCTTAAGCAAGGTTTGCTAATGAGCAACTTACTATCTCAGACTAGTCAGTTACATCCGGTGAGGTATTGATATGTAAGTTCTTGAATAGTGAGTTACATCCAGGGGTAGCTTAAGAAGCTTAACCTTTTTCTTTTGCACTTTACCCATTTGAAACCCATATTCACTTCTCTCTTATAGTTGTCTCTAGAATACCCATCATACTAAGGTAAGCCCTATTTTGAGGTATGTATCAAGTTCCTATCACGATCTATGCCTTATTTTGGGCATGAGCAACCTGTGCTTATGTTCGGGCATCTACTACCTACTTCGACCAACACTCATTTATATGCTCCATGCCTACCATCGTTGCCATTTTCAAGCTCTTCATAAGTATACCCAAAGCAACTCAAGTCAAAGATAAAGAATTATACTATAGATTGAATACAGAATAAGGATGGGAGCTTATGTTCACCACATGCTTGTATAACCATTGTTGCAATGTGTCCATGCCCTATACCCTTCCTAACCTTATCACGGTACCCCAGTCCTTTGGTGAAAGCCCCTTCATAATGAATTCCATACTTTACAGGATCTTTAACAGACAGAATCCTTTGAGTTAATGCTCCAATTAAGCACAAAGACAACTCTTTACCTAGTAGATGCAACCACTTGGCAGCTGAGCTCTCTAATAAATGAAATTCCTATGAATGGAGGAGAATAAAGAGAATTTTAGGCTGCCTCTTGCAATGACTCATCCTTTAGCTTGTCTTAAGATACCTTAATCCCCTTGATTAACCTGTTGCTCGGATGATGTCGTTAGCTCCTCCTTTACTTGGCCCTATTCAGTTGGCACCATAACCTTAGTGTTTTATAGTTGCTTTGACTCTTAAGCACCAACTACACTACCTCTACATCCCCTATGAAACCTCCCCTAGGCACTTGCTTTTGAGCCTTCTTTTTAACCTATCAAGTTGCTTCAACTATAATGGGACTTACTAATAGTTCATCTACAATCCACATAGCAAGCTTAGCATTCTTTTGAGAACTTTAAGAATCATCTGAAAACTCAAATCAAACCTAGGTCTCTTTGCCCAGTAAAATTAATGCCTATGCCTTGGCACAAGATTGAAGTAATATTGACACTCTACAACTTAAACCTCATCAAAATACTAACCACTTCACCCAGATTTGAATTGGGGAAAAAGGATTTGTAGTTCCCTGCCTTACATTTCATGCTCCTTATCTTTTGGATATTCTTCCATCTGTAACAACCTCATGTTATGTTGCCCTCCCATAAACACCAACTACTACCGGCTTTGTCGTCGTAGCTTAGAGGAGTAACCCTTACAAGCATTATATTAGATTGTATTTGAAACAAAGAAGGAGAAGAAGAGGTAGACTTTATGATTACCTTTCGAAAAAATAATAAAGGAAGCATAGAAACTAATGGGATGTAAGTATATCTATCAATTTTATAGTATTACAGATTTGAGTCCAGATGTCGATCTCTTATGAACTACCTTTAAGTGTAAGTACTAGTATTTACCCATTTCCTAATATCTAACCTAACAAACAACTTCAATCAACCAAAAACAACTAATTTTTAATAATCTAGCAAAGAACAAATAACAAATTAAAAGATAATTAAAATTAACTATAAGCCTTAACTTAGTAGTCAATTTCTTATCCCCTTAGAATAGTTATACAATCTATCAGTCTCATTCCCCGTTTATTAGACTATGGGAATTCCTCATATGAGTTAACCGGAATCGCTTCAACAAATTAATTCTTGACCTTAAGTATAATTTATCCAAATTGTTTTTGCAACAAAATATCTTAAGATCACATAATATCCTTGAATTCCACTATTAGGTTGCCATAATTAAGAGAAAATGAATAGTTAAACCTTAGTTTATTAAATTACATCGAATTACACTAGTATATTTACTATAGGATTATGCCCACTATATAGCAAACTGAAATACTAAATCAATAGTTGACAATATTAATTCAAAAACAATTAAGTACAATGTAATTACATCGCAATAATAAGAAATCACAAATTGATAATAAAAGAAAATTAATTACATAGAAAACTAGACTTCACAATAATTGAATAATAAAATAATTAATCTAAAACAGCATGAAAATAAAGAAAAGAAGAAAAAAAAGTTTAAAACCCTAGCCTAAGATATCTAAGTTATGATCTCTCTCTTCACTAATTGTGGTTACAAAGCCTTTCTATAGCTATAAGTATAAAGCAATTTCTTGAATTTCAAATCTTTCAAAAAAAAAAAAAAAGGAGATTCACAAGGAGTAATGTGTTAACACCTTAGGTTTACGGTCATGATTTTTAGACGTAATCTTTCTTTACTAAAATATGACAAATTCAATGAAATAAGAGAAGCACTCTTGAGAAGTACGCCCATGATCTTACCTATAGTTCTCTTCAACTATCAATTCTTCTTTATTTTCTTGCTCTTTAGGGCAATTTTAAGTTATGATCAATTATTTGGTGTCATTCTTTTCGAGACTTCAAAACTCATAAAAATCATCTTCAAATCATTTAAAACTTAATCAAATTCTTCTAATTTATCAAACAAAGTTTGAAATGAAAATATAGACTAGTTAAGCACCAAAATCGCTAAAAATATCTAAGAAAAATATAAAAACATTATTAAAATAACTCATAAAAATATGTACAATTTGTCACTTATCAAATTCCTCCATAATTAAGCTTTTACTTGTTCTCAAACAAAACAAATAATATCTAATCAAAACTCTTAAGGGAAAAATTCACTAAACACTTAAAATTATAGAATCAATTTCAATATCGCATATAGTCTATTTAGAAACAAGAGCATATACTATTCCATCAAAACTCATCCTTTCAACATCAATTTCAAAACTCCAGCAACATTTATTTTTCAAATTCCACTTAATAATATTTACATGTCCTTAAAACATTAAACTTCAATAACTAAATGTAAATAACAGATAATCACATTGTTTAAATAAATACTAAACTTAAAATTAAATTGAGCATCAATAGATTAAAAGAGAGTTACAGAAATTTTAACCACTATAGCTAAAGTGTAAACATCCCTCTCTTCAATCTTGTCAAACATAAAAAAACTTAGAGTGAATGCATGTTACATCATCTCACCCCTTGGTATCTCTATAGTTTTGGTTTTCATTTGAGGACTCTTTTTCCTTTCTCTCTCTCTCTCTCTCTCTCTCTCTCTCTTTTTGAGCTCAAGTAGTTTCATAGGTCAATAAGTCCCAAATTAGATGGTCATAGGTTATTAGGCATTAAATCTCCAATTCAAACCATTCATCACTCCTTTTTGTTAATTAAACATATTTATTTTATTTTAGTTTAACATTTATGTGGACTTTTCTCTTGACCCTTATGGTGAGTTTTCAGTTGATAATATTGAGCTTATTACCTAAGCTAACTACCATTACTCTAAATTAAGAAAGTACCTTACAAGCTTAATCATTTGAATTGATGAAGCCTATAACTAAATGTTTATTCAATTCCAATTATTTAGTTAATTTTTCCTCTAACTACTTTGATTTTCTCAAGAAACAAATCTCATTTGTTTATTCAATTTAAAAGATATCAAGAGAAAACATATATACTAAAGTAAGTTTAGAAATAAAAATAACTACCCTTAACCAATCAATATCCAAACTAATCCCTAGTATTAGTCTCAACTTAAATAATGAAAAACTTTACTTCATAACGATTTTATTATTTAACACTAGTAAAGTATAAAAAGGATACAATGGTTAAATAAATTCATACAAAAATCAAAACATTATTCCAAAAGTTACTTTTTTTCATTAGAATAAAAATAATGGTGAATAGATGTTTAACATCAAATGAATTGATTCTATATCTCTAAAACAATTAAAAAATTTTACAAAAATCTTAAGTATTGAGAATATAACCAATTTAGCTTAAACTCGAGGTTCTTATAAATTTTCATCCAATGTTATTTTATTTTATTCCTCCCTACAATCATCTTGTACATTATTCTAAATGCACAAAACACAATAATAAAAGTATAAAATTCGAGAGGTAGGGGGTGGAGCGAGGGAATACAAAAGAAAAAGATAAATTCGATTTCATTACCTTAACACTAAATTCTTAAATTATCATTGAAATTACTAGATTTCGTACATACCATCTAAATTCCTACTAAAAACTATAACTATTCTTAGATTATTTCTAAACTATTCCACCTACAAATAAGAAAAATTCAATAAAAGCAACAACATAAAACTAATACAAATAATACTTTGTCAACTATAAAATATATCGGTATAAAAGAAAATAGACCATGAAAACACAATTTACTAATCTTCTCTCTATCATCGGATCTCTTATCATGTTTATTAAAATAAGAAAAATACAAGTTATTATTATTGACATCTCTTTCACATTTTCAATATATCAATATGCAATAAACTCTACAAGTGTGAAAAATTGACGAGTAAATTATAACATAACATATGTGAATCACAATTAGAAACCAATCAATTTCAACAAAGTACAAAATTAGAATATAATCAAATAGTCTCTAATCCTACAATCTTGATGTCAACAAAGCATAATTTAGTTAATGACAGTGCTTAGCATTTATCACATTACAAAAAAGACATGTTATTAACATGAAAGAATAATCAATGAGTACAAAAATTTATAGGAAAATTGAAAAGTATGAAAATCCATATTGCGAATGTTATGCTAAGTTTCATGCATTAGTTAGCTATGTCTAATAAAATAACTGACTACTTGTATCTATAAATGAAATAACAATTCAAAACAAAAATTACATATCTAAAGACTGCCAAGATTAAATCTATATTCTCAATCACACACCTTAAATATAAATAAAGAGAAGAAGAAACAAACATACATAGAAGAATAAATATGATAAAAAGAAAGATAAGAAATCAATATGTGATTCGTGCTATTTGGATAAATGAAAAATAGAACAACTGAAAGCCAAAAAAATATTCTCATGTAAGGAAGATGATGAACGTGATCCTTGGTTGTGATTTTTTTTTAACTCATCTTTACTTTTTTTTTTTTCAATTCCTAACATCCAATAAAGATCATGCCTAGTTCATAGGCATGATTTCCACCTATGTTTCTTCTAGCTTCCATGTTAATCAACTTCTTACAAATTCTCTTTGCATCTTATAAAAACTTATTCAAACAATACAATAGAAGAATTAATTTCAAGCTTCTAAATTCAAAATAATATAAGTAGATTTTTTTTTTCAATGACAAGAGGTACAGATTAACTAACTAAAAAGTATAGACAATAAAAGAAAGAATTCAATCTGAATTGCATTTACTATGGTCCTAAGAAAAGATCCCTCATTCTAATAACTTAAATAAAAATGAGGGAAAAATAATTCTCATCAACCGATCGCTCCTCTTCAACTTAATTCCATGCTTCCCAAAAAAAATTATCCATAATGGGTTTAGAATAAGGAGAGAGGTTTATAATAAGTACTTACTCAAACAAAATCAAGCATCTCGGAAGCTCCAAGCACTCTACCTCAAGCTCTACTTCTCCTGTAAAAGATTCACAACCAGAAAACAAAAAGGGCTCATAAATATTTAAATCAAACTGTTTTCTTATGGGATTAAGAAATCTACATTTTCTTTAATTTCTATAAGAAGCACTTTTGAATTGATAGGATTAGACATCATATCAAATTTCCCCTCTAACACCTTGCTCTTCTGATTTAACTCTACTTCCATGTTTTGGCTATTAAGATATTCTTTAACTCCTAACTCCTGTTCTTGTTCAACTACTAACTCACTTTCTTTATTTTTAGAAAATTCTTCAATGTATCTAAAATAACAATTCTTTGTAAGGTAATTGAAAAGATTATCCTTTGAAGACCTAAAGTTGTATAAAGTAGGGGATAGTAAAAGATGAAATCTATTAATATCAAAAGTATTATACCTTTCCCAATGCTCGTTGGCTAAGTCCACCATAGATTTCTCTTTTGGTTGCATATCTACCTATGTATATAGTTGATATGGCAAAATGGCTAAAATAGGGACTAATTCATTAAAATTGTAAGGATGCTTTGTTAAACATTTTTTTCTAGAAATTTTATGAGAGCTTCCTATAAAAGCGTCTTTCTCAGTTGGTCTTCCTAAAAATTAAGATGATGTGTATATGGAATAAAATTAAGATTTCCATAGGAACAATAGGGGTGCCTACAATAGTGGTACATATCCTAAAAATTTATACCTATGGGTTCCTCATATCGACTATTATTGTATGTATTTTAGTAGTGATTTCCTTGATTCCATCTATTGTATTTCATTTTAATCTCCAAAGCTAATGCAATTTAAATTAATAATTTATAAGTATTCTCAACCCTAAAATTTAAAAGTAATAAAATAAAATCTATAGATGCAAATAAAGAAAATAAAGTAAGACGCAAAATTAAAAAAAAAACATAAAATGCAAATTAAAACAAAAAGAAGGAAATTTTTTTGAATTTTTTTTTTCAAATTCTAAGAGTGGTTAGAGAACTAGATTTAAGACATTTCTAATATTGTAGTTGTGGTCGCAGTCATAGTTCCTCACAATGATACCAAAAACTTGATGGGAGGTAAGTGCACTTCTCAGTTTTATAGTATAGTAGATTTAACTTTAGATGGCTACCCTTTAGGGATTGTCTATAAGTGCTAGTATTAGTACTTACTCCTTTCCTAATATCTAACCTTACAAACAACTTTAATCAATAAAAAACAACTAATCTAAACTATTCTAACAAAGAACAAATGACAGATTTAAACATAATTAAAATTAACTACGAATGCATTAACTTAGTATTCAATTGATGATCCTTCTATAATAGCTATACAATATATATCTCATTCTCATTTATTTTACCATAATAATTCCTCATATGAGTTAATCAGAATCACTTTAATAAATCAACTCCTAACCTTAAGTATAAACTAATCAAATCGCTTCTACAATAGAATATCTTAAGTTTGCATTAAGTCCTTGAATTACACTATTAGGCCACCTTAATCAAGAGAAACCAAATAGTCAAATCTCAGTCTATTCAATTACTTCTAATTATACCAGTCTATTTACTACAAGATTTTATGAACTCTATAGCAAACTTAAACATTAAATTAATAGCTGACAATATTAATTCAAAGGCAGTAAAGTATAGTACAAATAGATTACAATGATAAGAAATCGTAAATTGATTATAATAGATAACTAATTACATAGAAAATTAGGGTTTATAATCATTGAATATTAAAAAGAATTGATCTAAAATATCAAGAAAACAAAGAAAAGAAGAAGAAGTCTAAAACTTCTAGGTCTTCAAATATTTCAAAAAGTAAGGAGATTCATAAGGAATAACATATTTGTGCCCCAAGTTTATGGTTGCAATTATCAGGTATGATCTTTCTCTACTCAAAAATAACAAATTAAGTGAAATAGGAGAAGTACACCCAAGAAGCATGCTTGTGATCTTGCTTGTAATTTTCTCTAACCATCAATTCCTCTTCGTTTTCTTGCTCTTTTGGGTACAATTTTAGTTTATGATCAATATTCTTAGGTATGATTCTTTCCAAGGTTTCAAAACTCATAAAGATCATCTTCAAATTCATTGAATAAAGCCTTAAATGAAATATAAACCAATGAAGCACCAAAATTGCTAAAAAATCTCAACAAACATATAAAACACTATCAAAATAATCCATAAAAATATATACCATTTAGCACTTATTAGAAACCTAAAAGAAAAGATCCAAGAGAGAGGGGAACTCTTTTGGAATACAGGTGCAAAATGAAATCACATCCTTTGTGCTTATATAGACAAGGGGAGTCTAGAAGCAATAACAACATGCAAAAGAAAAGGTGAGATGTGATGATTAAGATAACAAATGACACTACTAGAAACTGACATATATTGCAATGGGAATGAAAATGACTACTTGTGAAATCATACATCTATGCATGTTGCGAACGAAAAAAACCTACCTTGATATGTGTCCTTGACATTTAATGCTTGAAAATCTACATCCGTAACTTGAATTTGAATATAATGCTTTTTAAGAAAACAAAAAGGAGACTAATCACTTCAAGTTACTTTAACTACCAGTTAAGCCCCAGTTAACTAGGCCTTAGAAAAAAAGTTTTAATCATACAAACCTTAATTAAGTAAGCCTTATGAGAAAAGCCTTGGGCCCTACTAGCCTCAACTGAGGAGACCTCAACCACACGACCCTTAGCCAAAATGACCTCATCTAATGCATGTCGGTAGGGCTTCATAGGTTTTAGCCATATAAGCCTTCTACCTCTAAAGCAAAATAAGGTATAGGACAAGCTAAGGGGAAAGCTTTAGGTAACCTTCTCAAATCACACTCATAAATGTAAAAGGTTTTCGAAGAGAATAAGAGCAAGCTGAAGGAAAATGAATTTATTATTTAAAAATGCCAAATACCACTTACAATTGCGAAGTTAATATCCTAATCCAACACTTTACAACATCACATAACTTGTAATTCTACTATTAGTAAGTTATACTTTAGTTATCATATTGCCTTATAGATTCATAAGAGCTTCCTATAAATGATTTAGTTGATGATTACTTCTTGGAGAAAGGAAAGTCACCTCTTACAACCATATGTGTTGTTCCTTTCCCTTAAATCAAATAGGTTGGATGTTGTTACTCTTGTTGTTTGTGTTCCCATTGCAATTTGGAGCATGATGGGAATGTTGCTTCTTATAATGACCTTGGAATGCTGGATAGCTCTTATTTTAAGAAACAAAGCCTTAACCATGGAAGCCAAGGAGACAACCCTACTTCAATATAGGTTATCTCCTCCCCTTACCCCTTAAAAAAGAAAAAAAGGGATGATCCTCACAAAGCTAAGAAGACCTGAATTCATTAGCACTTAACTAACTTAATCCTTGTTATGGCCGAATCGCCCATGTTGGCTCATGAACTTGTGATGACCAAGTTGGTAAGACCAAAGACCAAGGTGGCTTCAAAGAAGAGGCTATTAGAAGATCACCTCTTCCTTACCCTTGTGGCCATGCTCTTCCTTTGATAGAGCCTTAAGACTAGCCCTATGTCAACAAATACCATAGGGATTACCATGTTAGATGAGCATCCTACTTAGTGAACCTTCTTAACTATTCAACTATTGACACCAGCTGTCATCTTTTGAAGTGACCAACAAGAAGTATTAGTGCCATGTTGTAAGGTCATAACTAACTTTAAGAGGTTCCTATGAAACCAACTAGCAAATCCCTAATATGAAATGCAAGACTAAGGCTTCTTTGGCCTGAGGCTAGTGGCTTACCCTTATGACACAAGAAAACCTTAGAAGTAAAAAGGAAAATTAGAACTCTTAAGAGGACAACAAGGCAATCCTCAGAAGAGCCATGACACCAAGAAAGGAAGACTTTACCTTCTTCCAATGACTAGACTAGCATCAACGAAATGACTCAGGGGGTTTAGCTCTCCCCTTATCTATTTGATCTCATTCTAACTAAAGAGAAAAGAAAATCTCAAACTCAACTCTTGACGCGTTTGAAAGAAAAATGGAATGCTCCATGACTAATGAACATAAAGCCACCTATTTATAAGGTAGGAAAGACCTTGGGAAGCTATATTATAGTAAATGCCATGGAGAAGATGGGAAGTCTTTGACCATGATGGGATCATAACTAGGCTAACCTTAGTAGCGCACTTAACTTGATCAACAAAATTGTATATTCTAACACTTGTAGATTCTAATAACACTTATCCTTCATAACATCGCATTAATCAACATGAAAAGCCTCTCGAGAAGCATAAGAGGCATATTTAGAATATGCCAAGATGTTAGTTAGAGTAATTAAATCATTCTAAAGAGAAGCCTAAGTACACTAAGTTGCCATAATGCTGAGTGCTTAACTAAAACAACATCGACACCATCCACTCAATCTCAACTTGCCCATTATACACTTCATCCTAGGGGAAGAGGGGTTGATTACCCCTTAACTTAGCTAAACTCTAATTGCCCATGGTATAGGTTGGCACTAGGTACAATGCTAAGCCATGTTAGTCCAAGATAAGAAGCTAAGTAAGTGCGATCTCTCTAAACTAGACTGCATTGGCTATTTTATCAAGATTACGTAGTCCCTTCACCAACCAATTGTTAAAGATAATAGGGCATAAGTGTTGAGAGCTAATTTTGAGCGTAGGTCTTAGGGCCTAAAACGTCCAAGCTTAGCAAACTAATATAGCCAAGATCGATGGTCTAAGGGTAAACACCTCATTTTATCGGCTTATCCATAGGATTCTTAGTGTCCAAGCATCACTTCTTATTAGAAAACTACGTTCCAAGGGACCCACGACAATGTAAAACACCTTGGAAAGGGGATAAGTGGAGGTAAGGAGTTATCATTGAGTTATCAAATGTAACTCCAACTTGAGCTTAATCCAACAAGTGATGTATTATGTCATAGCTTACTAGCTAATTAGGATTCACATGTTAGATGTAAAAAAACCTAAGTTACATCTCCACTAAGGGTCTTTTTCTTCATATGGACACTTACAAATCTCTTTTCTGTTCCTTATGTACATGACTCCTTATTTCCTTTGATTGACTTAAGCATTAGAGTAATGGTGCCGGAGAAAACTTTGATGCTCATTCTTTTTTGTATGTTCATGTTATAGGTGATTTAAAGCCCAATACCTAGCTAGAAGAAAAACGACCATCAACAATATTAATACTATGCTACAAAATATTATAATAATCTAACATTGTGTAAAGTCATATACAATAATGTGACTTTGTATGGTGAAGAATATACTTTATATTTAATATAAAATCAATAATAAATCCTAGTAATATGAAACCTTATTAATTTTTGAATTGGATCCAATTGTAGTTGACTACAAAAGTCATGTTATGATGCTGGGAGAAAGTATAAGTAAAAAAGAAACTAAATTGGGAAAAGTAGAAGGTAGTGTGAAAGGTATTGTAGAGGATAGTTAGCGATTCCTCTATTGCGAACTAAATTTATGAAGAGTAACCTAAAACACTTATAATAATTTAAGTTATCTAGTAGTTAAATAGAAGCTTAAATAAGAATTTAGAACCTATAAGCAATACATATAAAAAAAAAAGTATCAAATAAATGACTCTACACTTTGACATCTTCACACCAATTTTAAATTTCCATACATTTAATTTAAGTTGAGAAAAATCCAATTAAAGTATTAAAAATGGGTCATAATAAGATTCTAGGCAAATTACAATAAATAATTAACCTATTCTAGTAGCATAGCTTTCCAAAATATTCATTAAGTCTTAAATACTTATTAAGTTTTATTATTTGCTTTGATAACTTAGTTTTTCAATTCAAAGTATTCCAAAGGATAAAGCTAAGTGAGTAATTATACTCAGGTGAGAGAAATCTAATAATTTGTTATTTGCTTGCTGCTTGAAGTTTGCATGTTTCTTGTTATTGATTATTTGATTGAATGGCTTACTAACCATATACTATCAATTGTGTGGTCACTTAAATAAATAGTAAATTTTTAAATTCTTAGCTCAAATAACTAGACATAACTATCATAGGTCTATTACTTATGAAGTATACAAGAAATGTCCAAGCTATATGGGAGGTTTTGGAAATGCTTCTTTATAAAGAAATATAATACTCAAAATCTAACTTGTACCAATTTGGTATGTACTCTTTAAAACTACCTTCTCATAAAATTTTGTTTGTTTGAAACTCATCGACTCACTTTAGTAGTTGACAAGGCCTAAGAACGAACTTATTGTCGTATGGCTTACTAGCTCAGGTTTGATTTAAATCCATTACTTTGACTAATTGTAAGACCCTAATTGGTAGAAAAGAACTCGTAACCCCTTATGGTAGTTAGTATTACCTTAACTTGTATCTCAAATTCTCAATATGTCTAATTGTTGACATTTATATAAATTAATTTTGACATGAGTGTTCGGAACTCATCTACTCACTTGGCAAAATGATTGATAATCTATTGGAGAGTTCAAATGAGAAAGACATTTCATGTACTACGTTTAAAGAACATAACACTATGCTATACTTAGTAAGACTTAGTAAGGATTAACAATTACCATGTTTCAACTTAAAAAACAATTATTGTGCTTAAATATGCTTTTTGGTCTTGAAATATTTTGCCTATGTATGAAGCTTGATGTATAAAAAATGTATGTGAAATTAGTAATGAAACTTAACAAAGTATTGGTAAGATAATGCAATATAAAAATATTAATAGTTAAAATTGGTTAAGTATAGTTTAGATATTAGGTTTGCTCCTAAGTTGCAAATGTTATTAATAATTTCAAAATTTAAGTAAGCACACTCATTTTAATTAATAAAGAGTTTCTTTTAAAATCTAGATATCGATTCCATAATGCATATAATAATAAGTTAATAACTATTGAAACCATTTTATCATCTAATTTATTTAACAAGAACAATAAAATCATTTTGAGCTAATATTAGTTGAAATTTGAAGGTAAAGTCAAAGCTTTTGATAGTAAATAAGACAAAATGAGATCTCAGAATTTCATGCCTTGCTTAGCTCATGTGAATTTGATAATTTAGCGAATGGGAGTAAAAAGAAGAAATTTTGGATTTCATTTGCTCAATAAAATATCAATGAATCTCTCTTATGCATTAGCTAACTTAGTTAAACATTCAACACTTTAAGAATCATATCAATGAATCTCTCTTATGCATTAGCTAACTTAGTTAAACATTCAACACTTTAAGAATCATTGAGTCTTAGTAGTATTAAAACTATATATATATATATACATATATATATATATATAGATGATGTTTTTAAGAGTAAAAGATTGTACTGAATTATATAATGCTCTTGTTTAAATGATTTTAAAAACACTAAATTAACTCTAAGATTACTAACTTTTATGTCATGTATTTCTAGTAATTAGCGAATTGTTTTTCAAAAACAGTTTCAAGTGAGAACTTTGCTAGAAATTAGTTTCTATCAGAAGCCCATTATATAAGAAAACCTACTTACATAAATCACAAATCCATTGGAGTTTGGCTTTGTACTAATAATGATTTTCGAATATAATCTAACTACTTATAGCAAAATTAAAAGAATGCAAAAAAATAACTAAAAATATGTGAACTTTCTAGTTACTATGAAGTTTTTAAAATGATAAAATTAAATAATAGAAACTACTAGCACTTATTAGGATCAATCTATTGAAAATAAGTTAAAAACTCTCACTAAATCAATGATCTAATAACAAAAGTTGATCACATAAAAAATTAATAAGTCATAGGTTCACTAGTTAGTATTTAATACAATGCAAGGCATACATATAAGTCCCTAATTTTCACACCTGGATGAAGTAACACTTTGTTCGATGGAAGTCTTATCTAATATCTTTGTACATAAGGGAATGACTTTTATCAAATTATGTAAACTTTGTGCAGCCAAAGTTTCATGGTTTATTGAATAGCTTCAAGATGTTAATTTTGGTTTGATGATATTGCTTCCCTTATCTTTAGGGGTTTATCTCAAATATATAAAGTTAGACTTTGTCCAATTGAAATTAAGAACTCTAGGAATAATTTGGTTTCAAACCACTTTAATTATTCAAACAAGATACTCTCGCTTCTTTAAAATCTTGCTCTTTATTCTTCATCCCTCATAATTGGATTGTCATGATTTTTTTTTTAAATTTTAAATATATAGATGGATTGTTAAAGCTATTATAGTTTAATGGTATCATTCTTGGTTTCCTATCGAAATAGACTAAAGTTCGAATTTTCCCTCCTCCATAGTTAATTAAGAAAAAAAAAAATACATAGATGGATTTAATATTATTAGTCTTACTATAATTTTTTTTTGTCATAGTGTTTAATTGTACAAATTCTGTACTTACAGGTTGATCAACAAGTGTTGAGCAATCTCATGCTCTTATCCTAATATATTTTTCACATATCTTACATAGGCAAATTGTTATTAACTACATAAGTATATTAAATTGTATGCAAGTTTTATGTATACCATAAATATTATAGTGTAGTTAATTGTATTATTATTATTTTTTTAAATTTAGTATATGTGGGCGGACTATTTTGATTACGATAATACTTTAGGGTATAACAATTATGATAATTTTGTAAGTTAATAGAAATTTCTTGTCTTTATCTTTATTTTATTACTTTTTTTTTTTAATGATGGAAGGGCACGATGGTATTATGATAAGTTATCTTCGAGTACATAAACCATTTTATAAGATTCATATATCGAGTAAAAATAATTTGTACTATACAGATACCCTAAGAAGTGTCCATAAGGAATCTTTATCTTTATTTTATTCCTTACTAATATTTAATCTATTAAAACTCCTATTACATTCAAATGAAATAGAGAAATACTGATGAAGGGCTTTATTAATCTTATAAAGTAATGCCTCTTTTGATAAGATAAGAATATTTAGGTGGGTTTGTTTGTGGAAACGTATTTTAAATGTTTATTTATTATAACCAAAATCTTAATATTATCAAATATATGTTGTTGTATCCTTTAAAAATATTTACTACTAGTTTTTGACCAATAATGGTAGAAAGTAAATATCAAATTTTCCTTATTTTTCATTCATAATCTACATCAATTTTAACCAATTGAACCACCAAATGTAAGATTCAGTTTGGTTTATCTTTTCTTCACTTTATTGGTGTTTACTTTAATCTTATATTTAATAAGAATAAGACACTAAAAAGATTTAATTATAATTCCATATATATATATTTTAAAATTAAATACCTAAAAAATTTTAATAAATTTGAGTTTATTTGCTCTTTACTTTATTTATATTTACAAAAATACTAATTAAAATGATAATATTTAATATATAAAATATATTTTTTCAAATCTTTTTTCCTAAAAATATGTAAATTTTATCAATTATGATATTTCAATTACAATTTCCGTCATAATTATGAAATATGAAGTAATAAGATATAAGTAAAATAGCTTTTCAAATTTTAAATTTTAAATAGATATAAATAAAATACATATAAAAAAAATCCAAAACTTAAATTGCATCTATTATGTCTTTCTATCGCTTACTGTCATTATTTGTAAAATTTCAAAATTAATATGATGTGTAACTTTAACTATAACTTATATAACTGAAAATGAAAGAAAACGTCTTTTCAGAGTACAATCATTTATAATCATGGACAAGCAAATAATGTAACTATAGCAATAACCATAATAATATTTTCAGACCACATAATTAGTGGGCGGTCACATAATTTCTGTATGACTGCACCGCGTTCACCCTTACTTTAGCGCTATCTTCCGTCTAATCCGCACGGCAAGCTTACTGTAGCCTAAGGCACACCCAACCAAACTCATATCTCCTCTCTTCTTCCACTAACACAAAACCAAACCCTTGTTTCTCTTTTTCTCTCTGCCCCTCTCTGTCTCCATAGTTTAGGGTTTGTAAAAAGATTTAGACTTTTTCGACTTTCTCTCTCTTATAATTATCTTTACCTTCTCTCTCTTTCCCTCTCTGTCTCTGTCTTTACTCATTGAAATTGAATTTCTTGGAGCGTATTTTTATGCTTGAAATTGGTATTATTGAAGAGGAAATAGTGCCATACCCTAGCATGTTTCTATTTTACGAATAGTGAGCATTGGATTTGGCTAGGGTTACTCCTCCGAATGGCACCGAGCCGTAGAAAAGGTACTAGTAAAGCTGCTGCCGCTGCCGCTGCTTGCCGGAAATGGAAGGTCGGCGATCTGGTGCTCGCTAAAGTTAAAGGCTTTCCTCCTTGGCCTGCCACGGTATCGTATTTCTTGTTTATGTTTATGCTGTTTCATCAGTGCTTGTGAGTATTTGGATTTTGAGAATATCGGATTTTTTTTTTTGGGCCAACTGAGAATATTGGATTTGAGCAATTTATATAGCATAGAAACATGTTTAGGGTAAGGTATGGAGGATCTTGGGCGGTTTTTTGGTGCTCGGCGTTGGGGAAATGGAGCTTTTTTTGCGTTGAATTTGTCATTTTTGTGTTCACGAGGGTTTGCTTATGGGTATTTAGGTTTCTAATTGGTTGTTTTTGGGGGGACTTGAAGATAATTTGAAAAGCTTGGAGTGGAAGCGTTAATTGTAGGACGGTACTTCTTGTTGGATGATGCAGCTAGGGTCCCCGGGTATGAACTTTTCGAGGAAAAATAAATTTAGGATGGGATTTCTTATTTTGGATTTTGTAGCCAGTGTTCTTTCACTAGCTAGTTGCTTATGTGAAAATGAATTTACATCCATCAGCAAATTATATATTAGTGGGAAAGCAGAGAATAGAAGATTATTTTATTGAAACTCATGCATCAGTTTTTGAAGACTGCCTCAATAATTTACCTGAGAGTTTCTTTTTAAGTTTATTGTTTGGACCATTTAGATGTGTGATATTCTGGTCAGTTTAAAATGGGTACGATGATCTTGGCAGGTGCTTGGCAATGTTTTCATAAGCCTACATGGTATTTATTTGGATAATAAAATCTACATTTTTGGTGTAGGTGAGTGAGCCAGAGAAATGGGGCTACTCAAATGATTGGAGGAAAGTACTTGTGTATTTCTTTGGAACACAGCAAATGTAAGTGGGGTCTGTGTAACTTTGCATGATAATATTTGCTGTTTTCTTGTGCTCCTTTTCTATGTAATGATGAACCTCTGTTGGTTGCTGGTTTTGAGAAGTATCTTCTGTGGGGTTTATTCAATGGGGATTGTCCTTGTCCTTGAGGGATCTATCCATTTCTGCTTACTTCTGCTTCTATATTTATTGATGTATTACTATTATCTTCACTCTAGAGCTTGCTTTGTCTTCCTTTCTGATTTCTCTGAGATGTCTATGGGCATTTTCCTTGAAGAATTTAATTATTTTTTTGGGCTAAGTACTATTTATATTACTCTGTTGGAATGCAAATACATTGAGGGTGACATTGATGGCATTGATAACAATAGTTACAATGTAAAGCTAATTGGATTTTTGAGGATCTTTGAATTTAAGTGCTTATGAGTTCATGTATTTGCAGTGAGCTGCACAAATTTTTCTGCACTGATGTTGATTGATCTAGCCACACAAATATTGAGGTGGCCATGGCCATGGTTATGTCTTTATCAAAACCTGTAATTGGTAGAGGATGGCTTTTATTTGGTCTCTTCTACTGGCTGGGCGATAACTCCTTGATTTCACAGCTAAAGTGGATATGCCACATGCTGTGCTTATATTGTTGACATTTTTGGGGCTACCTTTTCTTTTTTTTTTTTTTTTCTGAAGAAGGTTGGTTTTGTTGCCTTCTATCCAATCAGGTATTTTATATATTGCCTTTTATATTTTTATGAGGTCCATCATTCATTATTGCATTGGTGATCAGCACACATTAATGATTAAATACAAAGCTTAAACACAAGATTAGGATTCTCATTTTCATGTACACCGAATGTTCATATCTTACTGAAGACTAGATGTGTTCTACCAGTTTTACTTTCTCAAGTTCATTCATAAAGAGGGCATAATCTGCATGGGTGAATAAGTAATAGAAAGCCAGCGGGTTTCCCACTTGGCACGCTTTAAGGCTTTGAGATTAGGAAATAAATTTAAACTATCTGCATAATTAGCA
Source organism: Lumnitzera racemosa (assembly GCA_024138005.1). Taxonomy (NCBI): domain Eukaryota; kingdom Viridiplantae; phylum Streptophyta; class Magnoliopsida; order Myrtales; family Combretaceae; genus Lumnitzera; species Lumnitzera racemosa. The sequence goes on along the minus strand of JAMXBC010000004.1, from coordinate 23,868,064 downwards.
TAGTTTTTATATATACATTATATGAAATAATGTAAATAATTAATTTCAATCCACAGCATTGATCTGTTTCTTTTTCTTTTCCAATTCTTACATAAAGGTCTTAAATTTGAAGAGTGTGCTTGATAATAATTCTCTTCTTCACTAGCTAACTTTTGTCAGTGAATTAGGTAGCACATGATAGTGATGACTAGCCATGACTATATCAATGAAGAAGTAGTAGAACTAATTTTTAAGAATCTTATTGAGAAGAAGTGAGTTGATGTTGGGGAACTTATTATTGCTGATTCCTAGAGGGTTTAGTGGGTCTCTTGGGTAGTCACAGGAATGTATATTTACGATGCTAATGTGTAGGTAGATATCTCATTTTGCACTCTTGTTTGTCCTGATATTTCTTCTAATATAAATATATCTGCTTGATGCTCAGAAGTAATTTGCATCAGCACTGCTTCTAAATTACTCTGTTTTTCCCTGTAAATTTTTTGGTTTGATTTTTGTTTTCTTTTAAGAATTGCTTTAAGATACCATCTATAATCAGTTTTGTTTGAAGGAGATTGGGTTTCTTTTTTATGTTTAAGTAGATGGTTTGGGAGAAGTCTCTTTACTAGGAAGAAGAAGATACAATTTGTTGCACTGCAGAATGGCATAATATATTGCGTTGGACATGGAAAAGATACTCTAATTTGGTCCATACAACAATACCGTCTGCTTCTTAATGCACAAGTGAAAGTGAAAGGATAGATGGTTTTTTGGCTTGGCAGCATGATAGTATGTCCATAGCAGCATAATAGTATGTCCATAGCAGCATAATTTGCTAATGTGCCTTTGTGCTATTATACCTAGCTTCTATTGTTGTTCTTGATGTAGAATTGGTCCTTTATCCATAACCTGCATATTTTTGTAGGCAGAAGGGTTATGATAGTCCTGTTTGGTTGATTTGAGCTGGATTTAATTTGTTTAGTAGCTTAGATATAATAGTCAGTTTGCTGAAGTACTTACTGTTGGAAGGAAAAGTGATTTGTAAGATCCATTCTTGGGAGAAACTTCTAGGAAATATGGTGGCTTATAATGTCCCGTAATTGTTATATCTTTTAAAGTGAAAATATGAATGATGAAAATTAGAGACATAGTTCAGATGAGTAGATTTATGATAGGTGTAATATGGAATTCAACCGGACCCAGTCTGTCAGGTGGCTTGGCTCAATTAATTTAATCATTAGTTTTATTACTGGAACTTGACCTTAAGTGTATAGCTTGATGTAGTTTGGCTTGGTACTCTCTTTAGTGTAAATCTGAGTAGGATAAGGGCTTGGGCTTGAACTTTGCATTTCTTTTGCACTCTCTGTTAATTATTTGTATATTTTAAGTCCCAGCTAGGCCAAAGAGAGTGGTTGGGTGCAGAACAAAGCGTATGATTATGTTTAAGTTGGGCTGGTTTGTGCCAAAAAAAGACATCAAAGATGTCTAACTTACAAACTGATACCAAGTCACTTTGGATTTAGGCTTACTCTTTACTTCACTGTCAACTTGACCTGAAGTGTCTCTCCTTAGTATGATCCTTCGCATCTGAAGGGTCCCCTAGTGGTATGTTAGAGTCTACACATCATTTATGAGTCAGGTTGTCCTAAAGTAACATAGGTATGCTCCATGGTTTCTGAATCTGGGTGGAATTGGCCCCTTAGCATGTTGTGGGATTTAGTTAAGGGAGGTTTGGAGACTATTCTCTATCTTAACCCCTATGATGATTCCTTAGTATGGATGTCCAAACCTAGCACATCATATTCAATCAAGGAGGCCTGCAAAGCTTTGTTACTCTCAAAGACCTCAAATTCTTGGTACCTTAGTGCACCTTGGTATGACACAAGCATCATTTTGTGCTTTGATCCTTTGGATTACAGTCCTTCAATGCGCTTCACCTTGGATAGATTCCTTAGCTGGCAATTGATTTTGCAAGAAAAAAAGGCTTGTTAGGAAGATTTGGGCTTCTACTTTGATTTTGTAATCTTTCTTCTAGTGCAGGCAATGTAGATATTGAGAGTGTTGTCTCAAATGTTTTCTATTGCCTTTTTTTTTTTTTTTTCATTTTTTTGGTGCTCGAAAAGATAGAATGCCTGATTGTGCCGAGGAATAGTTGAAGGGCATAGCGTGGAGATTGCATGTATAACTATCATCTTGGTCCCAAAAGGAGAGTATGGATCCACCTTCAGGATTATATGCCTACAGCATGCTGCAATTCCATTTACAAGTGAAGCACATCTCATGCATTCTAGCAAATTGGAAGAAGCCTTACCTCCCTGACCAGGTCAGATAGGAACAAAGAACAATCACTCAAAGATGTAGGATTGTTGAGAATATTTTAAAATCGTTGTAGCTTTTGAGGGATATTATAGGAGACAGTGGATGAGATGATGTACATTAAAATGAATGCATAATTGACATGGTGAAAAGGGGATTACTGAAAAAGGTACTTCTAGATATGTACTTGCCTGTACTACTTATGAGATTTATAACTATGTGATTTGTTATTGTAGTTACTGTACCTAGTGTCTGAGAGACATTGATGATCAAATACTAGCTAAGGCACATCTTGCTTATATTGGGTGTATTATGGTGTTTAAAGGATTATACCTGTGCTCTTGTTTTAGGGAAATTTAGGGTGAAATCCTCAGTAGCAACGTACTTGCCCTTATTCACCTTTCTACCAAACTTCCCTATATTTAAGTTGTGTTTAGGGCTAATGGATGGAACCTAGATCTCATAAAATGAGCAGTTTGAAATTCTGGAGATTCAACTCCTTTTCTGACCATTGAAAAAGGAAACTTATGCATCACAACCTGCTGAAACTGGTGGGAACTACCCCCCACAAGCTGCTACGTTTTAGAGTTACGGATTGGTGGTTAAGTACTCTGCACTTACACATGCTGAAATTAGAAGGAAATACTAACTTCTAACTAACTCAATCCTAAATAACATGGCTCCATGTGTTTGAAGAGCTCTACTGTAGCTGTGGAATCAGGAGGGGTTATAACATCTGGAGGTTTTGCCAGCAAGCTGAGATGGCAGGTGCCTAGATATAGAATTACAGGTGTTGACAAAGTGATACAGAAGGTTCAAATACTAGGATATGATGGGGTCAATTTGTAGTGTTTTTGTCCATCACATAGATATCATGAGGGATTGTTTTGCAGTATCCTCGCGTTTCTTGCTTTTCTTCATTGTGGATAGGGAGCTTTTGTTTTAGGCTTCTAATCAGGATGAGTGGTGAATAAAGCAAAAGAAAGGACAAAGGGTACTGCTTGTGCTTTTTTGGTGAGTAAGTACTGCTTATGTTTGGAAGGGAAGCAGAGCAACGTGGAAGAATGGTTTGATATAATAGAGTAATGTGATTTTTTTAAGTTTCCAATATTTTCCTTAGAAAATTTCCAAAAGTGCTTCTTCTTCATTAAATATTAAAGACTGCAATTTTCAGCTGTATAGTGCGGAGTAGAATGAAACTCTAGCTTTCCAAGCTAAATCCCTTTAAATTAGAGAACTAAAAAATGGTGGACTGAGAGGATTGTTAATCCCCTTGCTCTAATTAATGAAGAAGAGGCCACAAGTATATGTAGGAAGATGAAGAGAACTATTTTGTAACTCTTGTTGAGAGCAAATTACTGATCTTATAGGTACTTATAACCCATGACTTGGGGGGTTTGGACTCTGTTTGCATGGGATCATCATGGAGAGATTGATTTGTGAGTAGAGTGAGTTCCGGTCTCAATGCACCTTCCAATGCTTGGGGGAACTCTCAACAGTAAATGTGTAGGAAATTAAGGGATGGCAAATCATCTGGGGCCATTTCTTTTACTCTTAACTTTGGAACTCTATATTCCCACCAATGTTTGAATTTGGGCTTCCTATCCATAAGTTGAAAAACTGGAAGGGAGTTCTTTCTGTGGGTTTGGATAATCCTTTGAGCTGCCAGTTGGACGTCCACCCTTGATTGGCTCTCATCTTATTCAGCTTCCTTTGGATGATTTCGTCCACTTGGTGCCTAAGTACAAAGCTCACTGTCGCAGTAAATAATCAATCTCAACACATAGCAACGTGCCATTCATGGATCCATCTTTTTCACCTCCTTTCTGAGCCAGCAAGTGGTAAGGTTGAAATCACCCAAGTGTAGCCATAGTCCTATAGTTCTGTTTTTCGTATTTCTTAAGCCATTTCACAATAGTTGCCTATCTGCCCAAGTGATGAAACTTTAGACAAAAGACATAAAAATTGTGTATTTGGATTGGATTGGATTGATCGGTTCAGTCAGAGTAACTGGGGATTGGCTCTACCTGGGTGGCAGCTGGATTAGACCAGCCATTTCTTAATGGAAAACAGAAAAAATTGTTAAAAAAAAGATGTTGCTAAGTTGGGCGATTGAATTTAATGTTAATTTGTTTGCTTGTGTTTTAAATTTTATATATTCATATTATCCATGGTTGAAAAGAAAAATTTTTAATGGATTAAGTGGCAAGTCTAGACTTGCCTTTTTTTTTTTTTTGTTTTGGGTTGGGGGTTTGTGGAGGTGGGGGAATGGTGTAACTAGCCAGCTATACATGGTTTTAAGAAATGACATTCCAAATAAAGCTAATAGCTCAAATAGGCACCACTCCTTTAGTATATGGAAAAATTTGGTTGAGTTCTCCTTAAATTAGTTTCTTGAATGCCTATATTATACCATCTTCATCCAACCCTTCTATCCAAAGCAATTTCTGATATGGCTTTTGGGTTGTTCCATGGTGAAAGTTTGAGTTTTTTATTATTACAAGACATGCTACCTAGCTTCCTTATGGATTAAAGTTAAATAGGATTCACTTAGAGAGTTTCTGAATATCTTCAAAATTTCCAAAGGTAAAGTAGTGTATTGGCCTCCAAGTGCAAGAAATATTATCCAAGACCATAATCTGTCTTTGTTAACACCCAAGTAAATTTATGTTTGACTTGGAGAAAAGCTGCTGTGGCCTCACTCTATTACATTAGGATGAAGTGAAAGAAGACTGGGGGATTACCCATTGCCTCCCGAATCTTGGTTAAAAGAGCCTTATGGTGTATTAGACCTTTCTGTTAGAGTCCTATTGACTATACACCAGTTTTTGTTTTGGTTTCTTTATTCAAAAACTCAAGTGTCTTGTATGGACTCTTTAGTCGGGGATAGAAGGTGTTTTCTTCTTGATTGTATAGGGGACTTACCCTTTCTATAGTCAGGTATAGCAGGTGTTTTCTCCTTTTATGTACAGGGGAGTTACCCCTTTTATTCTTCCTTGTATTTTCCTCTTCCTAGAATGGATAAAAAACAAATATCGGAATTTTACCTCAAAAAACATAATGCGGGGTATTTTCCCAACTTTGGGCACCATAGTCGGCAGCAAAGTATTATTTTTTCAAGTAAATAGCCTGTTAGGGTATTCTCCCAAATTCAGGCTCCATAATCAGCAAATTTTTCTGGAGCCGATGATTTTTCTCCATTGTTCATCATTTACAAAATTTGAAAAGGTAAAAAGCCCCTGTTATTATATAGGACTTGAATTGATCTATTCCTGTCCTAAAGCGCATCATAGGGTAGTAAATGATGATTTAGTGAATATGGGGGAGGAACAAGAGGATATTGAGAAGTTTTATTCATTGAGCACGGTTAAGGAGAGCTGCTTAAAACAAAAATCCTGTGTCAAGTGGTTGGGGTTATGAGACAAGGAAGCTCCATATTTCTTTAGTTTGTTCAAGCAAAATGGCAAAATGCACAATGCATTTGCACCCACCCCCCACACCCCCACCCTGTTGAGAGTTGATGGAACATGGATTCTAATGTAGATGCAAATGCAATTACAAGCTTGATACAGGATGATCCGTAACCTTGCTTAATACGGGGGTGGCTTCAATAGTTGATGATGAGTGCCTAGCTTCCTTGATTAGAAGCAAGCTTGATAGGCTTAAGCTAACTCCTTGGGGCATGAGTTTTTGCTGGATGAGATTAGAGAGAGTTTCTTTCTATTGGCTATGCATAAGGCTTTGTGTCTAGGCGACTTGAATGTGGAGCCTTTTTGCTTTGTGGGATGTTGTAGGGAGGGATGTATTGGCAAGAATTTTTTGGGACTTCTCTCACATCCGAAAGAATCAAGCTGCAAAGCTATTGCTCTGGCCTTATCATTGAAACAACTTTTGGCTTTTAACACTTTGTACAAGTGCATATTACATCTCATTGCTAGCAGATTGAAAAAAATCTTGCCCCCCCTACCTTCTTCTTCTTCTTCTTCTTCTTTCCTTCCTTCCAAGGATAGCAGAATTGTGGTAATATATACTCATTGCTGATGATTTGATGAGAGTTTACCACCATTATGATGAGATCAAATTAAAGTTTGACTTGATGAAAGCCTATAGTGTGGCTCATTGAGTTTGATAGAAGATGTGCTCTCACTGTTGAACTTCCCAAAAATTTTGTCACGTGGATCCATGCCATCCATTCCTACCCCGAAGTTCTCCATCAATGATAATGGTGAATTTGTGGGTTTTTTCTCATCCTTTAGAGGTTGGGAGGCAATGGGACCTTATCTTTCCCTTCACTTTCATTATTGTGATGCAAAATTTTTTCCTTTTCAATGTGAGCAAAGGGTTAGTGGCTGGTTCAAATCGGTGCTGTAAAGGGGAATGTCTTGCATTTATGTTTTGTTGACATCTGGATGGATGGTTTTACATGGGCCAGATATGGGCTTAGCATTTTTGGTTAGGGAAGCATTAGGGAGTTTCATTGACTTTCTAGGTTGAGAGCAAATGCTTCTAAAAGCCACTCTTAACTGGTGTGTCAAGAAATGTGTAAAAGAAACAATTGAGTGCTAGGATTTAATGATGGTACTTCTAGGTCATTATCTTGGAGTTCTGCTCATTTTTAAAACATTATTAAAGATTAATAACAAGTGGCTAGTAGAATTTATTGTATAGAGAATCTCTCACTGGACAAGTAGATTCTTGTCCTAAGCAAGGTTGGCACAAATAATTAAATTTAGGTGTATTGGTCTTCCTTTTTTTTTTCAATAAATTAATTTGGGTAATTGCTGGTCTTCCACTTTTGTGCTACATAAGAGCAATTTTGAAGAAATTAATCTCAAATGAAACAATTCTTGTGGAAGGGGATTGATGAGGGTAGAGTAAGTAAATGGGATTAGTTTTGCCAACCAAAGGAAGGAGAACTTGGAGTAACTGGTATTTTTGCTTGGAACAAGGCTGCCTAAGCATATATAGATGCAAGGAACAAGGGAAGGGTGTATGAGCTTGTTAGATATGCTTTTTACTGGAAGTATGGAATTTTTAGGTTAGTGAAAGTTCCCATTGATTGCCCTTGGGCCTAGACGAAAATCTTAGCTTTGAAGGATAAGCACTCCACTTTTTTGGTTGCGATATTTGGGATGGGTACCTCATTTCTTTATGGCTTGATAATTGGCGTCCTTTTAGCCCCTTAATGAAAGAATTGGTTTTTGAACTATGAATGATTGTTTATCCCAACACTTGCTTGTTTGTGTTCACTATGGGCAAGAACGATGGGATTGGCCTAATGGTTCTTTTTAGGATACAATTAGGGATATTGTCCCCGAATCCATCATAACTGACATCTCATGAACAGCCTTTGGAAGTTTAAACCTAATGTTGGTTTCAATATTTGTGTGGTCTACAACACTCTAAGAAGAATCTTAGTCGTGGATTGCTTGGCAAAGAGTATCTGTTTTGAGAACATATCAAGACATATTTTTATCCTTCATCAAATGAGGTGTTACTTCATCAAATTGTGTGTTTTCTTTCTGGAAAGAAAGAAGAGTCCTGCAGTTACTTGTTCTTCAAATATCAGTACTCCAAAGAAGTGTGAAATGGCATAGTGTGCTACAGTGCTCTACATTATATGCTACTAGGGATGGAGTTCTATCTGGATCAAATAGCCTTACCTAATGGAAAAAGTGTTATTTTGCAGGATGGAAACCATGGCTTTTGTAGCTAGTGTATGGTGTATGGGGTGAACATATGAAATAAGGGTATGGGAAGTGTGTCCCTGTGTAATCTTCTATGCAGACGAATAGTATTAGTTGTGTATACTTTTAAGCTAGCCTAATTTATATATCTTTCCTTTTATTTTTGTGTCCCCAGGGAAACTGAATAATGTTTATCCTTGCAATATGGTGATTCTTAGTTCCTTTTCTTTGTAAAGCTTCCCAAAGTTTTGCAATACAATTACATGCGTACCAGGCATAAGAAGACCTATATGCCTTGTATTTACTATTTAGACTACGTGCAAAAGTTATATTTGTTGTTGTAATGATCTTTTGGCTGCCTCTGACTTCCAATCATTAACCAATACTGATGATTTAAATAGGATAGACACTACTTACCCCAAAAAATGGCAAACAATGAGGTCTTTTGGGGAGGTTGTCATGATTAAGTTATAAGATATCTTGTGTGTGTTTTAATAAAATAAACTTTTTTAATGATGTATGTGTTGTCCTTTTAGGGTTTTTATGCTTGTATCTTTTGCTTTTTAACATGTCTGTGGTTCTGATCTTGGTTAAGTATTCACAACACCTTTGGAAGTCCAAGTAAATTTGGCTTTTCCATTTCTGCTTAGTTTCTTGGTGTTTGAGCACAGTCAATTTTTTCTCTCTCCAATTTCATCTATATTATGATTATCTTTATTTTTCTGATGATTGGAAATTCACCTATTCTTTCAAATTTCTAAGATAATTACTAATAAGTGGCGCTTGTTACTACTGAGCCTAGTACACGGATATAAGGGTGATTAAATTGAAAAAACACATTCAGCTCAAGCTCTATAGAAAATCAGAAACTCAATGTTGACTTATAGTGATAATCAAGAAACTCTACTCAATTAAGCTTATATAGGCTCGAATATTAGCATGTTTATTTTAACTAAAAATTTCATTATAGATTGGATTTGAATGGAGTAATGTTATACTCCATTGTACACATAAGCTTAACTTGAGCCTAATTAATATTCTACTGGGTGGAACATCCTAAAGCTCAAGCTTAATAAATGCTCTATAAAGTAAAACATACTATAACTGAAAGAAACGAATTGAGGAGTTTGGTATGAGCTGCTTCAATTCTTGTCGACTACCTACAGAAGGAGAAGTAGAATTTGAGGCACAATTCTAATCACTTGATGGTGCATCTGGAAAGTGCAATGTAATTGTTCTATTTGACCATACTTCACCTGATGTGTAAACCAAAAGCAAGAACAGAGACAACTTAGTCCAGGAAATGCTATGCCAAATTTCTGGTTGGAACTTGAAGCGGCAGGCCATGCATATGAGAATGCAGCTGCAGAAGAATCAGATGACATATGGATACTTCCTGATTTATCAGCTATCAAATATAATGCTGATGGATCGTGGGGTAAAGCTTCTGGATGCACTTGAATTGGGCCCATGGAAGTGCTAGTGTGGTGTTGGGTAGTATCGGCAGAGAAGTTAATGTTCAAAATTGTGGAATGATGATGTGCCTGGGGATACCATGTTTCTTTCTTAGATGTGTAGCTTCATAGGTTAGCGTTTTCGTGATGTGCTTATTTATTTGTCTTGTGCTTTTTCGTGTTTTACAGGAGAAAGAAAATTTCTTGTTTTTACTATATACTATATACATGCCATTTTCACAGCATAAATGCCAACTCAATAGACTCCAGCTTCATTTTCTTCCTTCTCTGTTTCTATATGCTATGATGGATGTTTGTCTAAAGTTTCCAGAATTTGCACAAAAGTACGATTTTTCACTTTCAACTATATCCCGATATCCATTCTGCAGAGCCTTTTGCAATCCTGCTGATGTGGAAGCATTTACAGAAGAGAAAAAAGAATCTCTTTTGAAACGTCAAGGAAAAGGTGCTGATTTTGTGCGAGCAGTTAAGGAGATTGTAGATAGTTATGAAAAATTGAAGAAACAGGAACAAGAGGGTGATGGTAGCTCTGGCATTGAAGTTGCTCCTACAAATTGTGGAAATTCAGTGGAGTCATCGTCAAACCTGCAGGGAGCTCATGTTGAAGCTTCTGATTTAGTGTCCAAATCTTCAAATTCAGAAGTAAAAGATAGGGATGAGCAAGAGAAACCTGGTGGAGATGATGCTATGGCTGCACAAATTGATGACACAAAACATGTGAAGGGGGGACGTGCTGATAATGGTATAGGTAAGGAAACATCTTCATTATCCACCTACTCTTTGAGAAAGAAATCTGGAGGACCCCAATTAGAAAGATCTATTGCACAGACACAGAGGAGGACAAATCCAGTCAGGAGGTCTAGAAGCTCCTCAAGAGCAGAATCTGGCAGAGAATCTCAGATTATGCCATGTAACGATGATGAAAAGATTGCTGGGTCTGTGCTGTCTAATTTTGTTCTTGAGGGCTCTGCAAGAAAGAATAGAAGATCCAGGGAATCTTCAGATGTCTCTCAAGGGGAGAATATGGGTTCTCCTACCTGTATTGCAAATGGCAGCACAGATGAGCATGATTCTGAAATTGTCACTGTTGACTCTGATTCCATCAGTTTGAATGAGGGTAGTGCTGTTGATTCTGGTTGTAAAAATGAACAGGTTGGGACTGCTGAATGCAAAGAGGGGGATGTTGAGTCAAGGAAAGGGCTTGACCTTCAGATAAAGGCTGTCATTCGCAAAAAAAGGAAACCAAATAGGAAGCGAATGATTCATGATGCAGTTGAGGCTGCTTCTAACCTTGAGAGTGAGGCATGTTCCAATGTTCCTGTCAATAATACGAGTCAAAATTCTGATGCTGTCTGCTTAAAAATAAATGAGAGCTTTGCCAGGGAGGATGGGGATGAGCACTTGCCATTAGTGAAACGAGCGAGGGTCAGGATGGGAAAATTATTATCTGTGGAGGACGATGAAAATACTGTTTCATATGTAGAAGAAAAAAATTCAAATGAGGCCGTAGAGAATCCTTCTGAAGGAGGCATGGCATCTTTGAATCCTGATGATGGTAACACAATTTTATCGAAACCAGATTCCAGTAATGATTCATTATCGGAGGATTATGCTCTCTCTTCAGAGCATAGATCTCAAGTTTGGAAGATGAAGAAGTTAACACACGTCTGTTCTGCTGATGGTGAAGCTGCTTTACCACCATCTAAGCGCCTTCATCGGGCTCTTGAAGCAATGTCAGCCAATGTTGCTGAAGAATGTCCCCTGGAAGACGAGCCACCATTAGTGGTGCAAATATCTACCGGTGCTTGCCAGGGTTCTTTTGAAGCATCTCCACATATGACTTTTGATGGCAAAGACAGTGATTTGAAACAGGGGTTGTCTGTCTCCCCTGTTACACACTCTCCTATGTCGCCCACAGATTCCAGTCCCAATTGTTCACAGAAAGCTGCAGAATTGGATGGAGAGTTTGAAAGCCAAAGGCATGGGGAGGTCATTGAGAAAGTTAGAGATGCTGTTGAGCAGATTGATATGTGCCGATTGACATATGTTAATAATGTTCTCCAGCATGTGCCAACTCCAATTCATTTATCAACTAGAGAAGCATTCACACCTAATTTGAGATTGAGTCATGTATCACCGGATGTTTTGTTGCATGCAGAGGATGAAGCTGATATTATGTACCCCAAGACTAGAAATTTGACACCCAAAACATCTCCTAAGCAAGCTGATATTTCTGAGGGAAATGCTGTGGATGTACAGCCCATAGCAATGAATGAAAAAGATGATACAATTTCGTCCATATCTGGAGTGAAGGAACATCAACAGAGTTTTGAAAGTTATAGTTGTGACACAGTGAACCATCAGGAGCATATTGATGATGGTGGCTGTCAAGCGAATTCCATGTAAGGGTTATGTTTCTGCACTCTGCTTTAGACAATGTGATTGCCCAAGTAGCTTGTCGTCTCTCCTTTTAAAAATTACATTGATTGTTCCTTTTTGTTCTTGATTGATAAATTTTGCTTAAGTAATTCTCATTGGATTGTCAACCTAATATGTAGCTTTTGGGAGAGGACTAATATCATATAGGTGAGGAATAATGCAAGAATCCTCTATGTGATAGGAAGGTCCATATGCTGTATGCTTTTGTATTCTATTAGTTCATTTATTCACTTAAGATGCAATATTGCCTTCGCCTTGCTAATATATTTAATTGATCTTTGTCATAGGCATGGTGTGAATGGAATCACCCAAAAACAAGTGCTGGAGCAACAGGATGCTTCAGATCCAATCTCAGGTCTATCTCCAACTGACAGGAAGCATTCTTCTTCTCAGGCATCTCCAGTTAATACTTCAATATGCTGCACGTACACCCAGGTTAGCAGCAAATTTATTCAAAGAAATGGGAATTGTACTCCTGATGCAAATGTTTATCAAGGAAAACCACTGCATGGTTTGGTTGATGGTGAAGAAAAGAATGAGTCATTGACTTACACAAAACCGTTTGGAAAGCGAAGTGATTCTTCAGAGGCCCATGGGGCTTTGTCATCTTTTGAGGCTGTGATTGCAACCTTGACAAGAACAAAGGAGAGCATTGGACGAGCAACCCGCTTTGCTGTCGATTGTGGAAAGCTTGGCATGGCAGCCAAGGTAGGTGTGACATTCTATGGTTTTGCAATTATTCGTGGCATTAAATGATAATTGTAATTGTGATGGTCAGCACATGTATCTAGAACTGAACTCCTGCATGTGTTATAGGATGAAAGATAATTTCGAGTTTTAGTCTCTATTAAGAACAAAATCATATTGAATCTTGATTCTTAAGAGTTTTTCTTCCACTTTTACCTATTTTGATTACAATAAACTTGGCTCATTAAGAGACAACCCAATGATTTTTATGAAACGGCTCAATTTAAGAGAGAACCCTAAGATCTCTACGGAACCTTAGATTTCTGAAAAAATAGGACCTGTTTTCTCCTTTTCTTTTCTGCCATAGATTGCTGGTACAGTTGGCAGTTGAGTGCAACTGCTTGTTTCCTATTTTTACTCTTATGTTGACACATATGATAACTGGAAATAACTCCCCTATTGCACTAAAACTGGCACATGACTGTCTTATATCAACTGATCACAGGACACATGTAACCAACACATACAACTCTGCACTACATGCTACAGTCAATAACACATCTCTGTACTACACACACTACACATACACAATACACAACACCAGCACCTACGCATACACTTGTTCCTACTGAACTTTCTCTTGTGTGTATATGCATGTTCATGAGGGGTTATGCCATATGTTTAATTGCTTAATTTGGCTGAAACATCTTGCTTTCAGCAACTTTTTGGAGATTCTTCATCTGGCCCATCATGGTGTCATGTTGACTTTGGTGAAGTAGTTGTGAGGTGTTGTATTGTTGATCTCATTCATTTTACTTAATGTAGTAAAATGTGGAATGGTTGATGTGTGGATGTCTTGAATCAATTATTACCAAAGATTGAACCATTTACAACTCAAAGCATTAAGTAGTTATGCTCAAATTTGGCCAACAACTTTGATTGTAAGGAAGGTGCATTCGAATATCATGTGAATCACATAATTCCATCTCTTAATTTATCTTGGGAGGTTGGCATCTCTTACAGATCAATGTTATCTTTTTTCTCATTTAACTTTATAGCATGGCATCAAATTACGAAGCTGAAGGAAACGTGCTATTATGGATGAAAAGTTGGATGTAAGGTCATAATTTTGGTGATTTGGTGTGCTACTGTGGCAGATATGTGGAGCAATATTTGTTTGGGAAGTAGTGCTATTCTACTGAATTGGCAATGTTTAGGTTATTCCCCATTAAAAAAAAAAAAGAAAAGGGAGGAACCCGCGGTTGGGTTGGGTTGGGGGGTGGGGGGGAAGTATTGTGTGGAGGTTTCAACTTCCTGGCTGCTCTGTTTCAGGTTTAAGTAGCTTTTTACTTGCTGACGGAAAATGGTATGAATGGAATGTTGCGATATAATTAATTAGGAAAGGCAATTTTCAAAGATGATGTTTTCTTTCATGGCTAAATTTTAAAGAGGTCCTTTTTAAGATTAGTGCGAAGTTGGGAGTTACAGGAAAATGTATTGGGCTGAGCAATTTCATCTGTTTTGTTTGCAAGGGTCTTGGATTTCTATGATGTGCTTACTGGCTAATTTAATATGCCTATTTTGGAGCATTTTTGAAGTATTGATGAGAACTGAAAGGAAGTGTCTTGGAACACGGTTTTATTTGTTCTTCCTACTGAGTCACTGTCCTAGCATTCATTACTTATTTCTTTGTATGTGATTCTAGAGTGACACTGATTGGGTTGAATTGAAATCTTGTATTATTATGGACTAGTACATAAGTATTTTCACTTGTTTGGGCCAACTTCGTACAATTGATGAATATTTGATTGTAAGTGGAGGTTAACTCCTAGTTAAAGATTTTGTGTTAGGGGAAATTGTTCTGTGTCTTGGAGCATATGGTGGGTGTAAATGGGATCTCCAATTATTCACCAAAAAGGTGGAGCCTCCCATTTTGGATCTAAGCTTAATTTCTCTGCATGTTTGTTTTCCATATTGATTAAGGCTATAATGCTGGTTTCGTTATTTATTTTCATTCCAAACTATAATTTCATGTCAATGCAAAACTTTTGTTTTGAAAAGGCATCATTTGTTGAATATATATCATGCTGAGTGTGTAGGTCATTAGGATAATAATGTCTGATCTTGATAAATTCTTAGTCTTATGATCATATAAATATAATCAATACTTTGGGGGATGCACAAATATACATTCATGCAACTGTATCTGCTGGCTTTTCTTTCTTTCTTTTTTAAATGTTCTACAAGTTCATTGTCTAGATGCTTGCACTGGTAGTGAAATGAAAGAACTATTAAGTTTTTTAAAATGGACAGGACATAAGAATTTCCTCACATTCTTGTATTTGTCATAGCAATGCAGAATGATTTTTTTTTTTTTTAGAAAAAAGATAGAGAGATTATTGCTTACTTGGATGTTTTCCCCTTTTCATTAGGTGGTTGAAGTTCTTGTCTGTAATTTAGAGCGTGAGTCAAGTTTGCACAGGAGAGTAGACTTGTTCTTTCTTGTTGATTCTATTATGCAGTGTGCTCGAGGTTTAAAAGGTAAGTTTGTCTTTTTGTTATCTCTTGAAGTCCATATGGTAATTCTAAAGCATGCAAGTGGTATTTCATGTGATATACGGATTTGATTTGCAGGTGATGGCACTGGTGCTGGTGCATATCCGTCAGCTATTCAAGCAGTACTGCCACGATTATTGTCGGCTGCTGCTCCCCCTGGAAGTTCTTCTCAGGAAAATCGTCGGCAGTGTCTTAAGGCATGTTTTTTCTGATTTAGAAGTTATTAGCTCATCTTTTCATGGGTCTTGCTCATGATGTTACTCTTGTAGGTTTTAAGGCTCTGGTTAGAGAGGAAGATCTTTCCGGAGTCTCTCATCCGTCATCATATGCGCGAGCTTGACATGATGAGTGTTTCATCTTCTGGTGGACCTTATTCCCGCCGCTCTTCAAGGAATGAGAGATCCTTCGATGATCCTCTGAGAGAGATGGAGGGCATGCTTGTTGATGAATATGGCAGGTTGGACATTTGACCTATGTGCATTTTAAGAGTGTGCTTTTAAGATGTTTTATTGATTATCTGGTATTTGCTCTCAGCAATTCAAGCTTTCAGCTTCCTGGATTCTGTATGCCACGGATGAGGAAGGATGATGATGGAAGTGATTCAGATGGCAGCTTTGAAGCTGTTACTCCTGAGCATGCTTGTGAAAATTCTTGGGAGGAAATTGCTTCTATTGAGAAGCATAGACACATTCTGCAAGATGTTGATGGTGAATTGGAGATGGAGGATGTAGCTCCTTCAGAAATTGAAATGACTTCAATGCAAGGCGCTGTCAATGTAGTTCAGAATCAACAGATTGTTGAACAACAATTCCCTCCGTCTTTTGCTCCTCCTTCGTTAACAGATGTGTGCTCGTCTCCTCGGCTTCTCCAATCTCCTCACCATCCTCCACCTCCCCCTCCCCCTCCACCACCCCTTCCGCATCCAGCTCTTTCATCATCGACAATTTCAGATCATTATGTAAATATGACAGAACAAAGCTCTAATGGGAGTGCACATGCAATTCCAGTAAAAAATTTATCCTTTTATATATGATGTGGCAGTTAATTTGGTATTTGTCTTGGCCTTTCTGTTGATACTGATGCCATTCCATGTCTATCCTTATGAGCTTCTTGTATGATGTCCAGGGAAATGTAGGACAATCGCTACGACATCAGGCTGGGCCTCCAAGAATCGAACCAGCTGTGCCTGGAGCAGTACATCACCATGCTCCTGAATACAGGGATCATCAAAAACAGGCTTCAGTGTCTTGTTCTCCCAGTTCGTACGTGAGACGACCTCTGAATAATGCCCCAGAAACTGATGGTCCTGTGTTTAATCATAAGTCATACCCAATGCGGCCTCCTCCACCTCCCCCATCAAATCAGTTTTCTTACATCCAACCAGACGAGCGATTTAGGCCTCGGAGAGATGGTCCACCACCTTCACACAGCAGACATCATTTTTCGCACAATAGGGGCAATGGAAATTACTACAATAATCACGATAGAATGAAACTGCCACCCCACGAGATCAGAGAAAACTGGAGATTTTCAGCCCCTTATTCTGGTGAGATCTTCATCTAGGGGTGTGAACTAATGAGAATGTCTGCTTGCAAGTTGCCAATCTTCATGCAAGTGTTTGTTTTCTTTTTTCAGCAGGTCCCCGATATTCTGAAAAGGGAAAAAACTCTTATCCACCTGGTCCATATGATGGCCCACCATGTGACTCACCAAGATTTCAAAACAATGGATGGGGATGTCCTCCACGGCCAATGAATCACCGAAATTATGTACCTTTCAGACCCCATTATGAAGGTGCATTTTGTGAGCCTTCTACTTTTTTTTTTTTTTTCCCCCATTTCTTTTCTACATATATGTTTGTCCTCCAAATGCACCGTCCATCATTCTTATTGATGTGGCATTAGCATAATGTGGGCCAAGGGATTCAACAATGCATCTTCTGACTTTCCTAATGTGGCATTTCAGGTCCTGGCTATTGGCGGCCGAGATGACAGATTAGATACCAGCTAAGGTAAAATATAGGTATGTCTATGATACTTGATCATCTTTGAAATTGGAATCCCAGAGAATACATACCAACTCCATGTTGTGATTAACTATCAGGTTTAGGACCCGGTTTTCACATGGGTTCTTTCTGCATGTTAAAGAAGGATTAACTCTGTTGAAGTACTAGGCCATTGTGTACAGTGCACAGGGTAGAGACTCCGGAGAAGGGCTGGGAGTGGCCTGTTTAA
This sequence comes from Lumnitzera racemosa, assembly GCA_024138005.1. Lineage (NCBI taxonomy): Eukaryota > Viridiplantae > Streptophyta > Magnoliopsida > Myrtales > Combretaceae > Lumnitzera > Lumnitzera racemosa. The sequence goes on along the minus strand of JAMXBC010000004.1, from coordinate 23,850,694 downwards.
GTGGCAGATGTGTATATAAGTAATTTATTCTCTCCTGTGCAAAAAGCATGAAGCAGGAAGGTCTTTCTCTCTTGTGTTTTAGAGATTGTGAAGAGATGTGTAATCTTATTCTAGATGTATGAAAAATTTTGTACCCTTCATTTTAATGATTAGTAGAATTTTTTCTTTATAGATAGATACTGACCTTGCATTTATGCCGTATAAATGAGACAGGAGTAGTTAACGGGACAATCATTTTAAAGGCCGTTAGTAACCTTCTTTTTGATGGACTTGTGTGCTGTCCATAAGGCATACTGAGTTTACCAGAGCAGTAAATTTCCAATTTAGTCTATAGATATTTTAATAAAATTTCATTATCTTGATGAACTCTTATCGACTCTGAGGATGGGATCATTTGTAATAGGCTTGGATGTCTTTAAACCATTGCAATCTTTGATAACTTTTTCAATTTGAAATTCGTATTACGAAAGTCTACTAAAGCTCAAAAAACAAATGTAAAATGAACTTGGCTGCTCATCCGAAGGTTGACTGGCAGGCATGGTGGACTTGGTCGGCCTAGTTGAGGAGGTCGGCCATTTGAACTAGGCTTCTTGGCTCTCGTCGCCGAGATTTGCTTTGTTCTTTATTGTTTGCCCTAGCCGATTGCATTTTTCACTTCGCATTAGTCCCCTTGACACGGAAAGGAGTTGGCTTGAATTTACAAAAGGAGCACGAATCTGATAAAAGTTTGCAATTTATGGTTTGTTTAATTAACTTCTTTAGTGTGGAATAAAACGGTTATTTCTCCTTGTATGCTTATTCTTGTGCATAGTTGATAGAATGGCTACTTCATGATATTTTTATTACCATAAAATGAAGGATTGCTATTTCTTTATAGGACCAAAGAAATGATTTATTTATTTTTTTTTGATATAACTATAAAAAATAACTATTGTTTCTTCTCCATTCTCTTTCTTGAGATGCATAATCCTTTTCCTATTTTTCTCCGTTTGGCAAACCAAACGTTTTATATTAAATTTCAAAATTTCCCGACCGTTAGAGAAGCAATAAAATATGCACCTTTGTTTAGGACTACAACTATCTATCTCAGAATCAAACGAATGCTTCTTGATAATGCTCCTAGTTTCAAATCTTGATGACTTCATCCTTGGATTTTACCTTTGGCTTCATGTCTTGAACCATGAACCATGAACCATGGGACTCTGTGATTCATCTAATCTACGCTCATCATCTCTCTCTGTTTCGGGATGACAAACCTCCTCGTCTTCATCCACCGTATTAATTATCTTGTGTTTGCTCTCATCAATTGGCAATTCCTTGAATAATCACCCGGTAGTTTCCTAGCACTGAATTTTAATAGTGATTTGCAATTTGCTTCAAGTCCTTAACTTTTGCTGCATTGCTTGCTTACAGCTTCCACCTTCCCACTCTTCTCTGCATAGGACTAGCGCTAATATAGGTGAAATAATATTTTGAATAATATCCCAAAGAAATTATGATTTATCGGAAAAGCTTGATGCATTGAAAATTGAAAATGAGAAGTCTGAGGAAAGAAATGGAAATGATCTTGTTAATAACTTGGAAACTCTTGAATTTGGTAATCTCATATTTTCATTTCTAATTTAAAGGATCCCAAACAAACAATTGCTAAATTTTAGAAATTATTAGAGTCAACGAAGGCTTAATCTTAATAAAAGCGACATAGAATTAAACTAGAGCTTAATAATAAACGATATAAAAGTTTTGTTAAGAGTTACTAATAAGTATCGTGATTATTGTCGACCATTTGAACATGGTTCACGTGACCGTAGACAAAAAATGGTCACAGGAACGAAGAAACCGAATTGTTTGGGATCCAAAGGACAAATTTTACATGGTATTCAAGACCTTGTGGACCAAATCAAAGGTGGATAATTACAGTAACTTTTATTGTTGGAATGATCGTTCTTTATTCATGAACCATCGTGAATTGCATTTGTAATGTCTTGAGTTGAAGCTTAAAGAGTCGTTGGCTTGAGTCTTGGCCTGGCTTTTGTTTGTTGGTTTATATGGTCAGCTTATGAGCTTGTGATGGTTGTGTTATGGGTTTTGACTTTGCACTTAGATAATATTATGACCGGTGAATGTGATCATGTGCTGTGGTTGGATTCTTTGTGAACCTCTTGTGAATGAATTCTGATCGTAAATGGAATCCTTGAGATGGGTTGATTAAATCGTGATTGGATTTCTTGTTCACTTTGTGAATGATTGAATCTGTTGATTGGGATGCGATCTGATTGGTTTGAGTGTTACGATGAACGACGATTGGCTTTGGTGGCGATTGATGTGACTAGGTGCATGTGTGATATGGTTTAAGGTAGTGAGCTTTGACATCTATGCTGGTGGTGATTGACTGTGGATGAAATTGAGTTTTATGTATGGAGTTGCATGCTCTTCTGATGAGATACGTTTTATAAAGTCATGTAATGTGATTTATGCTATGGGTAGCAGGCATGTGATCGGTCCTTGTTTAGGTAGCACTTAGGTGGTGCTGCTATGGTTATGAAGAGTACTTTGAGAAGCACTTTGTGAAGCGCTTATACAATGTCTATGTGCTTGGAAGCTACTGCTTGATCTAAAACCAGTGTATAATGCTTTTGAGTACCTGTATGGCATTCGTCTATTTGTGATGGAGCTACCGCTTAAGTAGCGTTATGTATCATGTCTTTTTTGGAGTTTTATTATTTTTTTCTCCTCTATTGCTCGGCATCCAGCCTGACTTGTCTATTTTGATGAGGCAAAAGAGGAAGAAATATAAAAGTGTATGCTAGATCAGAGTATGAATTTGTTAAATATGTTATGCTTGAGAAAACTCTTTTCAATATGCAAGTACCACTTTGTAAACTCTAATGCATTTTACAAATTTTATTGGAAAATGAATACTTTATTGAGGAGTAGCCATTGAATTGTTTTATCCTCATGAAGGAGGAGGAGATTATTGAACTTGGATTCAGTTATGATTTTGATGAGATAAAACAATTTAATCAAGCTTATGCGATGTATTTTGTTGATGTAGACAAGAGGATTGCAGTGGTGGTGCACATATAAGGCTGTAAATGAGCTGAGTTATTCGAGCTCGGTTTGATTAGTAAACGAGTTAAGCTTGAACTTAAGATGAAGCTCGTTTATCTAAACGAGTCAAGCTCGAGCTTGAGCTCTAGTTTAAACTCATGAGCTTACTCAGTTAGGCTTGAGAGTTAACTTGTGAGTAGATTTACGGATTTTATATATATCATAAATATTATATATTATTAAAATTTAAATGTTAATATCTATATAATATATATAAATATATAATATATTATAGGATAATATATAAAAAATAACCTAATCCTTGTTCACTATCTATTAATTTATTTATTTATATATTTCTTAATTTTGTAAACTTAGGCTCGTTAATAAACTTGGGATCCGCTCGCTTTAGACTTGGCTTCGCTCTGCTCGATTTTGATTAGTAAACTAGTTGAGCTTGAATTCAAGACAAAACTCATTTATCTAAACGAGTTATGCTCGAGTCTCAACTTTAGGCTCGATAATTTTTAAACGAGTTGGGTTTGAGCTTTTAAAAACTCAGCTTAGCCTAACTCAGCTTATTTATAGCCTTATGTGCATGTCTTGAGCTACACGTGGACTCGAAAGAATCATGTGGAATGATATATATGCATGAATTAGAGAGGAAGAAGTAGGAATGATATGTAGGCAATCTTAAGGAGTCTAGCACATGCTTGACAAGTGGAGAAGTTATATAGCATTAATTCCATAGTATATGAAGAGAGGTGGTATCTTCATCGTTTAGAGCTTTGTTTGATCTTTTAAAATAGTAGCCTAACAGTAGGATATCATTTCTTTAACTAAATTATTTGAATTATTTTATTTTAATTTTGTCAAATGAGGAGGGGTTTTGAAGTATTTATTGAGTCGAGTCACCAATGGTGCTCATCAGACCATGTTGACAATCAACAACCGAAATGAGTTTGCCTATTGATAGATTCCTCCATTAGTCCCTAGTTTAGGCCCATGGAGAGCCCCTCTGAGTGCATAAGCTTTTCTAAGAAAGGTTTAGAATGAACATATCAGTTCAGTAATCCTTACTTCAAGCTCATTATGCCAATTCTTCAAAATCAACTTATATTTGGACTAGACTCCTTGAGCTCAATTAGTCATTATTGGCTTAAACCCTGTAAATCATCTTTAGCCCTCTATAGTTGATTTAAGTTAAATTTTGAAAAATTTTGTTGTGAAACACTTCGTTTAGATCTTATTATTGTGATTAAAATGAAGTGATAATTTTTGGGACTTGTTTTACCAAGAAAGACTTTTGTTTGAATCTCATATGACTTGATCCAAACAAAGTAATGATGAAAGAAAAATGTTGCAGGTATGATGATTTGATTCTAATGAAGTCATCATGAGATTCGGATGGAGTGTTGAAAAGAAGAAAAAAGGAATAACTAGAAGAGTTTTGAGGAGTCTATAAATATGTCACCTGTTAGAAGAACAATATAAGAGCAAAAGTTTATATTCATTAATTCTTACTCTTTTGTATGTATATTTTGCTTTATTTTGAAAGAGACAAATTCTAGTATTAGTGCATATAATTGGGTTGTGTTTTGACAACATTAGACTTTGTAGATTGAAAGCTTCAACAGTTGTATACTCAGTCACTAAGGACCTTAATTATAAAGTGCTCTTGAAGCCCCATTAAGGAGACAATTTGTGATCATCAAGAGTAGAGATAGTATAAACTCTATGTTGAGATCCAACATTTGATCCTTCTAAGCCTTTTTCTTTTATTTGTCACAGTCATTATTTTTTCTTATACTTGTATTTGTAGATAACCATAGTGGTTACGATAGTCATGCTCGCCATTATTGAATTTTTTCGCTCATCATACTCATTAGGACAACCTCTTTTATGCCTAACATCACCAAAACCATCATCCTCATCTTCGTGCATCGATCTCATTGTGTAGATTGAATTTGTACATCTATAAAAAGCACATGCCACCATGGGAAACCATAGAAGATATGGGACTTTTGCTCTAATTAAATCTTCTAAGTTGGATAAAAGTCAATTGCCAAGTTTGAAAAAGAGATTTATCAACAACAAATCCGTCTAATGCTATTGTTTTTGGATTCATGAATCATGATCTAGATAGTATGGACCAATAGAAATAATTTGATCTTTAGAAAAAATAGTGGACAAATTCCATTTGATAATTAATAAGGAAATCAGCCTATGAGTATTGGGTGCATCATAGGAAATTCAAAGTGACATTAACAATGAACTCACAACTTCTGAGTTGCCATCCTTCAAGAGAAGGATGAATAAAGTTAAATGTGATGACTTTGAGATTTTACATGCAGTCCAAGCTTTTGTGGGGGAGTCATTAGAGATGAAAAAAGAAGATGGATTTTCGTTTCAGCAAAAAAAAAAAAAAAAAAAAAAGAAGAAGAAGAAGAAAGAGAGGCAAAATTGTCATTCTCACCACAAAAGCTATAGAGCATGTATTGGGGAATCCATTTTTGTTTGCAAATGAGGGCAGAGAGAAATGAAATAAATTTTGATTCTTTTTACATCAGTTTATTTGTATTAAGACAATACAAAGTACAAATCTATATTTGATAATGTGTTAGTGGCTTATATAGAAAGAATACCTACTTGCAAAAATACAAAAGCTATATCGAGGGAAGTGAATGTGGTTATAGACGGCCTTGCAAGAAGTATTCAGAAGGAAGAATAAAGAGAGCTTTTATTTTTTTTGTTTCACCTCTCTTTCTATTAAGATATCTGAAAAATAATATGTATAATTTGGGTTTGTGCTGGGAGTATAGAACCCCAGTACAACAGGACTTAGGCTACAAGCTTTATAAGAGTAATGTGAATGTTTAAGTTGCTCTTTTTGTTGTTTTGTTTTGTTTTGTTATTAACGGAATTTCGTCACCCTCATCACTAGGAAAAAGCGAAATGATCTATCAATACAATGGAGCATCAGCAACAACCTATACTTCATATCACTCTATGATAATTGTTACATGGACATGGCTTCCACTTCCAGGCCTTCTTTATCCGGACCGGACATAGGCTAATAACATATTCGTGGAGGTCCTTAATGGATAAAGTCAACTCATTAAATAAACTCCGGCTCTTGCTTAAGGATTAAATCTAAGCTTTGATGGTGGGCCCATTTATTACTTTTTCGATAATGGTAAGTCCTTGCAATTGATATTGAAAATAGTGTTACATTGCATAAGTTCTTTTCATATACAAATGCTAAGAAACTCTCTTTTTAAGAACCTTATTAAGAAAGTGGAGAGATCCTTAAATAAAAGTTCCTTAAATCAATGTGTTAACTTAAGAATCATAGGGAGGTTTTAAGGAATAAAGATGACTTAATAGTCTTACGAATCAATAAATCCTAGCTATTTTAATAATTACTTGTTACATATGTAAATGCTACTTCAGGAAAGCAAGGGGAAGAGAGAAGGAAAACTAGGATGAGCTAAATTTAGTTGCACTCATGAAAGTCAGTCAACCAGCTTAAAGAGATTGATTGAGGAGGTTAAGGTGGTTGGTTAGTTGGTAGTACGATTTGGCTTCTTGGTAAGTTGACCTTTGATTGGTCCAGTTTATGAGCTCAACAGGTTTTTCTCCTTTTCTTCTCTTTTTGCTTTGTAATAGAGTTCTAATTGTGAAGATGATAAGATATACATCATGATATTTACGCGTAAAATTTGATGTGCGTATATTTATATACATAGAAAATGGAGTTACGTAGCCTCTTTCTTTTTCTCTCTCTCTTTTTTTTTTTTTTTAAATTATTAATTTTGAAAATAGAGTAAATGAATTTCTCAATCACGGATAGTAGGAATGGGAGGTTGGGACTTTCTTCATGGAAATTGAATCTTGACTTTAAGATGGTTTATGTTCAGAAAAGTAGGTGGTCTTAAGAAATTCAACTTGCCTTTTGCTGTGCGCTGTCTCCATCAATATACCTGCTAAAATGATTTGATTCGTGGCCTATTGCTGGACAAAATCAATGACATGATCTGGAATCACGTTTCTTGTCCGAAGACTCCTGCTGTCCTCCCTACCTTATCATGAGGGTGACCTTTCGCTCATATATGTCAAATTTGTGTTGATAACAAAGGGAAAAAAAAGAAGAAGAAGAAGAATTATATAAAGATTTGGTTAATTTCATTGTTGGGATTTTATCTTTTCTAAGTCTTCATTATTCTTGACGAAAATTTTTATAGGGATACAAGAACATTGAAAAAAAAAAAAAATCGCTTCATAACTCTTAGTTGTTTAATTAAAATACTAATAACTAATAAAAGAGAAACCATATTCAAACAATTGAACAGTTTTATAGTCAACATTTTGATCATAATACCCTATATGCTTACTATGCTTCTGGAACTCCCCCCCCCCCCCCAAAAAAAAAAAAACAGGGACCAAAAAGGTTTTCAATTTAATAAGATTTTATTCCTTAATCAAATAATAAGATCATTGATATGTTAAACGTTGGAACAGTGGTGTGACTAATTCTAAAAGGTCCCAACGGAATAATCAAGATTTTTAATTAGAGTTGATTGCAATAATTTGAAGTATTCAACTATACAAGACAAGTAGTGTTAATTTCTATATATATTACAATACAAATTTGAGAATATCTATACCTTATTATCCATGGTGTAAAGAATTGGGGCAAAGGCTAATCATTTGTCTGAAGTTATAGCTCTAAAATTATCCTTTACCCAAATCTCCCATTTTCTTCGACAACCTCATCAACTCTATCATTGTCTTTTCACTTCATTGCAATACTATCTATTTTGTAGCCTTTACCAGTTTACCTCATCACTACTCTCATAACAACTTGCCTAACCTCAATCCATGGCATCTCTAACCCTTTGGCCACCTTAGAATTCCCTGCATGATTATGTCTACCATTTTTGCATAATCATCACTGCTCTCGTTACTATTGATACTAGTAAAACATAACAGTTGTCGAGTTGAAAATTCGGTTTTCCTCTTTTCTTAATCTGATTTATAGTAAGCCTAACTTGCTTAATATAAACATCTAGATCAGATTAAGAAAATGTTTTAATTATTGAAAATAATTTTGAAAAGGAGTCACCACTTGATCAAAATTAGAAAAAAAAATGAAATTAGAGTCTATGGGTGGATAGACCCTAATTTCAGCTAACAGTATATGGGTTTTTTTAGAAAAGTTTCATAAATATAAACCAAAGAAAATGTAGGCTTTGAGGCTACTGTATTAATCCCGAAGGTTTCCAAAAAAGAGTGAAATAATTAAGTGAGCCTTTAATTTTATTCTCAAGTAAAATGGGCTTTCTTATTTTTTTTATATAGTTGAAAAAAATTTGGAAAAAGGGGAAAAGATAAGTTTATTTATTTATTTTAGACTGCCCAAAGTGCCTATATAATCATGAAGTGAAATGAATCTATCGTAGTCCTTAGTTATAAAAATTTAGTGTACAGGTTTATTTTACCTTAAGAAAAATATTTTCACTTGAAGTTCATTAAGTTTTATTAATTTGAGAAAAAAATGATTTTTGGTTTACTTTGGAAAATTCTAAAAAATCCCTAAATTATGGAGAAGAGCCATTTTTTTTTTTTTTTATGAAAAGCATTTTAAGGTTGGACTATTGAAAAGAAAGAATAGTAGGAGAAGACTATGTGTGAAAAAAATTAATTTTGGGGAAAATGCTCATTTTGATTGAATACAACTTTATATAACATAATCAATAACATGACAACAACAATTATCCACCAATTACATGATAATTATTAGGATTAAATCATGCTATTTTATTCAAATCAATAAATTATTAAAACATAACAACTCATGCTATATTATTATTCCAAACTAATCATCCATATCAACATGCTTCCAAATTAAAATCAATATTAAGATTAACCTAACATGCTTATTATCGAATCATGTTAATTATCGAATCATGCAAATTTATTCATTAAAGCTAAATTATCATGCTAACTATTCGTATTAAAGTTAACAAATTATCATGCCAATTATTAAATTAAAACTATACTAACAAATTAACATGCAAATTATCAAAACATTAACAATCAACATTCAAATCAAAATCTATACTATTAACATGTCATCAATACATTATTAAGATTTCTAAGCATGCATATAAAAAACACATTATTCATATGGAAACATGGTAGCATAAGATCAAGGCATGTTTATCTTTATTTTTCCACATTTTCGTTTTTGTTTTTCCTTAATTCAACATTTAACACTCATAAAGCGAGATGGAGCTTACCATGTGCATTAATAGAAAAGGGATTGCTTTAGGGGTGATACAACTGATTTTTGGAGTAGGGCTAGTGGCTTTGGACTCCTGATTGAACTACAAAATGCTTGACTCAATTTTTGGAAATCCTAAGCCTTCTTCCTTCGATTTCCTAGAAACTTCAACTTTAATGATGAACAAACCCTAATAACCCTCTTGAATTCTTCTCCAAATTCAAATAGACCCGCAAGAAATCAAGAGCAACCAAAGCTTAGGCTTTGTTATTAGATAATAGTAGAATGTTCCATTAATTTTTCTCAAATTGATTTTCCCTATATTAAGAGAAATCGAAGAAAGAGAGTGGGTTGTGCACTAATGATGGCTAGAATGAGAAATTGATAACTTCATTCAATTGGAGAGTCTTTAATGTTTTTGGATTGGATTGAATGCATAGAGGAGGGTCTTATTTATAGTGCTAGGTCATGAGTGATGTCCAAAAGACTTCCTTATGTGAGAAGGATTGAATCTTTCATGGATTAGGAAAGTTTAGGTATGTATTTAGGGTTCTTCTAGTTTTAACTAAATTCAATCATATTTTTATGAAAGTAAAGGAAAATTCAAAGCTTTTACATCTTATGGAAGATGTGGTTGTTTGTTTAGCATCAAACTATAGTAGATTATTGCAAGAAAAATCATCGATTTTGCTTAATTTATCCACGGTGCAATATATATTAGACATTCAAATTTATTAATTTTATTTCTCCTATTTTCCTTAATAATAATTCAAAAATTGGACATCTCTAAATACGAGACTTTCCAAGCTTTCATTTTCATTTTTTTTGTATTTTTAATTAAAATAAGATGCACGAAATCAAGTGTACAAAATTAAGAACTTGTCATTTTTATTAGGGAAAGAAGCATTAAGCTTTTGTAACAGAAAAGGGTCTCCACATCTTCTCAAGTAGGAAAGGATAGGGAGGACATGTGCAGCATACGTGCCACGTGCCTCCACATGCACATGTAATGTGTGCATGCATTTTAACATTAAGAGGTACTCTTGGTGCTCCAGTCATTACCTTTTTTTTTTTTTTTCTCTTTTAGGCGGCATGTGGTGCTAGGATATGCGACTACATAGCTATGCGTTCTTGTAGTAGCTATTGATTGGTAGCCATGTGGCACATGTGGTGTGCTAATCAGTATAATTTTTTTTCTTCTTCTTTTTTTTTTTTTGTTCTCCTTTCTTATATCATTCAACTTTTTTGTATTTTCGAAAATTTTCAAATTCTTGTATTTTTTTTCCTTTTTCTTTTTCTTCTTCTTCTTTTTCCTTACTTTCCTATATCTTCCATGTTTTTTGTAATTTCCAAATTTTTCAATTTTTGCATTTTTTCCTTTTATTTTTATTTTTAATTTGTTTGTATTTTTCATATTTTTTCTTCCCTTAACACTTTTTTTATGCTTTCTAAATTTTCGTATTTTTTTTTGTAGATTTTTAAATTGCTTGGCCCTTTCCACGGAATGGGGTTCCTAAACTGTACTAAACATAAAGAGGGTAAGAATGAGGTATCTACAACTACCATTCTCTATAGTGAAATTTGGTGAAAACTTTACTGCAAAAATAAAAGAGATACCATTTTTTCTCTATGGAGGGAAGTGGTTTCTAATGGTATCTTTTAAGACGTACGATGGGCTACCTATAGTTTAGGCCCCTTTGGCAAGCTATTAATTGAGAGGGCTGGAAAGAGCTCTTTGGTATCTATTTAAATAAGACCTTTTGATGAGATATTCTTTCTTAAAATAGTAAGAGCTTCTTATGATCTATCTTAGTGAGACCCTTTGATAAGATATTTTTTCTTAAAGAAAATGATAACATCGAGGCTATTTAAGGATAAGGCTCCTTATGGTCTATCTTAGCAAAGCCCTTTGGTGAGATATCCTATCATAAGGAGACGATGACAATAAGGCCATCTAATAGGTAGAAAAAGGTCTTTGTGGTCTATTTTAGTGAGACCCTTTGGTGGGATATCTTCTCCCAAAGGGGACGATAATACTAAAGCTATCTGATGGATAGGAAAAGCTTCTTACAATTTATCTTAACGAGACTTTTTAACAAGATATTCTTCCCTAAGGTTAACACCAAATTTTAAAGAATCTTCTTCACATTAAAAGTTTTTAGTGAGGTCTGTACTTATTTTCATGAACATCCTATAAGTAGTAGACCCTTATTCAGAGGCTTATTATCACCCTTTGGCTTAGAGGAAAGAAATTTGGTACACATGGAGATGATTATCATCCTTTGGGTAAGAGATGTATGCTTGCAATTCAACTAGCTCTCTTCATTTTTTTTAAGTTGATTTTAGGGTTAATCTCACTTTTCTTACTTGCTCCATCATTTTGCATTGGATTCTAAGAAGGGATAGATCAAAGCATAATATTTTAAGAGTTTTAGCAGTTCATTAGTATACATGATTTTGTTTTTTTAAGGGCTTCTTTATGTAAGGATATAAGGTATAGTATAAGATTGAGATTAAGGAGAACTCATTAGTATGGTGAAGGATGGTTGATGACCGATCTAATGTTGATGATTGTTGGGGACTTTACTTTTCTCATGAAGAATAAAAATCATATCATAGAGTAGTTGAAATTAATGAAAAAAATAATGTCTTATTCCATTCATATTCAGGGATAATACATCTTAACTACATCAATGTTCACAAGGTCCCTCAAATCTGGGCCATCCATTTGGCATAAGATCAATGCTTCTCTTGATAACACCCTTTCTATTACATAAGGACCCATCTTATGCATATAAGATAACTTTTTTTAGTACCAAGTCTCCTTCATTAAACTGTCGGGGCCATACCTTCTTATTAATGGCTCGTATCATGCTTTTTTTGGTAGTATTGCTTGTGACATAATGAGGTTAACCTCTTTTCATCTACTAGGTTCAACTATTCTTGACCCATTCAGCATCATCTAGTTGAGTTTCAGTTAACATCTTGAGGGAAGGTATTGCTACTTCAATTGGCAAAACCGCTTTAGTCCTTATATACTAGGGAATAAGAAGTAGCTTTAGTCGATGTCGTAATGGAAGTCTTATAGGCTATGAGTACAAAAGGTAACATCTTGTACTAGTCTCTATAGGTCATAGTCATCTTCTTAATGATTTTCTTGAGGTTTTAATTAGCGGCTTTTACAGCACCATTCATATGTGGCTTCTACGGTATAGAGTTTTTGTGAGAGATCTTAAACTGTTGGCATAATTCCATCATGAGTTTGTTATTGAGAGTCATGCCATTATCTATGATTATTAACTTTAGAACTTCATACTAGGCAATTATATCCCATTTTAGGAAATTGATTACTACTCCCTTGGTGGCATTCATATAAAAAGAGGCTTCAACCTATATCATGAAATAATTGATGGCTACAAGGATAAACCTATGCCCATTTGATGCTTTCGAGTTGATCGGTTTAATAATGTCTATTTCCTAAATATAAAATGGCTATGGTGATAGCAAAGCATGTAATTCTTGAAGGGAAGCATTTACTTGGTTAGTATATATCTAGCACAAATGGCAGTGCCTCAAGTGTTTGATGCATTTAGATTCTATGGTTATCCGATAATAGCCCATCTACATAATTTTTTAAGCTAACATGTTCTCATTCATGTGAGGACCACATGCCCCTTTATGTATTTCCTTCATTAGAGTGTCTACTACTCCTTTATTTATACACCCTAGTAACGTAGTGTCAAATGAACACTTGTACAGTATGTTGCCACTAAGCATCAAGTAACTTACTAGCTTCCTTAATTTTTTTTGATCCTTCTTATTAATCCCTTTAGGATATTTGCTAGTTTAAAGAAAAACCTTGATATCATGGAACCAAGGTTTCTCATTTTAGATTACTTCGGTCGTTAAGAAAATGGTTAGTTTGTCTTCTACCATAATTTTTGATGGATGAATTTCCATTTCTCTAGACACTTGAATCATGAATGCTAGTATAGCATGGGCATTCGCAAATTGTTTCTAAGTTCTTGGTATGTATGTGAACGAGATACTATCAAATTTTTCCATTAGCCTAGTAAAGTGTCTATGGTAAGGCACTAGTTTAGGATTTCTCGTCTTGTACTAACCTGTAATTTCGAGAATAATTAGGGAGGAATCTCCATATACCTCTAACTTATGAACCCCCATATTCTTGGCCATCTTGAGGCTTAAGATGCATGCCTTATATTCTATAATATTATTGATGTAGGAAAATGTAAGTCTAACCACTATGGGGAATTAGCTATCTTCAGGGGATATTAGTACTACCCCTATCCAACATCCTAAGACATTACTAGCTCCATCAAAATACATCTTCTATTTGGGGATTTCTATTTTTGCTTTCACCACTAGGATATTCTCATTGGAGAACTGAACCTCCCCTTCTTTGAATGCTTCATCAACGAGGTATTTTGCTAATTGACCTACTAAGGCTTACCCCTTAATTGAATTCTAGATCACATAAGTTATATCAAACTGAGACAACATCATTTGCCATTTGGAGGATCTTCCAACTAGAGTTAGTTTCTCAGCCAAGTACTTGAGAGGATTGTGTCATGTTAATAACATCATTTACCCACTCTAAAGCACAACAAGTCCTTTCTATCTTTGAATACTTTTTCTATCCTTTAGTGAACTTCTTATTAAGGTAGTAAATAGCTCTTTCTCTTTCCTCTTAATCTTTCTACCTAACATATATCCCATGAATTCCTAAAGGATGGATAGATGCAGGAATAAAGGTTAACCAAGCATTAGAGCAACTAAAACCAGACGATTCATAAGGTAGTCCTTGATTTTGTAGAAGGCCTCCTCACATTCTTCATCACAATTTAGAGTTGCATTCTTTCTTTATAGTCTAAATAGAGGGTGGCATTTGTTTGTGTGTTGTGATATGAATCGAACAACACAACTTAGTCACCCTAGTAAACCTTGACTTCCTTCAGTCTGCATGGAGAAGGCATGTCCAAAATCGGCTTTACTTTGTTTAGATCGACTTCAATACTCCTTTGGTTGATTATGAATCCTTATGATTTCCCTAAAGTGACTCTAAATGTACATTTTTTTGGGTTTAGTTTCAATAGAAACTTACATAATCTTTCAAGTAATTTCTTCAATACACCTACATGATTCTCATCTTCTTAGGATGTGGCAATCATATCATCAATGGACATTTCAACTTCTTTATGCATCATATCATGCAATAGAGCAGCCATAGCCCTTTGGTATGTTGCCTCAGCTTTCTTAAAACTGAAGAGCGTGACATTGTAGCAAGAGGTGTCCCATGTCATGATAAAATTAGCTTTGATTTTATCTTCTTCAGCCATTTTAATTTGATTATACCTTGAAAAACCATCCATAAAGGAGAATAGATGGCTTTAAGCAGTATTGTCTACTAAGAAGTTTACATGGGGTAGAAGGAAAATGTCTTTAAGAGTAGCTTAGTTTAAATCTCGAAAATCTAGATACGCTCGTACTTTCTCATTTTTCTTTAGAATTGGCACTGTGTTTACTACCCATTTAGGATAATTTGATATGTCGATGAATGTCACTTCCAAAAATTTTTTAATCTCCTCTTTTATTGTCAATAAGATATTTAGTCTAAATTGTCTAAGATTATACCTTTTAGGCTTATGTCTTTCTTGGTAGGTAATTTGTGAACTACAATTGATGGGTCCATACCTAATATATCCTTATAAGACCATGCAAACACATCAAAATTCTTAGCCAGTAATTTGATCATTTCATCTCTTTGTTTGAGTGAGAAATTACCCTTAATCTTCAGGTTCTTGGGGCCACCTTTTAAGCCCAAATTAATTCATTTCCATGGGTTCATCAATGGATATATGACACTATTCATATTTTTGTCAACTTTTCTAGATTTCTCTATGATCATTAACATAATTCCCAACGACTAACCCTGTACGGTTGGAAATGATATCAATATTTTCATCACCTATTGGCGCTAGATATTACCAGCTTTTATCAAGAAAGTTAGATCTAAAAATGTAGGTAAGAAAAATAAATGGATAAGTAATTTGAAGAGAAGAAAGTAGATTGAAAAGAAAGGTCATTTCATTGATATTTTGGGTTAGAACAACTAGAAACACAGTTTATTGGTGGAACATTAAGGCTTAATCATGGATAATGAAAACTTAAAGTGAAACTTTGTAAATACTATGTCCCATTACAATCCTTACTCTAAAGTAACCTTATTACTAATTAGTGGTAAGGTAAACCAATTTTGTAAAGATATTGCTACTAATTCCTTAAGCTAGTTCTTCTCTTTTGTTGTTGTTTTAGTACTAGTCCAATGAAACTTTCCTTGAGTAATGGAAAAGTCATATGGGTATTGTATAGCTAGTCACCCATTTTCCCTCCATTGAAATAGGTCTAAGAAAGCTCCTCCCTCTTAGTTGCATACCTTAGGCTAAATGTCCTAATATACCCCTTCTTTAATGTACGGCCCTTACTTCTCATCTCCTTATCATCGACCATACATACTTGGTCGAAGATCTGTAAATCAAAATCTTTTAGCCCTTCTTACCTTATGAATGGGATTGCCATCTCCATGTAGGTATCATAATCATGCTCACCTAGGATCATAACCAATTGACCATTAGTAATAAATGATTCATGTTTGGGATGCAAGTGTACTTAGTTAAGTTATAGTATAGTAAAACGGATGAGTCCGAGTATTGATCCCATAAGGAACCATTCATATGAAAACCCTAAATTACTAGCAATTTACCCTAAATTACTAATTATCTAACTTAAAAATATAGGATAATTTTGATTAGCAAATAAAGATAAATAAAGAATAATAAATAAGAAAAAAAAAACAATAATATACAAACCTAAATAAAATAAACAAGCATGATTCATTAAATTAAAGGAGCACATAATCCTTAGTAAATTATTGTTGTTTACTGCCTAGTTTTATGCAACTTTCAATATCAATTACTCTTTGGACTATAGAGATGCCTAATTTGAATTAACTGGACTTGCATCTCTAGTTAATTCCTAAATTTGAGATCGCTTTACTCGAATTGCTTCTGAATAGAGTATTGCATAATCATACTAAGATCTTGGATCCTGCTGTTAGGTTACCTTAATTTGGAGAAACCGAACTACTAAACAATTTAGTTAACTCTAATTTGTTCTAATTATACGAGTTTGTTCACAAAAAAACTTGCATATTCAATAGTAGACTCAAACATCAAATTAATAACTCAGGTAAATATTGATTCAATGACAATATGTATAGTGTAATTAGATCTTCAAAGGTAATATCATAGATTGAATAGAAGAAAATGTTGAAATAGAAACTAAGGTTCGATAAGGATTTACTAAGGATAATTAAAATAACAACACAATGAAAAATAAAAGAAGAAAGATGAGAAATCCCCAATATAATTTTATCCTATAACTATTCCTAAAGGGGCTTTCTCTACAAACCTAAGATTAGATACCTATTTATAAGAGTTTGACCTAGATTTACAAAGAAAACTTAATAAAAATAGAAAATTCACAAATTATTGCATGTTCATGGGCATAAACAGGAGCGTAGAGTTTGGGTGTAAACTTATACTTAGTTTGAAATCTTCAAAATTTGATAGAAATTAATGACAAGAGGTATACAGCCATGGATCATGGCCATTGTTTTCAATTGTGTTCTCTTCTGAACTTTGTTTCTTGTTTGAAATCCTTCTACTCTAAATTATCGATTAATGCTTTTGTTCCAATATGCTCCAAACTTGATAGAATCTCTCAAAACTTTATCAAATGCCTCTAAATTCCTTGAGAATGTAAATTGAACAAATTAAGCTCTAAATTACTATAGAATCAACTAAATTAATATACAAAATTGCACAAAATCATCCTAGAATATGCATGCTAATTATGTGTCATCAAATTCTTCCATGCTTAAGCTTTTATGTGTTCTTAAGCAAAACAATGAAAACAAAAACATCTTAAGGACAATGCAATTAATATTATTCTTCAGAAAAGTATACCCTTAAGTGTAAGTAGCTTCGCAAATTTTTTTTTGAAACATTGTTTCTCCCTAACTTAATAATGCCCTTATAACACTTGTATAATATTACTTTAAAAGCTACTGAATTTTAACAATCAATCCTAACAATTCAAAGTTAGCCATATCACTTAAACAAAAACTAAACTAGAAATTAAAAAAAACATTAACATTCTAAGAAAAAGTTATAAGAATTTCACTACTCTGACTTGAGAGGAGGGGAATCTTACCTTAAATAATTTCATTTTGAAAATTGACTTGATTCATGTTACATCAATTCATCCTTTGATCATCTCTCTACATTTTTTAGTTTTCATTACGAGGCTTTTTAATTCAATTTAAACTCCTTTCTTTAAGCTGATTAGTATTAGGAATGAATGTTGCTCTTTTATGGGATCACGACCAATCCTTACTAACTTAGCTATTTATTATTTTTCTTAATATTGTGGGTAGGAAGCATCTTGCTCTTTTGAGGGATTGAGTTGATCCTTAATAATTTTTAATTTAATTCCTTCTTGCAATTGGTAGTGGGAAAGAATCTTGCTCTTTATAGGGACTAAGATTGATCTTAATCAATTCTTTGCACATCTTTTTTGAGTCAATTTATACCTTCAATCATTTTGATTTTTTAAAAGACTTTCAAAGGATAAATTTTCTTTGTTCATTTAATCTAAAAATATTTGAGAAAAAGGGATAGATAACTATCCTATAGAATTAAGTTTACAAATAAAATAACTAGTTCTTAACCCATCTATATCATCCTTATCTCAAGTTTAAGTCTAAGCTTAAGTAACATAGAACGCAAAATCATAGGGATTTAACTACTCAAATTTAATAGTGTACTAAATTCATATAGGATTTAGGGAAAACTCGAAAAAAAATTTGCTTGTATAAGGGTGTAAATTCCAAAATTTATATTTGAAAAACTCAAACACTTATGTGATTATATTTCAATAAATTCAATAATATACATATCCTATCCTTTCTCCCTACACTTAAGTTGCACATTGTCTTCAAAGTACATTATAACAATGCAGTTAAAAATAATATGGGCGAAAAAGAAAATGAAAAAGAAACTAGGACTTTCCCAAGTTGTGCATTGATCTTTGAAAATTTCTAAAGTCTAGGATTCGAATTCTATTATCTGATTAAGGTGTGGTTTTCTTTGTATTTATAAAATGAACTAACTATAAAATAAAAATAAGTTAACAGAAAATAAAAATTAAATAGCTACTAAATATAACATGCTATATCGATTTTTTACCTTGCAAAAGTATTAATGGATTAAAATAAATCAAATAGTTAAAAGAGAAAAAGAGTCAGCATGAATCAATACAGTCATCAAATTAAATAATTTAAGTCTTTCCAAGATGAACTCAATGTTTTTAACTCATCTCTTCTTCCTCTATTATTTCCTCTATATCCTCATCTTTTGAGTCTTAAGCAAGTGGTGATGGGGGGATCTTGTGGTGGGTCAGAGGCACCTTTACAACTGATCATGTTTGCTTTGCCTCATTCTTGAGAGTCTTTTTCCTCTAGGTGTTATATGAAATAAAGAAAAATAATTGAATTCAATTCAATCTTATGTTCTTGAAGACATTGCTAAGAAGGAATTTGTTGTGTATGAGTGTGTGTATGTCTTTTTTTTTTTTTTTAACAATCCAACAATCATAGAATTTCACATTACATTGCTAATGTTATTACCAACATGGATTTGAGAACTATTAGGGACACAAGAACACCAAGAGTTTCTATCATAGTTAATAGTCTCTTCAATTACAAATTAAAGTATGCTAATTGAAATTCTTGTGATAACTAAATGCTCATATCATCCTAACAATCTAAGAGTATTTTAACAAATCTAGCATGAACAATATGAATTCGTCATAAACAAGTATAGACAATTCACAAGTGTATCACAAGATCACTCCATGTTTCTCCTTTTCTCAAATGCTAAAATCACAGCTTTAGGAGTAATCTTCTACTAACAAATATACATAATGATTTCTATCACATAAACACTTGATCATTACTCCTAAAACTAAGGATTAACGCATATGCAAACATCATATTCTTAAATCAAATCCTAATTATCAATTCAATCCTTGCATGAACTAATCAATAAATAAAAAAAATCTAAGTGTAGATTAAGCTATAAGTACCTTGATTTGATAATTTTGTAAGAAAAAATCTGCAAAAATGGCAAGGAATGGTTGCTTTAAGTTGTACGTACCTTTGATTTGAATCATAGAATCACCATAGACAAGATCATGGTGGTGATCTTTGGTTGTGTTTCTATACTCTTACTTAAGGTGTGATTACAGGCAAAGATTACAGTTGGGATCTTGGACATGATCCTCTTGGCCAACTATTTCATGCTTCTCCTTTAGGGGACCACGGGCATGTTTATGGCCGTGAACTTTGGCCATGATCCTCTTTGACTCTTGAATCCAAAATTTGTCAATTTTCCTTATTTCCTTACCTAAAATCACTCCTAAGAGGATAAAAAACATAATAGATTGAATGGATTAAAAAGATCAGAATTTAGTTGGAAAACACTTTACTTGCAAGTTGAAAAACTTTCAATGATAGTTTTATTGCAATTTCTAGCAATTGATTACTGAAATAAAGTAAGAATTGTTTATGCAAGGGATAAAAAGCTAATAATTATTCAAATAAAACAAACGATTATTATGGAAATTAAAAATGAAAATAACTTGGGTTGCATCCCAAAGGTGTTGTTGTTTAACATTGTTGGTTGGACGATTGAATCCTTCCCTTAATTTGATTCTTTAGTCAATAATTGAAATACTGTAGAAGTTAGAAGCATGCTAATAGCGAAAAATACCAAAAGAACTATAGGGAGGATTATTACAAGCATGTTAAAATAAATGGAAAAATTAGGGTT
Organism: Lumnitzera racemosa; assembly: GCA_024138005.1. Taxonomy (NCBI): domain Eukaryota; kingdom Viridiplantae; phylum Streptophyta; class Magnoliopsida; order Myrtales; family Combretaceae; genus Lumnitzera; species Lumnitzera racemosa. The sequence continues at coordinate 23,830,384 of JAMXBC010000004.1, read as the reverse complement.
TTTGATAATATCCTAATTAGGTTACTTTTTTGATTCTCTGTCATGGCACCAAAAACTTGATTCACACACGATAGGCAAGTATACTTAGTCAAGTTATAGTATAGTAAAACAAATATGAGTCCAAGTGTTGATCCCATGAGGAACCATTCGTGTGAGAACCCTAAATTATTAGCAATCTATCCCAAATCACCAATTATCTAACTTAACAATATAGGATAATTTTGATTAACAAATAAAGATAAATAAAGAATAATAAATAAGATAAAAACAATTAAAAAAAAGACAAAATAAATAAAAAAGCATGACTTATTAAATTAAAGGAACATATAATCCTTAGTAAACCGTTGTTATTTATTGCCTAGTTCTATACAACTTTCAATCTCAATTACTCTTTGAATTGTAAAGATGCCTAATCTAATTAATTGAACTTGCATCTCAGCTAATTCTTAACCCTAAGACTTAATACTCGAATCACTTTTACATAAAGTATTGTAGAGTTACACAAAGACCTTGGATTTTGCTATTAGGCTATCCTAATCCAGAGAAATCGAACTACTAAATAGTTATATTATGCCTAAATTGGAGAAGTTGTAATAGTCTAGTTGTATAAATTAACCTAAAATAAAAATTGACCTTATAACTGCTATTGTAGATATAGTTTATATAAGGCATACATGACTCAACTAGCTTGAAGCACCCATTCTAATACTCACGAATGATCAAACCTATAGTATAACTTTACAAAATACCTATTTTATATAATCTGTTGTCTCATAACACAACAATACTTACATAAATATTTCACATCTAGGGTTAAAATTTATAACCAGAGTTTACTAAAAGCCATAGGTCTTGAAGTCTATTTACAATAAGATAGGAAATTAGTCGACATCCCAGGAAATTCCTAGTTAGTTTCCTTAAAACTTAAAAGAAAAGTCAAAAGTCCAAATTTAGTGGATTATTCCTTTCCTCACTTTCCTAGCCAACATTACACTAACCTAGGGGTAGTGGTATTTGAACATCCTAACCTTCATCTGTTACCTACAAAAGAGTCTATAGGATGTGAGCACAATTAGCTTAATAAGTGAGATAGAGTCAGAAGAATACTAAACAATCACAAACAAGGTAATTAATTATGATGAAATGCAATGTAATGCAATCAATCACTTGAAACATTGCATAATGTTATCCGATCCATTATGAGGTTAGAAAAATTACATCCACTTTAACCTAAATTGAGGAATTTTTTTTTACGACTCAAATTAAACTAAACCCAAGCTTATGCAATGGAAAATAGCTTTTTCTCGTGACCACCTTTAAACTACGGCCCTCACCCTTATTGCGACCTCTTCACTTATCGCTTGGTTTGACTAAGGATGGGGAAAGAACCATTTCAACTATCTTTATCGAAGAGAGTTGGTATTTGGCCTGACACTCATAATTGTTCCCTAACAGTTGCTATGTATGTTCAGTTTTGTTAGTAGTCAAATCACTATTATTTCCATTTAAGGGTAGGCAAACAAGATCACAACAATACAAAATGAAGTAATTACGCAGAATAGTATGTTAAGGAGTTTAACTCCTATCATAATTGGAATTTCAACCATATACATGGCATATATATAGACAGCTATTTTGCAATCACAATTAAAGTACTTTTAAGCTTCTAGATATTTTAATACAGTATCCCAACAAGCGGTAAAGTAGTAAGTTACGATCTCAACTTACTTATCTAGATGCTTACTGCGAAAGACTCATGTTTTTAATAGTCTAATCATTAGGAGACCTATATATATATAAAACCCAAATTTAATTTTCGTAAGAATTACGAAAACATTAGGGTTCTCTATAAAAATATTCCGTTAAATGGTTATATATGTATATGTCTAAAATATATGATTATTTTCTTTATATAATAAAATATTGTTTTATTATATAAGTTAAGTTAAGTTATTAAATATTAATAATATTCGTAGTTATACTATTACGTATAATATATTATTTTAATCATATCGAAACGTATTTTTAAGCAATTAAATCACGTTTTAATTGCGGTGAGGTTATCGTAGTACATAAATTCTCGTAATATTATAGAGATATAAGTTATATTACTTATGATTGTTCGATTTTAGTAAAAGTAGTGTTATTGAGTTGTACATACTTAATGATATTTATTACATGTTCTATTTCGAGAGATAACTTTTATAGGGTAGTTCAAGCTTCTAATACACTTATACATATCTAAATGAATTTTATTATATTATATGCCTTTTATGTAATTAAACTATATTTTATATAATTTGTCAATATAACTCAATAATATAAATATAATCTAACCCTAATATGTATATAACATATCCTAATTGCAAAATTATCATTAAATATATTAAGAACTCATTTTTATCAAATTTGACTAGCATGGATATATGTAGTTTTTATTTCATTATTTATCACATTTTAGCTTGCTATTACAAGAATAAGCCCTCGGTTCATAATTTAAACTATTATATTACGTAAATTTGTAATAAATAGCTAGAATTATTAAATAATTCCTTGAAAATTTTTATAGAATCCTAAAAATATGGGGAGTTAAGTCATTACTTGGTTTCATGCTATTGGTATATCGCCTATATACTTGAAATTACAATTTTACCCCTAAATTGCATTTAGTTACCAAAATATGATTCCTTTTATACAAAATTATTTCTAATATATCCTAATATCATTATAAATCACTAAAAGTTAGTATATATCATTTTCATCAATTAATTTCACAAAACCTAATTATTTCACATTTTCACCTTAATTATAGCTATTTTTAGGGCTAAAAGTTACATTATACTAAAAATACTTAAACTAAAAATATGGTTACTTAGCATTCAAACATATATCATATGTACTCCAAAAAAATTTCGAGTTAGAAACAACACCACTTAGTACATTTATTTTTCATTTCAAAAATAAAATGAATAGTAACTTATTTGTGCAAGTACGTAAAATATTTGAAATTTAAAAAAAAATAAAAATACCATATAAAAGTATATCTAAAATAACCTAAGAATAAGTTATTTTATAAATTTCTAGAAATTTTTACTATTTTTAGAAAATAAAGGAAGAATAGAGTAGAAAATTGGATTACCTATTCATCGAAGCTCCAACTGCCGTTGGTTGGTGGAAGGTTGTTGGAACAACCAGGCACTGGGGGTACTTTGTGGTGGTGGAAGGGCTTCATAGCAGATTGTGAGGAGGTTAGGGAATTGAAGTGAGAAGTGCTATACTCTGTTTTTTTTCCCCTTATTTTCTTGTGATTTATTTAAAATATTCCTTAGAATGTTTTGGTTGTCTAAAGTTTGATTTGATTTACTGGGGGCTTTTTATACATGTTGGGCCATTTGGATAATTTTCCTTGATTGAATACAATTTTTTTTTTCTAACTTCTAAGGTAGAGGTGTCTCGTTTTCACACAAATTACTTTTGACTCACCTTATCCATGCTTAGTTGAATGCTACGATTGAAGTCCAACAATTTCCAAATTTGTTTTAGCAATTTAGATAGCTTTTAGGTTAGTTTTTGGTTTAGTTATTAATAGTATATATATATATTATGCTAATGTTTTGTAAATTTGTTAATATATGTGTATGTATCTTTTATATGTATTACACAAATGTGTACTCGTGCCCATATAATTATATTTCTAACATATCTTTTATTTTTAAGATATATTTCTTATTTATTTTTGTGAATTCTTCACATATTATATGTAATTATATAGTTTTGGGTTAATTTATGGGTATATTTATTATATATACCGGGTATACTCATAAAAATATGTATATACTCATATAGTATATATTACATTATATTATTTCATTTTATAACTTAATTAACTTATCTCTAGGTCCTCATTGTATTCCAAACTTGATTTTAAGGGTTTCGATCATTTTTATACTCTATTAAGTAATCACACTTCGAATGATAAAATTAGAATTTTGGATCATTATTTTCAAAATCTAACTTTACTAGGTTACTTTGACTAACTATTCTATTTTAATCGTAAAGTTTAGGATCAATTGAATAAGTTTCCTCAGAGGCACTAAATCTATGTTCCGTTGCCCTAAATACGATTTTAAGGGCTCATAATTTAGTCAGCTTTGATTCCTTGTAATTACATGGGTTTGTTCATTGAAGGATTCATGTACTCAATAGTTGACTCAAACATTAAATTAATAACTAGAGTAAATTTTAATTCAATGGCAATGTACATATTGTAATTAGATCTTCAAAGGTAATCTCATAGATCGAATAGAAGAAAATGCTGCAATAGAAACTAGAGTTCAATAATGATTCACTAAGAATAATTAAAATAATAACATAATGAAAATAAAAGAAGAAAGATGAGAAACCTCGGTTATAATTCTATCCTATGACTCTTCCTAAGGGAGCTCTCTCTAAACCTAGGCCTAGACACCTATTTATAATAGTTTGACCTAAATTTACGAAGAAATGTAACAGAAATAGAAGATCACAAATTATTCCATATCCACTTAGATTTACAAAGAAACGTAACAAAAATAGAAGATCACAAATTGTTGCATATCCACGGGCACGGGTGTTGAGTTTAGGCATGCGCTTGTACTTAGTCTGTGACCTTCAAAATTTGATAGAATTTAATGATGATGGGTACATAGTCATAAATTATGGCTATGGTTTTTGACCATGTTCTCTCTTAGACTTACTTTCTTGCTTAAAATCCTTTTGCTCTAAATCACTTATCAATGCTTTTGTTTTAGTATGCTAAAAAAAATTTGATAAGATCTCTCAAAACTTCATCAAATGCCTCTAAAGTCCTTGATAATGAAAATTAAACAAATTAAGCTCTATATCACCATAGAATCAATTAAATTAATATACAATATTGCACAAAATCATCCTAAAATGTGCATAATAATTCCGTCTTATTAATAAACTTTACCTTCTGATGTAAGCTAGAAGGAATTGCTTAAGCTACAGAGATCTAAGGGCTTCCCAATAATAGATTGAAAGATCTAGGGATGTCTAGCACTTGAAATGTTATGTTGAATACTTGCAGGCTAAACATCACTTGGAGGTCTAGTTCCACTATGATCTCCTCTTGGAGCCATCAAAAGCCTTAAAAACTTTGCAGTTGGACTTAATTTCAGTTGCTTCGATCTTAAGTTGGCTTAAAGTATCCAAAAGATAGACATTCAATGAAGATCCGTTGTCAATGAGGACTTGAGCCATGATCTTATCTTTACATCACACGACTATAAATAAGGGCTTGGCGTACTATTTCCCTTCTTTCCCTAACTCCTCAGGTGAAAAAGCTATTTGGTCTACAGTGAAGATGGCATTGGCTATGTGTCTAAGTTTATCTGTTGAAATCTCTTGAGGGACTTGAACTTCCTTAAGGATCTTAAAGAGAGATTCTCTATATTGGCTTGACGATAGAAGAAGCCTCATTAGGGATATCAGGGTTGGAACCTTAGCTAATTAGTCCACGATCCTATATTCATTAGCCTCAATAATCTTATTAAAAGCATCTAGCTCAGATTCATTTTTACACTTATAGATTTGGTCTCACTTCCTCATCAATGTTATAAATTCGGCCTATCTTAGTAATCTTACCAACCACTGTTGTAGCAATTTTTGACTAATTAAGGCTCTGATAGTGAAAAGGTGCTGCCTTATAATTTTTAGGGGCAATTGAGACATTGAATACATCCTTCTTAGTCTTAACATATGTTGGTTATTCCTCAGACTACTTATTGTATTGTATCATGATCAGCTTTGGGCTTGACCTAATCATGCCTATCATGTAGCTCTCATTATCTTCTTCTTAAAGCTTAAGCCCCCATCCTGTTGGTGCTGCCTTGAAATATGTAGTGGGTACAACTTATGTAACTAAAAGGTACTCAAATTCACCTCGACTTTGACTCAGTAAAAGCATAGGATCTCCTTTTAGCTTATATTCCTTCAATTGCTTGTAAATGAGGTTTCGGGGCTTAGTTACCATTATCTTTTATATTTCTTCCATCCTCACTTTGCCTTCTTAGAGTAACTGATAGATGGTCGGCTTAGTACGGGTCATATCCCGAAGATTCGTCCCTTTCAAATATCCTTTCTCCTTAAGAAGCTAAGCTACCTACTCAATTGGGATGGGTAACTCATTTAGATCCATTACCGGCTTAGGTTCCTTTGCACTAATCATGTTGATTACTAGAGCATGGTTTAGGAGTGGGTTGTTGTTGACATATGGGGTCTTAACAATAGTCTAATTGTACCCTCCTAGCATCAATAAGGTCTTGGATCTTATTTCGAAGCCTCTAACACTTATAAGTAGAACAACTAACTTGTTCGAGTTGGTAATCACATTTGGCATCAGGATTGAAATTTCTAGGTCTATATCTTCCATTGGGTGGTTCAAAGTTGATCAAGTTATTGGCTCATACATAGGTTAAAACTTAGCTAAGTGGAATAGAGATGTTGGTAAACCTTCTAAGGGGAGGTTGGTTGGGTTGGGCTTATGGTGGTTGGTATTGTTAGGCTGAGACTATAGGGATAGTTAGGCTTAGAGTTGTTTGGCATGGTGCTTATAGGGTAAGAGTCAGATTTCGGTTGATAGTTACTATGCTTACAATAGAGTCTTTCTGTTTGTTCGTTGGCTTAGTGGGGGTAGGCTTCTTGTATTGGGTGTTTGAAGTTGGTAGTTTACTAGATGCAATAGTACTCTTTATTTTGCACCTTATTACTACTACCTCTATGAAGCTAACTGAAATAAGTGATATGTAATGAGTAAAGTAGGCTTTCTCTAGTGTGTTGATGAAAGTAAAGGTCATCTCCTTTTCAGGAATTGCGGTAAATACTCTAGCATCTTGGGCTCTTTACCTTTGGGCATACTCCTTGAAAGACGCATTAGGCTTTTTATGAAGACTCCTGAGATCCTGCATGGAGGGGGCAACTTCTACATTAAACTTATGAACCCATCTTACTTCTTAGAAGCCTTCATCTTATCATTCATTTGCTGGAGTAATTTCTTTTCCATTTGTTTCTATTTATCCTCAAACTCCTTCTTGAGACCTTCGGAATTGACCTTGGACTCTATCTCTTGTTGCAAATACTGTGCACTTATGTCTTTTACCTCTTATGGATTCATGGTAATTTCTTTCCCATATGATTTATAATTCTCTCAAAAGGTGGATTGAGTTGTATGTAAGATCTAACAGTGTTGATTAGAAAGTCCATTTTACTACCTATGCTCTTCATTTATTATTCTAAAAGTTTAACCCTTGCCTTGATGGTGGTATCATTGTTGTTGGTGTTGCTAATGTTACCAGTATTGCTTATGTTGGTGTTGGTTGCCATTTCGGATCTTGGTCGGGTGATTATAGGATTTCGCTGGAGAATGTATTGCTTTTGAGCTACTTTTGAAGAACCTGGATAAAGGTTAACACTCAAAACTTGTTAGAACAACTTTCAATATTCCTCCAATTTACTTCTCTCTCTCTCTCTCTCTTTTTTCTCTTTCTCTTTTTCTCTTCTTTTTTTTATCCCCTTTTTTCTTTTGTTTTCAAATTTTCTCTCTCTTTTTATTATATAAATAATTTTGTTGTTATTATTATTATGATCTTATTTTTTGGGAGCAAATAATGATAATAATAATAACAAAAGAAAAGACAATTGGAAATATATAAAGATGAAAGGGGACATTCTATGGAAACACATAGATGTTGATATTTAAATTGGCAAGTAACCCATAATGTAGCAAAAGTCATTTTTATTAGAACTATAAATCATGGAGTTTGATTACAACTCTTTAATAGTAAAAATGAAATTGAAACTCCTAAACTAGAGGGCCTATTTGCTAAGTCTTCTTTTGGCTTGTTTGCTGGACTCTACTTCATTACTTCTTTTCTTCTTGGGCTGATTGGATTTTGCTAGTGCTTCTAGTTCCTACATCTCATGGCTCTTGTTAGTTGGTCTTTCAATGTCTCAGTTCATTACTTTGCCACCTTGTATAAGACCTTGCAAATTCTTCTAACCTGTTGGCATCTTCATAGATAACTTCCATCTGGACCTAAACTTGCTTTATATGGGTTTCTAATTTAAGATAAGGATTCTTTGGTGCTGGCTATAGCACATCAAGGGCTTTAAATTGCTTTTGGCTCATTTCCTTGATATGATGGTAAATATAGTCTTTGGTTGGAGTGTTAGGATCTTAACTCATCTACTCCATAATGTCCTAAAATTGAGTAGGGGAGATACTTTTTCATCAATCATAAGACGGGGGTCACAATAGCCCATAGTTGTTCTATCTAATGAAGGCCTATAGACTATGCCTTGGATAGGCTTGGTTTGTTAGATTACAATAGTTGGATAATATCATATGCACCAATTCATTCTTATTAAAGGAGTTGCCTCATAACCCTTGCAGTTTCTTTTAATTTCTTTGGTAGCGTACCATTTAGCTACCCATACCAAGTCTTCCATATTGAAATTTTGAAAGACCTCAAGCCAACAATGAGTAGGATCATTGGGTAACTCAACCCTTACAAAGGTTTAGATTAGATTAACTTTTATAGCAAATTCAACTTTATGGAACTTAAGCCAATGGATAGCCATATGGGTAATAAACCATATCATAAGCAAGTTTAAGGAAGTCTTAACTTTGAGATGGTTAAGTGATCTAATCTATTCAGCTAAGAGGGTAGGAATATAAGATTTTCCCTCCAAAAATTGGGCTACTAATTCTACAACTCTGAAGTGAATATTAAACATACCTTCTGGAAACAACACTATCTTAAATACGGCTAGAATATAGGCATGCATTGATTGCATTGTTACCCTTAATAGCCCCTAAAAAAGATATCTCGCTTGAAACCTAGATCTCCTTACAAACTATTCAAGCAAATAAGAGAACTTAATAAATCTCCCATTACAATCCTTTTAAGGCTTGGTCTATTTTGGTCTTTTCGACTCCCAACAAATTGTTAAAGATGTTGCGAGGGCCTTTTTTAAGATTTAGGACATATATCTCATTCATGTTGGCATAAGCCTTCAGCAATTGAACATATTCTTCTATAATTGAGCATAATTGGATTCCAAAAATGGATTGGGGCCTTAAGAAAAGTAAAATTAATAATTATTTCCAACAAAGACATAAGGAGACCAATTTTTTGTTTGATATTGCTTTTCTTTTTTTGTAGGAAATTATGCAAATACATGGCGTGCCAAGAAGTGTAGTGTCCAATAGATATCCAAAGTTCTTGAGTCATTTTTAGGACCTTATGGCATCAAATGGGGGACCAAACTACTATTCAGTACTTCTTGTCACCCCCAAACTGATAGCTAAACAGAGGTAATTAATTGTACTTTAGGATCACTACTTTGAGCCGCTATGGACAAGAACTTGGCTGATTGGGACGTCTATTTATCAATGGTCGAGTTCGCTTACAACCGAACAATGCATGACACAACTAAGTAGACTCCCTTCAAGGTGGTCTGTGGTTTCAATCTTGAGTTGCCCTTTGACCATACCCCTATACCTATACACTTATAAGAGGACCCTGACACCTTGGCTAAAGCACAATCTCTCCAACACATCTATGATAAGGTCACTCGGCATATTTACCAAGCTACTAGAAGAATGCGGGGGAAGACCAAGGATCGGGCGGCTAAACAATTCCAGCGAGGAGACTTGGTATGGCTGCACCTCAATAAGAAATGGTTCCCGAACAAGAGGAGAAACAAATTATCTGCATGAGTTGAAGGACCTTTCAAAATCCTCCAGAAGATTAATGACAATGGCTATATATTGGACTTGCCTAAGGACTATAAGGTTTTTGATGCCTTTAACGTTGCCGACCTTAGTCTGTATCACCATAACGAAGAGCTTATTGAAGACCATTCAGATTTGATCCCAAATCTAAAACAACTCAGAAGGAATGATGGGAATCAGGTTACTAGACCTTTGACTCGCAGCCAAGACTGAGGATTAGAGGGAATGGTAAGATGAATCTTCCTATTCCAACCAACTCATGAAGAGGCCAGGCATCTCCTTGCTGACCCATTCTACCTACTAAGTAACATGACTACTTATTTCTCGCATGTTGAGTTACGAGAAATTGAAGGCCGAGATAATAGCTCATCTTCATTCTCACACATGCTTGACCAATTACTCGCTTGGCCTTACCCATACCAAGATGCCGAAAGAGAGAGTCTAAACTGACCAAGCCACCCTTGCTTGAACAAGTAAGCTGTTCGTATTTTTTGTCCACATCTTCTGACAACATCACCAATATAGCATCATTACGTATACAATATCATGTGTAGAATCCATTGCACCAATGATTGTTTTCCTTGTATATTCATTTTTACCCTCTTATATCTTCCATATTACTTCCTTAGGAAATGTTTTTTTTATCTTTTCTCTTTTGGGAAAGTTTCCCTAACTTATTGGTATAAATGCCCTTGTAATTGTAGCTATAATAGAGATCATCATCCTTAATACACGAGTATTTTCTTCCTTGTGTAAACACTGCTTGTTTACTCTCGGTATTACTCTCGGTATTACTCTTATCATAACACTTGAGTTAGGCTAAGTAGTACCGATTCATGCATCATATCAGATTGTGCCGTGAGTCCTAGAAAGTTTCATTGGTGTTTCATATTCTCAATATCCAATATTACTTATGGGTGAGTCGTACCTTTTCAGGAGTTGTGTAGACTAACTAATTAGGTGATATGTTTTTGAGTGTAAGCATGTCGACATTCTTCACCATTGCCATTCTAGAGAGTTTAACGGTCATTTTGGTATTGAGAGGACTGTAGCTAAGGTTTTACAATGTAGATTTTATTAGCCTACCCTGTTTAAAGATTGTAAGGCATTTGTGTTAGCTTGTGCTTAGTGTTAATCATCTAGAAATATTTCTAGAAGTCATGAGATGCCATAAAGTGGAATCCTGGTGATTGAATTGTTCGACATGTAGGGGATTGATTTCATAGGACCATTCCTTACTTCTCTTTTGAATAAATACATCTTGGTTGTAGTTGACTATGTGTCAAAATGTGTTGAAGCCATTGCTCTCCTAACCAATGATCACTGGTGTGTACTTAAGTTTCTGAAAAAGAGCATCTTCACTAAGTTTAGGACACCACGTACTATCATTAGCGATCGGGGGACTCACTTCTATAGCAAGCAATTTGATAATTTTCTTGGTAAATATGGAGTGTAGCATAAGGTGGCAACACCTTATCACCCTCAAACAAGTGGTCAGGTTGAGCTTTTTAATAGGGAGCTAAAGCAAATTTTAGAGAAAATAGTTAGTACATCATGCAAAGACTGGTCACTTATGCTCGATGATGTTCTTTAGGCATACTGGACTGCTTACAAAAATCCAGTTGGCATGTCCCCATATAGGATGGTACTCGGCAAAGCGTGTCATCTCCCTATGGAGTTAGAGCACAAGGCTTACTGGGCTATAAAATTTCTAAACTTTGAAAGAGATGCTATAGCTAGCCACCAGTTACTCCAACTTAATAAGTTGGAGGAGTTTCAAAATGAGGCATTTGAGAATGCCGGGACATATAAGGAAAAGACAAAAAGGTAGCATAATAGGAATATTCTTCATAAAGAGTTTCGGGTTGGATAGAAGGTGTTGCTATATAACTCTTGATTGAAGTTGTTCCCTGGTAAATTGAAGTCTAGATGGTCAGGACCATTTGAGGTGACCAAAGTTTCCCCTTATGGAGCTATTGAGATTAATGGAGATATAGGGCCCCCTTTTCAAGTGGGCACTTGTTGAAACATTATTATGAGCGAGAGAATTTTGGTGAGCAGCAGCTATCAGTAGGTCTAAGTGACACAACTTAAGAAGGAAAGAAAGTAAGATTAAGGACTTTAAAACAAGTGTTTGGTGGGAGGTAGCCCACTATCTCTTTATTTTTCATGTTTATTTTGCATTTTCTTTTTATTTTCTTTTATCTTTGGTGTCTTTGATCTCTCTGTTAAGTGTACAGGCTATAGGATTATGTTTGGTTATCGATGGCAGATCATGTGACTGTGGATAGGGCAATTTAACAAGTGAGTTGCTCATCACCCCGGGGGAGTCCTATTTCTTACCTTTCTTTATGCTTTTCTTTTGTTTAACAATGAGGACATTGTTATCCTATAGTTAGGGGTGAGATATTTGTTCTGAAGATGAGGTGATAGAGATAAATTGAAGTATGATATATCTTGGTGTTGGTTATTGGAAAATCTTACACATGAATTTACATTGTTACATATTGTACATATACATCTTAAAATCAATTTGTTTTTTTTTTTTAATAACAAAGCAACCTTTTGGTTAAATTTTTTAGATTTTGATTTTTTCATTTAATTTTATTTGATCGCTTATGAACTTTTAACACTTAACTAGAGTTGAATCGTGAAATCTATGTTAAGTTTGGTTAAGTGTTATTTAAACTTTAATTTGAGACTTGGAATTAGGGTAATGTCATTGATTAAGAGTTAGATGCTTATAATTTTAAGCTTACTTTATTGTACACTTAACCCTTAGAAGTTTTTAGAGCCATATAATTCATAGTAAATGGACAAATGAAACTTGTTTCTTGAAAATCGCATGAAAAATTAGAATAGTTGGAGGAAAAAAAAAGCGGTAAATAAATTGGATACGTTAGTAAGGATTGACATTGGTCCTTTAGAAGAGTAAGGTTCTTTCTTGCTATTTACATGATAATAAGTTGGTATGGATTTGCCTTGGTCCCTCAAAAGAGCAAGGTTTGAATTTTGCTGCCAATGGACTCAATTATAATAATTATGCTTAAATAAATAATGGAGTAAGTGGATGGTTTAAAAGGGAGTCTGAATGCCTAGTAGCTTAAGGTCATTTAGCTTAGGACTTACTGACTGATGAAATTGCTCTAACCTAATTAAAAAAAAAGAAAAAAAAAACCTTCATTGAAAATTAATACTAAGGGGATGATTAGGGGATAGGTAGAGGTAATATGTATTTACTTTGAATTATGATGCTTAGAGAGATGGAAGAGGAAAGTGTATATATTTTAGTTAAGTGTACAAAGTACGAATGACTTTCTATTGATTAGTCAATGCTATATCTGATTTCAACTTTTTAAATCTTTGTTTAAATGAATGGCAAAGCTTTATCTCACATAGATTAACTATTAAACTCTAGTATTTTATTGTTCCTAATGCATTTAAATTGTGATAGAATGAATGTGTGCAATTGAAAGTTGTAAGAACTTGAATTTGATTAAATTGAATGCGAATTGATAGGAGAGTCATATCTACTAAGCGTTGATAGAATTGATGTACAATCAATGATTGGTTTTCATGTAACATTGCAATTAGTATAGTATTTGTCCTTAGTTGTTTTTATTGATATATTTTGCTTGAGGAGAAGCAAATGTTAAAGTTGGGGGTAGTTGATAAGTCATAAATTTGATGCTTTTTTATTTCAATTTTATACTACGCTTATGTATATATTTTTATAGTTTTTATAGGGAATTTTACGAATTTGGAAAATATACACACAAGTTAATTCAAGGATAATATTTTATAAAGAAGTGGATCGTGAACAATTTTCAAAACTTTCGATTCGAGGAGATGAAATCTAGCATACTTGAAGCCCATGTTTATTCTCTACGAGAATTTTCAATTGAAGCCCATAATTTTGGAGTCGACGAATTAGAAGTCCACATGCCGCAAATTGAAATTGGAAGCCCATGTGCCAAGTCCACCAATGCCACGTTCTAGTCTCATAATAAAATTTCTAAGGCCAAGTCCCTTAAAGTGGAAATATTCTTAGCCTTTGTGATTTTCAAGTCTTGATGTGGAGACTTGATGATGTAAAATATATTCAAACTAAAATCTACTCTTTTAAAAAGAGGCATCAGCACACACACATCCTCCACCAAGGCATTGATACTCCAAGGCTACTCTCCATCCATCCGCAAAGCGTGGATCACAGCTGCACAATCCGATTCAATAATCACATATTGCCAACCCTTCCAGGCCGCAAATTTTGTAGCTTCTAGAACAGCCATTGCCTCAGCGACTTCCGGTTGAGAAATCGTAATGTTATTGGCTCCACCCCCATACACAACACCCCTCAAATCTCTGGCTATAAAGCATGCTGCAGCTTCACCATCACTGAAGCATCACAATTAATTTTGGCATACTCACCTGGAGAAGGTTGCCAAACATGACCAGCAGCTGCGCCGTATGATGTACTTACCAACGAATGACAACTTGGACCGGCCTGAGAAGTTGCCAGCTGCTGCTGTGCACAACGATTAAGCAGCATGTTGTCACGCATCAGGTCGAGAGCAAACTGATCCGAGTAGTGAGCATGTTGAGAGCGTATGCTTGGAATGTTGTTATCGGCCATAAAACTCTCGCTCACATCAGACAAAAGCTGCATTTTTTGAATGTCATCAGTGGCGTGCTGCTGCTGCGAAGGAACCACGTTGGCCTGGGCCTGCCTTTAAGGGGATGTGGCAGCGGGGTTATCCGCATTTAGTCTAACGCCCCCACCCAACTTACAAGCTCCTTTAACGTTCATCAGATCAACTTCTGCCACTGCTTTTAAAGCTAGACCGAACTGAGGAGACATCTGGTTCTTTTTCTTCAAGCACCGCGGAACACCTCCCTCTCCATATGCTCCACAAGATTGTACACAATGTAGCAAATAGGAGGGGCGCGCTCTTGCTTACTCCCCGCTACTACATCCGAACATTCTTTGAGTCACGAGTCTAAGGGTACACCTTGGTGAAGCTCTATCCTCAAACCTAAAATAGCAAGCCATACTGTTTTTATCCAAGGGCAATGCAAGAGAAGAGTTCAACTGTCTCATCATCCTCACAAAAGCGGCATTGTTTAGATTGCAATATTCCTCTTCATGCAAGTTGGAGTTTGTGGAGATAGCATTATTGAGTGCTCTCCACACAAAGTGTTTGACCTTTGGTAGATCTGGATTGTGCCATACTTGTTTCCAAATAACCTTCTCAACTTGTCTTGGGGTGGTAGCGCTATTGTTGAAATAACCTTCTCAACTTGTCTTGGGGTGGTAGCGCTATTGTTGATGTAGAGATGAGTGCATTTGATGAAGTTGTAAGCAGATCTAATAGAGCACTTATTAGACCTCTCATGGGGGCAAATAAGTTTATCATCCCTGCTTATGATAGGCAATTGGATCTCCATAATGGATTTGATTGTTTAATTGTCAAACCATCTATTAAGCTTATGCCTATTCCATACTCTTTGGTTATTGTTGATGAGGTCAACCACCTTTAACTCCATACTATACATACCTAGCTTGAAGATCATCTTGTCACCTTCCATCTTTGGAATCCATTTATCTATTGCTACTTTAATTGAATGACCATTCCGCCATAAATCCCCTTAAATCAAGACCTCCTTACCATGCAAGATACTAGCCTAACCTCAAGAATCTATGGAGCCTCTTGAAGCCTGCAAGAAAGAAATATTAGGGAAGTAGATACCTTTAAGCATAAGGGCCCAAAAAGCTACAGGTTGGGTGACAATCCTCTAGGGTAGTTTAGTGGGTAACATCGTATTGAAGTCTTCAAGATCTTTACAACCTAGCCCACCATTAAACTTTGGTAAGGTCAATTTCTCCTAACTTTGTTAATGGATCTTTCTTTCATTACTAGTATGGCCCTACCAATATTGTGCTACAATTGATTTCACCTTCTTGCACCACTTCATCGAGAATTTTAGACAACTCATAGATCATGTGGGGATGGCCCCCGCAACAGCCTTCCTAAGAATCTCTTTCCTTGCATTCAATAGCATATTACACTTGCAACAGGCGAGCTTCATCCTCATTTTATCCTTGACAAACCTAAAAGCTTCTATCTTATTTCTTCCTCAAAGTGTCAGTAACCAAAGGTATTTTCTTGGATTGGAATTAATAGGAACTCCTAAGGTATTACAGACAGCCTTCATACATGAGTCTAGAGCATTCTTACTAAAAAAGGCATTGGATTTCTAAAGGTTAGCCCTTTTTGCTAAAGATTGGCAATATTCTTTAATAATGTTCACTAAAACTTGCACATTAGATTCCAAAGCTTCTATAAAAAAGAGAGAGCCATCGGCAAACAATAAGTGAGAAATCAAGGAGCACACCTATTGAATCTTCAATCCTAAAAGGCGATGTTCAGCCACCGCTCTCTCTATATTCCTAGACAAAATATCTGCCACAATAATAAAGAGGTAAGGTAAGAGGGGATTACCTTGATGAAGGCCTCTAGATGGGTATACAAGACCAACAAATTTTCCATTAATAGCAATTCTGTAATGGATAGTTCTCATATACTCCATAACCTACTTTACCTACACATCACTAAAGCTAATCTTAGTTAAAATTGCACTCAAGAAGTCCTATTCCACTTGATTGTATGCTTTGTTAATGTCAAGTTTAAGACCACAAAATACTTTTTTGCTAGGTTGTTTTGCCTTGAGGAAATGGAAAGCTTGATAGGCAATGATGATATTATAATGTAAGACAAGATTTGAAATGAATGCACTTTAAGGTTCACAGATAATATCATGCATGGACTTTAAGCAATTAACCAAGACTTTAGAGATGATTTTATAAATGAAATTACAAAGACTAATTGGGCAAAAAATTCTCAACCTCATGTGGGGATGTGACCTTAAGAATGAGCACTATCTCAGAAAGGTTAAGGGAGGAGGGGAAAATACCTAACATAAAGAAGTCACGGACCATACTCACTACAGCCTGTCTAATTAGATGTTAATATCATTGATAGAGAACCCTTAAAAAGCTATCAAGACCTTGACCCTACAATGCCTCCAACTAAAATGCCGTATGTTTTATCACATCCTCTAAGACCACCCTAGTTAAAGATAAATTCATCTCATCATTTATTAAAGTTGGAACTAATCTGAACACATTGCCCCACTCCTTAGCTCCATCGGATCCAAATAAATCTATATAAAAACTATGAAAGGCCCTTATAATTTCTTCCTTGTCCTCTAATCAACTATTATTAGTCGCCCTTAATCTTAAGATTTCATTCCTTTGACTTCTTAACATGGCAGACTAGTGGAATAATTTAGTATTTCAGTTGCCATCTAAAGAGAATCATATAAAGTGCTAATAAAAATGATAGATTTCAAGACATTTTATAAATGAAAATTTTCAAAATACTGTGAATCTCTTAAGTATTCACCAGGTTGAATTCCACATGGAAAAGGGATTTGATTAAGTATCAGATCCAAACCTTCTACTCTAATTTAGATGAATTAAAAGGAGAACTTTGGAATTGCAATTGAAATTAAAACACAAGCAAAAAGCAATAATTAACATGAATAATAAAGACATTAAGATATTAGGTATGGTTTTTAACGGAGCTCACTTGGGTTTGATCCCAAGTAGGGTACCTAACTTAACTTTATCATGAAAAATCTCCTCTCGATACAATTAGCTAAATACTCAATTCATTTCACGAACTAAGTATCTTAGTCCTAAAGATTAAAGGGTCAATCTCCTTTTGGTCTCATAATCTACCATAATCCACTAAAACCGCATAATGTAATGTGAATTTTATGGGGAACACCTAATCTCCTCTCGGTCTCATAGATGTAAGAACCCATTATTGACATTTCATTACTCAATGACTTTATTAGGAAATTATACAACCAATCTTCTCTTAATCTCATAATTATGCAAACTCATCAACTTTCAAGGGCACTTTCTAGGATTAATCTCCTCCTAGTCTTATAATTACAAGGAAACTCATTAAAAATTTTATTAATAAGCACCTCAAAGATTCAAATGAAATACCAATCAACAAAATTCCAATTAAATATACATGCTCATATCATAACCTACAACTTCCATATTATCACAAACCTACAAGAAACTACTTAGCTACTCAATGACAATAAGGAAAGATGGAAATATGGTAGCAAACTCCATTAAAGAACAAGCAAGATGAGAACAAGTGAACAAGAGATTAAACAAAGAGAAGGTGACAAATGCTCATTAGACAAACTTAAATATGTATCAAAATAAAAAAAAAATTCACCAAATATCATAAATAAGTCAACAGAACATGAAAATAGCTAATGAGCTCTCAAAAATAAATTGAATAATGCTCAAAAACCTAATCGCGACTCACATGTCTAGTTATAAATGCGAATACTAATAGATTTAGGCCATCGATCAATTGGTAGATACGTATCAACATCGAGTTGCCTTCGTGTTTTGTGAAATGTAATATTTAAGGAGGTTAAGGTTTTAGTCGAGAAATGTATTAGCACTAGGTTGCCTTTGTATTTTACGAAACGTGACATTTAAGGAGGATTAAGACTTTAGTCGAAAAACTCTAACCTTAATTTCTTCTATTGATTGATCAACATGCGTAAATCTACCCCTGTACATTCTGTTTACTCACCATCCTTTCCCTTGATGGATTTCCTTAAGGAGTTGTTGCATCGCTAATGCTTTAGAGCATACCGATTGGCTGGTAGCAAGGCTATTAATCGATCAATAGGCTAA
This sequence comes from Lumnitzera racemosa, assembly GCA_024138005.1. NCBI lineage: Eukaryota > Viridiplantae > Streptophyta > Magnoliopsida > Myrtales > Combretaceae > Lumnitzera > Lumnitzera racemosa. Next base: position 23,811,794 of record JAMXBC010000004.1, on the reverse strand, counting down.
AATTCATGTATCTAACTTCAACCTCCTTGATTGAATGATAGAGGCTACCAAGACCATAGTAGCTCCTGTGTATTGCACTTAGGACATAAAATTACTCAAATTCAATTAAAATTAATCATTTTTCATGCATTTTTTACAAATTTACACAAGTTGGTCCATTTTGTGGATAAACTCTAATTTCACATAAAATTTACAAGTTTTTGCTAAATTTATACATAAATGCGAGTTTTAAAGTTGGGGAAAATTGTGTATTTAAACCATGATCACCACCTCCAACTTTAAAACCTTTCTTACCCTCATGTAAGTTAAAAAAAAATCAATCTTTTAAGAAAATAATAGAACAAGCATGTACTTTCTTAATGCTCACATCTAATCGAAAGTATGCTATATCAATGAAAGCTCAAAATTTGCATGTACTTGATATGATGCAAAAATCCTTAGAAGTGATGTTGAAATTGTTTCACTTATGACAAATCAAATGCTCACAAATCAAAGTTTGTGTAATTAATTTAAGAATCAATGCCTAGAAAAGTTAACTTCTCATCTAGGTTAGGCTTATGATAAGGTCCTAATCACTTCTTCCTACTTTCATTCATGCAAACTTTATTGATGATAACATACTCAAAAATTGAGGCATCAGGCATAAAGGAAAATGGATCCTACTTTTTGAAAAGAAACTATCTTATAGTTGTGTAGAAGGAATTAATTATCATGCGTTTAATCAAATCATATAAGCCCATTCATAATAACACAACTTCAATGCTTATGAATAACTTTCCTACCCCCAACATTAATTTAGATGTATATGTCTCAAAATTCAATGCATATGCAATGGAAGTAGAAAGTTAGAAGAGAAAGCCCTTGGTTTCTCGATGTAATCTGAATTCTCAATTCCCCATCTAGATTTGTTGACAATATCTCAAGATTGATGGGTTCATCACTTTCTTTATTTACGGGAAACTACAAATAACCCTTCTAAACTTTAATGTAGGTATGGATTGACCCCCTGAACTTTTAAAGTTTGGTTTTTTATCCCTATAAATTAGCAAACAACCCTCATAAGTCGAGAATAACTCCTTTAAATTTCAATTTTGGTGTGTAAATATTCCCTAAGCAGTTAGAAGAGAACACCCCTTATAGGATAGCCTTTCAAGTATTATTTTAGAATCGTATTTTTGAATGAAGTTCCTCATTGATTTCTCTATGGATTCTTCCTTTAGACCTTATGCACGTAGAAATAGAGGTTGAGACTAGTGCTGACCTGCTTGCATCTTAGGTCCTTGAAAACCTCTATTAATCCTCTTCCTTAGTTACCTCTTGATGGGCTATCAACTTTTGGCCCACTTACTCGCGTACGCTTCAGAGGCCTTGTTATTAGTAGGTTTTGGATTTGAACTTTATCTTGTAAAGAAAGGAAAACATTTGGTGCTGAGGCTAGTCCAGTACAGCCACTCTAATGCTTAAGTTGGTGAACGAATGTAGGAAAAATAGAGTGAGTGGTCAAGATTTATTAGATGTCCCTTACAGCATTTCTTTCTTGTATTTATAGGCAAATATCGTATCTGAAGTAGCAATTATCTAAATGATCATCAAGACACATGGAGGCCTCTTGATCAGATACATTCTTGAAATATAAGGAAAGTAGGTAGTTATGTAACATAAACATACTAAGTGATAATTGTTTGCACTACTTCCCATAGGTTCAAATTAGACACGGATCTGTATTACTTAGCATTAGCTGAGAATGAAGATAACTCAGCTTATCGGTAGCTGAATGGACGAATGAATGTAACTTGACTATTAACATTTTCCCCTTTAACTCTTGTGTTTAAGGATTGATAAGGGAGTAAACATTTAATACTTTAGAGGCTGAGTAAGGTAGGAAGGAAGACGGATCACATCCTAATTGAAAAGTCTCAATTTTCAATTTTTCTAATTGTCAGTTAGAACAAAATAGTAGAAAGTACAATAGTTGTTACTTCGATCATCATTACACCAGAGGCCTAATAACTGTTAGAGACTTGATAACTATTGGATTTCTATCCCAAAACACACGTCAATGATCCACACCATCATCTAAGTAATGCATCATTTTCATCGAGGACTCATTTGTAGTTACGAAGGTAAATTATTTGTATTTAAGGAACTTTTTAAAACTGAAAACAAATTTCATTTGCATCCATAAGTTTTCACCACTTGCTTATCTTAAAATTCTTCACTTTCCATGACATTTACTTTTGTCAATCAGGTATGGTTTGCAATATAATTTGTTAGCTTATCCCCTTAGATTCTGAAGCAATCGAGTCTAAGGCTACTTCTCCCCCTTAGAAGAAGAGCGAGATAGCATGTTCCTCAAGTAGCTTGATTGACAGTATTATGAAGAAGTAGGATAAACTCGCTTGGATCAACTCTCTTACCGTAGATAATTATTTAGAAGATAAGGAAAGGGAAATCTATGGCTAGGTATATGTTCAATAATATAGTTTACTTTTGTGATTCACCAGACGGAGCACCTAGTGTTGTCGATAGGGTCCTTGTTTCAAAATATAACAAGTACTGGCAAGATCTTCCTAGAGCATGGAATCTTAGGAGGCTGAGAGAAGAGGAAAGGATATGTTTTCTAAGAGAGCACGAGTTCCACATCTATTTGAAATATCTTGACTTTGGGCTATGCTTCCCTTTCTCAGCATTTGTTAAGCAGTTCTTCAATTATTTCTAAGTTACGTAGAGTATGTTTTCACTAAATACATATAGGTTTCTAGTAGCTTTCAAAATAATCTTAGAAGAAGTTGAAGTCAAGGCTACGCCTTAACTGTGTCTATACTTTTTTATGATTATGAGGTAACTCGATGGTTGGTATTTTGCAGCTGCTAAGCATGGGTGGAAGTTCATGGATGGGATAGAGTCTAAAATCCATAAATGGCATAACAAATTCGTATTTATCATTTCATATGAGGAGTTGGATTTCTAGACCCAATGGACTGAGCCAATCCACACTAAGGATGTAGAGTTGATGTTGAATGATGCCATTATGGCAAAAAAGATCCAAGAAAGGAGGATGAACAAAATATTCTTTTGAGATGTTGAGAGAATAATAAGGCGTTACGAGAGTGGAGAGCTAATTTTTTCCAAGATGGAAGGTATGTTAATGAATAATTGCTATGTTGAGTATAACTACAAGAGGAAAGTCGTTTTTGTGACTTAGGGGAGGAATTGTTGCCTTTAGGCCTTGCTTGGTACCGGGAATGTAAGTTCTCTCTTATTCCTCACATTAATATTAACATGTCTACTTTGTACTACAGATATGGGTGCTAGTGAGGTGAATCCTGCCAAGTTATTGGTCTAAGCAAAGGAAAAGAAGTCGAAAGCCAATAAGTGTTTGACTATCACAGTTATTACTATTAAGCTAATTGCTATCAAGAAAACAGTAAAGGAGGGTGCAGTGAAATAGGTAGCGACCCAAAAGAAAACCTCCCAATTGGCTAAGAAGTGAAAAGGGAGTGAGAAGCTTGGGTTGGCCTAGGCTACATAAACCGAGGCACCTCTAACTAAGAATATTCCCTCCATTGTGGAGTTGAGAAAGGGTGGTCGGGAAACCTAACTCCATAATGAGGGTAAAACTACTACAGCCGCTGAAGAGTCATCACTTATGATGGAGGTTGTGCTGAGTACTCATAAGAGAAGTGAGAAGAAACTTATTGGCTAACCTCCAGCTAAGAGGTCCAAGGAATTAGATGAAAGGATGAAAGAAGCCCTGTGTAATAAAGTTGTCAGCATTAATAGCATCGAATTCACCCCAACATGAAAGTCGGCAAGTACTTCATCTCATGTTGGAGCCACAACATCTTACATACCAACTCAGCCCTAGGCGATAGGATAAAATCTTTGGTCTTGATGGAAGGTGTTATACTTTCCAAGGACAAAGAGATTATGAAGAAAGATGTTGATAGGGTCGACGATTACAATAAAGCTGATATTGTGTCTAAGCAATATGATGTAAGTATCTATTGTATCCTTTCAGTTGTTAGGTTTGTTTGATCACTAATACTCATGCTTGCTTTTAGAATAACAGCTACATTCTAATAGCTTTAGATGAGGCCGACAAAGAGATGAAGAAGGTAATAACAATAATCTTTCATGTATTTTTCCAAGTGATTTGGAATATTCATCATTTTATATTGACTTGTTGAAAAAAATGAGGATACATACAACTCCTCAAAAGCTTAAATTGCGGTTATTGAAAATGCAAGAATAAAGGCTGAAATGGAGGCTAGAAAGTATCAAGATGAACTGGCCACCGAGAAGCTGGCACACTCTTTAGCTACCGATGAAATCTTAAGCCTTAAGGCCAAGGTTGAAGAGAAGTACAAGGAAGCTGAGGGCTTGAAAGAAGAGTTACATAAGAAGAAAGAAGAGTACTAGGGTTTATGCTAAACTATTTACACAATGAGGGATGAGGACAATAGGCTCAAGGTACAAATCAAGGAACTGGAGACCAATAACGTTAGGTTAAAAAGCTATGTTACCAAGTTAGAGGAGACTGTGAAGAAAGGACCTTCTGTCAAAGAGGCATTAGAAATCGTGACTCCTAGTTGGAAATACAAGAGACTATTGTAGAAGAAGTTGTTGGAGGGGGTTTAGACAGCAAGAGAGGAAATCCATAAGCTTCACCCTAATTATGACCTCTTCTACCTAGATTTCGTCGACATTGACGATAAAGTCAGTAGTTGCGATGAAGACAATGACTAGGATTCAAGCATCAAGATTGATATGAAGGGTGATAACGAGGCTCATGTTGAGGATCTAGGGGAAGACGAAGAATATCTATCAAAGGAGATCCCCTATGAGTGCAAAGAGAAGTCTACTTGTTCGTAAACCCTAAGCGTTGAGAAGGAAGTATGCTCTGAAAAGGCTCTAGCTTTTGATCAAGAAAATCCTTAGTCTAAGAATTAGTCAAAATATTATTTGCCTTGTAATTTGTTTATACTTTATATGAATAGTTTTGAGTCAAGTGGTAAAAAATTGCAATTATAATTGTATTGTGATGAGTCAAAATCGTTTCTTCGCATAACTTGGTATTTTCTAGCATGTTTTATTTCACATACTTTGTTGTTTTTGGGCATAATTTATTTCACACACTTTCTCGGCTTGTTTTATTTGACATGCTCATATTTCTTAGCATGTTTTATTTCATATTCTAAGTTTCCTCATCATGTTTTATTTCACATGCCTAATTTCCTTCACATGTTTTATTTCACACGTCTAATTTAAGCATCTTATAGACAATATTTGTTAGTCATTGAGACATAGACTAGTTGTTTTACGTAGCTATAAGATTGATTTATGAGGTTTGTTAACCGTGATAGGTTAGAACTTACATTAGTTCGTTCACTGTGCAATTTAAAATTATTAACTCATCAATCATACATAGATCTATAAACAAAATATAACTTTAAATATAATTATCTTGCAAAACAAGTAGGCTATTGCCTTAAAAAAAAAAAAAAACAAAAACACATAACATTGCGGGAGTCATTGGAAATGTAATTTCAAGTTCTCGGCAATCCATGCACAAGGGATAATAATACTATCCAACCTTTCCAATCGATAGGCTCCTTCACTAATAACTTCTTGGACCCTAACATGATCCACCCAATTTGTGCCGAGTTTCTCTTATTTTTCTCGTATGCCAGTTACTTCTAACTTTTGGCAAACTAAGAACCCATGTCGAAAAACCTTATGTTTTACTTTTCGATTATAATACATAGCTACCTATACTGGTGTGTCGCAACCCTTGCTCTTACGATATCTTTGATCTCCTCAATTGTATCTAGATTTTCTATCAATCTAATGTGATTAACCATCACAACAAAATTTTGCAATCGTAGATTAAGCAAATCTAACTTAATAAGAAAAATTGCTTCCATGCTATATGCTAACTTGAAGGAGGTTTCCCTAATTGTGGTTCTATAAGTAGTTTGGTACCCCCATATGACATCCGGCAATTCATCAGCCTATTTCCCTTTTACTTGATTAACCTTCCTCCTTAAGCTGTGCAAAGTGATCTTGCTGATAGCTTCAACTTGTCCATTCATCTAAGGTTATGCTATGGATATGTAGTTTAAGCAAATGCCATATTTCTCACAAGATGCTCGGAACTTATTGTTGTCAAATTGTGGGCCATTGTCTATGAATATCATGAATGAGACTCCAAATCTCGATATTATGGAGTTGAAAACAAATGCCTCCACTTTCTATTCGATGATCCTTACCAATGCCTCAACTTCTACTTATTTTGTAAAATAATCCACAGCAACAATGGCAAATTATCATTAGGCTATAGACTTTGGGAAGGGTCTGAGAATGTCTAACCCCATTGGGTAAAGGGTCAAGTACTAGATAAGTAGCATAGTTTAGTAGAAGGTGTGTAACTCGGCACCTCATGCTTCTGGAACTGTGGACAAAGCTGAATAGCTATCCTTGCATCTTCTTTCATGGTCAACCAATAATAGCTGAGTTGAAAATCACCGATATACAACATCTATGCGTTTATGTAGTTGCTCTATGTACTACCATATAGTTCGGATAACACTCGTTGGGCATCTCTCAGAGGAAGGTATCGAAGATAAGGTTGGGATATGTCGTTCAGCGTATAGTTTGTAGCTTGATAACCAATCTTCTTGCTTCTTTCTTGTCATCAGGGAGGGCACAATCTTTTAAATAATTTATGAGGAGATCCATCTAAGACTCCTCTCTCAAGAAAGGAGCCAATTCGTAGCTCTGTAAGGTAGTGGATAAACTTTTTTATGGGAGAAATTCGACAAAAATTTTGTCACTCAAGTTAGGAAATGCCATACTGGCATGCTTTGGCAACTTATCAATAACAATATTCTTACTTCTTAGAATCTTGTGGATCGAAAAAGCTTGAAATTCTTCTACAAGTGTTTGTACCAACAATGGATACTTGCTCATTTCTTCTTCTCTCTCTGCTTAACTTCCTATGACTTGATTCACCACCAATTGTGAATTGGAGAAAACTTTGAGTTTTTCGGAACCAATTTCTTTTGTCAGTTTAAGTCTGATAATCAAAGCTTCATATTACGCTTCATTGTTGTTAGTTGGGAATTTGAATTTTAAGGCATAATTAACCTTGACGTTGTGGGGGCTCTGTAGAATAATGCCCATACCACTTCCCTCTTTAGTGGAAGAACCATTTACATAAAGGTACCATATAGGTTTCTTAGTAATTTCTAAGTTATCTTCCTCACTAATGAAATTAGCTAAAAAATCTACCAACACTTTAGCTTTTGATGCCATTCTAGTTTATATTATACACCATAGGCACTTAGTTCTAAGGCATATTTCATCATTCTTATAGAAGAGTCTAGCCGTTGTAATGCTTGTCGCAATGGCTGATTAGTGAGGACCATGATTTGGTGAGCCTTGAAATTCGGTTTCAATTTTCTTGCTAAGATAACCATTAGTAAAACAAACTTTTCAATTTTTTTGTACCGATGTTATGGCCTTTGGAGGACATGACTCACAGAATAAAAGGGTTAATCCTCCTTGCCATCAATCTGGACTAATATAGAAGAGAGAGCTCAGTAGCTAACTGATAAGTATAAATATAAATTCTCTTTGGAGAGAGGTGTCGAGAGTATCGGGGTGATACAAAGAATTCTTTGGGTTCATTGAAAGCCCTTTCGCAATTATCGGTCCATTTGAACTCTTTTGGATTCTTAAAAATTTTAAAGAATTTGGTGTACTTATCTATGTTTCTCAAGACAAACTGACTAAGGGCGGCTATTCGCTTAGTGAGTTTCTACACTTCCTTAATCGTACGAGGAGATTTCATGTTTATTATCGCCTCAATTTTTCTGAAGTTGGCTTCAATACCGCATCGAGTGACTATATACTCGAGAAACTTTCCCTAAGTTACGCCAAAGACTCACTTCTACAGGTTAAGTTTCATGTTGTATCTCTTGAGAGTTGCAAATGTCTCCTTAAGATCAGCAAGATGTCAATCCTCCATCACACTTTTCACAATCATGTCGTCACATATACTTCAACGTTTCGACACATTTGGGGTTTGAACATCATAATGACAAGCCTCTAGTAGGTTGTACCAACATTCTTCAGCCCAAAGGGTATCATCGTATAACAATATGTTTTGAAATTTGTGATGAATGATGTATAAACTTCATCTTTTTTGTTCATCCTAATCTAGTTATAGCTTCATGCATAAAAGAGAGTAATGCATATCCAGCAATCAAATCAACCATTTGATCAATTTTTGGCAACGGAAAGCAATCCTTAGGATATGCTTTTTAAGATTCGTAAATTCTATGCATATGGGCCATTTGCCATTTGACTTCTTGACCAGCATACAATTGGCTAGCTAAGTTAGATAAGTTTCTTCTCGAATGAATCTCACTTTCAAGAGCTTCTAAACTTATTCTTCTATGGTTGCTTACCTTTCTAGGGCAAAATGCCTTTTCTTTTGTTAGATCACTTTTGTGCTTGGATCAATTTGGAGCTTGTATACCATAACATCTCTAAGGATACTTGACATATCTGAAGGGGACCATGTGAATACATTAGCATTTCCCTTCAAGAAGTTGATTAAATTTTCATGAATATGTGCTAGCAAGGGTTTCCCTCTCTTGGTTGTTTTTCTAGGGTCATCTCCTAAAGAGATTTCCTCCATTTTATTCTTGTCATTGTTTATGTCAATTGGCTTTCCTTCGAGACAGGTTTCTACTTGAGAAACCTCTTATCACCTCAAGGCCCTTATGTACAAAGACCTTGCCAATGGTTGATCCCCTTTGCATACATCGACTCTTATGGGAGTGGGGAAATTAGCTTTAGATGAGCAGTGGAAGGGATGATACCGAATAAGTGTTGACACAACTGTCCCATGATCATGTTGAATGGGGACTAACACTTAACAATGAAGAAGTCCACTTTATCTTCTGTGGCATGCTCATCACCTCCAATCTGGATTGGTAAAGAGATCACTTTGGATATTTGAATAGGTTAATTGTTATAGGCATACAAATCATAATTGTAAGATCTTAGCTGTGTTTTGATCTTTGGTCTCATTGGGTCAAAAGCATCTTGGAAAATAATGTTTGCTAAACTTTTAGTGTCAATCTAGTGTCAATGAGGATTTTCTTGACCTCGAAGTTGGCAATTCTCATACTGATCACCAATGTATCATCATATGGCCTTTGGATGCCTTCGAAATCTTCTTCTATGAAAGAAATTGTATTGTTGATCTAAACCTTTTTACCTTGGATGTTGTAAACATAATTCATGGCGTTAGTTAGGCTCAAAGAGCTTGATTAACCTATAGCAGAAGGTCCGCCAATAATATAGTTGATTATCTTATTAGGTGCTCTACTAATACTCCTGTCTCTTGCATCTCTCCTGGCATTAGCTGGTTGAGTAACATTCTCCTGGTCATCACGTCTCCTTTGAGATGGTTGCTTTGTATTCTTAGCATCTTGTGCCAAAAACTTGTGTAAATGCCTTTATTGTATGGCATCTTCAATTGTATTTTTAAGTTGGATGCATTCGTTTGTGTTGTGACCTTTGTCATGATGAAAATTGTAGCATTTGTTGGAATTATGCCTAGAAGGGTATCCTTTCATCCTCTCTAGTCACTATAGCACTCCTATCTGCCCATGCACCTAGATCAATGTGTCGATATTGGATGATTGATTGGTGTATAGGACGAATATGTTGGAGTTTGAAGTCTCTTTCTCTTAGTGTTTTAACTTTGATTGTCATTCGTCTCAAGTCGATCTTTTGCACTTCTCTTCTTGTCATTTTTCGTTTCTCCTCTATTTTGATCAACCTCTCACTAGGCCTTTATGTTGTCCTCCTATCTGATGTACGGCATGGCTTTAGCTTTGAACTTAACAAAAGTTCTTGGCTTATTCTTGGTGAAAGACTTCAAAAAGTCTCTGTAGGACTTGACTCCATCAATTACAGCATTGAGGGCCTCATTTATGTCTAATTCTGGAATTTAGACCATCTTAGCCATAAACCTAGCTAGATAATCTCTATTGGATTCATCTAATCTTTGTTTTATTGTATTAGGATTGAAGAGTACTTAATAGGAAGCTTACTAGCAAGGAAGTGTTGAAGGAACACTTTTACCAATTCTTCGAAACACGAAATTATGTTCAGCTTCAAGTATTTGAACCATGTACTTGCCGCATACCTTAATGTTGAGGGAAAAGCTTGGCAAGCCATGACATCACTCAAGCCATGTAACTTGGCTAATGTGTAGTAGTACTCCAAATGATCTTTAAGATCTTTTGTTCCATCATAGGTTTCAAATTGCAGTAACTTAATGTGCCGTTATATGACCTCCTCTAAGATCTCAGGAATGAAAAGTCTCTTCTTAATTTGAAACTGCTTACTTGGCTCAATAGGGGTGCTAACATGCGAAGGTCCAACATGATGCACCTACTATGGTTGCTTGCCTTCGTCAAATTTTTTGAGTACAATAGTCGAAGGTGCCATTGTAACCATGGCTTGCTTTTTCAGCAATTCAGGTGAATAAATTGAGTTATCACTATTCTTAGTGTCATGATCGTTGTGCTCTTTGTTTTGATTTGGGTAAACATTATTATGAAGGAGATTAAGGATCTCTTCTTATTTTTTGTTTAGTTCCTAATTTTCTTTGATCAAGTTGAGGCAAAGTTACTCTAGCTTAGCCAAATGTTGCTCGTCAGTATGCCTACTCCCCCTTTCATGGTAATGGGAGAAAGTACCAACACTTACATTATAAGTCATTCTAGTTTTTGCTATGTAGGTGTATTTGAGAAAAAATAGACGACACTGAATGTTGTTAGTAGGTTTTTGATTTGAACTTCATCCTGCAATGAAGGGAAAAACTTTTGGTACTAGGGCTAGTCTAGTACGGCTACTCCGATGCCTAAGTCAGTGAATGAATGTAGGATAAATAGAGTGAGTGGTCAAGAGTTATTTGATGTCCTTTACAGTATTTCTTTCCCATATTTATAGGTGAATGTTGTGTTTGAAGCAGTAGTTATTAGAATGATCATCAAGACATATAGAGGCCTCTTGATCAGATCCATTCTTGAAATTGAGGGAGAGTAGATAGTTAGTTACGTAACATAACTATGCCAAGTGATAAATGTTCATGCCACTTCCCTTGGATTCAAATTAGTACGGATCTGTATTACTTGACATTAACAGAGAATAAAGATAACTCGGCTTGTCGGTAGTCGAATGGACAAGTGAACGAAACTCGACTACAATAGCCTCTAGTTCTTCACTGGGAGAATTCTCTTTTGTCAACCTACCAAGGATGAGGAGTCATACAAAAAAGAATGGTAGATGAACTTTTTGAGAGCTCCAGGTAAGTACACCTTGCTCTACTCTATCTCTTGTATTGATGTCGACTACACTCTTGCCGAGGCCTCTTTGTCGAGCATTATGAACTAAGGCCCTACACATCAAATCCTGCTTGAACCTTCAACTGTTAAAAGCTTCCTATTAAGTACTAAGGCATAGGATACTGCTGGCCGAGCACTTCTCTTTCGACTTCTTATTAATACTTATAGCATCCTTTACTCATCTCGGTAACCCTTAAGGCCACCATATCATGATCTAACTCAGCTATTGTGCTTATAGATTCCTTTGTAGGAACCATCAATGAGCTACCATCTATCCTTTTAACCTAACACTGTACTCTTATTCCTTTTGCCCTTTGTCCTTTTTATCCTTTTTCGTATGTACTAGGAATCTCTTTTTTGTAATTTTCCTCATTTGTAATGTTGCCCTAAGGACTTACTATAAATAGTCCATTTTCCCTGCAGCTAAAGGAGACATCATTCCCTACAGATGTTGAATATTCTTAGCCCTTACGAGATATTGCTCTCCAAGTCCATTTTTTATCTAGTCTTGCTGAATAGCTCAAAATTAATGGTGGGTAGACCTTAACATTAGCTTATGCATTACCTCAAGTAAAGTGCCAAATTGTGTTGTGTTCGTACGTAAGTCATATCTTTCAAGCAGCTTCACGTCAGCTATTGTGTTCAGTTTTCTAACCTTTCCATTCAATTTTCTTTGATATTTTAAAGGACTTGTTTGGTTATCATCTTTTACTGTAAGCCCTAGTGATAATTAAGCTTTTAGGCATATCATATAATTCTAGTATCAAAGCTTAAGGTTGTAACTAAGTGCTATGCTGTGATAGTTCTTACTAGTCTGCTGTTTGGTATACTCTGTTTGCATTTGGAAGAATGGGGCAAGTTCATAGTCCACTGTTCATTAGGTATTTTCTATATGTATGAGAGTTTCTTATGCGAAGAGTGTCTTTTGAAGCTTTGCATTGAGAATGTCAAACTTTAGTGGTCAAGAGAAATTAACGATGTTGAGAGTGATGCTTATGGTTGTGGTTATGTTACGCAACAACCACCATGTACTACTAATGAGAAAATATAGGACCCTGTCACTATTGTGGCCAATCTAGCTATCTTGGTACAAAGAGTCTTGAAGATTGGGCCCCAATAGAGAGTTGTTGTTAAGTAGGGCTGAGAAATGAAAGATAAGCTGAGAAAGCAAATGGATAATCAACAAGCCCCTGAGTTGATTCGTGTGAACCAACTACCACCCTAACGTCTTGATAGAGTTGCAAGAAGGAGACTCGAGTTAGATGAAGTCGAGGAGTATAACGAGGAGGAACCACACGATGTTATTGAAAAGTGTGACTTGAGGGTACCTGAAGAGTTAAGTATCTCAAAGTGCAGATTCCAATCTTTAATGGGTCTGGTAGTGTTGACGACTACTTGGATGGTGATGTCATTTAGTCTGACAAATGCCTCGAATACTTTTATGTGGCTCTTGAATCATGTACTAAGGGCACTAAATGGAAAATGTATTGTGGTTTATTTTGATGACATTCTAGTCTACAGTGCTGACCTCATCACCTATATTGAGCATTTAAGATCAATATTCGACATCTTCCATACTAAGAGATTATTCTATAATCTGAAGAAATGTGTGTTCTGCCAAAGTGAGGTTGAATTCCTCAAGTATGTTGTTTTAGAGGAAGGATTCCAAGTTGATGATGAGAAAGTCAGAGCTATTCTTGAGTGGCCTATACTAACTAATGCTACAAAAGTTAGGAGCTTCCATAGTCTGGCTTCATTCTATCAAAGATTCATTTGGAACTTCACCTCCATAATGGTGCCATTAACTGAACTAACCACGAAGAACTCTAAGTTTAAGTGATCAAAGAAAGCTCATAAGAGTTTTGAAGATGTAAAGCCTAAATTGACGACTACTCTAGTACTTACCGTGCTGGATTTCAAGAAAGTTTTTAAGGTACAATGTGATGCGTCTGGAGTCGACATTGGTGTTGTCCTTATATAAAAGCATCGACCCATCGCCTATTTTAGTGAGAAACTTAAAGGGGTTACCCTAAATTACTTAGCATATGATAAGGAGTTCTATGCCATTGTTTAGACACTGCATAACTGGCAGCATTACTTGTTATTGAGAGAATTCATCATCTACTCAGGTCATGAATGTCTCAAACATTTTCGAGGGCAACAAAAACTTTCTTGGCATCATGCCAAATGGGTTAAATTCTTGGAGTCCTTTTGTTACGTCATCCAGTATAAGAAAGGGAACACCAACATTGTAGTTAACACCATTTCTTATCGTCATACCTTCATTACATCATTGTAAGCTAAGGTACTTGGACTTAGCACCTTATACGATCAGTATGAGCATGATCTATATTTTGGGCCTTAGTGACTGAGTGCAACATTAGAGGGGTTATAGATGGGTTCTACTTGAGTCAGGGGCTCTTAATGAAGGGTATGTTGGTTTATGTGTTGAATGGATCAACTAGAGAGCTACTCGTTTGAAAACCTCATCTTGGAGGCTTAGCCAATCATTTTGGAGGTAAAAGGATGGCTGAAATATTAAAAGAACATTTTTACTGGCCTAGGATAATGAAGGATGTGTACCGAATTCTTGAGAGGTGCGAGGTGTATAAACATGCAAAAGGAAAGAGGGAGTCGTATGGAGAGTACATACCCCTGCTAATATTTGAGCACCTATGGACCGACTTGAGCATCGATTTCATCCTTAGCCTTCCCCAAACACTAAGAAGACATGACTCAATTATGGTGGCAGTCAATCAGTTTAGCAAGATATACCACTTCATCCCTTGCTACCGAATTAATGATGCTTTATTTGTCATTAACCTCTTTCTGCAGGAAATTGTACGATTGCATGGAGTGCTAAGAAGTATTGTATCTAACCGTGACTTGAAGTTCACGAGTTTTTTCTAGAGGACCTTGTGGAAGAAGCTCATGTTTAATACTTCTTACCACCTCTAGATAGATAGTTAGACCAAAGTTGTGAATATGACAATCGATAACCTTCTATGAGTAGTTGTTAGGAAGAATTCACATGATTGGGATTTATGCCTACCTATTATTGAGTTTATTTACAACCGCTTAGCTTATAGCTCGATTAAAAGATTGCTGTTTGAGGTCATTTATGGACTTAACCTAAACTTACCTTTTGGTCTAATTATTAGCTCGACTATACAAGGGGAAGCCAATCTAGCCTCTAGTGTACTGAGGAGTTCTAAAAGTTGCATTAGAAGATTATCGGACAACTAGCTAAGATTGTGGCCCAACAGAATGAGGAAGGAAGCCAAGGAAGGAAGCAAATTGTTTTGCCCCTAGAGACCTTGTCTAGATCCACCTCAATAAAAAATGCTTCCCTAGTAAGAGGACAAACAAACTATCCCCTAGAGCAGATGGGCCTTGTAGGATCCTTAAGCGTATTAATGACAACGCTTATGAGGTTGAGCTACTCAAGGAATATGGCGTATCTACTATATTTAATGTCATCAACCAAACACCCTATGTGCTTGATACAGACAAAGACCATGATTTGAGGGAAAATGTTCAACAACCTTAGGGAGCTGATGGGTTATTGACCCTTAGTCCACTTACTCGCACATGCCTCGGAGGCCTCTTAATCCCTCACCCAGAGAATTCTCTCTCGCCAACCTACTAAGGATGAGAATTCGTACATAGAAAAATGGTAGCTCAACTCCTTAAGAGCTTTGGGTGGGTATACCCTGCTCTACTCTATCTTTTGTGTTGATGCCAACTATTTTCTTACTGAAGCCTCTTTATCAAGTGTTGCGAACTAAGGCCCCACACATCAAATCTTGCTCAGACCTTAAGCTATCAAGAGCTTCCTATCGAGTGCCAAGGCATAGGCTCTTGCTGGTTAAGTACTTCTCATTCAGCCTCTTACTAATACTTACAGCATCTCTTACTTGTCTCAGTAACCCTTAAGGCTGCCATGTCATGATCCAGCTTAGCTGTTGTGCCCATAGATTCCTTTGTATGGAACCATTAACAAGTTACTACATGTCCTTTTAACCTGACACTATACTTTTATTCCTTTTATCCTTTGTCCTTTTTACCATTTTTCATATGTATGAGGAGTCTCCCTTTCATGTATGCCTTTTTGTAATTTTCCTCATTTGTAATATTATCTTAGGGACTTATTATAAATAGTCCATTTTCCTTATAGTTGAAGGAGACATCATTCCTTACAGATGTTGAATATTCTTGGTCCTTGCGAGATATTCCTCTCCAAGTCCATTTTTATACTCTTATCTAGTCTTGCTGAGCAGCTTAAGATTAATGGCGGGTGGACCTTAATATTAGCTTGTGCGTTACATCAAGTAAAGTGCTAAGTCGTATTGTGTTTATAGGTGAGTCATATCCTTCTAGTAACTACACATCAGCTACTGTATTCAATTTGCGAACCTTCCTATTCTATTTTCTTTAATATTTCTAAAGACCCATGTAGTTCTCATCTCTTATGGTAAGCCTTAGTGATAATTGAGCTCCTAGATACATCACTTCCCTATTACAAGTTAGGATAGTCTCTCTAACTAGGGTTATAAGTGTTTGAGTGAGGTTTGTGATTTCATTATCCTCAATTGAAATTTCTTAATGCATTAACTTATTCCTCCTAACTATCTCTTTATAGGGCAAAAGGGTTTCCAACTTGACAATTTGTGCTTGAATGACTTACTCTACCACATACACAACAATACTCATAGGGTTGCATGCTTATCCTAAAGGTGCTAGCTTGTTAAGCTTTTACTACCAGAGCAAGCTGAGTGGTAAGCAAGACAACTTATGCTCTTAGTTAACTTATTTCCAACTCTTCGCTTATACTCACTACCCGCTTAGGTTAAGCTCTTTTAAAATACTAACTATGAGCATGGGAAGCCATTTGTTCAAACATATCATAAGCTTCTTCAGCACTTTTGTTCATTATGCTTCCCTAAATGGCAGCATCAATGATCATTCTCAATTGACTCACTAGACCATTATAGAAGGTATTCACAATACTCTACATAGGTAAACTATGATGGGGGTACTTCTTCAATAACTCCTTAAATCTTTTCCAACTCCTAAATAATGACTCCCTCTTAAACTGTCTAAACATAGCGATATCATGCCTCATTTTCGTTGTCTTATGTAGTAGGAAGAAATAAGATAGAAATCTTTTTACTAGATCATCCTATGCAGTGATAGAATTTGATGGTTAAGAGTTCAACCATGTATTGCATCGTCAGATACCCCATTGGTTTTCATTGTAGCCTACAATTGCAATAAAAATAAAAAATAAAAAAATGAAGGTATTCATAGGGGTCCTTAAATGAAGTTCCACCAAATTGATTAGGTTGCACCATCTGAATTAAAACGGGTTTAAATTCAAAATTATTTGCTTCAATAGTTGGCTAAGTGATAGATGTGGAACTTAATTCAATTTTAGGACACAATATTCCTAAAATGCTCAATTATTACCATTTCTATTTCCATTTCCTATATGTCTATTATTTTCATTCATATTAACTTCATTTCCATCACCTCTATTAAGGGGTTCATGTTGATTTTCCATTTCTCTCAATTACTCTCTTGTTCTTTCCCTACTTCTACGGTGAAATGTTTGGTTTATTTCGAGGTCAAATTCCCTTACTAATTCTCTCACTCCTCTTCACATATAAGTCAATAATCCTTAATTCTACTCCTTACCAATCCAACTGAACTGCTAAAACTACAATCTACAAGTAGTAGAAATAATATTCCTTGTACTCTTCCTAGCTTAAAACAAATCAGCTAATGAGAAATTCAGCACTTTTCAACAAATTTCATAGTATCCAAACTTTCTCCTTAATGTGAGACCCTGGTGCTTAAGTAACACCTTAGTGCTTACGTAACTAAATAGGATTCAAGACATTATCTAGACCTAAGCATATAATAGAAAGCCATAGTTGGAAATAAAATATTAATTTACTCAAGGTAACTGTAAGCTCCCAAAATTGAGTTTAGGACAACCGAGCTCAGATTTAGGGCTTTTAGAGTAACTTATTTAATTGAGCCCAAACTTTGCGACTAGAACGAAAAAGTTAGTCGAGATATTACAGTAAAGTTATATTTTAGTAATAATGACCCGAAACCCTAATTTTGCCCTTAGAAATTGGAATATTTAATAAAGCACTAAAATATTCGGAACTCCAAAAAATTGAACTTAGATTGCAACGAGAACTTAGAGATAAGTTAATTGAGCTATAAATGAGATAATGTAGTATAATTTACTATATAAAAATACACGTAATTTTTCAAGTATACTCGGTATAAATAATAATTATACCCGTAAATTAACCCTAAATGGTGTAATTATATATTTATTATGTTGAATTCATGAAATTGACTTTAGAACATATCCTAAAAATAAAAGATATACTAGAAAATTAATTATATGAGTAAAGTTATATATTTCACATGTTATTTACATAGGGTATAAATTTGTATATTAATTAAATAACAAATTCTCACATATAATATCTATATTTAAGTAATTATCTAATAAAAGAAAAAGAAAAATTAATCAAATACAATGGAGATTGCTGGATTCTACGTGGTTGCTGCAGAAGGAGGAGAATTGCTGAATCAAAAAGCGATTCATCAACAAAATGACACCTTATGCTATTAGAAAAAAACAAAAGGAAAAAAAGGAAAAAATTCATAGGCGGTGAAAGAATCCTATAAAAGTTATCCTAGCAGCAGAATGACAACATTTAGCAATTTGAAACCAAAAACAACACAAAGAAAAAATCAGAAAAAAATCGTAGAAAAAAAAAGAAAAAAAATAGAACAATTACCGAGTAAGGTTAGTTTTTAGGGTTTCCTTTGATCTGCTATTACGCCACTCCACCACCAAGGAGTACCCCCAGCATCTAGGCGTTCCGATAACCTCCCAACCGCCGCTGGCCACCGGAGCACCCAAGAATAGCAAGGTCAAATTCTTGCCCTGTTTTTCTAGAATTTTTAAAAATTAGTAAATCTGCCCAGAAAATTATGAAAAAAATTGTACTGAGGTTATTTTAAACATGCTTTCATGTGATATTTTTATTTTTGAAAAATTCGTAATATTTAATATACTTTATTAAGAAATCTACTGTTCATCCGAATATATAATTGTAAAATAAATGTACTAAATAATGTTGTTTCTAGCTGAAATTTTTTTGTAGGATATGAATGAGATGTAGGTAATTGCTATGTAGCCCGAATTTTGATTTGAATAATTTTAATATTTATTGAATTTTTAGGCCTGAAATTAGCACGAAAATAGGCTGAAATTATGAATTTAATAGGAAATTATGAAATTAATTGATGAAATGGATATGTACTGATCTATGATGAATAGTAATAGTATTGAGTCAGATTGAAATTAATTGGATGCTAAAAGACTTATAATTGAATAATTTAGGGGTAAAATTATTAATATGAAAATATAGAAAATAGATCGGAAACTTAAAACCAAGTGATAACTGAATTTCCTATATTTTTAGAATCCTATAGAAATTTTCGGGGAATTATTTGGTAACCTGAACTATTTATTACGAATTTATTAAGTAAAATAACTTAAATTACAAGTTGGGGTGTATTTGTAATATTAATAGGCTAAAACGAATTAACCAAAAGCTATATAAAGGATTGCTGATCAGATGGGATTAATGGAAATTTTTATTATAATTATTAATATTTTCTAATCGGATACACTTTAGGTGTATTAGAATTAAATAATACTTATATTGTTACAATATAAGGACAAATTGGATAAAATATAAGTTAAATTTGTAAATTACGCATAATACGACCGTTTTTATATAATTATGTATAATTGCATTAAAAATTCAAACTACCCATTAAAATCTATCTCTAGAAACAGGACTCGTAAAACGTGTTGTTAAGTCTATATAAGCTTAATGACACTAGTTTTGTTGAAATCAGATAACCTTAAGTAATCTAGCCTATAACTATATCATATTCAAGAATATACACATTTCGGTAACCTTACCGGAATCAAAACGTGAATTAATAAATAAAAAGTATGTTTCAATACGATCAAAACGATATATAATACGTAATAGTATATATGATGTACAGTATCAATAATTAATAATTTAATTCGATATATAGTAATAACATGACTGTATATTATGAAAATAATATATATATATATATATATATATATAACCATTTTAGATTAAACCCTAACGTTTTCGTAATTATTACGAAAACTAAATTTGGACCTTTTGTGTAATTAAGACCTTCCAAAGACGGTTGACAATTCAAGTCAGCAATAGCGAACATCTAAACAAGTAAGTTGGGATTGTAGCTTCACCGCTGTTTGGGTACTATTTAAAGTATCCGGGGACCCAAGAGTACTTCTGGTTGTGTTTGTAATTAGATGATTATGTGCATGTTGTGTGTGTAAATGATACTCGGTTGTGACAGGAGTTTAACTCCTTGGTGTGCTGTTCTGCATATTTGCATGGATTCTGTATTGTGTAAACTTGTTGGTCACCCCTAATTAACACTAACAGTTATTTGACTAAAATGTAATTAGATATGCATAATCACCCGTTAAGGGAAACGATTAAGAGTGTTAAGCCAAATATCGACTTCCTTCGATGAGGATAGCTGAAATGGTCCTTTCCCCATCCATAGTCGAACTAAGTGACAGGCGAGGAGGTCGCGGCAAGGTTGGGGGCCGTGGTTCAAAGGAGGTCATAGGAGGGGGTGTTCTCCATTACACAAGCCCGGGTTTGGTCTGACTTGAGTCACGATGAAACTCCTCAATCCGGGTTGGAGCTGATGAAATTTCTCTAACCTCACAGTGGACTGGATAACACTGTGCGATGTTTTCATTCGAGTGATTACATTGCATTTCATCATGATTATTAACCTTATTTATGATTGTACAGTACTCTTCTGACTCCGTCCCACTTACTGAGCTAGTTGTGCTCACATCCCTATAGAATCTTTTGCAGGTGTTGAGTGAAGGCAAGATGTTCAGGTACCACCATTCCCAGGTTAGTGTACTGCTGTGTGGGAAAGTGAGGATCAAGGAATTTAACTGAACCCGAGCTTTTGGCTTTGTTTATAAGTTTTGAGGAAAACTAAATGGGAATTTCCTGGGAGCCCACTAGTTTTCTAACTTATTGTATATAGATCGCAAAACCTGTGGTTTTTAATAAACTCTTATTGTAAACTTTACCCTTGGACGTGAAATGGTTGTTTAAATACTATTGTGGTACTAAACAGCAGGTTGTATAAAACAAGTATTTTGTAAAAGCTCTACCACAAGTTTGGATATTAACAGGTATCAGAACAGACGTTTCAAGCTGGTTGAGTTGTGCGCCTTGTGTAAACTATGTCTACGATAGCAGCTGTGAGGTCAGCTTCTATTTTAGATTAGTTTACACGGCGGGACTGTTATGACTCTTCTTGTTCGGAGCGTGACAGTAACTCGAATAATGGGGTTTAAAATATGATAGGATTGGGGAATTATACAAAATAATATGGAATACTATGTAATGATAAGGTATATTCAATAAATAAATTTAATACATAGTGTATATGTAAATAGATCAACATAAACTCTAAACAAGAAACTATAAATATTATATTTGACTTAGTTAAATAGATGAAAAGGTTTAGAATTTGCCAAAAAACCATGAAAGTTAGGGGATATGATTTGTAAGTGCCTTTTTGTCCTAATTGAGTTTAGGACAACCAAACCTAGATTTAGGGCTTCTAAGGAAAAATTATTCGATTGAATCCAAACTTTATCACTAAAATGAAAATGCTAGTTAAAGTGATTTAGTGGAGTTAGATTTTGAAAATAGTAATCTAAGATCCCAATTTTACCTCTAGAAATTTATTATTTAATATGATATCAAATTGTTTGGAACCCCTAAAATCGAGTTGGGAATACGATGAGAACTTAGAGATAGGTTAATTAAGTTGTAAAATAAGATAAAATATTACGATTTACTATATGAATATAATTTTATTTTTATGATTATATTCGGTTTAAATAATAATTATACTCTCAAATTAGCCTAAATTACTTGATTATATATATATTGTGTTGAATTAATGTAAATAAATAAAAAATACCTCTTAAAAATAAAAGTATGTTAGAAACTTAATTATATGAGTGTAGTTGCACATTACGCGTGATATATATACATGATATATATACTTGTATATTAATAAACAATTAAATACTAATAAAATATATTTAAAATACTAAAATATTACAAATCCTATCCTATGAACTTAGATTTTGGTTGGAAATTATTGGAATTCATCGTGGCTTGCTGTGGAGAAGTTAATTGTCTTGAATCAAAAGGCAATTACGTTATCAAAGCCATCTCCTACTTGTAATTAATGTGAAAAAGCAAGGAAAAAATTAAAATAAAACAAGAGGAGGATAGCAACTAACCTAAGTAACTATATATAGGCTAGAAAAAATCAATTTACATCTTTAGAAACCAGATACACTCAAACGAAAATTTAGAAAAAATTATGGGAAAATAGAAAAAAAAATAGAGTAATTACCGTGGTGGATTAGTTTTTAGGGCACCCTTTAATTTGCTACTGAGCCACTTCACCACCAAGGAGAACCCCTAGCATCTAGACATTCTGACAAACTCTCACCACCCTATGGCTACCGAAGTACTCAAGAATGGTTAGGTTAAAATTTTCTCATGTTTTTCAATAATTTCTAAAAAATATTAAATATACCTAAAAAATTATGAAAAAAATTTGTAATTAGGTTATTTCAAACATAATTTCATGTGATATGTTTTTTTTTTTTAAATTTATAATATTTAATATACTTACTTAAGAAAGTCACTATTCATCCGAATTTTGACCTTCAAAATAAAGATATCAAATGATGTTGTTTTTAGGTCAAAATATTTTTGTAGGATGTGTAAGATATATAGATAATTACTATGTAGCCCAAATTTTGATTTGAATATTTTTAATATTTATTACATTTTTTGGCCTAAAAATAGCTTGAAAATAGGCTGAAATTATGAAACAAATGGAAAATTATGAAATTAAAGGATGAAATAGACCTATATTATTTCCTAGTGAATAATAATAATTTTGGAACAAGTTGAAATCAATTTGGTGTAAAAAGAATCATAATTGGGTAATTTAAGATAATTCATGAGTAAAATTGTAAATACGAATATATAGGCGATAGATCAAAAGTTGGAAACCAAGTAATAGTTTAGTTCTCCATATTTTTAGGTGTCTATAGAAATATTTGAGGAAATATTTGGTGACCCAAACTATTTATTATGAATTTGCGTAGTAAAACGACTTAAATTACAAATCGAGACATATTTTTAATAATAATAGGCTAAAATATAATAAATAGTTGAATAAAAACTATATATTGGTGTACTAATCATATTAGACAAAAGGGTATTTTAATGTAATTAATAATACTATAATAACTGGGTTATGTTATATATATATATATATTATGGCTAGATAATACTTATTTTATAGCATTATATTGACAAATCGGGTAAAATACAGTTTAAATAACATAAAATACGTATAATATAATGATATTTATATAAATACGTATAATTGTATTAAAAACTCGAATTGCTAGTTAAAAGTCATCTTTAGAAATATGACTCTTAATACGTATCGTTAGGTTTGCACGAACATAATGACACTAATTTTATTAAAATCGGACAATTTTAGGTAATATAATTTATAACTCTATAATATTATTAGAATGTGCATATTACTATAGCCCTACTAAAATTGAAATGTGATTTAATCAGTTAAAAATACGTTTCGATGTAATCGAAACAACATATAATATGTAATAGTATAAATTACATATATTATTAATAATTAATAACTTAACTTGAATGATAATAATAATAATAATAATAATAATAATAATATATAATAATAATAATAATAATAATAATAATAATAATAATAATAATTATTATTATTATTATTATTATTATTATTATTATTATTATTATTATTATTATTATTATTGCGATAATAATATATATATATATATAACCGCTTTAGATCAAACCTTAACGTTTTTAGAACTAATACGAAAACTAAATCTGAGTTTTGTATATATAGGATCTGCTAGTAATCAGATTGTTGATAGCTTGAGTCTTCCATAGTAAGTATCTGAACAAGTAAGTTGAGATTGTAGCTTTACTGCTTGTTGGGATACTGTATGAATGTATTTAGAGACTCAAGATTACTTTTATTTGTGTTTGTAATTAGTTGTTTGTACACATGCCATGTGTATGTGTGATATTCATTTATGATAGGAGTTAAACTCTTTAGTATGCTATTTTGCATGTTTTCATTATTTCTATATTGTATGAACTTGTTTGGTCACCCCCTGAATATAATTAATGATTATTCGACTATAATTAAACTAGACATGCATAACACTTGTTATGGAAACGATTAAGAATGCCAAGCTAAATACCGACTTCCTTTTATGAGGTTAATTGAAATGGTCTTTTCTTCATCCTTAGTCGAACTAAGTCATAAGTAGGGAGGTTGCGATAAGGGTAACAACTGTAGTTTGAAGGCGGCTATGTGAGGAAGGTATTCTCCATCACATAAGCCCGGGTTATGTCTGATTTGATTCGCAATAAAACTCCTCAATTTAGGTTAGGATGAATATAATTTCTCTAACCTCATAATAGGCTGAATAACATTGTGCAATGTTTCATTTGATTGATTGCATTACATTTCATCATAATTAATAACCTTGCTTGTAATTGTTTGGTACTCTTCTAACTCCGTCCTACTTACTGAGCTAGTTGTGCTTACATCTCTATTGACTCTTTTATAGGTACTGAGTGAAAACTAGGATGTTTTGATACTATCACTCCTAGGTTAATGTACTGTTGTTTGGGAAAGTGAGGAGTAAAGAACCAACTAAATCTAGGCATTTGACCTTTCTTTTGAATTTAGAGGAAACTAACTGGAAATTCCTTAGGATGCATACTAGTTTCCCAACTTATTGTAAATAGGGTACAAAACCTGTAGTTTTTAGTAAACTTTGATTGTAAATTATAACTTTAGATGAGAGAGAAAACTACATACAAACTAATTGTATCATGCAACGAAGGCAAAAGATTCATGCAAAGTATACAATGTGCAATAAGCTATAACATGCAAAGTAAACATATAATAAGGAAAATGATTCACAAAAAAAAAATATAAATAAAATTAAAAAAATCCTAATTAAGTAAAAAAAAATCCTAATTAAGCAAACTAAGTATATCATGTAGTGAAGTTTATTCAATTAACTCATGTAAAATAAGACATGCAAACATGAAAGGATATTGACATGGTAAGTTGCTAACTAAATACCAATGATATTATCATTTTTTAATTTTTATTATATTTTCAACATTGTAATTGTGCAAAAACAACCTTATTTAATTCATGACAAAAGACACTAAATTATTTATTACCTAAGACCTAACTATGCTAATTATTTTAATAAAGTCTAATCATGTCGATCATTCATTAAAGCATAAACACAAGAATTATTTATTTATTAAAATTTAATCATGCAAATATACCAATTATTTTAATTGAAGCATAAGCATGTTGATTAAAAAATCAACAAAGCAAATGAAATTAATTAGTATATTAACATTAAATATCATACAAAAACACATTATTTAAGTAAAATTATGACAAAACAAGATCAAAACATATATATATATATCTATATATATATTCTTTATCTACAATTCTCTCTCTCTCTTTCTTTTTTTTGAATCAACGAGCAATAACAAAATAATCATAAGGAGAAAGACTAACTACGTGCATAGATTGAACTGAGTTCGATTTGGTTGGTTCTCGAGGCAAGGCTAGTGGCTTAAGACTCTTAAGATACCAATCTTTGAAATCCCTAAATCAATTTCTAAAAAACCCGAGCCTAAACTTTGAACTTTGAATTCAAACCCTAGACAGTACCCTTTCAACTTTGAATTCAAATTCACTTACTTCAACATGAAAGTGGGAGCACTCAAAGCCTAAACTTTACTACAATACGAAAGTAGAATGTTCCACTAATTTTTATTGAATCAATTTCCTCTATAATGAGAGAAATTGAAAAGAACGAGATTGGATTTAACAATATGAATTTGTAGTTAGAGAAAGTTACAATTGTATGAAATGTGGTGATTTGTAATGCTTGTTGGGTTGATGAATGCATCATGGGGAGTCTTATTTATAGTAGGTTTCATGATTCCTTCCTAAAATACTTTCATGTCAGGAAAAGATCAAATCTTTTATGACAATGGAAACTTTTCCAATGCCTCTAGAATCTTGCTATTTTTGATTGAAATCGGATGCATTTTTGTCTGAAATTTAGGAAAAAAATGATGCACATGGACACTAAAAGATGTTCTTGCATTAAGGGATTAATTATCTTACAGCATTTTGTAAGAATATGCTCAAATTTGTTCAAATAAAACTCAAGTGCAAAAAATACATGTATAATGTTACCCGATTTTCATTTTTTTTCCCCAGTTTCCTTCTATAAAAATCTAAAATTAAACATGCCCAATCAGTATTTCTCGTGCTCTTTCATTTCCATATTTTTTCCATAATTTTTAGTGGGAAAAAATATGGGTGAAATTGAATAAAAAAATGTAGGTATCACTTGCCATTTTTATTCCAATTGAAAATTTTAAGCTTTTTAGACCCTCCAAAATTAGAGGGGATGGAAGAAAATAAATGGTTGAATTGGTCAACCCATTGCCATATGTCACTACGTGATTAGACTACGTAACGCTTGCATGAAAGCTACATGTAGCCACATGGCAACACCTCAATGTCCTACGTGGCATCTAAGCATATATGCCATGCAGTACCATCTCTTTGATGACACGTGTCATCATAAACGATGTGACACATGTCATATTGTTTATACTTTTCTTTTCCTTCTCATTGGAGTTTGATTTCTCTAATTTATTTTTCTTTTTTGCCTTTTTTTTAACTCCTTAAATAAGACAAAATTAACTACTCGACTTTTGAAAATTTTTCATCTCAATTTTCATGATTGGAAGGACTAATAAACACATGTTGAAAATATTTTTGAAATTTATCCAATTTAGGTTGACCAAATTGAGAACCAAGTTTTTATTTATATTTGGCTTTTATTAAGAACTTCAAATGTCTATAAAATACTCATTTTAACTCTGATTAAGACACAATTTATGGCCATGATTTCCTAAAAATGAGCAATCTATATCAGACTAGAAAAATTAATTTTCAATAAATACTCATTTTTTGTTTGGAATTCCCAACTTAGTCAAATTGCATATGTTTATTTTGATGCCAAAAGATGTTTTGGACCTTATAAATTTGTTTCTACCCAAGCCAACCTAAATGAATCATCATATGATACTTTTTACGATTTTTTTTTTTTTGATTTTTTTAATTTTTTTGGTTTTTTCTCATTTTCTCATTTTTTTATTCTTTCTTATTTTTAAATTTTTAATTTTTTTGGCATTTTTCTTTTTTTTTTTCATTTTCTTCATATTTTTCGTATTTTTTTTATTTTTCATATTTTTGACCTTTTCCAAGAAGTAAGGGAACCTAAATTAGAGATAAACCTAGGGAGGGTAAAAGTAGCGTATCTACAAATCCTTTTGTGAAAATGCAATTCATTGATTTAAGGGTACCTAGAAACACTTACAAAATTTAGGTTAGTATCCCAACCTACTATATTATAGTGATCGAAAAGAGTACTCTTCAAACTATATATGAGCAGACTAAATAGAAAGTAGAGTCTCCTTTGAAGATCATCTCATATACTTGCAAAGCTCTAACCAACTTATAGCTAGTCTTACCTATAGTGCTTCTGTTACAAATCAAGAAATCACACCTATTCACACATACCATGATCCTTACATAGGCTACACAAGGAAAACTAATGGATACCAAGCCGTCTTGACAATCGATTTGGTTAAACCATCCCAAAGATTCATGAACTTATGATCATTGGGATATGAGACCCTAGTCTTTAAGCAACAATCTTAGACCAGGATTCGTGATTTATTTTTATGAAACATGAAATGTAGAAGGTCTAGTTGGATGGTAGAGTACCCATTATTAATAACTTCAGTAGTGAGTTTTGATAGACATTGAGATCTTTGAAATAAGTTTTGGGTTAAAAAAAAGAAGAAGAAGCTATGTATATAAAATATATATAATAATATAGTAGGAAACAACATTTCCAATTACATATATATTCATTAAAATATACATGTTACTTAAGGAATACATGTATAAGTATACTAATATATGTAATACTAGGCATATGTATTTTAGTACCCTATACTAATATGGTTATTAATGACTAGTATGGTATGATGAGAAAAAACTAGAACTTATGGCATAGTAATCTAAGTCAAAGGAATATTAAAATGATAATGTAACTGAAAAAAAGAAAAAAAAAATAGCCATAGTTTTATTAGTTGTGATTTATCAAGTATGTATAATTTGGATCTCGATAATTAACAAGCTTTTAATGGTAGATTATTTCAGTAATAAAATCTTTGATTTGACATGAAATAATATTTAGAGATAGTATATATTCATTAAATATATCTATTGTGTTAAATATGCATCCGTAAATTAATATAAGCTTGAGCAATATATGTATATATACTTAAAATACATTAAAATAATTAGCAGTGGCAAATGAAATTTGGCTAAATATGATGTATTTCCAAGTATTGGACATGGAGTACACATGTAAAGGAAATAACAACTTACGGAATTCTACATTTTAGAAGTCATTATTCTTATTATTATATTATTATTAGTAAACAATGTGTACAAAAGAGTAGATAGGGCTAGTAAGTAAAGTTGTGACCTGTTTGAGCATTAGTGGACCAAATGAGAACACCCACCAGCTGTTAGGAAATCTGAAAATCAAGATTATATCAAGTTTAATTAAGGTTAGGACACCTCATTCTTTCATATAACGTAGCCAATGCATAAAGCAATAAGAAAGCTTATACAAATAGGTTTCCTCATTACGTAATATGTATTTAAATAGTTGCACTAGAACTCATTTGAAGGCTTTAGCAAATAGGAGATCAAAGGTGGGGAATTAGGAAACATTGTAGGAAAATTTCTTGGAAATCAAGTTCAAATTAGAAATTACAATAACTGAATAGCTAACATTATAAGCTTCTGGAGATTGAAGTTTGATGCTAAGGGATGCTTTTCCAACACATTGTAGTAGTCGAAAAGTGACTAGAGTTTTGACAAAATCGGTAATGCGATTTTTGCTCTTAAATTGATCTATTTTACTGAAAATACGAAACATTTGTTAAAAAATTATGAAACTTTACATTCATAAATATCTTTACTTGTAGCATCATAATATCAACTTAGAATTTTGAAGCTAGAAGAATTTATATGGGTTTCTTAAGAACAGGCCTAGTATTAATGAGTTTTGTATTAATTTTTAAAAATAGTAAATGATATTGTTTTAAGCCAATTTTTCCTGCATACATTACTCATATAATATATCTAATTTACATAAAATGAATTTCTAATAAACTATGCATATAGAATTTATTAAATTTATTTTACACAATCTGCCATATTTTTCACGTTGAAGAAATAATAGATTTTTAATTAAATTTATTAGTGAATGTGGTTTGTAATCATTTCTAGAACTAAGTTATGATTTTGGAATTTTTCATTTTGGGTCTTATAATTTTATTTAATTATTTACCTAATTTAAGCTATTTTTGGAAAAATTAAGCTAAAACTAGTATTTTTGGAAATATGTTGTATTATGTAAATATGGTATATTTCATGACCAAAGCTTAACAAGTATAATTTTTTAGTATAATATATTTTTTTATGGATTTAATTGAGTATAGATACTAATTATAAGTAATTTCCCATTATCTACGTATATTTTGCCAAATATGATAAATAAGGTGATTTGCATAATTGTCACCGCAGCAAAGGGAGTCCTAGTATGTTGTACAAGCTATGCTTATTACTAGTCTTCACTAGGATTGACTATGAAGTAGGAATTTTATTAGCAAATGTAGTGGTTTAATCAAATTAGAGGCTAAATCAAAGAAAGAATTTAAGGCTACACTTAAGGGATCCTTGTGTAAATTGGCTTAGAGGTTAAGTTAGGTAAAATACTTGTGATTCTTAATTGGTAAAGCTAAGGATATAAGTAAGATATAGTTCATATAGAAATTTTAAAATTAACTTAAATCAAAGTGCAATTCAAAGGCTAGTTCATAGGTTTAGTTAGAGGATAAATTAGAGAATAACTTAGAGGCAGTATGGGATAATTATTCTCTTAAACCAAAAAAACTTAAAATTAATAAGTTAATAACAATCTAGAATATATACACACATTCTGTAATTGACTTTGGTATCTAGTGTCCTTATTAGGTAAAATAGCTAAAGAGGTGGTTCATGTTAGTGAATAATGTTGGAGCCAACAATAGGCTCAAGTAAATAGATATTTGTGTGCCTCGAGTACACTTATGTCTACTCCTAACCTTGCATGCTTTATGATGTTTTAGCTTGTTTGAGTTTAGTTGTGAGTTTGATGTGTTGCTTGATGAGTTTTGTGCAGCTTCATTTATAACTTTTGCTGGTTGAATGATGTTATAATATTGGATTTGGCTGCTATGGTTATGTTGCTCAATGTTTATGTGACATCTACTAGGTTTTGCATTAACATAGGAAAAGTTAGGCACTAACCCTACCTCTTAAGGTATTTACATAAGTGAACCTAATATTAAGGTCTTAGAAATGACAATGAAACAAAATAAAGGATGGGCTAATCAATAATCAGTAAACTTACTTGAATTTGCTATGTATTGCTTAGTGTACGATGTGATGCATTTATGGCATAGCATGAAAGGACTTGGGTTAAGTTTTCTAAAAACTGAAATTTTGCTAGGTTGGATTTCATATGAAAAGTTAGGTTTATCAAGTGAACCACTTAATTTATAAAAGCTAGGTTTTTAAGTATATAGTAACTGCATTGTATATGTTATATACTGGATTTTCTAACTACTTCACATGGTTATTACTAGGCCGTTGGGTTTTAGCAACTGATTGTTGCTTTGCTAGGTTCTTGGACCTTAGTTTATATCTATATGCCCAATTATAATCGATTAACTTGATGAGTTACTAGGTTGGCTAAGATATCAATATTGATATATGCTACGTGCATGAGTATGACATATGTTTGCTAACATTTGCATTGCTTAGCTTGACTAAAGAATATTATGATTAAACTAATAACTTATAGTGTGGTTATGATATGGCATTGCTTATATTGTATGTTTATTTATTTACTTTCACTCAACTTAATAGTAGCTATAGACTTCCCTTTTTTGACCACCCCAACCCCACTTACCCCCCCTTCCTTGATTTTAAGATTTCTTTTAGAATAGGGTAAAGGATCCTAGTTTAGAAAAAAACACAAAAAAAATTAGAAAAATAATATATATATATATATAAAGCATAAAGATAGAAAATTTAGAAAAATACAAAAAAAAAAAGAGAAAACCAAAATATATAGAAAATGAAAGAAAATAATAATATAAAAGACATATTTTTAGGGAAATAGAAGTCTTAGGTCATTTTTAGTGTCATTGGGTCTCATAGAATTGGCCATTTAATTTTTTGCATCAACTTTAAGTATAAAAAATAATTGAGCTTTAGTGAAAATAATTTTAAGGACAATTGTTTAGGATCTAAGACTTTTTATTTATTTATTTAGTATTATTATTATTATTTTTATAAAAAAAAGGAAAGAAAAGAGAATTGAAAAAAAGGGGGGTTGAACTATTCGTTAGTCTTAAAGCCAAACAGATGAAAACCAACCTAAGTGTGCAAATGCGTGGCTTACATTTTCAATTGCATGCGTGGTACATGCCTTGTACATAACTGTGTGCCTATTATTGCTTTTTCTTCATCCAATGCTTAGTCTCCTTTCTGGAAAAAACTACTTAGTGGCTTGCATTTAGGGGCCATTTTAGTGTGGTTTTCACATGATTTCACACGATTAATTGGTCGAATCATGTACTAGGCATGGCTTAATTTTGATTTCATTCAAAATCATGTCTAAATTCAAAGGATTATGTGGTTAAAATCAAGCTCCATAGTGAAAAAAAAAATCGGGTCAAATTTCATCAATGTAATTTAATTTGATTTTCAAAACATTTTTAGCTTAATTATACATCAATTAGTATAAATAAGGACTTGTGGACTCATTTTCAAGGGAAAGCTCAATAAAAAATGCTCCATACAAGTTTAGATCCGAGCTTTCACTCTTTAAAACCACTACTCTATGGTAGTTTTTAAGCAAATCTACTACCACCACAAAACTCGCCACACCTTAAAACTCAAGACCTAACCATCTCTCGAACTCCAGCAAGCTACCATCATACACAACCCAACACCATCGCCTACTATCACTTCCGATCACTACCCAAACTACCTTCATTAACCAAGGTGTTGCTCTTGTACCGACTATCTCCAATAAAAGCCATACAAATATCCTATTTCCCCTTCATTTTGTTGTGTCAATTAGATTGAAAATACCCTTGACGACTTGAAGCTTCTTCCTCCTTCTCTTGCTTACCCAATATGTGTGCCACTTGTGAGGACCCAACTTGACCTGTGACTTGAGTCCATTGGATCCAACTCGTGCCCCTACTCCACTTGGTCCAGTCCTCTCTTATTTGTTTTTGTTTCGGTTATATTTAATTTATTTATTGTAAACATATTGTAAATGTAACCTATAAAAAAATCCAAAAAAAGGAAAGAAAAAGAAAAAAACAAAGGAAAAAAGAAGAAGAGAAAGTTTAGTTTATTTTTTTATCTTTCTTCAGTTAATGCATAAATAAAGATAAAGTGAGATAAAGTACAGTAAAATAATAAAAATAAAAAATTGTTTTATCACTTAGAAAAACCAATTTTTCAAAGAAATAAAAGTAAATAAACTCTTTTCAAAGTTATGATACTTTTAGAACTTTCCAAAAAATTAAAAAAAAAACCCAATTTAGGAAACTTTTAGAAATTTTCAAAATAAAGAAATGTAAACTTGGTCATTTTTTGAGATTAAAATAAACCCACTGCAAAAAGAACTATATACGTTTGATCTTGGATAATAAGTATGTAGGCAGTTCTAGTGGTGATGTAAAATTTGAAAAAACTTAGTTTTCTATTTTATAGAATAAAATCCAATTTACTATTGATTAAACTTTGTTCTAAAAAAGGGATTTTAAAAATAAAGTATAATTTAAAAAAAATTAATAGTAATACCCATAAGAGTTTAAAAGATTAGCCTTTAGATTCAAAATTTTTGGTTTTTAAACTTTTCCTTAAAGTTGGTTTTTTAAGTAGACTAGTGGTTAGGTTGAATCAGTCCACCCAATCGATTCATCCTTAATCTTTGTTTTTTTCTCAACTCGAGTTAGGTGGTGACTCGAAAATGTTTTCTAAAAAAAAGAAAACTACTAATTTTCTTTAACTCTTAATCGATGATCAATATTAAATGGGTTAAGGTTTAATATTGATTAGGTTAAGAAAAATTTATAAAAATCGGGAAAAATCAAGCTCGATAGTAGATGGGGGGATAAGTTGTCTTACCCTCAAGTTAAGGATGAGTAAATAGAGCATTACATTATAGAGGCAAAGTGACTTCCAAATACTAGTTTATGAAGAGCTCATGGAAGAAGTCATTGGCTTTAAGATACGATTTGAGTATATGAAGGCAACTCTTCAAGGAAGAAGTTAGTGATACCTTACCAAAGATTTAATATGGTAGTTGTATTCAAAAGTGTGTATTTATAGAGGAATTCTACATTGTATAAAAATGTACAATTGTGATACTCTGAGTACGACTCACTTTTGTAAAAACTTCTGCTATGGTTTGTTATATTGAATAATGTAAGCCCCAAAACTAGCCATTCGAGGTTTCGATCGGTTGAAATACCCGATGGAGCCTATATTATAAAGTAAAGTTAGAAATATTAGTAAAATAATCTCGTAAGTTTGAATTTAAGAAAATAAGCAATAAAATAAAAGAATATAAAAATTCTAAATTTTAAGTGTATAACTTGTTATTTATCGAAAATGTGTAAAATGCATTCCGATAATTAACGAATCACTAGAGATAAATTATACGTAAACTAAATATCATAA
Source organism: Lumnitzera racemosa (assembly GCA_024138005.1). Taxonomy (NCBI): domain Eukaryota; kingdom Viridiplantae; phylum Streptophyta; class Magnoliopsida; order Myrtales; family Combretaceae; genus Lumnitzera; species Lumnitzera racemosa. The sequence goes on along the minus strand of JAMXBC010000004.1, from coordinate 23,778,090 downwards.
AATAACCTAAATAATATTTAGGAATATTTATTTATACTATATATGAATTTACATGTATGTAGAAATACACGTAATTATTTAAAATACGCGTAATGTGCTAAAATCATACTAAATAATTACAGAAAATTCATAATTAATTAAGGAAAAATAAAAAAATAAGGAATGATCCAGATATAGGTCGTAGCAGTTGGGAAAAATAAGAAAAAAATTAGCTAATTAAATTAAGACAACACAAAAGCCAAAAATTAAGGGATAAGATAATTGTCTTGTCCAATTTAATGCACAATAATTACACTAAAGCTCTTTAAATAGCAAGAAAAATTCAGAAGCTCATTTGGACAGTTAGAAATCAAGGAAAATTAGGGACAGGCGAAAATTGAGAGAAAAACTAAAGAAAAAAAAAAGAAAAGGAAAACAGTGCAGTTAAGGCCATAAAGGAGAATCCAGATCTGACGAGCAGCTGGGAGTGGACGGCCACCACCACCATACGGTGGTGGCAACGCCTAGGTGGGCCGATACACCCATGGCCACCGACGGTGGCCGGAGCCACCAAAATCGGTGAGTTTGATTTCCAATCCGATTTTGTGTAATTTTGAAAAAATAGTAAATATTCTTATAAAATTATGAAACTTGTTATTCTAGAATATTTTTGCATGTAGTTTTTAGTAAAAATATTATTTTGATGAAAATATGTCTCATGATATAGGGTCCTTAAGAAATCATGCAAAATCGAGCATGTTTCGGTTCAGAAATAAATGACCTTAGAAGTGTAGTTTTGAACCCAAAATTTTTGTGTAGATTACTTAGATGATATAGAATAGTGATATGAAGCCTTTTTTCAAAAATTAATTTTCTAAAATTTTAGATAATTTTTAGGCCCTAAAATGAGGCATAAAATGGGTAATTTAGTGTTAATTAAATGTTAATTAAGTAATTAAATGGTTAATTACTGATTTAGTGATTAAGTATGTGTTTTAAGATGTTAAAATATGATGGAGTATGATACTTGTAGCATTTAGGGTGTTAGATGTAATTATTAGGTTAATTATGTAGTAAATAAGTAATATGGAAAAATAGTACATTTTAAGTTAATTTTGTAAATTAGGGTAATTAGGTGTAAAATCTGATTTAGGATGAATTTAGACATTTTGAAATGATAATTGATGTTGGGAGATAGTAATTAGAGTGATAAAAATATTAGATGTGTATTATGTACATAATAAGTAATAGTACATAATACACAATTATTAGAAATATAATAAATAGAAAATATTAGAATAAAAAAATTTAATATTATGATAATAATAAAAATATACAATAAATCTGATAGGAAACTTAAATTTATTGAATTAGATGAAAAATATAAAAATTTCTCACATTAGGAGTAAAATCGGTACACTAATAAGGATTTAAGTGTACTAGGTGGAATAAAATACTAATTAGAGGTAATGATGGTATTTAGGAGATCTAGAAGTAATGTGATTAATTTCACATTATGAGTTGAAACGAATTTCTAGGGTTAGAGTATAAAAACTACTTAGAAATTGAATTAGACCTAATTTAGAAATCGATGCGAAAATCAAACTCAAACCTAACCCCAAACCTAAAATAATTGTAAAGACTTAAGACCTAGATAATTAGGTATATTAAACCCTAAACAAAACATAACAATAAGCGTTATAGGACAAAATGAACCAATAATAGTTATAAGAAAAACTGAAATCACGTTTGTGTTATAGGGATAATTGATGATGGCTTGAGCAAGTCGGACCTCGAATGAGTAAGTGAGGAGTCGAGGTAAGTCGGGATTAATATGATGCTGTATTTTGGAGGCTTAAGATTATGCTTGGTTGTGCTTGTTAGGTAGTTGGATGTATGCATGTGCTTGATTATGGGTGATGCTATGATTCTGTTTGTTGCTCTAGCATGCATTATATGATTTGTATGAAATGTTTGATCACCCTAAATTGGACTTAATCAAATATACGACCAGTAATCATAATCGGACATGTATGGAAACCCGTTAGGGGAACTTAGGACTCTTCGGCCAACTACCGACCCCTTGGAAAGGGATAGCGCAGGATTGCAATTGGTCCCTTCTTCATCCTTAGTCGAACTAAGTAATAGGAGAGGAGGTCGCGGCAAGAGTGAAGTCAGTGGTTCAAAGGTAGTCGCGGGAGGAGCGAGGTCTCCATTACACAAGCTTGGGTTTAGTCGTGAGCTGTTGCATTAATGGCAACTCCTCAACCTGGATTAGAGCGGGTACAATTTCTCTAATCTCACGATGGGCCGGACAACGTCGTGCGATGACATTTGCTTGCACATGCATTGCACGTAATAAGTTGATTGAAAACCTTATTTTGTTTATGGTATAGTTTTAAGTCCTCTATCCTAACTTACTGAGCTGTGGTTGCTCACATCCCTATAAACGTCGTGTAAGTGTTGGCTAAGAAGCGGCAAATAACTACGCTGAAGTTAGCAACTGCTGGATCCTGGAGAGTGAGGAAAAACATTGAAGAATCAATACATATGTTATTACTTTTCATTTATGAATAATGTAATAACTGAATTATAGTGTATATATATATTTCCTCACTTTCTTAGGTAAATAATTTATTTAAATTACAAACTATTTACTTTAAAGCGGGTTAGTCGTGGACACCTTGTGTAGATCAAGTTTAAGATAGCGGTTGTAAGGCCAACTTCTAGCTTAGGATGGTTTACATGGCGAGGCTGTTACAACTCTACTGCTTCAGGGCATGACAAATAAGAAGTGATGTGGAAACAAATGTTTTATGAAGCTAAATAATAGGTGGTCTATAGATTTTATCTTATCCCTAACTGTTTTTAGGCACCAAAAGTTTGAGAAAAATTTTTAAGTAGACGCCTAGAAGGTGGAGTGTTACATTGGGTAGTTGGATGGCAGTTAGAGGTGACTTCAACAAGAGGGTCTTTTGAAGCTTATCGTCTAAATATAGCGAGGTCTCTCTTTGTCACCTCTAAGGTTGTGCCCTTCTTACGATACATATAGGGATGACTTGCCACCGAGTGATACAAAGGTGAAGCTCCCCAAAGTGAAGTAGGAAATTAAAACTTGCTTAGTTATGTCTCCATGACCTACCTTTATGGTATAGGAAAACTCTAAATCTAAAATGTTAAACTAGAACTTTACTGACCTCCTAAAAGAAATGAGGAGTTTATGTCGAGCCTTATCTAGCTACTGCTAAATCAAACTTATAACCTTGACCAAGAGCAAACAATGGTTGAAGCCATAATGGCATAAAGCTAGTAACACCAGCAAAAAATCTGAGGTAAGAAAGCTAACAGACGAATCATTTAAACAAAAGAAGCCCTTAGATGGCTGTCTAAACCTACCTCAAATTAGAGGATGACCTCTTGAATTACTTAAGGAATCGCTTGGCTGAGGCCTTAAGTAAGAGACACTTGGTTCTTAAGAGTACATATCGCCTACTAGGCTGGTTCTCTACATGGATAAGAAGTAGGGACTATAGAAGCAGTGATTGTTGCATCATTTCCTCGAGCTTGAAAATCCTCCAACACTAGAATGCGAAGTAAAAATCTCTATGGGAAAATTGGAAGGAGGATTTGATTAAGGTGACTCATTGGAAACTTGGGAGGTAAAAACTTAATCTACCTAATCCACTCATCAAATCAACTGCAGCAAATTGAAGTTGAAAAAATAATGGATGGAATTATAAATATTCTCTAAAGAAGACAAGACATACTTATGTACCAAACCTAATCGCAGCGATAAGAGCCCTTATGCATAAGAAAGATGCACAACATTAAACAACATTGATTGGATAAGGTAAAAGCCTTCAATTACAATGAAGCTTGTTGAACATTGAGGTGATCTTCACCATACTCTTACCTTATCAAATAAACCTAGAAATTGCAGATTATAATGGCACCTAACCCCTGATGGTTTAGGTAGCTATTCACTTTACAATCAAATCGATGAAAAAATAATTAGAAAGGCATAGACGATATGCTAAAAATAACATGCAATATGCTAATAACACATTTTAAGTCACTTTGGAGGGATTCTTTAAGTAGGCAAGTCTTAAGTGACCCCCTTTACCCTAATTGATTTGAATAAATTGATTACGACCAATCAAGGAAAGAGTAATGAAGAACCTTAGTGTGCCAATAAAAACAGGGTAATTAAAGTAGAATGTAAAGTAGAAAGTTCCCTATGGATAAGTCTTAAGCAAACTAATATAGAAAGAACCATATAAGATCTTATAAGCCTAAATCTTATGTTAGGTCAAAATGGAAGGAAAGATAGAAGGTACCCTAAAACTATATAAGTTGATAGCTTCTAACTTGTATTGCATGGAACCTTAGATATAAGTACATACTACTAATAAAGGGATAAAACCAGATCAATGGTAGAATAATTTAGTTACTACTACTTTTAGTAAAGTAGTGTAAATTGTAATATAAGGACCTTTGGTGATGTAAAGCCTAAAGGTGTGAACTAGCTTGAGTAACTGAAATTGTAAGTAAGAGGAATCAATGCCCAATTTCATTTCAGAGCATTATTTTAAAGTATTGTGATTTGTGTCTCTAAATGCTATAGTTTATTGTGAGAGCAAAGCTCTATGCTATAGAATTATGTTATGGTTATCCTTAAATATTGCTTTATGTTAAAGTATCTAGCAATGATAGATCATCCTTAAAGCTAAACCAAATTGAATTTAACCTAAATTCTAACATGACATGCATATCAACCCATTATGAGACAATTAGGATTCTTTGACTAAATGTTGATGTTTGGAATAGATGCTTGAAATGGTCTTTCCTTACTCTTAGTTGAATTAAGTGATTGGGGGCTCATTTTAACGATGGTCTTGGGTGGAGTTTTATTTTCATTGCACAAGTTTGAGTTTAGTTAAGAGTTGTTATATTGCAAAGAAACTACACAAATTTAGATTAAAGTAGGTAAAATTTTCTTAATCTCATGAGGGACCAAATAACATTGTGTGGATGGTATTTGTTTTATTGCATTATATCTAATTGGTAAATAAACTTGCTTGTGATGTGTTTTGTATGCTGTTTTTCTCTGCTTCCTAACAATGTGATGGTTGCTCTAAGTAGAGATATCGTAATATATTTATCCTTAAGCTAGTAGCTAGTTGGGGTTGGGGTTGGGGTTGGGGTTGGGGAGTAAGGATAAAATGAAGATGAAGCTATACTTTTGTTTCCTTTTGGCCTTCCTTTTGTCTTTTAGGATATCAATTGGACCACCTCGAGTAGCTTAGTTTATTTGCAGTTATTAGATTGTAATAAGAATAGTTGAATCGTAAAAGTTGTGTATGCACCATATATGAACATATATTAGGTATATATATAAGTCAATGAATGATCTTATAGGTGTTTACATATGAATATCTATGGAGTTAAATATTTCAAAACAGTTTAATCGTATATAATTTATGTAAATCAAGTTTATGATACTAATTATAATATTAGCCTATATTTTAAATTGGTTTATATGGTATGTTTAAAGTAGCTTAAACATATATACTTTATATAAACCAAGTCCATAATATTAGTTATGATTTTCGCCTCTATTTTAAATTGGTTTTTACAATAGATTGTTATGACTTTGTTGTATTGGGATATTGCAAATAAAACATTGAAAAGGAAAAGAAAATGAGGAAATTTAAAAAAAATAAATAAATAAAGAAATTTGAACAAAAAGAAAAAGAAATAAAAAAGGGAGCGGCTTAATTAGCCATGGTTAATGGCCGACCATGACCTTATTGATGATCGAGCTGGTATGGTATTGGATTTAATGGCCGTCATTTTCTATAGTAGAGTAATGCAACCGGATCAGAAACAAATGGTTGCATGGTTTCCCTTCAATCCCCGTTACTTGAATTATCTCCAACAGAAAATTTATGAAATTTTCCTTTTCCGTTTTGGAAGGAAAATAAATAAATAAATTATAATATAAAATAAACTTTTAATTTCTTGTAAATTTTTATTATTAACGTTTTTCGACAATTTACAATTTAAAAATTCGTTTGCAAACTTGGCAGGCTTAACAGGAAATAAATATGAATATATGAGATATAGAAAGGAAAGTGGAACCCACGCGGTGTACCTCCCAATTAATACGTTAGATTGTTAGAGTAATTTGACTTGTGACATTGACCAATACATATAATAATAATTTAACAACAATTATGCACAGTCTGTTTTCCCACTGCTCTTTTTTCTTCGGACGGATGGGCACAGCAGATAAAACAAAATTAATTACAGCTACTTGTGTTTGTGTTGTGTTGTTGTGCTGTGCCACCAGAACAACCCAGAACACCTGCACAGACACAAGGAATAAGGGGAAAAGAAAAAAAGAAAAAAAGAAAAAAAGGATAGAAAGATGGGTGGTGCCCCATCAGTCCCTGAGAAATCAATCCACGAATTCACAGTCAAGGTATCTAAAACTGGTAGAAGAAATGGATTTATGCAGTCTGCTTGTTTTGTCCCGTTTCGTTTCTGTTTATATTCTTTATCTGTTTCGTTTCTATATCTATCTATCTATCTATCTATCTATTTTTGTTACACAAACATCCGGTTTTAAAACGGTGCCGATGAGGAAGAGGGCCTAAGTGTCGTGGTGGTGCAGGATAGCAGGGGTAAGGATGTGGATTTGAGTATATACAAAGGGAAAGTACTCCTAGTTGTCAACGTCGCTTCCAAATGGTTTTTCCTTAAACGCCTTCCTCTTGTTTTCTCTAATTTAAACTTTGGATTATGTTTAACAACTATGTGTTTCTTTTCTTTTCTTTTTTTTTTTTTTTTTTTTGAATCAGTGGCTTTACGGATTCGAATTATACCCAACTCACGGAACTTCACAACAAATATAAGGGAAAAGGTTAGTGATTTTTTTTTTTTTTTTGAACATTTTCCTTTGTCTTTGGGGTGGTTTTGATGCTAAAATTTATAATCATGTTAGTAGTTGTTATGGAAAGCAACGTTTTGATGAGTCTATGGAATTTTCTAATGTGGGTTTAAATTAGAATGTCATCTTAACATGATTTCATTGATTTACCGTGGATATCATTTTCTGCATTTTGCATAATTGTTCATTTAATGTCTGAATTATGTTTATTCTCATTTTTATTGCGCAATGAAGAGAGACTGGTTTGAGTTTTGCGGTATATGTTTCTACTTGATGATGGATTGTGACGGATGTCAAGAAGATGAAAGAATGGAATGGTTGATGGATTTTGTGTTGATTAGGAAGCGCTCTGCCAATGATTTGGCTCACCTGGCATAGGATTATAGTAGCCTAATTATTTATCTGTTCGGTAATAAAAAAAAGTTATGAATCCGATTCCACGAGAAATTGTATTCCCTAAAAATGTTGGAATCCCATTCCTCCTCACCCAACTCTGTTATTAGCAAGTTTTTCTTTCTTCCCCCCTCCCCGTCCCCCCCCCCCTCCCCTCCCTCTCACATATAACTCAAAAATTACATCAAGCCAACTGTAGAAAATAATAGCATTCCATCTTCAATTTTTGGAAGCTATCAAACAAAATATTAACGAGGAATCGGGTTATAGGAATTGAATTCCAAACAAGTTGTTGATGTATAAACCTTGTATGATTTGGTTTTAACGATGTCTCAGGTCTGGAGATCTTGGCATTTCCATGCAATCAGTTTCTGAAACAAGAGCCTGGAACAAGCGAGGAGGCAGAACAATTTGCATGTCAAAGATACAAGGCTGTATATCCAATTTTCCACAAGGTACATATTTTTTAAGTATGAAACTTGGTATGTCCCAAAATCTAGATATGTCAAAATCTAACGCACAATGCAGCTACACCCCCATAAGATATAATATGTGAAAAAAACCATAGCATTTGGCATGATAATTATTCACCACCACCATCACCAGCTGCTATCTTTGCTTTCTTTTACCATCTACTGCTGAAACCCACTTGGAACTGCAACTCGATGAAATTATTATAATAACATTTCACGATTCTGAAGAGAAATGATCTGTAACCAATGAAAACAAATGGGATGATAAAACAATTCTTGATCCCATGCAGCTTCCTGCGTAGAGGCATCCAAGGTCATTTTAATACAGATCGTCTATTTACCATCCAATCTTCAGCCTTTGCTCTGTTGCAATATTCTGCTAAACAATGAACTCCTTTGTTTTATAGGTGCGCGTTAATGGACCTAACACGGCACCTGTCTACAAGTTTCTTAAAGCAAGTAAACCTGGGTTTATGGGTTCAAGGATTAAGTGGAACTTCACCAAGTTTTTAGTTGACAAGGAAGGGAAAGTGATCGGCCGCTACGCCCCAACCACCACCCCTTTGTCCATTGAGGTACCGAGTCTCACAATGCACGTGTGTTTGTCTGGTAATAAATATAAAACTTACACAAAATATATAGATCTAATAGATCAGTTGGTTATGAAGCTGAACTCAATATGTTATTAGATAAGGAGGTTTAGACTTCGAATCATGTAGCAAGTCATTCATTTAATGGATTTTAGTCAAAGTCTTAAGCCCACAAGTGGAGGAAATAAGTAATATATATATTTACAGATATAAGCCCCTAAGTTACTTGGTTGTGGATGTAACTCGAGTTTATTAATTTGTTTGTTGATTATTGTTCTCGTACGATTATGGCATAACTGCACGTCCTGTTTGCTTACTTATAATGCAGAAGGACATTAAGAAAGCATTGGGAGAGGTGTGAAGGAGTTGCAAGGGTTAATTTGTTTAAAGACGAAGCATTTTTGGAAGCCCAATGGATCTACAGTTTTTTTTTTTTTTTTGAGTAATTAGTATTCCTTTTTCTATCTGTTAAATCTGAGACTCATTTTGTGTCTTATATATACTAAAAAATATATTGTATTTACTGAATAGCTTGAGACTTACCGGTTCCTAATACTGTAAAAATGACTCTCTATCTTTTGTTATTTATTTTTTCTTTATGCTGAGTTTTTCCATTATATTTTTTTCAATTTGAATCCTTAACCTCTGCTCTTTTTCTTTTCTTTTCTTTTTTTTTTTAAATTATTATTTGACTCCTTCATCTTTTAAATTATTAGCTTGAGTCCATCTCCCAGTGATTTTGTTTTATGCTTGCACGGACTAATATCAGTTCAACAGGTATCAATTTCGTAAATAAGGATAATTTATTTCATAAAATTTTAATGGTTAACCCAAATACATTCCCTAAACGTTCCGTAATTCTATAAAGATGGAGGCTTCGAATAAAAAACTCCCTTCTTTTGATAGAAATAGATCAGATTGTTAAATTAAAACATGAAAACGAAAAACACAAGCCTTCGAATAAGCTGGCCTCAGTGTTTGGTACGTGAAAGATGAACCTGGAATGGAATTGCAATTATAGACTTCACGCCCCTTCTTATATGTAGAAGCATCTTTAGATGTTGGGATTGTGATTTCTGTTTTAAGGAGAACTCAATTTAACTCCTTGTATCTTACTGGTTCCAAATATTGTAGAAATGATTTGCTTATGCTTTGCTATTTTTTTTCTTTATGCTGAGTATTTTCCATTATATATATATTTTTTAATTTGAATCCTTAACCTTTTGCTTTTTTTTTTTTTTCCCCTTTAATTATTTGAGTCTTTCATCTTTTAAATTTACAGGTTAAGTCCAACATTAATGATCAAAGAACAAAAGTCCCCTGTGCCATCTCTATTAGTGATTTTGTTTTATGCTCGCCCGGGCTAATATTAGTTCCACAGGAATCAATTTCGTAAATGAAGATGATCTATTTCATAAAGTTTTAATGGAATCACTAATGGATAACACAAATACATTCCCCAAACATTCCCTAATTCTCTAAAGATGGGAGTTTTGAATAAAGAACTTAAAGCTAAAAGATTCGAGCAGAATGATGACAAAAAAAAAAAAAAAAAAGATTCCATTCCCTTCTTATATTTAGAAGCATCTTTTGGAATTGGGTTGTGATTTTGACTTTAAAGAAAAATTCAATTGGGCTTTTGAATGAGAGGGTGGAATTAATTTCATTCCACCTTTAGTAATAGAAATTTATAAAAATCCGTTTTTGTATTTGGTAAATTAAGAGCATTTGTGACAAATACCGTGAAATTCACAATTCCATGATTATTCTTAAATATAAAAGTAAATATATTATTTTATTTTCCATTCCATTCTATTCCACAATATCCCTGCGATATAAAAGAAAAATAGATGGCATAGATTCGGGTTAGTTTGACTTGCCCAACGCCTCAATATATCATCATCAATTAACCCTATAGGTGGGGAACTTTCAAAGACACAAAACATTAGATCTATTAGCTCTATATTTTGCCAAAGAATCCGCCACGTTGTCATCCTCTTTAAAGTTATGTCTGAATTGTACACCTTCAAATTTCCGTCACCCTTCCCTGGAAAATAAGATAAGATTATTGAAGATACAATTCACCAACATCCTCAACATGGATAAGCTTAACTGCTTCTAAATAGTTTCGTTCATTATAAATTATTTCACCAACACCAGATTTCTATATCTGGTGGGATCGGTTGCTGCATCACCACTCAAATGTTGCCCACCATGTTTCAAATTGATCCACGTAAAAAGATCTGGTTCCAACTAGCTTTGCCTCTTGGTTTTCTTATTAAACAACTAAAATTTGTACAACTTATTAAATCATTTTCTTGCTATGGTAAGTTGGAAGTTTGCTCAGGGACAAAGAATTTCCTATTGCCATTGCACCAAATATTTCATAAGGACAAAGAACATTTACATGCCCGAGGGGAAGTATGCCGGTCTTTGTGACCCCTTTCCATTGAACATGTTAATATTGAGCTAATTATCAAAGGATTGATTGAAATTATTAGGAAACATAAGTTCAGGGTTGCGGTTGAGCTAATTTTGTTTTATTAGTAGACATAAGCCAAAAATATGCTTAATAAATTTATCTTCTTCACAGCAAAACCTTCATCAATTTAGCACGTTTCTTTCCGCTTTTGTTCAGTTGCATGAAAGAGGGAAGACCATAATTAATTGCATCAAATCAAATAAGATTTTGGATTTTAGTTATCGTGGGTTTTTTTCCATATCCATTTAGAGTCTTATGTTATCATGCCATGCTTTAGACTCGAGACGGATTCTTTTAGATGCAGACTCATTGTAACACATCCGCTTAGATCCTAATCCATTATAAACGGTCATTTTGCCACGAAGATCTTCTAATGTTGCTCCATGTGGAAAAACCAATACAAATCTCCTTCCACTCGTTTTGATTAGTTCAAGAATCAGTTACCGTAAGGTTTTCATAGCCAAGAAGGGCAAGACCAACAAAGTGCACTTTGCGGCTAGAAAAAAATGTATCTTTTCCGTTGCTTACCTATTACCTAGAATTATTATCAACCCAATCCAGCTCTTTTTTTTTTTTTTTTATATGTGTTTTTCCAATTTTGAATCCTCAGTAATTTTCCTACAAATTGTAAAGTTGCAATATTTATTTTTTGAGTATTATATCATAAGGTCTTAATGTTTGGAGATAAATTTAAATAAGGAATTATTTTTTTGTAAGTGGTTAAAAAAGGAGACCATGTTTATAGCAATATTAACTCTAGTTGGCATGACAGTTATTTGCCACGTATTGCTTACATGGACAATTAAATAATAAATATATCGAAAAAAATAAAAAAAATATAAAATTATAAAAAATAAAGAAAATAAAAAGAAAAAAAAATTAAAAATAAAAATTAAAAAATAGAGAAATATAAAAATGAAACAAAAAAATTAAAAAAAGAGACAGAAAAATTTGAAAAAATGTTTTTTTTTTCTTTATTTCTTGATTTTTAAAATTTTCTTTATAATTTATGAAATTTTATGTGTTCTTTATATTTTTTATATTATCTATTATTTAATTATCCATGTAAGTATCATATATATACCGAGTCAACACCATGGTGTCAAATGGTAGGTAACATCCACATTAGTCAGAACTAACGATATTATAGCGACGATCCTTTATCTTAATAACTTGCTAAAACATTAATTTTTTATTTGAATTTTTCGAAATGTTAATATCATATTTAATCTTATCTTTAAACATTGATACCTTCATTTATAATTTTATCTATTTTTTTTCCTTTAAGATAGAGGTCTACAAAGTGTTTTAGTCTTGAAATTCTATGCCATCTTTGCAACGCTTGTCCTATTTCTTGCTTTGATGTAACATTTGTTTGTAAGAACTGTTAGGAATATGGTTATTTATTTTTCAATTTTGTTATTCTGTTATTTTACCACGTGTACATTGTTGTATATATATCTTCACTTGTATAGTATTTATGTGGTTATTTACAAAGATTCATTTTCACACCTTACGTCCATCTTCCTTTTTCGTTTCTCCTCTTCAGCTTTACTGCATAAATTTTAAGTTTTTTTTTTTTTATCAATTTCTCTATTTTCTTTTCAGCTTTACTGCATAAGTTCTAAGCTTCTTATCATGATATTAGAGCCATCATCATGAATAGTGCACCTCTTGAAGATATTTCTTTACCTTTTTACATTCATCACTTGGATTCTTAGAGTTTGATATCAATCACTCTGTGTTGTCTAGTCTCAATTATAATACATATAGTAGATCCTTCTTGTTGATACTATCTATATGTAACAAAGTTAGATTTGTAGATGGATCGTTATCTGAACTTGAGAAGATTGAAAAATTATACCCGATTTAGAGTTGATGTAACAATCCAATTATTGCATAGCTGTTGTGGTCCATTTCTCCATCAATTGCATCAATAGTCATTTATGTGCATTCTGTTAAACAAATTTGGGACAAGCTGAAGGTACATTTTTCTTAGCTTGATGATTTGAGAATTTGTCAATTATATCATATGTTAAGCATCGTAGTTCAAGGTTCAATGAGTGTTGATGGATATTTTACTGAATTGAGTATAATCTGGGAGGAATTAAGAAATTTCATACCACTTCCATATTGTTCATGCGGATCTTGTAATACAAAATGCTTTGATAAGCTTACTGGCATGGCTTAAAAGATTACATGTTCAAGTTTCATAATGGCCTTAACAAAAGTTTCAGGGCTCGTTCTCAAATCCTTATGCTAAAGCCTTTTCTTATTTTGGATGAAGCTTACAATCTAGTGGTTCAAGACAAGTCTTAGAGAGCAAATAGGCCTAGAGATCTAGTTCTCTTAGAGGCCTTTGTTATGGTTATTGTGAGTGAAAGTAGGCAGCGAAACAAAGAGGATATTGTTTGTAGCTATTGTTGAAAGAGAGGACACTTGAAGGAGAAGTGCTATAAGCTCATTGGTTTTCCTCTGCATTTCAAACAGAATAATAACACTAGGTAGCATACTTCTAGCCTAAATCATATGTTTTTTGAACATGGTACAGTTGATTCTACACACAATACAATAAGTTCTTGTTGCTCTATTTTTTATATGAGTATTGGCTCTAGTGTTGTGTCTGATGGGAATTTGTAAGGGCTCAATTTTTCAAGGGAGAAAATTCTCAATTTGCTCAATATTTTGCATGTTTCTAACAATAATACTTCTTTTAGTGGTGGTGTTTTAGCACCAGTAGTTTCTTCTCCATCAACTGTTTTGTAGGATAGAGCTTAAGATGAAGCTTCTATGAGTCATATGGTAGGTACTTTCAAGACTTCCTTTAATCAAATATAAGATAATTGTGTTGATTGGATTTTAGATTCAAGTGCTACTAATCATATGGTTAGCTTTATTTCCCTATTTCATTCATATGTGGCCGTTGAAAATCGACTAATTTATTTGCCTAATGGTTAGCAATTGGCTGCTACACATGTTGGGACGGTGGTGGTTTCTTCAACATTAATCTTATATAATGTCTTGTTTCTACCCTTATTCAAGTATAATTTGATCTCTATGACCAAGTTATCTCAAGACTGTAATTATACTGTTATTTTCACGAAAACTTTTGCTTTCATCTACGACTCTTCCAATCAAAGGGTGATTGGTCAAGCTGAATCAAAGGGTAGCCTATACTTGTTAAAGCAACAAGTTGTTCCTCTGGATGCTTGTCCAAGTAAAGATACTTTTATTAATACTAAGGATGTAAACAACATGTTTCTTTCTCATGTTTTGTCAAGATTACCTGAACATTTTGATGTTTAGTATTTTCCTCTTGGTCATGAGTCTCATGAGTGGCTGAAGCAAATAAGTTGAGTTGATAATGTTGTTCAATGTCATCATTTTCAATGCATGATTTGTCCTTTATCTAAGTAGAAACTTAATTCTTTTCCCTTACATGCTTGAAGCACATGTGTAGCTTTCAAACCGGTTCATATGGACATTTGGGGGCCTTATGCTACTTCTATTGTTGAAGGTTATCGATATTTTCTCACAGTGGTTGATGACTATACTAAGGTCACATAGGTTTATCTTATGAGAACTAAACATGAAACATTTATGCTTGTTCAATCCTTTGCAATATGGTTTTTGTTTAGCTTAATACTTATGTTAAAGGCGATTCGCATTAACAATGGTTCTGAGTTTATGTTGTCAAGTTTTTATTCTTCTAAAGGAATTGTCCATCAAACCACATGTGTTGAGACACCTCAATAAAATGGTGTTGTTGAAAGAAAATACCAACTTCTATTGTCTACTACTCGTGCTTTGCTTTTGTAAGCTTCTTTACCTTAATGTTTTTGGGGTGATGCTGTTTTAACAACTACTCATCCTATTAATAGTATACCAACAGATGTTGTAGGTAGGATCTCTCCATATTAGATGTTATTTCATAAGGTTCCCTCTTATACTCATCTTTGTATGTTTGGATCATTATGTTTTGCATCTACTCTTATGTGGAATAGAACAAAATTTGATCCGTGTGCTTAGCCATGTATATTTGTTGGCTATCCAACTATAGTCAAGGGATATTGATTGTATAGTTTAGCTCATAAGCAATATCTTATATCTAAAGATGTGCATTTTGTTGAGAATGTATTTCTTTACAAAATACATTCTTTCTTGGATTCGGTTTCTAATGAGTCTTCAGTCTCCTTACCTTTAGTCGAGTGTTCTTCTTATGTGGATCATATATTTTCTTTGTTTCCTCTTGACATGTTAGTTCCACACAGCATTGTTAAGCCTACTATAATGATGGGAATTGAGTTATTGGATCATTGACCTGTAGCCAAGCCCCAGGATTGGAAGGCCTGGTACGATGGATTCTCTTACTTTAGTCGACTCCTAGTAAGGTCGAGTATCTCCTTGCTGACTCGTTCTGCATGTTGAGCTGAATAAGTCCTTATTTCTCGCAAATACTGAGAAGTGGAAGGTCGAGATAGTGACCAATCTTTACTTTCACTCATACCTAACCAATTACTTACTTAATATCACCATTGCCGATATGCTGAGAGAGAGACTCCGGATTGACTAAACTACCCAAATAAGCTAGCTGACCGTACTTTCTGTCTACATCTTCCGACTACCTCACCAATACAACATCACCACATATATAGAATCATGTGTAGAATCTGTCACACTAATCATTGCTTTTCTAGAATATTTATTTTTAACTTTTTGTATTGTTGTATATTACTTCTTTAGGGTAATGCACTTTTTATCTTTTTCTCTTTAGGTATGTTGCTCTAAATTCTTGAGTATAAATACTCCTTGTACTAGTAGCTATAAAGAATTAGATAGATTGATTATCATTAATATACTTGAGTACTTTCTTTCATTGCGTAAACACTACTTGTTTACTCTTAGTATCACTCTTATCCTAACCCTTGAACAAGGCTAGGTAGTGGGTAACTTTATCGAACCGTTTTGTGCATCATATCAAATTGTGTCATGAGTCCTCAAAAATTTCATTGGTGTGTCATATCCTCTAGAGCTATTCATAGGTTATTACTTACTCTTCATTTGCATTAGTCCTTTTCGCATATTTCATCATCACTTCCTTTTCGAGCTTTTTACAAGCTTAGACTTATCCGGTGACCGACCTTATCTATTCTTAGTCACGGTTTGAATCATATAGAGTATTCTGATGAGTGAGATTCCTCTACTGAATGTCTTAGGTACAGTACTTATGTGAAGAAAATTCCTTCATACCTTGCAGACTACCATCATAGTCTTGCTTTACACAATGATTCCAGTGCTGTTTCATTAAGTTCTTTTGCACATCCATTAAGGATAGTGTTGAGTTATGATTCCTTATCTCCTTCTTTTCTAGCTTTTGCTATTTAGCTATCTTAACATTATGAGCTTACATCTTATCATCAGGAAAAACTTATTGAGCCTTGGAGTAAGGTGATGAATGAAGAGTTGGGTACTCTTAAATGAAACAATACTTGGAGCGTTGTTCCTTTGCCTTTTGGGGAAACACACAATAGGTTGTAAGTGGGTGTATAAAATTAAAACTACAACTGATGGTTCTATTGATAGGTATAAGGCTTGAATTGTAGCTAAAGGCTATATTCAAAAGGAACGTTTTGATTATACTAAGACTTTTAGTCCTGTGGTTAGACACATTTCTGTACATTTATTCTTTTGCTTAGTTGCACATTTTAATTGGCATGTGCATCAAATGGTTATTTACAATGCTTTCTTAAATAGTGATTTACTTAAGGAAGTTTTTATGGAAATTCCACCTCATTTGGATGTTTCTAATCAAAGTATTTCTGGAAGAAAACTTGTTTGTCAACTTAATAAATCAATCTATGGTCTTAAGTAAGCATCATGGCAGTAAATGCCAAGTTAACACATTCTCTTTTAGCTTATGGTTTCATACAATCTTATTGTGATTAATCTATGTTTGTTAAAGGATTTGGTGTGATATGTTGGTAGTCTTGGTTTATGTTGATGATATTGCAGTAGCTAGTAAACAACTTGTTCTAATTGACCAATTCAAGAGTTTCATGCATACTTAGTTCAAAATCAAAGATTTGGGGATTCTTAAGTACTTTATTGGTCTTGAATTGTCCCATTCATTAGGTGGTTTGGCTTTATCATAGTGCAAATTTGCTTTGGATTTGCTTATTGAAATAGGTTTTCTTGGGTACAAATCAGTTGCAATGCTTATTGTTCCTAATCATAAGCTCTCCAAGAATGATGATTCCGAGCTTGTTGATGCTTTTCACTATCACAAAATCATTGGAAAACTCCTATACCTTTGTATTACTTGGCCAGATTTGACTTATGCTGTTCATGTCCTTAGCTAATTCATGGAGAGTCCTAGACGTGTTCATTGGCTAGCTTATGAAATAGTTTTGCAATACATCAAGGGCATGGTTGGTCAGGGTCTTTTCTTTTCCAAAGATTCTAACTTGATTATTTGTGCATACAGTGATAGTGATTGGGAAGGATGTCCTGACTTAAGATGTTCTATGACGGGATTTTATGTTTTTCTTAGACAATCCTTCATTAATTGGAGATCTAAGAAACAAACAACAGTTGCATGAAGCTTTGCTGAGTTTGAATATTAACCACTTGCATCTGTTACTTATGATGTAATCTGGTTGATTACTACGCTTAAAGAGTTTCATGTTGTACCTTCTTTACCTATACAATTATTTGGCGATAATTTGCTGGCAATTCATATAATTAAGAACCTTGCTTGCCATGAATACACCAAACATCTTGAAATGGATGTTTATTTTGTTTGTGACAAAGTAGCTGAAGGTTTTATACTACCCATTCATGTTCCTACAACAAGTCAACTTGTTGATATCTTTACAAAAGGACTTGCTACAGCATAGTTTGCCTCTCTCTTGGCTAAGATGGAAGTAATTAACATTTACTCTCCATCTTAAGGGGTAGGGGGGTTGTTAGGAATATGGTTATTTATTTTTCAATTCTGTTTCTTTTGTTATTCTGTTACTTTACCACATGTACATTGCTGTATCTATATCTTCACTTGTACAATAGTTATGTGGTTAGTTACGAAGATTCATTTTCAAAACTTATGTCCATCTTCCTTCTCCATTTCTCCTCTTCAGCTTTACTACAGAAGTTCTAGGTTTCTTATCATGGACTACACTGGACTAGATTGAATAAGACAAAGAGTATTAAGCAGGATAAATATTGGGAGGCCTAGACAAAACAAGCTTGCGGTGCCATATTTTGTTTACATTACATAGGACATAAAATTTATATTAAAAATTAATTATTTATATTATAATATTAATTAACTCAATTTATAACATAATGTGATATTTTTAAAAATGAAAAATATTTTTGTTTCTTTTATACTATAAATTTTATTTTTATATTATAGTATAGATGAAACAAAATTTAGGCCTTTTATTTGATTTATCAGCTTAATTTTTTTGTTAAGTCATCAAATAAAGTTATAAACTAAATATGGAATAAAATTTTTTTGCCTAGTCCAGTATCATAAAATTTGTGTAACTAAATACTCCTATAGCACACCTAACCCAATCTCCATGTCCTTCACTTTTCTTTATCTTTTCCCATCTAACCAAATAAATCTTTTTATTTTCTATATGAACCATGGAGAAAATCCCTCTGAATCCTTTTAGGTTTATCGAGGAAAGGATCTAGTAAAGGCAAATGCTCACTGGGCAATAATTTACCGTGCCTTCCAGAATAGACGAAGGAAGCACTATAGTCTTGTTGAGAAGCTTTGCTTTTCACCCACTCAATTTACTCTAGATTTTGTCAATGAAAAAGTACATGTCCATTTCTTTAATGTTTTCCGAGTTTAGTAGAGAGAAATCAAGATACTTGCTGAGTTTGTCAACATTTCTAATACACCTGCTGAAGACCAAGAACGTTGGGCTTATCATTTTTTCCCCCCCTAGAAGCTTGCTCGAAGGTCTTCGTGAAATTCATGATCACACCTACATTTTCCATTGTGGCTTTCCCAGAGGTCTTTCATAAAGAAAAAGTCAGAAAGCTGCGTTATAGAACCCTTGAACTTGACTGGTTTCCGTACTTAACAATTTTCATGATAGATAGAGGGAGATTGATTCCCTGTCTGATCCTCGAATTGACTGGACTTAAGGTAATTGAGCCCCATTTAACAGAACCGAGAAATTAACTGTTGAAAGGCAAGCTCCAGTCACATCAATTTAGAACGTTAGAAAATTGAAGGCATTTGGCACGAAGTTTCTTTCAATTCGATCATAAGTCTTCTCCGAATCAAGTTTCAATATCATCAATCTTTCCTTTCCTTTCTTTTTTGTTTTTTGTTTTTTTGATCGAGCAAGGATTTCGTGTATAACTACAACATTCAGAAATTTAATTCCCCTTTTCTTGCGTCTTGTCTCCATCAATACACCTACAAAAATGATTAAATTCTTGACCTACGATGCAAGACTTTAAGTTTCTTTTCTTTTCTTTTCTTTTTTTTCAATAACTGACTGAATATCATTTCACAACTAGCAATTTGAATACATCAGCCAGTTCCGAAGATGAAAATAAGCTCCTAATACAATGTGAATAAAAAAAGGATAATAGCTTTAAGAGAAGATGGGGGATTGTTAACCCAATCCAAGGGGTACATCTTCTTTCTAGTTGCCTTTGCATGCCAATCTGTTGCTTGGTTGACTTGTCTTTTGATCAAAGAGAAGCAAACTTTGTTGAGCCGCTGCTCCAGACGATTAATTTCTAGCAGTAGAGGATGTAGACTCCACAATGCAGTCTTCGGCTCTCTAATGGGGTTGAACACGGCTGCACAATCCACTCCAAGCAGATATTTGTCCACCCTCTATCTAAAGCTAGAATATAAACTTCTAGGAGTGTCGCCGCTTCTAATTTCTCTGATGATTCGAGATGCCACAGAGCAGTAGAGCTACCGTAGATGTTGCCCTGGGAGTCTCTGGCTATCATAGTAATTTTCGCGCATTTGGATTCTTCATCGAACAAGCCATCTACATTTAGCTTCACCTCAGAGTTGGATGGTGCTTGCCAAGCTTCAGTGGAAGAGAACTTGAAGGTCCTTTCTCTATTCAAATGTGAGCTGGTTCCACCATTGCTGCTATTGATGCAAGGATGACTGGCATGTAGGCAGCATTGGTTATCTTCTAGCGTATCAAAGCTTGCTGGATTGGACTGGTCTACCTGCAAGGATGGTCAAACTCTAGCAGGTTAGCTTCTCCTTATGCTTGGTGATATGCATCATAGACTACATTGGTGTCATTCTATGCTCATTTGACTTGTCCACCTGCAAAACAATATCTAGCTCGTCTAAGGCTCTTTGGCATAATGGGATGACACAGTTAGGGTTTGGCTTACTATTCTCAAAAAGGCACTTATATCTCGCCTTCCATAAACACCACATGATAGTACCCAATTTGGCAAACAAATTCATCTTCTCTTTTTTTAATTTAGCCTATTTACTAAAGATCTCATCCATCTATCTAGTGGGCAAGCCCCAATATCTAGTGTGATACCAAGAACAGCAAACTAAGTCGGGGTTTTCCAAGGATACGACATTATTACATGTTCTACATCCTCATTAGCATTACAAAAATAACAAAGAGGAGAGTCCACTATACCTCTTTTGAAAAGATTTTCACGCGCAACTATTCCATTATTTATCACTTTCCAAATGAAGTGCCTAACATTAGGCAAACATGGGCTATGCCAAACTAGCTTCCAAGTGGACTTATTTATCAATCTTGACACTAGATTTATGTAAACCTCTAGTGGTGACTCGATGAAATTATAAGATGATCTAATAGTACAAGAACTTGATTTCTCCTATGGCTACATAAGGTAGTCCTCCATTGGAACCTAAGGAAAATAAATTCTTTGTATCACTACTGTCAACTCTTAATTAAACAAGGATCTTATCAACAGTGATTTATATACCTTTGATGAATCATCCATCAAGTCTGCCATTCGCATATCTTCAGGGATATTAGGGGAGATGATGGTGGGCCTGAAACCGTTCAACTTAGGGATCCATCTATCTTGTTTGATCTTGATGTTTTATCCATCCCTTGCCAACCACATAGAGCATTCTCTAAACAACTCTTTACCGTATAGGATATTAGCCTAACACCAAGAATCTTTAGAGATATTCCTTTGAGATTGTGCACCCATAAGGCTTCGGGATTGTTGTGTGTTCTCCAAGCTAACTTTGTGAGAAGTACTAAGTTGAAAGTGTTTAGGTCCTTGAAGCCTAAGTCCCCCTTTGACTTTGATAAGGTGATCTTCTCCCAACTGAACTAATGGCACTTGCACTCCTCCTTCTTCTAATCCCACCAATATTGTGCTATCATAGTGTTAACTTCTTTGCACTACTTAGCTAGGAACTTAAGATAGCTCATGGAGTATCTTGGGATGGCTTTGGCAACCAATTTGATGAGGATCTCTCTTCCTGCATTAAGCAGCAAATTCCTCTTTTAGCAACTAAGTCTTGCTCTAATCTTGTCCTTGACAAATTTGAGTTCTTTAGCTTTATTCATACCCTAAAGAGTATATAAACTCAAGTAATTTAGGGTTGGTTGATACAGAGATCTAAAAAAATGTTGTTAACCTCTTCTATTCTGGTCGGAGGAGTATTCTTACTAAGAATAGGTTGGATTTTTGGAAATTGACCTTCTCACCTGATGCTTGGTAGTAATCATGAATGATGCTACTCAAAACTTGCACATTTTCTACCTTAGCTTACACAAAAAATAGATAATCGTTAGCAAATAAAAGATGAGATAATGGTGGGCAGGAGCTTTTGGAGATCAACCCATCTAGTCTTCTATTTGAAACTACTTTCATAAGGCTATAGGAAAGCACATAAGTAACAAGGATAAAAAGGTATGGTGACATAGGGTAACCTTATCTTAACCCTATTGTACGGAAGATATGACTTGTGGATTTTCCATTTATAGTGATGTTATAGGATACTGAGGTAACATAAGCCATGACCTACTTAACTCAAATCTTAGTAAAACTAAGCTTTTGAAGGATTGCATTGAGGAAATCCCATTTGATTTAGTCTTAAGCTTTATTCATGTCTAATTTTAGGGCACAATGCAATTTCCTTTTAGTTTGTTGAGTTTTAAGGAAGTGGAAAGCTTGATGGGAAATAATAATATTGTCGTGAATGACTCAACCCACTATAAATGTACTTTGCTATTCAAATATAAGACATTGTAGAAAAGACTTTAGATGATTTGCAAGGACTTTAGATATGATTTTGAACTTGAAGTTGCACAAAGTAATAGGTTGAAATTGACCGACTTCACACGGGGACATGACTATTAGGATAAGAACAACATTTATACTATTAGGGGAAGGGGGCATGATACTTGAAGAGAAGAAGGCTTTGGTCGCTTGCATAATGCTCCTGCTGACAATGTGCAGGTACCATTGGTGAAAGACCCTTAAGAACTTGTCTGGCCTTAAAGCCTTTAAGGCTCTTAGTTGAAAGGCAGTATTCTTGATTTCCTCTTTAGAAACATGACTTGCTAAAGAGGCATTCATATCATCACTCACTAAAATTAGAATTAGCTTAAGTACATTTTCATAGTTTTTGTTATCTTTTGACTTGAAATGGTTCTCATAAAAGATATGAAACTCCTTTGTAATGGCCACTTTGATAGGAATCAAGCTATTGGGCTTTTGACATGTAGTTGAGCCCGAGGACTAAAGGGATAGGTAAGGCGAATCCTCTTACTTTAGCCAACTCCTACTGAGGCTAAGTATCTCTTCAACAACCAACTCTATATGTCGAGCCGAATGACTACCTATCTTTTGGAGACTGTATGCTGAAATGTAAAATGTTGAGACAACAACCAATCTTTACTCTCTCATTTACTTATGCTTGAGCCGACCACTTGTTCGACCTTACTCTTGTTGAGAGGCCGAGAGAAAGGCACTCGACTAATCTTCAATCATTCTTGCCCAGATAAGCAATCTACTCGTACTTTTTTATTTGCATCCTCCAACAACATCGCCAATAAATCTCTACCAAGTGTATAAGATACATGTAGAATCTACTATACTAATCATTACTTTTCTTAAATATTCATTTTTTACTCTTATGTATTCTTGTACATTATTTCTTTAAGGCAATACCCTTTTATCTTTTCCCTTCTAGGCTAATTACCCTAACTTATTAGGTATAAATACCCTATTGTAATCGTAGCCTTAATCATCAAATTACCATTAATACACTTGACATTTCCCTCTTGTAAACACTACTTGTTTACTTTCATTTCACTCTTATCTTAATCCTTGAGTAAGGCTAGGTGGCAAGTAGTCTCATTGGATTAATTCGTGTATCATATCGAGTTATGTTGTAAGTCCTTAGAAGTTTTATTGGTGTGTCATATTCTTTGGAGTTGTTTGTAGGTTTTTGCTTATTTTCATCCACTTTTTTGTTTCTTTCGTGTATTACCCACCACTCTTTTTAAGCTATTAGTAAGTTTAGACCCATCTAGCGACCGACCTTGTCGATCCTTAGCTACGGTTCGCATCATCTTGGTATCAGAGTAGAGGTTTTGCTTGAGTTGTTATAGGTTATCTCGAAGTTTTGTCTACATTCTATCTTATCTGTGTGGAACATAGCAAGTTACTGTGTTTGTTTAATTATTGTGTTTGCTGGCTGTTAAATTTTTGGTTTGCAGGAGTATTTGTTGAAATACCTAATTAAAGGGATTAAGACTTGAATCTTTGGAGAAATATGATGGAACTAAGTGTTAACATTGGTGTTGGAGATGACAACAGTGGAGTTATCTACCATGGTAGACAGTTTCAAGGAACCCCATGAGTACTGACAAGAGGCTTAATAAGGTGGCTAATATCTTAGTGAATTTAACGCAAGTTGTTCATGTATGAGCTTATTGACCGACTAAAGTTATGAATAATACCCTATAAGTTACTTGACCTATAAGCGATCAGAAAATAACTCGATAAGTTTGAGGTGGAGGAGTAGGCAGATCAGTAAGGAGAAGGATTGATTTGGGAG
Organism: Lumnitzera racemosa; assembly: GCA_024138005.1. Classification (NCBI taxonomy): domain Eukaryota; kingdom Viridiplantae; phylum Streptophyta; class Magnoliopsida; order Myrtales; family Combretaceae; genus Lumnitzera; species Lumnitzera racemosa. The sequence goes on along the minus strand of JAMXBC010000004.1, from coordinate 23,754,146 downwards.
ACATAAGAGAAGAGGATCAGGAAGAGTATTATGAAGAAGAAGAGCGAGCTCGAGCACCCATAGCCTTTGACCATGTAAAACTTTGGATTCTAAGTTTCAATGGGTCTAGAAGTACAGATGAATACTTAGAATGAGAAGTGAAGATAGAGCGTGTGTTTGACTATTACTAATATAAAGATTATGAGAAAGTGAGAACTATTACTATGAGGAGGTGAGAAGAATACAAAGAGATTAATATTTGGCCTGAGATGAAGAGAGTACTCAGAAACAGATTTGTGTTAGATACTTATCTATAAGATACTTTTACTCGGCTTTAAGAGCTGAAACAAGGAGGCTGATCTATCCAAGAGTATGTCTAAGAATTTCAAATGCTTATGATCCGTTGTGACGTGAAGGAACCACCAGCACAAACAACCTCTAAATTCCTTACTAGATTTAGAGGTGACATTCAAGATATTGTGGAACTCAAAAGATTTACGACAATAGATGAAGTCATTTGAATAGCTTAACGAGTGGAGAGGTAGAAAAGAGGCCGAGTACTAACCAAACTATTGACTTACTGACCAAGATAGGGAAGTCACCGAGCTCTGTCAAGTATCGAGTCGATCTAAAAGGTAGATATCTGAAGGGTCAACTTGATAATGCCGTGTTGACTTGAACTTATGAGAAAAGGTAAGGATCTGGGTAAGAAGACGAGCCAAGTCAAGTGCTTTAAGTGCTAAGGCTTTGGACATATGGCTGCTTAGTGCTTGAATTAAAGAACTATGGTCATTAAGGGAGACAACTCGAAGTTGGAAGTGGAAAGTAATGATCAGGAACCCAAGGAGGAGAGTCCTAACAAGAAAGAAGTTTCTTATGATGATAAGCTAATTGAGGAGGACATGTTCGCCAAGGACTTGGATTAATTGGTCTTGGTTTTCTAACTTACAATGAACTTAGAACACTCACGGGAGGAGAAGCAGATGGAGAACTTGTTTCATACCACTTGTAAGGTGAATAATCAGGCGAGCATACTAATTGTTGATAATGGAAGTTACACCAATGTGACATTAACCGATTTGATCACAAGGTTAAAATTGCTTTCTATTACACACTCCGGGTCTTACAAGCTGCATTGGTTGAGTAAAAAAGGAGCACTACATGTCACCTGACAAGTACTACTGTTAATCATTATAGGAAATTACTCTGACGAAATTCTTTACGATGTACTACTTATACGTACCTTACACGTGTTACTTGGCCGACCATTATTATTTAACAGAAGAGTTATCCATAACAGATACAAGAACACTTATGTGTTTAAGAAAGATGGTTGGAAGATTATACTAAACTCGATGCCACTGAGTGGAGTTAATAAACTATAGACAAAACATACTTGCAGATCGAAGAAAACTCTAGTGATGAGTAGTGCCGAGCTCCAAGAGACCATTGATGCTGACGAGCCAATCCTTATGTTGGTCAGACACCTGCTAGAAATGAAGGGGTAGGGTGAATTACCCCCTAAAAGTGAGAATGTTGCTAGATGAGTATGCCGATCTATTCCTAAAATAGTTACCCGAGAGGTTGCCTTTAGTTTGAGGCATAGAATATTACACTGACTTAATACCTGACATCACCTTGCCGAGTAAGCCAGCCAATAGGATGGGTCCTAAATAGGCTTCTAAGTTCTAACTTTAAGTTAATGAATTGCTAGAGAGAGGGTATGTTAAGGAAAGTCTCAGCCCTTATGTTGTGTCGGTGCTTCTAGGACTAAAAAAGGATGGAACTTGACAGATGTGTGTAGATAACATAGCAATGAACAAGATTATGATCAAATATAGGTATCTTACTCTGAGATTAGAAGACATACTAGATGAGTTAAGTAGAGTTAAGATCTTCAGCAAGATTGATCTGAAGTCTGGCTACCATCAAATTTGCATGAGGTTAGGAGATGAGTGAAAAACCATGTTCAAAACTCGGCATAGACTTTATGAGTGGATGGTCATGCCATTTAGTTTGTTGAATGCCCCGAACACTTTCATGAGACTAATGAACCATGTGTTGAGGCATCTAATGGGAAAGTGTGTCGTGGTGTATTTTAACAATATCTTAGTGTACAGTATCGACATGCTGAGTCATGGTAAATATCTTTAAGCCATACCTAATATTCTCTATGTTGAGAGATTATTTAGCTACCTTAAGAAATATTGCTTTTACTTAGAGGAAGTGGTATTCTTGGTTTACGTAGTTAGTGGAGGGGGTTTACGAGTGGATAACAAGAAGATCCAAGCAATTGTTGAGTGGCCGACCCCTACTACTTGTGCCGAAGTGAGAAGTTCCCATAATTGGCTTCCTTTTGCAAAAGATTCATCAGGAATTTCAGCGCCCTTACCATATCCTTTATTGAACCGATAAAAAAGAACATCAACTTTTGATGGGAAGAAAAGGAAGAGAGAAGTTTTTTCGAAGTAAAGGAAAGACTGACCTTTACCCTTGTACTTGTTCTACTTGACTTCAAGAAAATATTTAAGCTAGAATATGACGTGTTAGGTATTAGGATTGGTGTTGTCTTACTATAGCAAAGCTGACCAATTGCCTACCATAGTGAAAAGTTCAAGGGACCTTAACTAAATTACTCTGTTTATGACAAAGAGCTCTTAACAATGATCTAAGTACTGCAAATATAATAGCATTATCTATTGCTAAGAGAATTTGTCTTCTACACTGACCATGAGTTTCTAAAGTATCTCCAAAGTTAGATGAAATTATTGAAGCAACAAGCGAGATGGGTCAAATTCCTTAGGGGTTCGATTATGTAATAAAGTACAATCAAGGGAAGAGCAACATGCTTATAGATGCTCTTTCAAGGAGGCATGAATGCCTGATTAAACTACAGACAAGATTATTTGGGTTTATAAGCATTAAGGAACAGTACTTTAAGGATACATACTTTAGACCCATATTTATGTGATGTACCGATGGAAGGATAGTGGATAAGTACCATGTAGAGGATGGGTACTGATTCTGAGGGGAAAAATTACGCATGTTAACCTGCTCTCTTTAAGAATTACTTATTAGGAAAGCCCATAGTAGTGGTCTCTCCAGGCATTTTGGGGAGAGAAGAACCTATGAACTGTTGAATGGTTGTTTCTTTTGGCCGAGAATGAGACTAGACGTGTACTGAGTTATAGAAGGCTATGCCATATGCAAGAGGGCTAAATGCCGACCCGAGCAAGGGAAAGCCATTCTTTTTCCTATTTTGACAAAACCATGGACTAAGTTGAGCAGGGACTTTATTCTCGAATTACTATAAACTGCTTGAGGTAAAGATTCTATAATGATCATTGTGGATAGGTTCAGCATGATAGCATACTAAATGCCCTACGCTAAAACTAATGATGCTTCGACTATTACTTCTCTTTTCTTGCAGGAAATTGTTAGGCTACACAATGTACCAAGAAGTGTACCATCAGACAAAAACCCGAACTTTTTGAGCCATTTTTGGAAGACTCTATGGTGATGGATGGGGATGAAATTGCTGTTTAGTAGTTCTTGTCACCCCCCAAACGGATGACTAAATAGAGGTAGTCAATTGCATTTTGGGATTGCTACTCTGAGCTATAGTAGGTAAAAACTTAACTAATTGGAACTTTTGCTAACAGGTGGTTGAATTCGCTTACAATTGAATAATACATGACACTACCAAGTAAACCCCCTTTCAGGTTGTCTATGGTTTCATTCCCGAGTTACCACTCGATTACACCCCTGTACCTGAGTTTGATCAAGAAGACCTTGATACAAGAACCTGAATACAGTCCCTTCAGCACATCTATAATAAAGTCACTCAGCATATTGACTAAGCCACTGAAGAATGCGAGAGAAGGCCAAGGGTAGAACAACTAAACAATATCAGCTAAGAGACTTGGTGTGGTTATACCTTAGTAAGGAACGATTTCTAAATAAGAAGAGAAACAAGCTATCAACAGTGTTAACCTTAGTCCATATCACCTAGACAAAGAGCTAGTTGAAGATAATGATAGGAATCAGGTTACTAGGCCTTTGACTTACAACTGAGCCTGAGGACTAGAGGGATTGGTAAGGTGAATCCTCTTACTCTAGCTCACTCTTATCGAGGCTGAATATCTCTTTGATGACCAACTTTGCATGCCAAGCTGAATGACTGCTCATCTCTTAAAGATTGTGTGTTGAAATGCAGAATGTCAAGATAATAGCCTATCCTTACTCTTTCATTCACTCATGCCAAAGCCAACCACTTGCTTAACCTTACTTTTATCGAGAGGCTAAGAGAATGACACTGGACTAATCCTTCGTCACCCTTGCTTGGACAAGCAATCTACTCGTACTTTTTTGTTTACATCCTCCAATGGCATCGCTAATGTATCTCTACTATGTGTATAGTACCGTATGTAGAATCTACTATACTAATAATTGCTTTTCTTGAATATTTGTTTTTACCTTTTTGTATTCTTAGTTATTACTTCTTTAAGGCAATACCCTTTTTGTCTTTTCTGTTTTAGGTAAATTATCTTAATTTATTAGGTATAAATACTCCCTTATAATTATTGCCGTAATCATCAAATTACCATTAATGCACTTGACATTTCCCTTTTGTAAACACTGCTTGTTTACTTTCATTTCACTCATATCTTAACTCTTAAGCAAGGCTAGGTGGCGAGTAACCTTACTGGACTAATTCATACATCATATCAAGTTATGTCGTGAGTCCTTGGAAGTTTTATCGGTACGTCATATTCTTTGGAGCTGTTCGTAGGTTTTTCCTTACTTTCATCTACTTTTTAGTTTCTTTCATACATTCCCCACTACACTTTTTCAAGCTTTCAATAAGCTTAGACACATCCAGTGACCAACCTTATCTATCCTTGGTTACGGTTATCACTCTTCATTTTCTAACCAATTGCCCTTTACATCTCTTAGTCATACGATTTTGTTCTTTTGTCAGCGCATAAGAGTTAATTAGTGAAAGAACTTGGGGTTTCTATTGCCTTCCTTCAGCTAATTCACCCTTAATCGTTGGTGCCATTGGAGTTCCTCACGTTTCCACAGGGTTTCCAATTTTGTGATGAGATCCCTTTCTTTATCCTTATCTCTTTGTTGACACTCCTTTTGAATGAGGGATAATTCCTTTTATATGAGCATGATTTCTTTTTTTGAGTTTAGGAATGCTTGTTTACTCCATTTTGTGAATTACTACTTACATTTCTTGAGCTTGAAGTTGACTAAGAAGGGACGAGGATGTGGTGGTTCCTTATTCTATGCTTAATTGATTACATCACCATAATTAGCTTCAAAAGTCCATTTATTTTCAAACCAAAACTTCCTCCTTCCCTTTTTCATTGAGAAACTAGAATCAATTATCAACACCATGTGATTTGAGCTCACCATTTCACTAGGGAAAACCTATGTTTTGGGGTATTTTAGAATCCAATCATAAGACACCATGGCTTTATCAATTCTCTCCATCACTTCACCCTCCTCTCTCTTGTTGGACCATGTGAATTTTAGGCTATTGAATCTAATGTCATTCAAATTTGATTGAGAAATCATCTCTCCAAATCTGTCCATGAATCTACGATATTTGGGGTACTTCCTTTCCTTCTCAAAGTTGAAGAGGATATCGTTGAAGTCTCCTACACATAGCCAAGCTTCTCTCATGGATTTTTCATTTACTTCACAATTGGTGTCTTAAGGAGTGATCTGAGTTACCATATATCTGGGATACATGAGAAAAGAAGGAGTCATCTATAAATGAGATGGACAAGAAAATGTTATTCTTTTTTGCACTATAGATTGACATGTCAATGTCTTCGATCCACCGTAAAGCTAAGCTTCTAATAGCCCTTTAGGCTCTACATATGGTTTATGGCTAAATTTAAATCTTCTTCTAATATGATATAACTTTCTTGTTTTATTCTTGGTTTCCATTAAAAACACAACCGCTAGGTTATGTTTGAAGACAAGATCTTTCAAGTGTTGAACTATTAAGTGAGATCCCAAGCCTTGATAGTTCTAGCTTATCATGATTATGGCTCTCATATGCCTAATTTTAGCCAGCCAACATAGCTGTCTTTAGAGAAATCAGTGAACGAGATAGGTACATTAATCAAAGTATCTTGCAACAAGTCCATGGATATTGGAGAAATGCTATCCTTAAGCACCTTGGTTTGTGCTTTCTTGGGCTTCCTACCCTTTCTTTAAGTTTGTTGAGGGGGTGAGGAAGAGGTGGGGGTTATGCTCAAAAAGCCTAACCTAAGTCATTTGGCAAGCCCTATGACTACTCCATCTATTGGTCTTTTGATGGCTAAGGTCTTAAGTGTAGGGATGAGGTGGGAGGGGGAGTGTTTGATGATGTCTAGTGACTTAGATAAGGATTGGGTTAGGGAGGAGGGTGGTGTATGTGTGCGTACGCGCGGGGAGGGGGGTAGGTTTGACTCAAGGAATTCTACTATATAATGGTTAGATGATTCACCTTCTTGGGGTGGTTAGTGTAATGGTATATGTGGGTGTTTAGGAGATTCAACACTTTTTTGGATGGATTTTAGACTACTAATGACCTCTTCCTAGGCATCTTATGTCTATCTAATGTATGCGGAGAAAGAGTAGCTACATTAGATGTTGGGCCGTAAAGGTGTTATATAGGTAAGGGGTTGATTTAGGCTAGTCAAGAGAGTGTATGGAAGGAGTGTATCTATGATGGGGGTGGTAATTAAGTGGTTTAGGTCATATACAAGTGCATGTGGGGATTGTTTGAGTGGTAAGAGGAATGACCAATAAAGTTTCCAAAACTGGTTGAGGGGTAGCATTCACTTGATGCCATTTCTTTTGATGAAGATAGAGGCAAGAATACATTACTTGTTGATCCCTTTATTTAAAATGGTGGCTTGATTGAATTTGCTTTGAGCTACCCACTTAGATTCAAATTCACATTTTCTTTACAACTTGTCATTGAGTGTTTAAGACACCCACATTAAAAGCATATATCTAGTAATTTTTTGTACTTAAATCTAACAAAGTATCTTCATGTCTATTGTCTACTAACCCAAGTACTTGTCTTAAAAGGCATTCTCCAGTTTATGTTCACCTTGACTCGTAAAAAGCCTCTTAGGGCTCCTCCTTTTAGTTGGATTGGTTCTATTGCTATGATTTTGCCTACATAAGCACTTAGCTTGGCTACATTGCTTTTCGTCATTTGGTCAAGCTTTAGACCATGGATTTAGACCTAAAAAGGGCATTGACTCAGCTAAACTTCTTTGATCTCTGGGTGGGATTCTCACATATTCATGACAATTAGTTTGTCCATGAAGCTCCATGACCCATCTTTGATAATTCTTAAAGCTTATTGTTTCTCCCACCATGCATACGTAAAGATTGCCCTTCATTTGTACCACTTCACATGGCTCGTAAGATTTCCAAGCTTTCTTCATCATGGAGATAAGGTATGTCTTGTTCTTCCTTTTTTCTGAGATGATCTTACACATAAACATAACTTTTTTGCATATAATTTGCCCCTTCTTATGTGTTTAGTTTAATAAAGTTCCCACTATCCTCACCAACATTATGGTATAAGTTATAGAATGGGGTTGAATTAGAAATGTCCATCTGTGACACAAGGGGTCTTGGAATGAGGGCCTATACAATACAAAAATAAGGTATGGAATAAGAGCAAATTAACAATTTATATAAAGGACACTAGAATTTTACAATAAACTTTAAGACAACACAATATAGACTAGACATTACTTTAACCTAACAAGGACAAGAGAATAGCAACAGTAATTATACTAATACTCATATGAACAACCTATAAGATGTAGAATTAAACTGTTAATCTGGAAGACATACTTAATGTGGACATGGAGAAGGTTTGCAATAGAGATATCAGCTATATTATGGGAACAAAGCACTTATCTTTTTAAGGCATATGGAACTTTCCTTCCTCTACCGACGTCAAACATAGAATGGGGATCGCGGTTATGGTACTTTAATCAATTGAAGATGGGTGATGTTGGGAGAGGTTTAGGTTCATAGGTTTAGGGTTTATTTAAAGGCATGTTCAAGGTTAAAGGTTTGGTAATATGTCATAGACTCGAGGTATAGTGAAATGTTTTGGGAATTTTTGTAGAAATTAAGGTTTGGTAGGCTGGGTAAATTAAGGTTTGGGGTTTTTGTAGCGGACGTGAGGTGGTTTGGATGTGGGAAATCGGTACTTACAGAAGCTTGGGTGGAGTGAGCGTAGATTGCCATTAGTTGGATTTGTTGTATAAACCCTTAGTTATAGGGTGGAGGTTCTTGGCACTGGAGAGAATAGTTTCGACAATGGAAAGAACGTGCTATGGAAGACTTAAGTTGAACAACTCAAATTCGTTAACGTTTTCTTCTCATGTTGTAAAAACTAAGGACCAATATTGAGAGCCATTTCAGGAAATACTATATTATCAATGGGCTAGAGTAATCGTTATAGCAACTAACTGCTTAGTTAAGTGAATATTTGAATATAATTTGAAGTATGAGTATAAATTCAACAAAAAGAGATTTCTTTTTATTTTCATTTATTTATATATATTTTTTACTTCATTATGGTAAACATTAGACACATGTTGAAAACTCACTTAACATCATAACCCATTAATCGTCTTAATAAAATTTTCATCCTAATCCTAAGCTATCGGAGTTTGTTAAAATCTATTAAATGAAAGAAATTTGCCTAAGTATGATAACAAGAATATCTTAGACATCATATGTTTTCCAATGGTAGCTTATATCATAGGATGGCATTTGTTCATATGTTAGGTATATTGTGATTAAGTATAAGAAGTATTTTTTTTTTCTTGGAAAGTATATATTTATAAATTTTCAATATTTACCTACTTTTTATTTATATCTTCAACTATTTTTTTCTCTTCCATTTGAGTCATTAATGCTTTTAGATCATTATAAAAATAGGACTTTTACCAAATTTGTTAAAATTTTAATCCATTTTGAGTATATGTTAGTATTTGACTAGCATTGATAGTTTGGCCAAGGTTGGATGACATTTGTATAAATTTTTCCAACCCATATTTCTTACATTTAAATTTTTTAGTAAATTACGATATTTTTCTTATATATGATTACAATTATTTAATATTATTTATTATATCATATGATTAAATATATTTAATATTATTATTTGATTAATTAATTATTGTAAACTAATTTGAAACTAATAGGTATCATGATAGATGAAAAATTTAACAAATTAGATGAGAGTTCTATTTTTTAAGTGTTTAAAAATGTTGGGAATTTAAATTGAAAAATGTGTAAACATTACGGATTAAAGATGTACCTTTCTTTTTTATAATCATCATTTTATGGTCTCAACTTTTAAAATTTCTTTAGTTAGTGTCTTACAGAAACATTATGGTTCATGCACTTACATCCTATAATGTAAACATTTCAATTATTTTGTTAGCGCTTTATTAATTTTTTATGCTTATTCTAAAAGTTTGTATTGAGTTTGTCTATCTCTAACATATAGAATAATGTAAAAACTAACATGGTATGGTTAGGAACACGATTATAGAGAGAAAATTTTGATGTGACTGATAGCCTAAGTTGTGATAATAAATGATCATGTAAGTCTCCAATCAAGCAATGTGCAAGAGGTTACATAAAAAATCATGATTGATGGATCAATTGAAAAGTACATGGTGTGTATTCTATTCATTTTGGAAGTACATGGTGTATATTGGTCTTTATGTAAAAGTACATGGCATGTGTATTGCTTAAGACAAGTTTACGTATATTATTGTTTTCGATAATGTACACAAAGAGTGAGTAAGTACAATCTAGGTAGGGTATAGGGCTTTACTCCTACTTATACCTGTATCTATCCTATAGGTATAAGTTTTGAAATTTAGCTATTCGTACCTTACTGTGTAATACCCTAAAATCACCTTGTACCTTGTATATCTTTTACCTTGTAGATTGTATAAGGTACAAACCACCTTATAGAAACTTTAGATTTTTTTTTTCTTATAAATTTCAATATAGCTATTTTTTTTAGACATAAAACAAACACAACTCCTTTTTCTTTTTTTTTTTCAAAAACAATTATTCAATTTAGCCAATTTTTTTTTTAAATGAAGCCAATGAATGGAGTACATTGATGCTTATTTTTGAATAATTCTTTTTTTCTTCTTCTATAAATGGTTCCTTAACCATTATTATCATGGATAAAATTTCACAAAAGTATTATACAAAATATTCTTTGTACAAATAAAATGTTCATTTTGTAATAATCACATTGTATAAATATTTAAGGGAATAAGCACACCATTTTAAAAAATGAAAGCGGTAAACACCATACTTAATACAAGATCTACAAAGTTTATTAAAATGTGAATAAAAGATATATAAGATTATATAATTCAATAAGTATAGATATGATAATAACATATGATCAAATAATTAGTCTGGGGGAAATGAAAACATAACATGGAAAATGGAATAAAACATTAATTTAAACTAAAATATTTTTTTTCCTTAAGGTACATGTACTACTAAAATAATAACCCCATACTTTAAGAAAATCAGATTTTGCTTTAGTAATAATATCGAATCTTTTTTCCAACATAAAATAAAGGAACTATTTCACTATAAAAAATAAGTAATAGACGTATCTTATGGCTTATAGGTGGCGCTAGACGTAGAAACTAAGAACTTCAATTATCTTTTTCGAACTTTGCTAGATAATGGATTTAGCAAGGGGGGAAGGATTAGAAAGAAAACACTAATGGAATAAAGATTAAAGATGAAAGATAAAAGGGAAGAGACTGATAAGTGTTCAATTTAGGGTTTCCAATAGGTTAGGTTTTACTTTATTTTGATGAGATAGTATCATTTATTTATTAATTTTATTTAATTATTATTATCGGGTAGAGACCTTAGAACTTGTATCCTATATGCTTCAAAGTATATGTTCTCGTATTAGTATAAGGTACCCTGAGTTCTTACCTATACCTAACTTTGTAAGAGTAGGTTTTTGAAAATTACTATACGAAACCTACCCTATAACCTTAATTAGCACTTAAAACTTATTTAGTTGAGTAGAGTATGAGTAGATGCTCTGTATAACAAGGTCATCTACTCATTCTTATATGACATAGAGATCAACCATATATATATGTACATGGATTTTCAATAGTAGTGTATTGTTAACTTATGGAGGATCTACGACATGCGATTGCCAATTTGTAATTTCATGTATTTTATTTATCTTACATTGTAATATTTCCTTATTTATATTTTACCCTAGCTAGCTTTATAAATATTGTTAGGGAAATTACACCTCTAATTGTTTTATCAAAACTTTGTCTTATCAATCAATTTCATAGATTGTGGCATTATCTCTTTTCTCGTTTCATTCATCTATGAGTCATATTGGGTAAGTGATTTAAAACCCCATTATTGTAATTTCATGAGTCATATTGAATTACAATCTCAAATTAATTGATTTCTATATTTGTGAGTCATATCATTACTAGGAATTGATTAAAACCTAGTTTGATTATTGAATTAGTAAGCATATCTAATTCAATACTCGTCCACATCCTTTTATTTTTTGTTACCTAAATAGAATAACCCAAAAAAATTTTCATTATTTTTATACTTATACTCTAGAAAGGCTTACATCTTTAGTTAGCTGCATGAAGCCAAATTCTTCCAATGGGTCTTGGTCATATTATCTAGTATCAGAGTTGTGGTTCTATGCTTCATTGTGGTTTTCCTTTCAAATTTCATCTATGTACTTTGATGTTTGTTGGTTTTTGTAGATTTGGTTAGTCTAAAGGTTGTGAAGATTTAGGTTTTATTTTTATTGTGTCGTAAAAAAAAGGAAAAATTACATAATATAAAAATAAATTAAAGTTGGTGATGATTGTGTGAGAGGTGCTATTTGAGATTGGTGGGAAAGTTTCTTTGCTACATGAGGTATGGTCATTGAGAAATTTTATGTACATGGTTAGATTAAGCAGGGAATGTTGTTAATTTGGATCATGAATTGTCCATTAAATTTGGTTTTTGATATAGTTATTGGTTGATGAAGCTTTGAAACCATTGAGTACTCGTATTCATTTGGGTGACGAAGTAGGTAAAAATAGACTTTTCCATCAATGACAAGTTTTTGGATTAAATATTATTTTATGTTGTACATATCATTGATTGTAATATTTGTTGAAGTGAACCATGGAAGTGTAAATATTGTGCATGGAATCATTCGTCTAATGGTACCTATCACCTACATGTTGAGAGACGAATTAAGTTGCATCTCCCATCCACTAAGAGGATCCAGAAAGATTTAGAAAGGGTTAGGGATTCATTGTAGAGTTAGAGGATTGAAAAGTAATCTTATTTAGAGATTGAAGACACCAAATCTAAATGTGCAAAAAGGAAGACACCAAAGAAAAAGTGTTTTAGTTGATTAGATTATAAGCACTATGCAATTCAGTGTCCAAGTTGCTAAGTTCCATACCATGTTGAGAAAGAGAATCCAAAGGCTATCAAGGTTGAAAAGGAGAAGAAGTCTCATAGAAAAATATATAGGAAGCCCCTTGCAATGACATGATAGAATCTATTCAAGTCATTGAGATAAAGGATTGAGGAGTTGAAAAAGATAACAATCTGAACCACCCTTATTTGGAGCTGCACACCATTGAGCTTCCACTAGCCCAATTTCTACCGATTCCATTATTCAGCATTCATGGCTACACTCTAGGTGTTGTGCTTTAATGATAGAATCATCATTTTCAGGCTTAATTGGCTTTGATCGTAGGGTCTACGATGGCTAGAGGGAACGTGCACGGAAGATGTTATTTCATATTTCCTAAGTTGTACAGCTTATTTTCATTTGGGATTTTGCAGGTTAATTTTCAACCCAAAAGGACTATCATTCGAAGATTCGATTGAATCTTTTCTAAGATGGAGAGAATGGTGTGACTAGTGGCCCGAGCTGTAAGATAGAACGGTTATGTAAGTCTCCAATTGAGCAATGTGAAAAATATTGCATGAAAAATCATGATTTATGGATCTATTGGAAAGTATACGATGTTTATTTCATTCAATTGGGAACTACATAGTGTGTATTGGCCTTTATGCAAAAGTGCATGGCGTGTGCATTTTTTAAAACAAGTCTACGGCATGTATCATTGTTTTTTGTGATGTATACGATGCGTTTCACTTAGAGATCGATCACATACATGACGTGTACTTGAATTTTCAACAGTCGTGTATTGATAACTTATGGACGATCTGCAACGTGTGATTGGCAATTTGTAATTTTTGCGTGTTTTATTTATTTACATTGTAAGATTTCTTTATTTACATTTTATCCTAGCTAGTTCTATAAAGAGATTTTTAATATGATTATTGTAGCAGCAGTCTTTGTTAGTGAAATTATACCTCTGATTGTTTTCTCAAAACTTTGTCTTGTAAATCTATTTCGTGGCAATAGCTCTCTTTCTCGTTTTATTCATTGGTGAGTTATATGGGATGAGTGATTCGAAACTTCCATATTGTAATTCCCTAAGTCATATTGGATTATAATCTTGGATCAATTAATTTCCTATCCATAAGTCATATCATTTTTTAAAAATTGATCAAAACCCAATTTGATTATTGAATTAACGAGTCACATCTAATTCAATAATCATCCAAATCCTTTATTTTCCATTACTCAAATATACTAACCAAAAAATATTTACTTTTCAATATTTTTATCCCTACATTCCGGACAAACTTGCATCGTTAGTTGGCTGTGCGATATTGATAAGCGGTCGAATTCTTCCAACAGGTCTTGATCTTATCAAAACCCAAAAACAACATGACACAAGGTACGAATGGTATTATAAGACGAATACATACAATTACATTATAATCTAATTATTCAATATTTCTACTCCATTTCATGAATTTTTAGCATGTTATAAATGTTCAACATGAAAGAAAGATAGAAACAAAATTTGGTAACATGATTTGCCACCCCTAGTTCGTATCATGCGGGACTGGCACTTTTCTTTCTAACTTTCACAATAAAAGATTTTTTTTTATTATTATTTTTTTTCTCTCTAGCTCTCGAGGTTGAAGATCACAAATTTTGCATTGCCCTTTGTCTTCTGGATTTTAAAGTTCCGTCCTATTCCAGGAGGAGGCAATATGTCCAAATATTAATTAGCAATATCTCGGTTTATGATGCCCTCACGCCACCTAAATTTCGTCACACTAATTGAATGAAGCCATTGTAAAGCAATCCACAACCTAAACATCTCCAAAACGAATTAAAATTGGAAACCAAAAGTCTATGAATGATGCATCATCATAAGCATATAAATTGAAGTTATACATCTAGCACTAGTAAGTTCCCGCAACAAACGTCGAGTGCAACATTGTCTTACAGTTGTTATGCTCCACTCAAAAACAATGCCCATGGAAAGGGCAAAATTTGCCAAATGCATGCTCTATCTGGCTATGGTGTTTATCATTCAGAAGGCAGAATGCCAGCCAAGGATACTGCCAAGGCCACTCCCTATGCCGCCAGGAGGGGTGGCCCCTAAACCCCTTTGCGCCTCCCAGTTTTCGATAGTGAATCAGGCCTGTGCTATGCTTCCATACACCCCGGAACCCCCTCCATCCCCTCCTCCTGAGCCACCCTCCCCTCCTCAACCCCCCTTCCCTCCTGAACCACCCTCGCCTGATCCTGATCGACACAGGCATAGGCACGGACATGGACACCATCAGCGTCACCATCACCATCACCAGCATAGGCATAGATATAGGGATGGTCCGTCACCAGCATCGTCGCCCGTCGCCGAGGAATGTTGCAAGTGGTTGGAGCAGATTGACGATGAGTGTGTATGTGATGTGCTAGTTCACTTGCCTCCCTTCCTATCAAAGCCTTTGCATCAGTACACTGTTAGTGTTCCTGATGCCTGTGAAGTTAGCTTTAGTTGTGGGGGGAGGATAAAACCATGAGGAATAAATTAGAAAGGCTAGACTTCTAGGTTTTATGTTAACCTATATACACGTTCTCCTTTGTCATTTGTTGTTTCTCATCAATCTATGTAATCTTTTCTTTAATTCTATGTCAAGTCGTCTTCTAGTAATAAATCTTAGCTTAACATTTCAAATTAATATTAGCGAGGGTGAGAAGGATTTCACATAATTCGGTATTGCAAATTCGTTAATGATTATCCTTTTCCGTACCATTTGCTGATTGGATCCAAATAATATAAAATTAATATGTTAGGTATTAAATACATGTAATTTAATCAATATGAAATTTCATTTTTTTTTTGTCTCTTTTCGAATACATTTTGAATTTATATTTAATTTGAAGAAGGTGATGGTACAAGGACGATTTATGCTTTTCTTTCAACTCAATATGAATATACTTATTAAATGGTTATTACTACTCGGTTTTAACACCATATCTTTGAAGTTATTTTTTTTTCTAATAAACGTTGGTTACTACATGTTTTATATTATTTATATCAATAACTCATTTATGAATGAGTGCTCTAAAAGTAGTTGGTCCGATTTAAACCTAGGTCCGATGCATCCTAATTTGCATCGCTATTCCTTGTTGGTACCTAAAGTTTATTTTAATTTGTTCGTTTGAGTAATATGCACATATAAAGATGGTATTAATACGAAGAACTATATGAATCGGTAGCTTTTCATGTTGCATAGCCCCATATAAACCTCGTGACACCAACAGTTCTTAAATTATAGACTATATTATAAAAAGAAATTGCTATTTTCGTCGAACATAAATATTTGATTCCCCTCTTCCTTTCTTTAATTCCTTTTAATTTCAAAATTAATGGATATTATTGCTTAGATTCTTAAATTATCTTGTGACATTTATGTTGTTATATTTTTTCTTATAATTTCAACATTGATTACAGTTGATAGATATTGGAGAAATAAAAATGGAGAAGATAAATTTCCTAGGTTTTGATTTAATGTAGTGGGAAATTATATATATTACTAGTAATTTCTACAAGCAAAATTCACGTAAAAACTTAATTTTTCCAGATTTCTCAATAAATAGACAATAACTATGTAATAAAAGAAAGAGCGTGATTTTGAAAATACTGACCACAAATTGGGTGACCCAACTAGTCCACCAAGTCTAAATTCAGCTAGTGAAAAAAAAAAGAAAATAAAAGTAATACATTTTTTTTTTTTCATGGAAAATCAACTCTGAATGAATATTGATTTCAGGCCCTTTCATCAATTGTTTACTAAAATTCACTTGTTTTTCAATCTACCAAAAGCCCTTTTCTATATAGATTTTACTTGTTCGTTTACTCTCACATTTAACCAACGTAGCACTATAGAAGTGTTATTATTTTCTTATTTATTTATCCGTGAAGTCTTGGGTGTCAAATTGATTTTATGTGATGGTAAACTAATAAGTAAAGGATTGATGGGAGTCCTATGCTTCCTGTTATTTACAACACGAGAACAGTCCTGCCAAAAGCTTAAACAATATTTCAGTCGGCGGAATTATAAAGACAAAAAAAAAAAAAAAAAATTCGCATTATCTTCCTCCACGGATTTTAGAAGAAAGAAGGTCAGCAATAGAAGTGGCCTCTCTATGTTGAAAGCCAAATCGAACGTCCTCAGAGCCACAAAGATTTGCATTGGACGCATTTATGACATTTAAAAAATTTTTAAGATAGATATGTTGAATAGCAATCAAGTGAATAGCAATTTTCGAATCCACGTTGATACCAATTCTCCTAAAACCCATGAAATGAACATAATGTAAAACAAACCCTGTAACTTGACACTTGGGATATCTTACTCCCAGTCTTCTTGGAAAACTCCATGATCCACCATCTTTTGTCTCTAACTACCCCCACTAATAGTGGCCAAATTTCTTGATCCAGCTATAGAAGCATTAGTATTCAACTCAATCCATCCCATTTTTGGTGGAATCCAACTTATGTCTTGAGGATGGATCGAGTATATTTATTTTTGCCTTTTCCTAATTGACCTAAACTCTCTCCATCTATGTCTGGTGCAATGAGTTGGTTTGTTTAGGTTGAAAATTTCGTGATTTCTGTCTTCTCGATTTGACCACATCACAATCCTAAAGATTATAGGACAAGGCTAGAATGTAGAAGTAAGCTCTCTTTTTCCTTTAGCCTAAAAATTTGCTCTGTCCACGTGGTTAGTCATAGTTACTGGTTAAAATCCACATGTTGAGGCCAAATGTGTTTCCAAATAGTGATGACCGTTTGACATGTTTTCAATGCTTTCTTTGTGTCTTATTTTAAATTTGCACATCTATTACAATTTGTAGTGAAATAGGTTTAGAATCTTCTAAGATTAAAACTTATTAGTACATCATTTCTACATGCCTCCCATAAGAATAACTTAATCTTTAAATTGAAGGCAGAAGACCATATCCATTTTGATGTATAGAAAGGCGAAAAGCTTAAGCCTAACATAGAAATGGATATTTCCTAAGATGAAGAACAAGCTACAAATTTCTATGTTTTGTGGGTTTCTAATGTGTTTAATAAATAGAAATAATGGATACAAACATATATGATATGGAGAATACACATGAAGATAAAATAGAAGCTAGTTTTGAATCTTGGTTAATGTTTGATATCTCACACAAACATCAAAAGTGATTTAGGGTGTTAAAGGTGCTCAATGATAGAAAGAAATCCAATGATAGGCTTACCACAATCCTAATGGATTGGAAGAACACAAAATTAAAGAGCACATTCAATAATTATAAAATATACTCAAAGGAATTCTTAATACATGAGAGGAAAAATTGACAATTCTAGTAAAAGTGAAGGATTCTAAGAAACCTTAAATTAGAGGTTTATGTTTTTTCAATGCTATTATGGAAACAACGATAGGTTTATATTCTCAAAATTTCATCATACTTCTCTATTATAAAAATATAATAGGAAAAATTTATAGGTTCCATAGAATATGCTGTATCTTATAGATTCTACCGAGTATACGTGTAAGGATGGTTCTAGATTGCTATAAGGCAAGTGTCAACCTAAGATTTAGGAATAGGTACGTAAAAGGTAACGATAGGGTCTCATACTTACCTACCTTGTACTGGCTCATTTTTTCCGTTATTCTCTTAAAAATAAAGATATAGACAAAACAATAATAAAGTGATTAGTGCTTAACATGAGTAACTAACCATAATGATTGCATCTTTTTGCTAAATTCAAATGAGATCCTCCATTAAAATTCAATTAGTTTATTTCAATAAATATGAATATAGCATTGAAAGATGTATAAGTAATGTTAAGGGAGAATAAGGGTATGGAATTCAAAACACATACAATCTCTCTCTCCTTTTCTCCCTTTCCCTCTCTCTCCCCTTCTCTCCCTCTATACATATACTTGTGGATTTTAGTTTGCAAGGATCTTGATGGCTTACATGTTTCTTACTACATTAAAAAAAAAAAAAGGAATGTGATGAAACAACTATATTATGACTTTTTATCAACATATACCTTTAAAACATAATGAACTACTTAACTATGATAAGGGAAGATCATTGTGATTTCTCAATTTCAACTTCATGCTATGCAAAACTTGTGATATATTGATTTTATCTTTCCATAATCTCTTCCGCTTATCACTAGTTGCGTTCATTGTGTTGTTTAATTATTGTTATACCTCCTAATTTGGCTTTGATGATAACAAAACATTCGTTATGTTAATACCAATAAATTTATTAAGTGTATAGGTCACTAAGTAAAAGATAGGAATTTATTCTACAGTTGATTTTAAAATTTAGAAGCAAAGTTAGAATCTAATTTAGAACCTTAGTACAGTATCAGAAGTTATAGAACATAATGATTTGTGAAATATTTTAAACTTATAAGAGTTTGAAGGCCCAACTCTACTAGTTAAATATATTTGGGTAATGTATTCAACTTATTTCATAAAGTTGGACAATTAAATCTATGAAGATTAAGTTGGAAATATTTTAGATATTTTTGTAAGCTTAATTAGACATATTATCTTATATCAATAGATTTTTATTGGCATTTTCTTATTTGATTATTCACGAGATTTATGTTGCATTATCCTTAAGATACTTGGAGAAGTTTATAGGATTCAAAATAAGATTTTATTCAAGTTCAAATCTTGAAAGGATGAGGACACATTTTAAGATATTTTGAGAGAAAGATGAATCTTAATCTCGCTGTTGTAGATATTTGTCAAGTTTAAATGGAGTTGATATACAAATATTTTCAAAGGATATTTACTCAAATATATTAGATTTGTTGAATATTCACAAGTAAGGCAGTAGCAACAATATTTTAGAAGATCTATGTTTTAAATTCAAAAATATCAAGTATCAAGATTTGCTCATAATTGTTAGCAAACATTTATTTTCAAAAAGAGTTTAATTTTTGAAAGTCATATTAGTTGAATACGAGAGAAAACTAGCGTAATTATTCAAGTACACTTGTAGACTTCATCAAATAAGAGAGTAGCAATATAATATTCAAATTGAATTCAACTCTAAGCATGATTTGGATTCCACATTTTAAGGGATCATTTCTATTAATGGCTAACTCCAGATTTTTTTAAATCTTTTAAGAGGTATGCAAAGATTTAAAAGAGAAAAAGAGACATTGCTCCAAAAGTTATAAAAAAGAAATTGAGCTCAAATTTTTGAGAAAAGAGATCAAAGCTACATTCATTTATTGAAAACTTTGTACCAAAGAAAAATCAGAATCACTTTCAGAACCTAATTTTAAAATCAACACTGTCTAGAACTACTTTATATTTAGGATTTTCTTAAGCTTATGTTCTAAGGATTATTATATTCTATCCTCACTATTATTGTTAGGCTTATACTTTGAGAGTTAGATTGTGTGCTAGTAGAGAGACTTTAGATTCTATAGATTTGTGTATAGCTAAAAGTGGCTTAGTGAGACAAAGTAGAAGACTTGTATTCTTGTTCTCTTTTGATTAGTTATTGGAACGTAGATAGTGGAACGATACCGATGTGGATAACTTGGTCCTTAGCAATCGAGATAGAAAAGTGTAATAAACATAAGGTCGAAGCACTATAAATCTCTTGATCTTCCCAATCTTACTCTCTTTGCTTTGTGTTTATATTATTAATTATAAATTGTTTCGTGCTTAATCTTGCTTTAGCAATCAAAGGGGATATTTTTATTCTTGTTTATGAAAATGTTCAAAGTTTTATTGTAACCAATTCACCCTCCCCTTTGGTTACTTTTAGGACCTATAATTGGTATCAAAGCTCAGCTCTTAATTATCTAAAGTTCAAAGATCTATGGTAGAAAACAATACATTTGTTGCTACATATATTGCTCCTTATTTTGATGGTACTAGCTTTGCATATTAGAAGTGTAGAAGGGAAACATATGTCAAAGCAAGTGGTTTTGGATCATGGAAAATCATTGATTACAAAGATATCTAAATTGCTATGGATGAAGATTCAAAACTTATAGATGCTAAGAAGAAAAAGAGTGAGAAGAACAATTAAGCTAAGCATTTGTTATTAATGATAATAGTATTATCTGAATACTATCTTATTTCTTCTTATAGAATTGCAAAAGACATTTTGTATACCTTAAGCAAAACTTATGAAGAAACAACCATGAATAAGGGTGTTCGGATCAATTCATTGCTTTAACAATATAAGTTGTTCAAATTCCAATCAAGAGGAAAAATTTCACGATGTCTTTTGTCACTTTATCGCAATAACTAATGAATTGGCTTTGCTAGGTAAAAGTTAAAATGAATCTTATCTTGTTTGAAAGATGTTAAGAATTTTACTTAGATCATAATTTTCCAAGAAAACAACAATTAAAGAAGCTTAAGATTTGTTGAAGAAGTTATGAGCCAACTCAAAGAAAAGCTGCTTGCTTAGGAGTCACATATCAAGCATACGAATGAACTTAAGAGTAGTAAGAAGACAATTGCATTTAAGGAGCAAGAAGTTGATTTAAAGATAGAATCAAAACTAAATTGAAAAATAGATGATTGTGAAGATATGACTCAACTGGTTAGGAGACTCAATAAATGCTTAAGAAATGAGGTAAGAAAAAACTTACTAGCAAAGATTCCTCATTTAACTATGCTAAATATGATGCAGCAAAAAGCTGTATAGAAAAGAATGGAAAGAAGAAAGTGGTATGCCATGAGTGTAAGAAATAGGGGCATATTAAATATGAAGGCTTAATTCTAATGAAGTAGCTTTAGAAGTGTAAGAAAAAGCAAAAGGGGTTGTTGGCCACTTATAGTGACCTAGGCGAATTAGAAATAAATTTAGTAGATAAAGCAGAGGATGAAGAAGAAGCTAAGATGTGCCTTATGGCCATGTTTGAGGTAACTTCTAATTTTGAAGATGAGCTTCTTGATAATGTGTGTAATTAGATTAAAAGGCTTCTAAAAGCTAATGTAAAAATAACCAAGCTTGATAATGAGAATGAAGCATTAAAAAATGAAAAAGAAGCATTATTATAAACAAATATGTTGTTTGCTAATGAAAATGATATTCTAAAAAATGATAATAAAGTTCTATAGATAGATAATGAGAATTTAAGGATGATACAAGATAGTTTAGAAAAGGAGAATCTAATGTTAAAAGAAGAAGTTAAGGAATTGAAAGTTAGAATTGATGATATGTCTTGCACAATTGATATAACATTTAACAAGTTCAATGAAAGTGGTAAGAAATTGTAATTATTACTGTTATCACAAAGGATAGATAACTCTAAAAATGGATTTGGCTATGAACATGGTGTGTCTTATAAATCGGTTAATAAAATCGTATTTGTTAAAGGAAAAAAAGTAGTTGCTATAGAATTGATTAAAAATAATTATTTACATTTGAAAGTTAAGTTTGTTTTGCAAGATAACAAAAGATACTCTAGCCAAAATAACAAGTATCCGATCAAATGATACATTAGAGACAAATTCAAAGGTTGCTTAAGTCGAAATCTGAGGAACTAGGTAACTTATAAGTATCAAGTATCTAATTCTTATGAATGCTTTTTTTTTTTTTTTGTAATAGATTGGGACATATTGAGAAATATTATTTTTACAAAATTTCCAAGCTTAACAAAAGCCAAGTTAATAACAAGGACATAAGCTTGAATTTCTAAGGACCCCAACTTAAATAGGTTCCTAAGAAGATATAATATTTTTTCTTAGTGGTTGCAGATACATGAGGTAAAGTGTACTTGGACATATATCTTAATCAATAAGGCCTTATTAGAAGTCAAAGAATGAGATTAGTGATATAAATATGTTTCAATCCCCTTTTCTTTTATTTGCTTTCTATGCTTATATTAACTTATGCTTTATTATCTGTCGTAGAAAAAAAAATAAAAGAAATCAATTGGTATCATTTTGATGAGGATCTTATTTTTCCAAAACATGATTTTAAAGAGGGGGAAAAGAAAAGTCTATCAAATATTTTTTTTATTTTATTAATAAGGAGAAGTTTTATGTATAGTTGGTATCGTCTCATATTCCCTTTAGTAAAATTGATTATCCTTTTAGAAGAAAAAGGAGGAGAAAAGTTGTCAAAATTTTTGTCATAAAAAAATTCTAGATTTTTTTTTTTTATGATAACAAAAAGGGGGAGAAGAAAGGTATTAAAAACTATAATTTTCAAAAGAGATTCAATGCATGTTCATACTTAAACTTATTATATCTATTGTACAATATTTTGTCATTATCAAAAGTGGAAGAATGTTATATCTCCTAATTTGGTTTTAATAATAAAAAAAAGACGTGTTAAGTTAATACTAATATACTTGTTAAGTGTGCAAGTCATTAAGTAAAGGACAAGAATTTATTCTATGTTTTTGAAATTCGGAAGCAAAGTCAGAATCTAATTCAAAACCTTAATACAATATTAAAAGTTATAGAGAAGAATGGTTCAAGAAATATTTTGGACTTAGAAGAGTTTGAAGCCTGTAATTCACTGGTTGAATAAAATTGGGCAATATATCCAACTTGTTCTACAAAGTTAGGCAATTAAATCTACGGGGATTAAGTTAAAAATATTTGAGATATTTTATAAGCTTAATCAAACATATTATCTTATGTCAATAGATTTGTATTAAAGTTATCTTATCAAATTATTCACGAGATTTATGCTGCATTATCGTCAAAATACTTAGAGAAGTTTGTAGGATTCAAAATCAGATTTTATTTGAGTTTAAATTAAGAAAGGATAAGGACATATGCAAGATATTTTGAGAGAAGGATGAATCTTAATCTTGTTGTTGTAGATTTTTATCAAATTCAATTGGAGTTGATATACAAATATTTTCAAAGGATATTTACTCAAATATATCAGATTTGTTTGAATATTCACGAGTACGGGAGTGACAACAATATTATAAAATCTCTAAGTTTTAAATTCAAAAGTATCAAGCATCAAGATTGGCTCGTAATTTTTAGGAGATATCTATTTTTAAAAAGTGTTTAATTTTCGAAATCCATATTAGTTGAATACGAGAAGAACTAAGGGAATTAGTCAAGGATACTTATAGACTTCATCACATACAAGAGCAGCAATACAACATTTAAATTGAATTTAATTTTGAGTATGATTTGGCTTCCACATTTTAAGGGATCATATCTATCAGTGACTAACTCAAGAGTTTTCTAAAGCTTTTAAGAGTTATCTAAAGATTCAAAAAAAGAGACATTGCACTAGAAGTTATAAAAAAGAGAATGAGCTTAAATTTTTGAGATAACAAGTCAAAGTTGCATTCGTTTATTAGAAATTTTGTACCAAAAAAAAAAAATTAGAATTACTTTCAAAACCTAATTTAGAATCAGCATTGTCTATTGCTGTTTTACATTCAATTTTTTCTTAAGCTTATGTTCTAAGGATTATTATATCCTATCCTAATTGTTATTGTTTAACTCATATTTTGAGAGTTAGATTAGGTGCTAGTAGAGAGACTTTAGATTATGTAAATCTATGTATAAGCAAGAGTGGCCTAATAAGACAGATTACAAGACTTATATTCTTGTTCTCTCTTGATTGGTTATTGGAATGTAGATAGTAGAACAACATAGGTATGGATAGGCAAGTTATCAACAGTAAAGTTGGAAGAGTGTAGTAGGTACAAAACTAAAGTATTATAAATCTTTTACTTGATCTTCTCAACCTTACTCTCTTTGCTTTGTGTTTATATTATTGATTATATATTATTTCATGGCTAATCTTGCTTAAGTAATCAAAGGGGACATTTTTAATCTTGTATGTGAAAAATTTTAAAGTTTCATTGTAATCAATTCACCCATCCTCTTGGTTAGTTTTGGAACCTACAATTGTCTTGATATTGGTGTGTAAAAACTGCAATAAGTAGCCTTAGTAAAGTCAAGCAATCATGCTTGTGCAAGCCTAGATAGAGGTGAAGATACTTTAAGCCTAACTAAGTTTAACTAAGTACATTGAATACATTAAACAGATGTTAGAATCCAATAATGATGATGTTGTGTTAATGGGTAAAATATTGTAGAAATAAGATTAAAGTTCTATAAAAGTAATTAAGGAGCCATTCTACAAAGGTCTTGTAGTCCAATGAGATTTCTATATCACCGATTGAGATTTCTAGAGGTTAATGAGATTGCAAATTGTGTTACAAATGCTCAAGCAAACTATTCAATAGTGGACGTGATTTTTTACTTGAGATAATGCTATGATCACCACTTGAACTTTGCATGTTATTTTTTTCTCCTTTCAAATTTATAAATAATGTTTGAAATTATTAAATATCACACTTAATCAAAATTTTATTTATCAAATTTTACACTTTAAAGGCTTAAAGTTGTTAAACATTATACCTAATTGAACTTTTCAATTTTAAAGTTTTACCTTCATCATCTTGTAAAAGATAAAGTGATAGATAACTATTGTTCAAAGAGTGCAATCAAAGGTGAGTAATAAATTTGAGAAGCAAAAATTCTATTTGGCATAACATTTAACATTTTCAAACTTTACATTATGCTTCAAGATTGAGGGACGTAATGGTTTCCTACATGTTGATATCATAAGATGAGATACAAAATCCTAAAACAATGAAAAATCCACAATATGTATATTTATATAATTAATAAAAATCTGCAATTTCTTATTTGATAATTCTCAATCTTTAATATCTTATAAAAGATTAAAGTATTTGGAATGACTAATATAATGTAATTGGTAGATCACAACTTATTTTCAATATTCTTTTGTGCACTAGTGTCAAACCCAACTTTACAGTCTAAGACCATAACAAATTCCATAACTCCTAAAAAGCAAAATTCCTCAAAAGGGTAAGTGAAAACTCAATACATAACTATAAGTATACAAGCATGCCAAATAAGATTCAATGTACACATAAGTTTATGTTAATTAAAACAAAGGTTGTTATCTTACTTAAGTTTTAAATATATAGTGTTAGGTTACTCATGATCAAGATTAGCTTACAATAGTTCATGATTCCATAAGCACATATATATGCATATATTAAATATGATGCTAAATTTGATTCCACACACCAGTAGTTGCATTGATCATAATCAACACCAAATTAGCCATTAAGAAGTTGAGCCACTCACAAGCATCCATCACAAAACCCCATAACCCTTATAGTATGGACACTTATAGCTTTACCTTCAACTTCCTAACTTAGTTGATAGCATATTGATCATATTGTGATCAGTAGTTTGCTACTACATAGTACTTAAGACCAATTAAAGTATTTCAATGTACAACTACCTAGAATGACACAAAACCAATTGATGGGCATCATGCCTATTTACCATAGTCCTAGTCCTTAACCATAATCAAGTACAATTATCAATAGTTTAATTCTTCACCATAAATATGGTTTATTAATAACTGATCCAAATAAGTTTGAAATAATAACCAAGTAATGAACTTGCAGCCTGAGGATTTGAACTTCTCAATTCACTAACAACATTGAAATCCTAATACACATTATATAATGACCATATTACATATCCACTTAAAATAAAATCTATGATCATAATATCTAAAGATTTAAACCTGTGAATGGTATTTAGGTTTACTATAGTTAAATATTTATAACCACTATTAGATAATATTAATCATATCGACTCATTACTTAATAATTATTAACTTAATACTAACTTATGGTATAATCACCTATAAGCTAACAGCTATCCTATAATAACTAACCAAATAATAATAACTTAACTAACCCATAAATAAAATAATTTTTTTCACTTTCCATAATATTTGATATTTCCAAGAAAGACTTTCCTAACATAAGCATAAATCCAAAATGAATAGAACAATCCATCTTTTCTATAGCAATTTTCCTTGTTAATCTTAACTTATAACAGCTTGAATTATGCATTCATATATTCCTTTTATGAATGGCATTTATTTTTTCATAATCTCCTCTTTATATCCTTTAACAAAACTAATAAATTTTTGAGAAAATGTATAAAATCTCCCTAAACTTTGACTTAAATGCAATTTACCCCTTTAAACTTTTGAAGTGTAGTTTTTGATCTCCAAACTTTCATAAATTAGTAAATAATCTTCATAACTCCTTTAAACTTTAATTTTGATGTGTAAACTCTCAATAAACTTTGATTTTGGTGTGTAAATACACACCAAAATCAAAGTTTAAGGGGTTATTATCAATTTAGGTTTTTGTTTGCCAATTTATGAAAGTTTAGAGATTAAAAATCACATTTTAAAAGTTTAGGGACTAAAAATCACATTTTGAAAATTTAAGGGAGTAATTTAAACCTAAGTTAAAATTTAGGGAGGGTTTTATATAATTTTCCCTAAATTCTTTTTTTTTTTTTTTCGAAACTTTCAATTTCATTTTGTAAAATCACTTATTCTCAAATTATTAATTCATAGCTTATATAATGATAATTAAGGATTTGTGATTGGTGGGATCTAAATCTATAATGTTTACTACTAATTAATCCTATTAATGAAAATAGCATGACTTCTCCATACAACAATAAAAATCGAATCATTTTTGAAATTTGAAATTTCTCTATAAAACTATATACATTAAAATGTATCGTACAACTTTCGCAATTAGAAGCTTTAGTGGAACCGAAAAAATTACCTAATGTTTGATAATCACAGCAGGAACACTCCCTTATGTGCCAACACAAGAAGCTTCCATTCGATTTCTTTGCAATGAATCATAAATTAAGGTTTATATTTTTAATAGTAATCAATGATCAAAAACGTTCCAGATTCTTACCTTGACGAAAACGCAAAGCATAAAGCCCTACATGAGAATTGGCGCGACTTCCTTCATGTAAATCATCTCCAGTTGTTCTAATTTCAAAGAGCAAAAACTTGATTGGATTTTGATTCATCATAAATCACAATTAAGGAGTGTCTTACGTATTAACAAATTTCTCTTAAATCTGTGATACTCTAAGATGGCTTTTCTCATAATTGCATGCTTGCCATTTCACAAAGATTTAATGCACCGTCGTTGTTTCCTTGATTGAAAATCGACAAAAGAAATGAACATTGGCAAAACAAGAACCTCGCTTAACCTTACCTTGATGTCCACGGCACGATGAGGAAGAAGAAGGATACTTTTCCTTTTTATTTTTGCAAATTGGCATTTCTATTGTGCTCCATCATAGCTATCATGAGGATAGGTGCACCCGATCATTAATCCCTGTGATTAAATATAATGAAACTAATAAGGGCGTAATTATTGAATTACCCCTGTTTTCAGTTCTATTTTTTGTGTTTTTCACTTTAGGTACAAAATTGAGAAAAAAAAAATATACAGTACAGATAGTATTATGTTATCCTTTTTTTACTTTTGAAACTTGGATAGCAGAATATTTTTCTCGAGATGTTTCACATATGATCCACTCCAAGCAAGGTTATTGCTGCACGACTGTTCCTATAGGATGGGGACGACTAAGATAATAATTAAATTAAGATAATCACTAAGTCAAATATATGAGACTTAATCAAGAAGGGCCAAAGCATGTAAATTTGCATAATATGATCGATGTTTAGAGTTGGAATCAATAATCATTGCTTATGTACCTTTACTGGCTCATGGCCATAATCCATGAAAGCACCTTGCATAGTTATTGAAAGAGAGAATGTGTTTGTGTTTTTTTTTTTTTCCACAATGTAAGATATCACTTGATTTAAGAGAGTATTCTAACAAATATTTTGATGATATCATCCGAATGGTTAGAAATATATGAAGCGCATTATTTTCTTAATGATATAAGCTAACCGAAAAGAAAAAACTTCTACCAAAAATTTAATCAGAATCATTACATGTACAAGGCCAATTACAAAAGATAATTAGAGGTTTTCCAACTTTGCCCGTACAATAACTTATGGCATCTAAGAGATTATAGAAAATCCATAGCAAATTCTCGTCTCTTTGAGTACGTGGAAAATGAGCCATTGGAGGTGGATATGGGCTTTAGTTTTAAGCCCCGAGAATTGCCCTAAAAACCCCATTTTGGTTTTCATATTATTCACAACTTAATTTGAGTTATAGGCCTTCTAAATCGAGCCAATCCATTCAGATGGTGAAAATGACATAAAATGGACAAAAATTATGATTTCTAAAATACAGCAAACAATAAGGATTGCCGGATTGTCTCGTCGGACACCCTTTACCCAAATCTAACTAAGTTATTATACTATGATGGGATTTTAAATATTTGTCCAAACCTTTTTGTAGCTAGGAAAACTGAAGAAGAACTTCTTAGTTTGGTCAAGATTATTGGCATTTTAATAAGAACCTCGTTAATATCTAAAGTGATTGTTAAATTACTAACATAGTAACTTTTAATTTAAATTATATGAAAAAATGAAACGTTTCTTCAATTTGATATTTTAACAATCGGACATATGTCACAAATTTCCATTTAAATTCCATGTTTAAATTAATGGTTAATGTAGCCCATAATTCAACTAAACTGAGACAAGTGGGGTTTCCTAGATATCCCGATAACTTAGAGACGTTTTCCATCAACTCATCTTCATTGGCATTCTAATCTTCAAAATACATATATATATATATTTAATAAATGATAGCTAATTAATACCAAATTATTTATAAAACACTGTGCTTGTGGTCAACAATAATTCAAAGTTAGCTTCCAGCTGTCGATCAACGCACAAATACGATTTCAATCCCTTTCTTCTCAAAATCCTCAATCAGTCCCTTAACAAGTTGATGATTGATGTAATAGAGTCGTTGCTAATTTTAATATCTATAATTCATTATGATTGGCCAGTTAAAACTAATTCATTCCCACGCTTGACTTTATATTTTATAGGTCGGAAGAGAGGCGAAGTCAAATTTGTTTGATTCGGCCGTACACAGTGTTTGTGCAATATTATGTATAATATATAAACATACAAAATAGTTTTTTAAAGATTTTTTAAGGCTCAAGCCATCTTCTCTTTCTGTTCTTTATTAAGTTTCCTACAATAGCTATTTTATTTCCCAAAAAAATATAACATACAGAGATGGAGGTAAGAAAAAATGCCTATCAAACTCTGCAAGGTAGAGGAGAGGGGATCGAATCTATGCGATTATAGTGATAACACCAAACTTTGTATATTATGCTAAAAATATTTATGAGATGATTAATACCATACACTGAAATTACTGCATGTGCAGACCTAAAGCTGGAGAAAAACCCTAGGGCTCCGTGTGCATGTTAATCCCAACTCAAATTAAGATTTGCATAGCACCAATAGTTAAGAGAGGGTTGTTGTATTAACCATTTGTGCAAGAGCAACTCTAAATTAAATCTCGCCGAGTAACTCTTGTTCATCCATTCGTGGTGGTGAGATGTGCTATTAGGGTCACCAAAAGTTTCAATCACGATGTCATAAATTGGAGCTCGCGAATTTATCTGGATCCAAAAATTGTAGTGCATAATCTAGTATATGATGCTATCTTTGTTCTTCAGTGTGCTTTCTTTTGCGAAAAATCCAACATCGGCTACTTATCATCTGCAAATTTAAGAGAGCTTTGCCAATCAGAGAGAAGACAATACTACGATTCTTCTTCCATTGGCTTAATTTGGTTTTATCTAGTTTTACCATAAGCACAGGGATGCCAGATATGCCTAAAATTTAGAAATATTCCAAAAGAGCCAAAAAAAAAAAAAAAAAGCTAAAATGGGCCTATGATTGGGTGTTGGCTTAGCAACCAGTCATTTATATTCCAATCCCATCCACAGGATAGGACAAAGCACAAAAGACAAACTCTTGTTTAGAAGCGGATGTCACCTCATCTCATCTCCGAATGATAAATGGACTGCACAAAAGCTGCCAAAAGCATTAAAACACGAACAAACCACTCTATACATATACATATACATATACATATACATACATATATATATATATATATATATATGAAAATTGTAAATCGATCTCATAAATATTTGAGATATTATTTTATTCTCTACAACTTTTGAAATCATGCAAATCAAACAATTGCTAAGTCACCGATAAACCCGGAAATTATTACCTCAAAAATTGTGGTTTCAATGTTTGAAAAAATATAAATTATTCTCCAACCATTGCTAAAATCTTAAAATCATTGTCTTTTAGCAACCATTTTAAGGTTTTAAAAATAGTTCAAAATTATTTGAATATTTTCGAAAATAGGAGCAATGAAACTACATATAAAAGAATTTTTTTTTTTGGTCAAACTTACATATGAATGTTTAGATGGCCAATTGCTGTTGACCAATGATGTCTTGAAAGTTGAGCTTTCAATGCATAAATATGTAATCAATGTATTAGAAATTATACAATTTAGAAATCTTACGTTATTTTTTACAATTATAAAAGCTTGATATGTATAGTGGAAATTTATTGAGGACTAGCTAATATTGTAAAACGATATATGACACTATAAGCATAAGATGGTAATTGGAATTTGATTGCTGCCCCTTTCATTCTATTACCTATGTATATTTGAAATTGAAAAAGAAAAATCAAATAAAAAAAGCATGTCACATAGTGCTGTAGATAATTAGAGCACCATGAATCATGAAAGAAAATATAGGTAGAATTGTATGAAAGTTAAGTCAATACGATAAATGCTAAGCTTAAATCCAATCTTGACTAGCTTTTATTGATCGAACTCAAGTGAATATCGAGTTAAATTCAAATAGTTGAAGAATAAGTTTGACTTGTTTATTCCTTGATTCTCTCGATATTCTGAAATCAATAAATCATTGGGTTCTCTCTCTCTCTCTCTTTCTCTCTCTTTTCTTTTCTTTTTTTTTTTTGTTTAAATGTATATATACATAATTGCATCAAGAAACAAGAGATGAGTACCCTACTAATCTATAAGCATAGATGTAGGGACCAATTAAAGTGGTTACATAAATATTGCGTGAGTCTTTCTTTTCACTTAGTCTTAGAGTAATTATGTAGAATTAACACATAGATATAACTTGGAGATTGAAACAGACATATAGTCTTGGGATACTGGAATGTATAAGTTATAGGAGCTATAGAGTATCAATTTCATTGTTCTTAAAGATAAGTAGCATTTCTTTACTCTAATTCTTGCTTGATCTTTTATTATAGTAGTTTGATAGTACGATTTTATTTCTCAATCCCTAAATTGTCAATTGAGAAAGAGCTCTTAAATATTTATAGAATTTTACTATTGATGACATTCATCAAACTATATGGCAACCAACAATTGAGATATGTCCCCCTCTTAATGGATCCTTCTATGAGTTCTTCTTGAATCTAATCTCACCGAAAGCATTTTTAATTGCAAGAGTTGCTTGAAAAATATTGAAAGCTAATAAACTATTTTAATAATCTCAAATTTAAGCTTTTTATACTAGATCTTCTTATGTCATTTCAAGTCCATAGACTTGACTCCCTTATCCCTATCATTAACCAAATGAGTGAAGTTGAAATTGCTACTGCTCTTAAAACCTACAATCTTGTGAATTATATTAGCACTTTATATTAGGAATCAAGGTGCTATTAAAACCTCCAATTCACACGTAAAACTGCATCATCCATAATAACAATAATAGACCTCAATAATAGAAGTTAGTAGCTCAAGTTGAGTCTTTACAACTTCTAAATAAACAGATCCAGAGTTTTTCTAATAAAACATGTCCAATAATAATCAATTCTAAAATAAAAATTTAGATCTCCAAATCATCCAACATTAGCTTTCTTAACAAAACTCCGTAAGCTTGATCTTCATAATAGTAATAGTAGTACACTCCACTCTCCACATCCTAGTAATAATAGTATTTATCACTGTGGTCATCATATCGAGCATACTAATCTAATTTGCCTATAGCTGTAAGGAAAAATAAAGAGTGATTTGAAACTTAGTACATGATACGTAAACATACGCGCATTAACAAGTAATGCAATAGCACACATGGAATATGAACAACAAATAAATGTACAATAAATTCTTATTTTCATTCTCAACCCATCAAATAGTACTTAAGGGTACTCATGATGTTATTCATATAGTAATAGTAATATATATATACATATATAATATTTAGAACACCTCATTTAGGAATTGTTACTTCATCCCCAATGTTACTAATATACCTTAGATCATTTTAATGGTAACTCTACTAAGGACATTGCTACCCATTGATCATCAAGGTACCCCCTATGGTTTTGCTACCATTGCCCCCCACCCCCCTTGGGCCAAGCCATGTACAATCATCACTATACAATTAAGAGTTTAATATTAATTAGTCAATTTCAATTTACTATCCTAGCAATCATAGCTAACAGATATATGTTGCATAAAGTCTACATAAATTCTTTCTTAGATCCTTAAATTATGAAATCATAAGTTGTTAGGTTGAATACAACTAAACTTAGAGTAAAAGCTTAAAGGAAAACATTCTTAAGGTTCACACCTAGGATCATAATTGTGTTCCTTGGCTATGTTCCTCTTTGGACTTTGCCTCTGATGATCACAACTAGGATCACACTCGGGATCTTGAATCATGATCCTCTCCACCTCTCAACTCCATCTCAAGATCATGCCTAACATAAGTTTTGCATCCCTATGGGAACTACGGTCAATATTACAATTGTATTTCTTGACCGTATTCCAACATTTCACCCAAGTCTTTCTCCTTTTCGATTTTTTGATCCACCAAATCCTTCTCAACTAAAAGTCCCCAATTCAATACCATAGTTTACACCATTATAAATTCATTCTTTTTACTTTCTTATTAATTATTCACCAAGTAAACATAAATTATGTTAAACTTAGGGCTTTTGTGAGAACTTATACAATCTCTTAATACTATGACTACAAAACTACCAAATGATCAACCTTAAACATTAATCTGATTAAGACTCATTAAGCATTGTATTTTCCTTTAATCTTAACACTTGTTCTTACCTTTATTTCTTCTCTCATTATGGAATCTCCATTCTTCAGTCAAAATTGACAATGCATTATGATTCTACATCCTATACCACATTGAATTTCTTATTCTATTGTCGAAATCACAGAGAAATGGATTAATAGCTTGTCTTACCTTAGGGTTTTGCATAGGGTTGCTCAATCGAATGGAGAATAGCTCCTTTTATCTGTTACTAGTTTGTATCTGTGGTAAACAGTAAAGAAGAGCTTTTAAAGCTAGGTTAACCTTGCAATCCTAATCCAATCTAATTTTGGTTACTCCCTCAGCTTAATTTTTGAATTTACAATATAATCTACCTTTTAGTTAATGAGCTTTCTCTATTTTTGCTTTATGTTTAACTTTAATTTTTTGAGTATTACATCTTACCTTCCTTTAAAAAAATTTTATCCTCAAAAGTTTATTAATTTCTTAGAACAACTTTGGATATTTCTTTGTTATTTATTCCCCTAACTCCCACATAGCTTCTTGTTCATGGTAGTTTGCCCCTTGTACCTTGATGCACGATGTTTTCCTCCTTCTTAACTCTTGGATTTTAGTATCCACTATCTTTATAGGTCTCTTCACTGTTGATAAATTTTGTTATAGGTCCAATTGTTCTAGAGCCATAATTGGAAATTTATCTTGAGTTACATATGGAGCCTCCTCTTGATCTTTGTTGGGTACATATTTCTTTAGTATTGAGACATGGAATACATCATGTGCCCTACTGAGTTTGGTGGCAAAGCTAACCTATATGCAAACTTATCAATTTTCTTTATTACTTCAAATGGTCTAATGTACTTAGGACTCAGCTTCCCTCTCAACTTAAATTTGGCAACACCTTTCAAAGGAGATATTTTCAATAGCACTTTATCTTCATCATTGAACTTTAAAGGGCATCATTTTAAGTTGGCATAACTCTTTTGTCTACTTTAGGCTACTTGCAAATGTTGCTTAATTATTCGTACCTTATTAATAACCTCATAGACTAACTTTGATCCTAAGACTTGCCTTTCTCCAACTTCGTTCAAATGTAATAGAGACCTATACTTTCTTTCATATATTGTCTCATATGGAACCATTTGTATTATTGCTTGATAACTATTGTTGTAGGCAAGCTCTACAAAAGGTAGGTGTTCATCCTAATTTTCACTAAAGACTAAGACATAAGCTCTTAACATATCCTCTAGCATATATATGATCCTTTTAGACTATCCATCTGTATGGGGATTGAATGTTGTACTAAATTGCAATTTAGCTCCTAAAGTCTTTTACAACCTTTTGCAAAATCTATTTATGAATCAAGTGTCCCTATTAGAAGTAATTGTCACTTGTGCACCATATAATCTCATTGTCTCTTGGATATACATCTTAGCCAGCCTTTCTAAGGTATAGTTTAAGCGAATGGGAATGAAATGGGCCATCTTCATTAGCCTGTTGACTATTACTCATATGGTATCACACTTTTCCTTAGTCTTATGAAGATGTGTGATTGAGTCCATCATCACATGCTCCCATTTCCATTCTAGTATAATAAGCGGCTATGGCTCTCTTGCTTGCCTTTAGTGTTCAATCTTTAACATTTGATAAATTGTACACTTGTAAACATACTTGGCGATATCTCACCTCATATTATTCCACCAATAGTAACATTTCAAGTCCTTGTAGATTTTGGTATTGCTAGAATAATGGGCTTCTCTTAGATCTCCTTTTTTAACCTTTCATCATTATATATGCATAGTTTGTTCCCATACCTGAAGATTCCTCCTTCAATTGCCTTGGCTTGTTCTACTCTACTCTTGATTTCTTGAATATCAACATCTTCAACCTATACGACCCTTATTCTTTCCACTAATGTTGGTTGAATGTACAAACCTACCAACTTGTCTCAAATTTCTTAAGTGATTACCTCTAAATTTGACTTGCATGTATCTTGTAGCAATTGTTTTTAAGATGTAATGAGTATAGTAATATTTCCCTTCTTCTTCCTGTGAAGAGCATCTACCACAACATTACCCTTTTTGGGGTGGTAAGGAGCATCGACATCGTAGTTTTTAATTAGCTCTAACCACTGCCTTTGCTGCATAATTAGCTCTCTTTGTGTGAAATGTACTTTAAGCTTTGGTGGTCTGTGTACACCTTACACTTCTCATCATACAAATAATGCCTCCATAACTTTAATGCTAGAACTATTGCTGCTAACTCTAGATCATGGGTTGGATAATTCATTTCATAAGGCTTTAGTTGATGGGAGGACTAGGTGATCACCTATCCTTCATACATTAAAACATACCCAAATCCTAATCCAAATGCATTATTATATATTGTATACTCTTTTCTACTATAGGGTAGTATTATAAATGGTGTTGGTATAGGCTTCATTTTTTGCCTCAAGAACCTAGCTTTACATGGATCATCTTAGTCAAACTTTACCTCTTTTGTGTTAAATTGGTGAGTGGTGCAACTATCTTGGAGAAGTCTTAAACAAAGCATTTGTAGTAACCTGCTAATCCCAACAAACTTCAAATCCTGGTCACTTATTGTGGTTTAGGCCAATCTATCACTGCTTTTACCTTCTCTAGGTCAATTGAAATACCATCATCATATATAACATGCCTTAAGAAGGATACCTCTTCTAGCTAGAACTTATACTTCTTGGATTTGGCTTATAGCTTCTCAATTTGTAACCTATTTAATACTAGTTTCAAGTGCTTTACATGCTCTTCTCTACTCTTTGAATAAATCAATATGTTGTTAATAAAAATGACTACAAACTTATCAAGGAAATATTTAAGGACCCTATTCATCAAATCTATGAATGCTATCGGTACATTCATTAGGCTAAATAGCATTACTAAGAACTTAAACAACTCATACTATGTTTTGAAAGCCATCTTCTAGATGTCTTGATCCTTAATCCTCAATTAGTGATACCTTGACCTTACTTAAATTTTGGAAAATACATAAGTGCCCTACAGTTGATCAAATAGATCACCAATTCTAGGTAGAGGGTACTTATTCTTGATCATCACCTTGTTTTACTCCCTATAATGGATGTACAATCTCATATTTCTAACCATTTTCTTGACAAAGAGAATTAGTGATTCCCATAGTAATGCACTTAGTCTGATAAAACCATTACTCTATAGTTCCTCAAACTGCACCCTTAACTCCTCTAACTCTATCGATGCCATCCTCTAAGCTAGCTTGGCAATTGGCATTATACCTAGCACGATATCAATACTAAATTATGTTTCCTTAACTAGGGATAAACTAGACAAATCCTTAAGGATTACTTCTACAAATTCCTTTGCCATTGTTACTTCCTCAAGCTTCACTCATAAACTTAGCTCAATTGTTAGAGATGCTAATTTACTGCTACCCCACAACTCATTTGTGGGTAAACCCTTAGGGTTCTATGCTTCTGGCTTTAGGCTAACTAGGGCTTCTCTTAGGATGTCAAAATAAACCACCAATTTGTGATATTCGATGGTGACATGACACTTAGATAGCCAATTTACTCCCAAGATAACATTATAGTCTGACATTTCCAAGACCTAAAGATTTGCAGACATAACTCGACCTTGGATCTCCACTTTAACATCCATACATATTTTGTTTAGCATTGTTCCTACTCCTAAGGGAGTGCTTATACTCAAAGAATCACACAATGGTTCGAGTTTTAATCCACGCACATGTATAATCATTTGCAATACATGAATGAGGAGCACCAGTATCGAATAGTTTAAGAGCACTAATCAAGTGTACAAAAAGCATTCTTACGATGTTATCCTAATCATAGGTGTCTTGGTGCTGCTATTACTATAAGGCATAAATATAAGCTAAGGCCCTTTGTCTCGATCCTTAGGGTTTCGCTACTAGAGTTCTTCCCTAAGGTCTCATTGGTGGCTGTGCTGCAACTAGTTGCAAGTTTGTAGCTAACTAATTCCTATTAGTGTCTTACTTAAAAGCTCTATATCCCCTTTGTTTGTAGTTATAACAAAAATTTTAGGGGATTAGTGTCTCATTACAATTCTTGCTCAAATGTCTAATTTTTCCATAGGAAAAATAGGCCCCTTCTAGCCAACTACATTGGTCAAGCTCATGTGGCCTAAAGCATTTTGGGTACCTATATCCCATTGTTGTAGCTATTAGGGGTGGTAATAGAGGAAACATTAGTAAAGTTGGTTTAATTGGATAAGAGTACATTAGAATGGTTACTAGTTTGATGGATAGCATTCATATCATAGGCCTCTCACTTTTATCTTAGCATAGAATACATGAGCTTACTCTTTTCCTAACCGCTCTCCTCATCTACGGAGTTGCTCTTCCTTTCACTTCTTATTTTACTCTATAATTTTTTCCCTTTCTACCATATTGACATAGGTTGTTAATTGAAAGTAGCCCATTGATAACACATAATTAGCATACATATTTTAAGGTGATTTTGTGCAATTTTGCATATCAATTAAGTTAATTTTCTAGCAATTTGGAGCTTAATTTGTTTAAATCTCATTTTTAGGAACTTTAGAATCGTTTGATGGATTTTTTGAGTGATGTTATTAAGTTTTATAGTTTGTTTGAAGAAAAACATCAATTAAGGATTTAGAGGAGAAGAATTTCAAGCAAGAAATATAATCTAGTGAAGACCAAGGGTGAAGAACATGGGTGTGTTTGTCGAATATAGACCTCTTATCATTAATTTCCATTGAAATTGAAGAATTTTTTATTAAGTGCGAGACTACGCCGACCTCTACAATTGTGTTCTTTATCTGTATACCTCTCATAAAAGAATTCCACCGAATTTATTGAATTGCAAGTGAAAGAAAGGGCTACATGAAAGATCATGGCCATGGTCTTAAGGTATGGTCATTCTAGGAATTGTAAATCTTCTATTTTTGGAAAGTTTTGAAGTCTAAGATGCCATGTTTCCATTATATTTTATTCTAAGAGCTAAATTTGGAAAGTGAATTAGAGAGATGTGTAAGAAGATGTCTTAAGAAATATGGAAGATATGCGAAAGACATTTCCAAGATTTCTTTTTGTATTATAAATAGGATATTAGCCTTGTCAATTGGACATCATAGAATCATAGAACATAGTAGATAATAGATAATCCATTTCTTTTCTTAGTTTATTTTTCTTAATATTTTAATTTAGTTTTAAAATTTAATTTTTGTGAATCTTAGCTTACTATGTAATTAATTTTTTTTATTATCAACATATGATTTCTTATTATTACAATCTAATTATATTGTGCTTTATTGTATTAAATTAATAAGTGTGAATTATTAATTCGATATTTAAGTTTATTATTGATTTTGTGAGATCTTACAATGAAAAGAACTATGTAATTAGAAGAAATTAAAGTCAACTAAATGTTTAGTAGTTTCATTTTTCTAGATTAGGGTAACCTACTAGTTAGATCCAAGATTTTAATGTGATCTTGAGATGTTTTATTTCAGAAGCGATTCAGGCAAAATGGTCTTAGGATTAAGAATTCACTAGAGACATGAGTTTAGTTAATTCATATTAGGTATCTCCATAATCTAATAAATAAAAATGAGATTGATAAATTACATAATTATTCTAGGGGGGATTAATAATTGAACACTAAGTTCATGTCTTTGTAGTTAATTTTAATTACCTTGTATTTTTTTTTATTTATTCGTTGTTTTATTTTAATTAGAATAATTTAGTTTTGTTATCTTTAGTTTGTTGAATTTGCTTATTTTGCTATTATTTATTCTTTGTTTTACTTTAATGGTTATCTTTAATTAATTGAAGTTGCGTATTAGGTTAGATACTGGAAAAGGAGTAAGCATAAGCACTTGCAATTGTAGGTGGCCCTTGAGGGTTTGATACTAGGACTTAATTTGTTTTACTATCCTATAACTTGACTAAGTGCAATTGCTTACCTAATGCTTACCTCAATTGTAAGTTTGGCTTTAAACCTTTGGGGAAATGATGAGTCTATGACTAATCATTTGACTTGATTAGCTCTAGCAAAAGCTAACTCAAGGGTTTAGCTCCACTTCACACTTCACAACTATCCTTCTATCCTACTAGCAATTGTAATATGTAGCTTCCATTGCATCTCTAACACTATTTAAGAAATACTTGTTATGAAACAGCTCTTAGAACCTCTACTAGTCAATCACTTCCTTTGCCAATCTATGCTCACCTTATTACCATTTAATTGCTATTCCTTTCATCATATAAGTTACATGGCTTACCTTTCGATCTTTCGATACCCTAAAAGCAGAAAAAATCTTTTCAATGTCTTCAATTTAATGATGTACTTCAAGTGAGTCCTCTTCTTAAGATTGAAGGGGTTTGTTTGCTTGTAAACTTGTTTAGGGAGAACTATTCCTACTATTTCCTAGCCAATATTCTAATAGGTTATTAACAGTTTGTAGCAACTAGGTACTATCTACTATTACTTGCTCTTGACTACCTTGAGGTATCTATCTACCTTATTGCACTTTCCCACCTTGCATAGGATAATTGTCCCACGACTCTTTCCACCTTACTACTGACTAAGATAGTTTCCTTCTATTAAGGTAGTTTTCTCATTACTGGTATTGACATTAGGTATAAGAACTTTCCTAGGTGGCATTTTATAAGGATAGATAGAATAGAACAGAGGGAAGAAAATAGAATGTTAGTTAATAACTAAAAGGAAAGGATGCAAACCCACACAAAATAAGTGACCAAAGGTAAAGGATAATATACTTTTTAGAAGTAAACAGCAAACACTTATCTCAACATTCAATCCCCTTAAATCTAACCCCCCTCCCTCACATTAGTCAAATTCTCTAATGGAACGATTGCTTATGTTCCTAGATTGATCATAAACTAGACTTTAAATTTGATAAAAAAACTAAGCTTTGATGCTACTTAATTTGTAATGCCTTAGACTCAAGACGTCAAAGATCGCTACGTGATAGGAATTAGAGCACTAGACCCTTGACTTAAGCTCAAGCTTAAGGGCATGAGAGTATGGCTAAGCAATTTCTTCAATGCCGACTTGTGCCTAATGAGTCCAAGCTATTTTAATCTACCAATCTACTGTTTTGTTTGAGTTGAACCTACCCATACTTATCAAGGGTCTCTATTACTTAACTAAGTCACACTCGAATAACAACTTGACCCACTCGACCTTTTGTCCTGCCAACCTAAATATGAACTGCTTTGAGCATGTTCAAGCTAAGCTTACCTCGGAAGAACCCCTAGCCCTGTTTGGTACCTCTATTTGGCAGTCACTAGCCTAATCGTATAGTTTATCTATTTCTACTAGAAACTTACCATCCTTAACAACTACATGTCTGAGCAATCCTATGATAGAATCTTTCATACAAGATGGATATTTTTTCTTGATTTTCTCTTTATTCCCTTTTCCATTCTTTATACATTAGTTATTTAGAACTTTGTAGTTTTTAGTAATTTCCATTTATAGTTGTTACCTTAATATTTTAGGTATAAATATCCTTTTGTATTATGTAGCCACATCATCATACAATTTAATATAGATCTAATATTGAATATACCTTTACTTTTTGTAAGCATTACTTTCCGTTAGATTGTTTACATTACTCTTATCCTAACCCTTAAGTAAGATTAGGTGGCGAGTAGTCTCATTTGATTAGTTTATGCATCGTATCAAGTTAAGCCATGAGCTCTCGGTAATTCCTTGTTGTGTCATATCCTTGGAGTAGATCAAGGTTTTTCTTGCTTACTTTTACTATTGTTTGCACACTTCCCATCTTCATTTTTGAGCTTTCTATAAACTTAGACCTATATCTAGTGATTGGCCTTGTCAGTCCTTAGCTTAATTCGTATCATCTTGATATCAGAATGGAGGTTCATTTGGATAAGTTGTATTTGAGCTTTCTTGTGAAGTAGTGTTTGCTGAGATAGTGTGTTATGGTTGCATAGAGATTAGTTATGAGTGTTTGAGTAAGTAGATGGAGTAGCAGTTTGCTATGGTTGTATACTTTGTTTTACCCTATTTTAAACATATGAAAACAAAGCAAGTTTTAGTTAGGCTTGTTGTTTTTTGGAGTAATTGTTGTGTTCACGGGTTAGTTGAACTTTTGCATGAAGAAGTGTTTGGCTTGGAGGAAAACTGTTTGTTGTTTCTTAGATTTAAAGTTGTCATTGAGTTTATTGAAGAGAATGATGGATCTAAGATGGTAATAGTAGTGTTGTCTACCATGGACAACAACCCTAGAACACCTTTAGAAGTGCAAATGAGTAAATTGATGAGATGATTAGCCTTATAGTCAATTTGATTATAGTTATTCATGCATTAGCCTTTTGACTTGCTGAGATCATATTAAATACTCCATAAGCTGCTCTACTTGCAAGAGGACAAATCCTAGCTCAACAAGATCGAGGCAAAGGGATAGGAGGGTACGTGAGTAGAAGGATTGACTTATGAGACTTAGATGAAGAAGGAGAAGAAAAATACAATGAGGAAAAGGAACGGGCTTGAGCACTTCGAGCTGATGACCATATGAAGCTTTAGATTTGTAGCTTTAACGGTTTTTGAAATGCTGATGATTGTTTAGATTAGGAAGAGAAGGTAGAGCGAGTTTTTGATATTATTAGTATGAAGATCGTGAGAAAGTGAGGATTATTGCTATAGAGTTCTTAGGTTTTGTTGTGATGAGGTGGAAGAACTTTTAAATTATGAGAAGAAGAGAAGGATATAAGGAAGTAAATACTCAGCACGAGATGAAGAGGATACTTAGAAATAGATTTGTACTGGATACTTATTTACAAGATACTTTCACTCGACTTCAAGAGTTGAGATAAGGAAGCCAAATGGTTGATGAATATATTCAGAAGTTCTAAATACTCATGATTTGTTGTGAAGTGGATTAACCATTAACTCGAATAGTATCTAGATTTCTTACTGGATTGAGAGGCAACACCAGAGATGTCATAGAGGTTCAACAATTTCCCACATTTGAGGAGACCATAAGAGTAGCCTAGTGAGTGGAAAGTTAGAGGAGGAATAGGTTGAGCTGACCTCTAATGAGTTGACCTATGTAGTCAAGTTGACCCACTTAAGGAAGTTACCAAGCTTAACAAGATGTTGAGTTGAATTGCAAAATAGACATCAAAGCTGAAAAGAAGAGCCTACTAGTTAATGGTGAAGTGATGTTGAGAACTTATGAAAGGGGATAAGTATTTAGGACAAAGATGAGTCAGATCAAGTGCTTAGACACATGGCCACCTAATGTTCGAACAAACAAACTATGATCATCAAGGGAGATGCCTTGAAGATTGAAGTGGATAACACGGATGAAGAACTTGAGGAGAAAAGAGAAGTAGAGTAAGAGATTGAGGTTAATAACGAATTAGTTGAGGAAGATGTGTTTGTTGAGGATTTGGACAAACAAACCTCAGTCGTCCAACTTGTAATGAGCATAGAACCCTCTACTAAGGAAAAGAAAAGAGAGAACTTATTCCACTTCACTTGCAAAACAAATGAGTAGGTTTGTGTGCTCATAGTGGACAATGGAAGTTGCACCAATGGCACATCTACAAACCTGATTAAAAAGGTCAAATTATCAATCATTTCACATCAAAGGCCTTATAAATTGCATTAATTGAATGAGAAGGCAGCCTTGTATGTCACACAACAAGTTTTACTACTAATCTCCATTGGAAATTACTCTAACAAAATTCTCTATGATGTGTTGTTCATGTATGCATGCCATGTATTGCTAGGTAAACCTTGGCTCTTTGTTCAAAGGGTTATTTATGATGAGTTTAGGAATATGTATATGTTTGAGAAAGATGGGAGGAAAATTACCTTGAAAAAATGACCCTGAGTTAAGTTAGTAAATTATAAGCCAAATTGGCTAGAGGATTGAAGAAGGCTTCGATACTGAGTAGAGCCGAGCTTTGAGTAGCCATCAAGCCTGACCTGTCAACCTTCCCATTGGTAAGGAGACTTCTGGAATTGAAGGAACAAGTGAAGTTGCCAAAGGAGATCAAGAAGTTGCTCAGTAAATATTCCAACCTATTTCTTGATTAGCTAATTGAAGGATTACCCTCATTTTGAGGTATTGAGCACTGGATTAATTTCTTACCTAGCGTTGCACAACTAAACAAGCTTGCTTATAGAATGAATCCTATGCACGCTGTAGAGCTTCAAAAGAAAGTCAACAAGCTCTTAGAGAAGGGATGTTAGAGAGAAAGTATTAACCCCTATGCCTCCATTGCTTATGCTAAAGAAGGATGGTGCTTAGCATATGTGTGTGACTAGTAAAGCTATCAATAAGATCACAATTAAATACGGATACCCCATTCCAAGGCTAAGTGATATATTAGATGAATTTAGTGGTGCGAGAGTGTTTAATAAGATTAACTTGAAGTTAAGGTACCACCAGATTCATATGAGGTAAGGGGATGAATGGAAAATTGCTTTTAAGACCTAAAATGGCTTATACGAGTAGATGGTCATGCCCTTTAGGTTATCAAGTGCCCCAAGTACTTTTATGTGATTGATGAACTAAGTCCTAAGAGATTTGATTGGAAGATGTGTCATAATCTACTTTGACGACATCCTTATCTACAATACTAACCTAGTAAGTCATATTGATCATCTCTGACTTGTTTTCAATGTCCTCTAAGTAGAAAGATTGTTCGAAAATGTAAAGAAATGCTATTTCTATCAAGAAGAGTTTATCTTCCTAGGTAACATGGTCAGTAGAGAAGGATTAAGAGCTAATGGATAAAAAGTTCAAGCCATTGTTGAGTAGCTGACCTAGCTTCAGATGTAGAGGTAAGGAGTTTCCATAGATTGGCATCCTTCTATTGATGCTT
Source organism: Lumnitzera racemosa (assembly GCA_024138005.1). NCBI lineage: Eukaryota > Viridiplantae > Streptophyta > Magnoliopsida > Myrtales > Combretaceae > Lumnitzera > Lumnitzera racemosa. The sequence continues at coordinate 23,709,797 of JAMXBC010000004.1, read as the reverse complement.
TATCTAGGGATTTAGTATTATAGTTGCGCCCATGACTGTGCTAATAAAAAAGAATATGGAGTTTAAGTGGGAAGAGAAAGAAGAAAGGAGTTTTGTTGAGGTGAAAGCAAGGTTGACCTCTACCTTAGTCTTGGCTTTACTAAACTTTGATAAAGTGTTTGAGCTTAAATGCAACTTGTCAAGTGTTGGCATTAGAGCTATCATGATGTAAGAAGGGCAACCTATTGCTTATCATAGTGAGAAACTCAAAGAAGCCCAGCTAAACAATTCTATATATGACAAATAACTCCTCATATTAATTAGAGCTCCTCGCGTATAGCAACATTATCTTTTGCTAAGGGAATTTGTCGTATACAAAGATCATAAATCTTTAAGGTATTTGTGGAGCTAATCAAAGCTTTCTAAATGCCAAGCTCGATGGATTGAGTTTCTAGAAAGATTTAATTTTGTCATCAAATGCAAGTAAGGTAAGAATACTATAGTTGCTAATGCTCAGTCAATGTGCTAGGCAACTAGTTAGTAGATCTACTTAGGGGATTAAGCTCTAATTTATGCGACTGTGTCTTTATGGTTAGTCGAGGGCATTAGGGTATAATCAAGGGGTAACTCGATGTGGTCAAGCTACAAAATTTACAACCGAAACCTCCAATTCACCTAAGACATGTTTCGCATCCTTGTAGGAACTACAATCAAAAGTACAGCTGTGTTTCCTGACCATGTTCTAAGATTTCACCTAAATCTTCCTCCTTTTTGATTTTTGATCCACTAACTCCCTCTCAACTCAAAGTCTCCAATTCAATACCATAGTTTATACCAATATAACTTCTTTCTTTTCACTTTCTAATCAATTATTCACTAGTTAAACATAAATTCTATTATACATACTTGGACTTTTTGCTAGATCTTGCATAATCCATAAATATTGCAACTCAACAACCACCAAATGATTAACCTTAAACATTAATTTGATTAGGATTGATCAAGCATTGTATTTCCTTTAATCTTAATGCCTTTTCTTAACTTTGGTTCTTCTTCCACCATTAAATCTCCATTCTTCACCTAAAATTGGCAATCCACCTCGATTTTAGATCCTAAATGACGTTAAATTTCTCATCCAAGTATTAAAATCATAAAGTAGTAGATTGATAGCATGTTTACCTTAGGGTTTCACGTAGGGTTGCTTGGTTGATTAGATAATAGCTTCGTCTTCCTATTGCTAGTTTGTATTTGTAGCAAATGGGAAAGAAGAACTTTCAAAACTAGGTCAACCTTGGAACCCTAATCCTCTATAATTCCTGTTACATCCTCAACTTAATTTATGAATTTTACAATCTTTCCCATATTTTATTTAATGAGTTTTCTTTATTTTTATTTTATGTTTGATTTGAATTTTCTAGTTATTGCAATATATATTAACATGTTATGTATACATATTTTTTTGACTAAAGTGCATGAAGAAAAAAGTAAAATCTTCAAAAAAATTTTAGAATAGTAACAATTTGCATAGAAAGAGCAATATAGGATATGCATTTCTTATCTTGAGTTTACAATGTTAATTGCTAGTGATGTAATATTCTATAAATCACAATGTAGTAATATATAATATATATTCATACAAGAGTTTGTTGGACTTGTCGTTATACCTGATTGTGATTGATGATGGAACAATAGTGACAATAGTGACAATAAGTGGTACATTAAGATAGTGAATATCCATGAAGCAATACATATATGATGCACCTTACTATAGAAACTAAGGTTATAAACGTATCAAACTACTATTGGACTACTCAAGTTTAGCTCGATCGTTGCTCATGTTTGACTTGAGAATAGTTGAGTTAAGCTCTAGCTTAAGCTACTTAAGTAGTTAATTTGCTTAAGTTAAAGCTTCATAGTGTTTAACTTGATTAGCTTGAAAGCCTAATCAAGTTTGAGTTGAGTATATATATTAGTTGAGTTAAAGTCAAATTTAAATATTAGTCATGTTCTAATAGAGTTTCAATATTAATATTATTATAATATGAAGAAAACATATTTTTAGATAATTTAGGCTTGAATGACCTTAATCAAGTTGAGATCGAGTTTTAATATTAATATTATTATAATTAAGAGAAAAATGTTTTAAATAAATTAAGTTTGAACAAGCTTAATCAAATTGACATCAAGCTTGCTGAATACCACTTTGGGTTAAGCTTGAGCTCAAAATTGTAAGTTTAATTGAACTTGAGTTAAGTACAAGCTTTGAAATTTTAAGTTGAGCTTGATATTGAATTTAGTATTGTATCGTCTTGATTTAGCTCGTTTACGATTCTAATAGAAACGTTACTTGCATTTATAAAAAAACTTAAATGTTATTGAGCTACCAAGTGGCATAAGAATGATAAATAATATAAAAATGGATTATCCTAATTTGTACGCTTGGATGTAGCTTCTAAGGGCTACTTACATACTTTATGTGGTATTTACATATTTATATTAAGATATGAAAATTTCTTCTTTCGATTATTAATAGGTACCTTGAAGTTACTCATCAACATGGTCTTACCTATGTAAATTATATCTAGAAAAGATATATTAAAAATGTAAAACAAATTATATTGTAGCATTACAATATCCATAAATACAAGGAAAATGTTAACAGCTTGACAAACTTCTTAAGATATCAAATATATATATATATATATACATACATACACATACACACACACATATATACATATATATCTATATGGTAGGAAATTATATTGGTATGGATCGATGTTTAGAAGTAAGTTTAAATAGGAAATATAACAATCAATTAATTAAAATAAATTATCAATAGTTACAATGTTATTCAAATAAGGGATTCTATTAACTTACCATTATAACACTATTAAGTTGCATTGACCTTGCATATTATATGACATGTAGCATTAATATATGTGTTTACCATGCTATTTTGTTATAAATAAAATAAAAAATAGCAGAAAGGTAAATTAAATTATAAAAAAATCAAGAAAAGAAAAACAACACACAAAAAAATTTAAAAGTAAACAATCTATAAAATAAAAAAAAACGTTAAATAAATGAAATATTAACAAATAAAGAACTTGAACAATAAAAAAGAAAATAAATTATAGAAAAATGCCTTGTTGGCCATTTTAAGGTTGGAGGATAGTTGAAGTGGCCAAAAAAACCTAGGAAGATTGCAACTCACTTATAAAGGCGGATTATTCAACCTAATCAAGGCCTAAGGTCGCTATCTATCAACATAAATTATGATTTACAAAAATAATAAAAGAAAAAAAAGGGAGAAATCTGGTTAGCTTATAATGGGTTGCAATAGGCGATACAACCTAATTGAGTTCTTCTTCTTTTTTTCTTTTTTTTTTTTTCCTTTAATTAGAAACCTTATGCCAAATATAGGTTGATTGACTCACTTTTATAAATGGGTCTCAATCTACGTGTAAGTATTTTCAACCATTCCAACCATTTTTGATACCTTCGGCATTGGAGTAATTAGGAAGGCCTTCTATTTTTCCTTTGCTTTTCTTTTTTTTTTTTTAAATTTTCAAGCCTATTTTTTTGATATTCTATTTATCTAATTTTATGATTCTTTTTATTTTTTAGATTTTTTATTTTCTAATTGCTTTATTGCCTTTTTTCTTCATTTCTTCATTTTTATTTTTTGCAATTTTATTTATCTTTGATATTATTTTTAAGTTAAAATAAACACTATGTGCACCATGTGTCAAAAATGTATCACCCAGCATAGCTTAACAAAATTATAACAAAGAGTTAATAGAATTCTTTATTTGAATCATTTTACAAAAAATCAATTTTTTCTTTTATTTGAATTTATTATTTAAATTTATTTCTAAATATTAATTACTTTTATTAAAATTTTGATAGTATATATCGTTAATATAAAAAATTATGAAAAAGGGTTGCCCCTACATTCCATTGTCAAGCGTGTGCATTCCGCGTCCGACTTTTTGTCAAATAAAATAAAGTAATAAGTCACCTCCGAGTTGAAATTGCTCCTACAAAAACGAAGGGTTAGATGACCCCGTAAGCCGGTATCAAGTCGCTCCTTATTCTGTGTTCCAAATTCTTTCACGATAAAAAGTTTTGAACTATAAAAAATTGACCACTCACAAATATCTTATCCTAGTATGTGAAACCCAATTAGAAACGATGAATGAATACATACAGAATCTTTGCATTGATTGTGAGGGTCTTTGTGCGCAGGCGTAGGAAAGCATCAAATCGAACCTTCTTTTTTATTTGAGATCTAAATATCTTTTGGTAAAAGCTTATTCATAAAAGCCAAAAGAAGCACGAAAATAAAGTGAACGCTGCACGCCACCGTGAGATAAATTAAGCACTGAATCTGCACACACACAACCACTTGATCCGGTCCATGTGACCATCTAAGCTATTACATAACTCTTTAAATGATTATAAAAATTGATGTCATAGAAATTTTAATAATTAAATAATAGATTTGACAATCTTGTCAAAATAACGGTAGAATGGTTATCTATTATTTTCCATTATTTTCATTTATGTCCTATGGATAGTTTCATCAATGAGACCTTCCAAAAATATTTCATTAAAAAAATTTTGATTTAATTTTTTTATTAAAAAGTAATCATTGCTTTATACACTATAAATAGTAACTAGTAACTAATTTAGGTGGGTCTTTTGGCATAACCAAAGTAAAGGAAATGCAAAAGTTAACAAATATCTTAAATGAGACAAAAGATTGTCCTTATTTAAATTATAAAATGGTTACCTTACTTGTAACAAGTACATCCTCAACAATAGATAACTAGTATCCACACCTAAGCTAAGAATTAGTAGAGGTTTTCATGACATAATTTGATTTAAACTTTTAATTAACTAAACTACTTTGAACAATTTAGATTTTTGAGTCTAACGATTGATTTGAACTTGCATTTAAAACACTTTTTTCTAGTTGATGATACTTATAATAATAAAAATTCTCAACTAAATATTTATATTCAAATTGAAGAATGTCATACAAAACATTATATCATATAACATTATATCATGGTGAAATTACATGTTTTGTGAAAGTAAAGGTGCACAAGTTTACATGAGAGATGAGAGATGGTTGTTATTGAAATTGAATAGATTAATGAAGGCTATGAATGAGTTAAGAGACAACAAAGAAGAAAGCATGGCTAGGGTTAGACTAAAATGTGCATAGGTTTTTTTTTTTCCATTTTTTTTCTTGACCGACTATATCACAATATTACAACAAATGTGGATAGGATTAAAAAATATCACTTATTTTGTATCTTTTAATAAGTAGCAATTTAGATTCAAATTTAAGTAGATGGGTTTTGTTTATCTTGAAATCAAATTGTGAACTATTTGGAATTTTTGAATGAATTGTCAACCAAATTTAGATGTATAAGAATTGTCTTTTGTGGTTCAATTTTGTTTAGTTTATAATTTGACTTGATTAGATTTGGTTGATGTAAACATCTAAAAACAACTGTAGCCTAGCTACAGGTATAGAGAGATCGAGTGGGTTTAATGAAATGGGGCATATTGAAGTGAAGGAATTACATGCCAACACATTGCTGGTTTGAATCATGCGAAAAGAGCCCCCATACATAGGCCATTTGCTCCTTAAGCTAGAAATATAATATAAGTATCACGAAACTTAATGTGTTAAGATCACTTAGCAACATTAATAAGATCCTATGTACCTTATAAGGAGAGGGAAAAAGTTTTTCTAGCGGTTAGAAATTGCTAAAATACCTTATGTTGAAATTTAAATCACCCATAAGATTGTTATGTTATATCAATAAGTATGATGAGAGGATTATGACATAGTTAAATCCATTGAGAAAGCAATTTTTACTAGAGGTTCAATCTTTCATCCCTTAAAAGTGACCATTCTCAAATTTCTCAATTGATGCTTATGATAGAAGTTGATAAAAAAAGTACTATTTAAATTGGAACTTTGACCCTATTTATAATATTTATATAATTTTGTTGCAACTCATTTGTACAGGATCATTTTGGTAATTAAGCTTTTAACCCAATTTAATACCATGAGCCGATATCTTGAGCTGGTGACAAAGTGTAGGAAACTAGCTTGATTAAGGATGTTTTATGGAGATCTAGCTTGGTAAGCTTAGAACGAGGATTGCTGGACTAAATATTCTACTCTTGACCTTCCTCAATTATCTTGTGTATGAAAAGAAGACTCAAAAATAGTGCTTTTTGGGCCTATTTAGGCTTTATTTAGGTTTCATTTGGTCATATTAGGTCTTAAGGAGATTTGGTTGGTCTTTAAGCTAAATAATAATAACAATAGGCCCTCTTTAGTTAATAAAAGGCTTAAACATTCTTGAGACCTATATCCAAGCCCATGAAGGTTAAAAGAAATGATAATCTTTAATAATGAGGTTTAATCTCAACCGTTCATCTTAAAGCCACTTGGTAAATAAGATTAATCTCCACACTCTATAAATATAATGCTTCTTCTCTCATATAGCTCATTTACAACACTGGCAAGTTTTTGACAAATATCAAAACTTAATTGAAATCACTTCAGAAAAGATCAAACAAGCAATTTGATCAAGAATGATCAAGAATATCAAGTTTGATCAACTATTATATATGCGTATTCAAGATTCCAAGTTTTCCAATTCTTCCTCCCATACCTCTTTCTAATGACATCTCTCTACGTGTCATCAGCTTAAGATATCTCCTAAGTCGACTAGCATAGCCATTACTTGTGATCGGCTAGCTATAGCAACCCTATCACATACCATCTTAATTAAAAATATAAAATAAAATACTTAAATTTCAACATATTTAATGTCCATACCAAAAGGTTTACAGAGATGAGCCTAAAATGCATCTCCATCAATTTTGTTGGGGATCAATTTTTTAAAAATATTACGAGTAAAAGTAAGGGAAAATCGTCTAAGTAGACTTAAGCATCCAATTTCACAAGGACTTTAAGGTTTGAGATAAGAACTAAACCATTAACATGACCTTCAAACTACATACAAAGTGAGACCTATATTCTGACTAGTGGGCTTCATTCATGAAAAATTAAGCACAAAGAATTCAAGTTATTGAAAGGAAGTATTTCAATTCTCATAAATCCTTATAGAAAACAGATTCTCAAAGTTGGAGGAAGATAGCATATTTTATGAGATTCCATTGATTTGCCATGGAGCGAAAAAAGTAAGAATAATTAAGCAATGAATTCTCCATGAAAGGAGAGTTGCTAGACTATGGATGAACTTAGTATATTTCAAGATATATGATGGTATGGTGTGGTTAGTATATTTTAAGATATATGATGATATGGTGTGGTCTAATTTTCTAAGCCAAAGGGGTCCCAAATCACCAACAATTACACTCTTTAGTCTCTTCAATCTCTCAGTGCTTATCTTATATTCTCCTCTTTTGCACAATCTTCCTTTTTTCCTTTTTTTTTCCTTGTCGTGACATCAATAGCATTTCAATTCACCAAATTCTTTAGTCCTTGTCTATATTATATCCCTGGGTTTGGTAATTTCCCTTGATAATAATGGCATGGAAAAAAAACAAAATCGTGCCCACATTTTGCGCATCCTTAGAATAAAATTGTAGGAGGTTGACTCTTTTTGATGCTTAAGTATGAGAAGACAGTAGAGATAAGGACCTCTAGACATATGGCTCATAGATACATTCAATATGGAGTGAATATTAATTTTTTTTAATTATTCTTGTTGACTTTGTTGATAGGCCTTCTTAGGCTCAAACTTTAAAAACCTAGGTCTAAGTGCCTTTACCTACTTGAGTACCCCTAAGAACTTTTCCTCATAGTTTCACTTCGACTTAAATCTAGCTCTCTACTTGGGTCCTCCCGAGTATTCCTCCCCCTACCATGCCTAATGAAGCACTACGTCACCTTCACCTAACACCAACATAGCTTGCTCGTGCTTAGGCTTAACCTAAGCACTTCTGCATCCTAACCTCCTTAGGTCTTTAGAAACTCTTACTAACATATTCGATGGGCTCAACCCTTAGGGTTTAGGGCTGAAATACCATATTGCGTTCAAGTGATATTAAACCGACTATGACAATCAACCATAGCATGGTGCCTCAACAACCAATGCATCCTTAAAATGAGGTTAAAGTCTGATAGCTCTAACCCTAATAAGTCTGCAAGTAATACTCTTCCCTTAACCACTATCTCCACATCACAACAGATCTAGTTTAAAACTGTTCCACTCCCTAAACTTGTACACATAACCAAACAAGCATCCATAACAGAAACATGCAAAGCATGCACATGTACAAAATATTTAGCCACACATGAGTAAGATACATTAGTATAAAAAAAAATGAATAAACAATGTAGGATAGGATAGAAACTGGCTAGGGTTTCTATATCATATGTGTTATCCTAGTGCTGAAGTGTAAAGACTTAAGCTGAGGCTCATTGGCGTAAACCTACTTGTTAAGGACATGTGGCTCTACAAACTATCGAAGGTTTCATAACCGTTGCCCCCTATGTTAGGACTCTAAAGGGGGTCTAATAGGATTATTGAAAATTTCTATAACATGTACGCACCCATGATATGAAAACCGCCTTGCAAGTCAAAAATTGCAAGACTCTAAATGATTAATTATTAATGATATTGAATTGTTAATTAATTAACATATTATAGGATGCAAATAACTATGAATATCCAATATTTTATAGTTCCTCAGAACCATAAAAAAATCGATATTCCCTACTAGACGATAAGATCAATAGTATAAACTTAAAATTCAACTTATTAAAGTTACTAAATCTAAATATATAAGTAGTAGTAACATTTAAAGTTTTAAATGAGCAATACAATCTTTCTCTAATTCTAACCTCCAAAATATATTAATACACGCACTTAATGCTTGGCTCTTAACCCATGCCCAAATATCTAGCACCTGTAAAAGAAAAAACTATTGGGAGGTAAGCTAAAAGAGCTTAGTGAGCTATCCTTCATACTATACTAACAATTTAGTTATCAAACAAATTATTACGATCATATAAATGCATACACATACAGTATGCCAAACAATATATGCAGTTGATCGGTATTGCATATAACATTGGACTTTAATACCCTTCGAGGTAAGGGTTGAAGATACATCAACACTCATCACAACCAGGCTTTTGTACCTAGGTTTTTAATGGTAATTCTGAATTTTGTATTTCACAAAATGCATTTTCATTTTTGAAAATCGAGTAGTACACAAAATCCTAAGCTTAGTGGTGAGGTAGCCCTTACAATCCACACTTACACCCTACAGCGGAGCTCTTTAGACTCAACCTTTAGCCATACGGTTGGTGTCTCCAGCACCTAGTAAGCCGGTAGGTTCCGGTAAGGTCATGTTGTACGAGTATACCATACAAAAACACTTTAATATATAGAAACAACTCCCGCAAGGTCTCTGTTTACTTCCACGTGAAGTGATGGCCATAATAAGTAATGCAATGCATGGATAATGCATGACTCTTTTAATTTAAGGTAAGCTAAATATAATTAAGTCAAATTATGTGGTGATCAATCAATATCTACAAACAATCCAAATAATGTAACAATCAATCATGCAATCAAATCCTCAATTATTGTATTAAAAATATTTTTCATAGTAAGCAATTAGTATCAAGCACATACACATCCTAAATCCCTATGCATCAAGTTATTACTATTTAATTTGAGTGCACTAACTACAAACACAAAACATGTATAGAGTTATCGGGAATACTCACTTGACTATGACGACTTATTCTAGTCGTAATAATCAATCGGAAAATCCTCGCCCTCGTCGAGATCACCTGATCATTATGAGATAACAGGGATAATAAGTAATTGAATTAACTAACAATTCTAGATATTTATCTACCTAATTCTACTTAGATTACTATTATTTTTATTTGATTAAACCTAATCGTTAATCGTATGTAACTTTTTCATTCTATCTCCGATATGTACGAACTTATAGTCATTTTTGATCGTTTTCGAATGTTGTTCACATAGTGATGTTCGTTTTAGACGTTAAAACTTGTGTTTTACGATATAGATTAAATTTATTGAAATGTTAACTATTGAAGGTTAAATATTTTTATTACTTATGTTTATATCCTATTTTAGTACTTAATGATTTAATTAACTATTAGATTCTTACACTTAGATGATTTTAGATTGTCTTTACTAATTTATGTACTTAATTAAGACAAATTCAATTTAGGATGTATATTAGGAGTTTAAAGAAGTTTTGGCCCATGTGTAAATGTATACATATATATTATTATTTTATTATGTTATCTTATATTTTACTATTTTATAGGCTTATGTCATCATTTATGTCATGCTTATGTCATCACTTAGGTTGTCAATTGATTAGGTCATTGCTTAAGTCATCATTTGCTTACATCATCCATTACATATGTATACTTATCCTTATGTATTCATATACTTTACACATATGTTATATATATATACTTATGCTTCTAACATACTAGTATGTATACTAGTACGTATACCCATATATGCATATGGTTACATACATATTTTTATATGTATTTTCGTATGCTTAGCATACCCCTTTAAGAAACCTTTACAAATCCATATTTTTGCACTTTAAGGGCTTATTTAGTAAGGTATATGTGTATATACTTAGTATATTCCTTATTTTAGGTTATGTACATAAAGGGTATTTATGTACATGCCTTTCTATGCTTATGTATAAGTAGTTTTCCCATTCTTACCTATATATATGTATATCTATATTATGTATTCTACCTTCATACCTAAGTGTTCCTACACTTATGTACATGTATATAAGAATCTTATTTGTGTCAACATACATGTACATATTATATGATAATTCCATAACTAACATAACATAAACAACTAATTACCAATTTAAGATGAAAGCTTATATGAAAACATACCTCTTTTCCTTTTAGATAAGGGTGAACAGTTTACTTAGATGTTAGGATATAAGATATGTATTAAGGTGAAGGTAAAAGAAAAAAAATGGAAGTTTAGAAAAGGGGAAGAAGAAGAAGAGGTTACGGTTTGGAAATAAAGGGGGAAAAGGGGTTTTCTTTGCATTAATTTGTGGTTCATAAGTAGGACAAGTGGGGTCTAGAAGGTCCCTATGCGTTAGATGGCAAGAAGGGGAAAAGAAAGGGAAAAAAAATCAAAAGAAAAGAGAAGAAAACTCTAGATGACAATGACATATTTGTTGACTTTGGTCAATATGTGTTGACTTAGTCAACCTTTTGACTTTGGTCAAATATTGACTTAGTCAGCCTTTTGACTTTGGTCAAATATTGACTTAGTCAACTCTTTAAGATTACATTTCATTTGAGTATATATAATGAAGTAATTAGGGAAAATTGGGAAGAAAATCAAGGAAATGTGGAGTTTATTGAAATGATTAGTAAGAATGGGTAATGAGATCTTCCTTTAGGTGTTTATATCCTATATACATCATTTAATAGGCTACTTCATGTAACTATCATGAAAAGTATCATTTAGGATACTAATACTTACTATATGTAATATAATTTAACTCTATATAATACTAACCTAATTATATAATTAGAAGATGTATGTGATCTATAGTGCAATATCTTAGTTTTCTAGTAAATTAAATTAGTATTATATACATTTATGAATAATTGAAAGTTATCTTGATCTTTTGTTAATGGTTTAACATGATTTAATATGTTACTAAGAATAAATTAGCAATTAGGGTTTTAAGGTAAAGTATAGTGAATTAGTACTTTATATCTTTAAAGTCATAGTTTTGGGGTTTTATCACTTTCAGGCACAATCTTTAGGGTTTATATACATTTAGGGTATAAAAGTTTTCCATACGATTAAATCTTTGGTTGTTATTTTAGAGGTTCAATTGATAATTTAAGGTTTTTTATATTCGCTTTCGGTTTTGAATTGAGATTTTAATTGGTTTTAAATCTCACTGGATCTATTGACTTCAAGAAATTATCTATAGTTTAGGGGTTTAATTCTATACTTAGAAGGCTAAATTTGCGGGGTTTACACCTTAGGTTACTTGGCTCCCTATATCCCTATAATCTACTATGTGGTGTCCTTAATGAGTTTCTAATTGCAAATATTTCACATAGTGATTTTTTATGATTTTCCTTGATATTTGAGTTTAAATTTTTAGATAATAATATTTAATTGAGTCAAATTTTGTTTTCTAAGTTTTAAAATGATCTATGTGAGAAAAAAAAAGATAAAAATAATTTTCACTTAAATCGGAGCTAAAATGAGCAAGTTATGAAGGTTTGAAGATTAACAAAACCGAATGATATGACTATATCATTTCCAGGCAAAATTGGAGTTGATTTTCAACTGTTATAGCTTAGGACACGACTAAAAGATAAACCATGTCTTTTGGGCATGTCTTTTACTATGATTTTACATTTCTTTCTTTCTTTTCTTTTTTTTTTTTTTTAAACTAGAAGTCTTTTCCAACTGACCTATTTTTTTTTATCTCATCATATATAGGGCCTTGTTAGGTTTTATTTAAAAAGAAGAACTTATTGGACATGAATTGGAGAGAGCTTTTCGAAGGAGCGAGAGGATCATCAAGTATTCACAATCTAATTTTTCTTTAGACTTCATGATTTTCTTTCCTACAATTTTCTATTCCTTGTTTTTAGATTATTATTTTAGGATGTATAGTGTGTAGATCTTTGATATCTAAGTTTTGTAAAACCTAAATCTGTTCATGTGATATGATTATTTGATTAATTTAATTCTTTAGCCTTTCTTGATTCAACTATGTTTGTTTCGTGATTTAGGTTATCATTTCTGTGTATAGTAAGCTAGAGTTTGATATTTTATAAGAGAATTGAGAGATTTCTTATAACATTAGATCTAGGCATAGTTGATGAGGATTATTACAAGATTAGAGATAATTTACAAGATTTTTGTAAAATTTTGAATTAAAGCATAGAGAATTCATTGTTAAATAATGCAATCTTAAATCATGCTATTGAGAAGAGATTCTATTAAGTGATTTTAGGGTTAGGGTTAATTAGCTTGAGAAAGTAATTAACTTCATTAGAGAATTTTCTTGATCAAGAAAGATTAAAGAATGAATTAAATTATCTTTGGGCACATGCTAGATCTAGTGAAAGCAAGATCTAGGTATAACATTGAATCTTAAATTAATTTTGAACTGAATTGCTTTCTTGTTATTTCTTGAATGCATCTCAGCAAATCGTTAAATTAGTTTTAGCAATAATTTTGATTTACTTCTTTAAGTTTTTTGAAATTTAATTTGCCGGTTAAATAATATAGACTTAGTGAGTACTAATAGTTGGAGTCCTTTAGGGAATGCACTTAGACTTAATCCACTATTACAATTTGATAGGGTACACTTGCTTGACATACTAGTCCTCTCAATTTGCATCTATAGCAGAAATCTTATTGTAAAATGATGGTCTCTTTCCATTTTCCTTAGTCATGCTTGGTCTTCCTACATATAAAACATGCCCCTATTGACTACGTATAAGCTAGCACATTGTGAGGCCTAAAACATTGAGTATACTTCATATCTAGTGTAGTAGCTTTGGTCTAAATTGGTGCTAGTAGCGCCAGGTCTAGGCTACACTATACCTAGCCTATCTCCACCCTCTCTAATCACTTCCCTTAGTAATGGCCTCGTCACTCTATTTGGCCCTGGCAAAACATAACCTGACATAGGCCTTTTTCCTAAGGCTACCCTTACCCTATGAGTTAGCTAATCCTACTTTCTCTTCATGAGTTGCTCTAAGCACTTAGCCTTATTAACTATTGTTGAGTAAGCTATAAGTTAAAAAACTACAACCTTTGATCGCCTCTTAATAGAGCTATTGAGTCTTACAATTTAAATTCCTATATTTTATTCTTTACTTGGTAAAATAGGTAAGTGTACTTACCATTTGTTAATATAGAGAAGTATAGGGTCGTCTTCAATGGGAAAAGGATTCAAATATTAGTATTAATTATTTTTCCTATTAATTAGTGACTAAATGATTTAATAAAGTAATTTAACTTATCTTTATAACTAAACTGTACTAATTCTAAGATTTCACCAGCAAAACACAACAAATAGAATTATAACACAAAAACAATAAGTTACAAAGTAGGTCTTGTTCATCATATTAACATAGCTTTTGAACTATTCACCATAATAATTACTCATTTGTAGGAATTCTCTACTCATGAGTATTCTTCTCAGAATTACACAATTCTAATCTCGATTACATTCCTTTGAATCTCTTTTCAAAGGATGGACAAGTCAAGATTGTATTAGAAGCTTACGAATCCTTGAATTCCATATAACATGTAGCAAACTTCCTAAAAATATCTCTATTAGCAGAAGTAGTTTGTTTTAATGATTAAGATCTATTTAGTGGAATCATTTCTCAACATATTCCATTGAAATCTGCTAAAAGATTTATAAGATTTTGTCGTGCACTATACTATCTCAACTTTTATGAAGTTCTAATCACTAAAAATTCATAATTATTAGGAATAATAACAATTGACAATACATTTTTGTTAAAAGGACTTAGTAAACCTTATTTTATCACTTACACATGATAGAAATAGAACAAATACATAGAAATAATAAAAACGAAGTGAAACATAACATAGAAGAAGAGAGAAGAATAAACCCCCCTTTTATTCGCTTGAAGGATTTTGATACACAATATATAGATACTAGATTTTTTATAATTCTCTTGAAATTAATGAAGAATGTTATACAAAAACTTTCGTTTTAGTATCACTAGTTAAGAATAAAAAGAAGAAACTTAATGGTCTTGATTCTAATGGTCTGTTATGTTTCTTGATGTTGTTTATTCTTATGTAATTCTCTATCTTGATCTAGTGTTATCTCTTTTCTTGTTTAAAAGTCATGGTATATTTATACTTAACTCATCAAACGACTCGAATTATGTTACTTCAAGACATCGCCTAATGTTAACACATGTTCCACGTACCGGTTCTTGTGAAAAAGTTGAAGAAGAATAGTTGTGACTGCTCTTAATACACCTGTAACTCGAGGAGTAATAGTCTTGGAAAATAAGAATCAACACTAATCATGGCTATGATAACGAATGTTAACTCCTTGTTGCTTCATCACAACTCATCATGCTCATGATTAAGGGTGTGGTTATCCTTTTGCTATACAATCATGTCTGTGATTGGTAGGGGCATCATAAGAACTTCTTCAATCATGCTTGTGATGGAGAGCATAATTAGTGCTGGCCATTTCAATCCTTCATTATCATGCCCATGATTGAGTGAATATCAGTTCTACATCAAGGCCTTCTTCTCCTCACGGCTGTAATTATCTTAAAAGTCATTGTTCTTGTGTAAATTTCATCCCCTTGTTTGTGATTCATCTGCAATCAATACATTATATAATTGAGTACCAAAACTTAAGAATTGAATCATAATTATAATCAGTTTATGTTAAATATGCCTTGAAAGTGTAGAGTAATTTACACTTATCAAACTTCTGAATACTTAAGCTTTGCTTGTCCTCAAGCAAATACTTAAAACAATCAATTGTCCGTTTGACAAAGCATTCCCGGTGGGTTAACTTTGTGCTTAACACGTTGTGTTCTTAGAACAATAACCAATATTCTAAGACTAATCAAAGTAAAACACACTTTACCTTTAGTATTTAATGATAGTTTCCAATGGCATAAAGTTAGCACAAAGTTAAATAGATCAAACAAAAATTGGTTATACTTCACTACTTTCTTAAGTATATAATAAAAAATTTTCAATTACTTCTTAAGAATACTAATCTAGAAGAAAAGTACATTGCATTCATTTTTCTCCTGTATTTCTACTTCTTTTATGGAATCTCTCCAAGGACAACTTACTCATTACATTTTCTTTTTCATTTCTTTCTCTCTCTCTCTCTCTTTCTCTCTTTCAAAGAGAATGACCAAAGATTAGCCGTGAAGTCAGACTTCACTCTTTTGAGGGACCAAAGCCTGCACTTATTAATTTGGTTATAATAAAGATTAGTAGTGGAGTCAAACTTCACTCTTCTGAGGGAATCTTGCCTTTACTAACTTAATCCTTATAGATCCTTATTGCAAAGTTATAAAGAAAAAAATTAGTAGTTGAGTCAAACTTCGCTCTTTTGAGAGACTAAAGCTTGCCCTTACTATTTAATCCTTAAATACTTTAATTAACTCTATTTTGAAGAGATTCCCAAGTATCAACAAGTGAATTACTTCATTACACTTTTCATTCAAGATTAAATGAACTCTAAAAGTAATTGAAAAATAGACATACTACTTAGTAAGTTTAGAAACACAACCAATGAACTTTGAACTAAAGACTTCAATTCAATTCTAACCTCTAAATTCATTCATTAAATAAAAAATAAGTTTGCTTCGCTTAGATTTTATCCTATAATATTGCTCATGTACATTAAGTCCACAAGAAGTAATTAGGTACAAAATTGATTGCTACTATGCTAAATTGACAATCTACTTAGTAAACTCACAATGTAGAAAACTTTTAATAAATAGGGTTCATCATTCCCCACTCTTAGTAAGAGATATTGTCCTCAATGTTGAAAGAAAGCAAACATAGAATAGGCGTATAAAAGGAATAACTAGAAAGATGAAAATTAATAAACAACAAGAATTGAACTTCTCTGAAATATGAAGTTTGACCATTTCATTAAGTCATAAACCATCAGATGATACATCCATGAAAAACCATGACAATTAGAACAACAAAAGACACCTGACCATTAAGACAAAACAAAAACAAAATACAACAAACACAAAATATGAGAGTCTCCATTAATAGTGCATCAGTAAGGTTAAGCTCTCAACCAGATAAGAATTCTAAAAATAACAAAATACAACAAAAGAAAAGAAAAAAAGGAAAACAAATTAGTCATCCTTAGTGTTTGTCACTTCATCAAAGCCATCTTCTTCCTCCTCGGATGACTCATCTTTACTCTCAATCTTAGCTTCTTATCCTGCTGCTTCTTGCTAGGCTCCATGCGTTTTCTCTTCATCATCACTATCTTCTTCTTCCAACCCTTCCTCCCCATCACCAGAGTCTTCTTCTCTCAACTCTTCATCTCCTTCTTCTTCTTCTTCTTAAGCACTTACTGATGGGGAAACCGGAGGTTGACTAGGACCCGAATCCTCCTAGGTTTAAGGATGAGAGAAATAAGAGCAAATAACCGCTCTTACTTTCATGATGATGTTCTTCAAAACCTCAAAAATTCCATTCTAAGTCTCTTTAATCTCAACTACTTTAGTTTCTAATCTCTTTAAATTACCAATTGAGAAGCTCAATGTGCTTGGCATGAAATCTGGAGCACTAGGGTCCTCAATGTCTAAATTAGGATCCGAGACTCTTGCAATACCCTACTAATTAAAAGGGGCTCTTAGAAGAGATTCTAGATTAGCATAAGAGTCTTTTGGCCTTTCACTTATAAGCTATAACCTCAAATTCTTGAGGATTCTTGTAATCAGTCTTCTTATAAAAATACCCTTGCTCTAATCAAACATTTGTCGATGAAGTCCAAATGTAGTTAAGATTCCTACATTCACCTGAAACCCCTTAAGTACACTATACAAAGGCAGCAAGTCATGCTTCAACTTTAATGAAATTAGAGTTTAGGCTAAATTTGTAAAAATCCCCAATTCAATCATTTTTAATAGAAATTAGAGCTTATGCTTGGTATCCTAAATTTCTGTACAAAGTCATGCAAATCAAAGTCTAATTATGATACAAACACAACTACTAGTATTATAACAACACTTTTACAAAGTATAGTATACACACACATATAAACCCTAAAATTACATGATAGAAATTACTATAAATGTAGAAAAATGAAAGAAAAAGAGGAGAATCATACCTTAGAAGAGTGTAATCTTGTTGAGAGTGTTCATGCAAGTATTAGGATGGATTGGATTTGGGGTTAATGTAAAGAAAACGGTGATGGATATTTTAAGGAAACTGGGGTGTAAAAGGTTATCACAAAGTAGGGTTTTAAAATGCAAGAAATGAGGAGAGAGAGAGAGGGAAACTTTCTCTATAGTAGGGTAGTAGGAACCCGATCATAGTCGTGACTCGAGGTATGATGCCTCTTTTGTGCTTGATCACTAAGGTAATGAGTTACGTTGTTAGCACTGTGCCTTAAATTATTGAACTATCATGTCCTATAACCTTTAATAGTCATAAGTATAGATAAACCTATGACTAGTACTATGGTAAAAAATTTCATACATAACTCATTTTATCATAGCCATGATTGAAATGTGAAATTCCCTAGGGAAGTGATCATGCCTGTATTGGAGGTGTGAAATTTTTGAAGGAAGCGATTACGGCCATAACGGACAAGCAGATTAACCCTATCAATTATTTACAATCGTAATTGAATCTGTCATCGATGCGGTGCTTAAAAAAAAAAAAACAAAAACCTTTATCATAGCTGTAATGCATATTGACCTTCTATCTTCTATCTATGTCCCCATACCTTGTGAAATTTTTCTCTTCCCTTTTTATTGCCATGACCTCCATTCGATGTTTCCTCTCTTTTATAATGAGAAAAACAACAAATAATTTAAACTTAATAACTTTAAAGTGCTAAATCAATCCCAAAAGTAAATCTAATTAAAGGATACATGCTTGTTTAACATCTCAAGCTTGACGTTCTTAGAGTATTCAACTTCATTCCTTGAATTGAAGAAGTTTTAACTACTCCCTACCTTTAGTCCAATCCACTTCCCTATGGTATAACGTCAACCGTTCTCTATTAATCTTGAATGTCCCTTTTTTCGAATGCTCAACTTCTGCTGTCCCAAATGGAAACACTTCATTAAAAATGGACTTAACCACGTAGACTTAAGTTTTTTAGGAAATAAGTTAAGTTTAGAATTGTACAAAAGTACCAAATCACCTTTCTTGAATTGCTTAGGGTGCTTAATCCTAGAATCATGAAAATGTTTAGCTCGCTCCTTATATATTCAATTGTTCTCATAAACTATCCAACACCACTCATCCAAATCATTGAGTTGGAAACGCTTAAGTTTACTTGCTGTTTCATAATCCAAATTTCTTACCTTCAAAACTTAATAAGCTTATGCTCATTCTCTACTAGTAAATGGCAAGCCTTACCATAAACTAATCGATAAGGTATAGTACCTAATGGAGTTTTGTAAGCAGTCCGATATGCCCATAAAGTGTCATCTATCTTATTAGCCCAATCTGTTTTATTGTGTGATACATTCTTCTCCAAAATCCTTTTTAGGTCTATTAGATGCTTCCACTTGGCAACTTATTTGTGAATAGTAAGGAGTGGCCGTCCTATGGTGTACCTCATATCTTTTAAGGACTCGTTCAATTTGATTGTAGCAAAAGTGGTTTCCTTTATTATTAATCAATGCTCAGGTTACCTTAAATCTAGTAAATAACTTTCTCAAGAATCTTGCTACTACCCTAACATCATTCTTTGGTAAAGCATGAGCTTTAATCTACTTTGATACGTAGCTTACTGCAACTAAAACGTACTTATTACTATAAGAACTGGAGAATCCCTCCATGAAGTTGATTCCCTAAACGTTAAAGATTTCACATTTTAAGATGTATTTCTATGGAATTTCATCCATTTAGGAGACATTCCTAATTTTATGACACCTATCACAAGCTACAACATAATCATGAGCATCTCAAAATATACTTGGCCAATAGAAACCAGCTTCTAACACCTTTTGAGCTATTATGTTTGTGCTATAGTGACCACCTGTTGGTTTACTATGGTAATGAAACAAGATCTTCTGTCCTTCTTCATGTGATACACAGTGTCGGATAATTTGATCAGCACACACTCTAAAAAGAAAGGAACTTCCCATAAGTAATTCTTTAACTTTGAGAAAAACTTCTTCTTTTTGTGGTGATCTTGAGGTAGAAATTCGCCACCAAATAGTTTGTTATATTAGTGAACCATGGAATGTTGTAGTTCTCAATTGTGAAAAACACAAACAAGCTTTCTTCTAGAAATTTATCATTAATGTCATCCTCATTCCATTCCTCTAGATGTAGATTATCCAACGTAGACAAGTGATCTATAGCCAAATTTTCGCCCCCCTTCTTATCCTTTATTTCTAAATTAAACTCCTAAAGCAATAATACCTAACGAATCAATTGTGGTTTTGCATCAGATTTAGATAGAAGGTACCTTAAAGTTGAGTGATCAGTATAAACAATCACTTTTGAGAGAATGAGGTAAGGCCGAAACTTGTCAAAAGCAAAGAAAATCATTAATAATTCCTTCCCAATTGTGGTGTAATTTACTTGAGCTGGAGTGAGTATATTGCTAGCATAATGTATTGGCTGAAAGTGTTGGTCTTTTCTCTATGCTAATAATGCTCCTACAGCTGAGTCACTTGCATCACACATTAATTCAAATGGCATGGTCTTATCTTCCATTACCATGATAGGAGCAATGGTCAATTTTTCCTTCAAACTATTAAAAGTCTCCAAACAATTGGCGCTAAAATCAAATAGTACACACTTCTTAAGGAGCTTTGTTAATTGCTTAGCTATTTTAGACAAGTCCTTAATGAATTGTCGATAGAATCTAACATATCCTAAGAAGCTTCTTACGTCCTTCATAGATGAAGGTGGTGGTAACTTTGATATCACTTCTACCTTAGCCGTATCTACTTCAATGCCCCTGTTTGATACTTTTTATCCCAATACAATGGCTTACTATACCATAAATTGGCACTTCTCCTAATTGAGCACTAAATTCGTCTCTTTACATCTCTGTAGCACCCTTTTCAAATTTGCAAGGCATCCATCAAACATGTCACCAAACAAGGAAAAATCATCCATAAAGACTTCCATCACATCCTCTACTAAATCCCCAAAAATAGCTATCATGCAGCGTTGGAAAGTGCTTAGTGTGTTACATGGTCCAAATAGCATTCTACGATATGCAAATATACTATAAGGGTAAGTAAAGGTAGTCTTCTCTTAGTCTTCTAAGGTTATTGGAATATGAAAATAACTGGACATCCCATCTAGGAAACAGTAGTATTCATGACCTACCAACCTCTCTAACATTTGATTGATGAAAGGTTGTGGAAAGTGGTCTTTTCTTGTAGCATCATTGAGTTTCTTGCAATCAATGTATACTCTTTAACCAATCACAATGGGCATCAATATCAATTCATTCCTCTCATTTGGTATTATTGTCATATAGCCCATCTTTTGAATTACTTGAACCAGACTTATCCATGGGCTATCTGAAATCGGGTAGATGAGTCTTTCATCCATCAACTTTATTATCTCTTTCTTAACTACTTCCTTCATGTTAGGATTCTGCCCCTTTTGAGGTTACACCATCAATTTAAATCCATCGTCCATCAAAATTTTATGGGTGCAAATGGAAGGACTAATTCCCTTGATGTTCGATATCTTCCATGTAATTGCCATCTTATGTTATTTTAGAATAGATAAGAGTTTTTCTTTTTGGTGAAAGTCAAGCCTGAATGATATGACTACTAGCAGCTTAGAATCTTCAAACAAAAAGGCATACTCTAAGTAAGAGGGAAATTGTTCCATTTCCAAATCAGGGGCCTCCTCAACCAATGGCTTCAAATAAGCAATATAACTTCGGTTAATCTTCTCTACCCCAAAATCCTTCAGTTATAGGGCACACACCCATAACTGAGCGATCACTTCTTTCACTCCTCGACTCTATCTATCTTACTTCCTCTTCTCAAGCATGACTTTAGAGGATCCTTACTCAAAACATCCTGCAAAAACTCAAAAATGATCAAATCAAAAGAATCAATAGCAAAGCATTCATCATCTCTGCTCATTGATTCCTTAAAGATGTCGGGCATTTTAATCACCATCTCCTTGCTTCCAACTAGAAGGACCAACTTCCCATCCTTGACATCAATCACAGCACCCATTGTTGCTAAGAATGGTCTTCCTAAAATGAGTGGAATCTCGATATCCTTATCCATGTCCAATACCACAAAATTTATAGGAAAAATAAAGTCATGTACCTTAACCAAAACATCTTCTACAACTCCCCTTAGAAACCTTATTGATCTATCTACCAACTGGATGCTCATTCATGTGCTTTTGGGCTTTCCTAAATTCAATATCTTGAACAAACTATAGGGCATCAAATTGATGCTGGCACTATGATTTGCCTGTGCTCTCTCTACCGGAAGGTCTCCTATCAAACATGGAATGGTGAAGCTACTAGGATCTTTGAGTTTCTTAGGCAACTTGTTCAAAAGAATTGTAGAGCACTCTCTACCCAGGATAACAATAAAAAGTTCCTCCAATTTCCTCTTGGTAGAGAGAAGCTCTTTCAAGAATTTTCCATACTTAGGCATTTGACCCAAGGATTCTACCAAAGGAAGGTTGATGTGCAACTATTTGAAGAGCTCTAAAAACTTCTTATAATGCTTATCATCCTTATCTTTCCTTAGTCTAGAGGGGTATGGCAAAGGTAGCTTATACTCCTTTAGTACTACGAGTAAGACTTCCTCTTCTAGTGATACATTATTCACTGCTTACTCCTCAACCTCTACTTCAACTTTTTTCCTCTTGTCATGGATCCTTTCTGAAGTTTGTAACTCCTTGCCACTTGTGAGGGTTACAGCCTTAACATACTCCTTAGGTTTGTTTCGGTGTTACTTGGTAGCGACCCAAGAGTGCTTTCAAACAACATCTTAGAAATTTACCCAAGCTGATTCTCTAAGTTATGTATTGATGCTCTTTGATCACTTAAGTCTGCTTATATGGCTTAGCAGCAATTCTCAAAGGTCTTGATGTATTAAGCTAACATCTCTTCAATTGGGGGGGGGGGGGAATTTAGGAGGTTACATGTTAGAGCTTCAACCAATATTGTTGCCCCATCTGAAATTCCTAAAGCCTTGTTTTGACTCATTGTGAAACTATCAAGCTTCCTTTTCAATATCTCTACCTTATGTGCTACAGCGAAAGTGGCATCTAACTCATGTTTTCCCATTGGCCTTCTTTCTCTTCCTCTTAAGGCCATATCTTCAAATAATTAAATATATTGCTCCGATGACTAATGGTTTAAGCTTCCTCGACAGCTACATCAATGAGCTGCTTGGTTGTATAGTTCAACCCATTGTAGAATATTTGAACTTTGTGCCAATCTAAAGGCTTATGATGGGGGCACTTCCTTAATAAATCCTTCCATCTATTCCATGCTTTATATAAAGTCTCTGAATCCATATGACCAAAAGAAGAGATATTTGTCCTTAACTTAGTTGTTCTTGAGGGTAGGAAGTATTTTCTCATGAATAGCTTAACCATCTCATGCCAAGTATTTATAGAATTTCTTGGCATAGAGTTGAGTTGGCATTGGATCTTAATGAAAACAGAAACAGCCTAAGGTGGATAGCATCGTCTAAATTGCCAACTATCTTAAAGGTATTACTAATCTCTAAGTATTATAGCAAATGGTTGTTGGGGTCTTCATCACTAAACCTATCAAA
Source organism: Lumnitzera racemosa (assembly GCA_024138005.1). Taxonomy (NCBI): domain Eukaryota; kingdom Viridiplantae; phylum Streptophyta; class Magnoliopsida; order Myrtales; family Combretaceae; genus Lumnitzera; species Lumnitzera racemosa. The sequence continues at coordinate 23,686,207 of JAMXBC010000004.1, read as the reverse complement.
TTGAGTACATTATTGGACCATTTGAATGATACACAGCTTGATCTCAAAAGTATTGGCTTGAACTCTAGGCTAAGCAATGCTAGTATTAGCCTTATCTAAGTTCGGCCTATAGTAATCCAACATTGTCTCTAGAGCTACAAGCGGATTTACTCTTGGCTTGTTTCTCACTTGTACTACATTCCGATTTCCATTAAAAGGTAGGTCCAAATTCAATGGTAGATCTCTTTGAATACCATTAGAATTGGTTTTCTAATGGTAGCGTGACGTTTTGATCATGATGATTCATTTTAGATAACTCAGATCACTCTATTCTGATTCTCAATGGTTCTCGTGCTCTTACTTCCTTACTTTCGGATTCTTACTTCTCAAAGTACTCTTAAACTTTCTTCAAGTTACTTTTAAGTATTCTCTCAGATGTAGAATTGAAGTTAGCTAGATTAGTCGTATTGCCTTGAGTCATAAACTGCAAATCAACAAATAAGCCAATATGAGCACAAAGATTTCAAGTAAACTAATAACAAATAGAAAAGAAAACAAATGCTAGAAGAACAAGAATCCTAATTTTCCTAATGATGATGCCATTTTCCTCGGCAATGGCACCAAAAACTTGATCACTTCTTAATAGAGCTATTGAGTCTTACAATTTAAATTCCTATATTTTATCCTTTACTTAGTTAAATAGGCAAGTATACCTATCGTTTGTAAGTTTAAATAAGTATGGGGTCGTCTCCACTAAGAAAAGGATTCAAATACTATTACTAATTATTTTTCCTATTAATTATTGACTGAATGATTTAATTAAGTAATTTAACTGGTCTCTACAACTGAACTGTGCTAAATCTAAGATTTCTCTAAGAAAGCATAACAAATAGAATTATAACACAAAAACAATGAGTTAAAAGCAGGTCTACTCCATCATATTGACATGTCTTATGAACTATTCATCATAATAATTACTCATCTGCAGGAATTTTCTACTCATGAGTTCTTCTTAGAATTACTCAAGTCTAATCTTGATTGTGTTCCTTAGAATCTCTTCTCAAAGAATTGATAAGTCAAGATTGCATTAGAAGCTTACTAATCCTTGAATTCCATATAACATGCAATGAACTCCCTAAGAATATCTCTATTAGTAAGAGTAGTTCATTTTAGTGATTAGGATTTATTCAATGGAATTGTCTCTCAATGTATTCCATTGAAATCTATTGCAAGATTTTGTTGTGCACTATATTATCTCAACTTATATGAAGTTCTAATCACTAAAAATTCATAATTATTAGGAATAATAATAATTCATAATACATTCATATTAAAATGACTTCATAGACCCTATTTTATTACTCACACATGATAGAAACATAATAAATACAAAGAAATAATAAAAAGGAAGTAAATCACGACATAAAAGAAGAGAGAAGAATAAATCCCCTTTTTACTTACTTGAAGGATTCTAATACACAATATATAGACACTAGATTCTTCACAATTTTCTCAAAATTAATGAAGAATGTAATACGAAAACTCTCATTTTAGTATCACTACTTAAGAACATAAATAAGAAACTTAATGGTCTTGATTCTGATGGTTTGTTATGTTTCTTGATGTTGTTTGTTCTTATGTAATTCTCTATCTTGATATGGTGTTATCTTTTCTCTTATCTAAAAGTTGTGGTACATTAATACTTGTCTAGTCAAAGGACTCAAATTATATCAGTTTAAGACATTGCCTGATGTTAAGACATGTTCTATGTACTAGTTGATATGAAAAAGTTGAAGAAGAACAGTTATGTTTACTCTCATCACGCTATGACTTGGGGAGTAATAGTCTTGAAAAACAAGAATCAACACTAATCCCGACCGTGATAACGGACATGAACTCCTTGTTGCTGCATGACAACTCATCACGCTAGACCTCAACATTTACTCAAGTCATCTGTACATCATGTCTAATATGCTCTTACTGTTGGACTATGGCACCCATTAGGTTATTTATGGCATCGCATCAACTTCCATGGGCCTAGACCCTTACTAGCCCTACTACCCCTAAACACCATGTAACTCATAACTTCATTGAATGCTTTGACCTCTCTGCACATTCTGACCACCTTGATCATCCTACCCTTTAGTTGGGTAGTCTTGAGGTCAAGAAGAACCAGAACTTACTCTCCTAAGCAACATTCTAAAGAAGAAGTAAAAAACAAACAACTAACAGAGAGTTAGAAGACAAGTAGACAAATGAAAATAGAGGGTAAGAAGCACCAAGAAGTAGTAAAGAGGTAAGGACAACTCAAAGTTACCATTTAAACACTTGACATGCCATTCCCAGATTCAAGCCTCACCTTTTAGCTACCCGTACCTCTCATGTCTCATAATTATAGATTATCATCTTAGTTTCCCTATATATCATTAACCTAAACTCTGATACCAACAAAAGCTGTAATGCCAGGAAACCTAGGATATTATGATTTTGCCATATGTCGGCCTTCAAGGCAAACACCCTAAAGCATATAAGGATCTACGTACCTATGTAAAATCCACAAATTATCACAAGACCTACCACAATTGATGACTTCAAATATGAAATAAAAGTGGCACTCGATTTCCACAAATACTATACAATATCACAATTGAAAAAACAGTCATAAATCAAAGAACCTAGAACTCAAATAACACTAAACTTGATAACTAGAGTCTTATAGCTCTAACAAAAGTCAGCCTACTAGATACTAGCAACAAGAGCCATAAGTGACTCCAACATATCATAAGTCATATGTATAACCAATGGAAAATAAACATAAGTCCTTAGAATTCACTATTAGAACTAGTCTATGAAGTCTCTACTTCATCATCATAGTAATAATAGTCTCCTTCCTCATCATACTATAAGTAATCATAATTGGCATCCTCTGCATAAACCTCATTGCCTATCTCGTAACTTGAACCTATAGTTGAAAAATAACAGTAGTCCTTATAGGATGAGTCAATGCCCAATATTTGATACTACATACATGTGTGTGAATACACAAGTTACTGGTCAAGGATACATACTAGTGAGCATCATAATTGTAGCAAACAACCATTTTAATCTTGTTATTTAAATCTACAAGCAGCATAGTTGTAGCATCTTGGGACTTAGGGTTACTCTTGATTCCTATACAAATAATGCATATATGCTACATAGGTATTGGTGTTGGGTCCTCCCTAATACTTGAGTACCTAAAATCATCCTAAATTTACTTGGATCTTTTTTAGTATAGGATTCTACAAGGGATAACATCATGCAAAGATCATCAAGTGACTCACCAATACTACTACACTTGACCAATGGATGGTTGAAGTCAAGCATATGCAACAATCAATTAAGTCCAAGTTCGATTAATGTCCGATTTATACATACTAGCTTACCATACACAACCATCAATTGAGTATCTTATACTTGACTTCATAGAAGAGTTTGACGAGTAGTTGCATGCTTTACAACCTAATATGACATAAAAACAACATTTGGACCCATAACTTAACTCAAAAGCTGCCATTTACCCTTCATAATTCCAAACCCCTCAATTAGGCCACAAGATCCTATAAGTATCTTCAATACGCTTCTTAAGAAAACAAGTTTTGTTTTTGTTTGATTTAGAAACTCGTTTTAAAGGTTTTAGAACAAGTTAGAATGTTGGAAAAGCTTTGAGGAACAAAATTGAAACATTTTATATGCTATTGTAGACATGGTGTCTGGATGCAAGAGGGTCGAGCATTCAAATGCCATGAAGAAACCCAGAACACAACCCTAGCAATTCCTATACTTTTCCTTTGTAAAGAAATGGTTTTCTTGAGTTTACTTCACCTAGCTAAGAGAAAAAATGAATTCAAAGCTATCTACGTGATGACTTACCTACCTTTCACTATTCCTTTGCAAAATCTTCCGTTTTGCTTCAATTTACACCCCCTAACATATTGAATTCAAATGGTATCTTTAGTGATGGATTAGTGGAGGAGAAAACAACATAGAGGGAAAGTCATAGGTTTTGAACTTTTCCTTGGAATAGTTTGCTCCCGACTTGTAAAGTCCATTTATATGCCATATTGATCTCTGCAAATTAATAAACTCTTTTACTTTTTTAATTAATTAATTAATTTATTTATTTTACTTGTGTTTTACACTCTCACATAACATAATGGGGCAAAAATATGATGTCCTGTACTAAAGAGGAGAGGATTAAATTACAACTACTTTTACTCTTGTAGAAAAAAGAAAATTTTGTTATATTCTAAATTTTATATAACATTGTTAGACGGATCATAATAATATAATGGTAAAGGCTTGATTGTAGTTCGTTTGAAATTCAAGAGGCTTATATAAGTATTTGGTTGAAACGTAATTATATAGCATTTACGCGTAATAATGTTTTAATTTGTAATTGGTTCTTACCCATTAAAATATCCTATTTTATTTGCAGGTCTATTTGCTCTTTTGTTCCTACTGATGATACCCAATGCAATTAGGGTAGGCCAATAGGGCCTTAGCCTCTAGATGGTTCTGTTGTCTAGAAGAATGGGAAACATCTACTCGTGTGCTTTTTTGTAGTTATGTTAAGGAAGTCGAAAATCTAGTTTTCATGTATTTTGGACTTTGGCAAATCCAAACATTTCCTCCGGATGTGCCATGTGAATCATATTTATGTTTTTATTTCTTCTTCAGCTTTATGGAATCTATGGATTGAGAGAAACAACGAAAATGACATTCTAGTAATCCTTTTAAGATTTTGGTTCGACATATCTTGGGCGGTTTAATGAATCTTTGGAGGGCTTCTCCACTGACTAAGCAATAAGTTATGTGATAAGAATTTGTTGTCTAAAATTATGAAACCTCCTTTAAGGAAAGTTCTATAGTCTTTATGTCTCCTAATCTAGGAATACTCAAACTAAATGTGGATGATAGTCTATCTCTAGGAAAAGTTGGTGCAATTGGCATTCCTATACCTAGGGGTGCTAACAAAAACATGGTCTAGTGTTTTGGTTTTCTCTCCTTTTATCAATCTATAGATCTATTGATCTAATAGCCCTAGTCAATGGTTTAAATTTACAGGAAATTTAATTATAAATAGGTTATAACTAAGAGAAACTTGCTTTTGGTCTCCAAATGACTTTCTTCCACAACAGTTATTTGGACATCTAAAAGATATCTTCTAGTGAAGAAATTACATAATGATTTGCAAGGCAAGCTTAGTCATGTTTGGAGAGATTAAAATGCATGTAGTGGTTGACTAGCTTATAGCGATGAGTAGAAAAATTCCATTTATTAGATATTAGATGCTGTCTTTCACATTGGCCCTAAAAGGACTCTTTAGCAAGAAGAAAATGGGCTTGGATGTTTCTACATATTCTCTCTATAGATGGTTTCTTCCTTGTATTATTTACATAGTTTTCGCTATTTGTTAATTTTTGCATTGTTCTCTCGGTTAGGACCTTATGTACGATGTCCTCATTCTTCTTGTGTTATACATCTAAGCCTTGCGAGGAATTCTCCTTCACATAGGATTATAAGTCACAGGCTCTTGGTTGAGTATTCAATACCTAATTCTATTTTAGTAAAGGTCTTATGTAAGGGGAAGGCCCTTATCAATTTTTCTGTAATTAGCATATATACTTGTATCTTTGAAATGTCAGGTCTATAGCCTCTCTCTTCTTATACTCTTTTATTTATCAATAAACTATGGGGTTAGCATTATCTCCCCTATGTGTGGGGTTTGTCACTAATAATAAATTAAAGGAAGCACCCCCACCCCCCCTCCCTCAACCTTTTTTTTGCTATAAAGAAGACCCTTAGTACTCTTAAAATCTGTCATGTATTGAAAACTATTACAGCTTTTTGTTAGATGGGTCCAAGATTGGTCTTTGGTATAAAAATGTACAAGACAATTTATTATAATTTTCAATATTTAGAAACTATTTCTTTACGATAGGGTATAATAAAAGACACCATAGTTGTGCTTGAGCCATCTTAGAACATGTTCCATAATTTTGATAGGATAGATCAAATCTAGAATGGAAAACAATCTCGTTGAAGAAAATTTCATAATATCTTATGTTACATCATAGCCTTACTTCTATTTAAGATTGCAGTAGATATCATTTTTCCTTTCCATTTCTTTTATAGACAATGACACTTAAGCAAATTTTGTGAATGACAAAATTTACAAAAAGGACCAAGTCTGTAAGGTATGAATACATTCCTATTTAAAAATTTTGTGAATCGATTCCTACAAGCTACATGGTAGGATTTTTGAGCCAAGAATACCCCTTCAGCAAAGCCTTCCATGGCTCGCTAACCAAGATGAGGATCCAAAAAGTCTTACATGTGAAGGATCCTAGACCTATGCTTCAAAATTTCCTTACCAAGCTACATAAAGGAGATTTTTAAAAGTGAAAAACTTATTGCGAATTACTTGAAATGTGAGCAAAAATATTTTGATAATGATGTTTCATGGTGATATCATCATAACTTTGAATGTCATGTAAGGATGCAATATCAAACCAAATAAGACAAGTAGTGGGTTTTCAACTGATCCTTAGCTAAAACTTGAAACCTTAATAACATAATAACTTCCAAGTCCTTTTAGCCAATATCCTATTACTATAAATCTTATTAAAAAAAGATGCTCATGTTATCGCAAGTATGCTCTCATACTTTCTTTGCATTGAAATTTGTTATGATGCAAAATGGTTCATGTATGTTAGGATAAGCTCTAAGTCACAAGATAGACTGCAGTTTTAAATTTATAGAATTTATTCCAATGTGAAGGACACATGATATGACCTTTCACTTGCATATTAAGCTCCCTAAAACATGTACTATGGAGATTTGGCTTTGTTGTATACATGATGTAAGTTTTAAGATGATTATAATGTTGGTAAAAGGTCATAGTCTATAATAACACAGTAACAGATCCATAAAATGTAGGGATATTTTCCAAGGACACTTGATCTTTACCTAATTTACAATTGACCCTAACTTTGAAATTAGATGCTTGGAGCCAAAATAAAAAAAAGTAGGTGAGGATTGGGTGACCATTACCTATAGAGAGTCATAAGAACCTCCTTCTCTAAGGGATGGTTGGTAGCACCAGTTAATAAGGTGGTTTTACCATTACATTTTTCAGTGTATCATAGTCTACCTCTATTGGTATGCTATGAGGCCCATTATTGGTAGTAGGATATCCACCATAATGTTAAGTTATGTTAAAGCTAAAAATGGAAAAAATTTAGGTATCATGTCACACAAAATGATGTAAAGAAGAAATTCCAATTTTCTTTCTCCCTTTTTTTTTTTCCCTATCTTTCATGGTGTTAGACTTCACAACTTATGGTGGATCACTTCACCAACCAATAAAGGAGCATACCTACCCAGCTCACCACATATAAGTTGGCTCTATGGCGTACCCATGTCCATTGTAGTGATTTACAAGATATAATGCAATGGTCTAATAAGCATAAGTGATGTGTTTAAATTCACTAAACTAATTGTAATTGTAACAATGAAATTAAAGAACCATTTTTTATTATGCTTATAAAATAATGAGATCTAAAGAATTCCACAATAGGTATTACCTCCCATAGAAATTGAACTAGGATCTTCTAATTTGATATGGCATACTATAATAAATAATCTAGTGTTTTCTACATATAAAAAATTGATAAGAATGGATATGAAGGTCAAGACTTTAATAAGTTGTTGTTTTCAAAGATATTTAGTTATTAATACATTAAAAGACCCTTAAAAGAGTGTTTTAAGGAATTAATGACAAACAAGCAAATAAAAAATTAATTTGAGAAATCACACTTTCAATTAAAGGGGAACATTGTTGAATCATTAGATGAGTCTTATGAAAAAAATGAGATAGTACCTTCGTTTTTAGTTCTACGGACACTATGTTTAAGCATCGAGCGAGTGTATTAGAACTAAGTGGCTCAATGGTGAACTAAGACCTTGATGTTGCACTTTTCTTTGAATGCCTTAACATATAAGTGTCTCTCATACAAAATTTTGAACTACATATTGATCTTAAACTATAATCTAAGGCTTAAACTTGCTAGTAGCATTTCATTTGATAAATAGCTCTTCAAACATACTTGATCCTCCTCCAACAGTACCTCAAACAAAACACTCTAAACCAAATTAGTAAATCTAACATCTTAACTTTAGTCTTTGGGTTAGTAGGCATTAGGTTGATAAAACTTATTTAGCACATGTATTTTAGGGTAGTTTTGTAGAGTTTTTATTGATTGATAATGCTATTTTTGAAGTAATATGAGCTTACATGTAATTTATTTCATTTGTAGGTGGCTGGATAGTCTTTGGTGAATTTTTGAAGAATTTGGAGAATTTTTGAAACTTTTATGAAGAAGATATTAATTATTGCACTTGAATAAAGAAATTTTAGTGTTGAATTAAAGTTAAGAGGAGATCATGATTAAAGATCACACCAGTAATTTTGGCCATGATCCTTTTGTCCAATAATTTCAAGAGTTTTAATTACTAAGGAGAATTATGCTTGAGGTTCACAACCGTACTTTAGGGCCATGAGAATGATGTTGATGAAATAATTCCCTATTTTTAGAAAGTTTCCTTGTATCCCTAGGTTTAAAGCCTTATAAATAGGATTTTAGGTAAGATCTTGTAGAGTGTGCCAAGAGGAAGAGTAAATAGGGACTAGCATTATTTTTCACTACTTTTGTATTCTCTAATTTAGTTTTATATTTTAATCTAACTCTTCCTAATATGTTCTTTCTGAACCTTAGTTCCTCTATGTGACATTTTCTATTTTTTCTCAATCAATGATATTACTTTTCATGATTTAATTACATTGTGCTTATTATCTTTAATCAATATTGCTAGTTATTGATTTAATAGTTGACTTTGCTATAGAGTTTGCTAGATCCTATAGTAAATAAACTAGTGTCATTAGAAATAATTAAATTGACTAAGGTTAAAATATTTAGTTTCTTTGGATTAGGGCAACTTAATAGCATAATTCAAGAGTGTAATGAGATCTTAAGATATTTTATTGAAGAAGCAATTTCGGCAAAATATGCTTAAGGTTAGGAGTTGATTTATTGAAGAGATTTCAGTTAACTTGCATTAGGAATTCTTATGGTCCAATAAGTAATTGAGATCTAAAAGTTGCATATGGCTAGGTAGTAAATAATAAATTCATTAAGGATTATGTAATCTTTAATAATTTGATTTACTTTTCTTTTTATTGTTCTTGTTTCCTTTATTTGTTTTATTTGTTAAGGTTTTATTAATTTAGATTTCACTTAGTTTAATTGATTCTTACTAGTTAAGCTAGATAATTATAAAATAAGGAGAATTATTAATAATCCAACATTTCCTCTACTTTAATGTTTCCTTGAGAAATTGACAACTTAGAGTCAATTCCATTTACTATAGTATAAGTTGATAAGTGCACTTGCCTCCCATTAGTGATTAAACACCAATTAGCTACCCCTAGTTGCTAAGTTGGTTGGTTATACTACCCCTTGGCACATCATGTAGCATAAAATACAATATGCACGGAGGATAACTTTGTAATAATTCATGAGCTGATACAACTAATCCATTAGCTAATTTAGAGACCTAAGTCCCTAAAATTATTAATGAAATTGAAATAAAAGAAAAAAGAAACCAAATCAACTAAATATAAACATTCCTTAACTATCAAGAAAATCTTGACAACTTGACAAATTACTAAAATGTGCAAATTTAAATTTAGAAATGGCGCCAAATGGCGAAGTAAGTTGTCTTAGGTTAAATTAAGCTCAAATTAGTTTATATTTATATATCGTAGGCATTGTAACTTTTTATATGCAAAAAGTTAAGGCTTTCAAAGTTGAGCTTAATATTTAGCTTGCAATTTTATTGTCAAGCCTTTTCTTATTCTGATCCTATAAGCTTCTAAATGCTCATAGGTTCTGATTAGCTTCTAATTTTCCTTCACTTTTTCTCCCTTTGCTTGCTTCTTCTTCTTACTCGCTTTTAACTATGTTTTTTTATTCTTCTATTTTTTATTATCTAAATGGTTCACATATTGTAAGCCTAACTTGTTCCATTAACCCTAACAGTTTTTGCTTATTGATCCTTTTTAGTAAATTTTAATTTAAATTCTTTATTCAAATATTTTTTTGATGGAAAATCCAACAAATAAGTATCTAAAGCCAATTTTTTTGAAAGATTTAAAGATCTAATAATTAATTATCATGGATTTAAGACTAAATGCACAATGGAAATGATATGACATTCATTAAATTTATGCTAAATGCAATTGATTTAGCAAATAATTGCAATTAAAAGAATTAAGGAATTAATGATGTTAGTTTAGCTTATAAAGCTAACAATTCTTATCTTTCATAGTTACCTAAAGCACATGTAATCTATGCACTCTGTTGAATTTGCAATCTAAATGTATTAGATGCAGTTATCTAGGTCAACTTCTTTTTGTCCTTCAAATTTATGTAATTTGATGTAGTGTATAGCACCATAAACTCACAAAATATGAGAATAAATTGTATTATTGTAAAAAGATTGAAAATGCAATTGATCATAGGATATTTATAATCTTCTAACCCTTGGATAAATAAGGTACGTGAATAAAATTTATATATCATAAAATGTCCTCTATAGCAAAATTTGACTTCCTAAATAGCCTTAATGGTGAAGTAGTTTAGTCTTTATCAAAGTAGACCCAAATCAATCTTTATTAACATACTAATCCTTAATCTCTTCTTACTTTATTCTTACAAAAAAAAAAAAAAAACCTCTCCCTTTCTCAAAGCTTTCGATTTTTGAGTTTTCTAACAATAGTAGATTTACGTAAGATTTGTAACTTTAAGTCAACTCAGAGTGCTAAGCACAAGGAGATGGCAAGGGTGGCTCCTCCCTCAATGACAACAGCAATGACCCCATCTATAGTAAGTCAAGCAATAGCTCAAATAAGAATAACTAATAGAACTCAAAGAAGTGGCGGCAAATGTATTCCTTGTGATGTGTACCCAGATGATGGCTTAGACCAAGATGAAGTAGTTTTGATCTTCACTAAGGTCGAGAACATGGAAGAAACCTCTTGTGGACTAATGAGCTCCTTGACATAAGTGAAAGTTAACCATTACTTGACCCAATATTTTGATCCTATCCTAAGGGTTAGTATGTGTACATTCTGAGTGAAGAAGATTAGGTTGCCCTTATCAATACCAATGCCTTCTACATTTACTAGGAATAATTCTATCTAAGAGGCTTAAGGGTACCCTTCATTAAATTCCAATGAGAATTCTTCAACTACTACCATCTCTATCTAGCCCAACTCACTCAAAATGGTGTTTGGCTTCTAGTGGCTTTTGAATTTCTTTGTAATTAGCTTATGGTAAGGGCTATTCCAACCTTACGTTGGTATTTCCTTGGGATGTTAGAATAAGAATATATTAGAGGGTCTATAGACCTCCATTCATGGTTAGAAGGAGGAGTTCATGCTTACCTTGACGAAGCATGAGCTTGATTTCTAAACCAAATGTATAGCCCCTATTTGGATTAAGGACATTAAGACCTTCAAATACAATGATAAGATAACCTTTGAGACTATTTTGGGCTTTTCCTCCATCACATTGATGTACCATGGAATAATGAGTCAATCTTATTCGATGATGAAGAAGGTAATGACAATGATGACCAAAATGTTGAAGGTACTATCTTCCTTCGAAGCCATACTGAGGGAGGTGCAATGTTACAACTATGGTCAGTTGGTCATCAAGGACTGATAGGTCATTAAGCTATTGCTTGTACTTAATACAACCCTTTTTTGAGGTAGTTTCATTTCCTTTTCCTACCTATGAACTAACTCTTTAGTTCTTTTATGGGTTTCACACTTCCATTAGGTGATGCTATGACTATTGTTGCCAAAGCTATTAACCAAGTTATTGAGTACATACATGTAAAGGCTAAGAAGGCTACAAAGAGACAAGTGAATAAGAAGGCTACCAAGGATATCACCAAAAGGAAGGTTTGTAACACAGTTGGAGGCATAAGGAACAGATTTGATTCCCTTCCCTCTTTGCTTTGTGATGTTAGAGGGAGGTTTATGAAGCATAAGTCTTGAGTCAATTATAAGGAGATTAAGACCTATGGCTTAGGATGAATTAATGTATCCTTGAAGAAAGAGCCCATCCAAAAGTCATAAGATGAAGGCTTAAAAGGATAGGATGACTTACTCTACCACCAACAAGCAAGCATCACATCTCCTTTCCCCACCAATTTGGTTATGGTGGAACATTTTGACGAGCCATATTTTCTATAATTAGTTAAGTTTGTTCTATAAGACTAACTAGTCTTCATTACTGGTTATCAACCCTACCAATTCGTATGATCGGTTTGTGTAAATAATTGAATGTTGATCTCAAAAGGTCAACTAAAGGGTTGTTGAGGGGGTCTTTATTGCCTAAAGGCTATGAGCTTCTTGACCAAAAGTTTGCCTGCTTGTCTATGATGGTGTTAAGCTGATGGCCTACACAAAATGTAATAAATAAACCCTTACACTTAGTCTTTTCTAGCTCACGTAGACATCATGAAGTGTTTCGTTTGATGGAAGGCCAAAAGCAAGTAGGTAGCTCAATTTAGGGGTGAACTTTATGGTCAATCAAGTAAATTATTAGGTGTCTCTTATAACATCTCATTCTTGTTCTAGAGGGCCACTAAGAATGAACTCTTCCTGACTAAGAAGGTCATAACCTGGGTGAACCTGAAACCCTAAGAGAAGGATAAGTAGCTAGAGGACCTGTAGAGGAAGTTAGACTCTTCTTTTAAAGAACTAAAGGAAGCTTAGGCAGAAATGTCAGCTTCTAATGCCAACAACAGGGAACTTAGTGAAGCATTAGTGAAGAAGACCAAAGAGCTTAAAAAGGACAAAAAAGACCACCAAGCTTCGTTAGTGAATGCAATAATGATTGTAAGGAAGGAGGAGGAGAAGAAAAAGGAAATCACTAAGCTTTAAGCTGGATAACTATATTAGGGAGAGGGGAAATTGTGACTCCCATGGATTAGGAAAAAAAATTTCAATTCAATCTTCATAATTGAGCAGTAGGTGGAGTTTCAAAAGGCTTAGACCTTGAAGGGTATAAAACAAACCTGAGAGATTGTTTGAAACATACTCTTAATTTAGGTTGAAAGTGTTTGTATTTTGTAGATCCTCCCTCACCTAATTCCTTGGATTCCTTGGATGATGAAGAAAAAGTTGAGTTGGTTGAAGGAGAAGAAAATCCTACTCCAGTTGAAGAGAATCCTCCTTGTCCTTTTAAATCTAGCACTCAATCTCCCATTAACAACATTGTTCGTCTCGACTCTACTCAACACTACTCAACTTCCCGATCCCATTAGAGAAACACTTGGGTATGGAGTAATTGTTGCTTTTTCCTTATTATAACTTTGTCAATTTGGTGAGATCAACCTGTTAACTTTACCTCTTTTTCTACAAACTTTCAATGAAGTAATTGATTTTTGTTTCTATTTTAAAGTCACTTTACTTACTAATTTATTCCTTAAATTCCTCCATTCGTTTCGTGGTTGAATATTGTGGTGAGTGTCCATTGGATTTTAGATGCTCCTAACAGAGGGGTTTATCTGGCCTTTATGAGCTATGGCTTCACTTCTTAGGGAGTTTAAGCTCCTTAGCCTCGAACTTGCCTTATTTTTAGTTGTCACTCTCTAAGATTCTTATAACCTCAATCCTTATACTCATTAAGCTTTTCTTTAGACTCTACACTTTGGAGGGTACTTTAGTTTTAAGGTATAAACCCTTTAAGGTGTTCATTATCTAATCTTTTGGAGTTTAAACTGGACTCTTTTCTTTGGACTTAATAACCCTTGAGATTAGCTTGGCACCTATAGATCTTTGTAATTTTTCCAAGGAATTTATTATCCAAGCTCCTTCTACCTAAACCTATGGCTTTCCCTGAATTTAGAGGCCTGTAGGGTTGCTACGATACCTGCAATCTAATGTTAGGGTGATATTCTCCTAAGTATGCTTTTTTGTTGCTTTATCCAGTCCATAGGATGTAATTAGGATTAGAATTTAATAGAGAAGCAATTCTTATTAAATTAGTAATCAAATTATTATCGTTAATAAGAATAAGAAATTCATTAGAAATCTTAGGCTATTACATGTTAATCTCTTAATGACCAAATTCTAGAAATCACCATTCATGGTTATTAGGTTTGTTCACTTGTTGCATTTATAGTTTTAATTCTTAATTAGTTTCTATTTCATAAATTTCATTTAATTTTTCATCACTATTACAACCTATTCCAATTAGAGTAATTTAGTACAATTGAGTAACTGTTTAGTCTTTATAGGATTGACAACCCTGGACTCTAGAAGTTCTCTATACTATTAATTGACATGTGCACTTTCCTAATGAGCATAATATTCGTTCCTTTATTACTCTATTATTTCACTTTTTTTTTTGTTCTTCCATTTCTTTCTATTAAGTCAATTCAAATCTAATTTAAACTTTCTTGCTGTGTTAAGGAGATTGGAGCGATGGCCAATAACGGTGAAGCCTCTGAGATTATGTTTGACTACATTAAACCATCAATAGTGGAGCTAACTCTAGTATCACAAGACCAACTATCACTACAAATGAGTTCATGATCTCACCAATCATCATCCAGATGTCCAACAACAATTATGGTTTGAAGGCTCTTTAAAGGAGGATTTATAGACACATATTGCAAATTTCTTGGATATATGTATTACCTTTAAGATCAATGGAGCTATGGACGATATAGTAAGATTGAGATTATTTCTTTTTTCCTTGTAGGGAAAAGTAAGGTAATGGTTAGCCTCACTTTAGAAAGATTTAATTACATCATGGGAGTTACTAATAGAAAAATTTTAGAAAAGTATTTTCTTCTAGTTAGGATAGCTAAGCTTTGTAGCAACATCTTGTCATTCACTTAGTCAAATGATGAGATGATTTATAATGCTTAGGAGCACTTTAAGGAATTGCCTAGAAAGTGTCATAATTACACTTTACCACTTTAGATGTAGATACAAACATTTTGTAATGGATTGAATTTTGCTACTAAGTAGTTTGTTAATGCATTTAAAGGAGGGACAATAAATTTGCAAATGCCTAATGAAGCTTATGCTTTATTTGAAAACTCGACTATGAATAGCTATCATTGAGAAGGTGCTAAACCTAGTAAGAAAAAACTAGGTGTGGCAAATGTAGAATCTACCACAATGTTAGTAGTTATAGTGGATGCACTAAATAAAATGTTAAACTATTATCCCATGTTATCACAACCTTCTATGATATCAAGTGTAGTTAACCCAAGAGGGTATATGGCACCATGTTATCGGAGACCATTTAATAATTTCATGAATCAATAGGGTTTTAGACATGTACCTTATCATGACTGTGAAGAACAAGGTCAGGTGTATTTTCCTTATGCAAATGATTATTTTTATGCAACTTAACCAAAGAATGTTAATATTCCTTATTTGTTTTAAGCTCACCCTCAAAGGGTGGAAAATTTAAAATTGGATGAAATGTTGACCAAGTACATGCAAAGTAGCAATTCTAGGTTACTAAGCATAAAAAAAAAAATAAAAATAAAAATAGGGAAAAATGCTAAGATCTTAGTTAAGAAACAATCTAAGTCTTAGCTACAAGCTCAAGCCAAAGCTGTAACCTTGAGAAGTGGTAAGGAGTTACAAGTCACTAAGCAACCTGAAAAGACCCTAGTCAACCTTGAACTAGTAGTAGAGGAGCCGAAAGACAAAGTTGCATAATCTTTAGAACCAACAATGAAAGGACCAGAACCTCAAAAAGTCTAAGAGTACAAACCACCCATTCCATATCCTTAGGGGCTTAGGAAGGAACGCTTAGAGGAACAATATGGTAAGTTTTTTTTTTATTTATTTAAATAGTTACATATCAATTTACCTTTTATGAAAGCTTTATTGCAAATGCCCAAAATATGCAAAGTTCTTAAAGGACTACTCTTTAACAACAAGAAATTGGACGAATTATCTACAATCATGCTCATTGAGGAGTGTTTACCTATCCTTCAAAACAAGCTTCCTATAAAGATAAAGGATCTAAGTAATTTTACTATCCCCTATCTTATTGGAAATTTATCTATTAAGAAAGCATTAGTTGATCTAAGTGATAGTATAAACTTAATGTCCTATAAATTGTTTAAACAACTAGGCTTAGATGAACCTAAACTAACTCGAATGAGTTCACAATTGACTAATGGATCAGTAACATAACCTAAGGGTAATTGAAGATGTGCTTGTTAAAGTAGATAAATTCATATTTCCTGTTAACTTTGTCATCTTAAACATTGATAAGGATATTGTAATGCTACTCATCTTAGGTAGACCCCTTTTTAGCTATAGTTGGAGTAATAATAGACATTAGCATTGGTAAGCTTGCGTTAAGGGTAGGCAAAGAGGAGATGGTTATCAAAATTAAAGAATTAATGAGAAAATATGCTAAACAGGTTGATACATGTTTTAGTTTTGATGTTGCTAATTTTTCAATGTCTAATACTTTGTAGGAATTACTATCTAAAGACCTTTTAGAGTCATGTTTGAAACAAGGATTTTAGGAGGAGACATCTAGTGATGCAGACATAGCCAATGCAAAAGCCTACCTAAAAGCCAATCCTCCATCTATGGAGTGAATTTGACAGGTTTGAGCATGTAAAGGAAGTGAAATTAAAAGCACTATTAAGGAGCAACTAGAGTTAGAAGATTATTTTGAGTATGCCTTTGTAGAGAAAGATATGAAATTACCTATGATTGTATCTCAAGATTAACTAGCTAACAAAAGGAGAAGCTCTTTAATATGTTAAGGGATCACAAGAGAGCAATTGCTTGGAAGATTTCCATCATTAAGGGGATTAGACCTTCATTTTATATACACAAAATTTTGCTAGAAGAAGGTTACAAACCTGTAGTACAACTGCAAAGGTAGTTGAACCCAAATATGAAGGAAGTAGTTAAGGTAGAAGTGATTAAGCTTGTTGATGCAAGTATGATTTACCTTATTTCTAATAGTTCTTGGGTTATTCTTGTATAAGTTATATACAAAAAGGGAGGTATAACAATAGTACTAAATTAGTTGAATGAGTCGATCCCAATGAGAATAGTTACAAGCAAGCAAGTTTGTATTGATTATAGGAAGCTCAATGATGCTACAAGAAAAGATTACTTTCATTGTAGTTTGTCAACCAGATGTTGAAGCAATCATCAGGTCACATGTTATATTGTTTTCTAGATGGTTTATCTAGTTATTTTCAAATTTCAATCTTCCTAGAGGACAAAGAGAAAACTACATTTACATGTCCTTACAATACAATTACATATAAGTGAATGCCCTTTGGCCTTTGTAATGTACCAATGACTTTTCAATGGCATATGATGGCAATTTTTGAAGAATTTATAGAAGATATAATGCAAGTTTCTATGGATGATTTCTCGATTTTCAGGAATTCATTTGCTAACTACCTTAGGAATCTACAAAATGTTTTGGCTAAGTATGAAGAAACTAATCTAGTCTTAACTTAGTAAAAGTGTCATTTTAAGGTACAAGAAGCCATAGTACTAGAACACAAAGTATCTTGGAAAAGTATAAAGGTAAACAACACTAAAATTGATAATATTGCAAAATTGCCTCCTCCTACATATGTTGGATCCATACGTAGTTTCCTAAGTCATCTTAGATTTTATAGAAGGTTTATTAAAGATTTTTTAAAAATAGCTAAACCATTAACTTGGTTGCTAGAAAAAGACACTCCATTCATATTTGCTAAAGATTGTTTAGATGTATTTAACACTTTGAAAGATAAATTAAATCATGCCCCAATAATGGTAGCCCCTAATTGGACTAATTGGAGCATATTGTTTAAGCTAATCTGCGATGCTAATGATTATGCTGTAGGGGTAGTGTTAGGTTAAAGGTAGGAGAAACATTTCCAGTTGATTTATTATGCAAGTAAGACCCTCATTAACAGTCAGGAGAATCAAACCACCATAGGAAAAGAATCCCTAGCAATAGTCTTCACTTTTGATATATTCAGCTCACATTTTATCCTCTCTAAAGTTATTGTTATGCTGGCATTCTTCTTTGAGATATATGTTAAATAAGATAGATGATAAGCTGATATTGATTAGGTGGATTCTATTACTTTAGAATTTGACTTAGAAATTAAAGACAAAAAGGGAGCAAAGAATTGGGTAGACGATCACCTCTTGTGCCTAGAAAATTTATCAATGGAAAAGCTTTATGAATAAGAAATAAGTGACAAGTTGCTAGATGAAAGGCTATACCAGGTAAGTCTATAGGAAACTCCTTGGTTTGTTGATATAGCTAATTATCTAGTAATCAGGATCATTCCTTCAAGACTAGACCATAGACAAAGAAATTTTTTTTCCATTATGTTAGGGGCTATTTTAGGAGACCCATATTTGTTTAAAACTAGTGCAAATCAAATAATTCGTAGATGTTTGTCTCACTAAGGAGGTTGGCAAATCTTTGAATACTGTCATGTAAGACCAATAAGAGGACATTTAAGTACAAATAAAACAACTCATAAAGTCAGCAAGTGTGGTTTTTATTAGCCAGCATTGTTTAGGGATGCCTAAGAGTTTGATGAATTGTATGATAGGTATCAAAGAGCAAGAACAAATCTAAAACGATGAAATGAAACAAAACCTTATTCTAATATGTGAGATTTTTTACATTTGGGGTATTGATTTTATGGGATTGTTTCTAAATTCAAATGGAAACAAGTATATCCTAGTAGCTATGAGCTATGTACCTAAGTGGGTGAAAGTTTAATTTCTACCAACTAATGACTACATGGTAGTACGATGGTTCCTAAAAAGTTTATTTTCAAGATTTGGTGCTCCTATAGCACTTTTAAGTGATAGAGGAACTTGTTTATGCAAAGTTTAATTAGAAAAGGTATTGAAGTGATATGTAGTCAAGCATTGAATTGCAACTCCATCCCACCCTTAAACTAGTGGGCAAGTTGAAGTAGCAAATAGGGACATCAAATTTTAAAAAAAGACAGTCGGGCATAATTGAAGAGATTGGTCTGAGAAGTTTAACAATGCTCTTTGAGCTTATAAAACTACCTATAAGATGCTAATTGGAATAATCTCATATTGGCTTGCGTATGGTAAAGCATGTTATTTACTTATAGAAATTGAGCATAAGGCCTATCGGGCCATAAAACGTGCTAACCTTAATCTTGAGCATATAGATGAATACAAGAAACTTTAGTTGAATAAGCTTGAAGAATGGTAAGATATAACTTACAATAGCTCAAGAATATTTAAGGACTTAGCTAAGCAATATCATGACAACTAGATTTAGCAAGTGTTGAGCCTCGTTTTTTACCTCTTAGTTCTTCAAAAATTAAGTTTTTTTCTAAACTGATCAATACTAAACCATATCCATTTAATATTGATCTTCGAATAGGGTTTAAAGAAAAACCATTTCATTTTAAAACAATTTTGAAGTCACCACCCAATCGAAGTTGGTATAAATAGTTAAGTTATAACCAATTAGGTGGATTGGTTATAACTTAGCCATTAGTCTATGAAAAAAAATCAATTTTTGAAACCAAAGATCATGGATTCGAGGTTTAGGAATTTTAAAACCTTACAGGTATAACTGACTTTCCAAAATTAAAATTAAACTAAAAAATCGCCTTTTAATTTTGAAAGATAAAACTCGATTATTATTTACTTCCGATTGGATCACTTAAGTAATTTAAACTAAAAAAATTAGATTTTTTTTCTATTTTTATTATCGCCCCGTAAGAACCTAGTACCCACTATTCGGGATCAGATGTACGTAGTTTTTTTATTGAAAATTTTAGCGGGTTGATTTGATTTTAGTTCTTAAAACAACCAAGTTTACGGTTTTAGTTCAATTCGGTTTATTTAAGGAAATTGCTAAAAATAAAAATATAAAAAATGAAGGTTTTAAATTGAAATTTTTATTTTTTAAAAATATAAAAAGGGCCCTAATTTTATAAAGGGTTAATTTATTTTTATTTTTAACTTTTAAAAAAAAAGACATTTTTCTAAGTGATAAAAAAAATTATTCCCCATCTTACTATCTCCTTATTTATTTATTACTTATTATATTTTATCTATCTTTATCAAACTTAATAAAATAAAATAAAACAAAAATACTCTTTTCCTTTTGTTTTTCTTTTTCTTTCTTTTTTGATTTGATTACATTTTCATGGAATAAATAAACAAAACAAATAAATAAATAGATAAAAAAAAGTAAAATGAAATAAAATAAAATCCAGTAGAGGTTTAGACCACAGAGGAGAGTATGGGCTAGGTCGGAACAGTCGGGTCGGTTATAGGTCGCGGGTCGAATCGTGGGTTAGGTCGCTTACAATACTTCTTCAATTGTGTTAGATAGGGATGGTTCAAGACGATTTGAGCCAAATTCTTTGGGGTTGAGAGTAGATTTGTGTGTTTGGGATTGGACTTGGAGGGGAGGGGGGGGGGGGGGGGAGGGGGGTAGGTCGAGTGCTGTAGCTTGGGGTGGTTGCTTAGCGATTGTCGGAGGTGGCAGTAGGCAGTGGTGTTTGGGTGGCATTGAGGGAGTTTCTAGGTATGATTAGTTAATTGGGGTAGGGTTTTGGAGTGTGGGGAGTTCGATTATGGGCTTAATTTGGGGCTAAGCTAGTTATAGGTAGTATTTTAAGAAGGGGAAGCTTATGGTGGTTCAGGTTAGATGGTGGCGAACTTGGTGGAGTTGCTTAGAAGGTACGATGGAGGTTGAAAGCAGTTGAATTAGAAGCCTAAGCTACAAGGAGCTCGACCGTGGTGGTGGTTGGGTTTGGATTGGAATGGAGAGAGAGTGAATTAAAGAGAGAAAGTTTGTTAGAGTAAGAGAGGAGGTGTTTCAAGTAGTTATCTGAGGTTGTGTGTTCCTGTTGATGGTCCTTAAGCCCTTATTTATACATGAATTTCACCCAAAAACTAAGGAAACTAGAAATTGAATTTGAATGCAAATGTATGAAAATTCAGTTTTTTTTTCGATTTTTGAAAGCAGATTTTAATGTGCTTTTGATTGAATCTAGACTTGTTCTTAACATCAATTCGAAGCATGCCATGTCTAGTGCGAGATTGATGTAAGAAACTATGCATCAACATGTGCCTATGTATGGAATTTGTATAGAAATTGAAGCTAAAGTAAAGGGAGTGGGCTATTCTTGAGAAGGAAAAAGGAGGAAAATCGAGGGGAAAATGAGGGAAAGAGGGAAAGTGTTGATGTAGTGCTATGTCAGTTAAGCTAACCACTCCCGACCTATTACGTATTATTATGTGACACATGGTAGCTGATGTGGCACGCTATGTAGCGCTATGTTAGTAAGATCGTCTAAACTGATGTTGCCACGTATCAGGAAACGTAGCGCAATTAGATCTTGATGCGTAGCAATGTATTAGTTAACAAAAAATAAAAAGAAAAAAAAGGTATCCTTACCTTTACTAATATTCAAACCTAAGACCTTACACTTAAACTGCATGCCTAATCCATATGCTTAACCATTACGCCATTAGCCTATACCTTGTACGTATGTGCAATCAAATTACACATATGGACTCAATCAACTTGGGTTAGATGTAAATCTAAGCTTAGGTTCAATGGCCTAACTTTTAAACCAAATTAAAAAATAGAAATCTACCTTAATAAAAAGTTATTTTATAAAATCTTTTATTTTTTTTCAGTTTTTTAATTTTATTACTTTTTTCCAAATTTTCCTATTTTCTAAATTTCTCAACTTTTGTGTTTTTTTATTGAAATTTCAAATTTTTTATGCTTTTTTATTTTTTGAAAAATTTTCTATTTTTTCTTAACCTTCATATTTTTGGGATTCTCTTATTTTTCTACTTTTTTGTACTTTACTATAATTCCTATTTTTTTTGCTAAATTTCTTCATTTTTTGAGTTTTCTTTAATTTTCTATTTTTTTTGAATTTTTTTCTAATTTAGGACCCAATAACCTAATTTGAAAAATAAAAGGGAGTAAAAATTAGGTGTCTACTATAAGGACGACAATTCTAAGCTAAAGATGAAGTCCAATTGTATCAATCTCGATTAAAGATCTTTCCAGGTAAGCTTAGATTTAGAAGGTTGAACCCTTAAACTATAATACGAGTATTCTCGTATGGAGCAGAGGAGATTTTAGGTCCCAAGAAAGGAACTTTCTAGGTAAACGGCCATTGAATTAAGTTATATTTAAGAGGAGAGTTCAATAAGGAAAACAACCATAAGTACAACCTCTATCTAGTTGAAGAAAAAAAGTAACCTAAGTCTTAACTCGTTGAGTGAATGATGTTACGCAAAAGTTCTTCTAAAGAGGCAACCTAAGCTATTTTCATTTCTCATTTACTTAGATTTCTATTTTGTATCTTTTCGATTTATGTTTGGTTATGTAACAATTTAGCACAAGTTACTCTCATAATTTTTTAAAGTATTGCAGGGTGGAATACATTTGATGAAGAGTTGTGATGGCTAAGGAGAAAATAGGAAGGATTGTGATCATAAATCAAAGTATAGACCTCAAGGAGGAGAAAGGTAAAGCTAAGTCCAAAAGAACCATGGTCAAATACTATACCCGTGGTCTAAAATATGTTTCTTTTGTTACAAAATGCACTTGAATTTGAACTTAGAAATCTAGTTCAAGAGGACCACCACCTAAGATCATGCTCGTGATCTCAGCTGTATACTTTTAGATGTTATGTAAACTTGAACTTAGAAATTTAATTCAAGGGAACCATGAACAAAGACTACACTTGTGATGTTACTTATGTTCTCTACGCCAAAAAAATGACACTTAGAAAATCTTTGAGAAGTGGTTTAAGGAGGAACCATAATCAAAGATTACGGTCATGATCTTGATTGTATACCTGCAATAAGCATCAATCCAAATTATACTTGAATCTTCCTTAATTAAATTGTGTCTTACTTTTTGAATTTGGATCGTACTCTTCTAAAATTCACTTTCCCCTTTTCTAAACCACTTTCCTCTTTCCAATGTGCAATATATATTCAAAGTAATCTCCTAAAAATACTTCATGCCTAGATTAAATGATAGATTTGCTACTTTTTATGAAAGAAAGTTTCCATTTTAGAACCACAACATCAATCTAGGAAAGTATTATTTAAACAAACCTTTAACTTTGGATACCCCTTATTGCATTCCTAAATCCCCAAACACTAACCTAAGAAACCAAGTGTAGGGAAGAGAGAAAACCTTTGACACAAACTATAGCACCAAGAACCACTCGTGGTACTACCTATAAGAGCTCTTCTTAACCCATATTGGAAGAGGATTTACTAACTACACTTCTATTTCACCTAAAACACATGTTAGAATTTGATAACCTTAATCATAAAACTTGATATGAAATTCCCATTAAGAAGACTTTTTTGTGATCAAATTTCATAGATTAGGATGTGTTGAAATTATCCAACATGGAGTTAGAAATCTATCCTAAGGTAGAGAAAGGAGGTTAAAATAAGTTGTTTAGTATTTGGGAACCTGTAAATAAGGAATTGACATTAGAGTTCCTTACCACCCTATCTTTAGAGCATGATCAAGTGCCATATGGAGCTTGTAACACTATTTCCTTCCTACTTCAAAATATCGAGTTCAATCACTCCATAGTAAAATTCAATGTTTTAGTAGGACTCCATGACAAGGAATATGTCCATTTTCCCAAATTCTACACACTTCTATGAAAGTAACCCTAAGGTGTTATCTCCACTACTTATTGGTTAAAGTTAAGTGTTGAAAAGATTTACAACCTAAAATTCGCATGGGGATCTTACTTGAGAAACCTGACACACCAAGTTCTCTATTGGTTACTTAACCATACCATTAGTGGAAGAGGGAAAAACACATGTAATGTAGATATGCTTGAAGTATTTTACCTCTATAGCTTAGTAGGGGGACAATCCATCAATTTAGCTATTAAGCTTACTTTTTACATGAGACATCAAGCGACCAACGCTCATGTGAACCTATTAGGATGTGGACCATATTTGACTATCTTAGGCAAACAACTCAAACTTGACCACTATTAGAGATGTCACCCTAACATCTTTATTTGCTTTCTGCCAAATGGGACTCCTCTTAGATGAGGTTGATAAGACATCCCTAAAATGGAAGGAGAGTGAAAACTCCACTAACCATGATGCACTAATGTAAGAAGTAAAGAAATTGAAAGTGGAAGTTTAAAAATTAGTAGATGAAATATTTGAACAATCCCTCAAGAGGTTGTTTAGGTGGCAAACAATGATGATGGACTTTTGTAGTATTCTCACCAACTAAGTCAAGATTAAGATTCCTCTACCAGCAAATAAGGATTTGATTCATGTGGTGAGGCAGATGAATTTGTGGGATGAGGAGGAGGAGGTGACATCCAAAGCAGTTGTCAACATGAACTTCTATGTTATGTTGACCTAAGTTCTAAACATCTCAATAATCATCATTTGGTAGGCTGCACTAGCGTTCTTGAGGCTAAAGAACATCATCTTACAATAATAGGTACCAAAGTCTAGGATAAAGGAAGTACAGTAGAAGGAGACATCCATGAAACTCAATAATGCATGTCATGAGGTAGGAAATAATCATTCGAGCAAGCTTTATTAAGGTTTGTATAATGAACACACATTTGCCATTTCCTACTGAAACCTCATTAGCTAGCTATGTCAAGTACTTCTCCTCTTAGATAATCCTAACATTCAATAATTTCTGCACTACCTCTTCTCTAGTTGCTTGCCTCTTAGGAGCAAAATGTCTTTTCTTCTATTTTACTAATGTGGCCTTCTCATTACTGGAGAGTTAGTGAATGGCTGTCTTCAAGTCACTGCTTGGTATGTCAAGTGGAGACTAGGTAAACCTATTAGCATTTGATCAAAGATGGTCAATTAATGCCCTTTTCAATTCATCCTACAAAGAGGCCCTTATGCATGCAGTTTGCTCAGCATCTTGATCAAGTTGGACCTTATCGAGCCCTAATTTGTTTTTTCTTAATTTAACCTATATAGAGTCCATCTCACTTAATATAGATTATTAGATATTAAATTAAGAAAAAACATTTTTGTTCATAAAAAAGTTTACAAATATTATTAAAAAATTAGTTTGGAGTCTCTAACTAGATAAAACTGGTAAAAAGTAAAATTAGGGTTTTTCAAATTAGGTTTTTGTATAGATAAATCCTAATTTAGCCACTAGTCAATAAATTATTTTTAAAAAAATAATTTTTCAAAAACCTTAAACAGAAAATTGAGATTGGAGGCTAATTTATTAAGAACAAAGTCATTAGGTATGAATGATAAAAAAACTAATTAAATTGCCTCAATTAATATAATTTTTCTAAAAAATGGGAAATTATGTAAAATGAATGTAAATCAACTTTTTAAATTTGTTTTATTTTGAATTTTCCTATAAATAACAAAATAAAAAGGTTTTCAATTTTTTTTATTACCCTAAAGATATCTACATACCCGTTAATCAAGACCAAAGCAATGTAGTTTTGGCTTTTTTCTTAAGAAAACCTTAATGTGTTGGTTATTTGTATTTTTAGAAAATAATCAACTTTATTTTTTTATCTAGTTTATTTTTTATTAAGAAAAATACCCTAGAAAACCTAATTTTTATTTCCAATTTTCAAAGGACAAGTTAAAAAGCCCTCATTTTGAAAAAATCAACATTACAGATTTTTAATTTTTTTTTAAAATAAACTAAGTGGAAAAATAATTTAATTTTCTATAAAAACCTAAAATTCTTGTCTTAAAAATTGTAATTTTTATAAAAGTGTAGTTTTTATGTAATTTTGGTTAAGAAGAAAGGCAAAGCATATAGAAATTAAAAAAAAATGAAATTTTTTATAAAAAATGAATTTGAACAAAATATGCAAATTATATCCTATATATGAAATTTATATCAAAAATGAAATTTTTAATAAAAATGAATAGATAAATAAAATCAATTATTAGCACTACAAACCTACAAAAAGAGACATGCGAGTATGATTATATACAAAATATCTTCAAAACACCAATCGATGCATACATTGAAAAATCATCATAAAATACTAATAAAATAAAAAAACTAGCAATCATATAAAATGACTGAAAGGCTAAGACTTATACGAAAATAAATTAAAGTTAGTATATTTTTTATTAAATTGTGTGGCAAAATAGATTATAGAAATAAACGGAAAATAAACTTAAAAGAGAAAAAAACCTAGCTTAACATGTACATGCAAGTCAAAGAAGAAGGGACCGTCCCAAAGGCATTGTCATCCTTAAGCTCCATATCTAATGTAACAATGCCTTTAAGCCACATTACTTCATTATTGAAGCTAATCAAATCAAAGGAAGTTTCATCCTCATCATACCGTAGGTGTCTTTGAACAAAATGTTTGCTAAATTCCATATGTCAACCCTCACTTTGTGAACTTTAAAATCTAGCGATATAAGCATCAATCACTAGGATGGCCTAGTGTAGGGTTTCATTCCCTTAGAGATCATCATTAGTGAAAGAGATATAAGTATTACCCTCTAGTCTTTTCTCCTTAACATACATTATGCTCTTTCCCCTAAATGTACTACCCAAGCTAGAAGCTTTGGTGTAGTTACTAGGGTATGGCCCTCTTAGGATGGTACTAATGATACTATTATGGGTTTGACTAGCCACTAGGATCCTTATGGTTTCCCTTATCATCTTCATCCTCTATATGTTGTCTTTGAAGGGGTTATAAAATATGGTTCTTCAAATTAGCAATATATTCACGAAGATAGCCTTGTTGAATGTCATGTTCTAAGACATCTTTCAGTTGGTAACACTCATCAATGTCATGCCTAAGGTCTTACTGAAAGTTACACTACTTGCCATTATCCCATTACCTTAGTTTACATCTTCTTAGGTCAAGGTAGGAGTCTTAAGTTATGGACTTCCATGAAGATATCCCTTATGGGCATAGGTAGCGGCATATGTTAGGAAAAAGTTAGTAACATACTGGAATGCTTTCAGTCCTTCAAATTACCATTATCGTCCTTAAGGTAATAATGCATATGGAGTGCTTGAACTTATGATTTTAGACTATTTAGTACCTAAATATTCAAAACTTGAATTTTAGTATAAAAAAATTTAGGCACTTATTTGTAGAAATCTTAAAGTTTATCTTAAACTTTAAACACTCATTTGAACAAATCTTAAAGTTTTAGAAATTGAAATTGAAGTTTTGAATGTTTAAGCATTAAACTACTAAAAATTATAAGTTTAGGTATTTCCATATGCATTATCCTCATCCTTGCACTTGGTACAAATGTTGTTCTCTTACTTCTAGGCTCTCTTTTAGAATTCAACTAAGGTGCTAAGCTCATTCTTAGATAGAGACTTAAAGAAATCTCCTTCTATGTTGACTCCCATTATGGCTACATGAATTGCTATTCTTTCATTAAGATACGGGATTTCATACACTACGCCAAGGAAAGACAAGGTCGGTTGTATCTAGGAGGATGGTTCCAAACTTGCAAAAAACTTGAAAAATGAATATGGAATGTACGTAAATAAGCAAAACCTGCAATTAATTCCTAAGATATGACACACCAAAGAACCACTGAGGACTCGCGAACCAGCTTGATATGACACACCAGCTTATTTAAGGAAAGTACTTGCCACTTAGCCTCGCCTAAGAGTTAGGATAAGAGTAAGATAAGCAAGCAAATGAAAGAATGCTCATAAGTAGAGTAACTTACTAAATATGGAAAAGAGAAAAAGGGTAATGTCTAAATAAGTAACATACAAGGAATGTTGAAGGGTATAAATGAAAATCAAGAAAACATTTGATTTGTACAGTAATTGCATCACATGAGTGCATAGACATATGGTTAGCAATTAGAGGTAGGTTTCTAGTGGAAACATAGAAAAGAGTATAGTCAACCTAACCATTACTAAGCTGAGCTATATACTCTTTTGAGGTGAATTCAACTTAGATATGCTTAGACAGCTTGAAGATAGGTCATCCAAGCTGGTGATCGAATAATCTAAGTTGTCAATTGAGTACTCCTCAGGTTGGTACTCTAAGATGATTGTTAAGTAGAGAAGGGTTCAACTCCGAAATGGCAACAAGTCAATGGGTTGGAGAAACTCGAACTATTCCTACGCAAGTTAGTAAAGGAGAATGTGCCTCACTTAGTTCTCGAGACCTTAGGCTCGGGCTCGGGTCAAGTGTTCGATGTTTTGAGTCTTATCATCCCTTTCAAGCTGATTGGGATTTAGGATCAAATTTGACTATTTCTCATTCTACTCTTCTTCTGGTTAATAAGGGCTGAGGTTACCAATATTGAACATGTTAGACACTTCAAGGTTTTCTTACAGCTCTACTCAATTGGTATTATTGTTGATATTCTTAAGTATCTTGAATGGTCCTTTAGCTTGGGTAGATAGTTTGTTCTTCCTCCTATTGGGAAACCTCTCTTTGCTTAAGTGCAACCATACTTTATTGCTAGGCTAAAACTACTTGGTTTTCTTTCATTTTCCATTATCCTTCAGCTTCTTAGCTGCTTAATCAATATATTGAGCAACTTTCTAATAGATTTTCTAAAAGGATTAAGTTATGGCTCCTACATCGGGGTCTTCTTTGTTGAATGTTGGTGTCAAGGTGTGATTAAGAGGAAGTTCAAGGTTGAAACTAAAGATGACCTCAAGTGGTGTATGGCTAGTAGTGATATGTACCATCTTGTTGTAAGCAAATTCTACCACAGGTAGACATATATCCTAAATAGCTAAGTTCCTCATTATTGTAGCTTGAAGCAATGAACCTAAGGTACAGTTGACAGCTCCTATTTGACCATCATTCTAAGGATGGTAAGAAGTGATGAAAAGTAGCTTAGTTCCCATTCAACTCTAGAGAGTCCTCCAAAAATGGCTTAAGAATTTTAGGTCTTGGTCCAACATCATAGTCCTTAGTATTTCATGCAAGTGAACAATTTCCTACAAAAACAAAGAAGCAATCATTGAAACATGATTAGTTTTAGAGTAAGGCACAAAGTGTGCAATCTTCTTGAATCTATTCACAACTACCATCATAGAATCTTTGCCTCGAGTAGTCCGAGGTAATTCGAGAACAAAATCTATGCTCAAAATTAGCCTATAGTTTGGTTAGGACGGGTAGAGGCATAGCTCTTCCCTATTCAACTCAACTCTTTATTCTTTTGCAAATTGCACAACTTTCCATAAGAAGGTGCACATCATGCCTTATCTTAGGCTAAAAGAACCTTGTATTTAGTAGTTCATATGTATTTTTCTCTCCAAAATATCTAGAAAGTTTACTAGAGTTAACTTCTCGCACTAATAACTCTCTCAAAGAATAAGTAGGCTCGCATAACTTGCCACCTCGATACAAATATCCATCCTTTATATGATAGTCATCTACTATTCTTCCTTTCACGCATCGTCCATATATGGGACCAAAATGGGGGTCTCAAAGATAGTGCACTTTTATGCTTGCAAATCCTAGAAGTCGAGTCTGAAGTTTGATAAGAACATGTCTTCTTAATAGAGCGTTTACAACTACATTGGTCTTGCCTTTCTTATCTTAATTACAAAATTGAATCATTATAGGAACGTAACCCATTAAGTTTACCTCTTTGACAACTTAGTCTAACTTTAAGGGTATCTCAAGGACTCATGATTAGTATAAATGTCAAACTCTCTTAGTAGAAGGTAATGTTGCGACACATGTAGGGCTTAGATTAGTGCAAAGAGTTCTTTGTCATATAGAGAGTAATTCAACTATGGGCCTTTCAACTTCTCACTATGATATGCAACAAGTCCACTTTCTTACATCAACATAGCTCCTATACTGATTCCTCATGCATTACACTCAAGCTTAAATATCTTCTCAAAGTCAAGTCAAACTAAGATTGGGGTAGAGGTTAATCTTTCTTTCACCTAGGAAAAACTTCTCTCCTCCTTCTCTCTCCATCTGATTTCAATGTTCTTCTTTGTTAGCTTAGTGAAGAGTGTTACAAGGGTGTTGAAGATTTTAATGAATTGGCTGTAAAAGGACGCTAAGCTATGAAAAATTTTCACCTAGACATATGTTTTGAGGATCTACCATTCAACAATAGCTCATATCTTCTCATCATCCACTTGTAGGCCTCCTCCACTTACAACATATCTAAGGAAGATTACCTCTTCTTAGTAGAAAAAATTCTTCAAATTCCTAAAGAGCATTTTAGCTACAAGTACATCAAATATAGCTCCGAAATGGTCAACATGACTTGATAAGTTGATACTTTACATAAGAATATCATCAAAGTAGATTACAACAAATTTTTCGATCAAATTTCTCAAAATATGATTTATCAATCTCATGAAAGTGCTTGAGACATTTGATGATCCAAAAGGCATCACCATTTACTTGTACAAACCATGTTGGGTTTTAAACCTAGTCTTCCACTCATCTCCTTAGCTCATACAAATCTAGTAGTAACCTGACTTTAGGTCAGTCTTGTAGAAAATCTTAACACTACTCAGTTCTCTAGCATATCATTTAGTATTGGAATGGGATACTTATACTTGATCATAATCTAGTTAACAACTCTGTTATCCACATACATACACAATTAATGAAGGTATAGCATAAGCACTAAGACTCTCTCACACGTATCCTTTTTGCAATATCTAGTTGACTTGCCCCTAAAGCTCGACAACCTACTCTGGGTTCATTCAACAAGCAGGCCTGTTTAGCAAAGTAGCACTAGGTATCAATCCAATACAGTGCTCAATCCCTCAAAAGGGGGCAACCCTTCAACTAAATGGTTAGGAAAAAAGTTAGATACTCTTGATATAGTTCTCTGATCTCTTTAGGTAACATAACGTGCTCCTTCAACTTCAATAGTCTTCTAATCAATAAAAAAATTGACGCATTAAATTGAATGGCCTTTTAGAGCTTGGATCAACTTAGAATTAATGTCTTCTTAAATCCTTAAGCTAATTTGGCTTATTCACTTGCCTTATAACTTATTCACTTGGCTCAAGGTCATGGGGTTTAAGGCAATCTTCTTCCCATCCTTCTTGAATGTATACATATTCTTAAACTCATCATGAATGACCCTTCAATTAAATAACTAAGGTTAGCCCAACAATACATGATGCACAAATGGGAAGTACATCAGAAAAGATCTCATAAAAAAAATTTCCAATTAAGATCGATAGCAGTAGTTGCTAAGTAATATGTAGTGCTCCATTCTCATTTAGCCATTGTAACTTATATGGCCTTGGATGTGATAAAGTTGGTAACTTAAGCTTCCGAATTAGTTCGGCTAATGCTACATTTGTACAAGTTCTACTATCCATTATGAGTGCATACACTTACTTGTTCACCTTACATGTGATATGGAATAGATTTTCTTGTTGCTCCTCCTTAGCAGATGGCTAAATACTTAAAGCTCATTGGACAACAAGAGTCAGCTTCTCTAGGTCATCAACATATACATTTTCCTCAATAAGTTCCTAATCACAAGCTCGAGCTTTTTCCTCTCATTCTTACTTTTCTTCAGGCTCCTCGTTAGTGCTATTTACTTCAATGGTAGGGACTTTTCCTTTAATGATCATGGTACATTAGTTAGGGTACTAGATGGCTACATGACAAAAACCTTAACACTAGAAATACTTGATCTAGCTCATCTTCTAACCTTATCCTTAAGCTTTCTCAAATGTCCTTTTTAAGGCTTTACTGTCACTAGGTTGGCTCTTTTGCTAAATTTTGATGTCCATCCGCCTATTAAGATCGGTGTTGTATTTAGCTTGATGATTGCTTAAAGCAGTCGGCTAGGTTGCACAGGTTAGCTCATTAAATGTCAAGTCATCCTTCTCCTCTTTTATCTTTCTACAAGTTGGGCAATTCTTATATCCTCATCTAAAGTGAAAAAATGTTGCAACTCCTATACATCTTGGATTTCTACTCTCAATCCAATAAAAAATTTGGTGACTGTCCAAGCTAAAGGCTCGCTAACCTCACATTTAATCATAAGCATTTGAAATTCTCATACATACTCATCGATAGTCTGGTTTCCTTGCCTTAACTCTAAAAGCTAGGCAAAGGTGTCCTATAGATAGGTATTTGACACAAATTCGACTTTAAGACTTTTTTCATCTCTAGCTAAGTGCTAACTTCTTTATATCCTTCTTATCTCCTCATGGCTTGAAAATTTCTCCACCACATTGCAACATATCATGAGAATTCTACAGCAACAATTCTCACATTTTCACGATCCTCATATTGATAATAGTTAAAGACTCATTTTACCTTTCCTTCCTAATCGAGGTAATCATTAGCATCCTTAGAACCATTGAAGCTCGGAATCTAAAGCTTCACAAGGTTAGTTGCTTGAGGTGCTCATGGTCTTTCTTCCACTTCATTATATTCTTTCTCGATCTTCTCATCTACTCCACCTAAGTCTATTCTCCTTCACATATGTCCTCCTACTCCTTCACCTTAGTCTTGTCGAGTTAGCATTTTTCCTTGGATAAGTTGATCATTATAGGTAGTGGCACTAGCTTCAGGAGCAACCTAGGGGGTATTGTAGTTGGCTCTAGTAGTTTGGGATGCTAGTGCATGAACAACTCGAGTTAAATTGGTTATTAAGTGAGTCAGCTCATCAAATTGCTCCTCAAAATTTCTGAGGTATTTTGAGTTTGCCAACCATGGTAGATGACACCACTATTATTGTCTCTAATACTAGAATTAACACTTAAATAAGTTATTCTTACTCGACCTTATACTCTTAACAACAAACAATACTAGTACTTTCAAAAAAATAACATAAACTTACAGTTTTCAACTAGCTAATACACTATCTACATAAAACACGTTCAGCTTTTCTTCACACCCAAATCAATGTCCATTACAAGGACTTAATAGCACAACTAACTAGTTCAACTCTTACACAAAAACACACAGCTACTACTTTCTCTATTTTACATAATTGAAAATGTAGCATAACAAAGTGCCACACATAACAATATAATTCCCACTATTTACTAAGGCACTATAGCAAATCCTTACATAACCTCAATAGCTACTTCACTACTCATTACACTTCTAACACAAATGATAACCAATACAACAAGTGCTAACATAAGATAATAGTGACTTATCTAAGTGAACCTTCGCTCTGATACTAAGTTGATACGCCGTACTAAGGAAAGAAAAGATTTGTTGTATTTAGGGAGACGGGTTTGAACTCATGAAAAGCTTGTAAAATGAAGATGGAATGCATGTGAATAAGCAAAAACATATAGTCAATTCCTAGGATATGATACATCAAGGAACCACTAAGGACTTACGATCTGACTTGATATGGCACACGAGCTGATTCAATGAGAGTACTTACCACTTAGCCTTGCTTAAGGATCAAGATTAGAGTAAGATAAGCAAGCAAATGAGAGAATGCTCACAAGTAAGAGTAATTCTGTATATTTAGTAGTATTGTTAAGATCATTCTTGTGACTATAAAATACAAGGGTATTTATACCCAAAAATGTAGGGAAATCTACTAAATATGAAAAAGAAAAAAAGGATAAAGTCCAAAACAAGTAAAATACATTGAATGTTGAAGGACATAAATGAAAAATCAAGCGAACATTTGACTTGTGCAACAAATTCCATCACATAGGTACTCAGACGCATGGTTGGCAGCTTGAGGTAGGCTTTTAGCGAAAACAAACAAAAGAGTACGATCAACCTAACTATTATCGAGTTAAGTTGTAGACTCTTCTAAGATGGATTTAGCTCAGATATGCTTTGGATACCTCAAAGACAGGTCCATAGAGTTGATGGGTAAGTAAGCAGAGCTGTTAGTTGAGCGCTCTTCAGGTCGGCACTTTAAGACAATTGTTAGGCATGGAAGGGTTTGACTTAGAAATGGCAGAAGGTAGGTGGGTTGGAGTAGCTTAGACTTTTCCTATACAAGTTAGTAAAAGAGAATGCATCTCTCTAGGTTCTCAAAACCTTAGGCTCAGGTTTGGGTCAAAGGTATGATGGTTTGATTCTTATTAAGATAGCTACAACATTTTACTAAACTAATCAATGAAATCTCAAAAAGATTTCTGTCCTTCTAACAAGCATGGTATAGGGATGGGGTATCCTTTGTTGTGTGACTTGCTAGCTTAAATGTGGATAGATAATTTCCTAGCAAGATATTTAAAATTAGATATAGAATTTTCAAACTAATGGTTAAACTACATTCGTGCTACCTTCCATAATGCACCAAGATTACCTCACATCTTTCCCCATCATTATAGCCATGTAAATCCATCATCATCAAAATTTGCATGAAGTGATCATGAAGTTTAAGCTGATGAGGAGAAGATCCAAGTTGTCTTTTTCAAGTAAGTTGTAAACTACCATATAACTACAGGGCAATCCGGCCACCCTAAAGGTAAGGGTTACGGGTGGTTTTGTACAACCTGTACAATAAGGTGGGCGATTGCCCCACTGTTGGTTAATCTTCTTGAAATGGTTGACACCAAAGAATGTTGTCAAAGTGAAAAGCTTTCATGGAATTGCTTCCATCTATAGTCGATTCATCAAGGACTTTAGTACTATAGCGATCCACTTGATCATGCTCATAAAGAAACGAGATGGATTCTAATAAACTAAGCGAGCAGAGAAGAGCTTCAAGAAGATCAAGGAAAAGTTGACCATGGCTTAATCTTAGCCTTGCTTGACATTAAGAAACCTTTTGAAGTAGAGTGTAATGCTTTAGGTACTGACATTGGTGCTATACTGAGGCAAGAGTGTTGACTTGTATCCTATCACAGTGCAAAGCTCATTGATGTTGCCCTAAACTACATTATGTATGAAAAGTAGCTTTACTCTTTCTGCTTTAATGTATAACAGCACTACTTATTACCTCGAGATTTGACACTTGCATAGACTATGAGTCACTAAAATACCACAACAATAAAAACAAAATCTCAAAGAGGTAAACAAAGTGGCTTGAATTTATTAAACACAAGAAAGGTAGAGCTAACGTAGTAGTGGACGCCCTTTCTCATAAACAAGCTTTTCTCACTACACTACAAATCAAGTTACTTGGGTTTTCTCTCATCACTGAGTAGTTCAATCTTATAGTTGAGAAGTGTAAGGAAGGATTAGCAGTTGATGGATATCATATAAAGGACTAATATCTATTTAAAGGTAAAAAATTATGTATTCTAGGCTATTATATTTGCGAGCTATTAATGCAAGAGGTTTACAAGGGATGTATGATAGGACACTTTAACGAAAGTAAAATCACCAACCTTCTCAAAGAAAACTTTTACTAGCTTGGTATGGCAAGAAATGTCTATATGGTTTTTGTTAGTTGTTAAACTTATAAGAGAGCCAAGGGAAGAAGGGAACCACATAGAGAGTATATTTTCCTACTCATTTTGAGCTTACCTTAAGCCAACCTCAGTATGGACTTTACCTAAGGTTGCCCCATACATCTTAAGGACAAGATTTGATCCTCGTAGTTGTGGACCATTTCAAGCTCTCTCAAACTTTCTCTCTCTCTCTCTCTAGTTTTCACCAACTACTGTCTCTAGAAATAGATCATGTTCACAGCTTCTTTAAGTTGAGTTTGTATTACCAACATAATCACCATGAATTAAGCTCCCAAACCTGCTCTCTCCCATTCTCTATCATGCCCGCTATCACAACCTCCACTACCACCAACTTCCACCATGAAACCTGAGCCACTGCTCATCTTGGCATAAAAACACCATTAATACTAAGCTCAGCCACTTTGAAAACCTTTAGCCAACCCCTTTTCTAGCCTAACGACCACCATACAACACTTTCTCTCATCAGCAACTAACGGCCAACTTCAAACATCCTCTTACCCAATCACATTTACATAAATCTAGTGTTTCCCACTCATTTAAGTGCCTAAAACCACTAAAGAGACATCATATTACTACTTAGAGCTGCCCTTCACTTGAGTCACATGTAATGTAGTGAGGCTTAACCTAAATCTGAAGATTTGATCCAAACATGCACTCCAATTGGACATTAGCTCATGCCTAATACCTTAGTCCACCCCTTTTCCATTTTGATTTATTCTTACTTAATTCCTATCCTTTTTATTATTAAAAAGGAATATATATATATATATAAATCTATATAAAGGAGTCTTTCCCCATTTATTATGATTTTAGTTTTTACAAATGCTTTCAAAAATTTTATTTTCAAATAAAATTTTTTAATAAGTCTCTTTCTAAAAACAGAAGGAAAAAAAAAAGAAAAAGAAAAAATGTGAGAAAAAGAGAGAAAAGAAAAACTTTTATCATTTAGAAAATGTTTTCAAAAATAAAAACTTATGAATAAACTCTTTTTTTCCAAAATTAGGACTTGTTTTAGAATTTTCCAAAAACAAACACCAAAAAACAAAGTGAATAAAAACATGAATTGAATGTTTTTGAAAATGAGAAAGGACTAACACACTAAAAGTTTTACAAAAAAAAAAAAAAATTGAATAACGAAAATCTAGTCTCGAATAGCGAGTTTGTAGGTACCTTTGAGGTGACTTAAACATTAATTTTTTTTTCCATTTTTGTATATAAATAAAGTTAATTGTGCTCTTCTTTTGTTTTGCATGCTGAGTAAATTAATTATGGGTAATTTTAAAAAAATAAGGTCAAGTTCAGATGGTTATAATGATACCCTTATAAAGATTAATAAAATAGACCTCAAATCAATGAATCTAGTTTCTTGAAAATTTTTCAAAAAGTTTCGAAACTCATAAGCTAGTGGTAAATTAGAACCAATTAGGAAATTAGTTCTAATTTAATCACATTTCTCAATTGTACCAAGTGGTGACTTTAAAATTTTTTCAAAAATAAAGGAACCAGGCTTTCCTTAATTATAATCGAGATTCTAAACTAAATAGGCAAAAGGTTTAATTTAAATTAAGTTAAGGAAAACAAAAACCCAAAAATTCAAGGTCGACATCGCATATTACTTAACGACCATGTCAAACGAAGCTAATGGTATTATAACAGTAATCTCTTGCTTTAATATGTTAATCTCTTTGATGATAACAAAAGATGATATCATAAAGGAATGATATTGAGATGTTTACATGTAGTATGCATGTTTACTTTGATAGGACATTACTAAATTTGTTTATTGGTTTCCCAAGTATTTTGAATAAAGTTTTCTAAGATCGATCAGAAGATCAATTAGAGGATCGATCAGAAGATCAGTCAAAGGACCAATCAAAAGGTACAAAAACTAGAAATAGGGAATATGTTTAAGATATAAGAATCACTATTAAGACTTAAAGAAGACCTAGCTTCATTTATTGAATATATTTGGGAAATATATTTAGTACATTCTAATAAGCAAGATTAAAATCTATGGAGATAAAATCAAACCTCTCTTATTGTGAAATTCGTCAAAGAATGGAAAGTTTTGTAATTTATCTTTAAGAAGATTTTGGTTAAGCTGTCTTAGAATTAATTAGGGATTAAAAGATTTAAATATCGATAGCAAAAGTTTTCCTTACATATACAATCAAGTATTTAAAGAAAAGAAAGGAAATTTCATCTCTTTTGCAACATGTATATTATGGTAAGGATTTCATAAACATGGAAAGTCAATAAGGAGATAATTCATAAAGTATTTTTGCAAAGCAAAAGCTTAAAATAATTTCTTTGAGGACTTATCTTAAATCAAGCCTATAGCCATTGCAATTTCAAGCATATAAAGGAAGCAAGATCTTCAAAGAAGAACACATAAAAGGACGAAAGAAAATCTTTTACCATCCTGAAATGTTGCGGACATTCTGTTATGTGAACTAAAGATCAATCAGAAGCTTACATACCTTTCTTCATATTAGTTCTAATATATCGAGGAACCATTTTGTTATTTTCCTCATTGCTTTTTGTACTCTTGATATTAGTATTGATTTAGAGAGATTTCTTAATTTTTATAGTTTTGAGTGTTACCTTAGAAGTAAATTTAAGTGAATTAGAGTAGAGAATATTGTTTATAACCTCTAAAGTGTTAGAAATTGTAGATAGTGGAACAACTCCAAAAAGTAAAGCGGCTCCCCAGTAGTAGGGCTAAAAGAGTGTAGTGGGCACAAGGTCTAAGCATTATAATTTGTTTTCCTGATTTTCTATCCCTCATCTTTTTATTTTGTGCTCTTTATTTATGTTTGTTTGTCCACTTATCTTCTAGCTAATAAATTAAGTAATCAAAGGGATAAGTCCTTCTAGAATCGCTTTTGTTTAAAATTTGATAAATAACCAATTCACCCCCTACCCTCCCTTCTTGGTTACTTAATTGGGACTTACATTTGGTATTAGAGCCTAACTTTAGTATCATTGGAGTTCAAAGGTTGTGGCTAAAGGTAGTCGAAGCAATGGTTTTGCCATATAACTTAGAAAAGCTCCATTTTTTATGGTACTAACTTTTTTTATTGGAATTTCAAGATGAAGACATATGTTAAGGCATATGAAGTAGATTTTCTTAAATAAGAATTTGTATCAAAAGATACAAAATAAAAGACACGGTGGATAGCCTTTAAAGCTTAGAAGATAGATACTGATTTAGAATCAGAAAGTAAAAGTGATGACAAAGATGATGTCATTCTTATTGCAAGAAGATTAAACAAGATGATAAAAAAAATAAGGTAAGAAAATATTCCCTAAACATACTTCCTTTAACAAAAATGATGCAAGTAAGAATTACAAAGAGAGAAAATCAAAAAAGGACAAAAAAGAGAAGAAAGAAGTGATGTACTACTAGTACAAAAAGCCTAGACATATTAAATACGATGTCGTGTGTTGATACATAAACTAGAAAAATACAAGAAGAAGCACAAGTCATTACTAGCCACTTAGAGCAACTTAGATAAATTAGAAAATAAATCAGGAGATAAGTTTAAGGATGAAGAAGAAGCCAGCTTTTGTGTAATGGCTCCATTTGAGCTAAGTTCTAATTTTGAAGATGATTTGCTAGGAAGTGCATGCAAACAAATAAAAAAGATGCTAAAAGCACTAAAAAAGGTTGATCTAAAATTGAATAAAACCAATAAAGAGATAGAAGATATAAAACTAGAAAGGGATCAACTAATTTAAGAAAATGTATACTTGAAAGAAGAAATAGATGTACTTAAGACTGATAAAGAACCATTAGAAATTGATAGTTGGAACCTTTGTAATAAAAATGAGAATATCGAAAACGATAATGGAGAACTAAAAGATAAGATAAGCAACTTGAGATCAAGGATTGATGATTTGTGTAATTTAATGGACTCAACATTTAATAAATTATGTAAAAGTGATAAAAAGTTACAAATGCTTATTACTTCATGATGATTAGATAAAACTAAGATAAGACTAAGATTTAAATACAGAGAAAATTCAAAATTAAACAAAACAACAGTATTTGTTAATGGAAAGGAAGTTATAGACAATTTAATAAACAAATCTAAAGAAATACAACAAAATCATTTGATCCAAAATAGAGCAATTAGAAGACCTATCAAAGGTTTCGTCAGAAGGTATGACAAAAGATAGTTAAACCAAAAGGTATAGGTAAAAAACAAGTATAACAAGTCATACAAATGTTTCCTTTGCAATAGATTAGGACATAATGAAAAATATTGTTACTTAAAAAATCATAAGCTCAACAATTATCAAGTAACAACATTAAAAACAACTAGCTTGAATTTCGAGGGATGCAAGCTTGTCTAAGTTCCCAAGAAAAATTAATCGGTTTCTACGTGATTATAGGAGCATGAAGTTAAACTCAAAGGATCATGATATTTAGATAGTGGTTGTTCTCATGACATTATAGGAGACATCTCACTCTTCAGAAATATCAAATGGAAGGAAGGAGGTTTTGTCAAATTTAAAGATAACAGTAAAGGATAGTTTATTGCTATTGGTAACATCAAAACTCCTCCATAGAAATGGCATATACTTAATTGAGCCAGCTAATGTAAAGATTAAAAAATGCTTTCTTAGTATTATAGATAATACATTTCTATGGCATAAGAAGCTAGAACATATATATTTCAAACAATTGGAAACTTTATTGAAAAATAACTTAATTTATGGACTAACTAAGATAAGCATAAAAGAGGATGTATGTTGTACAATTTGTCTTAAGAATAAGTTAACATCAACAGCCCATAAATCAAAACAAGTAATCACAACCAAAAGAACTTTAGAATTATTTCATATGGATCTATTTGGACCCATTCAGACATTCAGTTTTGAAGGTAATAGATATAGTGTGGTAATTGTTGATGATTATTCTTAATATTGTTAGGTACTATTTTGGAGAAATAAAAGTGATGCTTTTAATGCCTTTAAAAAGTTTGATAGACAAGATTGAAAAGAAAAAAGGCTATACCATTATCAATCTTAGAACAAATCATGGTAAAGAGTTCAAGAATGAAAATGTCATTAGATTCTATGAAGACCAAGGAATCACACACAATTTCTTAGCTCCGTATAACATAAAAATAGAATTATACAAGAAATGACAAGAACTTTACTAAATGAAAGTAAGATAGCATAATTTTTTTGGGTTGAACCCGTTTCAACATCTTATCATATAATTAATATAGTTTACTTAGGACCATGAACTAAGAAAACATCATATGAAATGCACAAAAAAAAGAAAACCTATAGTTTCATATTTCCATATTTTTGGTTCAAAATGTTATGTTAAGAAGCTCAAATAGAATCTGGGCATATTCGAAGAACAAGCAAATGAAGAGACCTTCTTAGGATATTCCTTATAAAGCAAAGCATTTTGGGTTTACAACAAAGCTACTCAAATAATTGAGAAATCAATTAATGTAAAATTCATTGATGAAGCTAAGATTGAAGAATCAGATGATGAACCAGATAACATAGGTAAGAATTCTTTTTCTCATAAGAATGAAACTTAGAAGAAAGAAATTGAGAAAACAAGAGCTACTAAGGAAGCTCAATGAGAGAATCCATCAGAAGCTAAATTAGAATGTACATCAGAAAATGTATTAGAAGCCATCCAAGTAAGTATGGAACCTCATAAAACTTAGAGACATAAATCATATCATCTACTAAAACAAGTTAATGGAGACATACATTTTAAAATTAAAACCAGAGCAAGATTACAAAATATCGAAAATCATGTTGCATTAATATTCGAAATAGAGCCAAGAATAGTAGATGAAGCTTTATCTAATGTAAATTGGATAAATAAAATCTTAGAAGAGCTTATACGGATTTAGAGAAATCAGGTATGGTCTCTTGTTCCTAAACCTAATAACAAGACAATTATAGGCATAAAATGGGTATTTAAAAACAAACTAGACATACATGAAAAAAAATAAGTAAAAATAAAGCTAGACTTATTGCAAAAAGGATATTCATAAGAAGAGGGAATAGACTTGGATGAGACATAAGCAACTATTGTAGGTTTAAAAGCTATAAGATTACTTTTGGCATTTATAGGTTATAGAGATTTTAAGTTATTTTAGATGGATGTTAAAAATTCATCCTTAAATGGTTATATAAAAGAAGTCTTTGTTAAACAACCTCAAGGTTTAAAGATCCTTTTAAAGAAGATTATATATTTAAGTTAAAAAAGGCATTATATGGGCTTAAAAAAGCACCTTGTGCATGGTATGAAAAACTTGGTGAATTTCTCATTAAGAATAGATTCAAGATAGGATAAGTTGATACTACTCTATTCATCAAATATTATGATGATTATTTGCTTGTTGTTTGAAATTTATGTAGAAGATATTATTTTCAATACTACTAATGAACATTATTGCAAAGATTTGTCTAAGATGATATAGGCTGAGTTTGAAATGTCCTCAATGGGAGAATTAAATTTCTTTCTTGGGCTTCAAATAAAACAAACAAATGATGGAATTTTTATCCATAAAGAAAAGTATACCAAAAAAATTCTCATAAAGTTTGAATATGAAAATACAAAGAGAGCTGCAACTCTTATGTCAGCCTCAACAATATTGGAACTAGATGAAATAGGTAAGAAGATAAATGAAAAGCTTTATAGAAGCGTAATTGGTTCTCTATTATATTTAATAGCTTCTTGACTAGATATTAATTTCAATATTTGTTTGTATGCTAGATTTTAAACTAAACCTAATGAATTTCATTTAGCTGCAGTAAAATAAATATTTAAATATAATCTTGCACAAATAAACTTAGAATTTGGTAACACTAAAAATAATGATTTTGAATTAATAGGATATTCTAATGCGAATTATGTAGAATGTAAAATTGATACAAAAAGTACATTTGGAACATGTTAATTTCTATGTGATAAATTGGTCTATTGGTCTTCCAATAAACAAAATTCAATAGCATTATCAATAGTAGAAGCTAAATATATATCAATAGGAAATTACTAAGCTCAAATATTATGAATTAAACAACAATTATTTGACTATGGAATAAAATTGGATAATATTCCCATCAAATGTGACAATTCTAGTGTAATTAATTTAGCAAAAAATCCTACACATCACTCTAGCACTAAACCAATTGAAGTTAGACATCATTTTATCGGAGACTATGTTAACAATGGAGATAAATACATAGAATATGTTTCCACAAATAATCAATTGGTTAATATATTTATAAAACCCATTGAGAAAATAAAGCTTGAATTTATTAGGATTGAAATTGGAGTATGTAATACTACATGATTTTGTAAATATTATGTTTTTTTTTTCCTTTCTTTTTGTACGCGTGCTTTTCTTTTATTTCCCTTGCATTTTTTTAGAAAAAAAAGGGGAAAATGAGTGGTAGTTGCCTCATTTAATATCTTCTCATTCTTCTAACCAATCTCTCTTAATCATGGAAATAATCTAATCATTCCATATTTACTTCCATCCTGCTCTTTCTCTTCTACGCTTGATAGTTATAGAGGTTTGGCCTCCTCTTATAGCTTACTAATCATTCACGTTTTTCATCTTCTTCCTCTCCTAAAACCCTCATCTCATCATGGCCACTAGAAAGTTATCTTGCATTCTCTCCAAAAAGAAGACAGTGAAAGACCCAAACAAGACCATGACTAACCCCTATCAACTAGCTAATGAATCATCTAAATCAAAGAAAACTAAGTCTCTCGACACTACACCCAAAGCCAAAACCAAGGAACCAAAGAACCTGGCAAGAAGGGAAAGGAATCTAAGAAACCCAAAAAGATGTTTAATTGAGCTAAGGTTAAGAAACTAATGGTTAGAGTGATGGAATCATCAAATGAACTGACTGGGTTTGTAGATGTTAGAAAAGAGAAAGGAAAAGACAAAGAGAAGAAGAATAAAACAAAGAAAAGAAAAATAGACGATAAATTAGATGATTAACCAAAAGGAAAGTTGGAAGATCGGGACATTGGAGTTGTCCAATCCGAAGCCATAGGCTTAAAGAAAAAGGTAAGCTCGAAATCTATCTCCTTGTAAAGGAAGTTAGATTATATTGAATTGTGTTTTGACTTCAATTACTTCACTGCAAATAGATTTTATTAAGATGAATTTCTCTGCGTTCAAAGAATTGTGTACAGTAGACATTATAGCCTATGGTGAAGTAATTTTTTTAATTCTATGAAAAATTGAACTTAAGCATAAGAGATAGACTCAATTTCATGATATAGGGAAAAGAAATTGTAATTGCTAAGAGTGATGTTATAAAATGTTTTTATTGAGTTTACCCTTAATATATTTTGATGATAACAAAAAGTGTATATAAAATTAATAAGATTTTTAAGTATGTAGGGTGTTTAGAAGAAAGTAAGTTTAAACCTATTAGAATGTATATCAGCATCAGAATATCAATCAGAATGTAGATCAACGTTACAACATCAATCAGAATGTATATTAGCAAACATCAGAACATCAATCAGAATGTATATCAACAAACATCACTATGTGTGTTTCGAAATATGTTCAACTGCTGTTTCTATGTTGTTTTAATTAACTTGAACAAATTAAGTCAGAAAAAATGTGCAAGAAGGCCTAACTTCACTTTACTGAGTATATTTGGGTAATATGTTCAATTTCGTTCCATTAAAGTTGGTTAAGTCAATGGGGATTTAAGTTAAAAGATGCTCAAGAATAAGATTCGAAAATTTGAGTGATTAAGATTTAAGCAATATGTTTTCTGACAATCTTGGTTAGAATTGTTCAAGGATTGAAATGCAGTAAGGATATTAATTGGAAGAGGATTTTGATATAATATTTTTTTTTTCATATAAGGACTTTTTGGACGAGTTGAGTTTGAAAATCTCAAGATAAGGGTTGATGAAACCTTACAAATATCTTATAGATAAACCCAAATATCCTTGAGTAATCTAACCCGATCTCTTATGGGATTTGTTTTGAAAAAATTCAAATAAAGATATTGAAGAAGGAAGAAGATTTGTTTACGGTAGTTAAGATAAGAAGTGCTGGATTTGTTCCTATCTCCTCATTTTTCTCTTTATTATTTGCAATATTTGAATTTCCATGAAGACAACAGAAGATTGGAACTTATCATTACATGTAGCAATCTTCGAATCACATAAGGATGGCAAAGGAACAAATCTAGAATAACTTTGTTTGAAATTTTTTGAACTACAATATTCGATTCCTATTTTCACAGGATACTTTTACAATATCAAAATTGATTTATTTTAAACAAAGATATTATGGAGAAAAATATAGAAATAGTCAT
Source organism: Lumnitzera racemosa (assembly GCA_024138005.1). Classification (NCBI taxonomy): domain Eukaryota; kingdom Viridiplantae; phylum Streptophyta; class Magnoliopsida; order Myrtales; family Combretaceae; genus Lumnitzera; species Lumnitzera racemosa. The sequence goes on along the minus strand of JAMXBC010000004.1, from coordinate 23,641,355 downwards.
TTCTAGCTATTATATGAGGGTGTATTTAATTTAAAGTCACTGTTGATCAACGGGATACTACGCACTTAATATCAGAACTGAATTTAAAAAAAATATTCTTGAGCCGATTGTCAGAAACTGTGTTAGAAACTTAGTTAGAAATTGAGCAAAAACATCTTTCTTATTTTATTGTTATTGCTTTGGTACAAAGGTTGTAAAAAGCTTTTTGATTGTATTGTTTCAATTTCATTGTAATCATTATTGACAATGTGTCTTGAGTGTGAGACAATTAGGAAGTTCTTTGAGTCCTATGTTTAGCTTGGAAAGAAGCTAGTGAGATAGAATAGAGAAAAAGACTAGATATCCTTATAATCTCTCATTGATTTTTGCTTACGAAAGAGCTTGGACTAGTAGAACAACACCGGCATGGAAGATTAGGTCTTCAACAGTGGAGCTGGAAGAGAGCAATAGGAAAAATGTCAAAGCTCTATAAAATTGCTTACTTGATCTTCTTACTCCTTATATTCTTCTTCTTCTAATTGTTATTATTATTTGCTCTTTGAGTTAACAATTAATTTCCAACTACTTACTCCATTTGATATTAAGAGGGATTTTTTTTTTCATAAATTTTAGTTTTTGCAAAAAGATAACAATTTACCCTCCCCTCTTGATATCTTACTAAGACCAACAGTTTTAATCTACATGACGTGAACAATGATGAACAACTCATGGCCATGGGAAAAAGTCAAGTATTTAACATTATCACAAATGGTAAATGGAAAAGAGAGGCCACTAAAGTATTTATTTTTTATTATAGGTTACTGATAAGGTTGTTACATAAATTGGTTATAAATTGTATCTTGCCTAAGAAAGGGAGTACAACTTTCATTTTTAGGGAAAATGCTCTAATTATCATTGCTATGCTCAAGGGTAGAAAAATTGTCCTTACAAATCTAATTATTAAGCATGCATTTTTTATCAAAGCAAAGAAACCCTATGGAAATCTTCTAATGAAGTTGTTCAATCTTAAGAAATTCAAAATTCCTAATGTTGGCATAAGGCAGTTGCTCATCAAGGTTATTAGAGAATACAACATTAATTACATGGGGATTAATGTTAGGAATAGAATTTGGTTCACAGATGATTAGGCCTTTTATGTCAATGAGAAGCATCAGAAGAACAAATTACCAAAATCTCTATTTGAGAGGAAGGATTCAAATAAGGAGTCAAATAGTGAATTAGAGGATGATGAAGAGGAACAGTTTGAAAGTAATGAGGATATCCTAAGGAAAGTTAAGGGCAAGAAAGCAGTTAAGCCCAAGGAAAAGAAAGGTAAAGTGTTTGATTTGAAAACTAGAGGAAAATTATCAACTAGTAAAGGAAAGAAAAGGAAGAGAATGCTTGAATCAAAAGATGAATAAAAAAGCTCTAACAGTTGACTGAACAAAGGAAAGAATTTGAGTTTAGTTTTGGAAGTAGAATTTCTAAGCAAGAGGTTGAGGATTTGATGGACAAGAAATTTACAGATTTCGTGAATTTGATGAAAACTCAGTTTGACAAGCTCACTCAAACCCCAGCCACTAAGGATCCTTTAGCTCAATGCTCATCACCTTCTTTGCTACAACAACGAAATTTACCTCAAGAAGAACAACAACCTACTCAACCAATTCTATCACCATCCTCTCCTTCCAAGATTGTTTAGGCCACAAAAACCTTTGAATAATTTCCTAATCCTACATTACAAACTCAATAGCCTCCAATTCAAGTTACTCTACCGCTTGCACAAGCATCCTATTCGTCTCTTAAATTAGCTCCTACTCAAAATGTTCATGTTATCGATCCATCTCTTGAAGAAGTTTTTGTTCCTCTTTAAACCCTGAACATATTACGTATTTACCTTGGAAGTTTGATCAACCATTAACTTCTAGAAGGATTAAGAAGTCCTATCCTAAGAAAAATCCTTAGATTTCCTATTGTTATTTGAACTTTTGCTATGCTAGTTGGTTTTTATGTTTACCCTATTGTTTCCTTCTGTTTGGACTATGTTTTTATGCTTTTGTTATGTTTATTGGAGTTTACAATCCTTTATGACAAGTTTTATTTGATGACCTCCTTTATATTTATTTTTTTGAGAATTGTCATAATTTCAAGGGAAGCTATTATCCTTCCCTTGCTAATAACAAAAAGTGGGAGAAGGATACAAAGGGATGGTATTTTGAACATATTGTTGATATTGTTTAGCTGTAGGTGTTAGGGTGCTATGTCTTGAGAATATTTTTCTTATTTGATTTTTGTATGTCTTGTTATCGTCAAAAAGGGGGAGAATATTAATCTCTTCATTATGTATTGATGATAACAAAAATGGATGATATTGAGACATTCAGATGTAATATGTATGTTTACTTTAATCAGATATTGCTATATTTGTTTATTGGTTTCTCAAGTATTTTGAACAAAGTCTTCTAAGATCAATTAGAGGATTAGTCAGAGGACTATTTAGGAGATATGAAAACTAAAAACAAGGAATATGTTTAAGATATAAGAATCACTTATTAAGACTTAAAGAAGGCCTAACTTCATTTACTAGGTATATTTGGGAAATTTGTTCAGTATGTTCTACTAAGTATGATTAAAATCCATAAGAATAAAATCAAAACTCTTTTATTATAAAATTTGTCAAAGAATGGAAAGTTTTGTAATTTATCATGAAGAAGATTTCAATTAAGTTATCTTAGAATTAATCGGGGATTAAAAGATTTAAATATTGGTAGCAATAGTTTGCCATAAATATAAATCAAAGTATTTAGAGAAAGGAAAGGAAATCTCATATGTTTTATAGGTGCATTATGGTAAGCATTTCATAAATATGGAAAGTCAACAAGGAAATAATTCACAAAGTATTTTGGTAAAGCAAAAGCTTAAAATAATTCCTTTAGGGACTTAGCTTTAAATCAAGCTTTTAGAGCATATAAAGGAGGCAAGATCTTCACAAAAATACTTATGAAAAGACAAAAGAAAATCTGCTATCATTCTTAAGTGTTGCAAACATTCTATTTTGTGAACAGACGATCGATTAGAAACTTACATACCTTTCTTAATATTAGTTCTAATATGTGGAGGAACCATTTTGTTATTTTCCTCATTACTTTTTATACTCTTGATATAAGTATTAATTTAAAGATATCTTTTTAATCTCTATAGTTTTGAGTGTTAGCCGATAAGTAAAGGTAAGTGAGCTAGAGTAGAGAACATTGTTTGTAACATCTCAAGTGTTGGATATTATGGATAGTAAAACATCCCCATAAAGTGAAGCAGTTCTTCGCTAGCGAGGTTAGAAGAATGCAATAGGTACAAGGTTAAAGCACTATAATTCATCTACTTGATTTTCTATCCCTCATCTCTTTATTTTCATGCTCTTTATTTATGTTTGCTTATCCATTTATCTTCTAGTCGATAAATTAAGTCATCAATGGGATAAGTTCTTTTAGGATCACCTTTATTTAAAATTTGTTAAATAACTAATTCAAACCACTCTCCGATAGTGATTGCAGTAATTCTTGTTTGATAGTAAAGAGAATGGCTCTCTCATATTGAGAAATTCTGTCTAGTGGCATTCGATTACAGAATCCATTGACAGCTGCATAAATGGCTATAATTTGCTTCTCAATTGGAAGTGGTGCATATTATGGTTATTGTGATACTTCTATCAGTCTTGCACATCTATTGAGTAATACTTGAGTTGTAGCATCAAGGCTTGAGCCAAATTGAGCAAGGGCTACCACTTCTTGATATTGTACCAATTTTTGTTTTAAACTACCACATACTTGTTTCATAGCTTTTAATTGAGCTATAGACCTTACATTAACATGTGACTGAGTAGATTGTCAAGTTAAATGAAAGGTACCACCAAATTGGTAGTTACGGTGGTCGAGCTATCAATTTCAATCTAAGAGACCTAGTTTGTACTTATCTCAATTGAGAAAGGTTTCTACATATATAGAAGAACAAGTTATCACCTTGAGTTGATGGACCATTCAAGGTGCTTATGAAGATTAGCCGTAATGCTTACCAAATCTATTACTAAAAGAGTATGGTGTCTCTTTAACCTTTAACGTATCTGACTTGATCCCTTACCATCTAATAGAAGAGGAAGGGAACTAAGGAAAGCTGGTAGATGGAGAACCTGTAGATTTCAAGTCAAATCTCTCGAACCCTTCGAAAGATGATAGGAGTCTACACCTCAAACTCTTAATCAGAAGCTGAGCTCGAAGACTATAAGGTCAAGATAAAGGATTACAAGGCCTGACTTGGTGTATCTTAGCTTAGGAACTACTTGAGATGAAGATTTTTCTCATGATTGAGCTTTACTTCACTTCATTTGACTAGAGTATCAGACATTAGTCAAGGGCAAGATTGCTACTGACCTCTTTTAAGACATGATGGTAAACCCTAGGAAGTCGGATAGCCTAACCTCAAAACAACCTACCCGAATGCCAAGTAGTCCTACTCATCCACTCAACTTGATCTACCTACTACCAAGCTAATTTGAGCTTTCAAGTTTCCCTTTTTGCTACAAACCAATTAAGCATATCATCTTCTATCCTTGTTAGAATGACTAACTTTAGGACACTACTTGTCCTACGAGCATGATCTCATGATGATTCTCTAACATATTCTTTATTCTTTTTGTCAATTTTATCCTTTTGGTTTGTATAATAGGAATCTCTTTGTAATTTACTCTTTTTAGTCATTACCTCTTTCTTGTAAACCTTAGCACCTGGGTATAAAAAGACACTCTTTTAATTAGCTGCAAGTTGGATAAATTTTTGCAAATATTACTTATTCTTCTTTAAGTATACTCCTCTTGAGAAACCACAACTCTTGTCTAACTCCCTTAGCAAGATTTAATGGTGAGTGACCCCAATGAGTGTCTTAAATGCCACATCAAGTGCTCATTAAGCCACATAAATTGATTAGTGCGTCATTTCAATTCAATTGCAATTAGATCTTGCTAACTTTCCTCTATTTTTAGTTTTAATATGGTTCATTCTCTTATGTTTGACCTTAAGATGCATCGGATACCTTGAGCGTCATGGGTTGGTTAGATTACTTGGAGAAGTGACTAGCCCATCCTTAGGTTGTTAGTAGGTTAACCTTAACAAGGAAAGGTAGGAATGGGCCATGGGGGCCCAAACCAAAATTTTCCCATCAATAAGAAGCATCTTGGGGATCAATATCATGGACATATGGTAGCGACATACTAACTTTGTCTAACAAAAAGTAAAATTGGAATATTCATACTATTTTAGATAGATGAAGTCAGTGATGTTTCAAATAGCTCGGCAACTAGTAGGAATAGCTTAGGATTGCAGGAGATAGTGAGTGGTCAGGTTAGTCGAGCTATTAGATATTGCTTGGATTGTATTAGAGACAGGTTGGAAACACCATAATTTAGTTAGTTTATGGCTTAAGTAAGCCAAGAAATGTCCCTAGTTGGATGAATATCATACATCTTGACTTTAGAATGTAATAAAGGCCTTAGATAAAGAAAGGGATCTCATCCTAAGTTCGCTACTTAGTTAGAATTTGTCACACAAGGCCTTAGAGGCATCGAGCTCATCTTTGAATAATGGGGCCAAGGACTTAATCCCTATTAGTATGTTAGGAAGAATCATGTATGGATTAACTTCTTGACACTTAAGGTTAGAGTGACAAAAATTCAATACTTTGCATCAATTTTAATTATATATAAGCATCAAGTAACTGTATAACTCCACCAACTTTACTTTTTTAATGGTATTACTATGTGTAAAGATTATAGTTATGGCTTAGTTATTTTTCACTAGCATTGCACTTCTTTATGTTGGGAGCAATACTCTAATATTTTATTTCATTCATAATAAAAAATTTGCATATATAAGAGATAAGGTTTTATATCCCTTTGGCTTTTTGTACCCTATTAAATTATATAAAAAAATTTACAAGATAACTCCCTAAACTAGTATATATGAGGTTTTTTGCTAACAAATAAATAAACCATCACTTATTCATCAATACTTAACTTATATTGTATTTCTAAAGGTAAGTCAAGTAACAAGATAAAGAGACTTTAAAGGAAGGGAAAATAATAATTAAAAGAAAAAATTGCATGCTATTTTAATAAGTTTCATATTTATGAACTGATACCATTGGAATAGGCATGTCTAAGGACTCATCATGGAAGTAGAACGGTTCTCCATTTTGAAGACATGTGATTATTAGATCCCGATAGGTTAGGTTAAGAGGAGTGTAATGCCTAAAAGAAATAAAGGAAATTGTTTTTAAAATGGTGGCACTTTTTTAATATTTCCTTTAAGCTTAACCCTTCCATTTACTTTAACCCATTTACCTTATCTATTCTTGAAAACCTTAAGCTCAATATTAGGTATCCTCCAGATAATTAAAATCAAAGCAATTAGACCCCTAGTTACTGTCTTCTCTATGTTTCTCTTACTTTGATTGCAATGTGGATTTTATACAAGAATTATATCATTTGAACTCAATCACTTGTTGTTATTTCTTTTCAGTTTTTTGTTATAGCCACTCTAACTACTCTCTTCCTCTTCTTCCCTCAAAACCACTCCAAAACCCAATTGAAGGGAACTCTTAAGCACTCAAAACTTAAGAGAAAATTCATGCTAATCTTTGTTCTAAGGTCAATCAAGATCCTAAACTTCATTTTCAAGATTTTCATAGATAAAACTTCCATTTCAAAGAGCTTTATTAGCTAAAGTTATCAAGTCTAAATTTTTTATGATTAAACAGCTTAAGATAGTGGGTTTTACTTACCTCTTGGACGTTATAAGCTTAATATATCATACTATTTAAGCTTTTTTATCTTCTTCTCTTCTAGTTAATTGGTTTTTGATGAAAGTTGAAGTTTGGCTATGTATTATGGTGATGTAGAGTATGTGTTTGTCGAAGGAGAAATGAAGTTAGGAGTATCTAATAATTGTGATTTTTTTTGTATATTGAATTTATGATGAAGTTTGGAGCAGTTTTATGTTGGTTTCAAGTAGGTTCTTGAATGGGGAATCTACAGATTTTTCGATGGAGTCGAGACACTTTTCATTTTAAAGTTAGGACACTTATGGAGTTCGGATGCCATATCCTCTAGACTCAAGATGCCATGTCTTGACCGGCATCTAATCTTGTTTCTCTTTGATTTCTTCAACTCTAAACCTTTACCCAAGTGTTATACACATCTAATCTAATCTAAAACTCTAATCATTCCTAATTAATTTAGCCATTAAAAACTTAGTTAGGTGTGGTTACCTCAAATGCCCAAGTAAGAGTGAACTTAAGGAGAAGTTAGGAATTCCAAATTTAAGTATATATTGAATTGGATTGAATTAGATGAAAGATTAAGAAAAGTTTGTTTCCCTATTTATTAGGTCCTTAGATTTGGGTTTCATGGTAGATTTAGACTTACGAGTAGGTTTGGTTCAACATTTGAAGTACATGATGCTTGTCTGATGGATATGCTTGTTAGGATAGTAGTAGATCAAAATTGGAATAATCTATATTCAACTCAAGGTGTTGATTTTTAGTTATGTTTATTTGGCTTATCATAAGGGCTTAGAACGTTAGTATCCTAATAGGGAAAATGCTAATCTTGAAGTGAGGTTTCCTTAGTAAACTCATAAACTAAGACTATGCAACTAGAAATAGGTATCAAAGACTATAGACTCTAGGATTAAACCACTTTAAAAGAAAACTCATATACTTGTATATCTACCTATATGTATAAGAGATCTTAGTGAAGTAAGGTCATTAGTACCCTTTGATGCTTGTTGGCTTAAAGCATAAGGTAATAATCGGTTAATTATTTACTTCTTGCATTGAATGCATGTGATTGATTGGTGTAGCTTTTGTGTATATTTGTGCATTACGTATTAGGTTTCGATTTGATCTTTTTTCTTTGCAACTATAGTGACTAAAATAAAGCTTATTACTTATATTGTGAACTAAATCTATTGTTAGGTTATGTTTTTATATAAGTTGAAAATATTATTTTAGGTATGATTATTGTGGAGACAACTTACCTACAAGTTGTTTAGGTTATTGTATTTGGAGAATCAATCTTATTGTTACTATTGATAGGTTATGATGGACTTTTTGGTGGATTTAAAGCTTTGGTATGTTCTTAAGTTGTAAGGACACATGGTGAGTTGTAGTGCTCTTAAGTTCTAGGGCGTTACAACTTAAGTGGTTTCAAAGCTTAGATTAATTGATCTCTAGGGAGCTTAGGTTGATGGATGCTAAAAGAGCTAAGTTGGTGAATCCTAAAAGCATTTAGCTTCATGACCATAGAAAAACGCAGGAGATGAATCATAGTTGAACTTAGGTTAACTGATCATTGAAATACCTAGGCTAATTAATCACAGATAAGCTTAGGTTAATTGATCTTAAAAAAGCTTAGGTGATGAGTGAATATGACGATGAGTAATGAAGAAAAAAGGATATAAAATAGGTCTAGTCTAAGTGTGTGTGAGAAGTTACCTTATTTGTCATCTTCATAGATTTGATTCCCATCTTCTATTTTAGATTCTTATATGATTCGTCTTATTGCCTTTATCTATTTCTTACTTTCTTATTTATTCAGTTACCCATACCTCTTTTCTGCTATTTCCTTTCAATCCTTTTTATCTTGCTGAGTTCTAGTATATCTTAAGTGTTAATCTATGAAGTTGGAAGAAGAGTTAGAATAGAGGGTGATGGAAGAATTTGTTAGGCTTGTCTCCTTTGACATGATTGAATTAAATTAATACAATTAAGAGTTTACTTAGGAAAACTTAATCAAAAATGACTAACCCCTAGTTGAGAGGAGAAAACTTGAGAAACAAATGCTAGTTTATATTATATGCTTATCTAACCTAGAAGCAAATAGACATAATTACTAGTGTAAAAAACCTAGTGCTTACTCACAAACGATCGTAGCACAAGAGTACTCACTAAACCTTATATGGTAGATAGTAATACATAAGTAAATGGAATGTGAAAGAGAAGGCTAACAAGAAACATGTTTTAAAATATTTTTGGAAGCTTAACATGTATATGCCTCTAATGGGATGGATGAATAAGTCCTTCTTTTCATGTCATGTTAGTTTTGTTTGAGTTAGTAAAGGATGTACTTGGTTTATCAATCTGAGTGGGGTCTAATTAACAATTAAGTTAGTGACATGTCAACTTTCATTGGCCTTATTATTGAGTAAAAATTCTAATACTAGCTAAAAAGCATAAGTAATAAGATGAATACTGGGAGCAATAAGATCACATAGAAGTAAAAATCAATTGAACTTCACTTAATAGGTTAAGAGGAACATATGTTATCAATGATAATTATAGTCATCTCTTAAGCGACTTAATAATACTAACCTGGGGACAAGTGGAAGGAGAAGAAGGAACGATTTGAGAGTGTCATACCTTATCAAAAGTAGAACTATAGAACTTGGAACTTTTGGAGTTATGTGGTTGAAGACAAACGATGAGCTAGTCAGGAGACATGTTATAGTAAGCATCAATCTACTAGTAGCTTATGTGAGACACCCGGTTGAAATTGTTTAAGAAGAAGGGAGTTTGTATTATTTGCATTGAAGAACTAATAATTGGTGCCTTTTTATCTTGATGGTGTAAACAATCCAATAGTAGTTAAAGATCCATTAGGAATGATGTATAACATTGGTATTGCAATCATATGTTTACATTTCCTTGCTACGGTATAATGGATTAGAGGATATGCATGATTAGGTTATAAATTAATGCAAAATGGATTAGATATTTAGCTGATGCAGAGAAGGTAACTAGAGATATTATGAAACTCAAGTGACTTTTAAGGTCAAAAGTCATTTTAATGGGGGTAAGATATGATGCCCAAAAGAAATAAAGGAAATCAATTTTAAAATGGGTGGTATTTTTATAATATTTCCTTTATGCTTATCCATTTCATTTATTGTAATTAACTCATCTGCCTTATCTATTCTCTAAATCCTTAGATCATTTTAGCCACTCTAACCACTCTCTTTCTCTTCTTTCCTAAAGCCCTCTACAAAACTCAAATGTAAGGGACTCCTAAGCACTCAAAACTTAAAAAGAAATTCGTGCTAATATTGGTTTTGAGGTAAGTCAAGCTCTTAAACTTCATTTCAAGCTTTTTATGGCTAAAAACTTCCATTTCAAAGAGTTTTACTTGCTAGTTTCGAAGCTAGTAGGTTTTATTTGCATCTTGGAGATTATAAACTCAATTTATCATATGAAGTAAGTTTCCTCATCTTCTTATTTATCTAATAATGGGTTATTGATGAAAAGTTGAAGTTTGGCTACAGGTTGTGGTGAAGTAGAGTATGTGTTTATAAGAGGAGAAATGAAGTTGGGAGTAGCTTGTGATTTTATTCATGTATTGAAAGGTATTGAAGTTAGTGAAGTTTGGAGAAGTTTTGAGTTGGTTTCGAGTAGGTTCCATAGTGAGGAATCTATAGATTTTTCGATGTAATCGAGACAACAGTGAAGTTCTAATGCCATTTCCTTTGGAGATGAGATGCCATGTCTATACCAATATCCAATCTTCTTTTTCTTTGACTCCTTTAACTTTAAAGCTCGACCTAAGTGCTATACATATTTAAACTAATCCAAAAGTCTAATGATCTTTCCTAGCTAATTTAGCCTTTGAAAAGCTAGTTAGGTGTGGTTACTTAGAATGCCTAAGTGAGAGTGAACTTGAAGAGAAGTTGGGGATTTCAAACTTAAGTTTATATTGAATTGGATTGACTTGGATGAAAGATTAAGAGAAGTTTATTGTCTTATTCGTCTAGTCCTTATATTTGGGTTTCACGGTTGATTTAGGCTCATAAGTAGGTTTGGTTAAGCTTTCCAAGTACGTAATGCTTGTCAAAGGGATGTGCTCGTCAATATAGTAGTAAATCAAAACTGGACTAATAAATACTCAACTTAATAGATTACTGGTTGTACTTGTTTAGCTTATCCTAAGGGATCATAGCAGTAGTACCCTATGAGGGCAAATACTGATCTTCTTGTGATATTTCCCTAGTGGACTCGTGCATTGAGAAGATGTTGCTAGGATTAAGTATTAAGAATTCTAGGCTCTGAGCGTAAAGGATTGTAAAGGAAAACTTATACACTTGTTAATCTACCTATATGTGTAAGAGATCTTGGTATGGCAGGATAATGAATACCCTTTTGATGCTTGTTGGCTTAAAGTACAAGATAATAATCAGTTGGTTGTTTACATTTTGTATTGAATATATGTGATTGGTTGGTGTGGCATCTATATGTACTTATGTATTATGTATTAGGCTTTGATTCATTCTTTTACCTTTACAGTTGCAGGTATTAAGAAGATTTTTGTTGCTTATATTGTGATTGAGACTACTACTAATATGTTGGTTATGAGTGCGGCTTGTAACTTTGTATTAGTGACTATAGATGATTGGTAGAGCTAAATGATAGTTTATGAATTAGATATGCTATTAGGTTATATTTTTCTATAAGTTAGAAATACTGTTTTGAGATATGTTTATTGTGGAGATGACGCACCTATAAGTTGTTTGGATTGTTATATTTGGAGAATCAATCTTGTTGTTACCATTGATACGATATGATGGGTTTTTAATAGATTTAGAGTTTTAGTGTCTTTTTCAGTAGTAAGGACATATGAAGAGTATTGGTACCCCTTAGTTTTTGGGGCATTTTAGAGGGCTCCTACCATGTCTATTTGTAAATAGGCACACGCCATGCACAATAGGGTTGAACAATGGTGGTGGAATTCTGATTGAAAGAGAAATCGTGCACAAACTAACTCTTGCTTTGTTAGCAAGAACTAATAAGGTCCTTAGCAATTCAGCTGCCTTGTCACTTTTATAAAATGAAAAGCAGATAAACCATATAAAACAAATATCTTCATTTGGACTTGCTTACATTGGGATATAAGCTCTGTTAGGTGCGTGTATAACCGGCCTTTTTCTAAATATTTCACATGACATCCAGTCCGAGTAATTTTTGTGCCCACCAGAAACTTTTGATGAGACTATTTAAGGTAATCTTATAATTGTACGAAGATTCCCTTCACTCTCTGATCTCATTTGAAAGAATTCACATTCTTTTTTGTTTTTACTCTTCTTTTTCCTCCTCTTTTTTATGAACGCAGAAAAGACACTTCACATTTTCAATGCAAGTTTTTCCTATCTGATTCGTGACTCATGGTGGTCGGTGTCATAAACTTTATCCTGTTTTAGCCACCAATTATTACTTGTTACATGAATATCATTTTCTGCCTTAGACGTAGGGGTCAAAGTCAGTCAATGTGCATCTAGCTGGATGCACAGTTATTCATCCAAATTGCCTTTTTTAATAGATTAAGCTTCCTCAGTTGGTCCTACAATTTTCGATTTCTACTAGATATTGTAACATTGAATGTTTCATCACGACATGGCTGCCAAACCAGACATCTACACTCTCGTACTAGTATATTCTCGATGATTAATTAGCTTGATATGTGAGTTTTTCAAAGTTAAAGTTTGTGTATCCAATTTCTCTCATAATTTACTTTATATCTCTTATTTATGTGCTTTTTAATCTATACCGGTTAGATTTTATAATAAATAAACTAATGAAATCGAAAGAATTATACAAAATCTACTTTAGGATCCATGTGTAATATATAATCTTAAATAAAATTTTGATTATTATAAGTAAACTAATTTTCTTCTACTAATGAATCTCTCCTTGGAAATAAACCAACCATAATTAAGAATTTCAACTTTGAACCAAAAACAAGCCAAAGGTGGAACACTACAAAGAGAAAGTGTACTTACGGAAAAAAGCAATTTTTGTATGCAGTACATAATTTTTTAAACCTTCTATAAGAGCTATATTCTGACTTTTGCCCAAAGTTGTTGCCTTAATTGCAAGGAGGGGGTTGCCATAAACAAGGTTAGTGACTAGTTGATGTAGTAATAAGGTAGTCGTACTAGAAGATATGCCTGGATTACCTCCTTTTAAGGGAAAGCTAAGAGCAATAAAGTTTCAAAAGGATGTAAATTAAGGTAATATTTAGTATCGAAGAGATTTTTTGGTGGAAGGTACACACAAGGACTTAGGGTTGGGTCAGTAGCGATATTCGAAATCAAAGTTGTTTTCTTCTCTTTGAAACTTCCTTAAAGGTGCAAAGCGAAAGCCATTAGCCAACTATTCACTTTTTGTTCTAAAAAACCGGTTTGTAATATCAAGCCAAATGTAATCTATTTACTAGTTTAAGATGCCTCGTGTTTAAATGAGTGCTTAGAAACATGTCACACTTTACAGTTTGATAAGTTTAGGTTTGTCAAGTATCCACATAATAATTCTAACCTTTATACTAATAACAAATTAAATTAGAAATACAGTTTAAGAAGGCCAAAGGGTAAAAAGAAAAAAGAAAAAAGAAAAAAAGAAAAAAAAAACTAATAATATTTTAGCACAATGCAACTTATATTACTCTATAAGTAAATTCTCTATTCATCTCAAATAGAATTCCCATATAAACGAATAAACTACTGTCTCCATTGCATGGAAACAATGGGTAAGTGACAAGACTGTTAAGGATCTCGTTTTTAATAATTTTCTAATGAAAAACCTACTTACAAAGCATAAAATTAAAATCTACCAAATGAAGTTATTGCTTGAAATTAATAAGGGCAAAATCATGGCTATTTCGACCCATTTATTTTAAGTCATTGTACTTGAATCATTTAAGGGTTTTAATACGCGAAAACAATATCCAAAGACAAATTAAAATAACCGTTTAATAACAGTTAGTAATCACTCAATATAACTGCTATAAACCAGTTGTTACGTAATTGAATTTCATGATCAGATGCTCCTTAAATCATGGTATGGCATGCTATTAATGTTTAATCATTTATCTCAGTTTATAAGATAATTTTGACTCGATAAGCTATATTACGGCAGGCAGGTTATGAGTTACTCTTAGATATCAACTCTTTAATTTAAATTAGAATGACCAGCCGTTATCTTCTCTACGCTTCGCGTCATATTTAATAAGAGTAATGACTCATGTCACGAAAGTTGAAAAAACCAAACGAAATGCATCCGAGCAATAAATGCAATCAATGGTTTCTCATCGATTTTTCAAACTAAATAATCTAAGACCACATGGCTCAGAGCAAGTAATTCGGCTTTTAACTTTCGCAATACAACTTCGACTCATCCAACATTTTTAATTCAATAATCATGATGAATCTGGACCGAAATTTACCGTTCCGAATTCGTAACAATCTCATGTAAAAGGCATTACTAACATCGAAGTCCAGCGCATCAACATTTCAAGTTCAGGGACTATATAGGGTTTTCCATTTTCTAATTCACGAATCAAACTCTCTCCTCGTTTATTCTTATCCTTTATCTATGTGTCACATCAATTTGTAACGATAAATGCCGATCGGATCTTAAATAAACTGGTTCAAGCTGCCCGTGTATCAACTAATAATTATAATCTCTGTATATTAGATAATAAAACTGAAAAAGATGCAGCAGGATCATATGTTCCCTTTTAATCTATCGGATTTATAGTGGAGTTGGCACTTTGTTTCTCTTTTTTTTTTTTTTTTTTTTTTGGGAGTGCTAAGCAGATTCCATTCATTTACTATGCTAATCCACACTGTTTTAGTCGTTCCATACATCCCTGAGGAAAGAAGCTTTGCTCGAATTTTACAAAAAAAAAAAAAAAAAAGGGTTTCTCATTGAGCTGTTAAAATCACAAATTAACAAAGTTTAATCATTTTGAATCACACTGGCTATATCTGCCAGAAGGGTATCTCTCAAAACTCTCATTGATGTTAACACCTACATTCATTTGTCTGTAGCAGCTGCTGCCACAAACCATAGTTTCAAGAAATTCCTGCAGATCGAGAATGCACAAAAAGACTATGATCTTAATCTCTAATGACTTGCTGCAGCCACGGTAGTTTCCCTGGCAGGCACTCCATTTTTCCGAGTCTCCAAAGGCGACGGAAACATCCTTGCATGTATATAGGAGGTGAAATTGTCAAGGAATTCAGACACGATTCGGGTTCCTGGACCGGCTACTAGCTCTTCCCATGCTTCATTGGCTTCTCTGCCCTGTTTCTGGAACACTTCAGTAGCATCCAGCCCGTGTAGATTCCATCCCTTCAAGTTCTTTAGCCGATTGATTTTTTCCAATTGGCGACGGGCTAATTTCCTCGTATTGCTCTTAATTTCCTCTATAGCTTCTTCAAGCAATCTAGCGCGATCTTGTTCGTTTAGATATGGTTCGGTGCGAAAGTACATATCAAGTTCAGGAACCCCGATGGCTTTCCTTATTCCTCGTGAATAATCCGAGTTAGGATCAAAGAATCTCCTCACTTCATCAACTAGCCCTTGTTGTACCATTTTGTCAACACGATCCGATACAAATGAATGCAGCACAGGCATGGCCACATCTACCCAGAGGAAGCAACATTCGTACCTTGATCCAAATTTAAAATCGAAGTCAGAAATCAAAGCCTCCATGTAGGAATTGGAGCCACCAACAATAATAGGAAGCTGTCCACGAGCAGAAATCGATTCGATCGAGCGTGATGCCATGTCACAGAAATGTGCTGCTGTGAATTCAGCGTTTGGGTGGATTGTCCCTAGCAAATGATGAGGGATATCCTTCTTTTCTTCTTCGGTGATTTTGTTAGTGACAATGTCTAACCCCTGGTAGACTTGCATTTTATCAGAATTGATGATTTCGGCGGGAAAACGAGACGCGATGTCGATGGATAGTCTAGACTTGCCAGTCCCAGTCGCACCTAGAATGATCACAACTTTCTCTTTATGCCATCTAGGGCTCAAGAGGTCCATGTTCAACCGGCCGATGCCCGGGTGGAGCAGAGGCTGTGTTGATGGTTTGCATAGAACCATGGAAATTGGCATGATGGAAGAACCAAAGTATTTAAAAGGAAAACAAAAAATATAAATAAATGTAGCTCGCACTGAAGGCGAATCGAATGAGAAATTGATTAAGCAATGTTGTGAATTTTCAGGTTGTGGTCTAGGTGAACAAAATTTCACTTTGATTTGGAAATTAATCAGGATCAAATATAATATCAAGAGTGCAAAGAAGATGAGAATTGATTTCTTTTTTTTTTTTCTTTCTTTTCCTATTTTTGGGAGGATTTGGAGGAAAAAAGATGTTCCTCTTCCTCTTAGTTATTATCTAACTGAGAGCACGGGTCATAAAAAGATGGGGTTATGTTAGTATTTATAGAAAATTTTCGGTAATTGGGTCAACTGGAATTCACTCTTTCTCTACAAATGTGGACAATTGTCAACTACTCAGAATAAGGATGACCCTCGACATTATTCCCTAAAATATGAACGTCTCTCTTGCTCTGATGGAGCAACTTTACAGTTATATTTGCTTAATTAGTCTACATATTCTTGAAAACCCGTCTGGCGCATCCAAGAGTGAAAAAAAAAAAAAAGAAAAATTTTACGGAAAGTGATATTCGGTGATATATATAAAAATAAATAAATCTGACGCATTAAAAAAGTTGTCTGAAGTATATACAAAAAGTTTTCCGGTGTCAAATTTCTATTTACCACAGGACATGTCATTCCTAGTGAAGCATTCCGTAGGCATGCTGTTTCTATCAAAGCAATGGGCTAAGAAAGTTCTGTTTAGAGTGGTTTCGAATTTCATATGTTCCAAAGAGAAGAGGGTACTTGCAAATTGCGCAAGAATATTAATTATTAAACCTTTTTCTGCCTGCAAATTTTGTCCTTCAGCAGTTACATTTATAGGCATGTTACCTGAAAAACAATTTTTATTTTTTATTTTTTAAATACCGTTGTCATGTTCAGCTTTTTATGGCCATTCCACGCAAGACAACGGTTCAAGATAGCATTAAAAAATCACGTGGGAAAAAAAAAAATTAATAAGAGAGTGCATGAGTGCTATGTTGTTCAATTGCTTCACTTTGTTTTCAGCACCATGAGAGATCAAGGACACAACATGACAATTTGCTAGGTTGTACTTCCAAGTATAGCCTAGTGTGACAACTATTATATTGTGATCCACTTTCTAAATGTTTTTAAATTATTGAAGCAATGTAATCATTAGGTTTGATGTAAAAGAAAAAGGGAATTATGGTGTATTGAAATGTTTGTAGTTGTGTGTGTTCGCATGAAATTTCGAACCTGGCTTCGTTATGGTCTTGTCTGAATAGGGTTTAACCTTAAAGTTGAGTGAATGCAAAGGACAGTGCTCAGGGACAAGGTTCTCATAGCGACAGATGATCATCTGTATCGCCAGTTCGATTCGGATGTGAATGGTATTCGATTCTTTACGACCAAGTTGCAGAGAGGAAGACAACGACATTATTCGATTTGAGAAAGTGATAGATGTAGATGGTTTTCAACATCTTATATATACTTACTAGCCATCAATACATCCATGATGAGTATACCGAAAAATAATACATGAAAGTTATACATATTAAAATATATATTATATGCTTGATTTATGAGTTATAGGAAAAGCAAGATATAAATCATGTGGAAAATGAACAAAACTAAGACTATACATTAGCAAATAACTTTTTTGTATATTTGGTGACGTTTATGAAAAATACATATAATTTAAAAAAAAATTATTTGCCCCTTTTCATTTAAATTTCAATAAAACGTATATTGTTAAATAGTTAATAATGAAAAAGCATCGTATAAAAGTTCAAAGATAGGGGAAAGAAAAAACAAAATATATTGTGACATGCTCACTAGGCATTTATTGAGAAGTTTGAACGAAGAGCATTAAGTTGTATCATCAAGAAATTCTAAGCATAAATATTTAATTTCAACTTGCTATACTTAAATTATTAGAACATTATTTAATGTTTTCATAGAAAATGAAAAGTTAGGAAAAATGATGAAATATAGCAAGAAAACACCTTAAACGATAAAATATCAAAGCGATTATTCTAAGTTGAAAACTTGTCTATTTGTAAGTGTTATAGAATGTGTCTTTTGGTTTCTTATCAAAAAGACGACTATTATTTTTCTATACAAGAAGAGAGATACTAAACAACAAAAGAAATTGAGTATATTCATCCATCATCGATCCCCACCAAATCGATTTTTAATCATTAGAAGTCACAAAAATTTACTCCAGATTATAGTAAACACACTCAGAATTATATAAATGTTCTGAAACATTTTTTTATTTTTATTTTTTTGGTAATTATTCCCATTTGGACTCTTGGTTCTTATCAACTACTTCTTCCTCGTCAACTTGAAATGATGACTCATCACTTCTTTACAAAACCGAAAATTCAAAATGTTTTGTTTTTCAAAAGAAGGAAAAGAAAGAAAAAAGGACAATATTGCTTTTCAAATAAATTATAGAACCCCTTCTTCTCCTTTTTTTTTTTCTTTTCTTTTAAAAAAGCATAATGATAATAATAGAGTACAAATAACTATATGCTCTAGTCATCATGCTTTAAATTATGAAATAATTACATAGTGTATGCATAGAGCACAAATGACTATACCATCTAAACCATATGCTTGGCATTCATTTGATTTTCTATAGAATTCTCAATCACTATTTAAACTTTATGAATAGTCCTTCATCAAGAACCTAAGTCCTACAAACCATACATGATCATGTTGGAATTGCAATGAAGAACTCCCTTTACGTCCTTCATGGGTCTTGAAGTTCCTATATTTAAGTTTAACAAGGTAGTAAGTTTAATAGTTCATGATGATAGGAGAGAGAAAAGGTTAAGTTAGATGTAAGAAAAACAATAGAACCTAAATTTCATTTCAATTTTTTTAGATTCTTCCTCATGAATGGGTATGAAATTCTAGAAAACATAGCTAGAAAACCCATTACTTTCCTTATCTATTTCCCTATCTATATCTCATAAAAAGGTGAAAACTCTTCTTAGTGGTGCATAAACTGTAGCTACAAAAGCCACTTGTTTGGCTGATGCTTAGTAAGGTAGTTTTAAGAGATATAGAGAAGGAGATAGAAAGAGAGAACCTAGTAGGAAAGAAAAGAGAGAATAATTGAAGAAACCATCTTGTAAGTAGTTATAACGCATAGTAAAATGAAGGAAAATGATCTGGCCAGGGGAATGTGGCTTGTTTAAGACGGTAAATGCACAATCCACCATCCTAAGCCCATCCACATGCTTAGCTATCTCCTTTAACTTCAACACAACATGCTATGCATAAGCTTCTATGGAACAATTATTTGAGTCATGAACTAGTATAATCTAAAAGTAATATTCTAAAAACTAAAACCATGTCTCAATATAACAATTCTATTAATCATACACTATTATTTTCAACCATGCACGCCTCAAATTATTCAAATTCTAAAATTAATTAACTCTTACACTAAAAAAATTGACATATAAACTTAGCCTAAGTGAAGCCAACTAAAATTCTCTGTAAAATATTAAAAAATTGATAAAAACTAAAACTTGAAAGAAGAACTTGCCATTAACTAATAACTTCAATAGAAGTACATGGTATGAGTAGAGTTTTCTTCTCTAATTACCAAATAGAGTCAAAATAGAAATGAATACCTAAAGTCGAGTTAAAACATAATTAAATACGAAGACTATAGAATTTTAGCTTCATGTTTCCTAGTACCTCTTTAATCAACTCTTGAACTCAAGATTTTTTTTTTCCTTTGGACAACAATAAAAGAAATTCAAATGCATTAACTTAGAAAACCATAATTAAAAAGATCACAAAAAATCCAATCTTTTCCTTAGAATCAATAATGTTCACAAATCAACAAAACATAAAAACTTAATCCAAAAATTGCAAGTCAAGCTAATAAAAACACAATCTCAACATATTCGACCCATAAATAGAAAATCTCAATCATGTGTCCTTAGATTAGATCTTAGGATAAGAAAAATCCCTAATGATGATACTTTAGACAACTATTCTAAACCAAAAACACAATGCAGGCCCTTCTACCAATGGAGAAAACCTAGGATTTTTAAAGTTAGAAAAATGAGCACTTGTTGTAGTTAAGTAGCCTAAAATGAAAAACATGTATGAAAAAAAAATAAAAACTGTATAGTGTAAGACATTGTTATAAGAGGAAAGAAAAGGACCAAAGATGTACTTATGTTTTCTTCAAAGTTCCTTGTTTTGAGCAAAATTTAGATCAATGATGCTTAGGTATTAGAAATCACAAGAGATCAAAGGAAACATAACAATACAAGATCTATTAGTAACTTTTCTATCCATAAGAATAGGAAATTCATTTTTCTTTCAAAGAGAGATGAAAAACCTTAAGGGATTTACTTTTTGCAATGTTTAAGGGACAGTGATTTGGGTTTTAGCTGTTATCGCATTAAGAAAACAAGTAAGTAATCCTTAAGCTCCTTATTTCAATTCAGTTTTATGAAGAGTTACTTGTATTGGGTTGATGGAAAACGTTTGTAGATTATTGTATTTTGGTGTTTAAGGAGAGTTTAGATGGTTACCAAAGGAGTTTTGATTAGGGAAATGTGTTTACAGTTGGTGTGTCGCGTTTAGAATCAAAGTGGGGTTCGTGTATCAAGGAATCACAAACTACAATTTGCAAAAGCGTTAGCAAACTGCCAATAGCATCTATAGATGGTAGTTGGCACCTAGATAGCTCTAAGGCTAGCATCTATAAATAGTAGTTGGCATCTAGATAGCTCTAAGGCTAGCATCTAGATGCTAGCCCTTGTAACTCATAAAACGTAAGTTCTCCATGGCATTCGGATATAGTTACTTTAGCATCTAGATGCCATCCGTGCTATTGTGTACAATGGTTTTTTAGCTTGTTCTTCTTGAGCTTTTATACCCTATTTTTGCTTTTGAAACATTTCCAATCATTTGTAATCAAGTTTTCACATTTGAACAATTTTTAGAACATCTCCTTCCTCTTGAGCAATTCTTGTTTCTTATAGTGGCCTATGCTATGAATGAAGAGTTAGGTTGTTATGAATGGATAAGAGTGTTTCCAATCAACTTTAAAGGCTGAGCTAGAGTTTAATCTTATTTACAAATTTGTAAAGAGATAGTTTCGATTTGTGAAGAACCACTCAAGTTAGGTACAAGATATATGCTCATTTATTATGCTTGTTTAGAGTAGTTATATAGGTATAACCGAACTTAATTCAAACATGGACCTAATAATTTAGTGTCACTTATGCTTAACTTCAACCTCCCTTGGATAAGGTCCAATTGAGTCGATGAGGCACCTAGTGATTACATGCAGCTTGTCCTTAGTAAAAATTCCATGTTGAGACAATCAAGCTAGATTCTAGGAAGGATTATTGGGATGATAGGTAAGACTCATAGCAATATTTATATAGTATCTATATACTTGTGTTTTCAAGAGTTATAAGTTACCCCAAGTCTTGGGATACTAAGATTATACCAGTTTCCATTAATAATTAGATATAATAATTAATGCTTGTTACATTAGTTATTTATATGTATGCATGTGATCAATAATAATGTATATCAAGTGTCTTGTTTTTTATATTCTGTAGTAGGTATAGTTTACCTTTCGAGGAATCTTATTTTTCAATTATAGGAATAGGTTCTATGAAGATTTCTAACTTTATGATAAGGCCAGATATGATTACTATTATTATGATAAAGATGAATGTTACTATCACTTTAGTGATAATTCGGGTTATATTTAGGTGTTATGCTAAATGATCAAATCTTAATACTTCTTTGAAGATTTTCATTTATGATATTATTTACGTAGACTTTTGGGTAAAGTGCTTAATTATGTGTTGATTGGAGTTATGGGACTCCTTGATTGTAAGTTGTAGTTTTATTCTATGGTTGAGCAAGAGTAGATAATTATGTTTCTGAATAGGATATCAATAGGTTATTTTGTAATTGAAGATAAGTGGTTAATCTTACCACTCCTTATTTAATAATTATAGAGTTTATTTGTTGTGAAATTGGAAGTTGTATAATTATTTGAGGATTATAGGTAAGTGCAAGTTTGTAGATACCTTAGTGTATCAGCTTCTAAGGCTAGCATATGGTAGAATTGTAATTTCTTAAGTTCTGAGACATTTCACAATAACATGTTAAGGAGGTAGCAAAGTTTGTGATAATTATAATTTATGGTTAAAATGAAAACATTTGGTAAGAAACAGAATTTAACTTGTGAAAGTTACTATGATTATGACCTTCACAATCACAATTTAAGGAGATGTCATCTATGAATAAGAGAGCAATCTTTTCCATTTTATGTGCTTGAAAAAAGAATAACATCTTATGTGCTTAAGTGGATTAATAGAGATGCAAGAAGTGATAGGCTCAAAACCATTAAAGTAAAATGGAGCATAAAACTGGTGCACAATAGAATCGATCTAAGTTAGGGAATCAAATGTTTTTGGACTTTATCTATTAAAGTTGAAAATAAATAGAGACATAAAAATCATTAAATGTTACGTATTAATAACAAATAACAAATAACTTGTACTCAAAATGGAGATTGATATGACCCATGGTAACTATACTAACTACAAATATTAATAGCTTTCTTTATTGTACAAAAAATGCCATAAGCAAGTTTACCACAATAAAAAAAGATTGATAAAAGTTTTGGTAAATAAAGAGAAATAATTCAACCAATATTCATAATAATATCATGCAAGAGTTAATGATGTTCAAAGTTAAGATAATTGTTATAAAATTACTAAAAAGATCCTTAAGATCATTTAAAGGCCTTGATTGTAATTACTGGAAGTTTTAATATGCAAATTAAAAAGAAAAAAACATAACATTTTTGGCTTGATCGAATCGCTATTGCCAATTAGACAAGAGCTTATATGCTGTTTAAATAGTAGTAACCATTATTTTGTGAATAGAATGACTAATCCTAATGTCGATGTTGAGGCTTAAGGTTAGCATCCAAATAGTCTTATCTTCTCATATAATTAGTACCAATGTTGTTTCTAAGCATAGAATACTAATATCTCTCATCCAGATGGTGGACCTTATATCATTTAAACAATAGCCCCTGGATGTTTCTTTTCTTTAACTTACAAATTGATCCATCAATCAGTAAATGACTGTAAAGCATTATTCAACTCTTAATGTGATGTTTTAGATCTATGATCTCATCTTCACTTAAAAGTGGATAAATATTGTACCTCAAATCTAATCCCTATAGTTTTGTAAAACAAGACAAAGAGTAAGTAATTAGTAAATTTTACATTCCTTCCTTGACCATTTTCGTATGACCTTCTCGAATGTCCTCAACTCTTGTCCTTAGTAGGTAAAACATTTTTTTGATTCTTTTGAAATGAGTAAGTGTTGTGGAACCCATTGTACATCATACGTCAATTAAATAATGTTTCAAATTAAATGAGTGGCATCTATTGATACAACATCAAAAGTCATTTCATTCTTGTATTCCTCAATAGAATAGGGCATTTTAACTTATTTATGCATGTGTATAATGCCTTTATCATCGAACCAATGGAGTACATATGGTTTTGAATGCAACATAGTAGGAAGCTTTATCTTTTTAGTAAAAGTAGCAAATGCTACATTCGTACAACTATCATTATTTATAATCATAATATATGTCTTACAGTTCACCAAACATCAAGTATGAAACAAGTTCTACATTACCTCAAATTTATCTCTAATTGTGCAATCAAAACCCTATTTACCTACTCTTAATCAATTCATTGAGTTCTTTTGACAGTTCTTACTTCTTCTTCTTCTCTTCCTTACTTTTAATCACTACATCGGATTCATTTTTCTTCATCACATCACCCTTTTATTTAGGCATGAAAAAGTAATATGACCATAACATAAGCACTTAAAGCATTCCTACCTGATAATAGTTCAATAACTTTAAGCTCAATTGGTATTGCCTTACTAGACTTCTCTTTTTAAGATTTTTCTCAATAATTAGCTCTCTTTATATTTATCACCATCAATTCTAGAAGGCTTTTAACGTGGTGAATAGTTATCTTTATATTTATCATGTTCAAGTTTAGAAGGCTTTTAACATGGTGAATATTATGCTATATACTCTCAAAGCTTTTATTTATTTCAACTCTCACCGCCAACTTATTCACATCTTCTAAAGTAATATAAGATTGGAGTCTCAATTATATAGGCAATATTGTTAGTAAGCCCACAAGAAAAATAAGACGTAGATAATTTAAGAGGTTTATTCAATCACATAAGATGAACAAGTTTTCAAACTTCTTACATAATCCTTGACACCTAACTTCCCTCACTTTAAAATTTGAAGCAAAAATAACATTATAGACTTAAAATCTAATGCAAATTGTTAGCTCATTAACCTCTTCATTGATCTCAAACTCCCTAATGAGTCCTCTCTTTCTTTACATCCCTTAGCAATTAATTTCTCCCATCACATACTAGCATATTTGACAAAAGAAATGAAGCAAACTTGACTTTATTATAGTAACCACACTTATAACGATCAAATATAAGTCAAGAACTAAATCCAAGTACTCCTCAAGTTTGTTCAAACTTAAAGAATCAATCTTTCAAACATAGGATTCTTCCAGCTCCGAATAGCACACATTGGTTCAACTCTCGTCCTTTCGCTATAATTATCAATCAAACTTTTGATGATCAAACTAATCTTCTTAATCATTTTCCCTTTGGTTAGAACTATTATTATTCCTCTCTTCTTTTTTCATTTGTTCAAATCCTCCTCTTTCCATGCATTATGATCAATTCTTGTGAGGAGTCAGTAATATTTCACTTTTGATATTCAATATTATATACCCTTCTTCTCAAACTTCCCATGAGAATATCTCCTTCATCACTTACACTTTCACATGTTCTCAATACTATACAATGCATAACTTCTCTTAAACAATTTAGCAAACACTTATTCTACTTCACCAATCCTTAAGCACAATCGCACAAATTCAATAATAATTCCAACTATCTACATTACTTCAAATACAATAGGCTTACAACTCTGCAACTGCTTCAACAACAACAAATATCAATTATAGTAGAAGCTTAGACAATTTTAGTTAATTGAAAACTTCAACAAGCAAAGTGATAAATTTCCAACTTATCAATAATGAGATTATTATACTAATACCTTAATGTTACTATGATACGCTCACAATTGTCGGAACAAAATAGAACATAAGGGATAGCATACAACTTGCTCGATTTGATCTAAAAATTTAAATGCTCTCGTGTTTTGTATTGTAAAGTCAATTTGTAAGTAGAATGGAGATTGATATGGTCTACAATCAATAGCTAACTATGGATATTAATAACTTTTCATATTATAAACAAAATGATAAAAACGAGTTCAGTAAAATCAAACAAGATTGATATGAACTTAGGTAAATAAAGAAAAATATTTTACTTAATATTCATAATAATCTTAAGAGAGTTCATGATGTTCAGGGTAAGATAATTATCATAAAACAGCTAAAAAAACACTAATAAAACCATCAATATCATCTAAAATGCATAATTATTATCAAAGGAAGTTTTTACTAAGCAAATTAATTAAAATATTGCATTTTTAGTTTGTATAGGTTGCCACTACTAGTTGGACGAAAAAACCCTTTTACCATTCAAAAGTTAGAATTTGTCATTCCATATAAATAAAGATTAGTGCTATTGTTCAAATGGGAGTAGTTTTGCCATTTAAACTATACAGGATATGATAAGAAAGGGTATAAATAGAAAAGACATCTAAATCCTCACTTAAAGTGTATGAACATTTATGACAAAACTGCTTCCATTATATAGAATGATTTTCCTCAAACAAATTTGATTTAGATTCCTATTAATATTTTTATATTCAATTCTTTTGGAGGAAGTGTATTTTGGCTGGATGAAGTTTTAATGCTTTGATTTACCCTTTTTTTTTTCCTATAAAAGGATGTCTTTGTACAGCATAATTGTATCCATCTAAGATTACATCCATAGGGACTAGAGTTAGGATTTTGAGACTTGTAGATGATGTGTGGCACTTGTATTACCTATTTACAATAAGTTTCTCTTTTTCTCTTTTTAGATTTTTAGAAGTTATATGTTTAATAAAAGTTGTTTTCTTTAATATTTATTGCTTTTTGCTTTTCTTATTGTTAGTTTTCACTTGTTTTAATGATTTGTTAGTTGTTAAGGAGGCTACAATAAATTTGAAGTAATTTCAATGTGATAAATCATTACTTACATATATGCTATATAATTTTTTCATTGATTATATACAATTGCTTATTTCCATGCTTGATGTAATTAATAACAAAATACCATGAGTTGAGATTACTAAAATAATAATCAATCCATACACATGATCTATGGTTTCTATACTCATAAAAGCCTTTGTTTAAATAATACTACAAAGATATAAACATTAGTCTATAATTGATTAAGAGTGATCATTAGATATGAGTTTTAAAAACCAAATTCCATCATAAGTTAATAGATAATGGTTAGAAAAAATAGTGATAAAAAATCAATTAACCAATAAATATTGGGAAATTTTTATTCACTAATGGTACATTTACTTGAGAGTAATTGAGATGAAACACTCTATTACCTTGTTTGCTTGAAAAATTGATAAAGAATTCTAATTCCTAGGGAATTTAATATTCACACTTTATTTGGAAATATGTTACTTAAGAAAAGATAGAATTTTTTATTCTATCTCTATAGGAAACATGCTAACAATTGATTAATGGTAAAGATAACTAGGGTTTGAAAGATGCTAATGTTTCTGAAAATAAAGAGGAAGTAGAGTAAAAGTGGATGGAACATGTTCTTAGATGTGTTTTAAGGAAACTCAATTTAATTTGACAAGTAACTTAAACATGTTGAAAGGAACTATGTATGATATATTGGATGGACATGGCCTATTCAACTTAGGCTTGATTTGTATTAGGTTCAAATTCAATTGCAAATAGAGTAATCTAGCTATGTAATTATATAGGCTAATTTATTATGCCGTAAAAGTTGAAAATGATAAAAATAAGAAAAAATATATAAATATATAATGAGGTGGCAACTGTACATGCTAAAAGATTTCAAGCTTGTTACATAACTAGGCCTATAGCTATATTAACATATTTCTACAGTTGTGACTTTTAATCAATGAAAAGTGTCACAAATATTTTCCTCAAATTTTGAATGAATGTGTGATGTCCTTATATGTTTTTTGTGATAATTGTGTGACTTTCTCTTTGTAACAATTGGTATAAGAGCTTCATTCTAATATCAACCATGACATATGACACTAGAGAATTTAATAGGATAGAGGATGGAAAGAACAACGTGATGAAGGAACAAACTGATGGATGGATTAAAAGTTTTGAGGACATATTACAACAGTAGCAAGTTCTGATTGATAAGTATACAAGCACCTTAGAAGGTATACAACAACAATTGAATGAATCCCTTAGAGCTGCCTCATCCAATTTGCTAGATTCAGTGGGTAGCTTAAGAGCTAAGGAAAAGATAACTAAGGTTGCTATAACTTTGGAAATAGCTCCAATGACTCAATTACCTACAAGAACATCACAATTAAATTTTCCAATCATTATAGGTGAAGAATTAAAATCATTGATTTATAAAGCTAAATTGTATTTTCACATTAGCAATACTCCTTCGCATCTTAAAATGCATATCGATTCTTACACTTTAAAGACCATACTTTACAATGGTATTAATCTTACATTCAGGTTGGAAATTTAAGAACTTCTATTGATTGATAGATTTAGTAATAAAGGATATTTAGACCCTTTGAATGACTTGATTTAGTTGAAACAAGAAGGAACATTATAAGAGTATATGGATGCTTTTGAATAGATGATCACTTAAGTTCATCTAACTAAACCCTACCAAATAAGTTTTTTCTTGAGTAGCCTTACACTTAAGATCTAACACCTTATTCATATGATCCAACCCACTATACTACATCAAGCTTATATATTGACCACCTACCAATCAAGCTTTGAAGTCCTCATTTACCAATACAAGACTTAGTATTAATTATGTCCTAAACTATTACCCCCCACAAATACTCACTTCAATTCTTCTTCTACACTCAACTTATCTAATTGGCAATCCCTTATTCCTAGCCGAAACATCACACCTCAAACCTTCACCTACAAGCCATTACCACTACCCCTTATAGCTCTAAACCAGAACCAAAAAATCTAAAACACAATGACCCAACCCTTTAAGAGGGTGACCCCTATTGAACTTGACAAAAAATAAAGTAAAAGGATTAATTTTTATTGCAATGGAGCTTACCCCTTAGTCATCGCTATTGACAAAAGAAGCTCAATGTAATTGTTCTTACTCCTATTGATAATGAAGAAGCTAATATAGTAGAAGAAGTAGTAAACACATCATTAGAAGACAAGTTGGCTAATTTAACAATTCATTCTCTTGACAGAAGGAGAACTACTAATGAAGGCTTACACTTGCAATTGATTGTTTACCACAAAAAAGGGGAATATTGGAATACTAGTAGACACTAGAGATTTTTGAATTTTATTAATTAAAAATTGGCTAAGATGTTGCATTATATGACTAAGGCTATTAAGCCATTAAAGGTGACTGTGGTCGATGGTACCTAATTGGAAAGTACATAAGTTATACTAGCCTTTATTTGGAAGTTGTAAGGCTATGAGATTAAAGTAGATGTATATGTATAATCATTGGGAAGTGGGTTTACCTTGGCTTAGTAGTTGAGGAACTATTCAATGGAATTTCAAATCCTTAACTATGTAATTTACAATAGGAGAAAGGAAGTGTGAATTGAGGGGTTCAACTAGACCTATAGTAAAATGTGTCAAAGAAAATCATCTTGCCAAAATTATTAGAAACATGTTTACTAACCAATTGATCCAATGAAGGCTTATAAGTGTGAATAAGATAAACGAGAAAGGAAGTAATAGCACGTAAGCTTTACCACCTATACTATTGGATCTGTTGGAAGATTTCCATGAGTTATATGAGGAACCCCAAGGTATGCTACCCAAACTTATGCATGACCATCAGATTGTACTAAAACTAAGTGTTCGACCCATTAATCTTTGGCCATATTGATACTCTACACATTAAAAGACACTACTTAAAGCTACCATCAAAGGAATGTTAGGGTAAGGAGTCATTAGGCCTAATAGAAGTCCTTTTACCTTAGCAGTTGTGTTAGTGAAGAAAAAAGACAATTCATAGTGTATGTGTATAGATTACCATGAGTTAAATCACCACACTATTAAAGATAGGTTCCCCATACCTATCACTAAGGATTTGTTAGATGAACTATACGGAGCTAGCATCTTTAGCAAATTGGACTTTTGATTTGGTTACCACCAAGTTCACATGGATGAAGTTAACGTGTTCAAAACAGCTTTCAAAACTTACAATGGCCACTACAACATGCCGTCCACATTGTAGATGTTAATGAATGTATATTTCAACAATTTATAAGGAAATTCATCCCAGTCTTTTTTTAGATATCTTTGTTTACAACCAAGACATGAATACCCACATACAACACTTACGATAAGTCTTCATCATTTTATAGCAATAGAAATTATTTTTAAAGAGGAGTAAGTGCACTTTAAATAGGGCTTGTGTAGAAGATTTGGGCTATATAATTTCAAAGGAAGGGATAGTTACTGGCCCTAGCAAAATTGCAGCAATATGAGATTGGCCAACACTAAAAATACTACAACAATTAAGGGAGTTCCTCAGGTTGGTAGGGTATTTGAGGCAATTCATTAAGGAGTATGGTGACAAAAGTAGGCCTTTGACTAATTTGGTAAAAAAAAAAAAAAAACAATTTCATTCAAATTCTGATGCAAAATGTGCATTTCATAAATTGAAAAGTGCATTAGTTAACTCATCTATTTTAAGCTTGCCAAACTTCAACAAGCCCTTAGTTATAGAGACGAATGCCTGCAGTAAAGCCATAAGCACTGTACTCCTTCAAGACCACCATCCTATAACCTTCATGAATAGCTTACTCTCTTTACACCAATAATCCTTATTTGTATATGAGAAAGGGCTATTAGTGTTAATCATTGTTGTGGAAAAATGGAAACATTATCTTATGAGTAGAAAATTTATAATAAAGATTAATCACTAAAATCTTAGATATTTACTACAATAGCAAATATCCAATCATTATCAACATAAGTGGCTAGCTAAGTTGATGGGGTTGGGTTTTGAGATAGAATATAAGTAGGGAGTTGCTAATGTTACCATGAATGCTTTATCAAGGAAGGAAGGAGTTGAGCTTTCTCAATTGATCATGCTATCATTGTCACCAAACTTAATGGAGGACATTAGACAAAATTGGACTCATGACCAACAACTAAGAGATGAGCAAATTTGTTTACATAAGGGAGAAGATGTTGGTGCATTTCATTTAAACCATGACAACTTATGTTAGAAGGGTAAACTTATAGTAAGGGGTGACTAATTACTTAAAGATTGAATCTTTAAGCTCTACCATGATAGGCTCATTGGCAGCAATTCAGGTGCTACTGTGACCTACAAAAGGTTAGCTTCCATTTTTTATTGGAAAGGCATGTAAAAGGATATTCGTAGATACATTCAACATTGTGAAATTTTTCAAAGATACAAATATGAAAATATTTCCAACCTTAGCCTATTACAACCCTTACCTATGCCTAAAGAAGTGTGTGGAATGATGTCACTATGGACTTCATTAAAACACTTCCTAAGTCTTAAGAAAAAGAGGTAATTATAGTTGTAGTACATAGTTCTACTAAATAGATTATTTTTTAAGCTTATCTCATCCTTTTTCTTCATTCACAGTGGCTTAAATTTACTTGAATCTGATTTATTGATTGCATGGATTTCACCATTCAATCACTAGAGATCATGATCTTATATTCATAAGTTCTTTCTAGAAAGATTTCTTTAAATTGCAAGGCATGGAGCTTAAAATGTTATTTGCCTATCATCCTTAAATAGACGAGCAAACAAAGATCATGAAAAGATACCTAAAGACCTATTTACATTGCACGATTGAAGAGTAACCTAAGCATTGGTTTCAATTTCTCTCTCTCATTGAATGGTGATATAACACAAGCTTTCACATATCTATAGGGATAACAACATTTGAAGTTCTCTATGGCTTTCCACCTCCCTTATACATAACTTATGTACAAGGCGACTCAACTAATACCATAGTGGATATTATGCTACTTTACCAAGAGGACATGGTTCGTTCACTTTGATTTCACTAAAATCGAAATATGGATCGAATGAAGAAGTTTACGGATAAGGATAGGAGTAACAAAACATTTTTTACAAGTGATTGGGTATGGGTAAAGTTACAACCCTATTGTTAGAATAATGTTCACCAACAATGTTACATCAAGTTCATGGCTAAGTACTTTGGCCCATTCAAGATATTGGTTCCATAGAATATACCTTAGATCTTCCTTCAAGCTGTTTGATTTACTCCACTTTTCATGTCTCCCAACTTCGACCATGCCTATCTCCTATGGCTATTCAACTCATTACATTACCTAACAAGGCAATCTACATGAACTTGGAGCCAATT
The DNA here is from genome assembly GCA_024138005.1 of Lumnitzera racemosa. NCBI lineage: Eukaryota > Viridiplantae > Streptophyta > Magnoliopsida > Myrtales > Combretaceae > Lumnitzera > Lumnitzera racemosa. The sequence goes on along the minus strand of JAMXBC010000004.1, from coordinate 23,609,716 downwards.
AACTTTCTTGACCGCAAGATTATATACCGAAGACCTAAAGCAAACACTAAGGTTTTAGGTCGTTAGAGTAGGTTTTGACATTAAATATGTTACATGGGAGTATTTATTTGATTTACACCTTCGATTTCCTTCATCATCCTTGTAGTCAAGGGTATCAAAAGGGGAGAGTAGTGTTGACAATGAATTGATGGTAAAGGTGGCTAAGGTTTCGAGAGATGCTAAGGTTATTTCTAAAAATAAAGAGGAAAATGGAGTAAAGGTAGATGGCACGAGTTCTTACACATGTTTCAAGGAAGCTCAATTTGATTCAATAAGTAACTTAAATGTGTTGAAAGGAATCATGTCGAATATGATGGACCTAAGCTATATTAGGTTCAAATTCAATTATAAATGGAGTAATCCAATTATGTGGTTACGTAAGCGAATATATTTGACCATAAAAATAGAAAATGAGAAAAATAAGAAAAATTACATAAATATATAATGCAGTGGCTACTATACATGCTAGAAGATTCTAAGTTTGTTAAACAATTAGGCTTAGGGGAAGGCTAACATATTTGTACAATCTATATATACTTGTGACTTCTAATAAATGAAAAATACCAAAAATATTTTCGCCAAATTTCTAATGTGTAGGTGATGTCCCTATATGTTTGTTGTGATAATTGTGTGTAGCTTTTTCCTTGTAATAGAATAAGAAGTTTAAATAGTATGACTATTGTACCCTCATTGATATTGTAATTTAATAACTTTTGGTTGTTTTGACAAAGTGGTATTTTTTATTATATTCTTAACTTAATACTGTAATTAAAAAAAAATTAGAATAAATATTCCCTATAATAAAAATCTGTACAAAGTAATCCTTGAATATAAATTTGTAATATCTTATACGTAATAATCATCCCTAAGGTATAACTTTTATATTCCTTAACCATTCCATTCCATGAAGTAAATTAGTAGTAAATTGTTTGTGAGTCTACTTTTAGCTAATTAAATTTATATTGAACTTCTCACATTATTCCAATAAAATAAAATAGGAACATAATAGTTATTCTTAACTTTTACATTCCCTAACCATTCCATTCCATGAAGTAAATTACTCATAAATTGTTTGTGAGTCTACTTTTAGCTTAATTAAATTTATGTTTAACTTCTTACACTATTTAAATAAAATAAAATAGGTACATAATAGTTAATCCCAAGGTATAACTTTTACATTCCTTGACCATTCTATTCCATGAAGTAAATTAGTTGTAAATAGTTTGTATGTCTACTTTTAACTCAATTAAGTTCATGTTTAACTTCTTACACTATTCTAATTTTTGTTATTTGAATGATATAGTACACTTGTTAGTGTTATGCACATTTAGCTTGTGTTAGACAATTCACCATGCCTTACAGGCAACTTTAGGTCTAGTAATTAGCTTCAATCATGTGATTGTTTCACAAAGAAAAGACTCTTGCAATTTAGTACTAGTGCTTATGGAAAGTTGAAAAAGATAGAAAATTACTTTGAAATTTTTTTAATTTGGTGTATGCATAAACGTAAGCCAAAAGAATTGTACCCCCCACCCCTTACCCCCCCGAGAAAATGGTCAAACCAAATAAAATCATATAATGTTTTAAACTTGGCCTTATAGTTGACCCAAACATGTGAAAATGGTGAAGGGTTAAAGAAATAAATTAGGTTGAACTAGAGATTTAATCTTGGTTGGATTGATTATATGGAAGGGTTTGATTGAACCAAATAGGACTATACAGATTAACCTAGGTTTAATATCACTAAAATAATATAGGGTAAATTTCACTTTACATACTTATGTTTTCACCATTTGACACTTCACATACTGTGCTATTATCTTTTGACACTTTATGTACTTGTGTTTTATCTCTCCCCATCACAAATGACTATGTACTAGTTTTTACTTGGTCATAATTTACTAAATTATTAAATATACTTAATTAAATAATAAAATAAAAATTAAAAATAGAACAAGAAAATAGCTTGGAAAAATAAAATCTAATTCACCTACTGTGATCCATTCCCTTCTTCGATGACATCACCACGGCATCAATCTTCAATCACACCATGAACACCCCTTCTCGAGTAACCCGCTTCTCCAAACATGACCCAACTAAAAACACCCAACTCAAATCTCTTATGATTACTTCTAGGAAGCTTATTCTAACAAGGATCTTATTAGGGTGCTAAACTCTACATTTGCTAATAAACAATCCTAGCATTTATGTTATATATGAATTCTCTTGTTAATTTCATTTTGTTAATAAATATGATAAGTGTTGCGAGAAATTAGGTCTTTGATGAATGTCTAGTGGTATGCTTAGCTTAATCTATGGCATCAAGCATATATCATGTCAACTTGATGACTAAAAGAAATAATGAAATAATAAGCGATGGAATCAGAAAGACATGATCTTCCCATAATTATTTATGTATGTTATATGAACTAGCACATCCCTCATAGGAAATATTACCAACATTGTATCTATGAAGGTTTAAGGGTCAAATTAAGTAAAAGTCAAATTGTTACTAAAGAGAACAAAGTGTTAGTTTTGTAGAATGTTTTGAGTCAGATTAAGGTCAGAGAAGTAGGCTGTTAGCAAGGAGTATGTTGATGTGAACTCTTTGTCTTGATCAATATTTAGTATATAATATGTCTAGAGAAAAAAGTGGTGATTAATGGTGCAACTAGGTTTATGTCTTATACCATTTTTCCATTTCTCTTTTTAATTTTTTTGAATTTTTGTTTCATTATTTGATTAAATATATTTAAAAGTAATATTTAATAAATTATTGAACAATTCGGAAGTGGCATGTGACCATTAATTAATTGTGATGGATAGAGGAAAAACATAGTTATGTGAAGTGTCAAAATTAAAAACATAGGTATGTACAGTGTTAAATAGGAAAAAAAAAATCATGTGTGCAAAGTGAAATTTGCCCAATAATATATGTGTAGCTAACTCAAAGAAACAAATCAAACCTAATTGGGAAAAAGAAAATAATGAACTTTTTAAAACAAAATATTTGCTTTCTATAAATGAGAGAGAGAGAGAGAGTAAATTAAATTGGTAATTTTTATTAATTTAAATAGAAATGTAAAATCAACAATTTAATATTGATAGAGTAAAATAAAATTAGTCTTATCATATATCATTATTTCAATTAATAATAATGTTTTTAATTGAAATCAGTAGCTATTGTTAATTGTAAAAGAATTTCAAATATCAAATTGATTGTATAATAATAAGTTAATTTTAGTTTGGAAAATTATTATAGTTACGTAATATTATTTACGCAATGTAATATTGATGTAGTAATTTCACTCAATTTTGTCATAAATGTTTCATGTGATGAACTAGCTATTAAAAATGATATTATTATAAAAAGTAAATTAATTTTATACTCTCAATATTATATTTTGTAACATCATTAATAAAATGTAATAATTTTCCTATTTTTAGATGAAATTATTACCTTTTAATTATAGAACATTAATAATTGAATGTAATTTAATTTAATTCAATATTTTTCTTATTAGTAACCTAATTGTATAATGATACTTTATTTATAATATCTATAATGTTAAAGCACAAAACACCTTTTTTTTTCCTATGTGATTTGGAAAAAGTAAGTAATTTTAAAACTAACTCAACTTCTTTAGCCTGACTCAACTTCTTTAGCCTGCTACCACACTTACATCCAGTCATTTTCTGACATCATGGTTTCGAATAACAAAATTATACATTCTATGAAAAGATTTTACAACTACTACTTACATGCCGAGGGGAAAAAATCATTGTCATTTTTTCTTTATATTGATTTCTAATGTGAGTAGTTCAAATTCTTACTTTCAAGCACACACTTTGTAAGTGCATATAAATCTAGCATGAATTTAATAATATAATACTAATTTACTAACAAAATATTGCATGATTCACTATCAAATATAATAATGCAATTAATTTAATCATTATTAGTCTTTTAATTATATAAGATTAATTGAAACAAGAATATATTGGTATTTTCACTCTACTCCTAAGTTATTACTATATATAAATGAAATTAACGATAAGGTATGATTTTATGCAACATAATCCATATAAATTGAACAATAAAATATATATACATGCATATATATATATATATATATATATATTGATTCTTAGAAAGTACATATTAGTGCTTTATATATCCGTATGCACCATTTAGGTGTTATGTCATACTATTTTATTTCTTTTCTATCTAATTAGGTAAAGTAAATAAAGATTTAGGTTATGTAAAGGAGCAGCCATTTAGATTAAGGCCTTCTCTTTAGCTAAATTCTTTATCCTCTCCTTGGGTAGGTCTAAGCTTTAGAAATGTCAAAGGCAATTTTATGATTTTAATGACTTTCTTAAAATAGTACCCTATAGATACGTGTATTAATACAACACAAAAAGCATAAATAATATTCTAAAATACAACAAAAATATCTATGTATAGATATATAATATATATAACTAACCTTATAAGAGAAAGCTATCAATATTAATATTTTTTTAAGGAGAATAAGTATTGATAAACTATTTTCGATGAGGACCTCTAAGAGACATAAGCCTCCAAGCCTAAGACGACCTCTTTACAATATGGGCTGAACTATTAGAACTCATATTGACATCCTCAAAGTTTATGCTGAGCTCCCTAAGCTCCACCGACCTCGTCAAAGTCCTTGCTAGGTCCTCATCTTCAAGTCCATCACCATTAAAAGCCTAATCTAAGATCTCATCTTTGACCTGCAAAGCTTGAACTGTTGATCAAGCTCAACTCATGAAATTGAATGAAGAATTGGGGGGGGGTGTGGGGGTGGGGGAACAACGTAGTTAGGTAAGGTAAGTCAATAGTTGTCATAGTGTGTCTTAAAATCCTCTTTACAAAATCTAGAGTAAAAAAGTGGATTTTAGGATATTTATCTCCTTCCTAAAATAGCTTGCCCAATTCTTTTATAAATAGAAGATCAACACTCATGGTAAAAGAGTTAAACCCCTTGCATCTTATATATCATATGCTTTCTTTCATGCACGTGGAACGATGTCTTTTCCCAAATTAGCCGCAATTACTGCAGTTGCTAGTTTTAATATAAACATAATTACAGCTATTCACAAACTATTTAAATTTAACTTGATATTTTTTTGAGTTGGATTGATAATAGTTAAGTACTTGAGACTATCATAATTAGCTTGCCTAGTTCATAAATCATTAGTCTAATCAAGCTTAAATGGGGATATAAAAGTTATCCAAATTCAAGAGGAGCTTAGATATTCATAATATTTTACCTAGAAAGATGGATTTTTTTAGATAATATTAGTCTATGAACTTAATTAAGTTAAGCTCAAACTCATTGAATATCATCTTTAATTCAAACACAAATTCAATAATATGTTATGTCAATTTGATTGGTTGCTAACTCTAATTTTTAAGTAGTAAAAATCTACTAAAATCAATAATTGACCTTGATTTAGACCAAAATTCACCAATGAATTTTGATATTTAGCCAAATTATATATAGTTGTTTTTCTTCTCAAATGTGAGAAAGTTCAATGGATAATTTGTCACTTTTGCATAATTCAAGGTAAATATAGATGTAAAAAATTAATGATTGAACTAGTATTCTTTTTTATAAAGAGATAATATCATATTTGATACCTAACTTTTGATAACTTAGCAATTAAAACTTAAACTTTCTATTACTATCATTGCCACCTCCTTAACATCATTAGCTATTATTAGATGATGTGGCATTTATAACCAATTATTATGCAACAAGCATCATCATCCACTGAAAAAAGAAAAAAAGAAATGTAAATGGTTGACTTACTATTATTTAGAATTAGGATAGTGCCAAAATCATTTGCTAAATTTTAAGTGTCTTTTCAATTTTATACCTAAAATATGATGTTACTATATGTTATGCTCAATTAAACTTTTACTTATTAAATTTTACCCTTAAAATTTAAATTTGTTTAATGCTTCGCCTAATTGAGCTTTTAAATTTCAAACTTACTACCATCATAAATTGGGATGGTAAATACTCATCAATGAAAGATTATACGTTAGAGATATGATAATAGATTTGATAAGAAAAAGTTTGACTATGTAGGACATTTGAGAACTTCAACATTTTATAGTAAAAGGTTTCAGATTATAATTAGAAAAGACTTTGCATATTGTATATGCCATCTTCTATATGCAAGAATCGATCATAATATAATTACAATTCTAAGTTTTATTCTCTTTCCCTATGTTTGGAGACACTTTTAAAAGTTGGAATCGCGATTTCATTTAATTGGTGATTCTAACTGTAAGGAGGAATTTTTGCCTTTGAAAAGGCGGGATGAATGTTATATTCCTCTCAAATTTATTATTAATTAAATTACTTATTAAACCTTTTATTTAACTTTTGCATCCAATATTTAAGTATAATTTTAATTATTATTACTACATACACATTTAATTCCATTTCATTCTATTCTACTCCATGGACTTTCCAAACATAGGAATGAATTTACCACTACACTCTTCAATCTATTACATTCTAAACCATTTATATGTACTAAACACAATATTAATATGTTTTAAAATGAAATTAGCATGAACACAAACACATATCTCTCTCTCTCTCTCCCCATCTTGGATATGGATCTATCTCTTTAGAAAAAACCTTAATATAAGTAAAATGGTACCAAGTTAATGAGCATAGATATAGAGATAGTAGCCACTAGTAGAGCTAAGTGGTTTAGATGTGAGGGTTCAATAGTAGTAACAATGTGTGTGCAACGTATGTCTCATGCTACATGTGGCCTTAGAGAAGTGACTTAGAATGACACTTATGGGATGACTTAGAGAGAAAGTAATAGGAGGAGTTAGTAGTCTTAGGACACTTCCAATGCATGTGTTACAAGTAGAGGAGTTATAGAGTATCAAACCCCGATAAGAGGAAGTACATTGTTCATTCTAAGCTATGCTTGATCTTCTGTGACAACAATTTGATTGCACAACACTATTTCTCAAAATCTCTTAATTTTGTCAAATGAGGAGGAGCTCCTTAGTATTTATAGAATTAAGTTATCAATAACTTCCATTAGATCACAATGATGATAAATGCCAAAGATGAGCCCTCATGTTAATGGATTTTTCCATAGAATCTTGTTAGGTCTAAACCTAAGGAAAGCCTCTTTAAGTGCATAAACTTTCCTAAGAAAAGTTACAAGAAGGCTCCTATCACTTAACCTAGAGAGTTAAACCTAAGCCAATATTAAGCTTAAAACTCATAAACCATTTTAGCCCTCTATAAATGAGAGAGATGGAACTAAATTGATATAACCATAGTTATAGAGTAATAGGGAGTTGTGTCCTTTTATTGGCTCAAGCAATAACAATAATGGCATCATCTTAGATAGTCTCTATAATCTTTTTCTTTAAGCTAAAAAATGGGAAGTCTTAATAATGAATGCTTTACCATTGATATGTGACTATGAGAGAGAGAGAGACAGAGAGACAGAGAGACAGAGATGTAGCAAAGAAAAGACTGCTTTAATGGTACTTTTGCCTTTACAAATGGCAAAAAGTCACTAGCGTAGCGAGATTTACATCTAGTTTCACAAATACAAAGGTTGCACCATTGAATTTCAAATTTAGGTTTCAATTGCTTATAAGTTGTGCCTATTCACCTCAAGGTGAATATAATATTTGATACTTGAATTTTACCTATATATGCAATTAACTACTTGAATTTTTTTTTCCAAGAAGCAATAATATTAGATAAAACTCTAAGAAAATCAAGTATAGACATCAATAGGTATAGACCTAGAATCCACAAACAACAAAGAATTAGAGTAGACATAAGATCTAGATCTCGAAAGACAATGACATCCCTTCTTCCCCTAGGCAGTAATCTAGTTAACACAGGCATTTACTTCATTATTTATTAACTTAAATGAACATAATAAAAATAAAAACTTGAGAGAAATAATGTTTGAGATGAAATTGTGAGCTCTCTAAGAAGCTCCATTAAAGTTTTCTATACTTGATATTAGCAACGAATTATTAGATTCCACCTCAATCTTCTCCCATTTGTTTTCATGTACATACTGCAAAGCTCAAAGAATAGCATCCATCTCAATCACTTCTACATCCAAAAATTTGAAGGGGCTTGCTTAGGTATAAATTTCTCATGGCAACCTTATGCAATGAAACTGGTGCCTACTGTCTTTCTACTTGTACTTAACACTACATTACAATTTAGCCTAATACTTACTTGGTTTAACTTCTTCTACACCTCATCCTTGTTTTGATTGCAAATTCGTAACTACCGAGAATTTATAGGAATTGATAACACTTCACACAAAGTGCACTAAATTATGTAGATAACAGAGAAGTGATTGGCACCTATACAATCAAAGAGACATTCAATATGATGCTTCCGTGTAAACTAATAGATAACAAGTACCTTAACAAAAGTTTCCTTCCAAATACTATTTATAGAACCCAATTTTTCCATTTATGTTCAATAACCATGCCATAATCCTATTACACTCCAAGCTATTACTTCAAAAACCCAACAATTCATACCAAATTGGAGTTATCTAGTCACAATGCAACAACATATATGTTGAGTGATCTTAGCACTATAATAAAAATTGCACACATATGATAGATGTAAATGCCTATGATGCATATTAAAATTGGTTGCTAAATAATTTTTACAAGTTTTCAAACAAAATGCTTCATTTTAAGTAAGTAGTCAATGTAAGCAGTTAATGCTCTAGATTAATTTCGTACAATTTATTATTATAAACAAACAACAAAAAAGATTTTGGAGCCATCAACCAATTTTTCATAGCATCATTAAATAACACTTTATGCTCGAATTTCAATGTATAATGATCAATTTCTTTTTTAAGGCCAAATTTTACAATCATCTCTATCTAAATCCTATAATGGCGTTGATTGAATAGTTTCAAGCTCCTCTCATTACATTTTTTCTTCCACCTCATCTATTACCTATGTTTTAGATGGCTGAAAGATCTAACTTTCTACTTAAGGTTTGCATTAATAGTTGCATTGTTTAAAGGATGAAGTTTAAAATCCACTCTATTGGGAATCTAGTGGTTGTTCCACACTAAAATCTTCTTCCCTTAATTTACCTACCAATTGTAATGATCTCTAATCACTGTCTTGCCATATTTATATAATCTACTGGCACCATAAGGCCTTACTACTTATAGTTGACCTCATAGAATTAGAGTTACAAAAATAAATACTTTTGAGCACTCTAAACCAACAAGGTATTAAGACTTTCAAGAATTCTCCAATGCAATTTCCTTAGCAAATATTGATCAAATAATTCAAACTCTTTAGAGTCTAACCCTTTACTACTCTTTGGAAAAGAAAGATCATGCTAACCTTTTTAATAATTTCTTTTATGACCTCCCCAACCCATGAAAACTTAGCTATCAAAGATGTAACTTCTTTACACTTAGATTTTTTGAAATTTAAATATTCTCATAGCATTATTGGGACTTACAAAAGCGATAGATTTGATTAAAACATCTTTCCTAGTTAATGAAAGCAATAGGTTCTTCTAACCTTATAACTTTAAAGATGAATCTATCTTTAATCGCTTTAAGTGCATCATTTTTGGACCTACCCCACTCTATAAGAGGCTTAAGATACTTTCCTAAAGTATTTATCAAGGATATTTGTAAAATATAACCACATGCATCTTTGATAAAATCTGTAGTATGCTTAATGAAATTAAGGGATAACATATATAATTCGCAAATTGTTTGAAGCCCATAATATAACTCTAAATTAGCTTTAAAATTTTTCATATCACCATTAGATTCCTCACCAAATATCAACAAATCATTAGCAAAAAGTAAGTGTGTAAGATCATGACTTTGTTGAATAATCATTATTTATTTGGATTGTCTATCATATTAATCCGTATTATATTTGCTTCTTGTTACAAACCCTTAAAAACACATACTTTACTATTGAAATCTAATTAATCTCCTAGAACGTGACATGCTAATTGTTGTTTACGTATATAGGTTTTCTATGTGAAATATATGGATTTGAACTTGGCACCAAAGCTATAATTTGTATGCTTTAACTATTATGTTTGGGTATTCTTTTCTTTTGATATTATTGGCATTAGAGATTTAGGGTTAGCTTGGGCTATGGTGTGACTCTAGTGAATGTTCTAGATTTTATTATGCTTGTTGGGGTTTTGATAAAAAAAAAATGTTCAACGAAAGAATTAGTAGTGATTATAGGAGATATGGTAATCATTGTGGTTATTCCAAGAAATTACATATTGGTGCAATAAGGTAGTATGCCTTAGAAGAGTAATTACAAGTATTGAATAGATTTGTACTATATTTGATTGAGAGAAAACAAGAAAAAGGTCAAACTTATAAATTAAGGATGGAGTTTAGAAGCAAACCAAAAACATTAGAAAATCTCTAATGGAGAAACCCGTTGATTCACAAAAAAATAAATAAACAAATAAAAATAAAGAGATTGGCAATGGAGAGTAAGGAGAAGAGGTCAAAAAGATTTGATTTTAAATCTCCAACCAAGTTTATAGTGTAAATTTGAGAAAGATATTGAGAAAGCTATTACATAAAAAGATTTAGAGATAAGAGAAGAGAGAGTAAAGCTATTAGAGATGATTATTGGTCCTTAAAAAGGAGTTATAGTGTAGCCACATAGTATTGAAAAATCAATGCTTATGGTGGAGAATAAAAGTAAATAAATTAAATTTGTAGATAAGAAGAAAGAAGCAATTAAAGCTCTTGATGTTTTTTAGTAGAATAATGAAGCTCAAAGTGATATTGCATAGAAGGTACACACATACTAATGGTACATTCTACGAATGAAGTGGACTTTAGATAAAGAGACAATTTTTTCCATTCTTAGAGCTTAGTGAAAGAAAAGATATGTTCTTTGGTAGCTAAAAGAGGTAGTAATGTTAATTTGGTAACTAGTAACTTTGTCAATAGATGGGGATTGAAATATTTAGCTCGTCCTAATCCTTATAATTTGCACTTGTTTGGGGGGAATAAGAGTTCTTCATGTTACAAAGCAATTCAAAGTGTTATTTTCCATTGGGGAGTACAAGGATGAAGTGACTTAAGATGTTATATTGATGGAGTTGATTCGTTTCCTCTGAGGTCAACCTAGGAATGTGATAAGGATGTCATATTCAATACAAAGGCCAATACATACACTGCAATATGGAGGGAAAGTTGATAACATTATTGCCTATGACTAAGGAAGAACTTTAGAATAAATAGAAGTGGTAGTGGTCTAAAATACGTAATTTTCCCAACATAGAACGCACTTATGCATAGATTTGGGCTTGAAATGATCAATTACTAGATATAAATGATATTTATGCATGAAATGGACCAACTTAGCTTAAATTTCCTAAAAATGATGAGAAAGATCACTTTTTGATAGAATTATACTGAAGTTATTGTGTATATTTAAGTGAACGGGGGCTACCATTCCCTTAGTAAACCCTACCATTCAAACAAGAGGATAAAAAAAGGAATCAAGGAGATTTATTGTATTAGTCAATTGTTAGCCTTGCTACTAATTAATTGGTGTGGCCTAAAGTGTTTATGGAAGAGCAACATCTTCGACGATCGAGTAAGAAAGAAGATGGTATGTGAACTGAAGCACTAAAGTTGGATTAACCCACGTCAATTGATTAGTGCTACCTTTATTGATTAATCAGTACCTTAAACCCTAGCTAGAGTTTTAGACGAAACGTGCTGCATTACTTAAGATACTCACAAGGAGTAGTCACCACATATCTACTAATTGAATAGTAGCTCAAAATTATAAATGCATTTTTTTCCTTCATTTTTGGAAGTGTGAACATTTATGTTAGGGTTTTAGTATTGGGATTGAATATTATGCCTCATTATTAGTTTTATTATTCTATTGCTTTTCTTAGTGTTATCAAACATATTTCTTTAGATTTTATGCATATTTCCTCATTAAGATCATAAATTTTAGCTTATTCTCTTCATTAAACTTGAATATCTCCTTAGTTCATCATATAGATTTCTTATATTTATTTCATCAATGGAATTTTCTACCATACTTATGTTCATTATTGTTATTATTGTTGATATAAATGTGTAGCTAATGAATTCCTAATTGCACATATTTTATTTAGTGATATTTGATGATTTTCAATGATTTTCCTTGATATTTAAGTTTATTTTTAGATAATAATACTTAATTGAATAAAATTTTGTTTTCTATATTTTGAAATGACCTGCATGAAGAAATGAGAAGATGGAAATAAATTTCACTCGAATTAGAGTTAATATGAGCAAGTTATAAAGGTTTGAAGATCGATAGAGCCGAATGGTACGACTGTATCGTTTCTAAGCAAAATTGAAGTTAATTTCCTACTATTACAGCCTATGACACAACCATGTCATTGGTCATGTCATTTCAAGTTTAAAAATATAAAAAACAAAGACAAACGTGAAGCACAGTAAAGGACACAACAAAAAGATACCGTTATGTCCTTAGTCATGTATTTTCTAGCTGACCTATTTTTTTTTTTTTATTCTTCATTTATAAATCCTTACTAGGGTTTATTTGAGAAACATTTTAGCATGATTTTTAGAGAGTTTTTGAAGTTAAGAACAATGAAGAAAGCAAGGGAAAGAGAAGATTTCAAGATTTAATTTTGTTTGGATTTCATGATGCTGCTTTCTATTCTTTTCTGTACTTTGTTTTTAGATTGCTATTTTAGGATGTGTAGTGGGTAAATATTTGATATCTAGGTTTTGTGAAACCTAGCTCTATTCATGTGATATTATAATTGCTTGATTAATTTAGATTTTTATTATTTGCTTGATTGAATTATGTTTTCTTGATGATTTAGGTTATTATTTTTACAAGTAGTAATCTAAAGTTTAATACCTTATAAGAGAATCAAGAGATTTTTTATTAAATTAGATCTAGGCATAGTTGATGAGAATTATTACAAGATTAGAGATAATTTGCAAAATTTTGCTAGAATTTTAAATTAAACCATTGAGAATTCATTATTCATTAATGCAATCTTCAGTCATACTATTGAGAAGAGATTCAAATAAGTGATTCTAAGATTAAGGTTAATTGGCTTGAGAAAGAGATTAATTTTAGTAGAAAATTCTTCCAATCAAGAAAGATTAAAGAATAAATTACATGATTTTTAGGAAAATCACATGTTAGATCTAAGGGAAATAAGATCTACCTATAACGTTGAATCTTGAATTAATTAAATTTCTTTCTTGATTAATTCTTCAATTGCGTCTTAATAAATCTATAAATTAGTTTTAGTAGTAATTTAAATTTACTTCTTTAACTGTCTTGAAATTTAATTTGTTGATTAGATAATAGAGACCTAATGAGTACTAATAGTCAGAGTCTCTAAGGGATTAACTTTTGGACTTATATCTGTTATATTATAAACTGAAAGGTGCATTTGCCTACATCAAGTTTTTGGCAGTGTTGTTAAAAACTTTTGATATTAAGAAAGCTAGTAGATTTATTAATCTAACCATTTTTTCTTTTTATCTTTTCTTGATTTCTTTTCTTTCTTGGAGTCATTTTTAACTAAATTTTCTATTTTTCTTGGGTATCGTGCAAGACAAGAAGCCAACAAAAGGATTTGATTAAAATTGATCCCAAGATTAAGAGGATGGCTTTATGTAATTTGAGGCAATTCTCTATTAGAGAAATAATAGGGGTGATAAGCCAAGGATCTCCGACTAGATTGAAAGGCAAAGTGGAGTTGGTAGAAGGCGAATCAAGTGGTAGAAAAAGAATTTGATCATGAGAGCTTACCCGATGACATCATGGCCAATAATAAGGAACATAATCGGACCATGTCGAACTACTCCTGACCATCATTGACCGGTACCTAGTCCTACATCAACTAGCCAACTATTGCAGCCAACAACTTTGAGCTCAAGTTAAACATTATTTAAATGGTACAATAGTTCATACATTTTGATGGCATTTAAGATGTAGATCCTAATGCACATATTTCCAGTTTTTTAGAAATATGTGATACTTTTAAGATTAACGAGGTAACTGATGATGCTATCCAATTGCACCTCTTTCCATTTTCTTTGTGCGACCAAGCTAAGCAGTAGTTGAATTCCTTGGCAAAGAATTCAATCACAACCTAGAATGAATTGGTGGAAAAATTCTTGGAGAAGTAATTTCCACATACAAAAACTACAAAGCTTAGAGCTAACATCTCATCTTTTGTTTTAATAGAGGGTAAGACCTTATATGACACATTATAGCACTTTAAGGACTTGTTAAAGTGGTGTCCACATCACAACCTCCCTCTTTGGATCGAAATGCAAACCTTCTACAATAGTCTCAACCCTTTTACAAGACAACTGATAGATGTAGCAACTGGAGGTACAGTCAATACTAAGATGCCTGAGGAAGTCCAAGCTTTGATAGAAGGTATGACTATGAATAATTACCAGTAGGAGAACCCAAAAGGGAAGCAAAAAGTCATAGGCATATTTGAGCTCAATGTTATATAGTTTTTAGCCACTTAGGTAGAGATGTTAAGCAAGAAGATTGAATCACTTTTAGCTAGTTCGCACCAACCACAATGTAACCCCAACAACTTCAACTAAGAGGGGATTGTAGGTTGCGAGCAAATAGAATAGGTTGATTTTTTAGGGAAACATATAAAACCTTAGTATAATCCTTATAACAACACTTACAACCTAGGGTAAAGAAACCACCTCAACTTATCATGAGGAGGTTAAAATCAAGATCAAGGATAGTAAGGTAAGCAAGGAATCAACTACAGCAAAGATCAAATTTACCTTCACTGGGATTTCAACAACTGGCAGCACCCCTACTTGCCCTAGAGAAGAAGTTGGAAAGCCTTTTAGAAAAATACATTTAATCTAAAGAGGCTAGAATGTAATAAACACAAGCCTCTTTAAGGAACCAAGAAGCCTCAATCCATAACTTAGAAAATAAGATTAGCTAAATCACTAGGATGTTAAACAAGAGACAACAAGGATCATTACTAGGGAACAATGAACGAAACCCTAGGGAACATGTTAATGCAGTAACCTTGAAAAGTGGTAGAGAGATGCAAGTTGAGAAGAAGGAGGATAAGGAAGAAGTTGAGAAAAAAAGTGGAGGTCAAGGGTAAGGAAAGCTAAAAACTGCTAAGATCAAAAGAGTGCAAAGCTACCAAACTGAACGATATAAGCCACCTATCCCATATCTATAGCATCTTAAGTAAGACTACCCTGATCCAGCTAGGCAATTTGAAAAATTCCTTGATCTTTTTAAACAACTACAAGTGAACTTGCCTCTTGTTGATGTTTTATTGTAGATGCTGAAATACATAAAGTTCCTAAAGGATCTTTTATTGAATAAGAGGAAGTTGGAGGATCTTTCAACTGTTACATTGAATGAGGAATGCTCTGTACTACTCTAGAAGAAGTTGCCAAAGAAATTACAAGATCTAAGGAGTTTTACTCTTCTTTGTGTACTTGGAAACTTGTCTATCAATAATGCTTTGGCAAATCTGAGAGCTAGTATGAACCTAATGCCATTTAAGTTTTTTAAAAAGCTAGGGTTAGGAGAACTTAAACCAACATGCATGTGTATTCAATTAGCTAATAAATCCACAACATACCCTAGAGGCCTCATAGAGGATGTTTTAGTATGAGTTGATAAATTCATTTTCCTTATAGATTTTGTTATCCTCGATACAGATGAGGATCTCAAGGCACCATTGATTCTAGGTAGACCTTTCCTAGCTACTACTAGAGTTGTATTTGATGCTAGTGAGCATAAGCTCATCTTAAGGGTTGGAGATGAGGAAATTGTTTTCTAAAATCTAGATTCAATGCTTAAGTTCCTTGACTTAGAGGGCATAAGCTATGATCATGATACTTCTAATGTTGTTATTGAATGTGTGTAGGAAACACTTGTCAAAAAACCTATGAATGATTGGTTAGAAACAGGAGATGGAGAAATGGTGAAAACCCTTAATCAATCAGAAGTTGTAACTTAGTTGGGAGCTAATGAACCCAATGTCGTAAACATAGGGATTGAACCATTTTTTAGACTAAATGAAGGAAAGTTAGAGCCTCCTAAAGTAAAACCACTAGTCTTGGAGTGGAAATACTCAAAAGATTGTTTAGAACATGCTTTTGTGGTGAAAAGCTCAAAGTTACTGACAACCACTCCATCTAAGCGAAAAGTAGATAAGAAGAAGAGACTTGAGTAACACAAGTTTGATGAGTGGCATGATAAGAAGAAACTTGATAAAAGTGATGCAACTTGATAAGAGAATTTACTATACTCATGGAAAAAGGGTAAATCTAACCTTGTTTAAAGGGTTCTAAAGCGAGGTAAGGATGGAGATTGGTCTCCACTTAGATGAAGGTTAGTAATCCTTTCATTCTTTCGAGCTATCGATGATAAATATAGTGCTCTTGGGAAACAACCTAAGTTATTTATTTATTGTCATTACTTTTTAGCTGGTAGGTTATTTTAGTAAATTTTATTAATGATCTTAGTAAACACTTTTATTTTTCATTTTAGGGTCAAGTTAGCATATATGTTACGTTATGCGTATGGTAGTCCCATTAGCTAATTAGTGGGTAAGGGTTAAGGGACAACGTCCTTTGTGAGGTTTCTAGGGTAATGCGTCAAAAGATAAATGAAATTTCAAAATTTATAAGTACAACATAATAAATTTTCCCTTTAGTTTAATTTTTGCATTAACTTTCTTTGATTCAATTTTTTATACTTTTGTTTCCCTAAGTTTCTTTTATTTTTCAATTCTTGCATTTAGATTAGGCATGCATAAATTAAAATTAAAATAATAATAAAATTTCAAATTTCAAAAAAAAAAAAAACTAGTATAGTATACGGTCATAGGACACAGTGGTGCCTTAGACCATGTGAACTCTAGGCAACTGTCATGATTGATCCATAGAACGTTACATAGTCTAGAGATACAGTTGTATCTTAGACTGTGTTAGTACTAAGCCAAATTTTGGCCACACCACAGAAGAATACAAGATTGCGAGACATAGTTGTATCTTGGGTTGTATCATCTACATTATATGTATGTGCAACCAGTTCTTCTTTATCTTTCGCTCACTACTCCTCATACAAACATACACACGATCTTCTTTGTCTTTTTTCTCTCTCACTCAAACCTAAACACAAAAGAAAACACTCATAACCTTCTTTGATTCACAATCTATCACTCACCCCAATTCAATCTCTCCATAAGTGCACTTCACTTCAAGTGCTTTGATAAGTTCTTGATATCTCTCATTTTTCTTGAATTTTTCATGGAATAACTCATTTAGATTTCACTATTTCTTTGGGCTTTTGCATAATTCTATTTAGTAAGTATAGGTTAGGATGGATGTTGTTTGCTTTAGTATTTCAGTTGTGATTTGCATCATGAGCACAACAATGTTCTTGAATTGGCACTAATCTTTGGGTTAACAAGACACAAGTTTTGGCATGACCATATCATTTATAGTACATTACTATAGGCATGGGATTCTTGAATGTTTGAGTTGAGGTGCTAAACTTCACTACTTTATATGCCTTTTTCTCTAATTTAGCACTTAGGGCTTTAGTGTTTAATCAACATACAGGTGCTATTGATTCATGTCATTAAGGAATTAGGAGTTTAGGCATGCTTAGAATTTCTTTTGTAATAATAGTTGTTAGGATTACATGAATGATTTCTTAAGAACACAATTACATTTTGTATGCATACCATGTGTTTAAGAAAATTCCTCAATGACTTATAATGTTTATTTTGCACACTTAGTCATGATTTTTAATCTATTTCTTTATTCTAAGCGTGGGGAAGCTTTAGTATATTGGAAATTTGACTTGAATAACATGGTACCAAGAGCTAAATTATAAGTTAAGATGAAGGAGCTTAGGAAGAGGATGAAAAATACAAAGAAAATGAGGGTGAACTTATAGATGATGCCTCTTATTAGGAGGATTTTAAAGTCTATTGAGTCTTATTGCAAGGTCAAGGCCTTGGAAATATGAAGCTCATGTTGGAGATTGTGTTTGTTTTGGACTACTTTAAACTTCTGGCATCTTACATTTATGAATCGTGTTACTCATATTTTCAAGGGAGTATCAATATTTCTTTCTTACTTTTATATCATCTTACCCATGATTGTTTTTATTGTTATATTTTCCATTATGTGACTTAATTCATACATTGGGGACAATGTATAGTTTTAAGTATGGAAAAGGGGGTGTAGAAATTTACAGAAACTTTTGCTACTTAGGAAACCAATTTTCTCATATTTAACCCAATTTTATTATTTTATTGACTTGCAATTATTTGAAAATTGACAACTTCCACTATGTCAAATGTAATTTGAAGACTTGATCTTTAATGTTTGAGTTACACAATGTTGGAGTTGATAGGTATGTCGAGCTTGGTTTTTCACTCTCCCGATTCTTTTTATAAAATTAGGTATTCTCTAAACCGATCAATACTAAACTCTACCCGTTTAATATTGACCTTCGATTAGGGTTTAAAGAAGACCACTTTTTCCAACTTAAAAAGATTTGGAGTCGCTACCCGACCGAAGTCGGGAAAAGGGGTTAAGTTATAACCAATTGGGTGAATTGGTTATAACTTAGCTACCGGTTTATCAATTAAAAAACCATGTTATAAATACATTTTTTTAAAAACTAGAGATTTAGATTCGAGGGCTAATTTACTAAACCCTAAACAAGTACCACTTTTAACTTTTAGAATTTAACTTCGCTTTTCAAAAATACCCTTTTTAATTTCTAAAAAAATCTAATTACGATATATGCGACTAAATTGATTAATTTACATAAATATCTAAAAATGGAAAAAATAAAACTTTCCATATTTTAAGTCGTCTCATACTTATGTATAGGTACCTGTGTATCCGTTATTTGGGATCAAATGTACGTAGTTTTTTTCTTAAAAAAAAAACATAACGGGTTTATTAATTTTAATTTAAAAAAATCCGTGTTTATGTTTTTACCCATTTTGATTTATTTGACAAAATTTCCTAAGGGCCCTAAATTTGCTCATTTTTGGAAAATATAAAGTACCCTAATTTAGAAAGGATTCATTTTATTTTTATTTATTTGAAAAATATGTTTTTCTAAATGGTTAACGTTTTTCTTTTATTTTTTTTGTCATTATTTTTTATTTTTCTATTTTTCTATTGTTTTTATTACTTATGCTTTTTGTTAAGATGTGAAAACAATTAAAAATAATAAAATAAATAAAAAATTCTCTTTTCCTTTTTTCTTTTTCTTTTTTTTCTTTTCCTTCACTTTTTTTTATTTGATTACATTTACATGGAGTAAATAAATGAAACAAATAATATAAAATAAAAAAAAAGTAAAATGAAATCTGGTAAAGGTACAAACCAGGGTGGAGAGCATAGGGTAGGTCGGTCGCAAGTTGCGGGTCGGATTGTGGGTTGGGTTGTCGGATTAGATTAGGTACAAACCAGGGAAGATTTGTGTGTTTAGGATTGAACTTCGACGAGGGCGTGTAGGTTAAGTATCGTGGCTTGGGGTAATCGTTTGGCGGTTGTTGGAGGTGGCCATCGGTGGTTGTGCTTAGGCAGCGTTGCTAGGGGGCACGACAGAGGTCGAGGGAGGTCGTATGAGGGAGCTAATGGAGTAGGGGTTACAGCCATAGTATTAAGTTGTGGTGGAGGGCTCGGAGAAGAGAGAGTGAATGAGCTAGAGAGAGAAGAGAATCGCAAGAAAGAGGGAGAGCTTGAGAGTTGATTTTGAAGCTTGGGGAAAGTTCTCCTCCTCATTGACATCCCTATTTATGCTTGAATTTCAACCCAGCAACAAAGGAAAGCTCAGATCGAAGTTAATGGGAATGGTTGAATTTTCAATTTTTTTCCAATCTTTGAAGCTCAATTTGAATGTGTAATTGACCAAACTTAGATACATTTTCTGTACCGATTCATAGTAGACTATGTCTAGTTTGTAATTTTGCCATTGATTTGGCAAAATTACAACAAAAAAGAGTCTAAAAATTGTGCTAAAATGGGCAGTCCAAAGAGGAAGGTCTTGGAAATCTGGGGAAAATGAAGGAAGGAGAGGAAAACGAAGGGAAAAAGAAAGAAGAGGAGGGAAAAGTAGGCTAACGTGGCACTACGTCAGCTGTATCGGCCAACCTTAGCATGCCATGTATCATTTGTGACACATGGTAGCTAACATGGCACACCCGTGGATGCCACGTAGCACTACATTAGCATGGTAATCAAATAGGAGGATGCCACATGCTAGGGCACATGATGCAATCAAATCTTAATACGTGGCAGTTCTTGATATGATTGAGAGAATAAGAAAAAAGGCCTTCTTACCTTTACCTTTGCCAAGTTTCGGACTCAAGACCTTATACTTAATGTTAATGTTATACCCATATGCTTAATCGTCATGCTGTTGGCCTGTGTCTTGTCCATATGTGCAATTAGGCTCTTTAGCTTAAGCTAGTTTTAAATCTAAACCTAGGTTTAATGGCCTAACTCCTAAACTTAGATTAAAATTACAAATCTATACTAAATAAATGTTATTTTCTAAAATCTTTTATTTTTTCTAATTTTTTGTAACTTTTCAAAATTTTTCATTTTCGTATTATTTTATTTTATATATATATTTTTAAGTTTTCTTTATTTTCTATTTTTTGAACTTTTCCTAATTTAAGACCCCATAACCTAATTTGAAAAGTAAAAGGGGATAAAAATTATGTGTCTACAGCTGCCCCTCTTTATGGTCAAGTTTGAACAAAACTTTGCTACAAAGATAAAACAAACACTATTTTTGCCTCAAGAGCAGATTTTATTCTAAGAAGCATTGAAGCGTTATAGCTAGCTAGCTATTCTAAGTCCAATCCATTTGGGAATTGGAGAAGAGAAGGATAGCACTCTAAGTGCTAGCCGAAAGACTGAAAGAAGAATTGAAGTATTGTCATGCTCTTATGAATCGAGGTAAAATGGGCAAAGCGTTCCTCGAGCTTGTTGAGACCCTAAGAAGAATGATTGCACTTAGTCGTACCCTAATGAGCTGACTAACTAAGGTGGGCAAAGCACTCTCAGAGCTAACTAAGACCCTAAGAAAGATGAGCAAACTTAGTTGTGCCCTAATGAGCTGACTAACCAAGGAGGACAAAGTATTCCTAAAGCTGTCTAAGACCCTAAGAAGAATGAGTGAATCTTGGTCATGCCTTAATGAGCTGACTAGGGCAGGCAAAATGCTCCTAGAGCTAGTTAAGACCTTAAGAAGAATGAGCAAACTTGGTTGTACCCTAATGAGCTGACTAACTAAGGTGGGTGAAGTATTCCTAAAGCTGGCTAAGACCTTTAAAAAAAAAGAGCAAACTTGGTCGTACCCTAATGAGTTGACTAACCAAGGCGGGTGAAGTGCTCCTAGAGCTAGCTAAGACCCTAAAAAAAAAATGGAATGAGTAGACTTGGTCGTGCCCTAATGAGCTGATTAACCAAGGCAGGCAAAGCGCTCTTAGAGCTGGCTAAGACCCTACAAAAAATGAACAAACACCTTAAAGGCTAGTCAAGAAGATGATGAAGGTAATTGCTTTTCGAGCCTGTTAAGAGAAACTAGGTGAAAGGAAGTGCCTTACAGAACTTGGTGAAGAATAGAGCTTGCTTGCAAGAAATTTGTTGAATAGAGGAACCATATGGATTGGAAGGGTGAATCGAGCCAGGATCGAGTCTTCGTAGGTTGGCTAAACACTAAATGTAGAAAGTAAATGCCTTTTGGGTTGGTTAAAAATATTGTTGGGAGTAAAAATTGGTCTAAATCCAAGAAAAAAATTAGTATGCTAACACTGTGTAGAAATACTTACCCGGTCTTTATTGATAGCGCCAAATCTATTAAACCTTTTTGAAAAGCCCCCATCAGAAAATTACTGACTCTTGGTTTTAGTCTCTTGTTATCAACTCGGATGTTCTTGTCATACAACATTCCTGATTTCATTGGCTCTTTTCGAAGAAGTTAAGGGAATTAGCCTGATGTAGGAAAAACTACCCACTACTTTTGTTTCTTTAGAACCCAAAAGCCTCATTCCCATTTACCGTGATTACTTACTTGAGTTTTACATTTCTTTGAAAAAACAAATAATAAAACTCCCTACTGAGGGGGATCAATCTATAATAAAGTATTTAAAGAATTTTGTTAATTACCAATGTTTTAGATCTCATTCCTTAACTCCTCTCATGTTTGCAGTGTATAGGTTTGATTAAACGAGGTAAAGAGAATTAGACCTTTCCATGGAGAAGGTGACTGTTCCAATGATGACAATGGCCAAGGATACCAAATTTGCTTGTAGATAATTAAAATTGGACTATAATGCCAGTAATTTCAAGCAAAATTCCCGTTAGCTTCTTATGGGTAGTATAATTTTACAGTGTCGGCATTTACAGGGTCTCTCAAATCTAGACCATTCATTTGGGACAAAATCAAAGCCCCTCTTGATAATACTTGCTTTACAACATAAAGACCCTTGTAATTAGGGGTGAATTTCTCTCTAGAGTCTTGTGCATTGGGGAGAGCTTTTCTTAACACTAAATCTCCTTCTTTGAGGTTACGAGGTCGTACTCTTTTGTTGAAGACTCGAGCCATTTTTTGTTGATAACATTGATTATGACACAGGGCTGTCAGTCTCCTTTCATCAACCAGGTTTAGTTGTTCGATGCATTTCTTTACCCAATCGACTTCGTCCAAATGAATTTCTAATAGTACCCTAAGTGATGGATTCTTAACCTCTACTGGTAACACTACTTCAATGCTGTATACTAAAGAGTATGATGTTGCTCCAATCAACATTCTGATGGAAGTCCGATAGGCCATAAGTGCGAAAGGTAACATCTTATGCTAGTCCTTATACGTAACAACCATTTTTTCAATGATTCTTTTGAGGTTTTTGTTTGCTGCTTCGACAACTCCATTCATTTGGGGTTGATAAGGAGTAGAATTCCTGTAAATGATTTGAAATTGCCGGCATAATTCTATCATAAGCTTGTTGTTGAGATTGGTGCTATTATTAGTAATGATTGTTTCAGGAGTCCTGTATCGAGCCAAGATGTCTCTCTTGATGAACTTAATTATGACCCCTTTAGTAACATTTGAGTAAGACAAAGCCTCTACCCATTTTTGAAGTAGTCGATGGTGACTAATATGAAGCAATGTCTATTAGATGCTTTTGGAGTGATAGGGTCAATGATATTCATGCCCCACATTGAAAAAGGCCATGTTGCTGAGAGGGCATGTAAATCCTGAGGTGAGGTGCTTATCTTATTTGCATAAACATGGCATAAATGATAGTGCCTAACATGTTTGATGCAATCACTTTCCATCATTGACCAATAATACCTTAGCCTCATGATCTTCTTTACCAACATATATCCATTCATGTGAGGGCCACATACTCCTTCATGCACCTCTTTTATTAACTTCTTGGCCTCTTCATTAGCCACACACCTTAAGAGTGTACCGTCAAATGAGCGTCGGTATAAGGTGCACTCGCTCACTAAGAATTGAGTGGCTAATCATCTAATCATCTTTCTATCTCTTTTCTCAGCCTCTTCAGGGTATGTACCTTGTTGTAAGAATATCTTAATATATCATGATACCATGGTTTTTGGTCATACCCTCAATCATTAAACAGAAGGCAGGATTGTCTTCAATTTCAATAGTAAGGGGTTGAATCTAGACTCTACCAGATATCTAGATCATAGATGCTAGTGTCGCTAAAGCATCAACAAATTGGTTATGAGTCTTTAGTATGTGATTGAAGGTGACTTCTTTAAAAATTTTGTTATTTCCGTCAAATGCCGGTAATAAGGCACCAACTTAAGATCTTTAGTTTTGTACTCTCCCTATACTTAGCTAATGATGAGTGAGGAGTCCCTATACACTTCTAATTCTTGAATGTCTTTCTCTAAGGCCATCTTGAGTCTCATGATGCTTGCTTCATATTCAACAATATTATTAATGTATGGGAAAACAAGCCTTATGGCTACAAGATACTAAGTACCTTCAGGGGATATTAGTATTGCCCTAATTCCACACCCAGACACATTGGCTATACCATCAAATAACATTTTGCATTTTGGTATCTTGCCATCCTTTTCCTTTATCAGAGTTTTGTCCGATTACTAAGATACCCTCATTAGGGAAATTGACTTGTACTTCTTGGAGAGTACTATCAGAGGGGTTTTCTGCTAATTGATCTACCAAAGCTTATCCTTTAACTGAATTTCGGTTCACATATGTAATGTCGAACTCTGATAGCAGCACTTGTTACTTTAAGATTCTACCAATTAGGGCTAATTTGTCTGCTAAGTACCTCAATGGGTCGTATTGAGTCAGTAATTCAACCTGGTAGTAAAGTGTGTATTGTTTGAGCTGATGCATTACCTAGACCAACGCACAACAGGTTTTTTCAATTTCTGAATATCTCTACTCCCTTTCAGTAAATTTTTTGCTCAAGTAGTATACAGCCCGTTCCTTTCCTTCCTCATCTTTCTGGCCAAGCATGCGCCCCATGGACTCTGGTAATATTGTCAATTATAGGAATAAAGGCTTCCTAAGTTTTGGAGCTACCAGAATTGGAGGGTTCACGAGGTATTCTTTGATTATTGTAAAGGCCTGCACACACTCTTCATCCCAGTTGATCTTGGCATTCTTTTTCAACAACTTAGATAAAGGACGACACTTGTATGTGAGTTAAGATATGAACTGGGCTATATAGTTTAAACATCCTAACAAACCTCTAATTTCTTTAAGTGTGCGTGGTAGAGGCAGGTCAATTATTGCTTTAACTTTATCAAGATCCACTTCAATACCACTTAGGCTAATTATGAAACCTAATAACTTCCCTGAAGTTGCCCCAAATATACACTTCTCTGTTTAGCATTTCTTGTATGCCTTTCTTTTTTAAATCTTCCTTTAGATTATAGATTCTATTGGAGCGAGTGATTGCCCTTACAAGTGAGTTTGATTGCCCCCGGTTTATTGCCTGGTAATTGAAGGGGGCAGCTTTATAATTTTCGAGGGCCACAGGTATGTGGAATGTGTACCTTTTAGTTTGTAGGACCTCTTTTTTGTAGAACCTATAAACCTTTGGTTCTTGGTTTTGACCGATCATGTTGATGGAAGATTCTGGGTAGTCAGATATCATATTGATGATAGGTCTATGGTTTAGCAGTAGGTTGTTGTAAATTTTGGGGTTGGGGCCTCTACAAAATCCAATTATACTGTACCTTCATTGATCAAAT
This sequence comes from Lumnitzera racemosa, assembly GCA_024138005.1. Classification (NCBI taxonomy): domain Eukaryota; kingdom Viridiplantae; phylum Streptophyta; class Magnoliopsida; order Myrtales; family Combretaceae; genus Lumnitzera; species Lumnitzera racemosa. The sequence continues at coordinate 23,584,276 of JAMXBC010000004.1, read as the reverse complement.
CTTGGATTTTGTATTTCAACCTCTAGCATGAATCAATTGAATGGCTTACTTACCCTTGATGATATTGACATTATGCATTGGGATCAAAGAACTTCGGCCTGTACCTTTCACTAAGAGCCTCAGAATGTAACAGATTATCTTTTCTTAACTTCTAGAGCACCTGACTAAGTAAAACTAGTATTCTAGTGAACTGTCTTGGGGCCCTGTTAGCTTGTAGCTGGCTTCTATATTGTGGTTGAGTTGGCAAAGGATTCATCTTAAAAGAAACTTAGGAGTTAGGTCTTGCATTCGAGTTAACCATGTTAACAGTCGCTTCTCTAGGCTTGTTGGTGGTGGGTTTAGTAGAAGGTGGCCTTCTATCTACTATTTCTTACAGCTTGCTAAAAGAAATGATACTCTCAATTAAGCACCCTGCTGCCACTATTTTTACAATGCTAGAAGAGGGTTGTCTAATCAAGTGAGCGAAGTAGGGCTTCTCAAGAGTGTTAATGAAAGTTGTTGTCAGCTCTTTTTCAATCACAAGGGTAGATACCCTTATAGTTAGGACCTCTACCTTTGAGCATATTCTTTGAAGGACTCATTGTACCTTTTCCTTAGGGTAAGCAAATCTATTATTGTTGGTGTCATTCGACATTAAATCTATATTTCTCATAAAATGCTTTAGCTAGCTTCTCTCTTGTATTCACCTGATTTAAGTTCAATTAAGCATATTAGGTTAACGCTGGGCCTATTAGGTTGTCCTGATAGGTCTGGACCATAAGTTAACCTTACTGTGCATACTTGCCCATCTTACGAACATACAGTCGGGTGTGTAGCTTGGGGCATCCAGTACTATTGTATTTTTCAAAGTTAAGTACTTTGAATTTTTCTAGGAAGCTTCCATAATCGTAAGTAGAGAAGTCTATTATTCCAGCATACTCGAATCCATCATAACCCTCAAGTGTTTTCATTTTTCAAGTGATCTTTCGAGTTAACTACTCTTCGAGCTCCTTCAATCTGTCCTGGTCAACTTTAGGCTTTAAGTTGATTGGGAATGAGTAAGTATTCAGCTCAAAGGTTGGGTTGGCTTTTAGAAATACCCCTTCAGTTTCAAAGGATTCAAAGCCTTGATTGCCTTTAGGGAAAGCTTCTTCTGTTTTAAGGGGTGGGTCATCAGTATTATTTCTGTATTGGGCTTTAGAGTGCTCTTAATTTGATGGGGTTGTAGACCTAAGTAGAGAGATGCTATCAGTAAGGAAGCTCAGTTGATCTACCATCTTTCCCATTGTTCATTCCAAAAATTGGAATCTCAACTCCGTGAAGTCAATAACTTCGGGGTTACTATTGCCATTATTGTTGTTATTTCCCTGGTTGGCCATCTTAGTTTGAGAACGTGTTTTGATGGGGCTTCTATAGAAAGTTTGATGTTTAGGAGCTATCTTAGCGACCTAGTGAAATCTAATTCTCAACAAGTTAGCATAGGGATATTTTAAAAAAGGATGCAAATGAATGAAATGCAAGTAAATCATACAGATGAAAAGGAGAAGATCGACAAATGATTAACAAAATTGCAAGTCATTCATTATTTTTGGATTCTTGGAGTCTTATTACATGAAACAAAGAAAAAGTTACAAATTCATTTATGCTAATTTCCTCTTATTCTGTGGGCCAGATGACATTTTCTTCTTTTTCTAGGCATGCTTAGCTACTTCTTCAAACTCTTGAATTTTCTTCTAAGCCATCTTCAACTAGTGCTCCAGGGCATGTGACCTTTGTCTAAATTCTCGGCATAGGTTCGCCCATTTATCTTTCTCATCATGGAAGATCTTTATACGTGCTTTCATTTGGTCCATATAGGTCACCATTTCAGAGTTAAGGCACATAAGGGAGGTTTGAAAGACTTCTGGTACCCGATATCGCATCACGCCTACCTTATGAAGTTGATTGTATAAATACTCTTTGGTGATGCAGTATTTGTCTACTTCTCCTATGAACTCACTTAGATCAATGTTTGGGCTTATGGTTTGGGTGTCCCACCAAGCTTTGATCTTGTGAAGTTTGGATACCTTTTCTATAGAGTAAGGCTCTTCGAGATTAAGAGTAAATGGTTCCAATGAAGGTTTGTGAACTATGTCCTGGATCCCTCCAAATTGTCTTATCATGTTGCTTAGATAGTAGCTTGTATACCAGCTTATCCCGATCAATGGTACAACATGGTAATTCTTGCAAATCAGTATGACCTTAGTGTAATTGTTCCACCTTGTAGTCCATAGTATGTCTTCTACTCGGAAATCTTATAGAACCTTTATCTAGAGAAGGGTAAGGATATCTTCTAGTAATTTGATCTTATCGATGAAAGAATCAATAAGGTTAATCTTATTCGCGAAAGCTCCCCTTATTAAATCCAACCCAAAGCACTTGATGTGACTGATGAACCAAACCAATAATAATGCCATGCTTAACTTGAGATCCCCGCAGCCCCTTTCTTTAAGGAAATTAAGATTCCTTATCTGCTCAACAAGTAGGGTTGGAATGTAAGATTTACCTTTTCATAATTGAGCCATTAACTCTGTTACCCTAAAGTGTATAAGAAGAGACCAACTTAGGAACAAGATAGTAGCGAACACAACTAGCACATAGGCCTTGATTCGGTTTTCTCTCCAATTCCCAAAAAACAATGCTTAATTGTTAAAGCTGGGCTTATTCTGGAACCAATGGACTAGATCCCATATCTTGATAGCGTATTTGTTGTAGTCGTCCAGGGCCTCATTTATCTCAATCTTACGGATCCCTAAGAATCTTGAGAAGATATATTTTGGGCCGAAGTTGAGTTCCGAGACGTATATTTCATCCAAAGGAGGAGCTTAGAGTAGTTAGGTGTATACCTCTACAGTTGGGTTGATTAGATGTGGTCCAAATTGGAAAGCCACTTCTTTAGGCTCCCAGAAATGGACTAAGGCCCTTACTAGCATGATGTTAACTTTCACTTTGGCTAATGAGAGTATGGGTCTAATTTTGTTGGTAATGAACTATTACTCTCTTAGATTGAAGGTTTGAAACCACTGGTTGAGTATAAGCTTTAGGTTTAGAGGTTTGTGGACATGAATCTCTTTGGCAAGAACCCTAGTGTTGGATGAGTTCGTCATTTCTGAAACATTACAAAGAAAGCATAAATTACAAGGGAAAAGCTAATTACAAGAAAAAAAAAATACAAGACCTCCTATGTACATTAATTCTAAGAAGGATATAGGGAAAGACTATAGAATCTTCGTCATTTTTTTCTTTTTTTTTCGTAACATTGTTGTTTTGTTAATTATTTGTTGACCTTATGAAGTGTAATGCAAGACAAGTGGGTTCTAACAGTCTTTAAACTCTATGACCTCACACGTTTACAAAGAAATGGTTCTTTGGTCACATCGAAGTTTAAGTGAGGTAGCCTAAGCGGCTTAGAATGATGGTTGCCCCAATACGTCCAATACTTTACACAACGGCTCCCCGTCTTACGGTCCTATGATGACTCGGGTTTGACTATATCTATCATACATTCATGATACAGTAAAATAAATCTTATGCTTACTAAAATAAATATGCTAATTAAAACAAATATGTACATGAAGCAAACAATAAATAAAAAAATAATATATAAATAAATAAATAAATAATTAATTAAACAATGTAGGTAATTTGAAAAGCAATTTTAATTTCGAAATGTTTTTAAGTGGTTAGCCCTCTTAACGTTCCCTAGTGGAGTCACTAAGCTGTTGAGCCTAGTTTTTCATCTTTCTAGTTCTTTTTATAAAATTAGGTATTCACTAAATCGATCAATACTAAACATACTCGTTTAATATTGACGCTTGATTAGGGTTTAAAGAAGACTACTTTTTCTAACTTGAAAAGATTTAGAGTCGGGAAAAAGGGTTAAGTTATAACCAATTAGGTAGATCGGTCATAACTTAGTTATCGGTTTATTGATTAAAAAATCAAGTTATAAATACGGTTTTTTGAAAACTAAAGATTTAGATCCGGGGCTAATTTATTAAACCTTAAACGAGTACCACTTTTAACTTTCAGAATTTAACTTTGCTTTTCAAATATATCCTTTTTAATTTCTGAAAAACATCTAATTACGATATATGCGACTAAATTGATTAATTTACATAAATATATAAAAATAGAAAAAGTAAAACATCTAATTATGTATATGTACCTATGTATCTGTTATTTGGGATCAGACGTACGTAGTTCTTTTTCAAAAAAAACATAATGGGTTTATTAATTTTAATTTAAAAAGAAATCCGGGTTTATGTTTTTACTCATTTTGATTTATTTGATGAAAGTTCCTAAGGGCCCTAAATTTGCTTATTTTTGGAAAATCTAAAGTACCCTAATTTAGAAATGATTCATTTTATTTTTATTTATTTGAAAAATATGTTTTTCTAAATGGTTAACATTTTTCTTTATTATTTTTTTTGTCTTTATATTTTATTTTTCTATTTTTTTATTGTTTTTATTACTTATCCTTTTTGTTAAGATGTGAAAACAACTAAAAATAATAAAATAAATAAATAAATTCTCCTTTCTTTTTTTCTTCTTTATTTTTTTTTCTTTTCCTTCTCTTTTTTTTTATTTGATTACATTTACATGGAATAAATAAATGGAGAGCATAAGTTGAGTCGGTTGCAGGTCATTGGTCGGATCATGGGTTGGGTCGTCGAACTGGGTAAGGTCACCTGCAATCCTTCTTCAGCAATGTCGGACAGGGGTGGTTAAAGACGATTTGAACCGAATTCTTCGAGGGTGAGAGAAGATTTGTGTGTTTGGGATTAGACTTGGGGGGGCTAAGCCGACTGTCGTGGCCTAAGGTGGTCGTTTAGCGGTTGTTGGAGGTGGTAGTTAGCGATGGTGCTTAGGTGGCATTGTTAGGGGGCATGGCATAGGTTGAGGGAGGTTATGTTCGGGAGCTAATGGAGTGGGGGTCATGGTCGTAGTGTTAGGTTGTGAGGAAAGGCTCGGAGAAGAGAGATGTGAAGAGAGAGAGAATGAGCTAGAGAGAGAAATAGAATCGCGAGAAAGAAGGAGAGCTTGAGAGTTGATTCTAAAGCTCAGGGATGGTTCTCCTCCTCATTGACATCCCTATTTATACTTGAATTTCAACCCAGCAACAAAGGAAAGCTCGGATCGAAGTTAATGGGAATGGTTAAATTTTCAATTTTTTTCCAATCTTTGAATCTTGATTTGAATGCATAATTGACCGAACTTGGATGCATTTTCTATACTGATTCATAGTAGGCTATGTCTAGTTTGCAATTTTGCCATTGATTTGGTGAAATTACAACAAAAAAGAGTCCAAAAATCATGCTGAAGTGGGCGGTCTGAAGAGGAAGGTGCTAGAAATTTGGGGAAAATGAAGGAAAGAGAAGGAAAGAGAGGAAAATGGAGGGAAAAAGAAAGAAGAGGAGGGACAAGTGGGCTGATGTGGCGCCATGTCAACCGTACTGGCTAACCTTAGCGTACCATATATCATTTGTAGCACGTAGCAGCTAATGTGGCATGCCTGTGGATACCACATGGCACCACATCAGCAAGGCAGTCAAATAGGAGGATGCTACGTATTAGGGTACATGGTACAATCAGATCGTGATACGTTGCAGTTCCTAATATGATTGAATAAATAAGAAAAAAGGCCTCCTTATCTTTGCCAAGTTTCAAACCTAAGACCTCGTACTTAATGTTAATGTTATACCCATATGGTTAACTATTAGGCTGTTAGCTTGTGCCTTGTCCATATATGTAATTAAATTGCACATATGGCTTGTTCAGCTTGTGCTAGATTTAAGTCTAAACCCAAGTTTAACGGCCCAACTCCTAAACCTAGATTAAAATTACAAATCTATTCTAAATAAATGTTATTTTCTAAAATCTTTTATTTTTTCCAATTTTTTGTGACTTTTCAAAATTTCTCATTTTTTCGTATTATTTAATTATATATATATTTTGGGTTTTCTTTAATTTTCTACTTTTTGAACTTTTCCTAATTTAGGACCCTATAACCTAATTTGAAAAATAAAAGGGAGTAAAAATTAGGTGTCTACATGGTGAAATCTTTGTGAAGTGAAATTAAGAATTATTTAGCCTAAGATTTTAGTACTTAGGATTAGAGCAACATTATTGGTTAAGAGTTAGTCATGATTATTTTTTAAGCTTACTATGATGTATACTTTCCTCTTAGATGACTTTAGAGCCCTATAATCCTTAATAAACAAACAAATGAAAATTATCTTTTAAGAAACCCTTGAAAAATTGAAATAGTTGGAGTTCAAAAGTGATATAAATGAAGAAAAAAGGCAAAAATTGGTAAGAATTTACCTTAGTCCCTCAAAAGAGCGAGGTTGAATTCTACTGTCAATGCTAATGCCAAAATAAGCTTAAAGAATAAGTTAGTATGGATCAACTTGGTCCTTTAGAAGAGTAAGGTTATTTCCCGCTACCAATAAGAGGGTTAGGTTGCTTAAGGACAAGCAAATTCTTAAGTATGGAAGAGTTTGATGAGTTCCTAATTATACATATTTTATTTAGTGATTTTTTATTATTTTCATTGATATTTGAGTTTATTTTTATAAAATAATTCTTAATTGATTAAAATTTTGTTTTTCAAGTTTTAAAATGATCTAAGCAAGAAAAGGAGAAGATAGAAACAAATTTCTCTCAAATTGGAGTTAAAATGAGCAAGTTATGAAAGTTTGAAGATCAACATAACCAAGTGACACGACTGTGTCATTCCTAAGCAAAATTAAAGTTCATTTTTGATAACTCTAATTTTAAACATATTTCATATGGTGATTTTATAGTATTTCCCTTACATTTTTTGTTTTCTTTAAAGAAATTGATACTTAATTGAGTAAAATGTTGATTTCAAGGTTTAAACGCGTTCTAGGCTCGAAAACGGAGAAAAGGAATTAAGTTTGACTCAATTCCGAGTTCAAACGAAGAAGTTATGAAGTTTTGAAGTTGTGTAGAAAATTTGCCTAAGTGCAAAAAGTTACACAACCTGGGGACACAATCGTGTCCCAGGTCGTGTCTAGTGACGAAAACAGAATCTTTTTGATACACTATAAAAAGACATATTAGGGTTTCAAAAGACAAGAGAGACATTACAGAAACAAGAGACACAAGAGACGAGACGAGATTGGAGAAGAACATTAATCAAGAACCAAGAACGACATCGATTTCAAGATTAGAGAGATTGTTCATCAAATCAAGAGGGGTTTTTATGCTTTATTTTACGTTTTTTATGAAACTCGTTTTTAGATTCGTTATGATAGCTTAGAATTAGAGTATTTAGGATTATGGAACCTAGGGTTTCATGTAACCCTTGGATTGAATTATAATTTCAATAAAGTTTCTATCTTTTCTTGATTCAATTATGTCGTTAATTGTTGTTTGATATTTCTAGAGTGTCAATATATGATATTATGCATGTTGATTGAGAAATTGCATGTGTAATTAGATCTAGGCATAATTGAAGAGAATTACATATATACTTAGAGATAAGATACATGCTTCTTCCGGAAAGTTGATTGTTTGCATGGGAATTCATTATACACTAATGCGATTCTAAATTATATTACTAAGTGAAGAGATTCTGGTAAATAATTTAGAATTAGGGTTAATATGCTTGAGAAAGATATTAGCTTTAATTGTGAATCCCTCTGGTCAAGAATAATAGAAATTGAATTGGATATATTTTAAAAAGGTTACATGTTAAACACTAGGGGAAATAATTCCTAAATACATTATTGCATACTTGAAGTCGTTCGTAGTTTATTGCTTCCTAATTTGCGTAATTAAGTCTCATAAGTAGTTTAGTTGTTAATTTCAGTATTTTTAATTCATTCAATTTATCACAATTTTTCTGTTAGATAATAAAGCTAAAGTTAATATTAGTACTCAAAATCTCTAAGGGATCGACTCGGACTCACATCCGCTATATTAAAACTGATAGGTGCGCTTGCCTAATATCAAGTTTTTGGCGCCGCTGCCAGGGATTTTCGATATTAAGCACACTAGTTGCTTTATTACTTTAACCATTTTTTTTCTTTTGTTTTCATTATTTATTTTCATTAGCTAGAGCTGCAATTGATTCTATATTTCTTACCCTTGTAGTGCATGACTCGAAGTAACCCAGAAGATTTGGTAGAACTTGATCCTGAAATTGAGAGAATTGCCTTTCAAAATTCTAAATCACGACCTAGACAAATTGTGGCGACCATTGACGACGAGTCAATCGTTGAAATCAAGGAAGAAGGTGAAGAGACCAATACTAAATTCATCGAGCAGGAAGATCCACCACACATGGCTAACAATGGGAATGAAGCAAATCGGATCATGTCCGATTATTCAAGGCCTACACTTATTGGAGCTGACTCCAGCATCGCAAGGCCAACTGTCGCGGCTAACAACTTCCAAATTGCACCTAACATCATACAAATGACGTAACAATATGTTCAGTTTGACGGTCTCTAAGATGAAGATCCCAATGCCCACATCTCTAGCTTTCTAAAGATTTGTGATACTTTTAAAATCAACGGAGCCACAGATGATGCCATCCGACTGCAGCTATTCCGTTTCTCCTTGAGGGGTAGAGCAAAACAATGGTTGAACTCTCTACCACGAAATTAAATCACAACTTGGAATGAATTGGTAGAGAAATTTTTTGAGAAGTATTTCCCACCTGCAAAGATCGCTAAACTTCGGAATGATATTTCTTGTTTTGCTTAATTGGAAGCGGAGACGCTATATGACACTTGGGAGCAGTTTAAGGACTTGCTTAGGAGGTGCCCACATCATGGCCTTCCATTATGGATGCAGATTCAGACCTTCTATAATGGTCTTAATTTATCTACGAGACAGATGATTGATGCATCCGCAGGAGGTACTTTGAACACAAAGACACCTGAGCAAGCACAAAACCTGATTGAAGGAATAGCGATGAACAATTATCAGTGGGAAAGCACTAGAGCCAAACAAAAGGCCATGGAAGTTTATGAGGTGGACTTGACCATTGCTTTAGCAGCCAAGGTGGACTTATTGAGTAAGAAGATTGATGTACTCTCAGTTGGCCCTCATCATGGCCTTCCATTATGGATGCAGATTCAGACCTTCTATAATGGTCTTAATTTATCTACGAGACAGATGATTGATGCATCCACAGGAGGTACTTTGAACACAAAGACACCTGAGCAAGCACAAAACCTGATTGAAGGAATAGCGATGAACAATTATCAGTGGGAAAGCACTAGAGCCAAACAAAAGGCCATGGAAGTTTATGAGGTGGACTTGACCATTGCTTTAGCAGCCAAGGTGGACTTATTGAGTAAGAAGATTGATGTACTCTCAGTTGGCCCTCAATAAGTGCAATCGAATGTAAGTGATTTTGGTATGCAGGGGTATGGAGTACAAGAACAATTGGAACAGGTTGATTATTTAGGAAATCCACCCAAGCAACAAAACCCCTACAGTAACACTTACAATCCAGGATGGAGGAATCACCCCAATTTCTCATGGGGAAATCAAAACCAAGGCCAGCAGAAGATTAACTTTGGCCCACCTGGGTTTCAAGGACCATTCCCACCTCCTCTCCCTCAAGAAAAGAAGCCTAGTGTAGAAGAATTTCTCACAAAATATATTCAAGGCAATAAGGCTCGTTTATCCAACATTGAATCCTCGTTGAGGAATCAAGAGGCTTCCAATCGTAACCTTGAGAACCAAATTGGTTAACTTGGAAAAATGATCTCTAAAAGGCAACAAGGGATACTCCTAGGGAATACTGAGGTCAATCCTAGGGAACATGTTAATGCAGTGACCTTGAGAAGTGGTAGAAAACTGCAAGTGGAGAAGAAGGATGGTGGGGAAGTAGTTGAGAAAGAAGTGGAAGTCAACCGTAAGGAAGATGCAAAGCCACTAAAATTGAAAGAAAATATGGAATCACCAAAAGTGAAGGAGTATAAGCCTCCCATCCCTTACCTACAGCGCCTTAAGCAAAGTTACACTGATCATAATAAGGAATTCGGTAAATTGCTTGATGTTTTTAAACAATTATACATTAACTTACCTCTTGTTGATGTCATCTTACAAATGCCAAAGTATGCGAAATTTCTAAAAGATTTTCTAATGAACAAGAGGAAGTTGGAGGAGCTTACAACAGTCATATTGAATGAGGAATGCTTGGCACTTCTCTAGAAAAGGTTGCCACAAAAATTAAAAGATCCAAGGAGTTTCAATAAAGTTTCTATCTTTTCTTGATTCAATTATGTCGTTAATTATTGTTTGATATTTCTAGAGTGTCAATATATGATATTATGCATGTTGATTGAGAAATTGCATGTGTAATTAGATCTAGGCATAATTGAAGAGAATTACATGTATACTTAGAGATAAGATACATGTTTCTTCCGGAAAGTTGATTGTTTGCATAGGAATTCATTATACACTAATGCGATTCTAAATTATATTACTAAGTGAAGAGATTCTGGTAAATAATTTAGAATTAGGGTTAATATGCTTGAGAAAGATATTAGCTTTAATTGTGAATCCCTCTGGTCAAGAATAATAGAAATTGAATTGGATATATTTTAAAAAGGTTACATGTTAAACACTAGGGGAAATAATTCCTAAATACATTATTGCATACTTGAAGTCGTTCGTAGTTTATTGCTTCCTAATTTGCGTAATTAAGTCTCATAAGTAGTTTAGTTGTTAATTTCATTATTTTTAATTCATTCAATTTATCACAATTTTTCTGTTAGATAATAAAGCTAAAGTTAATATTAGTACTCAAAATCTCTGAGGGATCGACTCGGACTCACATCCGCTATATTAAAACTGATAGGTGCGCTTGCCTAATATCAATTTTCTTCTGTTACAACCTAGGACATGACCAAAAGACACAACCATGTCATCGGTTATGTCATCTCCAGTTTATTAAAAAAAAAAAAATAAGATAAACTTAAAGCATAGTAAAGGACATGATCAAAAGATATAGTTATGTCTCTAGTAGTGTTTTTTCCAACTAACCTATATTTTTTTAGTTCTTCATATATAAAGCCTTGTTAGGGTTTATGTAAGGAAGATTTTGGCACTATTTTTATAGAGTTTTTGAAGTTAAGAACAATCAAGAAAGTAAGGAGAAGAGATGATTTCAAGATTTAACTTTGATTGGATTTCATGATACTTCTTTCTATTCTTTTCTATACTTTGTTTTTAGATTCCTATTTTAGGATGTGTAGTGAGTAAATATTTGATATCTAGGTTTTGTAAAACCTAGATCTATTCATGTGTTATTATAATTGCTTGATTAATTTAGTTCTTTATTGTTTTCTTAATTTAACTATGTTTACTTCATGATTTAGGTTATTACTTCCTCAGGTAGTAATCTAAAGTTTGATATCTTATACGAGAACCAAGAAATTTCTTATAAGAATAGATCTAGGCATAATTAATGAGAATTATTGCAAGATTAGATATAATTTATAAGATTCTTCCGGAATTTCAAATTAAAGCATAGAGAATTCATTGTTTAATAATACAATCTTAGGTTATGCTATTGAGAAGAGATTCTAATAGGCAGTTCTAAGGTTAGGGTTAATTGGCTTGAAAAAGTTATTAACTTTAGTAGAGAATTCTCTCTATAAAAAAAGATTAAAGAATAAATTATATAATATTCAGGAAAATCACATGTTAGATCTAAGGGAAATAAGATCTAGGTGCAATGTTGAATCATAAATTAATTGAATTGCTTTGTTGATTAATTCTTCAATTACATCTTAATTAATCTTTAAATTAGTTTTTGTAGTAATTTAAATTTACTTTTTGAAGTTTCTTGAAATTTAATTTGCTGATTAGATAATGAAGACCTAGTGAGTACTAGTAGTTAGAGTGTCTAAGGGATCGGCTTTTGGACTTATACTCCTTATATTATAAACTAATAGATGTACTTGCCTACATTAGTTATTAAATGATTTCTTATGGATTTGTGATAATGTAGAAGGTGTAGATGGGGTAATAATGTAATTTTGATGTAGGTTGGTATTTAAGTAGGAATTTGATGTATGATACTTTGTCTCATGTTTTTAAAGAGCTATAAATGATTCTCTCCATGGGTTTTTACGATTTTAAGACCTATGGGAGGTTAATCATAGGATTCCTTAAGGTGTCAAATAGGTTTTTATAATTAAGAGACTTAGAGGAGATTAGTTATGGAAATCCCTACATTTTTAATGAGTTTTTGAGGTACTCATAAATGAGTTTTTACAACCATGAGATTGAGAGGAGATTGGGTATAGAGGCTCTATTGAATTCATACTTCTTTGGAGGAGAATGAGGTCTAGATGACATGGACCTTTTATATCTAGAACTAGAACACTTAGTTTGTGATAGAAATTGAGAGTGTAATTGATTGTATAGGAAAATGAGACGAAGAGGAGATTTTTTGCTATATAGTTGAGCGATATGTCCTACTTAGAATCAAACTCAAGCGAATTCCATCAAAACCCAATTAAGAACCTTATACAATATCCTAATGGCTTACCTCACCACTATACTAGAAGCATATAACAAGCCTATGTCTTTAGTAATTTGTATCAATTGTAATATTTTGCCTCGTGTTTACTTTTCTTGAAGATTCCTAAGCAACTTTATTCTATTAACATAGATTAGAGTAACACAAGTCAAAATCTGATACTTAGATTAGCCTTTCTTTGCAGGAAAATGACCAAGTGAATATTCACCAGTATTATTATTATACACTATTTAACACTCTAGTCAGTTTGCATGACATGAACTTTAAAAACCCATTAATTTTACTAGTATCTCATGTCTTGGTCAATTTTTGGTACCATTGTTAAGAAGAAAGCAATTGAGCTAATAGCAAATAGATGGAGGACTTTAAGACGAGGCTTTAATTGTTAATGTTATCTAGTAAAGTAGTGTCATTGTAGCTAATAACTTTAATTGATAGTTTAGCCTAATTTCTATTAATTCTGAGTAGCTTAGTTGTTAAAGTTTTGATCTTTACTTGGTTTCTTGTTAGTTCGAGTTGATTTTCTTGAATCCTAGTTATCTTGAGTTGTTTTGAGTATAAGGTTTAAATCTTTACTATTGATATTCATTGGTTGAGTGTTGAACCTATCCTTAGTTAATTTGATATCAAGCTAAGACTGTATTGGATATATTTATTGTGCTATTTGCAAGTTGTAGTTTTAGTAGTTCAATTGGATGGGAAAGGAGTAGATCTAGGAATCCTTGAGAGCATATGCAAAGAGGTATAAGGGATTCAATTAAGGAGTTTAACCTCGAGGTAGACCGAACTTTTCCTCATAGACTAAGAGAAAGGATGAGAAACCACTTGAGAGATATGGATAATCAACAAGAGCATTTTGCAGGGGCTTTGGAAATAAAGGTAATGGAAATGGGAATGAAACTAACCATGCTTTATGGGAATATTTGATTTCGAAAATGAACAAAGTTGCGCTACCAATCACCTAGTTGACTATTCAAGCAAACAATTTTGAACTTAAGCCAGCATTGATCTTAATTGTGCAACTAAACCAATTGAGTGGTTTAACATCTAAGGACCCATATGATCATGTTCAAAAGCTTTTGCAACTATATCTAACCTTGAAAACAAATGGAGTGTCCAATGATGTTATCTTCTTAAGATTATTCGTATTTTCATTGAGAGATATGGCTTGAAGTTGGCTAAATTCCCTACCTCCTAATTCCATTGTCACATGGGTTCAATTAGTTTAGAAATTCTTGTCATATTTCTTCCCATCAAGTATGACTGCAAAGTTATGAAATGATATTATGATGTTTAGATAAATTGATGAGGAATCATTATTCGAGTGTTAGGACAAATTTAAGGAGTTATTAAGGATATGTCCCTATCATGGTCTACTCGTGTAGAGCATTGTAAGCACCTTTTACAATGGATTTGGTTATCAATTGAGGATGATGGTACATGCTACTATGGGAGATATGATATGAACAAAAGTGTTGAAGATGCTTATGAGATTTTTGAATAGATGTCAATGTATGCTCATGAGTGGCAATCAAAAAGAGCACAACCTAAGAGGCTAGTGTAAGAAAATGATTAAGTGAGTTAGTTGAGAGAATAAATAGCCTTGCTTACTACCCAGCTTTCTTAGATAGGAAAGACCACCTAGTCTATCAGATCTAATTATCATAAGCAACCTTTTAAATACTGTTGTATGTATGGGTGGATAGGTTACATGAGTTTAAATTGCCAAGATGGAAATCCCTTTGCTCCATCAAATAATGTGCAAGAAGAGTAAATAAATGCTATGGGAAATTTCAATCATTTAGAAAGAAACTATAAACCCTATTCTAAAACAAACAACCTGGGCTAAAGAAACCATCTAAACCTATCATAGGGAGGAACTCATGGAAGATGATTTAATAGAGGTTTTCAAAGACCTAAAGTGCAACATGGCCAGCATAAGTTGCCACCTCTACTTACACCATGCAAAAACCCAAGGAAGAAACCATAAGGAACTGATGAAATTTTTTACTAAGAAGTATAATATGAAAGTGAATATCTAAAAAGCTTCACTATGGAAAATAGAAAAGATTATGAGGTAGAGTAATGAAAACATGATTAAGAGACTACAAGGGTAAGTACTTAGTAACACTAAACAAAATCTTAGAGATTAAGTTGGTAAATCTCAAGCAAATGGTAAGAAACTAATGTAAGAGAGAAGAATTGTGTCATCGTGGAAACACCTAACTTAAGGAAAGTATAAGCTACCTAAGGATTTATATGAAGAAGAAATTGAGATTATCGAGGAGTAAATTTAGAGAGAGATCGAAGAAACCTTGATAGTTAAGTGTAAAGGAGACATAAATTAAGATGTAGTTTAAGAGATTGAAGAAGGAAGTAAGGAGATAAAAGAAGAAGTATCGAGTGATTGTGAGATGCATAATTTGGAGACAAATGAGAAGGAGGAGGATAGTGAAAAGGAAAATCTTAGTAAAGACAAAGGGTTTAAAAAAGAGAATGTTGAAGAAGGAGATCCTAATGCGATTGATGAGTTGAAAGGGAGAACACAGATGAATTTAAAGAGGACCTAAGAGATTGTGAAGAAATAGAAGGTGATTAATTTGGAAAAAGGGATCTCGAGGAATATTTATAAGAAAATCAAGAAAGACCAAATCTAAAAAAGAAGTTGAAGCTAATTTGGAGGATAAAACCCAATGTTCATGAGTTGAATATTAAGGATATAGCACTAGAAGAAAGAGGTACGATGGGATTTCAATTGGCATGTAAAGTAGATGATCCAAGTAGATTCACTGTGTCATGCTCCATCATAAGCAAGAATATTCCTAGAGTTCTTCTCGATATGGGTATATTTGATAACTTTATGTTTGTCACAATGATGACAGTGTTAAGATTAGAGAATTTTGTGAAGGAAATACCATACTACATAAATGCCATGGATAAGGGTTAGACAAAACTACTAAAAGAGCTTCACTTCATACTTATAAATATAGGACCATGTCACTTTCCCGTTGACTTCATTGTGATGGAGATGAAGGATAAAAGTTAACCAGTAGTTTTTGGGAGATCCTTTTTAGCCAATTCTAGAGTTATATTGGATATGAGGAACTACCTTAAAATAACATTGGAAAGCTAAGCTAACGGCTCAAAAACAGCACTAGGTGGGAGACGACCTAACATCATCTTTCTTTATCTCTCTTATCTATTTTCAATCTAAGTTTTTCTATTTCAAAGTTGATTTACTTATGTTTCTTTTATCTTATGTAGATGCATGTAAATAAATAAAGGAAGGATGAATCCATCATGCAAATCCTGAAAAAGAAACTCAAAAGGAATGAAGGCATCTAGAAAACACAAAACACTGAAGTAGTCTAGTTTTGACCTTCTCTTTTTTTCTTTATTAAGAAATCCATTTATGAACTTAAAGTTGGGGTAAGGGAGGTTAAATATAAAGTTTGGTGTAGTATTATTTTGACTGAAATAATAATGGATGTAGTGTATGTTTATGTTGTGTTGATCTATTGATTTATCTATACATCTCTACATAAACTTTTGAATGTAAAGTTTTCCCTTCTAGCACCTAAAGAAAATAATCTTTTTCTAAAAGATAGATCCATTCTCTTTCATGCTTAATGTTTTTCATTTCATAAGTATGTCACAATTCTAATAAGGCTTGCAATAGTAAGAGTTGAAAGAAGTGACTAGGGATAAATTTTTTAAATGAGTCCTGTTACTATTAAGCCATGAACATCTTCCAAATTTTTGTAATAAATTCATGGAATCCATGCTTTGTTTAGTTATGATTAGTTTAGGCATATTTTTAAGAGTTGGAGTTAAGGAAATGTTTTGGTCTTATGTTAGATTTTTATGATTTCAAAAGTCGAATTGTATATATAAACCATTCTTTTGAGGATCTAAGTTTTCCATTACTATATTGTAAATTGTGGAAGGTACTTGATCTTACCTAAATGTTCCTTAGCAATATAAATGAGAGCTCGAAAAAAAATGAAAGTAAAAGGAAAAGAAAATGATGGAACTTGATCAATAATCATTACAAAAAGTATGAACGCATCATCAAAAGAAAGAAAAAGGAAAAATGAAAAAGTAAAGGAAAATGCAAAGTTGAAAAAGAAAGGGAAAAAAAGTTGAAAATGAAAATTTTAAAAAAGAAAATAATGAGCAACTAGTAAAGTTTATTTTAGGGGGAATCAAAATGGAAGGAATGAACATTTAGGGATAAGTTCAATTAAGGGATCAACATTTTAAAAAATTTAAATAGTAGATCAATGTTTGGAAAAGTTCAAATAACAAATTATGTTTCAAAAAATGATTCAAATAAATGATTCATAATAACTTATTCATAAAATTGTTTAAACTACTTTGTGAAACGTTAATCCCTTTTTTAAACATTTTGTAATGTTAAATCCTTTATTTCAATCATTTTATAAAATATTGATCCCTTATATGAACTTATTCCTAAACATTGATCCCCTCCATCGTGATTCTTTGATTTACACTAATGTCAGGGAGGAGAAGTAAGATGGTGGCAAGTGGTTATCCCTGTTCACACTGTATTGACATACTTAAATGTTTAATAAGGGAGAAGTATATGCATGGGCTACCCAATTAAACACTGTAATCTCTCACTTAGCTTAAAATCTTAGACTTGGGTCTAAGTTTCTCAAGCTTAGTCTAAATAAGAATGTTAACTTTTCTAAACATTGATTATTGAGTTAATTGCACTACTTTTTGATCTATGTGCATTTAGTTAATCACAATTGGAAAAAATTCAACATCACTTCTAAAAAATCATGAATGAAAAGAATATTCGTAAACTTTGGTCTTTGATGGGGTGACATGCTCTTGATTTGTGAGAAAGCATACAAAAAGTGCATGCTTATCCTCACACTTCTTAGTTAACCTAATTTCTAAGGCTTGCTTGAGGATAAGCAAGGTTTTAAACAAAAGAGGATGGTGTGTGAGTAGAAGTGTTAGAGTTAGATTCACCTGATTGATCGATGCTACTATTACTGATTGATTGGTACCTTAATCCCCAGCTAGGGTTTTGAAAGAAATGCATTGCATTACTGGAGGTACTCACAAGGAGCTGCCACTATGTATCTACTAATCAATTGGTTGACTTACTACTAATTGATCAATAGCTTATAACTATAAATGTGTTCTTATCCTTCATTTTTGGAAGCTTACACATTTTAGTTAACGTTTTAGATTATTCTTAGTTTTTATTGTTCTATTGCTTTTCTTAGTGCTATCTAACATATTTCTTTAGATTTTATGTGTATTTCCTCATTGAGATCATAAATTTTAGCTTGTTCTCTTCATTATACCTAAATATCTCCTTCGTTCATCATTTAGATTTGTTGTATTTAGTTCATCATGGAATTTTCTACTATATTTGTGTTCATTGTTCTTGTTATGGTTGATATAAATGTGTGGTTAAGTGATTTCTCCTAGGTTGTGATAATGTTGAAGGTATAGATGGTGTAATAGTGTAATTTTGATGTAGGTGTGGTACTTAAGTGAAATTTAGTATGTAATACTCTGTTTCATGTTTTTCAAAGAGCTATAAATGATTCTCTTAATGGGTTTTTACGATTATCAGACCTAGAGAAGATTAATCATAAGAATCCCTTAAGATTGAAATGTTTTTTGTAGCTATGAGAATGGGAAGAGATTAGTTATAGGAATTGCTACATTTTTCAATAGGGTTTTGGAGCATTAACGACTGGATTTTTATAACCATGAGGATGAGAGAAGATTGGTATAGAGATTCCATTAAATTCACAATTCTTTATATGGTTCTAGATATTAAGATGATAAGGAGATCGAGAGGAGATTAACCTTTTGATAGCTAGAACTAAAACACTTAGCTTGTGATAGAAATTGAGTATTTAGTTGACTGTATAGAAAAATGAGACCAAAAGGAGATTTTCCACTATACAGATGAGCAAGATGTCCTATTTAGAATAAAGTTCAAGTGAATTCCATCAAAACCCAATTAAAGACCTTGCTTAATATCCTAATAGCATAAACTTACCACTATACTGGATGCATGTCATAGGCCCACATCTTTAGTAATTTGCATCAATTGTTATATTTTTGCTCTTGTATATGCTTTCCTTCAAGATTCCCAAACAAGTTTATTTGATTAGCCTATATTAGAGTATTAGGTCAAAATCCAGTACTTAGATGAGTCCTTCTTCTCAAGGAATAACCTAGTGAATACTCACTAGTATTATTACTATACACAATTCGGTATGCTAATTGGTTAGGATGGCATGCGTTCAAACTATCATTTTAGAAAAGCCATTAATTGTAATAATGTCTATTAGTATGGTGATGAAAGCAATACAAGATGGGAAGTAAAAGCTTAGCATATTTGCATGTCGTTCCTGGAATAAAACTAATTTTGTAGGTATTATAGAGCCAAAGAAGAAGTATAGCTTGCTTGTAAAGTAGAATAAGAATAAGCATTTTGATAAATCATGTGTAGGTGTCAAACATAAGAATAATTTTTGTGTAAGCTTTGAAATAAGAGAAAAATAAGGACTAAGGGTGAACCTTCTATAGCCCTAAGGTATTGGTGGGGATTAGGGTACCAAAGAAGTACCCTTAAACTACCAAGGACCGATGGACTAGGGCAAGATTGAAGGGACAAAAAAACTCGAGATTTGGAGCTAGCAGAGGAGATCATGGCTAGGTTTATGATTGTGAACCTAAGCATTAGTATGTCTATGTGAGTTATCAAGGGTGTGATCATAAAAAATGATTATAAGGCATCATCCATGTTTGCTAGAGGCACTACAACAGATCATAGACTAGGTTCATGACAAGTGAACTTTAATTGATATAAATTCATCTAATGCCCATTGTTTAAAGGTAGCATTGAATTATTTTTCTTATTGAGAACTCTTTTGAGAGTTTGTGAGAGATTTTTACTCTCCTATTAAAATCTTATCAATCTTTTATAAAGATTATGTGAACAATATTATTGATTATCAATTTCCTTTAGTTATATCTATTGCTGAATAATCATTATTTATTCGAATTGTGTGCCATATCAATCTATACTATATTTACTTCTTGTTACAAACTCTTAAAATACATACTTAATGATTAAAATCTGATTAATTGCCTATAAGGCAACATGCTAGTCCTTGTCTACTACACATCTTGATTTGCTATGCTATCTAATATACAAATTTGTCCCCTATCATGATAGCTAACTTGTTAAGGTTTGCTTTTCATTTCTTTTATAAATCAAATGAGCTAGTAGGCTAACTTAGACTGTGATGAGTCAACTCACTTCAACACATGAGTTAAACAATCTAAGTAGCCATTTAGTATATGGGTTGTAGCTTTCAACCTCGAATCACTTTCTTAGGTGTGTTAAATAAGTTGGTCAACCAAGCTCAATCTAGTATGCAGCTTTAATTAGTAATTTGGAAAATATAGTTGGTCATGACTGTCCATATCCTAAATCCGAGCAATTGATTGTTAGGTCGAATTTGGTGACTCATAATAGGGACATGATGCGATTGTTAGTACATATTTTATGCCAATTTAATGAAAAATTTTCACTTTTCATGTAAATGCTTATAAAATTCTAGTCTTCCTTTTTGTTTTCTGGTTTTATTCTAAGAAGTACTAATCATCTAGGAACACTAGGGTAAGGATGCTACTAAGAAGGGTTCAAAGTAGGTTTTGCAAAATCTAAACTCGACGGGGTCTTTGTAGAGTTTTTACCTAATTTCCAAAACCCGTAGCTATAGGGTTACGAAAAACTAAGTTAAAACCCATCCCAACTCCCTAGTGCTAAAAAAATTTAAAAGATATATTTGATAAAAATAGGCACTTAGTTGAGAGAGATTGAGTCAAAGAGATAAGACTTGGATTGGTGACAATAGAGAAACCTACAGTAGAGTGGTAAGAGAGAAAGTCACTGAGTTAGAAAGTTAGATGAGGATTACTTAGTGAAAATTTAAGCAAGTAATGAGAGAGAGAGTCAGAAAATTGGATGAAGAGGATTGAGACGAGGATTGATCATTGATGACTTGCTATGTTGAGTTGTGAGGAGGATTGAGGAAGAAGGTTGAGGCAAGAGTCGAAGATGAGAGTTAGGGTGGAGTAGAGTTTACTCTCTACTAAGAATGAGAATGAGAATGAGAATTGAGATGCCATTAGGGTTTTTTTTAAGATCGAAAGAGATAAATTCATAAAGATATTATTTTATTAATTACTATGTTATTAATATTTATATTTACACTTACATGATAATACTAATATCATATATATATATATATAATATCATATATATTAATATTGTTATTTTTTATTGGATTCGGGTTTTTCAAAATTCCAAAATTCAATGTAGAACCTTATAATGTGTGAGAATCATTTTTAAAACTCACTTCAAAAGTCTATAGGGTTTGATCTTATAAGATTTTTAGCAAATTAGATAAGTCGAAAATCCTATAATGACCCGCCAAGTGACATCCCTACATGGGAACATCTTAGAAGAATAATGAGATTGCCATTTTCAATAGGTGAAGTTTATGTAAGAGTTAGTTACTAATGTGGTTATAGTCTGGTGGAGTTAGTGGGTTACTTAAGGAATGTCTACAATAGCCTAATAAATGATGAAGAAATATGTTTGTTGTGCTTAAGCTTTTATCTTTGAAAGTTAGTCTACAATCCCCAAATCTTTTAAAATGATATTTATAGTCTCTTGTATCATCATAGTATCCTTATTTTTATTATCTCATTATTATCTATACTATTTTGCCCAAGAAAATAGTAAAACGATGCCTTCCTTAAAGAATTTATGTGAAACACATATTTTATTAAAGAGAAAAAAAAACTTAAATGCACAACAAATACCACAAAGAATTCAATATATATCACACGTCATGTATAATAGAATGTGGTGTGTAAACACCAATAAGAAAGGTATTACCATATATGAGAGGTGTAAATCATGAGTGGAAATTGATTTAAAAATTATTTATGTAATTATTATATGTACCAACGTCTTATTAGTATTTAGATACCACGTATGCATAATATATGGTGTGTAATTCCTAATGAATGTATTTTCAAATAGTAGATGGTCAATTTACAATTTCTTCTTCTTTCTTTCTTCTTTTTGAGAGAGAGGACATTTTGCAATATCCATTGTGGTTATAATATGCCATGTCGCATTATAAATAATCAAGTATTCATATTTTTCTTTCGTGGATATGAATTAGCATTTTATTGGTATTTTAAATATAAACTTATACCTTTGCGCATCAACCACCTCGAAGACGCCACCACAACTAGTAGAATCAGCGAAGGTAATAATGGTGTTAATAATAAATTTAATTGGGTATTCTAAATGTGACAGCAAAATGACTCGTAAATTGCAAAATGACTAAATATAATATTAACCCTATGTTAAACTACAAAATTAATTATTACATAGAGATATTTAACATTTAAAATAACAGTTCTTTCTTTAAGGAGGTCTCAGATAAAGAATTACCATCATAAAAACCTATTTTTACCTTTAACATCATACAAATAAATAGAAGAAGAAATTATTAAAATAAATAATAAAATAAAGATAAGGGGAGGTTTTTTACGTAATAGTTGCTGTACAAATGTTTGTGTATACATTGGAAACAATTTCAAATTTTCTTGATATGTATATATTCAATTCAATGCCTTTAAATATGGATATTGATAATAATAAAAGGATGGCATATCTATCTCTATCTCCTGGCCTCTTTCTCAGGAGAACCAATTTGTGAAAGGAATCACTTCAGCCGTCCAAAACTAGAAGTGAAATGAGACTAGGGCAACTAGCCTTAGAATTTTATTCTGCCTTTTTAATCAAGTCATGAAGTTTTTGGACGTCGAATTCTCTTTGTTTATCAAGAAAGGAAAATGATAACGACGGAGCAGCCATCTAGAAAATGGATATGCATGAACCGCAAAGGAGGAAAATACAACAAATCACTAGCGAAGACGGACGGAGAAAGTAAAAGTTCATAATGATTAAGTTCAGGGAGATTATTAACCTTAAAGGTTGCAAACTCGTCATTTGATCGAATCCAAGATTTCGGCCGAAAGAAAAGATGTACCACATCTTTGACTTTGAAATCTTACCTGTGGTTGTTTCGTAATAATCAAAGTTCTAAAATTATTAATAGTGTTTAGATACTTTGAAAAGATTGTAATTATTGGTGGGCTTTTTTTTTCGATATGACATTGGTGGCTTTTTAGCCACAAGTAATGGCAGAAGATGAAAGTCCAATCGATGGTTGATGAAAGTGGTAAATCAAAAAAATATCAATAGAAAATGAAAACATAATTTTGATGATGTTAGGAAAAAAATCATGTTTCATTTTCTTCTCTGTTTTTCTTTTTCTTTTCCTACTATACCATTACTATACCATCACCACACCTCCATTATTAGACTAACATCATCCTCACCACCATGACAATCCACCACACTAGTAGCACATCACTACCATTATCAACACTACATCACCACTATACTATCATCTCCCCTAGAGAAAGTACTGCATCACCACTATTATTATTACTAGCAACCATTTGCATTATCTCTATCACCGCACCATCACCACTACTACAACGGTGCAATTTTGGTACAATGGTAATGATAGCAATGGCTAAGGTTATGATGATGTTGGTGGTGGTTTAGTGTAGGTTGTAGTGGAGATGGCAATATAGGTGGCACTGAGGCAGTAAAGAATGTTGTGGTGGTGATTGTAGCATGAAGATCATGGTAGCAAATATGAAGCAAAAATTTAGTTAGTTAAACATGGAATGACACAAATGGTATAGTTGTTAAAACTGCAATTTTAATAGAGTATTTCGATTTTATATATAGTAGACAACAAAAAGAAATTACATGTTATACATGCATCATACCAAACATTGTACAAAAGGTATATATTATCCACTCTAGTATCATGTAATGTAGTAATTTTGCATCAAATGCTACAATAGTTAAACATGAAGTTGGAGGGAAGGGTGTAAGCAAAGTAAGGGCTTTATAAAATCCAAATCCACTCTTGATATCTATTAAATAACCTTAGGCCATTTTTATATCCCATATGGGTTTTTACTATATATTCGATACTCATCCAATATGCTATTAAGGTACACAAATCTACCCAACAAATTAGCAAAAAATTAGTAAAATACATTAAAATTCATGTTAATTAGTCTCATTAGGTATATTTACATGGCTTTCTCTCTAAGTTTTAGAGAGAGAATATTTTTCTCATTTTAGAGTATGGTTTTCATACCATTTGTGTGTGCTTTCCAGTAAATTAGCTACCAAGCATTTTTCTCATTCTTCAATCACTTTGTCACTTTTTCTCATGTAGCATTCATCACTGATGCAATCATTCTATTGATTAATGCATTTTTTCTATTTTTGGCTCTCTTTCTTTAGCATGTTCTTAGCTTAACCTCTACTTCTTCTCCATACATTTCTTTAATCCCTTTATGGGAAAAAAAAAACCAACAAACAAGAAATTTAAAAAAAAATAAAAAAACATAGTAGACCAAATGCATTTTCCTTTTCCATTGCTCTACTTGTTTCTTTCCTAAATCATTGGGGTACTTTTTTGTTTCTTTCATTGATTTGTTGTATAATCTCCTTTTGTTGTTTACATAGACTAATTTTTCCTATCTACTTCTATTCAGATACCGCTATTGTGATAACTACTCCTATTCCTTCTCAAAACTATGATGAAGTATATCTAGAAGATATAAAGGATTAGGGCATGAGATCTTAGAAAATTTGAATGAAATCATGGTGATAACTAAGATAATATCTGATAAATATCTCAATAAAATAACTGTCACTAATATAATGAAGAAGGTGTAGAAAGGATATGGTGTAAGATCTATCTCTTTTATCAAATTGAACACATTCCTTATCAACTTTAAATTAAGATCTGGTGTAGATAAAGTGGTAGAGGAATCTACTTTGTCAATTACGAATCATTGTCTAGTGATGGAGATATGGTAACAACATTGGAATATTGAAAATGTGGCTTTGGATAAATTACCCATTTAGGTTGAAATGCATGGTCTCAAATTAGAGAATATGACCAATAAGTGAGCTAACAGAATTAGAGAGAAGGTGGATCAAGTTCTAGATGTAGGTTCAATTAAAGCAAAAGGTAGATTAAGGAAGGTTTATCTAAGGGTGATGGTTAAAATATCCATAGCCAATCCTTTAACAATTTTTGTATGGGTAAAAAGTAAGGATGAGTAGAGACACGAAGCATCATGAAATACAAAAGAATGAATGATTGGTGTTTTAGATGAGGTTATCTTGGGTATTTTAGTAAAGGGTATGAATTTGATAAGGTGGAGGATGAACTTATGGGTCTAAGGTTAAGGGCAATGCTAGTTGGGAATTAGGGAAGTGATGCTATTGGAAATGAAACAATAACGAAAATATTAACCCAAATAGCATAAACTAAGCTCTTTCCATAAAAAAACTAACCAAATAATGTTATCACAAATCAAAATCTTAGTTCTTCAAACCAAGATCTATGTAGTTTGTCTCAATCCACCGATGTAGTTAAACCAAACATTCCCTTGATAGTATAATCCTAAACAACACCTATACAAAATACATTTTCTACCAAAATCCCCCACTGAATCCTAAACAACATTGTTCACCCTCAAACTGAAACTTAATTAACCTTGATAACATTTATTCATTCACATACTGAGCCAATCTAGAAATATTTACTTGAATCTAAGCCACTTATATCCTCTCAAAACTACTCTCCCAAAGCCTAATTTGAAGAAATTGACCATATCAGTTCTTATGATAAATGGATAAAAGAGAGTTTGGTCTGCCTAAGGAAGTTAATTATGATTTCTTACTATTAGTGACCATAGGAAGCATGATATTGCTTGTAACTTAAGAGTATATCTTTCAACTATTTTAGTAGAGACTTTGAAGCAATTATACAAAGCAAGTGCACCTATCAGTTTTAATATAGCGGATATAAGTCTGAGTCGATCCTTGAGAGACTTCAAGTACTAATATTAAACTTAGCTTTATTATTTAATAGGAAAATTGTGATGAGTTAAATGAATTAAAAATACTAAAATTAACAAACTAACCTAATTATGAGACTTGATTAAGCAATTTAGAAAGCGATAAAACTAAGAATGCCTTCAAGAAGGTAATAATGTATTTAAGAATTATTTCTCCTAGTATTTAACATGTAACCACTTAAAATATATCCAATTCAATTTCTATTATTCTTGACTGGAGGGATTCACAATTGAAGTTAACACCTTTCTTAAGCATATTAACCTTAATCCTAAATTATTTACCTGAATCTCTTCACTTAGTAATATAATTTAGAATCGCGTTAATGTATAATGAATTCTCATACAAAAGAACAACTTTCTGGAAGAAACATGTACCTTATCTCTAAATACACATGTAATTCTCTCCAATTATGTCAAGATCTCATTACACATGTGATTTCTCAATCATCATGCATAATATCATAGATTGATACCCTAGAAATATCAATTAACAATTAAATAACATAATTGAATTAAGAAAAGATAGAAATTTTATTGAAAATTATCAATCAATCTAATAGTCACATGAAGCCCTAGGTTCTGTAATCTTAAATACAAAAATTTTAAGCTATCATAATGAAACTAAAAACGAATTGCAACAAAATCAATAAATAAACCATGAAAAACTCCTTTTGTTGATGAAAAATCTCTTCAATCTTAAAGTTAGGTGTTTCTTTCGCCTTTTTCATCTCTTTCTCTTCAAGTCTCTTCTCTTTTAAATGTCCAATCTTTTGTGTAAAATCCTAGTAAGTCCTTTTATAATGTATTGTAAAGTTTTCGTTTTTGTCACCAGACACAGCCTAGGACACAATTGTATCCCCAAGTCGTATAACTTTCTGACCTTGGCATATCTTCTTAGATGGACACAACTTGGGGACACAGTTGTGTCCCAAACTGTGCAACTTTCTAACCAAAATTTCTATTTCTATGTGACTTCAAAACTTCATAACTCATTCATTTGAACTCTAAATTGAGTGAAACTTGATTCATTTTCTTTGTTTTCAATCGAAAAACGTGTTCAAACCTTAAAATCAAAATTTTACTTAATTAAGTATCAATTTCTTTAAAAAAAAAAACCAAAAATGTAAGGGAATTACTATAAAATTACCATGTGAAATGTATTTAAAATAAGAGTTATCAAGCAACCTCTAGCTACTGTAGCTTAGGACCCAAATTTTGTGATCTAAGGAGTCTTATCTTCTACTTTAAGTAAATCAAACATTAAAATAGAGAGAGAGTTAGATTTTCCAAGTAAGGGAGCAAAAAAACATTAAAAGTTGAAGTTAGGAAAGCTAAGTTAGGTGAGAATAAAGAAATATACAAAAAAAAAAAATGGAAAATTCCCCAAAAAAAAAAGAAAACAATAGAAAAAAACAAAAGAGGGGAAAAAAGAATATAAGGAGAGTGGTTGTTACACATACTTATAAGGTGGAATAGGAGGTTTTAGTTCATGGTAAGTGGTTTAATCTTTTTATTTCTACCAATAATGAAGCTGGTGGAGGCTAGCCTTTTACAGCCACACAAGGGCCATGATTTTCTTAAGTTGAAACTATCAACGAATAGGGCCTCCTAAGATAGTTCAAACTTAAGTACCCTTATTAATAAGTATAATCCTTATATATTGTTTCTTGTGAAAACAAAGTGTAAAGAAAGTATGCTAGAGTGGCTAAGGAGTATAATGAGATACAAGAATAGTTTTTATGTCCTAAGATGAGGGTTGGCTAGAGGTTTAGCTCATTGGTAAAATGATAATGTGAAAATTGACATACTACTTGACATTAACAATGTCACTGATTCAAGGGTAAGTTTAGAGGACGATAGTGCAGTAGGTAGGATCATATGGGTGCACTCTTCTACTAATTTTAATTAGAAAAGGTTATTGTGGAGCTGGTTAGTGAACATTTCTACTAATATTTCTGAACTACGAATAATAGCAAGCAACTTTAATCTTATGTTGCATGAAAATGAAGAGGAGGGAGGTAGAAATGTGGGGGTACTAAATATTTCAAGTTTGAACACATGTGGTTAGATGCTAAAGGTTGTAAGGAGACTATCTAAAGACTGTAGCATCTTTTCCAAGAGGAAGGTAAGGTATATTTGCTTATTAAAGCCTTAAAAATATGCCAATGAGAACTTACAAAGTGGAGTAAAAAAGAATTCCTAAATAATAAAGTGGAAATAGATAGAATTATTCATGAGCTTTCTCTTTTACAAAATAATCCTTATGCAATGGATTTATAATAAGAAGAGAGCTTACATGCATAGCATGAATTGTTCATGGATAGGGAGGATAAATATTAGCACCAAATTGTGAAAAGAGTTATTTTTGGTGATAAAAATACTGGTTTCTTTCATAGATCTACTATTTAATGGAAGAATCAAAAGAAAATTCTTAAAATTCAATCTAATAGTGGATTAAGGAAGAATAAGGTATTGCTAGAGAATTCAAGCAACATTTTGAGGCTCTTTTTAGAAGTACTGGCACTAGAAACTAGGGTAGGAGTTTGGAATGGATTGATAGTATAGTTACTACTAATATGAATATATGTGTTATGTGCTCAAATTGAGGAGGAGGAGATCAAAAGTGTATTTTTTCAAATCGGAAGTCTCAAAGCTTTATGGCCTAATGGATTTATAGGTGTTTTTTTATTAAAGCATTTGGGATGTGATGGGAGCTTTGATCATCTCAACTGTTGAGACTTTTTTATATTAGGAACCTTTCCTACTTAATTAAATTGCACTGATTTGATACTAATCCCTAAATGCCCATCTTCTAACCAAGTGTCTCATTTTAGACCTATTAGTTTATGCAACTTCCTCTATAAAATAATTTCAAAAGTCTTAGTTAATATATTAAAACCATTCTTAGAGAACTTATTTCATAAAATTAAAGTGCATTTTGTTTAAGAAGAATGATTCATAACAATGTTTTGATTGCCCATGAGGTTTTCCATTTTCTAAAAAATAAAAAGAAAGGAAAAAGAAAAAAAAAACAATCTTGTTCCCTTAAGGTTGGTATGATAAAGTTGAATAGGATTTTTTGTGTGCTATTTTATATAAGTTGGGATTTGATGAAAGATGGATCTATTAGGTGATATTGTAAGTACGTACTGTGGAATTTAATTTAGTAGTGAATCTAAAGAAAGTTGGTTAGGTTAACTTAAAGAGAAAGCTTAGGTAAGGGGACCCTTTGTTCCCCTATCATTTTCTTTTTATTGTTGATGTTTTATGGGGTATTAGGAAATTGATAGAAAGGGGGGAATTAAAAGGAACGTCTCTAAAAATTACATGTCATAAGGTCTCATATTTATTTTTTGTTGATGATTCATCGGTTTTTCATAGAAGCAAATGAGGCTGAGGTTACTAATTTGATAAATTATACATACGAATATTGTATCACTTCAAGTCTGCAGGTTAATCTTACAAAATTCAACGTTCTTTATTTTTTTATTTTAGGAAGAACATTTCAAAAGATTGTAAGATGGAGATTGCAAGCAAGTTAGGATTGAATGTTACTAAAGACTGAAGTTTCTACTTAGGCCTTATAACTTTATGGGGTTAGTCAAAGAATGAAGCTCTCTCATTTATGAAAGAAAAGATCTATAAGAAGTTAAAGGGATGGAAAACAAACCTACTAGGTGCAGTGAGAAGGGAGATTTTGATTAAGGTAGTGGCTTTCACCATTCCCACATATTTTACGTCTTACTTTAAATTTCCTATAAAGTGGTGTAATGAAGTAAATTCCAAGATTGCTAAATTCTATTAGGGGCAATGTAAGGAGGAGAATAAGATTCATTAGGTAAGATGGGATAACTTAACTAAACTAAAAGACAAAGGTGGTTCGGGGTTTAAGGACCTCTACAATTTTAATCTAATCCTCCTAACCAGATTAGCCTAGCACCTAGAGACCAATCCCATTGCTTTATCGGCTTAAGTATTAAAAGGACTATATTTCTTGGATAGGGACATTAAATTAGCATCAAAAGGAGAAACGTGTCTTAGGGGTAGAGTAATATTATTGAAGGCAAAAACTTTTTATTTAAGGAGGTCTTATGGAAGGTGGTGTTAAGGGAAAGAATTAATGTAAGGACGGATAGATGGATGCCATTACTAGGCAATTTCACCTTCAAAGCTATGGCCATAGGGGCTAATAAGGATTTGTTAGTGGAAAATATAATAGACAAGGACACAAGGTAGTAGAACTAAGTTTCGATGTGACATATGCTTAATAGTGTAGAGATTGAAGCTATAAACAACATGCCTTTGTAGTAGACAATTCCAAGAGACTCTGTCATTTAGTCACATAATCGTCAGGGTGAATGCATAGTAAAATCAGCTTACAAATGCATCAAAAAAGAGATGAGTGGTACTATTTCAATTAAAGCATCATCATCTACCTCTCTTTCTGAAGAAGATTGGAAAAAACTATGGAAAGTTGATACTATGCCTATGGTTCGTCACTTTCTCTAGTATGTCATGACTAGATCTTTCCCAACCATAGAACAGCTGCGTAAGAGAAAGATGTTAGAAGATCGTCGTTGTCCTTTTCATGAAGATGTGGAAACGATCAAGCATATGTTATTGTACAATGTGTTGGTGCAAGAGGTATGGGCTGAATCATTAGGGTTAAGTGTGAATAGATCCAAAGTTTTGACCATTTTAGAGTGGTTTTAAACTTTCACTTTTAGGGATAAATTTGAGTTGGAACGTAAAGTTTGTGGGGTAGCTTAGTAAATATGGAAGGCTAAACATAAATCCATGTTCAAGAATGAATGGTTGAACCCTATTGTAGTTGTCAACAATTCTAGGTTTTTATTTAATGACGTAAGTCAAGAAAGTGATTCCGCATTAGTGCTATGTTGAAGATAAATGTAGATGGCTCTAGGTGTCAACATGAAAAGAGGTAGCGATTGGCGGAGTTGTACAGGATGGTTCAAGTAAGATAGTCAAGGGTTGTACCTCTTGTGCTTGTAGGGCATATGTTGAGTAAGTTGATTGTAGGCTATAAAGAGAGGGGTCATGTTGGATTTAGATAGAGGATGGAGTGAGGTCATAGTGGAATCGAATTGTAAGGCTGCTATTGACGCAATTCAAATTGAAAGCCCAACTATTCATTAGGCCTCTAGTCAGCCTTAAGTTGAAATTAGAAGCTTGCTTTTTCTCGATAATTTGCATAGTATTAATTTTGGTTTTTATTTTGTTAACAAAAAACCCAACTTTATAATTTAGGTAACTTCATTTACTAAGAGAGGATGTGTCCCTTGGATTGGTGGTTAAAGCCCCCATCCATTCTCTAAAAATTCATCCATTTTGATCTTCTTAGTTTTTCTTTATCTAGTTCCTCTATCACTATAGCAAATGTTGTAGACTTAGGTTGATTTTATTTTAATGAATATTAAATTACTTTGGTAAAAGAAAAAAAAATTCACTAGGTAAAGAGAATTAATATACTTCTATTATTTATTTAAAGAATGAGTTTTAGAATTTCAATAAGTTTGCTTTACTTCATTAAGTTTGCACTTTCAATTCAAAACCAAGGACCATGTAGATGACATTGTTATAAACTTTGGCATGAAATTGGTAACATGAATAAAGATATTGAAATTAACATACCTTATTCCACCAACAATTCTCAACCAAACTTAAGCTTCCATTGAAAAGTGACTTACCATGTAAGCAAATTATACTAATACATTTAAATTATATTAGAATATGAACAGGATTTTTTAAAGTTCCTACTAACAAAATATTTATAGAAATAACATAACATAATAAATAAAAATTAAGGTTTAGCAAGTATAGGTTCTCTATTGAGTACTAACTTATTCTTTAATCCAATCCAAAATCTCATACAGTTTTAGTAGTTAACCAAAATCTATCCTAACCTTAGAAGATACAATCTTGTTAAGTTGATATCATGTTTGGGCAAATCAATTCGGGCATCCTAAAAGAGCTTGCCCACATGCATCCCTTATATGAGTTGTGAAGCTAAACATTAACATATATAGATATTCTATTCTTTGTTGATTTCCTTAATAAAATCAGATTAAGAGGGTCTCTCTCTTTTTCCCCTTCTCAAAACATAGAATAAGAGTTTAAACGAAAAATAGAGTACTCTTGGAAGTAATAACCAATCTTTTGTCTAGATTGGTTAAGAAATTATCTTTTATTTGGACCATGAAAAATAAAGCCAATAATTCATACACAACAAAATAACACCAACGTAACTCTACTATGGGCCAAAAATTCAACCACAAAGATAAAATATGAAACAAACACTATGTGCAACATAAATTATATCATTATGACACAAACAAAAAGAATCATAATATAACCTCATTATATACAATCTCTATATAGTTTTTTTTTTTTATGTTAGCACGAATTTAGCATATAATATGTAGATATCCCATTTTTGCCTGCCCCCATTTATTGATTTATTTAGTTTTAGAGGGTCCTAATTTAGAAAAATATAAAAGAAAAACAAAAAAATTAAAATTAAAATTAAAAAAAAGGAAGATGAAGAGAAAAAAGCTAAAATAGAATTTTTAGGGAAATAAGTCTTAGGTCACTTTTTTAGATCATTAGGAGCGAGTTGTTTTTAGAATTGAAGTACACATAAGCAGTTTAGCGGTTTTGAGTTGTGTTTAGAAGTATTAAATCTCTCCAAAAATTTTATTTTTAGACCTTGATTAGGCTTAAATTAATTTTTGAATTGAAGCTTATAGAATCGTTAAATTGGGTTTACATTTGAAAATTACACTTCAACTTATGTCTATGGGATTAGATACCAGAGGGCAGCACATTTTAATTTTTAACTAAAGCTAACTTTAATGTAGTAACTTATATTTATTTATTAGATAGAAAAATAATAAAAATGAAAAAAAGAAGAAGAGGGATTGGATTGGACCAAGCGTAAGGCTTCAGCCATTTGCAAAACACAATTAGGCTTAAGCCTTGAAGCGTGACCTAGCCCCAAGCAAGTACTTACAACTACTTTTTTTTTTTTTTTCAGCAAGGCATGTGCACTTCACACGTACTTGGGGTGCATTTCCACATGCTTGGCACATGCCAATCCAACCTCCTTGCTTCTTTCTTTCCCTTTCTTATGAAGTCATAGTATATTCCTCCTTAGTTTCTTAGCGTAGGGGCATATGTTCGTAGCCAATTTGTAGGTGTTTTTCATACATTAACACTTGATTGCTTGGTGGAATCATGCACTAGGCATGATCCACTAATGTCCTATCCAAATTTAGTTGATTTCTTAGACCAAAATCAAACTAAAACTAGGAAAAAATCATTTTTAAGGTTAGAGCCCAATACTACAAATCATTAATTTAATTTAATTCCTAAACCTTCAAAGCTTAATCCCTATGCTTATAGTATAAATAGGATGCTCTAGGGCTAGTTTAGACATCAAACATAGCCCCAATCACCCCCATTACAATTTTAGATAGGTTTGCTCTATCTACCATCATAGGCTCTCTCCTTCTAAATTTTCTTTGACTACGATGTTAGATGAAGAAAATCACCTATTAGGTGAGCTTCTCCACTCTCCAAGCTATTGTTAGAAAACCCCTTCCATGGTTTGTCATACCTCATAGTTCCTTTACCATCTCCAACCACCCAAACCCTTAACCATCACACTACTCTTGCAAAGCACCATGAACCACCACTACTTAAGCTAAACTAACACTATGGCTACACTCATATTGCTCTAAAATCTTGGACACAACCATCCTAATACGTAAGGCAACTACCATGTGTAGCTAAACTAACACTGAACATACCTACTTATTTAAGTGCATGAAGCTCGCCAAAACTACCATACTACACCCTGTTGCTCCTCACTTTGCTCAGCCTAACGACCCATTTTGCTGCCCACACCTAGATCTGACTTGTTCAGAAAGCTCACTTTAAAGACCTTTTCCGAGCTACGCAATATTCTAGTCTAACCCATATCGTTTTTTGTTTTGTTTTTTTTATTTATTGTATTGTATTTCTTTTTTTACTCAACTTGTTCTATTGTAATAAAAAATTGTGACAAAAAAAAAACGAAAAAAGAAAAAAAAAAGCAAAAAGAAAAAAAGAAGAAGAGAGCAAAAAAAGAAAGGAAGGCTTCGTTGCTCTATTTATTTACTTTGATTTTTATAGGTGTAAAAATAAAGCTCTAAAAAATAAGGAAATAAAAATAAAAAATATATAATAAATTAGTTTTTATCACTTAGCAAAATTATTTTCAAAAAATAAAATTTAATTAACCCCCTTCGAATAAATTACCAAAATTTAGACCCTTTTAGAGTTTTTCTTCAAATATAATCAAATTGAAAAAAAATGTAAACTCGGTTGTTTTTTGAAATTAAAAAAGATCACTACATTAAAATTTTCACAAACGAACTCGAAAGTCTGATCTCGAATAATGGGTACATAAGCACCTTATCGAGCTTGAATTTTTCTCGGTTTTTAATATTTTCCTTAACCCATTTAGTATTATATCTTGATCTATTTAATACTAACCTTCGACTAAGATTTAAGAAAAAAATTTATCTTTAATTTTTAAAACTATTCAAAGTTACGACCTGACTAGGGTTAGGAAAAGAATGAGTTAGGTTAAATCGATTGGGTGGACTGATTTAACCTAGCCATTAATTTACTTGAAAAATCGATTTTAAGAAAAAGGTTTTAAATACCAAAAATAAAGTTTGGGGCTAATTTTTTAAAACCCTTATAGGTACCACTACTAACTTTTCAAAATTAGATTTAATTTTTAAAATTATCTTATTTAAAACAAAATTTAGTCACCATTACAAAAATTGGATTTATTTTACAAAAAATGGATAATTCAAGTTATAATTTACAAAAAGAACGAAAAACTAAAGTTTTTACAAATTTTACATCACTTCGAAGGTTCTTATGTATCCATTAGTTGGGATTAGACGTTCCATAATTCATTGACGAAAACTTTAGGTAGGTAAGTTTGTTTTAATTTTTGAAAAAAAAGGTCAAGTTTACGTTTTTAACTTAACTTGGCCTATTTAAGGAAAATTTCTAAAAAGAAGCCTAAACTTGGTTTATGTTTTGAAAATTCTAAGAAAAAATCCTAATTTGAAAATGGGTTAATTCAATTTTATTTTATTTTGAAAACAATTTTTCTAAGTGATGAAACTCATTTATATACTGATTTACTTATTTTTCTTTTTATCTTTATTTATTAACTTCTAGTTGAAGCATAAATAAATATATAAATAACTGATTAATAAAGGTTTTTTTCTTTTCTTTTTTCTCTTTTCTTTCTTTCCTCCTTTGGATTCTACTTTTTGTTTTTTACAAAAAAATATATAAAATAAAATAAACAAAGAAAGGAAAGAAAGAAAAATAAAATAACAATAGAGCAACATAATAGATCTAGGCCAAAGGATGAGGTCAAGACGTAGGTCGGGCGAGAGCATGAGTAGGTTGGGTTAGTTTGTCAGAAGTCATGTCAAGAAGAACCGGATCATAAAGAAAAGGGAGGAAGAGCAACTGAAGGGGGTCATTTTAAGGAGATTTAATGGACAAAACTTATGAGAAATATTGTTTCCATGAGTTTCTTAATAGTGAATGTCAATTTAGGATTGATGACACCAAGTTTGGTGACTGTTTGGTAGGTGCTCGGTTTAGTGTAAAGAGAGAGCAAGAGAGAGAGCAACTATGCGTGGTGCTTAGGGCAGTTGTCGAGTTAAAGAAAGGTGATTGGTTAGGGTTTCTCGTAGTGTGGTTGGTTAGAGGAGATAACCACCAATGGTGCTTGTTTAACAAGTGGCTAACGTAGGTAAGGAGAGAAGGTGTTGATTAGTTTTCAATGGCTATGGTTCAAATTGTAGAAAAGGTGTTTCTGGGGGTTTTTGGTTTTAAGGAAATTGTTGGGAGCGTTGGATTTCCTCAAAAAGGCTTAGAGATGGAGGATTTTTAGAGAAAGAGTAAAGAGGAATTGATAGAGAGAGAAAGCTCAAGAGTGAGTAAGAGAGCCAATGGGCATAGAAGTTGATATTAGAAACAAAGAGAGGACCCTCTATTTATACACTAACATGCTCATATAAACTTGGAAAGAAACATTAATGCTCAAACCACCATTGATGTTCTATCAAGCTTTAAGTGATTTTAATGCTGATTTTGAATTTCAAAGAAGATGGATTTAGATAAGAAATCAGTACCAATTAGTCGTATCCCAAGTGCTTTTCGAATTTTCATATTTAATTCGATGAGATTTGGCTAAAAAATCAATTTAATAGGGTTAAAAAGTGAGGTGATCGTACGAGGTTTAATGCCTATTACTATTTGCGAATTATAGAATTAAGGAAGGAGGGGGTTACTAGGTCACATACAGGGCATGTGCTATGTACCCTATTTCATAAGTACACTATACATGAAATGTTTAAAAAAGCAAGTAAGCACTTTATGCCTACACTTTTGGACTTATGTCCTAATCATAGGCCTTTGGCCCTTCATGACTTATCCTAAAATCAAATTGTGCACACATGATCAAAAAATAAATGAATAAATAAAAATAATTTTGAAATTACACCCAATTTGATGGTTTTGCACACTTAAACCCTATCCGATATTGAAAACGAGATGACTCAATCCATGTGACTCTAAAAATGACCTTTTCTATATTTTTTAAATATTTTTTTAATTTTTCTATATTTTTCCATTTATCATACTTTTTCTAAATTTTATATTTCCTTGTATTTTTCCATTTTTATTTTTATTTTTCTAAATTTCCTATTTTTTGTGCTTTTTCTCAATTAGGACCCTTTTTTTCTTAAAAAAAAAATAATTCTAAAATTATGAGACGCAAAAATGAAGTGTCTATAATTGCCCCTCTTTATGGGAAAGTTTAAGTAAAACTTTGCTACAAAGACAAAATGAGACACTGTTTTTGGATTCGAAATGAAATTGCCCTAAGTAACGCTGTAATTAGCTAACTATCGTAGGTACGATCCATTGGGAATTTGATGAATGGTGAAAAATAAAAGAGAAAGAAGGTGCTTTGAAAGCTGGTTGAAACAAAAAATGAGCACAGTGCCTTACAAGTTGACTATAACCTTAGAAAGTTTTGAAGGAAGGGAAGTACTTTCAAAGTTGACAAGACTGTAAAAGTGACATTAACTAAAGAATAGCATCCTAAGAGCTAGTAAGGGAAATCGATTTGAAACCTAGTTATACTCCTTTAAGCTCACTAACCGAGGCAGGAATGTCTCTAAAGGATTAGTAACCCTAAATTAGAATCGATTTAAAAAACTTGGTCGTTCCCCTTTAAGTTTACTAACCTCAACAACAGTATCTCTCGGGGACTAGCAACCCTAAAGATACTATCTTTGATGGACAGTAAAACCAAGTGAATGTGAAATGGCTACCTTGGATGGATGGTTTTTGAATTTAACACCAAATGTGAGCAGCATCTTATATTGATGGATAAAGCAAATATTTGAACACCTTGGATTGATGGGTTTAGCACCTCCTTATATTAATGGTATAGCACCATTTGAGCTTTTAAAATTTAAACACCATCTTAGATCCATAGGTACAACACCACCTTGGATTCATGGGCTTTAGCACCATTTTGGATTGATAAGCATTAGTAAAAACTTGACACCATCTTAGATTGATGGGTATAGCATCATCTTGGATTAACGAGCTTTAGTAAAACTTGACACCATCTTAGATTGATGAATATGACACCATCTTGGATTGATAGGTATAACACCATCTTGGATTAAGGGCTTTAGAAAAACTTGACACAATATTGGATTGATAGGTATAACATTATCTTAGATTGATAGTCCTTTAAAACTTAAACACCATCTTAGATTTATGGGTACAACACCATCTTGGATTGATAGGTACAACACCATCTTGGATTGATGGGTATAGTACTATCTTAGATTGATGAGCCTTTAAAATTTAAACATCTTAGATTGACAAGCTTTAGCAAAACTTGACATCATCTTGGATTGATGGGTATTGAAAAAAATGATCCAATTTCTTAAAAAGTTTTCTCAATTGTGGAATTTACTTAGAATTGACAAAATTAACCCTAAGGGTTGACTTGAGAGAGAGATTGAGCCATCATAGTCACTTGATCTAATTACTAGGGGCTTACCCCCTAAATTGAGGGAAAAAAAAGAGGAGATTTTTAAATTAAACACTAAGGACTAGAATCTTTTATTTGAATTTGATTGACTATCATAAAACTGAAAATGGTCACTATAATTGAGTGGGAAGAAAATTGAGGTAGAACTCATGCTTGAAAGATTTGGTATTAAGGTTAAACATAGTAGAAGTTGGGCAAAAAGACTAATGTGGATAAAAAGATCAGTTTGGAATCTATCTAAAGAAAAATTTGTCCTTTCTCTTCTCTTCTTTTTTTTTTTTTTTCTTTTATCAAATTGCTAACAGGTTTGGGTTCTTCATATATGTAGGTCTTTAATAATTTACTTTTCTATTGACTTTGCTCAAATTGCCTAACAATCCCATCTTTAGGGAGGTCTTCTTTTCTCGAGCCACTCGAGGCAAGAGTTCTTTCGGTGTCACTCGGGGTGATTACAAGGACAATGACATCTTATAATTGATTAGTTTAGTCTAAGAGGACTCCTTTACCTTCTCTCGGTTCAAACTTCCACTCTTGACTACAATTTAAAAAATTATAGTCTGTCTTGTAAGTGATATACTTTAATCAATCTATTAGGTCTTTTTAGGACTATAATGTAATGGAGGCTTTTGGTCTTTAATTTCAAAAAATGGATATTAATGAATTGGCATTTTGAAAGAATTACTTTTTAACTTGGGTTTATAAGTCAAGAACCTTATAGGTGAAATTAATATTGTGCTTGCCCCAATTTTAAAAGTAACTTTTACCAAGGATAAGTTATTTGTTCCAAGCAGAAGGGCTTTAAAAGAAGGATGGAATTATGGGGAGGCCATTATTTGCAAAAGGAGTGGATTTTGAGAGTCTTGGTTTTTTTACCTCTACCCTTTCAGATTTAGGGGTTTTTATTTGAAGGATGGGCCTTACTTCAAAATATTCCCTTAATAAGATTTCAGGGCTTTGGATTTGATCACCTTGTTCTTATAGATTTATTTCTTGGGCATACTTTTCATTTCCTCTTTTTTCTTCATGCCCCTTTTTTCCTGTTATTTTATTTTCTTTTTATTTTTATTTTTTTATAATTTGATCCAAGAAAAAGGTGATCATCCCCTTTTACAGTGTATGCAGTTTGTGTATAGTGTTCAAAACGGAAGCCCTTCTTCATATTAAAGGAAATAAGTATCAAGATGTAATAATTATAATTGAATTGTGGTGACTAAAGTAAGCACAAATTAGTTTTAACCTTTTCTTCTTTTTAATGACCTTAACCTCCAAATTGCTCCATTATAGGGCAGTTCTTGACAGAGTTTAATTTTTGAAATACTTCACTAAAAGGCTTTATAGGGTTGATAAGGGATATTTTGTCCTTTAGAATAGAGAAATAAATGCCTAACATCATTTTGATTAGTGTATCAATTTTAAGATAGACTTCCTTTAAGGAATGAGTGCAAATCCTCACTTTAATGACACTCTACACTCAAGTGTTTAAGGGTTGATGTTTAGGATTTGGCTAGCCTCTTTTTATTCTAAACTTTTAAAATGAGATATTAAAAATGTGCATTTATTCAAGAAATAATGAACTTTTATTTACATAATCTTTTATATTACAAATCACAAAGCAATTGAACTTCCTTAATAATTACCCCTCATTCTTTGGTTTCCATTGAATCAACCTAGCTTCCCTTGACTTAAAGTCCTACCCCTCTTTCGTATAGATGTTCATATCATGTTGATGCATGATCCAACATATTGTAATGGAACATTTACCTTAACCTCTAGTCCATTGGATTGGTAAAGTCTATTTGAAGAAACTAAGTAACAATTAGGTCTTGAATCATGTTCTTCAGTTTCCAATAGTCTTCTATAAAATGGCCCATTAGGTACATGTAGTATTCATATGGTAGGCTAAGATGTGGCCTTTGGAGCTTGTACCTAGGTGGAAGAGGTGTATGACTTAGTATTGCTACCTCTCTTAACTAATGGAGTTAAGTTATTGAGATTAGAATTGGAGGAAGATGTCTTTTGAGCATCTTTGTTTCGAAGCCTACTGAATTTATAGCCATTTCGGGACTTGCTGAGATAATTTGATATTCAACCAATTTACTTGTCCTTACTGGCTCCTCTATGAGACTGTAATGCATCTTTAAGGTCGAATACACAGAAAAGCACCATAACGAAAATAATCAGAAGGAAATAAAGAAAAGATAGCAAAGTTTGAGCAACTATTGATTAGATAAGACACACCAATCGATCTTACTTAGCTTATATAATTCGCTGGATATGACTCAACGGCCTAAACTATAAGGTCACTTGCCACTGATCCTTACTAAAGAGAATAGATAAGAGTTAAAAGGATAGTAAGAATATTAGGGTTGCTGAAAAGGGAAACGTGTATATTTTGGTAATCAAAGAGTATTTTCTCTGCATACAACAAATGAGGTTTATATACTAGTCCTATTAGGGTGACAAACATATAAGGAAAAGAAAAAAGGGTAATTTACAATTAGGATACATGAATGATACTAAAAAGGGTAAAAGAGACAAAGATTATTTTGTACGAAGAAGTAAATAACCCTTTTAGAATGTTGTGCCAAAAGAGATATATTGCATGGTGGCTAGTCATTGGTTGCTCTAAAAGATAGTACAATTCGAATGAAATGAGAAAAAAGAGGGTATGCGATTAGAGCCAACCTAATATGGATTAAGTCGATCCTTAGCTAATCAATTAATAATAAACATTCGCCTCAAATTGGGGTCGAATCCTAGTAGATTCAAGAGCTCGACTTTAAACAATTGTTAAAATTTGTATGCTTAAATGTTGCAAGATTTTGGTAGGTTGCTTAGTAAGCAGGCATGCCTGCTCGAAAGGTTGGCATGTTTGCTTAGCAACCTTAGAGACAATGTTGGTATTCAAGAGAGCTCGTTACTTAGGTCAGCAGTAGAGTAAATCATGGAGGTCAGAATAGGAATTCTCGTCTTAAATGGGTCAACAAGCTATTATTCTCCTCATGAGTCCTTAGAGTCCTCTAATTCGGCTGTACGTGATTGGTCTAAAGGGTTGATTCCTATCATATGGCTCAAGATTGAAAAGATTTGACCTCAAATCTAAAGTGGTCTCCAGTTCCTATTCTTCTAGGGCAGTTATAGGGTCTTCTTCTTTTAGTCAGTGGGGAATTAGGTCAGACATATTGAAAGTGGTGAAAACACCATAGTAAACGAGTAACTCGATCTGGTAGGCATTGTGATTGATTTTCTTCAAAATCTTGAATGAACCATCATCTCATAGAGATAACTTGTTTTGTCTTAAATATGAAAATCATTCTTAATTTAGGTAAATCAATAGTTAGTCTCTTAGCTTAAAATAAATATTTTAGAAGCCTCGACTACCAATCTCTAGTTATTTCTTATTGAACTTAGCAATCTTCCTTGTTA
This sequence comes from Lumnitzera racemosa, assembly GCA_024138005.1. Classification (NCBI taxonomy): domain Eukaryota; kingdom Viridiplantae; phylum Streptophyta; class Magnoliopsida; order Myrtales; family Combretaceae; genus Lumnitzera; species Lumnitzera racemosa. Next base: position 23,543,003 of record JAMXBC010000004.1, on the reverse strand, counting down.
CAGTTTGGCATAGCTCCTGCAATTCTTAGGCTCAATCAATTCTAGATTGGCATTCTTCAACAACTATAGGGGTACCAAACGTATCTAGGGGGATAGTGGCATTGAAGCCATAAAGGACCTCAAATGAGGTCTTCACAATGGTGTTATGGACAGTTCGATTGCTTGCTAACTTTACAACCAATAGATATAGATCCCAATCCTTCAAGTTTTTTCCTACAACAACTCTATGTAAATTGTCTAATGTTCTATTTGCTACTTTAGTCTAGCCATCAGTCTGAAGGTAGCTACGAGAGTTAAGCACAAGTTTAGTTCCAAGTCTTCTTCGAAGAGTCTTCCAAAAATAGCTAAAAAATTTTATGTCCTGATTTGAAGCAATAGTCTTCAGCACTCCATGTAGTCGAACAACTTTCAGTAAAAACAAGTCAGTAATATATAAAGTATCATAAGTTCAATGGCATGGAATGAAGTGTGCCATTTTGCTGAAGCAATAACTACAACAAATATAGAAACTTTTTCCCTAGATGTCTAGGGCAACCTTATTACAAAGTTCATACTAAGGTCAACCTAAGGTAAGGTTAGTGTTCGCAAGGGCATGTACTCTCCATACAGTTCTCTTCTCCCCTTAGCTTTCTTACATCTTTCATAACTACCAATTACCTTATAGACATCCTTTACTAAACAAGGCCAGTAAAAGTTCTCCTTCAATAGATTAACTATTTTGGTCTCCATGAAATGACCAGATAATCCACCACTATGAGCTTTCCTAACTAACAACTTATACATAGAATAGTTTAGTATGCATAGCTTCCATTCTTTAAACAAATAGTTATCAATAAGGTAATATCCTCCAATAGCAACTCCTTCTTAGCACTTCCCAAGAATGAGACCAAAATGAGGGTCATAAGCATACAGTTCAATGATAAGTGAAAATCCCAGTAACTTTGTTTATGGTTAGCAAGGTTTGTTGATGTGATATTGCATCAACAACCACGTTGACACTTCCTTTCTTGTGTCGGATCACATAGGAGAAACCTTCCATAAACTCTAACCACTTGGCTTACCTCTTTGAAAGCTTGTTATGATTCCCATGGCGCTTCAATGACTCATAGTTAGTGTAAATAACAAACTCTTGAGGCAACAAGTAGTGTTTCCAAATAGTAAGAGCTTGGAAAAGAAAGTACAACTCTTTCTCATATACAGAATAGTTTAAGACAGCACCACTAAGCTTCTTACTATGGTAAGCAACCGATTGTCATTCTTGCATTAGGATGGCACCAATTTTAATGCCTCACACATCGTACTCCAGCTTAAACGGCTTGTCAAAATCAAGTAAAGCCAAGATAAGGGTAAAGGTAAGCTTTTCTTTGCACTCCCTAAAGCTTTACTCTGCTCGTTCATTCCATCTGAACCCTTCACTTTCCTTAGTTAGCTCGATCATAGGGGCTACAATGGTATAAAAGTTAATAATAAATTGCCTACAAAAAGAATCAAGGCTAAGGAAACTTCAAACTTTAGTGACGTTATTTAGTGTTGGCCACTCCAAGATAGCTCAGATCTTTTTCTCATCTACTCTGATTCCTTCCCCTGATATTACATATTTAAGAAAATCACTTCACCTTGATAGAAGGTATACATCTTCAAGTTCCCAAATAACTTCTCGACTCATAAAATATCAAAAACAACTTAGTGGTATTGAACATGGTTGTTTAGGTTAGTATTGTATATTAATATGTCATCAAAGTACACAACTATGCATTGTCCATTTAGAGGCCGTATCACATGTTCATCAATCACATAAATGTTCTCGGCACATTAGTAAGTTTGAATGGCATAACTAACCATTTGTAGAGACTATGCCTCATCTTGAAGGCATTTTTTCATTCATCTCCTGACCTCATGCAAATCTAGTGGTAGCCAGTTCACAAATCAATCTTCAAAAATATCTTAACACCATGTAGCTCATCTAACATGCCATTGAGCCTCAGTATTGAATATCGGTACTTGACAGTGATACGGTTGATTGCTCAACTATCAATCCACATTCATCATGAACCATCCTTCTTTAGAGCAAATAGAGCTAACATAGTACAAGGACTCATGCTCTCCTTCAAGTATCCTCACTCTATAAGATGTCATGTACTAGTCATTTTAGTTTAGTAGCTTGCTCAAGATTCATTCTATAAGCGGGTTGGTTCGACAAGGCGATGCCAGGTTGTAAATCAATATAATGCTCTATGCCTTAAACTGAAGGTAGTCCCTTAGATAACTCTTTAGGAAACAAATATGCAAACTCATCTATTAACCTTGAAATCTCATTAGGCACTTCTTGAAGGTCTCTTATCTCTAGAAATCTCTTAATTAATAGAAATATAGGCTCATCGACCTTCTTAGTACAACTCACCTCTAACAATCTCATTTACTTAGGTTAGTGTCATAGGTTATAGCACAATCTTATTTCCATCCTTAATAAAGTCATAGGTGTTCTTGTTTCCATTATGAGTAACATGTCAATCAAACAACCAAGGTCTTCTAAGCAATAGATGTGAAGCTCCCATGGGGAAGAAACAGCATAGTAACCTATTTAATTACGTGTAGAGCACTTTTGTCATGAAACCAATGTAACTTGTGAGGTTGAGGGTGCTTAGAAGTCAGTTTACCTAACCTCTACACAAAAAAATATACAACGATGTCAGTATAACTTCCTCCGTCCATTATGATGGTGCAAAACTATCACTTGATGGTAAACTTCATATGGAATAGCTTCTCTGTTTAGTCTTCCTTGGAGTTCGATAAGGAGCTCAATACTCACCTTAACACTAAGGTCATCACTTCTCCTTGGTCGGCATAGACACAAGTCTTCTCTTCCCCCCCGGCTTCAACCTTTCAATCATCCTTCTCCTCCTTGGGTTTACTTTCATCGATACTATCAACTAGATCTCCTCGGAGCACCATGGCACATCGGTTCAGACACTCAGCAAGCATGTACCTGAAACCTAAGTATTTGAAGCACTTCACCTTGCTAGTCTTCTATCCAGAGCTCTATCCTCTCTTAGATGTCCTTAGGGTTAGCTTAACCTTAGTTCAGCTCAACTGGCTTACTCAGCCCTACTAGTTTGATCAGCTATCGTTAATTCAGTCGTTCCTCTCCTTAGCTTGGAATAAACAAGTTAACATATAACAGGGGCTCGGAGCACTTCTCTTCTATTTTTCGACCCTCTATGCTACTTTAATGGTCTCTTTTAAAGTATAAAATCTCTACATTTCCACAATGTTCTTGTAGACACCTAATTTTTGCCCATTTATAGTCCTAATTTTTATTTTTACAAAACAAAAAGGGTCCTAATTCAAAAAAATAGAAATAAAAATAAAAATTTGAAAAAAAATGATGAAAATAAAAAAAATGAAAAAAAATGAATGAAGAAAGAAAAAATATATAAAGATTTTTATAGGAAGAAAATTATTTTAGAATCAATTGTTTTAGTTTAGTTTAGTTTAAAAATTTTATTTTAGGGAATTGGATAGTTTAAATATAATTTAATTATAATGAATGATAAGGCATCAGATTTGAATTTATTTGAATCTACACACAGATGCAATAAAAAAAAAGCGAAATGAAAATGTGTCATATCTATTTAAATCATGAGAATTTAGTTAAATCATATTTGAATTTATTTGAATCTACACGCAGATACAGTAAAAAAAAAAAAGAAAAAAAATGTAGTCAGAAAAAAGGAGAGAGAGAGAATAGAAAAAAGAAGAATTTTACAGCTTGAATCTGTCAACATCACATATACTCCATCACCAGACACGGAAACTCTAAACGAACACAACACCAGCGAAACACTCACTACACGTCGCCCATCCTTGTACAGCAACGTCTACAACAACTACGTTCGTTGATAGCAACAACGGCCACAACGTCGAATAATGGCCGAGCAACACTATCCAGCATTATCGGTCCAATACTAATCTGCATGTCCCCTACAACAGCAGGCCTGAAGTCCAAGTAATTAACCGATCACACCCCAAATTACTATTATCTATAGGTACTTTACACAACCCAACCGCACGAAACCAAGGCTTCACGTCACCAAACAACAACAATCTCTCATCGTCCATCAACATATGTACGTCCATGATCTGTTGACCATCCTATACTGACCACAGACAATCAGCCGCACACTCCTTCTCGCCAACGAACTCAATCCACTACCGCATCCCAATAGACTTAACCGTACACAAGTACTCCCATCATCGCTTTACAAACGCGTGTGATCAGGTAAGTTCCATTGATGGTTATGTTTGCTTTAGTTTGATTATTATTATTCTATTATCATATTATTGGTTCATTAATAGTAAATATATGTTGTATATATGAATACCTTAGTTTAGGAAACTTTAGTATTAGTTTTTATATCAAGTTTATTGCCTGATGTTGTTAATAGCAAGGATATGAGGTTATTAAGATCAACTTTATTAGTTCATGTAATATATAATATGTATATATATATATATATATGTTAGTTTAGGAGTTTTAGTATTAGTTCTTGTACAAGTTTATTATATAGTATTAATTTATTTTGATAGATAGTTGTATACATTAATTTAGGGATTGTTAGGATTGGTCATATTTTAAGATTTGGTTTTATTTAAGGATTTATCACATAGAAGGTTGTTTTTCTTTAAGTAAAAATTAATAAAAGACCCTTTTTAAAAATAGGATTGTTAAACCAAATTTTTTTATAAAACAATAACATTTAAGAATTAGGACCCTTTTTGTAAAAAAAAAAAGAAAGAATAATTACACATTTGTTAAAAACACACTCGAATTTACTTCTCAGACTAATTCTATAGTAGTGCGCATGATAGGACTGGGGATCCAATCTATTTCCTTTCATCAGCTTTGCATGCTTTGCCTTGCGGGTACATAATAGTGGTTTTTAATTATTGTCTATAACTTGTCTTATTTGTTTATTTTTATATCACTTAGTATATGCGCAGTTATTTTTAAGACTTGTATTAATTTTTTTTTTATTTTTGTCACGTCTTTAATTGCTAATAATTAGTTATAGCATTAGTGTCTAGTGAATATATATTAAGTTAAGTTTTAGTTTATTATTTTTTATTATTTTCTTTTAGATTTCATATTTTCAAAATGAAATTTTTATAAAATCTCATATTTTACAAAATCTTCTTCTTTGCATATTGTATTAATTTAGAAAAATTGCATTAGGCATGTTAGGGTTTTCTAGGTAAAAAAATCATTTTGATGTTCATAAACTAAAAAAAAAAATCTTTAATTGACTTCTTTTTTACAGCGAAACATCTTTTCTATAGTTTAGGCTTATTTTCCATAGTTAGATGTCTTTTTCATAGTTTAGACATCTTTTCCATAGTTTAGTTTCTTTTCCATGATTCAAACATCTTTTCTATGATTTGAACATCTTTTCTATGGTTTAGACATCTTTTCTATGATTTAGATTTCTTTTCTATGTTTTAAACATCTTTTTCATAGTTTAATTTTTTTTATTCTATAGTTTAAACATCTTTTTTATAATTTAGACATCTTTTCTATGATTCAGATATCTTTTCAATGATTTAGATATCTTTTCTATGATTAAGGCATCTTTTCTATGATTAGGAAATTTTTTTCTTTCTTTCTTTCTTTCTTTCTTTTTTAATGTTTTAAGCATCTTTTCTATATAAAAGTTTCATCATGTAGAATATTGCATATTTCATAAAATCTTTAGGGTTTTTCTTGAAAATAAAAAAAAAAAATTATCACTTAGTTGTTTTTAAAATAAAAATCTTAATTTGGTACTTTTGAAAAATTAGGTTTTTAGGTTTTTTTTTCATAATTAGAAATAAAAATTAGGCTTCTAGGGATTTTTCTTAATAAAAATAAAATGGTTAATAGAAACATAAATTCAACCAATTATTTTTTATAAAAAGAACTAACACATTAAAGATTTTCTAAAAGAACTACGATCGTCTGATCCCGGCTAGCAGGTATGTAAGTACCTTTGGGGCGGCGAAAAAATATGTATAAACTTAGTTTCTTTTTTCTTTTGATTTTATTTATTTATTAAATATTATAATTAGAAGAAAAATCCTAATTTCGGTAAGTAAATAGTGGTACCCATTAAGGGTTTAATAGGTTAGCCCCCGAACTTGGAACCTTCTAGTTCTTCATTTAAAATTAAAATCAAAGGTCGGTAGCCAAATCATAATCAATCTACCCAATTGGTTACAATTTCTTTTTCTTTTCCCGATATCGGTCAGGTGGCAACTCCAAAAATTATTTTCAATAAAAAACTGGAATTTCTCAATTTCTTTAGTCGAGGATTAATATTAAATGGGTTAGGGTTTAGTATTAATCAAGAAATGAGAAATCAATTTTAAACAAAAACCGAAAAATCAGGCTCGACAGTTATGAATCTCATATTTGAGCCTAGAAATGAAGCTCAATACTATATAAGCTTCAGGTTCTTCCAAGTCGACTCGAATCATATGCATCTAAAACTCTCTCACATAATCATCAGCATATCAACCTCCTTAGAAAAGTCATTATAACTTTGCAAATGTATGCTGCAAGTAGGTTTTAAGGACAAATCTACCCTTCAACAACTTCTTCATCTCATCATAGGTCCTTAATCATCGTCTTCCATCCTTTACCCTAGCTGTATTTAGATTTTTCCACCATATAGTGGCATACCCATTAAACTCTAATGCAGTAAGTCAGACCTTGACAGCATCTATATATCTATGATAGTCAAATACCTTCTAAACCTTCTCTTCCCATTCCAAATATTCATTTGCATCTCTACTTCGACTGAAAGGCAAAATTTAGACCTTAACATTGTCTAGTCCTCAAGGAGCTTGACATCCTCACTCTTATGCTTGATAATAATCAAGCTCTTCTTCTTCCACTCTATAGTCATCGACATTTATCTCTTCATCATCTTCCTTAATCTCCTCTAACTCTAACCTTCATCTAGTAACTCAATCTATAATTCCTCCAACTTGTTGGGGTCGAACTAGGTGATCAGGTTGGCCATCTTGGCCATAGCATCTCTCTAAAACATTCTTAGGTAGGTTATGATGAGGCACACCTTAAGGTTGTTTCTTGTTAACTTACATTACAGTAACCAGACTCTCTATAAGATTAATGGGTTTATCGAGCTTATCATCAATTGACTTAGGATTATTACTACTATTTTGACCATGGCTAGGTTAAGCACCACTACTCTAGTTAGCAATTACGCTAAATACTCGAATCTGACATGGGATAATACTTTCTTAAATAAATTAACAACACAATACATAGAAAACATTGCTACCTTACTATTCAAAACTTCAACTAATATACTCTAACAACTTCAACACCCAATAATCACTTGAATAGGACAAAAATGAACTTTCTTTGTTTTCATAATGAAAAATAGAGTGACAATAGGAACTGTACTTACTAACACACAAATCTTTAATACACAGCTCAAAACTTGAAAACTTACTTCATATGAACACATTGAAGCAATTATAGAAGGAACACTGCAACCACAAACAGCAAACACAAACCAAAACTTCACTACAACTTCATACACTCCTTCTTGGAACCATTCTCTAATACCAGCAAAGCTAATGCGACTATAGGGTTAGATACACAGAGGAGCACCACAACAAAGAAAATCAAAAGGAAATAAAGAAAAGCTAACAAAGTTCAAGCAACTATCAACTAGATATGACACACTAATCGATCCTACTTAGCCTATAATCTACCAAATATGACTCATCGGTCCGAATTATAGGGTCACTTATCATTACTCCTTACTAAAGGGAATAGATAAGAGTTAGAAAGATAGTGAGAACACTAGGATTGTTGGGAAACTTATATATTTTGATAATCAAAGAATGTGTTGTCTACGTACAATAAATAGGGTTTATATACTAGCCCTACTAGAGTTATGAACATCTATGGAAAAGACATAAGAGTAATTCACAATTGGGATACATAAATGATACTGAAAAGGGTAAAAGAGATAAATAATATTCTATATAGAAAAGTAAAGAATCCTTCTAGAATGTTATACCAAAAGATACGTATTGCATGGTAGTTAGTTGTTAGTCACTCTGATATATAGAACAATTCAATGGAATAGGGAGAAAGAGGGTATAATGTCAAAGCCAACTTGATATGGATCAAGTCAATCCCCAGCTAATCAATTACTAATGAATATTCACTACGAATTGGGGTTAGATCCAAGTCGGTTTAAGAGCTTGACTTCAGATAGTTATTACGACTGGTATGCTTGAATGTTGTCAAGCTTATGGTACAATTGCTTAGTAGGTAGGCATGCTTGCTTAAAGGGTTTGCACATCTGCTCGACAGCTTTGGAGACAATGATGGTACACAAGAGAGCTCATTACTTAGGTCAGCAGTAAAGTAAATCATAGAAGTTGGAATAGGGATTATTGTCTTAGATGGGGCAATAAGCTATTATTCTCCTTATGAGTCCTTGGAGTCCTTTAGCTCTGCTACACGTAATTGGTCCAAAAGGATTCCTATCAAACTACCTACTAAAACTACATCTATAAATCTAAAGGTTAATTGCCCTAGGAGACAATTAAAATACGACCCATTTAGTGTTTAGATAAATGCTTCAGTTAGTTCCTTCTTGGATAAAGGGGAGGCAATTATAGTTGCCATGCCCCTCCATCTTTGGGCATATTCCTTAAAGGACTCGTTGTCACCTTTCGTTATGTTGCTTAAGTCCTAAGTAGATGGCACTATCTCTACATTGAATATATAATGTTTAAAGAATGATTGAGCTAACTTGTCCCATGTATCAACTCGCTTCAAGTCTAATTGGGCATACTAAGATAAAGTTAGCTTGGTGAGGCTATCTTGAAATGTTTGAACCAATAGTTTCTTGTTTTTTATGTAACGAGCCATCTTGTGTAAATACAACTTAATGTGCATCTTGGGGCATCTAATCCCATCATATTTCTCAAAATCTAATAATTTGAAATTTTTAGGATAGGCATCAATATCATATGCAAAAAAGTCAGTGATGACAACATGTTCAAATCCTTCATGACTCCTAATTGCCTTCATCTGCTTATCAACTTGTTGGGTTAACTTTCTTTCCAACTATTTGAGACTATCTTGACTAGGCTCTAAGTTGATTGGCACGAAATTGACTAACCTTATATCGTCCCCAATAGGATCAAGATCTAACATTGGATGCTCTTTATTTGCTAGCACTGTTGCTTTGAGCAAGGCTATGTTATCAACCATGAAGTTCATTTATTTAGTCATTTTTTCCATAGTTTACTCTAATGAATGAAACCTCATTCCTATAGGGTTGGTGCCATCATGGTTATTGTTATTTCTACTGTTGGCCATTGGTCTTAGTAAGAATCCTCACTTATTAACAACTCTTTGATTTTTTTTTTTTGAAAAACCACTTTTTTAGAGAGAGAGAGAGAGAAAGAGAAAGAGAGAAAAGGACTTAGTATAAGGCTTATCTACATTGTTTACAAGGAGTAGAAAAAAATTTCTAAGGGAACAAGAATCAATCTTGTATTTATTTAAAAGGTGACCTATAAGAAATATAATGCTAAAGATGTGTAAGTGACAACTGACAAAAGAAAGGAAAGAGCTGGAATGGAGGCACCGAGAAAAGGACTTTATAAAATTGAATATTTACAATTAGAAGCATAAGGATATGAGTCTACTCAAAAAAATTTTGCACACCCCCACCCCTCTTTTCTTCACTTCACTAAATTATATAAGCTAATGAAACCAATAATGAATATTTGTAGGTAATGAGAAATCAGAAATGCAATATGGGGGCATGCAAATGCTGAGTGTGGAATTAGCAAACTGGCTATGATGAGGTAAGAAAATGTTTTTATTTCATCTTTGAAGTTTCAATTACATTATTCAAAAATTCATTATGGATAAAGAGTCTAGATCTTCTTTTTCTTATGGTGTCTTAGCTCCTCTTCCATCTTCTTTCTTTTCTTTAGCTCAGCTACCTTGATCCATCTAGCAACTCCGAAGATATCTTCAATGCAAAACTTCTAAAAACCTCTAACCCAATGAGAGGTAGCAACATCTTTAGGGAGTTCAATAATAGCAGCAAACGTATTAATGGGTTTCATCTTCAAGATGCCTTTCTTATGAAGAAATTTAAGTTTATAGCTCTGAGTATGGTTGATAAACCTAACCATGCATAAGGCCATATCAGTTGTCAAGTCTCTATTCTTTTCCTCTTAAAGACAACTCAGTAATTTGGCTTATGCAACTAATACCGTAGGGATGTAAGAATTTCCTTCTAAAAATTAGGTCACTAGTTTTACAATCCTATGATGTATGTAAAATACCCCATTAGGAAATGAAACTGTCCTAAATGCTACCAAGATATAAGCATTAATTCTATGTTGCCACCAATCTTCAAAGCTACTACAAAAGAATTTTTTATTATAGTTGGATGGGGTTGTAAACCAAGTGAAGAGATTGTTTACCCTAATGATTCTCTCATAGGGATCTACCTATATTTTACATATTTAAGATTCACGAAGGCCTAGGAGTCTATTGACAATCTTTGCAAGGCTAGCCATGATATTTGGAACTTACCCTCTACTTCCGACAAAGAGGACTCCTAACAAATAAGATTATTCTTTAATAGTTAAGCTTAGTCAACATGAGCCAAAACAAAAAGATTGATTGTGATGATCTTAGAAGTGGACCAAAGTCAATACCCTGGATATAGTAGTTTGAACTTTGAGTTGTGAGAGGATAAGCTTAATCTTATCTTCAATGACTTTCTATTGGTTTGGATTGAAAAGTTGAAACCATCTTTCAAGTATGTACTTGGGCTCTAAAGACTGGTGAATATGGACTTCTTTAAAAAGGGTCAATGTAAGAGAATACCTAACCATTTTCTACAAGAAGATAAAAAGAAATTACATCAAAACTATCTTATTTACATAGAAACTACATTGATATTTTAAAGAAAAGAAAACATTTACAAGGAATTACTCAATTTTAGGAAAAGGGTTGATGAAGAATATTTATAAATTGACTCAATTTGCCAATTTTGGGAAAAGGGGTCATGAACGCAATCAGCATAAGTTCCAATGGTCTTTAAGCTCTATGATCTCACACACTTTCAAGGAAGCTGCTCATTGATCATGTTGATTGGTGATTCACATCTTAGTGTACAAACACCTGCAAAACAAAAACATAGCTATAGGGGGCGTCGGAGAGCACTTTGACTAATGGGAATTAGGTTATTAGACTTTTGAACCACAGTCGAACTTAATGACTAAAGGGACTAGTAAGACAAATCCTCCTTTTGCAGTCGACTCATGCGGAAGCTAAGTATCTCCTTACCTAGCCGAATGACTACTTATTTCTCGCATATTAAGTGCCGAGAAACTGAAGGCCAAAATAATAGCCTATCTTCATTCTCGCACATGCTTGGCCAATTACGTACTTGGCCTTACCCCTATCTAGATGCTGAGAGAGAGAGTCTAAACTGACCAAATCACTCCTACTAGGACAAGCAAGTTGTCTATAACTTTTGTCCACATCCTCCAATGGCATCACTAATACAGCATTGTCACGTGTACAGTATCATATGTAGAATCCGTTGTACTAATGATTGCTTTCCTTATATATTCATTTTTATCCTTAATTTTTCCTTTTAGGTAAGTTGTCCAAACTTATGGTTATAAATACCTTTGTAATTGTATCTGTATTGGAGATCATCATCCTTAATATACGGGTATTTTCTTTCTTACGTAAACACTGCTTGTTTACTCTCGACATCACTTTTATCTTAAACTTTAAGCAAGCCTAAGTGGAGAGTAACATCACTAAACTGATTTGTACGTCATATCAGATTGTGCCATTAGTTCTCAGAAGTTCTATTTGTACATCATATCCTCTAGAGTTATTCGTAGGTTTTGCTTACTTTTCATTTGCATCTATCCCTTTTTACGCCATTCCCCATTATTCCTTTGGAGCTTTCTATAAGCTTGGACCCATCCAGCAACCAACCTTATCTATTCTTGGTTACATTCTGCAACATCTTGGTATCAAGGCAAAGGTTTCATGTGAGCTGTAGTAGGTTCTTTTAGAAGTTCTATTATAGTTTGTTCTGTGTATGTGAAACAGAGCAAGTTATAGTGTTCATTTTAGCTGTTATGTTTGCTAACTGTTAGTTTCCTCAAGTGTTTGTTTTAACTTTAAATTTGTGGAGAAAATGACAGACCCAAGTATGAATGTTGGTATAGGAAATGACGATAGTAGAGTTGTCCACCATAGAGGATAGTCACAAGAAACACCCAAAAGTACTGACGAGAGACTTAATGAAGTAGTTGACCTCTTGGTGGATTTGACTTAAGATGTTCATGCATTGTCTTACTGATAGATTGAGGCTACACAAAACACCTCATGAGCTACTTAACCTATTAGAGGTTAAAACCTAGCTCGACCAGTTCGAGGTAGAGGAATAGGTAGACAAGTGAGGAGAAGGATTGATTTGGTAAAGTAGAGGATGGGGAAGAAGAGTGTTTTGAAGAAGATCACGGTGAGTCCCCAAATCATTTGACCATGTGAAGCTTTGGATCCTAAGCTCCGATGGATATGGGAATGTTGACAAGTATTTAGTGTGTTTTTTATTATTAGCAACACAATGATTCTAAGAAAGTGAAAAATACTACTGTTGAGTTCTTTAGATATGCCATCATGTGGTGGAAGAATTTTTAAGCCATGAGGAGATGAGAGGGCTACCGAGAGATTAACACTTAGCCCGAGATGAAGAGGATACTTAGAATCAGGTTTATGCCAGAAACTTATCTTGAAGATACTTTCATTCAACTTCAAGAGCTGAGATAAGGAAGCTAAACTATTGATGTATATGTTCAAGAATTTCAAATGCTTATGATCCGTTGCAAAGTGGAAGAACCATAAGCTCGGACAGTTTTAAGATTCATTATTTGCTTGAGAGGTGACGTTCGAGACATTGTAGAACTACAACAATTTACAACAATAGATGAGGCCATTAGAATATCCCAACAAGTAGAAAGGCAAAGAAGGAGCTAAGTACCAAAGAGGATGCCAACTAGCCGACCCTGACAAGTAAGTCACCGAGCACAATCGAGTATCGAGTTAAGCTGAAAGATAGATCTCTAAGCTAAACTAAAGGGCTAACTTGACATTGAAGTATCGACTAGAACTTATGAAAAGAGGCAAGGGTTTGGAAGGTAGATGAGCCATATCAAGTGCTTTAAGTGCCAAAGGTTTAGACACATGGTTGCTCAATGTCCGAACCAATGGACAATGGTCATTAAGGAAGATAACCCGAAACTAGAGGGAGGCAGTATTGATGAGAAACTTGAAGAAGAGGATGTCTCTACCGAGAAAGAGAGTGTCGAGAAAGAACTTATTAAAGAAGATGTGTTTGCTGAGGACTTGGACAAATTACTCATGGTTGTCCAACATACTATGAACATGGAACCCTCACGAAAGGAGGAGTAGAGAGATAATTTGTTTCATACCACCTGTAAGGTGAATGATCAGGTGTATGCCTTCATCATAGATAGTGGGAGTCACACCAATGTAGCATCAATTAATCTTATTTCAAAACTAAAGTTGCTAATTGTTGTACATCCGAAGCTGTACAAATTGCACTAGTCAAGTGAAAAAAGAGCATTACATGTTACTCAGAAAATACTACAGTCAATCACTATAGGGAATTACTCAGACCAGATAAGCTGCAACATGCTACCCATGTGTACTTCCTACGTATTACTAGGTAGACCATATCTATTTAATAGAAGAGTTATCTACAACAGCTACAAGAACATGTACATGTTCGAAAAAGATGATTGAAAGATTACGTTGAACCCGATGTTGTCAAGAGAAGTTAACAAGTTGTAGACAAAACTTACTTGCGGATCAAAGAAGGCTCTGGTGATGAGTAGAGCCGAACTTCGAAAGGCCATCAATGCTGATGAGCCAACCTTCATGTTGGTCAAGCGCCTATTAGAAATGACGGAGTTAGGTAAACTACCCCAGGAAATCAAAGAGTTGCTGGATAAGTACATCAATTTGTTCCCAAAACAATTACCTGAGGGGTTACCCCCAAATTGAGGCATAGAGCACTATATTAACTTAATACCCAACATCGCACTACCAAATAAACCAACCTATCGGATGAATCCTAAACAGGCTACTAAGCTCCAACGATAAGTCAATAACTTGTTAAAGAGAAGATATGTGAAAGAAAGCCTTCGCCCTTATATTGTACCAGCCCTTCTAGTGTTGAAGAAGGACGAAACCTAGCAGATATGTGTTGATAGCTATGCTGTGAACAAGATTACTATCAAGTATAGGTATCCTATCTCGAGGTTGGAAGATATGCTGGATGAATTAAGTAGAGCTAAGATTTTCAACAAGATTAATCTTAAGTCTGGCTACCATCAAATTCACATAAGGTTAGGAGATAAATGGAAAACAACATTCAAGACTCGACATGGATTATATGAATAAATGGTCATGCCCTTTGGCTCGTCAAATGCCCCAAACACTTTCATAACTCTCATGAATCATGTGTTCAGACATCTAATCGGGATGTGTGTCGTAGTGTACTTTGACTACATCCTGGTGTATATTGCCCACATGCCCAGTCACTGTAAACATCTCTGAGCCATTCTAAATACCCTTCGTGCCAAGAGATTATTTGGTAATCTTAAGAAGTGTTGCTTTTACCAGGAGGAAGTGGTATTCTGGGGCTATATAGTTAGTAGAGGAAACTTATGAGTAGATAATGAGGATATCCAAGCAATTATAGAGTGGCTAGCTCCTACTGCTTGTGCTGATGTGAGAAGTTTCGATGGACTGGCTTCATTCTATATAAAATTCATTAAGAATTTCAACACCCTTATCGTGCTACTTATTGAGCTAACAAAGAAAAACACCGATTTTCAATGAAGAGAAAGGGAAGAGAAGAGCTTTGCTAAGATTAAAGAAAGGTTGACCTCTACTCTAATATTGGTTCTACTTAACTTCAAGAAAATATTTGAGCTGGAGTGTAACGTGTAAAGCATTAAAATAGGCCCTCCATAGTGAAAAGCCTAGAGGATATTTGAAAAGGTTGTAGTTAAATTACTCCATGTAGAGAGAGTTTGTCATCTATACCGACCACGAATCTCTGAAATACCTCCAAAGTAAGATGCAATTATCAAAATGGAAGGTGAGATGGATTAAATTCCTTGAATGATTCAATTTTTTGATTAAATATAAGTAGGGAAAGAGCAATGTAGTTATAGATGCTCTTTCAAAGAGACATATGCTTTTAACTAAATTGCAAACTAGGCTATTTGGGTTTGCAAGTATCAAATAACAGTATTTTGGGGATCTACACTTTGAACCCATAATCATGCGATGCGTTGATAGAAGAATGGTAGATGAGTATCATGAGGAAGATAGTTATTTGTTCCATCGTAGAAAATTATGCATGCTAACCTATTTACTACAAGAACTGTTGATTAAGGAAGCCCACAGTGGAAGACTCTCTAAACATTTTAGAGAAGGAAGGACTTATGAACTACTGAATGGTCTATTCTTTTAGTCGAGAATGAGAAGAGATGTGCACCGGGTTGTCAAAAGCTGTGCCATGTGTAAGAAAGCTAAGTGCAGAGTCAAACTAAGGAAAGCAATGCCTTTGCTTAACCTAACGAAGCTATGGACTGAATTGAGCATAGACTTTGTTCTCAATCTATTACAAATTACCCAAGGCAACGATTCTATAATGATTATCGTGGATCAGTTTAGCAAAATGGCACGCTTCATGCCTTACTCCAAAACTAACAATCCTTCAACTGTTGCTTCTCTTTTCTTGTAGGAAATTATGCAAATATACAGCGTATCAAGAAGTATAGTCTCCAATAGAGACCTAAAGTTCTTGAGCTATTTCTAAAGGACCTTGTGGCGTCAAATGGGGACTAAACTACTATTCAATACTTCTTGTTATCCCTAAATTGATGGCTAAACAGAGGTAGTCAATTGTACTTTAGGATCACTACTCCGAGCTGCAATGGGCAAGAATTTGGCTAATTGCAACATCTACTTACCAATGATCAAGTTTGCTTATAGCTGAACAATGCATGACACCACTAAGCAGACTCCCTTCAAGGTAGTTTATGGTTTTAGTCTCAACTTGCCTTTTGACCATACCTTTGTACCTATACACACACAAGAAGACCCTGACACCTTGGTTAAAGTACAATCGCTCCAACACATCTATGATAAGGTTATTCGACACATCGACTAAGCTACTAAAAGAATGTAAGGGAAGACCAAGGGTAGGATGGCTAAACAATTCTAGCCAGGATACTTGGTATGGCTGCACCTCAGTAAGGAATGGTTCCCAAACAAGAGGAAAAACAAATTATCTGCATGAGTAGAAGGACCTTTCAAAATCCTCCAGAAGATCAATGACAATGCCTATAGATTGGAGTTGCCTAAGGACTATGGGGTTTTTGATGCCTTCAATGTCAACCTTAGTCCGTATCACCGTAACGGAGAACTTGTTAAAGACCATTTGAATTTGATCCCAAATCCAAAACAACCTAGAAGGAATGATGGGAATCAGGCTACTCGACCTTTGACACGCAACCAAGACCGAGGATTAGAGGGAACGGTAAGACGAATCCTCCTATTCCAATCGACTTATGCGGAGGCCAAGCATCTCTTCCCTGACCCACTCTACCTGCCAAGTAAAATGACTACTTATTTCTCGCATATCAAGTGACGAGAAACTGAAGGCCAAGATAATAGCTCATCTTCATTCTCACACATGCTTGGCCAATTACTCACCTGGCCTTACCCATACCGAAATGTCGAAAGAGAGAGTCCAAACTGACCAAGCCACCCCCGCTTGAACAAGTAAGCTGTCTGTACTCTTTGTGTACTTCCTCCAACAACATCACTAATGTAGCATCACCATGTAGACAACATCATGTGTAGAATCCATTACACCAATGATTGTTTTCCTTGTATATTCATTTTTACTCTTTTGTATCTTACATATTACTTCCTTAGGAAATGTCCTTTTTATCTTTTCTCTTTTGGGAAAGTTGCTCTAACTTATGGGTATAAATACCCTTGTAATTGTAGCTGTAATGAAGATCATCATCCTTCATACACGAGTATTTTCTTCCTTTCGTAAACACTACTTGTTTAGTCTTAGTATTACTCTTATCTTAACACTTGAGCTAGGTTAGGTAGCAAGTAACCTTACCAGATCGATTCATGCATTATATCGGATTGTGCTGTGAATCCTAGGAAGTTTCATTAGTGTGTCATATTCTTTGGAGCTATTCATGGGTTTTGCTTACTTTTCATTTGTATTTGTCCCTTTTTACGCCATTCCCTATTATTCCTTTGGAGCTTTCTACAAGCTTGGACCGATCCAGTAATCGGCCTTGTCTGCTCTTAGTTACAGTTTGCAATATCAATGCAGCCACTCCAATGCTTAAGTTGGCCATCTTATCATATGAATAAAATTATAAAGTGTTATAAAGAGAAAGAGAATGTAAAAGAGTCCCCTTACCCTAGGGTCTTATATGATATTTATAATGGGTAAGTCGATACATATATCTAGATGGATCATAAGAGTTGGGCTTAAGCTACAATGTTACTGATTTAGGCCTTTAGCTTAATTTACTAAAAAATGCTATTAACATTTGCCTCTTGATTCACTTGAACTATATATAGAAAAATAAATTGTGAATACTCTAATAAGTATACTTGGTCAAAATTAAGTAATATAGAGAAAATAAGGTAGTCGATCCCTCAAGGACTAAGAAATTACTAATCCTATGTTAGTTCTTATCAATATTTAGGCAATCAAAATTAAATTAATTAATCTAACAATTACTCTAAAACAATTGAAAAGAAAATAACTATGAAAAATCTAAAATTGAGCAATCAATTGAGAATTATGGGAAAACAGAATCTACCCTAAATTACGAAAATCAAATTGTTATCATATTATATAGATTAATAGCTATATAGTCATTTAAGTGAAATTATTATACCTTAAATTTTAAGGATTTAAATCTCTAATTAATTAGTCAGCTTTCGTATCTTTCAATTAATAGTGGACTCAAAATTATGATCATATATCTCTCGATATTACAATTGTCTAATGTTCTAAATCAATTATCCCTAATGTCTAAATGAATAATCAATCGCTGAACATCGTATTAATCTCTAGATAATTTCTAATTAATTCAATTAACTCTACTTCCATATTGATTAATCAAATCAACTAAGAATTTCTAACAAATCTTAATCAACTTACGTATTATTAGGGTTTCTAACAATTATAATCAACTGAATAATTATAATTGAAATCATAGAAATTGCAATCATGAATCATCCATATATCTCTTAATCTTATAACATGAACACAATCATCATCTTTACTATCTAGGGTTTCATCAATTCCCATACATAATTTTAGTTAGCTATGGATTTGAAAACAAAAACAAAAATGTTAATTAAAATTGCAAGGAAATTCATAATTGAAAGTATAAGTAATTTACAGAATTGCATAAGAATAATTGAAATAGAAGTCACCAATTCTGTATTGGAAAGAAATAATCTTCAATTACAACTTCAATCTTGATCTCCATAGCAAAAGTAATATCCTCTCAATGATCAAAGCACTTCTTTCGAAGAATTATTCAAAAACTATCTAAAACTATTCTTCAACTCTCGATGTCTAAGGAAAGTGCCTACCAATCCCTTTTAACCATGAAACATAAGCTATTTATATGAAAAATTAAGGTTGGCTCAAGTAAAGTTTCTTTTTTCATGAAGGCCAATGGTGTAAGTGTAAAGACGGCTTTTAAGCCAGCGGTGTAGTAATCTAAGGCTACCAGTACAAGTTGTAAGTTTTAAGCCGGTTGTTAGGCTGGTAACCTTTAATTCCAAATTGCATAAAATTCCTCTAAATCATCCGTAATTCCACTATTGAATTCTTTAATTCTTGAAATGTCTAAATGAACATAATTAAGTACCAATTCTTAATGATTTCTATAAAATATATAATAATTCTATCTTAATTTGCATCTTAAAACTCCCCTACAGTTGAACTTTTGCTTATTCTCTAGCAAAATAAACAGAATTAAAGAAATCTATTATTGAGTATACAAAGTTCCAAATTGCTAATCTAAGACATGTGATATTTTATATTTTTAGACTCACTAATTTATAGTGCCCATTGTTCTAACCAATTCGAAATATGTGATTAGAGTACAACAATTGAAATTAATCAATTATTCTAAAGAAAAAAAATTTAAATTTAAGCGCTTAACCTACAATTTCTATTTCAAAAGTAGATACTCAGTTCTAAAAGGAAAAATACCCATTTAAACTTCATTGCTGTTAACAAGCATATTATCCATCTAACTATTCTGACAAACAAATTAACAAAGCAGTGAAAGCATATGGTATCCGCTCTATCCCTAGATTTCTTTTTTCTTTTTTCTATTACAAGCCTTAATTCATTACATTCAAATTTCCATTTTCCATTCCCCTTCATCTCTTTTTTTTTTTTTTTACTAGTTCAGATATTGAACTTTTTCCTTTCCGCCCTTCTCGTTATAATAAGTGTATTGAGTCGACACATCTCAAGCTCATCACCCAAGTGATAAGGTTTTAAAGGGAACCTTACGAACTCTTCCTCACTTTAAAATTCAAGTTAGGATACTCTTAACTGAATTTCTTGAGTTATTGGAGTAAAGGCTCTCATTTCCTAAATTTTTTTTTCTTGAATGCTCACTATAATTTTTCAAACTTCTTTTTATAGAAATCACTAAGTTCAAAGCTTTACTTATCTCTTTCACTAAGTGTTAAAGTGCTGTTAGAACAACTGAAAAGACTGTCGAGCCTGGTATTTTACCCTCCCGTTTCTTTTTATAAAATTAGGTCTTCTATAAATTGATCAGTACTTTCCACCTATTTAATACTGAACATCAAGTAGGGTTTAAAGAAAACCATTTTTTTTTCAACTTGAAAAGATTTGGAGTCAGGAAAAAGGGTTAAGTTATAACCAATTAGGTGGATTGATTATAACTTAGTTACTGGTCTATCGATTAAAAAACCTATTTATAAATACGGCTTTTTGAAAACCAAAAAATCTAGAGCTAAGGGTTAGGACTTTTAAACCCTTATGAATAACATTAACTTTCCAAAATTAACTTTAATCTTTTAAAATCACCTGTTTTATTTTATAAGACAGAACTCAATTTAACTTTTCTAATTGGACAAATGAAATAATATAAACTAGAGGAAAAGGAAAATTAGGTTTTTTTTATTTTTATTGTCGCCCTATAAGTGCCTACGTACCCGCTATTTGGGATTAGGCGTATATACTTCTTTTCTTATAAAACTTTAGTGGATTAATTTTGTTTTAATTTGAAAACAATCAAGTTTATGTTTTACTCAATTTTGATTTGTTTAAGAAAATTCTTAAAACATCTTAACCAGTTTTTTACTTTTTGGAAACTTTAAAAAATTCCTAATTTAGAAAGAGCTCTATTTATTTTCATTTACTTTTAGAAAACCAATTTTTCTAAGTGATTAATTTTATTTTATTTATTTTTTCCTTTTCTATTTTTTTTCTTTATCCTATTTTATCACCTAATCTATTTTTACTTATTATATATTATTTAATAAAATAAAAAAAATTACTTCTTTTTTCTTTTCTTTTCTTCTTTTTCTTTTTCATTTTTTCCTTTTGTTTTTTTTTTTCCATTTGACTACTTTTACATGGAATAAATAAATGAAACAAATAAATAAATAGATATAAAATAAAATAAATAAATGAATGAAATGAAAATAAATCCGGCGGAGGTTCCAACTAGGGTAGAGAGCACGGTTAGGTCGGATGTATGGATCGGGTTGGCTCGGATGCATAGGTTGAATTCCACTATCTTTAATACAGTGGTAGATTGGGGTCGATTTCTATTGTTCTAGTGGCCCAATTGAAGGGGCGAGTAGTTTTTTGGGAGTTTTGGATTGGGAATAGGGGGGGTAGGTTCAACGCCAAGGCTTGGGGTGGTCGTTTGGTGGTTATGGGAAGTGGCAGTCGACAATAGTGTTTAGGTGGTGCGAAGCATGGTTGCTGGAGGCTAGTAGTTGGTTGGGTTAGGGGTTTTAGAGGTTAGTGAGAGTTGTGGTTGGTTAGTTTTACTCCGCCGTGGTGGTTAGGATAGCGTTTAGAGCTAGTGGTCGCGGTGATTAGGGTTAGGTGGTGGCAAACTTGGTGGCGTCGCTAGGGGGGCACAGCAGAGGTTGAAAGGAGTTAGGTTAGGGAGCTAATGGTGTGGGGAAGTTAGTGTAGGTGGTAGCTTTACTCGAAGTCGAGTAGAGAGAGAGAATCGAAGATAAAGAGAAAGCCATGGTTAGAGAGAGAAAACGAGAGAGAGAGAGAAAGAGAGTTGATCAAGTGATTTTGCTGGTTATGTATGATTGTTCGTCGTCGTTGATGGTCCATGAGCTCCAATTTATAGTTGAATTCAACCTAACAAGAAAGGAAAACTCGGATCAAAGTTAATGCAAATGGCTAAATTTTCAGTTTTTTCCCAATCTTTGAAGCTCAATTTAAATGTGTAATTGACCGAACTTAGATGCGTTTTCTATACCGATTCATAGTAGGCTATGTCTAGTTTGCAATTTCGCCATTGATTTGGTGAAATTGCAATAAGAAAAGGTTCAAAAATCGCGTTGAAGTGGTCTGTTTGAAGAGAAAAGCGCTAGAAATCTAGGGAAAATGAAGGAAGGAGGGGTAAAGAGAAGGGAAAGGGAAAGAGGGGGAGGGAAAAATAAGCTGACGTGGTGTTGATATGGTGCCACATTAGCCACATCGACCAACCCTGACGTACTACGTGTCATTCATGACATGTGGCAGCTGACATGGATGCCATATAGCACTACGTTAGTAGGGCTGTCGAATCCAAGGATACTACGTATCAGGATACGTGGCGTAATCAGATCCTGATATGTGACTGTCTCTAGTATGATTGAAAACACAAAAAAAAAAAAGCTTCCTAACCTTTACTAAGTTTCAAACCCAAGATCTCATGCTCAATGCTAATGTTATGTTCATATGCTTAACCATCAGGCCATTGGCCCATTCCTTGTCCATACGTGTAATCAAATTGCACATATGGATACGGTCAGCTTAGACTAGATTTAAATCAAAGTTCAAGTTTAACAGCCCAACTTCTAAACCAAAATTAAAATCTATCCTCATAACATGTTATTTTCTAAAATCTTTTATTTGAATTTAATTTTTCTACTTTTTTTGTAATTTTTCAAATTTCTAAACGTTTAAACTTCATTTTCTATTTTTTTTTTTACAGTTTCTTTTAGAATTTTTTTATTTTTATTTTTTGCTTTTTCATGTTATTGAATTTTTTTGTATTTTTCCATGATCCTTATTTTTTCTAAATTTCTTTGATTAGAGTTTTTGATTCCCTATTTTTTTTTTCTAATTTAGGGCCTACTAAGAAAAGAAAGAAAAATAATAAAAATGAAATAAATAAAAATAACAAAAAAGGGGGTAAAAATTAGGTGTCTATAAAAACTATATACTAATTAACCTTGCATAGAAGTAAACCTGTTTACTTTTCACTTAATAACTCGACCGACTTTTAAATTTCAAATTCTAAGGCTAAAAACTAAGTAAATTAGGTTCCTAAAGAATTGTCTAATTAATTTTAACTGAGGACAAAAATCTCAACATTGGTAAGTAAGGTACTAGTGAGTCAATTATTCAAATTACAATCAGATGCTATCAATAATTTCATTGTATAGTCTCTAGATTCAAAACAACCAATTTAAGAACAAGTAAAGTTCAAGCTAATAGGAAAGTAAAACTATTTGTAAGCAAAAACCGACATCCTTCCCACAACTTTAGAATATACAGTATCCACACTATCTTCTATTCAATATGTAATAGGAAATAAAAATTCATAGCAAAAAAAAAAAAAAACAAAACAGTAATACTCCCTTGGATTTATCTTTCAGCAAATTCCAAGCATAAGATCATTGGTATCATAGAATTCAGATCTGACCTGTCTTATCAAACGTAAAGAAACATGAAATAGCAAAGATAGTATAAAAGTGTACTGAAAAGTCCATAGTAAAGCTAATGATCCAAAGTTACCCAAACAAATGGGTACTAAGCAAAAATAACTAAGTAGCTAAATAAAAGAAAAAGAAAATAAAAAAATAAAACACATAAGAAAAGCATGCAAATATCTAACTTTCTCTATCGATGCTGCTACTCTCTATACTAGAAGTCTCATAATAGAACGCCTCTACAACTATTAACTGAAAACATGAGATAGCAAACTTCAACATATTGAACATAATAGTCCAAAAGTTTTTATTCTTCTTCCTTTCTTTCCTAGTCTCATTCTGGACTTCTCTAATTTCAATACTCAATTGTTCATAACTGCTGTCTAGAGTATGAGATGAATTAGATACTTTAGCAGTAGTAGGATGGGATGAAGTAAATGCTTTAGCAGCAACAAGATGAGCTGAAGTAGATGCTCAAGCAGCAGCAAGAGGATTTTCAAGAATATCCTCCATATCAACAAGATGGGGCCTATTATCTATCTTAACCAATCCCTAACCTCTAAATGGTGCAGCAGAAATAGGTTTACATAGGATACCATCATCTCCCTCTAACTTATTAAAAAACCCCATACCCTTCAATAATGCAGTAATATACCCACCATAAAAGATAACCTATGTCCTAGTATCATCAATCTACCTATAGATAAAATTTGCTATCTCTACTCTCAGATCTATCTAATATCTAGAAATCATACTGTATAGATAAAACATGTTGAAACTGGTTACCTTACTATGGCTCATCTTCTTACAGTTGAGAGTATGAGCAAAGATATGGTGGAGTAGCTTGTACTCTACTATTGAGGAAGTCGTGGCGAGTGACTTTGATGGTACAAAATCATCCCTCTTGGGATGAACCAACTGGAACTAAAATCTCTTAATAGATAAATCACTAGGCCAAGAATTAGGTAAATTGACTTCCTCCTCCTCATATAACCCTAAAAAATAGCTAATTTGACTCAATTCAATGACATGAATTTCTGCATAAACTTGAAATGTAAAAGTGGACATACGCCTACTTCTCTCTAGCTAAAAAGTGGACAAAAAATCAGTGGCTAAATTTCTATAAGTGAGTTCTTTTACCTCAAATAACCGAAACCATGTTTTATAAGGAACCAACTACTGGATTCTCTCATCTATTCCATATTCTTGCAAAACCATCCAATCCAGATGGTGCTGATTCAAGAATGTCATCCATTGTAGCTTCCTCCTTCACTCCTTAGCATACTCCTAATGTGAAAGTAGATCGCTGCCCGAACTTTTAGAAGACGAAGTGATTGTTGTCATATGTTTCTTTCGTGGTTGCATCTTCTTAGGCGGCATGGTAAATGTAGAAAGCATAGATCTATAAGGAAAAATGTAAATGTGTATAGAATAAGTAAAGGGAGTCAGTAAGTGAGGTTATGGATGTACGGGAGAGGGAGAGTTTGAGAGAAATCTAAAGAAAGAAAGAAAAACTAGGGAAGAAACTAAAGAGAGAATTTGGGAGAAAAAAAATGAGTAAAGAGAGAGAGAAAACCAACAGTTATGCTTTTAAAAGCACTGTACATTAGTGGCATACATTGCCGATGTATATGCCTAAACCAGATAATAGGCTGGCAGCCTTGAGTATTGGCCTTAAATTCAAATTTCGCACTTTTCTCTTTTCTTCAATTTTTTTTTCTTTAGGCTGGCAGCATTCGTACCAATGGCTAGCCTAAAATTTTTAAAATAAAATTAACTAATAATGAATACAAAGAATAATAAAAATTAGTTTGGTTAGACATAGGTTGCCTCCCATGAAGCACTTAGTTTATAGTTACTAACTCGACTTTTCTGATCTTACTGTGGGTCCTCTCTCACTACCATAATGGTGTCACCATCCATGCTTTCTCCTTCAAAATAATGTTTAAGGAGATAACCATTTACCTAGAAAGTGTGATTATCTCCTAACTTTAACTCAACTGTACCTTAAGGAAAAATATTTGCTATTTCAAATGGTCCAGACCATCTAGATTTTAACTTACTTAGAAACAATTTCAGTCGAGAGTTGTATAATAACACTTTCTAACTAGGTACGAACTCCCTCTATTGAATGTTCCTGTCGTGCTATCCCTTGGCTCTCTCTTTGTAGATCTTAGCATTTTTATAAGCTTCTTCTCTGATCTCATCTAGTTGGTTCAATTAGAGCAATTGCTTTTCACCTGCAGCTTGTAAATTAAAATTAAGGTATTTTATGGCCCAATAGGACTTGTCCTCGACCTTTACAGGTAAGTGACATGATTTACCACAAAAAATTTTATATGGGGACATTCCTATAAGGGTTTTAAAAGCTATCCTATAAGCCCATAACGCATCATCAAATTTTATAGACCAATCGTTCTTAGATACATTGACAGTCTTTTCTAGGATACGCTTTTTCTCTCTATTAGATGCCTCAACTTGTCTACAAGTTTGTGGATGATATAGGGTAGCAAGTTTATGAGTGACTCCATATTTTGTTAATAGTTTTTGAAATTGCCTATTACAAAAATGCGACCCCCCATCACTTATAATAGCCCTAGGTAGCCCAAACTTAGAAAAAATGTTGTTTTTTTCAAAAATTTTATTACTACTCTAACATCGTTAGTTTGTAGAACTACTGCTTCTACGGATTTTGAAACATAATCTATTGCTAAAAGTATATATTTAGTTGAAAAAGATAAAGGGAAAGGGCCTATAAAATCTATTCCCCATACATTAGAAAGCTCAATTACCAAAATACTCTTTTGTGGTAATTCATGTCTCCTAGAAATATTCTCGGTCCTTTGGCATTGAGCACAAGACATAACATAAGTCCTGTAATCACTAAATAAACTAGGCCAATAAAATCTACAAGACAAAATTTTAGCTACAATTCTTTCCACACCAAAGTGGCCTCCTACTTCTTTAAAATGATAAGGCCGAATTTGTGGTGATTCATGCCTCCTAGAAATATTCCCAATCCTTTGGCATTGAATACGAGACATAACATAAGTCCTATAATCACTAAATAAACTAAGCCAATAAAATCCACAGGATAAATTTTTAGCTGTAATTCTTTCCACACCAAAGTGGCCTCCTTCTTCTTTAGAATGACAATGCTGAATTATGCTAAATTGTTCTATTTCAAGCACACAACATCTAATTACTTAGTCAGCTTAGCTTTTAAGAAGATATAGTTCATCCTAGAAATAAAATTTCATATCATGTAAAAACTTCCTTTTCTTTTGAAATGAGAAACCGTATGGTATGAAGGAGGTAGGGAACTGGTGCCTAGTTCTTCATAGTATTGAGCTTTGATTTCTGACACCAGTTCCCTACCTTCTTCTTCAAGCTCATTATCATCACTCCAATAATTCAGATTCCTAATAATTGACTCCATGGTATCCAATCCTGCTTTTTCTTCTATAGGTTCATAGGTAATCTCATCAAAGATGTCAATAGTGTAAAAGGATTTGCAATCATCAAAATGCTTTATGGCTTCACAAACATTAAACGTTACCTAATTGTCCATAACTCTTAAAGTTAGCTTACCCTATTCCATGTCTATCAATGCCTTACCTATTGCAAGAAACGGTTTGCCTAGGATCATTGGTACCTCTCTGTTTTCTTCCATCTCTAGGACTAAAAAGTCGACTGGGAAGATAAATTTATCTACCTTCACCAAGAGATTCTTAACAATACCCTTTAGGTATTTGATACTCCTATCAACAAGTTGCAAAGTGACATGAGTCTCCTTGCAATCTCTAAGTCCTAGCTTCTTGAAAATAGACAAGGGGATTCAATTTATACTTGTACCTAAATTAATAAGAACCTTATCAAAATGAAAATTTCCTATAGTGCAAGGAACAGTAAAACTCTCTTGATCTCTTTATTGTTTAGGCAAGGTGGATAAATTTTTCTAAAGGATCATGGAGCATTCCTCTATAAGTATTATCGGTTCGTTTCGATCAAACTTTCTCTTCTTAGTAAGCAAATCCTTCATGAATTTGGCATAGGAAGGTATTTGCAACAGTGCTTCTACAAAAGGGATGTTGATTTACAGCTTCTTAAAGACATCTAGGAATTTGGAAAATTGAACGTCTAGCTATTGTTTCTTTAATATTCCTAGAAAGGGGACTAGAAGGACATACGGTTTCACTTTTGGTGACTTTTGCACTGGTTCCTCTTCCACCTCCTTCCCTTTTTCTACCTTTGGAATCTCCACCTTTTCTTCAACACATCCATCAACTATTTCCAATGCTTTTCCACTCAGCATAATAGCATTGACAACTCTAGGATTCTCTTCAGTATTATTGGGTAAAGACCTCGATGGTTTGTAACTCAACTGTTGAGAAATCTAACTAATTTGATTCTGAAGGTTTCGAATAGTCGCTTGTTGATTCTGTACCAAGGTGTCTGTTTTTTGCATATAGCTCAACATGAGCTCTTCCATTCTAGATTGATTTTGCTGAGGTTGAGCATTCTGAGCAAGACCTTCCCTCTAGAATCCAGGTGGTGGTTGGAATGCATTATTATCATTTCTCCATGTAAAATTTGGATGATTACACCACCCAAGATTATATGTATTCGAATATGGTCCTTGATTGTCATGTTGAAAATTGTTGACAAAATTTACCTATTCTCCACTGGTTGGAGCTGAGTGGTTCCTAGTTAAGTACTCAAGAGTCAAATGTGATCTTGAACATAACTTACAAAAAACAATAGGGTTAGCGTTAAAAGACTGTGTTACGATGAGTTTACTTACTTGAGTAGTGAGAGCTGTAATATGAGCCGTTAATTGAGATACGGTACTATTGTTACTAGTTGTTGCTACTCCTAACTTGCTTCTCTTATTTTGCTAGTTATGTGCACTAGAGGCCATTTCTTCTATTAGTGTGCTTGCTTCATTATATGTCTTTCCCATCAGAGTACCTCCAACTGCAGCATCAACTAAGGACCTCAATGTCTCATTTAGACTGAGATAAAAGATCTCGATCAAGAGATTGTCTGGTAAGCCATGATGTGGGCATTTTCTGATCGCCTCCTTAAATCTTTCCCATGCTTCATAAAGTGATTGACCACTAAACTTGGTAAAGTTGGTGATGTCATTCCTTAATTTTGCGGTCCTAACTGGTGGAAAAAATTACCTTAAGAACTTTGATGAAAGATTAGCCCAAGTGGTAATAGACTTTTTTGGCAGTGAATAAAACCAATCTCTAGCTTTATCCCTTAGTAAAAAGGGAAAGAGTTGCAATCTGATAATCTCATCTGTCACATTATTCATCTTCATTGTATTGCAGTATTGAAGGAATCCTACAATATGCTCGTCTTGACTTTCATTGGAATATCCTCTAAACTGATTCGTTTGAACCATCTAAATAAGGGATGGCTTCAACTCAAAGTTATTAGCTTGAATGGTGGGCCTCCTTATAGCCGAACCCATCACCGTGGGTACTATATAATCTCATAGTACTCACGAAACTCCTTGTATCTGATTATTACCTTCATTACCTGCCATCTCGTCTATTCTTCTTTTGTTCTCTTACCTTAACCGATGCAAAGTATGCTCTATTGCTGAATCTAATGGTAGAATTTCAGCACTTCTACTTCTATACATAAAATGCCTGCAAAGAAGAGCAAAAATAACACATGTCATCATCTGCATCTAAATTACCAACAGAACTAAAAGGTTTAATATTTCCAGTCCCCGACAACTACACCAAAAACTTGATTCCCTTGAATTATATATAGAAAAATAAATCGCGAATACTCCAGCAAGTATAGTGGGTCAAAATCAAGTAATATAGAGAAAATAAAGTGGTAAATCCTTGAAGGACAAAGAAAATGTTAATCCTATGCTAGTTCTTATCAATATTCAGGCAATCAAAATTAAATTAATTAATTAATTTAATAATTACTCTAAAACTATTTAAAAGAAAATAACTATGAAAAATCTAAAATTAAGCAATCAATTGAGAATTATAGGAAAACAGAATCTACCCCAAATTACGCAAATCAAATTGTTATCATATTATATAGATTAAAAGCTATATGGTCATTCAAGTGAAATTATTATACCTTAAAATTTAAGGATTTACCCCTAATTAATTAGTCAACTTCTGCATCTTCCAATTAATAGTAGACTCTAAATTATGATTATATATCTCTCGATGTTATGGTTGTCTAATGTTCCAAATTAATTATCCCTAAGTTCTTAGTGAATAATCAATCGCCGAATATCGCATTAATCTCTACATAATTTTTAATTAATTCAATTAACTCTACTTCCACATTAATTAATCAAATCAACTAAGAATTTCTAATAAACCTTAATCAACTCACGTATTATTAGGGCAATCATAAATCATCCATATATTTCTTAATCCTATAACATGAACACAATCATCATCTTTACTATCTAAGGTTTCATTAATTCCCACAAATAATTTTAGTTAGCCATGGATTTGAAAACAAAAACGCAAATATTGATTGAAATTACAAGGAAATTCATAATTGAAAGTATAAGTAATTCACAGAATTACATAAGAATAACTGAAATAGATGTCACCAATTCTATATTGGAAAGAAATAATCTTTAATTGCATCTTCAATCTTGGTCTCCATAGCAAAAGTAAAATCCTTTTAATGATCAAAGCACTTCTCCCAAAGAATTCTTCATAAACTATCTAAAACTATTCTATGACTCTTAATGTCTCAAGAAAAGTGTCTACTAACCCCCTCCAACTATGAAACATAAGCTATTTATATGAAAAATTAGGGTTAGCTTATGTAAAGCTTATTTTTTCATGAAGGCTGGCTATAAAGGCCAACGGTGTAAGTGCAAAGCCAACTTTTAAGCCGATGGCATAGTCATCCAGGTCTGTCGATGCATGTTGTAAGTTGTAAGCCAGTTGTTAAGCCCATGGCCTTTAATTCCAAATTACATAAAATTCCTCTAAATCATCTGTAATTCTACTTTTGAATTTTTTAATTCTTGAAATGTTCAAATGAACATAATTAAGTACTAATTTCTAATGATTTCTATAAAATCTATAATAATTATATCTTAATTTGCACTTTAAAACATGAAAAATATGCCTTTATGAACCCCCCCCCCCCCAACTCCCTTTAGTGACAGAGTCGGCTAAGAGAGAATTTAGGGAGGTTGGTTTTGTGAGATCACTAGAAAAGCTTGTAATCTAGGGCTTGAAAAGGCTATAATATTTAAAAGGAGCAATGGCCTAAAGAGGTGGAAAGTGGGAGTGATTAGAGCACTTATAAATATTGGTATGCCTTTAAAAGTGAAGGCCTAAAGAGGTTAGAGCACTTGAAAAGTCTGGGGTATCTAAAAAGGTGAAGGCCTGAAGAGGCAAGCTTATCAAGAAGCTAGTGTACCTAAAAAAGTAAAGGCCTAAAGAGATTGAAACACTTGGAGAGGTAAAGGCTTGAAAAGGCCGATGTATTTGAAAATGCTAGGAAGGTAGGTAAGTCATCTAAGATGGGCATGACCTATGCTAAGTAGAGTTGTAAAATAAGCCAATTAGCCTCTAGTCCATTAAAATATAGGACTTTAGCCTATCTATTTGTTGTTTGTAGAAAGTGTCGAATTAAAGTATTTAACCTATCATTATTTAGTGGCTTAGGATTCTTGAATAGCTAGTCGTCTATAATTTAAGCTTATGCATATAGTTGTTCAGTATTGATGGGTTCGAAGTTTAGGCAACTGGCTCCACAAAGATGCCTCAGCATTGTTAGGAAAAATGTTATTTAAACCTGACGACCAGCTCATTCATGCTTAGATCTGATCAATGGATAGCTTGGCGTTATTGCCCAGAAAGGACAAACAGGCTCGACACTTGTAACTCGCAATGGCGCTATTGAGCTCGTAGAAGCTATGTTGCAAGCAATTCAAATGTTATTCCAAATGACCCTCTTGAGAATGACAAAGGATTATTCCTCATTTTATATGGGACTCCTTACATATCTTCATGGGGCATGGAGTAATAACCAGATAACTCTACAGCATGATTGTCTCTCATAGACTTGAGTAGAAAGTTGACCATCATGTGAATCTCTTTCTTATATCATCAAGTTGATAGTTATAGAACATGGGCTGCACATGTACTAACTTTAACACCATGTTTCCATGTACGTACCACTTCAAGTTACGGCCTTTGTTGCGCTTCAGAAAGTTGACCATCACGTGTGCTAAGGCTCAGCATTTTGAGTTAGTAAAGCTCGATTCTTTCCTTAAGGTCGGCTTAGGAGTGTTCGGCTTGTAGTAGGTTGGCATGGAGGTAATCACTATGTAATTCTGCTAATTACTCAGAATTTGGTGCTTCGTCTGTTATGGAAAGAACTCAGATAGAATTGTAGAACTCAGATTCCATAGCTCACGTGAAGAAACTCGAAACAACCAGCTTCAGTTCATAAAGAAATTCAAACAAAGAGTTTCTCGGTAAATAGATGGACAGTTACTTAGCTACAGCTTAAGTCCAATATTAGGCTAGTTGGACATTTGCTGCTGCTGCGTCATAGATCTACTTGACAAGAATTGAGAATAGTTTAGCTCGGATTCCTTAGAGCTGCTCAGAAAAAGCTCGCTAATTGGATAGGAAGCCATAGCTCTATTGCTGTAGCTTTGCAATTTAGATAGTCTGCCACTCAGCATATGTGCTAAGAGCGCATGTGAATTGCTCGGACATGTGTTCAAGTAGAGAAGCTCGACTTGGGATGAACAATTGGTAGCTATGATTGAGGGGGGTCTGTTCCACCACGCAACTGTATGCAACGATTTTATTTGGTTGGAGCACAGTCCTCTTGAGAGCTACTAGAAAATTGAGTAATTCAGTGAATGAGATGCTCCCCTACTACTTGTTGCCGATTATTGGTCGGGAATGTGATGTATAACACGGCATGGTGAATTGCATCCATTTTAACTTAGCGTTCCGAAGCTCTACTGTTGTGCTGTTCGGGATAGCCGGAGCGGTGAAGAGCTCGGATCCATAATGTATAACGCCACCTAGGCGTTCAAGTCCGCTAGGCGTTGTATATTTAGCAAGTATATAAGTATAGAAGCCTACCAGTCTCTACTCTTGCCGAAGTGAGTGCTTGGCATGTAGATGGGTAGTTGCTCGGCATGAATTGAAGTCCAGCACAAATTGAAGCTTAGCCTAGTTAAGAAGCAACTTAGATAAATTGCTCTCGGCAATCGGCCATGGAAGCACTCGTTTTGATACTCGACAAATATTGTTTGGCAATTTTAAGTTTGTAGCAGCTTCTCATCAACTTAGCGTGGAGCTTGTCGACATGTTGACTCTAAAACACTTGGCAAAAGCTAGCGGTTCGACATAAATTGTTGCCTGATGCGATACGAAGCTTGGCACGTGAAGCTGGTCGCTAGGTCGACATGGCATAATGATATTGGGTCTTGTTCTACACGTAGAAGCTTGGGTAAGCTACTTTTAGCTCGGCAAGGAAGTAAATCGGCATCTCAGATATGTTACTACTTAGTAACTCGGCATGGAACTTCGCTGCTCGACATGAGACTAGTGGACTTAGTCCATCCATCGTCCCAAAGCTACAACATGTAGCTAAATTGCAAGTCCACCAAGAAAGTTCAAGTTCTTGCATAGCTGTTAGGCCATATAACATTGATTTCGTATGGAAGACCTCACTGAATGCCTGAGTCTATATGTGTGATGAGTGTTCAAATATAGGTAAAACCACGACTTTATCTCAGTTCAAGTTTCTTAACTAGTCCGTTGTCGTTTCCTCATAATTTCACAAAATATCATAATCATGGTGCTCTAAAAAATAGAAAAATAAAGACCTCTTCAACAATACGAATATTCTTTACCAATAGAAATTCCATGCTGCTCCTATGGAGATATTGGATCTTGTCGATCTTAAGCAATTGTTTCCAAAATCAAAACATTTTTGTTATAGTCATCTCTGCAGATTGGTGCATAAATAGGAGAAATAACATGGCATAAAGAAAATAGCCCGAATCTTGTTCAAAAGAAGGAAGCTCGGCAAGGGGATGTTATGAGCATAGTAACTCGGTGAGGATCTGCTTGTAAGCATATTAAAGGCACTCAGTTAGGTATTGCTTCGCCAGAGTCACAGTTTAGCCATAGACTTTTCCTTTCTTATGGTAATGGGAGCCATTTCGTGTTGAACGCCTGGTGACGACAACTCAAAAACTTGGCTAGTATCACCCCCATGCTCAACCTATATGGTTGAAGAAAAATGAACAATACGTGACGTTACAATTACCTACTTGGTGGTGATGGTTACAGACCATAAGAATACAGAGTTGTGATTTCTTAAGCATGCAAACTCACACGAGGAAGGCGATTACAAATCAAATGGCAAATGAAATTACGGTGGGTAAGCTCTTGAGAGAGAGGAAACTGACATGGTCCTTTTTAGTTTTCAAATTGCATATGTAAACGAATGACTCCAATTAACATCCAGGATCACAAGAATATCACAAGGAGAAAACAAATGTGGAAGAAACCATCGAATGGAAAAAATCCCACTCATCAATTTAATAATAGCATTGGTGTAGATACCTAATTTTTGTCCCCTTTATTTGTTTATTTCATTTTTATTTTTCTTTCTTTTCTTGGTAAGCTCTAAATTAGGATTAATTCAAAAAATAGGGAATTAAAAGAAAAAAAATTAAGAAATTTAGAAAAAATAAGGATCATGGAAAAATACAAAAAAAATATCAATAATAAGAAAAGGCACAAAAAATAAGAAATTTCAAAAAGAAACCTTAAAAGGATAAAAAGTTAGAAAAAGAAGTTTAAAAATTTAGAAATTTAAAAAATTACAAAAAAATTAGAAAAAATTCAATTCAATTAAAAGATTTTAGAAAATAACATGTTATAAGGATATATTTTAATTTTGGTTTAGAAATTGGGTCATTCAACTTGGGTTTTGATTTAAATCTAGCTCAGGCTAACCGAGTTCGTATGTGTAATTTGATTACACAAATGAATAAGGCACATGTTAACGACTTGACGGTTAAACATATGAACAGAATATTAGCATTGAGGATGAGGTCTTGGGTTTGAATCTTGGCAAAGGTAGGAAGGCTTTTTTCTTTTTTTTTTTTTCTAGCATACTGCCACGTGTCAGGATTTGGTTGCACCACGTGTCGTAATACATAGCATCATTGGATTGGATGACCTTGCTGACGTGGCACCACGTAGCATGCCACGTCAGCTACTACATGCCACACGATGATAAGTGGCAAGTCAAGGTTTGTCGAGTTATCTAGCGTATTCGTCAAGTTAGCTGATGTGGCGCCACACCAACACTTTCCCTTTCTTTTCCCTCATTTTCTCCTAATTTTCCTCCTTTTTCCTTCTTAAGAACAACCCACTCCCTTCACTTTAGCTTCAATTTCTACACAAATTCCACACATAGGCACATAGTTTCTTGCATCAATCTCGTACTAGACATGACATGCTTCAAATTGGTGTTAAGAACAAGTCTAGATTTAGTCAAAAGCACATTCAAATCGACTTTCAAAATTCAAAAAAAGAACTAGGTTTTCTAGCATTTTTCATTAAGTCCGATTCTAACTTTTCTTTGTTTCTAGGATGAATTCGTATATAAATTGATGATCATGGGACACAATCACCTATACACAACCATCTCCGAGCTTCAAATTTAACTCCCAAGCTCTCTCTTTTCTCTCATTTTCTCTCTCTAACTGTGACTCTCTCTCTCTCTCTCTCTCTCTCTTCGATTATCTATCTTTACTCGACTTCGAGTAGAGCTACCACCTACACTAGCTTCCCCACACCATCAGCTCCCTAACCCGACTCCTCTCAACCTTCGTCGTGCCCCTTAGCAATGTCACCAAGTTCGCCACTAACTAACCTTAACCACCATGACCCTTAGCTCTAAACACTATCCTAACCACTACAATAAAGCAAAACTAACTTATCACAACTCTCCCTTAGCTCTAAAACCCCCAACCCAACCAACCACTAGCCTCCAGTAGCTACGCCTCACGCCACCCAAACACCATCATCGATCGTTACTTCCTATAACTACCAAACGACCACCCCAAGCCTTGGCGTTGAACTTACCCTCCTTATTTTCGATCCAAAACTCACAAAAAACTGCTCACCCACTCGATTTGGCGATTAGAACAATCGGAATCAACCCCAATCCACTGCTGTATTAAAATCCAACCCATGCATCCGACCTAACCCGATCCACGCGTTCTACCTGACCCAAGATCCAAGACCCGACCTGCGCTCTCCACCCTGGTCCGAACCTCTACCGAATTTCATTCCATTCATTTATTTATTTATTTTTATCTATTTATTTATTTGTTTCATTTATTTATTCTATGTAAATGTAATCAAATAGAAAAAAAAAGGGGGAAGAAAAGAAAAAGAAAAAGAAAAAAGTAAATTTTTTTTAATAAATATGTAAGTAAAAATAGATTAGGTGATAAAATAGGATAAAGAAAAAATAAATAATAAAAAATGGAAAAATAAATAAAATAAAAATTAATCACTTTGAAAAATTGATTTTGTAAAAGTAAATGAAAATAAATAGACCTTTTTCCAAATTAGAACTATTTTAGAGTTTCCAAAAATAAAAAAACCGGTTAGGATGCTTTAAGAATTTTCTTAAACAAATCAAAACTGAGTAAAATGTAAACTCAATTGTTTTTAAATTAAAACAAAACCATTCCACTAAAATTTTACAAAAAAAGAACTACGTACATCTAATCCTGAATAGCAGGTACGTAGGCACCTACGATGTGACGATAAAAATATAAAAACCTAATTTTCCTTTCTTTAGTTTAGATTATTTCATTTCTCCAATTAGAACAGTTAAATTGAGCTCCTTCTTATAAATAAAAAGGTTATTTTTAAATATTAAAGTTAATTTTAGAAAGTCAATGATACCTAGAAGGGTTTAAAAGTCCTAACTTCCGGATCTAGATTCTGTGGTTTTCAAAAAGCCATTTTATAACTTTTTTTTTTAATTGACAAACCAATAGCTAAGTTATAATTAATCTACCCAATTGGTTATAACTTAACCCCCTTTCTTGACTTCGATCGGGTGGTAACTCCAAATCTTTTCAAATTAAAAAAAATGGTTTTTTGTAAACCCTAGTTAAGAGCTAGTATTAAACAGGTAGCGGTTTAATACTAGTCGGTTTAAAGAAGACCTAATTCTATAAAAAGAACTAGGAAAGTAAAAAACCAGGCTTGACAGTTAAGAATCATGGCAATAAATTACACATTCCTACAAACGGTGTTAATTATTGATTGGTGAATTTCGAGTCTAGGGGTTAATTTTTTAAAACCCTTACAAGTACCACTACTAACTTTCCTAAATTAGATTTATTTTTCAAAACCACCCGTTTTAAAACAAAATTTAGTCACTAGTACATAAATTGGATTTATTTTACAACAATGGATCATTTAAGCTGCAATTTACAAAAAGAACAGAAAACTAAAGTTTTTACAAATTTTACGTCGCTTCAAAGATACTTATGTACTCGCTAGTCGGGATCAAACTTTTCGTTATTTGTTGCTAAAAACTTTAGTTAAGTGAATTCGTTGGCGAAAACTTTAGCCTATTTAAGGAAATTTTCTAAAAAGGGTCTTAAACATGGTTTATTTTTTTTAAATTCTAAGAAAAAAAATCCTAATTTTCAAAAAAGTGTTAATTCAATTTTATTTTATTTTTTTTAAACAATTTTTCTAAGTGATGAAACTCATTTATATACTAATTTACTTATTTTTCTTTTTATCATTATTTATTAATTTTTAACCAAAGCATAAATAAATATATAACTGATTAATAAAGTTTTTTTCCCTCTTTTTTCACTTTTTTTTTTCTTTTTGTTCTTTTCTTTCGTCTCTTCTTTGGATTCTCTTTTTCTTTTTTTAGGAAACAACATATAAAATAAAATAAACAAAGAAAGGAAAGTAAGAAAAAATAAAATAAAATAACAATAGAGTTAGACAATAGGATGGGGTTAAGATACAAGTCAAGTGGTTGGAAGAGCAGTCGGGGTGGGGTTTCGTTTTAAGAAGATTTAATGGACAAAACTCGCGGGAAATATCATTTCAATGAGTTTCTTATTGGAAAATGTTGGTTTAAGACATGTGCCACCAAGTTTGGTAGCTGGTCGGTTTGGTGTAAGGAGAGAGCAACCACACTCAGTGCTTGGGGTGGTTATCAAGTGGAAGAAAGGTGTCAAGTTAGGGTTTAGGGGGTCACAAGAGTCATGGTGTGGTTGGTTGGATGAGATCACCACTAATGGTGGTGGTTTAACAAGTGGCTGATGTGGGTAGAGAGAGAAGGTGGTTTTTAGTGGCTAAGATTCGAATTGAAGAAAAGGCATTTCTAGGGGTTTTTAGTAGTGGGGAAGTTGGGGGTATTGGTTTTCCCCAAAAAGGCTTAGAGATAGAGGATTTTTAAAGAGAGAGTAAGGAGGAATTAATAGAGAGAGAATGCTTTAAAGTAGATAAGAGAGGCAATGGGGATCGAAGTTGATGTTAGAAACAAAGAGAGGACTCTCTATTTATATACTAACAAGCTTATATAAGTTTAGAAATAAACATTAATGCTCAAATCACCATTGATGTTCTATTAAGCTTCGGGTGATTTTAACGCTGATTTTGACTTTCAAAGAAGATGGATTTGGATAAGAATCAATACCAATTAGTAGTATCCCAAGTCCTTTTTGAATTTCTGCATTTAATTTGATGAGATTTGGCCAAAAAAATAGTTCAATCGAGTCAAAATGTGAGGGCATAGTACAAGGTTTAACACCCATTATTACTATTTGTGAATTCTAAAATTGAGGAAGGAAGGGGGCATTAGGTTACGTACAAGCCGCAGGCCATACGCCTCGACCTGTGTGTATACTGCACATATGTTGCTTAAAAAAGCAAGTAAGCATTTTATGCTTGCACTTTTGGACGTCAATCCTAATCATAGGCCTTCAACCCTTTCCTAATTTCACGGACCAAATGTAATATGGTCCAACCTTTACACCTTTGTCTTTTTTTTTTTTTAAAGAAACGGAAGAATAAAAATAAAATAAAATCAGTACTTAACTTTATTCTAACATAAAGTTAAACCCTACATGACCTACATTAAAATCAAATTGTGCATACACGATAAAAAAAATAAATGAACAAAAAAAATAATTTTAAAATTACACCCAATTTGATGGTTTTGTATACTTAGACCATATCCGATACTAAAAACGACATGACTCAATCCATGTGACTCTAAAAATGACCCTTCCTATCTTTTTTTTATTATTATTTTTAGCTTTTCAAAGATTTTTTTGTGTTCTTATATATTTTTTCATTTTTCTTGCTTTTTCTAAATTTTCTTTTTTTTTTTGTATTTTTCTAACTTTCCTATTCTTTGTGATTTTTCTCAATTAGGACCCTTTTTTTCTAAAAAAAAAAAAATCTAAAATTATAAGGGGTAAAAATAGGATATCTACACACACTCATACTCATTTATGGGGCGACTTAAAATATGTTAAGAAAAATTATTTCCCCTTTTGTAAATGATTTTCACATTTCTCCATTCTATATAAATGGATACATTTTCATTTATTGGTTCACTTGTAAATATTCATTAGAATAGTATTTTGAAAGATAAATATTAAATTTGAAAGGTTAAGGTAGTACCTAATTAGGGTTTAGTAGGGTAGCCCTGAACTCAAATTTCTAGCTTCTTGAAACCTTTTCAAAAAAGTTTTCAAAATTGCAAGTTAGTGGCCAAATTAGAATTAATTTTTGTAATTGATTCTAATTTGATCATCTTTCCCGTTCTCAATGGATTGTGGCTCCAAATATTTTCAAAAAAATAAAGAAATCGAGTTTTCCTTAACTTTAGTCGAAGGTTTAAACTAAATGGGTATAAGGTTTAGTTTAAATAAAGTTAAAGGAAACAAGCAAAAAAATAAAAAATTCAAGCTCGATAGCTTGGTGACTCTATTAGGGACGTTAGGAGAGCTAGCCACTTAAACTTTCCGAATTTGACTTTATCATATATCCATGATTAATTTTATTTTTCTTGTAAATATCTTTTTAATGTAAATAGTTGTACTAATGTTTTATTTTCTTGCAATTAATCTTTTTTAGGTTTTAATTTTTTTTTTCTTAAAGGAGAGTTTTCTTTTAAACTACATAATAAATGTGTGATAAATACGGTTAGACCCAAGCCATCTTAGGACCTTAGGATGGGTAACCATTGTATAAGTTCCGGGTGTAATGGGGCAACTACCACTCAAGGTTGATTATGTTACCCTACTTAAACTTTAATGTAACCAAAGAACCATTTCTTCAAAAACATGTGAGGTCAAAGAGTTTAAGGATCTTTAAAACCTACCCTTTTGTATATAAATATTTTTTTTGAATTGATGAATAACTAACAAGATGGCATGAATAAAGACAACAACTTATATTTTCCTTTTCCCTATATATATATATATTATTCCTGGATCTAATGTAGATAGGAGGTTTCATGTAAATGAGATGTAAATAGAATTTTTTATGTAAGCATATATATTTTTTCCCATTTCCTTGTAATTTATGAATTTTTTGTAATCTTTTAGACATGGTCAGTTCATCCAATACTAGAGTCTTTGCTAAAGAGATTCACATCCATAAGCCCACAAACCCAAAACTCGTACTCAATCAGTGGTTCTAAACCTTCAACTGAAGGGAACAAGAATTCATTGTCAATAAGATTAGGTCTATGCTTTCACTACCCAAGGTCAATGTTAACATTACACTAATAAGGGCCTTGGCACATTTTTCAGAACCTAAGGAAGTGACATTCCGCCTTGGGCCACACCTAATCAACCCAACCCTAACAGAATACACCTAACTGATTTAAGCCCTTCCTTTGGATGAAATGTATGTTCTAGAGCTAGAGGTCAACCTAACTAACAACTTTTCCAAATTTCTAGGGATCCACAAATCTAAAATAAAAGAAGGCATGAACAATTACAATCATTATGATATTAAGATATGGGACTTAATCCAATGGTTCTAGATTGAACCTAGCTCTAGTAAAAGGGTTTTACTTTGTGGTAATCTCAGAACGTAGAGGGAGAATCAGATTAAAGCCTACATCTTAATGGCACTTGCTACGATCTTGTTTCTAAGTGGGTCTTTTCTCATACATTTTAGGTTCATAAAGTTAGTAGCTTAATTCTGTGAAGGGATGTCCTATATCCCTGCCCTACCTATTGAACAAATAAGGAACCTTAATTTCCTTAAGAAAAAAGGTTGTAGGGATCTCAGGTCAAGCATAGCACTACTTTTGGTATGGTTTGTCAACTAAATAAAGTGCTTCAGGTTGGATTTGATTAGAGGTGCCTTCCCTCGTAAGATTGATCTTATTGACTCTGTTGCTACTAAGATCAAATTATCGAAAGATGTTCCTACCCTTCATTAGATAGAAGTTCTACAAGACTTTTGAGTCAAGGATATACCATGAACTACTAAATGGAGCAATTACACCAAAGTCATATTGGTTTGCAAGAACTACCATGTTATACCATTGATAGGAATGAATTTATGTATAGGCTACTATTCGAATAATAAGGTGAGGCAATTTGGATAAGTCCAAGATATAGTTTACAGGCCTTCATTGGAGCTATTCACTCTTAACCTTAAAGAACCTCATCTCTTAAAAAAGGTACCTAAACTTCCCAAAATCAAAAGCTTAGTAGGATAAAAGACTATAAGCCTTAATATTAATTTATGCAAATTAATAAGTGAAGTAGGCAAACATAGGGTCACCAAAGAGTATCTATATAACCAACTGCTCAAGGTGAACATGATACAATATTGAGCACTAGAAGTCCTTCAACCTATACCCACAAATCTAAACTCTGAAATGATGACCTACATAGATTAAGTAAAGGCTTAGGTATAAGTCATCTATGACGAAAGAGACATGTAGGAAAACCTATTTCGAGAATTTAAATAGCAATCTCATGCCCTAAGACACCAATTGAAGATGGCTCAAAAGAAAATCTAAGAATTTGAAGAAGAAATCAGGCCTTGCTAAAAGAAAGGTAAAGTAATGGCAACAAGACCTTACAATCAAAAGAAGAAAGGATTATTTGACCAATAGAAGAAGAGAAGAATAGTCTAGGATGCTTTCTAATTTTTCTTTTTGTTTGAAAAATGATGTAATAAAACTCCAAGAGTTGAGAAATAACAAATAAACATGCCATCTTATTAATTAATCTTTGATCCTCTTCTTTACATCCGTATGGCATACTTACTTACATTTTTACTTACTTGTTTATTTATTTATTTCACTGTCTTATCTTCAATATATATATATAATATATATATATATATATATTCATGCTAAGTTGTTGAGAAGTTTTCTTAAACCAGGTTGCAAAGATAGCTTCCAAATTTTAAGCTTTTCAAAGAAGTCCGATCTGAACCCACTCTCAAACCTGAATGGCTAACAAGGGGAATAACAACATCAACACCAAGGACGACAACAGCAATGTCAACCCTAAAATCACCAATCCAACTAAGCAAAGGTTTCGCTCATTAGAGCAATCTATGGGAAAAATTGTAGATTAATTGAGTTTCCTCACTGATATTATTGCTTTACTTAGATCTACAATGCCATCAAACGAAGAAAGCTTCGAGACTCGTTATGAGAAGAATGTTGAAGCTCTACTCTTCGAAGTAGAAGAGAGTTATCCTAAAGTTAATCTGGCTTTTGAGACTTTTGAATCAGAAGGGGTCTATCCAAAGGTCAACCTAACTTTTGAACTTAACACATACTAATTCACAATTAATACAAAGCCAATTAACTCAAGGGCCAACTAAGATGGATTACAAGAATTAGAAAGGAAGCTGACCCAATAGATCATCAAAAAGATAAAGATGCTTGGAAGCTATAATGGTTTTGAGCAAGCTAGTATCATAGATTTCTCAACATATGATTATAAGAGTTACCTTGAAAAGTTCAAGGTACTAAAATATGAAAAGTACAATAGGACTGGATGCCCCAAGCTGCATACAAGGTTATACGTACAAAAGATAAGCAAGTACATGTAATATAACCAGCTTATGGTATAAAATTTTCAAGATAGCATGATAAGTTTAGCTTTGACCAAGTATGCTTAACTTGACCTTAATCAAGTAAACGCATAAGAGAAGCTTATTAGGGCATTCTATGAATAATACAAGTTCAATGTTGAAATAGCACCAACCATTATGGACTTAGTTACCTTATACAAGGGTATCCACCCCTATAATAAAAAAGGAGCTGACCTCGGCTTTCATTAATATTCTAAAAAGGCCTTACTTCTCCCATTTGATTGGGTAAACCTCCTCTAGCTTTGCAAAAGTAATAGCTGTAAGGTGACAAATCGAATGTACCGTCTCCTTTAAGAAACTCTAAGATCCATCAAATAAAAGAGCACCATCAGTGAAGCTAGCTACAAGTAAGCCCAAAGAAGCCACTATTAATGTGGTAAATTTGAACACCAGACCCAATACCTGGGTCTCTTTTAGAATGAATCCACCATAAGTTTAGCAACAATTTTAAAGTAAGCCGCAGGCTAATAGGGCCCTAAGATAATTCACCAAAATACTAGTTCCCCTCAACCAGGTTTTTGAAAAGTCAAAAAAGTATAATTTGATTCAATTTGAGCTTCCCAATGAAAGATATAGGCTAAGGGTTTTTTATCCTAATGCAAAGTGTCAATATCACTTAAGGCAAGTAGATCATTTAACTGATAAGTGCTAAAAGCTAAAAAATAAAATTCAAGATTTGACTGATGAGGGTTTCATCCAATTAGACTTCGTAGAAGCTCTAGTTCCAAATGTCAACAATAACCCTCTACCCAACCATGGCCTTATTATCAATATGATTTTTGACGATTTAGATCTTACCATCAACATGATCGATTTTGATTGGAAACCTAAGGTCTTCAAGTTTTACAAATCAAAAGAGAAGTAAGCTCCAAAAACCAAGAGGTACCAATATACTAAGCCACTTTTCATAGTGGTGAAAAGTAATAATATAATCATAACCAGAGTCCTTATTGACAACAAATCGTCATTGAATGTCTATCCTCTTGCTACCCTAGACCTATTGGGGGTTGACAATACTATAATCAAGCAAAGTTCTAAAACGGTTAAGGCTTTTGACAAATCTA
Organism: Lumnitzera racemosa; assembly: GCA_024138005.1. Classification (NCBI taxonomy): domain Eukaryota; kingdom Viridiplantae; phylum Streptophyta; class Magnoliopsida; order Myrtales; family Combretaceae; genus Lumnitzera; species Lumnitzera racemosa. The sequence goes on along the minus strand of JAMXBC010000004.1, from coordinate 23,499,567 downwards.
AGAGAGAGATCATAGAGGAGATTAACTTGATAGTTAACATTGGCCCTTAAACTTTTAATATTCACTTCTAGGTTCTAGACATCCCAAGATCCTTCAACTTGCTCCTAGTAAGACCCTAGATCCATGCAATGGGAGCTATACCTTCTAGTTTACATTAAAAGGACAAGTTTATCTCAAATGGCTAGGTATATAAGATTTCTAGGTGATCAAGATTAAGAAATATATAAGGAAACGACCATACCTTATATTAGTGTTGAAGATCAAGAAGACTTCGAGCTCCAAACGTTTGATGAAGTATGCATAGTTACCAATCCTAAGGAAAAGAAGGATAAGAGACTGAAGTTCAAGGAAGGACAAAATGATACTTACAGCCTTGGCTATATCCCAACTTTGATGGAAGAGTTGTGAAATAAGCAAGGAAGGGCAAGAGAGGTAACAGATGGTATCATGCCTTAATGACCTTTCCACCATTGATCGAAACATTTACTTAGCATGATGTTTAAGCCTTAGAATTTGCTAAAGAAAACACCTCCGACAAAGTTGAATTAGTGAACCCATCCCATAAGCTCCATCCCCACCTAAGCAATTGATTCTCCATCCTTGTGAATGGCGATAGGTCTTCTATAGTGTAAAGGATAAATTACGGTCTATTATCTTCTTGAGTTTTGTAATAATTATCTTTGTTTTAAATAATGTACTTGTGAAAACTTTCAATTCTAATGAGTAAAAGATCAATTTCCTTCTCTTCATTACCCTTTACTTACACTCTTTCCTTTACATACCTTCTTACCCATATCCAATGCTTTAAATGAAAACCAAAAATACCTCACCCAAGTAGATGAAGAGAATATTGATATCACTTTTAGCTTTACTAAGCTACTCGTCGGGAGTGATGTCGATGACCATAATGAAATACAAAAGAATTGGTAAAAACATGAGATGGGTAGAATTTCCATTGATGAGCTAACTAAGACAATTAATATTAGGGTAAATGATAACTTAAAGAATTTGAAGATTTTATGGAACTTAAAAGAAGAGCGAAAGGTAGAAATAACCACACTATTGTTTGAGTAACAATATATGTTCGCTTGGTCTTATGAGGAGATGCCCATGTTAAATCCATTAATTATAGTCTAATGCCTACCTATAAAGAAGACATCAAGCCTAAGAAGCAGAAGCTAAGAAGATTCTAATCAAATATCTTATTAAAGATACAAAGAAGTCAAGAAGTTACTTGAGACTGAGTTCATCAAAGTTTCTAATTATTTTGAGTAAGTGGTCAATATGTACCAATAATGAAAAAGAATGGGAAAGTTAGAGTGTACATGGATTAAGCAACCCTTAAAGATAACTTTCCTTTGCCCCATAGAGACATCTTGATAGACAATATAACCAGGAACCATCTTTTCTCATTTATAGATGGCTACTCCAAGCATAATTATAGCTAAATGTTCGTAAAAGATAAGACTAAGACGACCTTCATTACAACTTGGGGTACATTTTGCTATAAAGTAAGGCCCTTTCGACTCAAAAATGCCAACGTAACCTACCAAAGAGCAATGGTCACAATCTTTCATGACATGATGCTTAAAGAAGTAGAAGTATATATTGATGACATGATTACAAAATCTAAAAAAGGGGGAAATCACATAGATAATCGAAGGAAGTTAATTTACTAGTTGAAGGAGTTTCACTCAAAGCTGAACCTAGAGAAGTGTACTTTAGGGGTAACATTAAGGAAATTATGAAGTTTCATAATTAGCTAAAGGAGCATTGAAATGGATCATGATAAAGTCAAAGTAATACTCAACATGCCCTGTCCATGCAAACTTAAAGAAGTTAGAGGATTATTGGGCCATTTAAACTACATAGCCCGGTTCATATCTCAACTTAAAAACAAATGTCACTTTTTATTCAAGCTACTAAAGAAGAACACTGATATTAGATGGGATAAAGAGTGTGAGGAAGCCTTTATGGAAATCAAGGAATATCTCATGAATCCTCCAGTTCTAGTAGCTCCTAAACTTGGGAAGTCATTGTTTCTATAGATCACTACATTACCAGAGTCCATGGGATGTATGCTTAGCCAAAAAGATGAGGAAAGAAAAGAGCAGGCCATATACTATCTAAGTAAGAAGTTTACAAAGGGAGAAGAAAAGTATTCAGAGATTGAAAGAACATATTGTGCATTAGTCTAGATCATGCATCAACTTAGACAATATATACTCTATTACCATATTGAGTTACTGACACAACATGTTCCCTTGAAATACTTGGCAGAGAAACTAACCTTGATTAGTAGAATCTTGAAGTGGCAAATGTTATTGTCAAAATTTGATATCACCTATGTTAATTAGCATTCAGTTAAAGAGTAGGCCTCAATAGATCAACTACTAGAGAATCCTTTAGAAGATACTCCCTAAGAAGTGCAAGTTGGATTTCACAACTTGTATATCTTGGTAGCTAAAGAAAGCTTTGATGTTGAAATGGATGAAGAGCTCCGAAAATGGAAGATGTTCTTCGATGGAGTTGCTAATGTGTCTGGATGACGATCGAAGGTGTAAGTGACGAAAAGCCTTAGTACTATGACATCAAAATGTTCCTACAATAAGGCACATATCCTAATGAGGCTAAGAAAAAGGATATAAAGATGGTTAGGAGGTTAGCTACCCAGTTCTTAATAAGTGAATCTACCTTATACTGATGATCATTTAAGGAAGTGCATGAGGGAGCATGTGGTTCCAACATGAATAGCCACATGCTCACTGAGAAGATTATGAGACTAGGATACTATTGGTTAACTATGGAGGGTGATTACATCAAACATGTCAGGCACTGCCACTTATGCCAAGTTTATGAGAATAAGATAAATGCTTTGCCTCAAGAATTGCATATACTATTTACACTATGGCCATTTTCGATGTGAGGTATAGATATCATCAACCCGATCACCCTGAAGGCATTTAACAGTCATCGTTTCATAGTAGTTACCATTGATTATTTCAGTAAGTAGGTTAAAGCCTCATCTTATTCAAGTGTTACCAAATGAGTAGTGGTCAAGTTCATCATAAGAGATATCCTAACTCGATATGAGACTCTAAAGATGATCATTACCAATAATGGCACAAATCTCAACAACAAGCTTATGTTATCGTTATGTCGACAATTCATGATCATCCATAAGAACTCTATACCCTATCGACCTTAGATGAATGGAGTCATTGAAGTAGCTAACAAAAATCTCAAAAGAATAATTGAAAAAATGGCTATTACATAAAAGGATTGGCATGAGATGTTACCATTGGCACTCATGGCCTATCAAACTTCTATCACCATGTCAACAAGCGTAATACCCTACTCCTTAGTATATGGTATTGAAGTGGTGTTGCCAGTAGAAGTTAAGATCCCATCTCTTAGCGTACTATTGGAAACTTAATTGGATGAGGCTGATTGGGTAAAGAAGCATTTCGAGCAATTGAGTTTGATTGATGAAAAAAGATTGAGAGCCTTATGTCACAATTAATGCTATTAAGAAAGAATGGCTTGAGCTTTTAACAAGAAAGTAAGGCCTTGGAATTCCAAAGAGGGTAATGTAATGTTGAGAAAAGCCCTCCCTCATGTACAAGAACATAAAGGAAAATTTGTTTCGAATTATGGAGAACCTTATATCATGAAGCGAGTGTTACTTAGAGGGGCTTTAATTTTATCACAAATGGATGGTCTAGAGTTGAGGGACCTTATAAATGCTGATGCAATAAAGTTGTACTACCCATGGAAATTCTTGCTTGAAACACAAAAGTGCTAGTGATCTTAAATATTACTATGGTTTAATTTTGAGGGAAATTGCATAAGACCACCCTAAACTTTGCTTTAGGTGCAATATGCCCACCTAACTTTCAAAGTATAGTTTAGCCCCTAAACTTTAACATTGGCAAAACAAACCCCTAAGTTGAGAATAACCCATTAAACTTTGATTTTGGTATGTATATGCCTTCCTAAGCTATAGAGTGTTTAGAGAGTGTTTACATACCAAAATCAAAGTTTACAAGGTGTTTACACACTAAAATTGAAGTTTAAAGTAGCTCTAAGGGTTATTTACTAATTTATGAATGTTTAGGAGACCAAAAACCATACTATACAAGTTCAAGAGATCAAACTACGCCTAAGGCAAAGTTTAGTTAGGTTTTTTGCATTTTCTCTTTCATTTTTATTCTCTACATTCAAAGCTAGTATCCTTGGCAATTGTTGGAATTAGAATGACCACCATCACTTTTCCCACTTCATCAAAAGGTCCTATTCTCTCACTCCACTCAAATAAGACCATATACAGTAAACATGAGAGAAGATGAAAGTGAATTATAAAACATCTATAATAAATAAAACTCTTTTAAATACTTTATTACAAATTGATCCTCCTCGATAAGGAGATTTTTTATCTATTTTTTAAGGTAAGGCAAAATCCAGACTAGCAAAAACCTTACAGTAGATATCTATCAATCAAGGATAAAGGCTTAGGTTTGGCTTGAAGAATCTTAAAGGCAATTCATTTGAAACCAAGAGAAATTGATTAATAGAAACATTGGTTTTTCTATTTGAGATGGCATTTTGTGTCATTTCAATTTCCAAAATTTTTCAATAATGAGGGTGCCAACGAAGCCTCATATGCTCCATGCCAAGAGTAGTTAAGTTGACGATAGAAAAATTGATGTCTCTATGGGGTTTGCCAACTTGTAAGGTACTTTCCCTTTCAATAATCTTTCTTAAGGTCTTTGCCAACCCATAAGGTACTTTTCGCCATTCCAACTGGCTTTCAGGATTTAGTAAGCTCAAAGAGTACTTTCCTTGCCTAGTTTAGTCAACCTAAAAGATCACTACTAAGTTTCTATTGACTTCTCATTTAGGGTCGCTAGCCCCTTAGAGACGCTCCTGTCTAAGTTAATCAGCTTAGAAGAACACTACCTGATTTCAATTCGATTCTCATTTAGGTTTACAGTCCAATAGAAACTCTCTTGCGTAGGTCAATTAGTTTAGAGGAGCTTGGCTAAGTTTTCTAAAATCAATTCTCATTTAGGGTTGCTAGTCCCTAATGATGCTCCTGCCTAAGTTAATCATCTCGAAGGAGCATGGCCAAGTTTTCTAAATCGATTATCATTTAAGATTGCTAGTCCCCTAAAGAAGCTTCCACTTAGATTGGTCAACTCAAAGGAGCATGACTAAGTTTCAGCTAAATTTCTTAGTTAAGGTTGCTAGTCTTCTTAAGATGCTCCCGCCTAGGTTAGTTTGCTCAAAAGTGCATGAATAGGTTTTAGATTAATTTCTCAGTTAGGGTTGCAAATCCCCTAAAGACCTTCCTATCGAGATACGTGAACTCAAAGGAGTATGATTAGGTTTCCATATCAATTTCTCAATTAGGGTTGCTAGTCCCCTCAAGACACTTCATATCTAGGTTAGTCAATTTAGAAAAGCACTATTAGGTTTCATATTGATTTCTCATAAAAGGCACTAGTCTTTTTGTGATGCTCCCATAGGTTAGCTAGCTCTTGATGTGCTACTCCAACCTTTTAGGATTTCAATGAGCTCATAGAAGCATTATCCTTTCTTCAAAATTTTCTAAGGCTACAGTCAGCTTATAAGGCACTATACCCACTCTTGATTCGCAGCTAACTCTTAAAGCATCTTCTTTCAAAATATCTTTCACCATTCACTAAATCCCCAGTAGGTCGAACCTAAGATAGCTAGCTAGCTAGCTATAGTGCTACCTAGGGCAAGTTCATCCCCAAGGGAAACAATGGTGTCTCTTTTGTCTTTGTAGTAGTAAAGTTTTACTCAACTTCACCATAAAGAGGGATAACTATAGACACTCCATTTTTGCCTTCCCCCATTTATTGATTTATTTAGTTTTAAAGGGTCTTAATTCAAAAAACTAGAAAAAAAAATTGAAAAATTATAAAACAAATAAATTAAAATTAAAAATTAATAAAATAAGAAGAAGAGAAAAAAAGTAAAATAGAATTTTTAGGAAAATAAGTCTTAGGTCATTTTTTTAGCCCACTAAGAGTGAGTCATTTTTAAAATTGAAGTACACAGGCAATTTAGCGGCTTTGAGCTATGTTTGGGAGTATTAAAGCTCTTTGAAAATTTTATTTTTAGACCTTCATTGGACTTAAATTAATTTTTGAAATAAAGCTCATAGAACAATTAAAGTAGGTTCGCATTTGAAAATTACACTTCAACATATGTGTATGGGGTTAGATATCAGAGGGAATTATGTTTTGATTTTGAATTAAAGTTAGCTTTAATGTAGTATTTTTTATATATTTACCTACTAAAATATAATAAAAATGGAAAGAAAAAAGAAGAAGAATGATCGGAATGGACCAGGTGTGAAGCTTGGTCCATTTGCAAAACGCAATAAGGCCTAAGCCCTAAAGTGTAACCTAGCCTTAAGGAAGCACTTGTGCCTACTATTTTTTTTAGTAGGATGTGTATGTGTCATACGCGCTTAGGGCATGTTTCCTTATGCTTGGCACATGTTGAGCCAATCCCCCTTCATCTTTCTTTCTCTTTCCCCCAAATTCATAGTATATTCCTTCTTAGTTTCTTAACGTGGCAACCTAATTTCTATGCCAATTTACGAGTGTTTTCCATATGTTAACACAATCATGCACTAGGCATGGCCTAGTTTAAAATCCACCCAATTACCTATCTAAATTCAAGTGATTACTTAAACCAAAATCAAACTAAAACTAGGGAAAAAAAATCAATTTTTGGGTCAAAGCCCATTAATACAAATCATTGATTTAATTTGATTCCCAAACCTTTCAAGCTTAATCCCTGTGTTTACAGTATAAATAGGATGCTCTATGACTAGTTTAGACATCAAACATAACTCCAATCGCATCCATTACGATTTTAGATGTGCCTTCTCTCTCTACTGACATAAGCTCTCTCTTTCTCTCTAAATTTTCTTCAACTACGATGTTAGTAAAAGAAAATCACCTATTAGGCTAGCTTCCTCACTCTCCATGCTCTCATCAGTAACCCCTCCTATGGTTCACCGTGCCTTATAGTCGCCTTACCATGTCCATTAACCCAAACCCTTAACCACCATACTACAATTGCAAAACACTATGAACCACCGCTCCCCAAGCTATATTAACACCATAGCTAGACTCGCAGTGCTCCAAAACCCTAGACCCAACCATCTTTACACTCCCAATAGCTACCACATGTCACCAAGCCTCAACACTACTGGCCACTACATTCAACCACCACCTAAACTACCCATAAATATTGTGACACTCTCCTTATACCCCTTAGGTCTAATAGAAAACACACAAAACCAAAATCACCTAATCATTTAAGTGCTTAAAGCGCACTAGAGCCACCCTTACCGCATGTTACTCCTTCTCACCTTACTCAACTTGGCAGCCTGTTTTCTTACCCACACCTGGATCTAACCTAATTTGAGAGCTCGTTCTAAAGACCCCTTCAACCAAGGTACTATTCTAGTCTAGCCCCACTTCATTGTTTATTTTGGTTTTCTTATTATATTATATTGTATTTTTTTTTTCAATTTGTTCTATCATAATAAAAACTTGTTATAAAATAAAAAAAAAAAACAAAACAAAAAAGAAAAAGAAAAGGAAGGCTTTATTGCTTTATTTATTTACTTTCATTTAAAAAAAAAGATATAAAAATAAGTAAATAAAAGCAAAAAATATATAATAAAATTAGTTTTTATCAATTAGAAAAATTGTTTTCATAAAATAAAATTTAATTATCCCCTCTTTTTCAAAACTAAGACTTCTTTTAGAATTTGCCAAAAAAGGAATAAATTACCAAATTAGGACAGGTTTAGAGTTTTTCTTTAAATAAAATCAAATTGACTAAAATATAAACTCGATTTTTTTTTTAAATTAAAAGAAATCAACACAATTAAATTTTCATGAACAAACTATGAAAGTTTGATCCTAAATAGCAAATATGTAAGTACCCATACTCAATTTCAAGGCAACATAAAATATGTAAAAAAAAATATTTCACCTTTTGTAAATAATTTTCGCATTTCTCTAATTTATATAAATAGATACATTTTCATTTATTTGTTCACTTGTAAATACAAATTAGAATAGTATTTTAAAAGATAAATATTAAATTCGGAAGGTTAAGGTAGCATCTAATTAGGGTTTAATAGGATAGCCCATGAACTTAAATATTTAGTTTCTTAAAACCTTTTATAAAAAGTTTTCAAAATTGCAACTAGTGGCCAAAATAGAATCAATCCACCTAATTGATTCTAATTTAATCACATTTCTCAGTCCCACTAAGTGGGGACTCTAAATGTTTTCAAAAAATAAAGAAACCGAATTTTCCTTAACTTTAGTCAAGGTTTTAAACTAAATGGGTATAAAGTTTAGTTTAAATCAAGTTAAAGGAAATGAATAAAAAACCAAAAATTCAAGCATGACATAATAACATATGAACCTAACCTGCCAATGACTAATGAAAATAGCACTTAGTCAGGTTTTATTGCATATATATAGTCCAATTATGAACTTCACAAATGGAACATTATTTTATTAAGTGAAGCAAACACTTTTGTATAAGATTTTTCTAGAATATATTTGGTAGTGCTTCTTTTTTATTTTAGGACATCATGACTTTTAATGGAACTTTAAAATGTTTAAAATGAACTCCTGAAGGCAATGTAAACGATGATAATCACCAATTGAAGGTAGGTCTTTCCCTTTAGCATGCTTGCACCATTGTACTTACTTATAGGTGCTTCATATATCATTCAAATTAGAGTAAACTCTATGAGGGGTCAAGAATCGATCCCTACCAATCAAGTCATTTATAAAATTGTTGTGCAACCCATTAGTTTCATGGGTCATAGCTAAGTAACCTCCCACGAATCTCGAAACCGACAAGTCGAGCCAATTCAACCAACACAACATGAAAAAAAAAAGGCACAAATAGATGAGAGTATAAGTATACATACTTCTCTTATAAAATTAAGTATTTTACCAACTCCTTACAAAGTTAGACTTATCATCTTTTACTTTATTTAGTCCTAAAAAAATATGTAATGTTTTCTCTTTCCGAAAAATAAATTTTGTTTATATATCTGTTATATTGATGTACATGAACTTTCACTCTATGACTTTTATTTATCAATCACTATATTCATTATAATTACGATAAGATAGAGAAAAAACTATATTAATCCAAATAGCGAGTTGAAAATTGAAATAGATCATATACAAATCAATGTAAGCTTAGTTTTTCATTGATTTTCCTTAAGATTTATGAATGTTCTCTACTTTTTAGGCACTTAAACTAACATGTATGTGAGTATCCTAGAAGTTTAGAGTAGGATAATGTAGATAGAGTTGAAATAATGCATAAGCTAAGCTTACTGATTAGAGTAGTAGCATCAACATATAATAAAGTTAAGTAGCTAGTGAATTTTAGAAGCCAATTATCAAGAAAAACTCAATGTCCATATTTTCCCAAGAATGCTGCCCCCTTCCTAGCTTGAATACATGTAGTTTGCACAATGTCATATAATAACAATGGCTCAAAACAAGTAGAAATGTGATTTAGATCAAGAAAACACACTAAGATAAGTGTTGTATGGAAAAAAGGAAAGAAACCCTAGAAAACCTTATTTGGCTACCACCAATAAAGAGCTTGATAACCTATTAATTTTGATTAATTAGTATAATGACATGATTAATCAGTATAAAGTATGATTTCAGATGTAATTAATTAAGTAAACTAGGGTAATGATGAATTAATGGCCTAAGCTAACTTAGTAATTAGGGCCTTAGGAATAGTGCTAAGATCCTCATTAAGGAAAAGACCCAAATTTGGAACTTTAGTGAAAATGGACCAAACTTAAAACTTTTAGTGAACTTAGGCCTAAAATAATAAGTAAAGTTAGGTCTAAGGCCCGAAGTTGCATGATGGGCCCAAAAATCCCTAAAAGGACAAAAAATAAGGCCCAACAACTTTATGACCAGATCTAATTCGTAAATTAATAGGCTTATAAAATAAAATATTAAAGGCTCATTAAAACCATCACCTATAGGCTCCTTAGTGAGCTAAGGCCTTAAATTAGCAAAAAGTGCTCATTTAAGCCCACAAAAGTAAAATTAAGACCTAAATTAAAATCCAAGGAATTTGGACAGAAACTTAAACTTAAAATACTTAAATAAAGCCATAAAAGATCAACTGTAAGGCCTAATAGCCAAAATTAAGCCCAAAGCCCAAAACCAATCCCAAAACCTTAACATAATCAAATCAACACCTTTGACTAATGAACTTATTTAACCTAAACCGAATTCTCACAAGTCCAAACACCCAAAAAGGACCTCACCAAATAAAAGAACACTCGAAAACAATGAAAAACAACTTAAAATTGTTAAAAACGAGCATAAAAACTGGTCATGCATTACATACCTTTGCATTATTATAAAAGGGCATGATCCCTACATGGTGAAGTGGAGATCATGCATGTTGGATCCATTATTGTTACGTGTTATGTTATTGTTGTTTCATATGATGCACTCGTACGACATGCTCTTGACTCAAGCTTTGAAATCTAGTTAGCTCTAAAAAGAATCGCCCTCTTCTTAAGGCCAAGTCATATCTATTACTCTAGATCTACCGAGAGAAATGATATTTACATGATAGATGTAGAGACGCAAGTCCTAATGTACCCAAATATTTCCTAACTTAGGAAACAATAGACATAAATGCATACTTTATATAATCAATAATAGGCTATATACGATGTTGAATTTCATATACTTGTTGTATTGCACGTGTATGTTTAATTAACTTGTTTATAAATTGATTTTTGATAAGCTATGAAGGTTATTCACTAAGTAGTTATGGCTTACCCTCTTATAGCTTGTTGTTGTAGAACAGCTTATGGCTACAGTGGAGTTGCATGATGCCCGAGGTTAGTTCCAATAGCTTTGAGGATGCTAAAGGGAAGATGAAAGCATAAACAAACATTTATATTGTATGTGGACTTTTGAATATTTATTTTATCTTTTAAAAACTTGTAGTAGCTTATATTACTAATCCTTTAGTTATGGTCTATATGACTTATTTTAAGGGCATGTCACATATCCTCTAGTACTATGTTAATTAAGTTAAATGTTTAGACTATTAATGCATGCTTTGATATTACTTTAGGCCAATCACCTAGTAGAAGCTAAGGTTGTGTTGACCCCCTATGTAGTATGACAAAGGTTCCTAACTAGTAATGGTAATGGTCTCAGATCTTCCTATAGTATATGGCAATATTGCCATAGCTTGGCTACCCTTAGGGTTGTGAAAGATAAAACCCATCAAGTCACATTAACCCAATGATGTAACTCATGAGTTTGTAGTTCCTTTTTTTTCGAAGTTTTCAATGGTAGGCAACCTTTTACTACCTTAATGGGTTGTCCAATACTCCTTAAGTGGTAGGTAATAGCCCATGAATGGGTTAAATGAACCACATATAGTTAAAGGTAAGCACAACATGGTTCAATATGGTTCGTCCCTTCAAATCAAACCGCATTGCATATTATGTTTTTCTTTTTTAATTGAAACCTAACAATAAAATCAGGTTCATATATTTTCAAACCCAAAAAATAGTTCAATTTGTAGCTTAAACCTTTATCACAATATTATTAATTTATTGTACATTTTCTTTCTTTGCATTAGGTTAAATTTCTTTCTTTTTTTTTTCTAACCAACACTACTATAATATAATCATTTGAGTCCTTATGATATGCATTTTGTCTTGATTGTTTACGAAATGATTCAATATGTTATCTCTACTGTAGACATATACACAAAATTCAAATTATACAAATGGTGAAGGGAAGCTTCATTTGTATATCCCCATTGTCTTAAATTTTTTCTAAAGAAGAGTGATTTTGATGCCCATATCAATTAGTGATAGCCTAATGTGGATAAAGATGGTGGAAATGAACCAAAGGCTAGTATGCTTCAATAATCTATAGCTGCTAATTCTACTATACGTACCCCACCATAGCTTGTCTCTTCTCCAAGTTCATCATAATTATATCATCATGAAGATAGGTCTTGTCATCAATAAGCAAGGGAGCGAAAACCTTCAAGACCAATTATTATTATCAATCTCAAGATGGTCCCTTATGTAATGCCAGCCCTTTTTTTTTTAAACCTCTTACAGTTTAGATTAGTTCAAACCACATGATTCAGTTGGCACATTTGAACCAAACTACAAATGAAGACCCCATCTGGAACCAAATCAAGAATGAAACCATATAGAGAGAAGGGAAAATGGAAAATCTACTACCTAAACTTTTGTGAAAGGGTACATTTACTACCTAAGCTTTTAAATGACCAATTTCATATCTAATTAAAGTTTTTATAGCCATATGTATTACCTTCCTTAACATCATTAGTTGTCAATTACTAAGTTACACTAATGGACATATTCAAAGGCAATACATGTACTTTAATATTATTTAAGCCATGTATATGCTAAATAGACAAAACAAAAAGGAAAAAGAAAAAAATAACATTAGAGAGAAAATAGAAGAAAACGAGGGACCTAACCATTAAAACTCTAACTTTTACCTCATCGATCCTAAACAAACCCACTTTCCCATAAAACAAAATCATAGCTTCAAAATTTTGAAACCCTAACCAATAATATCAATTGAAGCTATGGAAGATAATGAAGTGAATGGAATTAGTGGCAATGAGATGAGAGAGAGTGGTAAAGAAAACATTGGGCCAATAACTGACTATGCTATTGCTCTTATGTATGAATTACATCTCTTATATTCTCAACATTCATCATTCGTCATATGCAAGTCTTGATGACTGTACGAAATAGGAAAGTAAATATATGGGATTTGAGATTATTCAAATGAACCCAGCATCTGTCCAATGTCTACTAAATCATGATACCTTAACGCATTCAAATGAATCATCCTATGTATCATAAAACCAAAATGGCTTATATGATCTAGATAGTATATTACTTTTCTACATAACATTATGAGTGTTATACATACATTCTAAACCCTCACAATAACTCCAAATAGAGAGCAACTAAAGTATTGATAATGATACTTGGTGAGTCATATTATTGAATAGGTGGTGGTATAAGACTTGACTGGAATTTTAGTAGAATGAACATAAACACTGCCTTAACTAAAATTTAACAGTTATTTGATAAGAACAAACAGAGAATTGAAATGAAAAAACTGAAGAATCAAAATTAAAGCTCTTCTTGATTGGATGATACATATATTGTATAATGGGATTACATATCAAGCGCTTAATGGGCTGGGAAGATCAAAAGACTTTCTTTCCCTTGTTGACTTATTTTGAAGCCATGATTTTGCTTTTTAGGAAAGTAGGTTTGCTTAGGATCGAAAGGGTAAAAGTTAGGGTTTTGATGGTTAGGTCATGCAATTTCTTTTATTTTCTCCCCAACTTTACTTCTTCTTCTTTTTTTTTTCTTTTTTTTTTGTCTATATAGCATATACATGGCTTAAAATAATATTAAAGGACACTTGTCACTTTCAAATTTGTCTATTAGTCCAACTCTTCAAACTACAACTAACAGCACTAAGGAAGGTAGTACAAATGCCAACAAAAACTTTAATTAGGTGTTAAATTGGTCTTTGGAAAGTTCAAGTAGTAAATTTATCATTTTGCAAAAGATTAGGTTGTAAATTTTCCATTTTCCCTATATATATATATATATATAAAAGAATCAAACTTTGGTTTGGTTTAGTGAAGTTCAAAGTTTGTAAGGTACTTAAGAGCTTAGTTAATTACTAAGGCTTACCATAAGAAGTAGTAACAATGGGTCCTTTGAGGTATCAAAGAAAGGAACTAAACTAGTCAGCAATCGTGGTAACTTCCATGAAGCTAGTCATAGGATATGATGCACCAACAAATGCAATACAAATTACTACTTTGCCCAAGATGAAGCACAAGTTGATACTAAGGTCTACTTGTCACTAATCTGAAGCTACTCAATAAGATTAGATAAGAGTGTAAGGAGGATGTACTCAAAGAATAGTTTCTCGCAAGAACAAGAATATTCATTAATAGTGACATGTAAGTTGTTTGCAACTACAGTAAAAAGGATTATTTATTGTAAGTCCTTTAAGGCAACAATATAATAATGGAAAATTACATAAAGGATAATGTAAGAAGAAGATTCCTAGTAGAAGTAAAAATTATAAATATGACAAAGGAAACAAAAAGGAATATAGTATAAACATTAGAAAAGCAAGTGATAAGTAAGGACCTATCAATGGGTTTGTGTTTTGGGATCTTAAGGGATCACCACTAAACTGAGCTAATGTTAAGGCTGTCGTTGCTAAGCTGTTCTGAAAGCTACCAAGGTGATTGAATGAAGCTACAACTTAGTAGGATAGGAAAGGAGAGCTTAGCATATAAGGACCTCAGACTCGAAACTCAACAAATAAGCTTAGGTACTCGACAAATAGGCCTCAGTATTCGGCAAGTTAGCCTTGACACTCGATAGGTCAGCGTTTAGGTAAGAGTTTAAGCAAAGTAGAGTGTATCCAAGCTAAGGCCTTAAGAAGTTCTTCCATAAATCTTCCATGTATTCAAGCCTATCCTCGGTAGGTTAAGAAGACAAGATCCTTCTCGCAAGAGATTGTAAACCTAAGTGGCGAGCTCAAGTAAGGGGTCTAGAGGTTAGTACTCCATCAGGTCACTAAGGTTGTTGAAGATTCAACCTCAAATCTTGCTCTTCTTCTTCTTCCAACACATAGGGCGTCAGGTTGGTGATGTTAAAATTGGAGACACTCTATAGCCTTCGAATAGTTTTAGCTTAGAAGCGTTGTCATTAATACTTCAAAGGATCTAGAAAGTGCCATCTAACTTAGGAGACAACTTATTTGTTCTCTTCCTTAAGAATCACTCCTTGTTAAGGTGAATCAATGCAAAGTCTCATGGGTTATAAATAATTTACCTTCTATTCCTTGCTCTCTTTGTCGGGCCACTATCTTAGCCAATTGCTCAATGACCTTCTAATGCAGTTTTCAAAACTCCTTAATGCCCTGTAAACCTAGTTGACTTTCTCCTTGGGAGGTTAAGCTGGTAATCATGTACAATGGTAAGTTTAGATTAAGCCTATAGATGACCTCAAAAGGTAACCATCTTGTTGAGCTATGAGTAGAGCAGTTGCAAGAGACTAGATGATGGCTAGGCATAGATCCCAATCATATCGATTCTTCTGAACAATAGCTCAAAGGAGGTTACCTACTATTCTATTCATAACCTTTATCTACTCTTCTACTTACAGATGGTAAGAAGTACTAAACATAGGGTTAATGTCAAGCTTCTTCCATAGTGTTCACCAAAAGAAGCTTGTAAACTTCAAATCACGATACTTCTTAGGACACCATGCAGTTGTATGATCTCTTGCAAAAAGAGGTTAGTAACAACTAAGGCATCATTTGTTTTGTGACAAGTAATGAATTGGCTTATTTTACTGAACCGATCAACCACCATCATAATAGAATCATGTTTCTAAGGTGTTCGTGGTAAGTCAAGCATAAAATCCATTCTTAGATCATTCCATAGCCATTTAGGCATAAGTAGAGGTTTATATTCTCCATATGGTTCCTTTCTTCCTTTAGCTCGCTTGTACACATTGCAATACTCAAGAACCTTGCATACATCCTTCATCATCTTAAGCTAGTAGAAATGTTCTTTCAATAGCTCAACAGTCCTTTTATCACCAAAATGGCTAACTAAGCCCCTAGCATAGGCTTCCAAAATAAGTATTTCCCTAGCAGAATTTCTCAACACATAGACTTGCTTTCCTTTCATAAAAAATCCATAGCTTTAATAGAACCCATCCGCTACTCCTTCAATCTTGCACTTAGCCACTAAGGGTCCAAAGTACAGATCATGTTCATATTGATTAGGTAAGATACCAAACCTAAGTATTATAGCCTATAATGTCATGATAAGAATATGCCAATGAGAAAAGATGTTGGCCATAGTGTTAGAACTTCCCTTCTTATACTTGATGATGCAAAAAGGTCTCTAGGTATTCAACCTACTTAACATGGCATAAAAAGAGTTTTTGCTGTCCTTTGATATGCTTGAGAGATTCATGGTCTATGTAAACAATGAACTCTCTTAGCAGTGGGTAAGGCTACCATTTCTGAAGTACTTAGACAAAGGCATAGAACTCCTTGTCATATGTCGAATAATTTAGTATGGCACCTCTAAGCTTCTCACTAAAATATGTAATTGGTCAATGCTCCTACATGAGAACAACTCCAATGCCAACTCCATATGTGACATATTTTAGCTCAAAAACCTTGCCAAAGTTAAGCAGTACTATTACTAAGGTATCAGTTAACTTAAATTTGATCTCCTCAAAACTCTTCTAAGCTTTCTTGGACCAATTGATTTGAAGTTCTTTCAAGTCAGCTTGGTTAGTGAGGCAGCTATAGAACTAAAGTTTCGAATGAATCTTTGGTAAAATAAAGCTAGACCGTAAAAACTTCTTACTCCAGCAACACTAGTCGACATTGACCATCCGAGAATGGCTCAGACTTTCTCATCATCAACCCTAACACCTCCTCTAAAGACAACATATCTAAGGAATACTACCTTGTTTTGATAGAACACGCATCTCTTTAAATTGCCGAATAGTCGTTTAACTTACAAGATATCAAATATTGACTTCAACTACTTAACATAAGAGTTGAGGTCAACATTGTATACTAAAATGTCATCAAAATAAACCACAACATGCTTTCCTATCAAGGATCTCAAAACATGATTCATAAGTTGCATGAAGGTGCTCGATGCATTTGTAAGTCCAAATGGCATCACAATCCACTCGAATAGATCATCCTTTGTTTTGAAAAAAGTCTTCCACTCGTCTCCTAGTCTCATCCAGATCTGCTCGTAGCTACTCTTCAAATCAACCTTTGAAAATATTTGTACACCATACAACTCATTAAGTATATCATCTAATCCTAGGATTAGATATCAGTACTTAATAGTGATCTTGATGTTCCTAAGAGCTTAATTAACACTAGGACTTACCATAGCAGATTAGAACCAATTAATCCTTTGAAATATCAAAGAAACTTAGAGTGAGTAGGTTAACAAACTAACTAAAGTAGTTGATGTAAAGCTGCTCAAAGGATATAACCTACCTACAAACACAACAAGACATGACACTTCACCTGATGTAATGCATAAATCAATGTTAAGGTCCACCCGCTACTAATCTTAAGCTACTCGACTAGATTAGAAAAGAGTATATGATATGGACTTGGAGAAGGTTGTCTCGCAAGAACAGTATATTCAACATCTATCTGTAAGGTAAGACGATTCTGGCTTATAAGGAGAAGGGACTGTTTATAGTAAGTCCCTAAGGCAATAATACAAATAAAGGAATTTCAAAAAGGCAAACATAAAAAGGGCATTTAGAGTACATATGAAAAAGGGCAAAAAGGACAACGACCAAAAAGGAAAATAGTACAGTGTCAGATGACATAGACAAGTGGCAATGCAATATTGGTTCCTTATAAAGATTCTCTAATCATAGCAAGTGAGAGGAAACATGATGTTACGACAACAAAGAGGTTGAGATGAGAAGGAATGCCATGAGAATTAGAAGGAAGCCGAGAGAGAAGTACTCTGTGGGCAAAAGGCTAGCTCTCGTTACTCGGTAGGAACTCTTGGCAACTGAAGGTTAGATCACTCGATACAAAGTCCTCAACTAGAGGATAGTCAACATCTGCATAAAAGAGAGAATAAAGCATAGTACAATAACCCAGAGCTCTTAGGGAATTTAACCATCCATCTTTCATCTATTGTTTGTCCTCCATCAATAGGTTGGCGAGAGAGAATTCTTCAGGTGAGGGACTGGAGGCCTTTGAGCCATGCGCGAATAAGTAGGCCAGTAATCAATAACCCATCACCCCCCTAGGATTGTTGGAGATTTTCCTTCAAATCATGATATCATTTGGCACATAAGGAGTTAGGTTAGTGATGTTAAATGTGGTCGATACGTCGTACCCCTCGAGCAGCTTAACCTCATAAGCGTTGTCATTAATACACCTAAGGATCTTGTAAGGTCCATCTATTCTAGGAGATAGATTGTTTGTCCTCTTGCCAGGGAAGCATTCCTTACTAAGATGGATCTAAACAAGGTCTCTAGGGGTATAAACGACCCATCTCCTTTCTCTGCTTCCTTGTTCCTTCTATCAAGCTACAGTCTTCGCTAGTTGTTCAGCAACTCTTTGATGCAACTTCTGGAATTCCTCGGCTCACTATAAGCCAAGTTGGCTCTCCCCTTATGTAGTCAAACCTATAACTAAATCCATAGGTAAGTTTAGGTTCAACCCATAAACAACTTCAAATGGAGATTTTCCTTTTAAGCTGTGAGCAGAGTAGTTGTAGGCAAATTCTATGATAGGCAAGCATAAATCCCAATTATGCAAATTCTTCCAACAGTAGCCCGCAGGATGTTGCCGCCTATCTAAGAGTGGCAAGAAGTACTAATCATGAGTTTAGTGTTAAGCTTCTTCCATAAGTTCCTCCAAAAGAAGGTCGTTAACTTTGAGTCACTGTCAAACACAATAGTTCTCAATACTTCATGTAGTCACACAATTTCCTACAAAAAGAGGTTAACAACAAATAAATCATCATTAGTTCTATGGTAAGGAATGAAGTGGCTCATCTTACTGAACTAATCGACTACCATCATTATTGAGTCATGTCTTTTTGTCTTTTAAGGAAGACCAAGCATGAAATCCATACTTAGGTCGATCCACGGTCGTTCTGGTATAGGTAAGGGTATGTACTCTCTGTATGGTACTCTCTTTCCCTTTGCATGTTTACATACTTCGCACCTGTCTAGAATTCGATGCACATCCTTCATTGTCCCGAGCTAGTAGAAATGTTCTTTCAATATCTCAGCCATCCTCTTTTCCCAAAAAATGGTTGTCCAAACCCCTAGCATGAACTTCTCGGACTAGTAGTTCTCTTATCGAACCACTCGGTACACAGACCTGCTTGCCCTTCATTAAGAACCCCTTATTCAAGTAGAATCCATCTACAGCTCCTCCAACATTGCACTTGGCCACTAGGAGCCTAAAATGCAAATCATGCTCATACTAATTAGGGAAAGTGCCAAATCCAAATACCTTAGCTTACAATGTTGTGATCAGGGTATGATAGTGAGAAAGAGCATCTGCCACAATGTTTGTGCTCCCCTTCTTATACTTGATGGCGTAGCAAAAGGTCTCCAAGAATTTAACCCACTTGGCATGATGCTGAGAAAGTTTTTATTATCCACAAAGGTGCTTGAGAGACTCATGATTGGAGTACATGATGAATTCTCATGGTAAGAGGTAATGCTACCACTTCTATAGTATTCGGACAGGGGCATAAGAACTCCTTGTCATAAGCCAAATAATTTAGGGCAACTCCTATAAGTTTCTCATTAAAGTAGGCAATTGATTTGCACTCCTGCATAAGGATAGCACCAATACCAACCCTAGACGCATTACATTCGACCTCAAAAACCTTCTTGAAATCTGGTAAGGCGAGTACTAAGGTAGACATCAATTTAGATTTTACATCTTCAAAACTTTTCTGAGCTTTCTCTAATTACCTTAACTCAGAATTCTTCCTGATCAGTTCAATTAAGGGTGTTGTTATGGAACTAAAGTTTCGGATGAACCTCCGATAGAATGAAGCTAAACCATAGAAGCTCCTAATTTTAGCAGCATTAGTCAATGTAGGCCACTCAAGAATAGCTCTAACTTTGTCGTCATTTACTTAAACTCCTTCCTTCGAAACAGCATATCCGAGGAATAAAACCTCACTTTAACAGAATAAACATTTCTTTGTGTTACCAAATAATCTCTTAGCACGAAGGATATCAAACACCAATCTTAAATGTTTAACATAAGTGATGAGGTCAACACCATAGCCTAGAATATCATCAAAATAAGCCACAACACATTTGCCAATCAATGTTCTAAGCATATGATTCATTAACCGCATAAATGTACTCAGTGCATTAGTTAAGCCAAACGACATTACCATCCATTTGAAGAGACCATCCCTTATCTTGAAGGCCATCTTCCATTCTTCTCCAAGCCTCATTCGTATTTGATGATAGCCACTCTTTAGATCAATCTTTGAAAAGATGCAGGCACCATGTAACTCATCAAGCATATCATTCAACCATGAAATCAAATATCGATACTTAACAATAATCTTGTTGATGGTACGATTGTCAATACACATTTTCCATGACCCATCTTTCTTTGGTAATAGCATGGCTGGGATGGCACATAGGCTCATGCTCTCTCGGACATACCTATAATCCACTAACTCATCAACTTGCTTCTTCAGCTCAGTTGCCTACTGAGGATTGAGTTTATAAGCAGGTTAATTCGGTAGGGCTACTCCAGGCTGAAGATTAATGCAATGCTCTTAATGGTGGTAAAACTTTCGGCATCTCAGTAGGAACTAGATCGAGATACTCTTCTAATAGAGCTCTTACTTCGATTGGAAAGTTCTCGACTTCTCTTACATCCAAGAGTCTCTTGACGAAGAGGAACACATAGTCCTCAACCTTAACTTCTCAAGCAAACTGAGCTCAGGAAATCACTAACGACTTCTACTGCAATAATCTAGCAACCTTTTCTTGGGCTTCCTATACTTCCTTAGGACTCATAGGTGTCAATATAATTTTCTTCCTATCCTTTTGGAACATGAAGGTGTTCCTATACTCATCGTGCAATACTCTTAAGTCAAACAGCCATGGTCGACCGAGTAATATGTGAGAAGTACACATAGGAAGGACATTACACAACACCTCGTCCTTATACCTATCACCAATGGTAGTCGATACTCTAACCTGCTCGACAACATGTAAGCCTCATTTCTAATTCAACCAATGAATCTTGTACAGCTTAGGGTATGTGAGGGCTGGCAATTTCATGGCCTTAACTACCCCTTGTGTAATGACATTGGTATAACTCCTTCCGTCAATGATCAAGGCGTATAGCATGCCATTCACTCAGTAATTCGTTTGGAAGAGGTTCTCCCTCTATTCATTCTCATCAACTACAAAAGCACTAAGAGATCATCAAATGACAAAACAGTACTTTGCACCGCCCTCAGGAGGTGTCTCGACATCGAGATCTTTTTGAAACACTTCCAGCATCTTTTCAACTCCCAAGTCTTAATCCCCTTCACTTGCACTCTCTACTTCAAACTAGGGCTTATCTCCCTTTATAGTCATGACTCAGTAATTCAAACATTAACTAGCCATGTGCCCATAACCAAGACATTTAAAGCATTTGATTTCTTGGGTCTTTCTTCCTAAGCTCTAACCTTAGTCTCTTAGGACCTCAGGTTCCTCGACCTTACCCTTACCTCAACCTTCTTCTAGTTAGATTGGCACTTACCTTCGACACTCCACCTTAAAACTATTTGATGCTTGGTCATTCCGTAGTCGACTCGACATGCCACTCCTATTCAGCAACATAGGTTGGCTACTCAGCATTTGACTAATTTGGTTCCGCTTTTACTTTTCAACTCTCTATACCACCCTGATGGCTTCATCTAGAGTCGCAAGACTCTGCAACTCCACTATGTTACCAATCTCAATCCTTATCTTAGAAAAGAACCGCACTACAGTTCGTGTCTCAAGTTTGTCAACATCACATCAGATTATGAGCAATTGAAACTCTCAGACATAGTCGTCCACTGATCAATTACCTTGTCTTAAGTCTTGGAGATGTTAGAAAGTATCTTATTCGTAGTGTTTAGGAATAAACTTACTTCTCAGGACTCTCTTTCTTTCATTCCATGTTCAAACCTCACATCGGGACCTCAGGCAAACTGTCTACAACTTCTTCCACCACATTGTTGCATATCTAGAAAATTCCAATGTAGCCACTCAATTATGGACAACAACTTCATAATTGTAAAAGTCAAATATCTTTTCAATCTTCTCCTCCCAATCTAAGTAGATATCAATACTACCAAACCTATTAAAGCTTGGAATCTATACCTTAAGGTGTTTAACACCGCTAGGAGCCCTAAGTTCACACTCATCAACTTTAACATATTGTTCTTCCTCTTCATACTCCACCGCTTCACATAATTCCAACCTTCACCTCGCCATTCTTTCCACACATTGAAGTGGTGCTTGGTTCATAAGAATCGATTTTAGTGCACATTGTTCATTCATATTTCTTCTCAGCCTATCTCTCATTTCTCAACCCTATTCAATAACTTTTTCTCGTGGCCCAGTCTCTAAGACTTTTTGTACTGAAACAGCTAAATTAGCCACAATAGCAGCAAGTTCTTGTATCTACTCATTAGTAGTATATAGTGTTTGTTAAGTAACTCAACTACGACCATGAGCACCACTTTCGACATCATTAATTTCTTCTTGAACATTAGGATTCAACATTCACAAAATGAAGCATAAAAAAATACTCTTCACATAAGAAATCCTTACACATACATAAATATCACACGACTGTGAACTATAAACTTGCTTTATTATTCTAAATGAAAACAAAGTATCTCAAACAACAAACTAGTAGGGACTATCATCACATAGCTCTTGGCCTCAATCTTAGGCTCTAATACCAAGATTATATAATGTGCCTAGGAGATCAGTTATCACTAGGACTTACCGTAACAAATTAGAATCAATGGGTCCCTTGAAATATTGAAGAGACATAAAGTGAGTAGGCCAACAAATTGATTAAAGTAGCTAACGTGAAGTTGCTCAGAGGATATGACCCACCTACAAACACAACACGACTTGACACTTGTCCTAATATGATGCATAAGTTAATGTCAAGGTCTACTAATTTTGGGCTACTCGTCACTAATTTTGGGCTACCCGGTAAGATTAGATAAGAGTATATGATATGGACTTGGAGAGGTTGTCTTGCAAAAACAGTATATTCAATGTTTATCTATAAGGTAAGATGATTCCGGCTTACAAGGAGAAATGACTTTTTATAGTAAGTCCATAGGGCAACAATGTAAATAAAGAAATTACAAAAAGCATACATAAAAAGGGGATTCCTAGTACATACAAAAAATGGATAAAAGGATAAATGACAAAAAGGGAAAATAGTACAGTATCAGATGACATAGATAGGTAGCAGCACAACATTGGTTCTATACAAAGATTCTCTTATCACAACAAGTGAGAAAAATCAAGATGTTGTAGCAACAATGAGGCCGAAATAAGAAAGAATGCTATCAGAGTTAGAAAGAGGCCGAGAGAGAAGTACTCAACAGGTACGAGGCTAGCTCTCATTACTTAATAGGAAATCTTGGTAGCTGAAGGTCATATCACTCAACACAGAGCTCTCGGCTAGAGGATAGTCAACATCAGCACAAAAGAGAGAACAAAATGTACTATAGCAACCTGGAGCTCTCAAAGAATTTAGCCATCACCTTCTGTGTATTGTTTCTCATCATCAATAGGATGGCGAGAGAGAATTCTTTGGGTGAAGGACTAAAGGCCTCTAAAGCATGCGCAAGTGAGTAAGCTAGTGGTTGATAACCCATTAGATCTTGTTGATAGCTTAGCCATCGATCACATTCTCCATAAGCCATCCTTTTTCAGCATTAGGACAACTGGTACAGTATAAGGGCTCATGTTCCCTCAAACATACCCATACTTGATCAATTTGTCAACTTGTTTCTTCAACTTAACTTCCAGCTTGGGATTAAGCCTATAGGCAAGTCAGTTAGGTAAGGTAGCTCTAAGTTAGAGGTCAATACAATGTTCTATACCTCCGATAAGGGGTAAACCTCTCAACAGCTCGATAGGAAATAAGTTAACATATTCTTAGAGCAACGTTTGCACCTTAATAGGTAATGCTCCAACATCCTTTAACTCAAGAAGTCTTTTGACCAATAAGAGTACAAACTTGTCATTGTTAACATCTCTAGAAAATTGGACTTAGGTAATCACTAAGGACTTCCCCTACATAGATCTAGAAATCTTTTCAAGCAACTCCTAAACCTCTATATGGTTCATTAGGATCAATATAATCTTCTTTCCATCCTTCTACAACATATAGGTGTTCCTATACCCATCATAGAGGACATTAAGATCAAAGAGCTATGGTTGGCCTAACAGTATATGTGAGGCACAATTTGGTAGGATGTCACTTAACATATCATCCCTATACCTATTCCAATAGTGATCCGTACTCTAACTTGTTCAATAATAGGTAATCCTCCCTTCCCATTAAGCTAATGAAACTTGTACAGTCTAGGATGAGAAGAGGTCAGCCACTTCAAAGACTTCACCATACCTTACATTATCACATTGGTACAACTTCCTTTACGATTTACAACGCATGGGTTGCCATTCACTCGACAATTTGTATGAAAGAAGTTCTCTCTCTATACATTCTTATTGACATTAAAGTACAGGGGGATCGTTGCATAACCAAGCAGTATTCTCCCAATTCATATCGGATCTAGGCACCAAAATCTTCTTGAAACTCGTCTAATAGGTGATTAATGTCTACTACTTCTTCCTCTTCTTTACTAGTACTCTCCACTTTCAATTAGACCTTCTCTCCTTTAATGCTCATGATGCGCCGATTCAGACATTAGCTAACTACATATGTAAAACCAAGGCACTTGAAACACTTTATCTCTTTAGTCTTCTTACTTAAGCTCTGACCTTAATCTTTTCTGACCTCGGGCTCCTTAGCCATCATCATGTCTGCTTAGCATTTGACTTTGACGATAAACCTTGAAACTGTATTAAGCTTTGTCATATCTAGGTCAACTTGGCATAATAGTTCTACTCGATAAGTTAGGTCAACTGCTTTGTACTCAAGTGAGTTGATTTTGCCTCTACCTTTGTCCCTTTTATGCCACTCAAATGGTTTCATCAAGATTTCCTAGCCTTTGCATCTCTACTACATTACAAATTTCAAATCGAAGTCCTAAAATGAACCAGGCTACTATCTACGCTTTTGGTTGATCAACATCATAGTAGATCATTAGTAGTTAGAACTTTCAAACTTACTCATACACATATTGGCTATCCTACTTAAGTTCCTGAAGACGTTGGTTTAGCATAAATCTACTCCTCATAACTCTCTTCATCTCATTCCAGGCTTAAATTTCACATCGAGCTCATTAGTGTACATTTTACAATTTCTTCCACTACATTGCTGCATGCCAAGAAAATTCTAAAGCAACTACTCAAATATGCACCAAGTCTTCATAATCGTAGAAGACAAATATCTTCTCAATCCTTTCCTCCCAATTCAAGTAGTCATCAGTACTACCAAACCCATTAAAGATCAAAACATGCACTTAAAGATGTTTGGCTCCTCTAAGAGTATGGAGCTCGCACTTTTTGAATTTGTCATATTGCTCTTCCTCACACTCCCCTCTCCCCCCTCCTCCTCCACTATGCCCTGCACCCCCCCACCCAACAACCACCCTCATATACTTTAACTTCATCTAACTCAAGTCTCCTCCATGAAAACTTCTTAGCAGGTCTAGGTGGAGTAGGATTCACATTAACAACTTCCAATGCTTAATGCTTAACTACTTGTCTTCTCGACTTATCTCTCACATCTTGGCCTCATTCATCAAGTCTCTATTGTACAGATATAGCCAGGTTGGCTATAATAATAGCAATGTCTTGTAATCGTTTATTAGTAGTTCACAGGTTTTGTTAGGTAATACAGTTACAACTACAAGCATCACTCTCAATATCATTAATCTCTACTTGAATACAAGGAGTCAACATTCTCAATACAAAAATTCAAGAAGTTTACTAATCAACAAAAGATTTCACACAACTTCGATAAAGAGATATTGCACAGTAACTTAAGAACTTGCTCTGTTTTTCCACAAAAGAAACAAAGTACAATAGAACAAACACTATAACATGAAGCAACTACAACAATACTTAGCTCACGGTCGCAACCTCAAGGTTTGATACCAAAATTATATGATGTGCCTAAAAACTCAGTTAACCACTAGGGCTTACTATAGGAAGTGGTAATAGCAGGTCCTTCCAGGTATCAAAGAAAATGAAGTAGACAGGTCAATAATCATAATAGCTTTCATGAAGCTGCTCATAGGATATGATGCACCAACAAACACAACACAACTTAGTACTTCACCTGATATGACATACAAGCAGATACTAAGATCCACTCACCACTAATCTCGAGTTACTCTATAAAATTAGATAAGAGTGTGAGGAGGATGTACTTGGAGAATAGTATCTTAGAAGAGCAATAATATTCATTAATAATGATGTATAAGCCATTTGTGGTTACAGTAAAAAGGACTATTTATAGTAAGTCCTTTAGGAAAACAATACAATAATGGAAAATTACATAAAAGATAATGCAAGAAGAAGATTCCTAATACAAATAAAAAGGGATAATATGACAAAGAAAAAAAAAAGGGATATAGTACAAGTGTCGGAAAAGCGAAGGATAAGCGGGGGCATATCAATAGGTTTGTGTTTTAAGATCTTAAGAGATTATGGCTAAACTAAGCTGATGTTAGGGCTGTTGTTGTTAAGCTGTGCTAAAAGTTATCGAAGTGATTGGCTGAAGCTGCAACTTAGTAAGATGGGAAAGGAGAGCTTGGAGTATAAGGACATCAAACTCAACACTCGGTAAGTAGGCTTCAGCATTAGGCAAATAGGCCTCGGCACTCGACAAGTCAACAATTGGGTAAGAATTCGAGCTGAGTAGAGTATATCTGAGCTAGAGCCTTAAGGAGTTCTTCTACAGCTCTTCCATATATTGGAGCTCATCCTTTACTGGTTAAGAAGACAAGATCCTTCTCGCAAGAGATTATAAGCCTCAAAAGTAAGCTTAAGTGAGGGGTCCAAAGGTCATCACTCCAACAGTTTGGTCAGTGTGCTTCCATATCCCTACCCATAGTAGCAGGTAGCAACCACCAACATAATATAACTATTTTTCTGTTGCCTTAGGGTAAAGCATGGTTGGCAACCATCTTAAAAGGGTCACATACCCCCTTCCTACTTCTAACAGTGGTCGAAGACACCTTACTCTTAGAGCAACCAATAATGGAGTATTCAGGCTTGATTTTACTTTCTTCCCTATTGATAGGTTATTTTATACATGAGCCTCCTAAGTTTAAATCGACTTACTTAAGGCATGAGTTGAGCTGTATAGGCCCTATCTAACTTGCTTTGGGCATTAGCCAAACTATTTATGACCTATTAAGCTGTTAAGCCAACCCAAGCTACCCTTAGCTTTATCATCTAGCACCTACCTTTAGCTTTATCATCCAGCACCTAGAATCAAGGTAAAGCTAGAAAGAAGTCAGAGTGACCTCCATGAGGTCACTAGGTTAAGTATTGATCTATTTTAACTAATTAGATTGAGACCAAACCTTTCTAGACGTCGAATCATTTACCATAATGGAAGAGCAAACTGAACATTTGCCAAAATAGAAGAGTAAACTATCCCTCACCATAGCCCCTAGATATTTAAATAAACCTACCTTAGCTAGAAGATCCACTTTCTTAAACTGATGGGATGCACTTTCCTATGATGGAGATTGATACGAACTGTGACCAAGAATAGAGAAGGCCGATCGTAGGGGTATGGTTCCGATCTTACTAAAGGAACAAAAAATAAATGGAAGTCAATGATTTAGCAAATCTCGTGCACTAACTCTAGGGATATAACACATCATAGAACCATACACAGACCTAAGACTCGTCGGATGTAACGCATCGGTCCAAGTGATAAGGTTACCAGCTACAATCCTTGCTAAAGGGATTGATAAGAGCTGATAAGGGAGAGAACTTTTCGAGAGAAAAGACTCAAAAGGGGTTTTTCATTAATTCTGTTATGTGTCTCTATATTGTTACAAATGTTGCTATTTATAGTATGCCTTAAACCCTAATAGTAAAATTGTAAATAATGTATAAGGCCTTAAACCCTAAAGAATTAGGCCCATAAATAAAATAAAGACAAACAAGTATAAAAATATAAAACTGTGCATTTCATAGGGAGAAGTCGACATGTGGTCATTCAG
Source organism: Lumnitzera racemosa (assembly GCA_024138005.1). Classification (NCBI taxonomy): domain Eukaryota; kingdom Viridiplantae; phylum Streptophyta; class Magnoliopsida; order Myrtales; family Combretaceae; genus Lumnitzera; species Lumnitzera racemosa. Next base: position 23,471,427 of record JAMXBC010000004.1, on the reverse strand, counting down.
CATGCCTTAGAGGTAGTCTCGTAGTACTTAGCCGAGTAACCAAAGAGGTCGGCCCATAATTGCCGAGTGCTAAAGTCAATCGGCAATAGTCTCTCTAGGCTGTGCTAAGTGGAACCAACCTTTGGTAACATGATCTCTCAGCCATTAAGTCGACAACAGACTTTGCCGAGTGAATCCAACTCTTGAAAACGTGATATCTCTACCTATCAACAAAAGTAATGCCAAATAATTAATTGGTCAGGTGTGTCTGAGGATCGGTTGTTGTCTTGCCCTTCTGCTTATCGACACTCTATCTGCAAGGGATAGTGTTATTCAACTCAACAGATAGAATGAGTCGGCAAGTATACGATCTCGGCATTGGCAATCGGGTTAGGTCAGTATCGTGAAGCTCATCATTTCCTCTTACTTAGAGAAGTTTCAACCGAAAACTTAGTAAGTGGCCATTGTAGTTCTTGCAACATGGGCATCACCAGCCGATGCTCCCTCCACTGGTCATGGGCTCTATCAATCACACCTTTTATCTCATATCTTCCCTTCCACTCATCATGGATCCAATCAACTATACCTTAGTAATCCCAGCAACTATCAAGTACAAAAAGTAACACGATCTCTAAGGCATTTAAAAGGTTATGGGAAAGTTAGTTTAGTGCTGAGAGGAAGTAAGATGGCTCGTTAGTCATAAGTACTTCAAAATCTTCAAGCTCAACTAGCTTAAATCTCACACTCTCCTCATTCATTGAAATCAGTATTCCCTCTGCTTCCTCACAAATCGATTCTTCCACCTCCTTCTACCTAGGTTCATGATCATCAATTTGGATGGTCGATAGTGGGGGTACGTCAGTAATTTGAGGATTTAACTCTAACTTAGCTTAGCCCTCTTCCTCTTTACGACTCGCTTCTCCAGTAACCTCCACCTCCTTAACTCCTCCTTCAATACTCTCTAATTCAGCATTCCTCTATTGTCTTATACCATCTTCGAACACTTCAAGCAATCTTTTAATCTCCTTCAGTTGATTCTATACTTCTAAAGGGCTAGCTTCATCAGTAGGTTTTCTCTCATATAATCTATCGTAGTGATCTTGGGGTACAAATTTTCCTTGCATCAAATGTTTTATCACATCCCATGTAATGATCTCAATGTTTCCCCTATCAATTCTTTGATTTATCATTCTCTTCCACCAAGTAGTTGCAAAGCCAATCATTAAATTCTTTATAGCATAAGCTTTCTTATACTCGGGGTAAGAATAATCTTTGAGAACCTGATCGACTTGAAATTCCAAACTCAAATATTCATCTAAAGTACCATATCCATCAAACTCTGGAATTTGTGATATCATATCTTCATAATAATATTCATAGCTATATCGTGCTTGGTTGTCACAAGCCATGTTAAATGAATTTATCACTTCAACAGACTAGCTCAATTCACATGAAATCTTGTCGGCACTAACGAACTATCCAACACCTGGCTGAAGCGGGTCAGATGCTTTCACGACTTGACAGTTGAATAAGCAAACAACCCAACTCAGTAACCTTAGGGGTATGACAGTACAATACTTTAGTTTGCTTCAGTACTTCGAATTGAAATAGCTCAAAAGCTCGAAAAAGTTCAAACCCGACACCATTATTCTCAGCAAATCATCTTCGAAAACACAACAGTACTTTCTTGACTACTATCACAATACTAAAGTAAGATAACACATTGAATAGCTTGAAGAAGTGATATCTCGGCAAACAACCTAAATTGGAATTCCCAACCTTTTCTTTAATATTTATATTCAATACGGGACATATGATGTAAAGGAATTGCAATCCAAATTTTCACTAACCTACCTGAAGGAAATTTAATTGAAACCAAACTAATATCTAGCAAATAAATCCTCGATATCCCAAACAAACCCAATAAGTAAGCACTTCCTCAAACATAAAATTGAACCAATATAATAACTAAAACTCTCGGCCCTATCTAGAACCTCGAGCTTTAATACTAAGTTAATATGGCATCGGAACCAAAGATAGACAAGGCCGGCCGTAAGGGTGGTGGGTCTAATCCTACCGAATGAACGAAAAGTAAAAGAAAGTTAAAGGTTTAGCAAATCCCACGCACTAACTCTACGGATATGATGCATTATAGAACCACACATAGGCCTAAGACTCGCCAGATGTAACGCACCAGTCCGAGTGATAAGATTGCTCGCTACAGTCCTTGCTAAAGGGATTGATAAGAGCTAGTAAGGGAGAGAACTTTTAAAGAGAAAAGATTTAAAAAGGGTTTTTCATTAATTCTGTTATATGTCTCTATATTGTTACAAATGTTACTATTTATAGTATACCCTAAACCCTAGTAGCAAAACTATAAATAATATATAAGGCCTTAAACCGTAAAGAATTAGGCTCATAAATAAAATAAAAACAAATAAGTACAAAAAAAAAAAAGAACTATGTGTTTCATAAGGAGAAGTCAACATGTGGTCATTCGGCATGCCTTAGAGGTAGTCTCGTAGTGCTTGGCCGAGTAACCAAAGAGGTCAGCCCATAATTGCTGAATGCTGAAGTCAGTTGGTAATAGTCTCTCCAGGATGTACCAAGTGGATCCAACCCTTGGTAATGTGATCTCTCAGCCACTAAGTCAACGACAGACTTTGCTAAGTGAATCCAACTCTCAAAAACGTGATATCTCGACCTATCGACAAGCGTGACTCCGAGTAATTAATTGTTCAGGCATGTATGAAGATCACTTGTTGTCTTGCCCTTCTACTTCTTGGCACTCTATCTACAAGGAATAGTATTATTCAACTCGGTAGACAGAATGAGTTGGCAAGTAAATGATCTCAGCTTTGGCAGTCAAGTTGGGTTGGTATCCTAAAGCCTATCAGAGATCCACCTTCCATGTTAAAAAAAGCTACTGGTCTACAACAAGAGATCCACCTTTCGCATTTGTCACAGTGTCATCTACTATAAATAGAAGATGAGACAAAGGGGCAAATCCATCTCCACTCATGCACTTTCTAACCTTCTTATTGTTATTCTGCCTTTCTCGTATTCACTTTCTAAACACCATCTAACTTAAGCATTAGAATAGCCTTACCTAATAACACCCAGCTATTCTACTCACCCATTGTATATTTTGCAAGTCCTTTTAAATCTTCTAATGGCTTAAAGCTGGCCTAACTACTTTATCGACAAAGATGTAAGTAAAATATTTCCCTTTTTTATTTCAATTTTATGTAATCTTTTTATCTATTATTAAATTATACAATTAAACAAATTTAATAATATTGTCTCACTAAATTAGTTATTATGGACCAATTAGAAGTTAACGTGTGCCTAGTGATCAATATAAACAAATAATTATATAACACTAGTCCTAAATTTGTCAGAAAGAAATCACATATATTCACCAAACCTTAACATACATTTCATTTTTTTTTTCTAAAAGAGAAAAATAATAAAAAATACCTTTAATAGGCTAAGAAAATTATGAGAGGAAATTTTTTATGTTTCAAAATTTAGGTCACATGTTAAGTAAATGCTTTAACTATTAGGATCCTAAAACTCTTCATTTTTAGGAAAAATCCAAAAGAAAGGCTTGGATTCATACTCTTCAAGCAAAGGAGTCGAATCTATCAAGCATGGATTTAAAGGCCTAGTTTGTAAATTACTCTTGTTTTTCATCTTTGTAAATTACATTAGCATTAATTTTTTTAGCATATACATAAAGGATATTTGACTCAACCTAGGCCTTTGAACACATGCTCAACAAATCCAGGTCCTTCTACGCATAACATACAAATCTAAGCCACCTTAAATGCATACACCACAAATCTTAATTCTTCATATAAACAACACAAATCTAAGTCTTTCTTGTAATATCTAACTTTCTTTTGCAAATTTTAAAGTCAAGCATAGCTTGCTACTTTCCAAGAGTTGGTTGGTGAATAATTTGTAACGCCTCATACTTAGGATTCACACATCCTGGTGAGCCTAGGAGCTCAGTAATCACTAAGACTTATCATAGGAAATAAGAACCAAATGGGTCTTTTGAGATATCAAAGAAAATATAATGGAGTGGTCAACAAAATGGAATGTAGTAGCTTACGTGAAACTACTTGAAGGATGTAACTCACCAACGAACATAATACGATTCAACACTTTGCTTGATGTGACGCATAAGCCAATGTTAAGGTTCACCCGCCACTAATCTTAAGCTACTTAGCAAGATTAGATAAGAGTATAAGAAATTGTGCTCGAAGAGGGATATTGCACAATAACAAGTATATTCAAGATCTCAAAGGAATGTCCCATGTTTTTGCTACTGTAGAAAGGGATTGTTTATAGTAAGTTCCTATGGCAACATTACAAGTAAGGAAAATTAAAAAATGAATAGAGAGGAAAGGGATTTCTAGTATGTACATTAGGGGTAAATAAGACAAATGAAGAAAAGGAATAATAGTATAAGGTCAGAAAAAGTGATATATAAGTGGCAGCTCATTAATGGGTCCATACTAGGGAATCTCTAAGCACAGTAGCTAAGCTGGGTTCATGGTGCAATGGTTGTAGATGAGCAGTATCAAGAGTTGCCAAGACGAATGAAAGATGGCACTATGTAATAGGTTGAAAGAGAAGGATCCGTAGTGCAAGGGCCTCAGCCTCGATACTCAATAAGTTGGCCTTGGCATATAAGGGGTCGGCATTTACACAAAAATTACAATAGAGCAAGGTATATCTAAGCTAAGTACTCACGGAGTTCACCCACCATTCTTCTGTAAACTATGTCCCATCATCGACAAGCTAACAAAAGAAAATCCTTCTTGTGAGGGACTAAAGGCCCCTAAGGCATGTATGAATAAGAGGACCAGTAGCCGGCAGTCCATCAATTCCCTAGGTTTATTGAAGATTTACCCTCAAATCTTAGCCTTTGTCTTCATCCAGTACATAAGGCATTGATCAACAACATTGAAGGTAGGGGACACACCGTATTCTTCAGGTACCTCAAGCTCATACACATTCTCATTGATATGCCAAAGCATCCTATAAGGCCCAGCTGACTTGGGGGATAGCTTATTCATCCTCTTTTTAAGGAAACACTCTTTGCTGAGGTGGATCCAAATAAGATCTCGAGGATTGTCAATGGTTTACCTCCTTCCTTAGCTTCCTCGTTCCTTCTATTAAGCCACGATCTAAGCTAATTGTTCAGCAACCTTCTAATGCAATTTTTCGAACTCTTTGGTATGTTACAAAGTGAATTAACTTTCTCCTTAGGTGGCCGGGTTGATAACCATCTCTAAGGGTAAGTTCAGGTTAAGTCTATAGATGAGCTCAAATGATGACCTTCCTGTCGAGCTATAAGCTAAGGGATTGTAAGTAAACTAAATGAAGGGTAAGCAAGGTTGTCAAACTCGTGATTCTATGTAGAATCGCGAGAGGGTTAGTAGAATCAAAACATAAGATATAAATGTAAAAACATAAGTTTCTACATACTAAGTAAAATAGCTTTAAAAAACTATAAAGATACTTATAGTAGTTATTCAAAATATGAAATATATGATGGAAATACAGAAATGAAGAGATTAAGTTCCTTTTTCATAAAAAATTCTTAATAATATGTAATTAAATTTGTATAGAAAATGAATAAATAAAGTCAAAACTAAACTTTTTCCATTATTTTATTTAAAAAAAAAACAATGAACTAAAGGGAATCAAATATTTCAACTCATTTTAAATTACTGGTGGTATAAACTGAATTATATAGTTTTTCTTGTAATCTTTGCTATTAAAACTGAAACCTGGGTGAAGATTATGAACACAAAATAAGGAATTAAGAGAGAGAAAAAGAGAAAATAAAATAAGAAAGATGATGTAATGCCCTAGTAGCTAATGGCTTGTAAAAACTTAGTTATATTTTTTTATTTTTTAGTCCATTCAACTTTGATACACAGAATTAGTAAACTCACTCAAAAACGTAAGTTTCGATCGAGTTTACATGTAAACTTGATTAAAAACATAAGTTTCTATATGAAAAAGAGTTTATACATGAGTAAACTCAAAAAAGCTTCCTAATATCATATGGTTTAAAATCGTATGGGTAAAATTGTGATTTTGATAACTATAAGGGCAAGCATGAATCCCAATCATGTAGATTCTTCCCAGTAGGAGGTTGCAAGAGGTTGCCGATTATCTTATTCATAACTTCAGTCTCGCCGTCTGTTTGTAGGTAGCAAATAGTACTGAACATGAGCTTAATGTCGATGTTCCTCCATAGAGTTCTCCAGAAGAAGCTCATGAACTTCAAGTCACAATCAGACATAATACTTCTTAGTACTCCATGCAAGCATACGATCTCCTGCAAAAAGTGGTTAACAACAAATAAAGCATCATTAGTTTGTGGCAACAGATGAAGTGGCTCATCTTGCTAAACTGATCGAACATCACCATAATAAAGTCATGCTTCCTTAACGTTTATGGTAGGCCAAGCATGAAATCCATGCTTAGATTGGTCTAAGGTCGCCAGGAATAGGAATAAGTGCATACGCTCCATACGGTTCCTTTCTCTCCTTTGCATGTTTACACACCTTACACCTCAAGAACTCAGCACACATTCTTCATCACCGCAAGCCAATAGAAATGTTCTCTCAACATCTCAGCTGTTTTCTTCTCTCCGAAGTGGCTGACTAAAGCCCTAGCATAAGCTTTTCGAACGAGTAACTCTCTATATAGATGATGAACTCTCTTGACAGCAAGTAGTGTTTCTAGTTCTGCAATGTTCAAATAAGAGCATAGAACCCCTTGTCATATGCCAAGTAGTTTAAGGCAGCTCCTCTAAGTTTCTTGCTAAAATAAGCAATTAGTCAGTGCTCTTGCTAAAATAGGCAATTGGTCAGTTGATAACCTTCTTGAAATCTAATAAGGCAAGTACTGAGGCAGATGTCAACCTGGACTTTATCTCATCAAAGCTTTTCTAAGCTTTCTCGGACTACTTGAATATAGAGTTTTTCCTGGTCAGCTCAGTAAGTAAAGAGTTATGGAATTGAAGCTCTGAATGAATCTTTGATAGAATGAAGCTAAACCATGAAAGCTCCTCACTTCAGCAATGTTAGTAGATGTCGACCACACAAGAATAACTCGAACTTTCTAATCATCAACTCAGGCTCCTCCATCCGAAACAACATCCAAGGAATATAACCTCATTCTAGCATAACACACATTTCTTTAAATTATCAAATAACTTCTTAGCATGAAAGATATCAAACACTAATCTTAAATGTCCAACATGAGAAACAAGGTCAATACTGTAGACCAGAATGTCATTGAAATACACCACAATTCATTACCAGTTAATGTTCTCAAGACATGATTCATGAGTCACATAAAAGTACTTGGTGCATTTGTCAAACTAAACGACATCACCATCCACTCAAATAAACCATCCCTTGTTTTAAATGTCATCTTCTATTCATTTATAGGTCCCATCCGTATTTGATGGTAGCCACTCTTCAAATCAATCTTAGAAAATATGCAGGCACCATGCAACTCATCAAACATATCATCAAATCGTAGGATTAGATATCGGTATTTAATAGTAATTTTATTGATGGCTTAATTATCAATGTACATTCTCCACGTACCATCTTTCTTCAGTATTAAGACAGCTAGCACAGCATAGGGGCTTATGCTTTCTTGGACATTTCCGTGATCAATCAACTCGTCTACTTTTTTCTTTAGTTTGGCTGCTTGCTCTAAGTTGAGCTCATAGGTAAGTCCATTCAAAATAATAGATCCAGGTTAAAGATCAATGCAATGTTCTATACCCTTGATGGGTAACAAACATTTCGACATCACGATATAAAAGAGGTCAACATACTCCTATAATAGTATCTGCACTTCGGCAGGTAAGCTTCCTACATCTCACAACTCTAAGAGTCTCCTAACTAACAAGAGCACGCTCTCCTCGACCTTGACTTCTCCAGAAAATTGGGTACGGGAAATCAATAAGGACTTCTGCTATAGAGATCAAGCAATCTTCTCTCGCAACTCCTATACATCCTTAGGGCTCATCGTGGTTAGTATAACCTTCTTCCCGTCCCTTTAGAACATATAAGTCTTTCTATATCCATCATGCAATAATCTCAAATCAAATAGCCAAGGTTAGCCAAGTAAGATGTGTGAAGTACACATGGGAAGGACATCACATAGCACCTTCTCCTTATACCTATCACCAATAGTAATGGGCACTTTAACTTACTCGACAATAGGTAGACCTCCCTTCTTATTCAACCAACCAATGAATCTTGTACGGCTAATGATGCGGGTAGGTCAGCAACTTTAGTGCCTTGACTACTCACTACACTATGACATTGGTAAAACTTCCCCCATCAATGATCAATGTACATAGTTTGCCATTCACTTAGCAATTCATGTGGAAAAGGTTCTCCCTTCACTCATTCTCATCGACCATAAAGGTATTAAGAGATCTTTAAACAACAAAATAGTACTTAGCCCCTAGTTCAAGCATGGTCATGGCATTGGGATCTTTCAGATATCCATCTAGCACTGATCGACTCCCTCTTCATCTTCTCCTTCACTAGTACTCTCCACTTCAAACTCAGGATTGTCTCCCTTGATGGTCATGATATGTCGATTTAGCTATTGACTAGCTACATGTCTATAGCAAAGACATTTGAAACACTTAATCTCTTGAGTCTTCCTCCTTGAGCTCTAACCTTAGTCCCTTCGAACCTTAGGCTCCTCGGCCTTACCCTTACCTTAGCCATCATCTAGCCAACTCAATACCTATCCTCGATAATCTACCTCGAAACTGTTTAGCACTCGGTCATTTCCAAGTCAACTCGGCATACCACTTCAAGTCGACAATCCTAGTCAACTGATCAGCATTCGGCTAAGCTAGCTATACCTCTGTCTTTCAACCTACTCTCTATGCTACTCGGATGGCCTCATTTAGAACCCCAAGCCTCTGTAACTCCACTACATGGCCAATCTTAGTTCTAAACCCAGAAATGAACCATACTATAGTTCTAGTCTTACATTCATCGACATCACATCATATCATCAACAATTGGAATTATCGGACATACTCGTCCACTGATCCACTACCTTGGCTCAAGTTTTGGAGTCATTAGAATGTGCCTTGTTCATAGTATTCTGGAACAAACCTACTCCTCAAAACCCTCTTCATTTCATTCCACTTTCAAATCTTACGTCGGGCTCTCTAGCACATGTTCTACAACTTTTTCCACTATATTGCTGCATATCCAGAAAACTCTAATGAAGCTACCCTAATACGAATAGCATCCTCATAGTTATAAAAGTTAAATATCTTTTCGATCTTCTCCTCCCAATCTAAGTAGTCATCAATATACTAAACCTATTAAAGCTAAGAAGGCTACACTTCATAGCTTTGTCTAATCACTTCCAAACTCTTGCTAGCTATATATTCAATGAAGAGTTTATTATTCAAATCAAGGAGTGATGTGCTAGCCTATTTCAATAGTTTGTCAGTGCCAATGTTCCAATCTCTAGGGATTTTCTCAATTATGAAATATTGAAATTCCTCTATGAGCATTGATGCAACAAACATGTACTTACTCATCACTTCTTCTTTCGCGGCATAGTTTCCTCTCGCGTAATTCATGATCAACTATGAATTCAAAAATGCCTCAACTTTTTCAACTCCAACATCCTTTGCTAACTTTAACCTAGCGTTCAAGGCTTCATATTCAGTCTCACTATTGTTAGCTAAGAATCCAAACTTTAACGCATACTGAATTTTCATATTATGTAACCCTTGCAAAATAAGGCCTATACTGCTTCCTTCCCTCATGGAGGAACCATCCACATGTAGATTCCAAGTAGGTTTCTCAACCATATCAATGCTATCCTCTTCTCCTATGAATTTAACAACAAAATCTACCAAGATTTGAGCTTTCAATGACGTTCTAGGCTTGTACTAGACACCATAAGCACTCAATTACAAAGCATACTTCATCAATCTACTCGAGGAGTCAGGTTATTGCAAGGCTTACCATAATGGTTGATCAATAAGGACTATAATTTGATGAGCTTCAAATATGATGCCAAGATTACTATGACTATGACAAACATTTGCATCTTGGTATATCTTTGTTCGAGGCCTTACAAGACATGTTCACATAATAAATCAACTTGTGCTCCTTTCCCTATATCTCAACAAGGATAAAGGAAAGCACTCGGCTACTAATTAATAGATATAAGAAAAGATCTTCCTTAGGAATAGGCATTGAAAGTACTTGTGGTGATGCCAAAAAATCTTTCAAATCTTTAAATTCAATCTCTTGTTCACTAGTCTAATGAAACTCTTTCAAATTCTTCAAAAACTTAAAATACTCTACGCGTCTATATGTGTAATTTGAAGAAAATGTATTAAGGGCAGTTGTCCTATCAACTCCTAAGCTTCCTTAATGGTACTTAGGGACTTCATATTCCTTATTACATCAATCTTCCTAGGGTTTGCTTCAATACCACGCTAAGTCACCATATATCCTAGGAATTTGCCTAAGGTTGCCCTAAAGATACATTTCAATAAATTGAGTTACATGTTATATCTCCTCAATGTGTCAAATGTTTCTTAGAGATTGGCAAGATGTTGATCCTTTTCTTTACTCTTAACTATCATATCATCAACGTATACTTTGACATTGTGGTAGATTTTTTACTTAAACATCTTTGTTATGAGTCTCTAATAGGCTATGTCAACATTCTTCAACCCATGAGGCATAACAATATAACAATATGTTTTGAAGTTAGTAACAAATGACATGTGCACCTTGTCATCCTTCTCCACCTTAATTTAGTTCTAGCTAGAGAATGCATCCATGAAGGAAAGCAAGGCATGTCTTGTAGTCGAATCAACCATCTAATCAATCCTCAATAAGGGGAAACAATCTTTAGGGTAACCCTTATTCAAATCAAGGAAGTTTATGTACATGCACCATTTGCCATTCTACTTCTTGACCAGCATGCAATTGGCTAGCCAGGTTAGATAAGGCTCTTCCCTGATGAACCCAACCTTAAGTAATTTCTAAACCTCCTCCTCAATGACCACCTGCCTTTCAAGGGAAAAATGCCTTTTCTTTTACTGTCTAACCTTTTTATTAGGATCTATTTGCAACTTATGTGTTATAACTTCTCTCGTGATGCCTGGCATGTCTATCGGAGTCCATGCGAAGACATCCATATTATCCTAAAGAAACTTAACCAAGTCCTCTCAAATTTTCACCAACAATGGCTTCACTCTCTTAGTTTTCTAATCCGAATTGTCCCGAAGCTGAATTTCCTCAACATCTTCCTCAGCATTCTGCATACTACTAAACTTCCTCTCCAGATTGGCCTAGATATGAAAAGCTTCCTCATGCTTAAGGGTTCTTAAATACAATGATTTGGCCAATTGATGATCTCCTTTATATACCCCAACTCTAGTAAGGATGGGAAATTTTGCCTTAAGATGTGTCGTTGATAAGATAATGCTAAACAAGTGCTGACATGGTCGGTCTATGATCATATTACAAGGAGACCATCATTTAAAAACAAGGAAATCCACTTCATCTTTTGCTACATTTTCATCATCACCTATTAAGATCAGATGGAAATCATCCCAATCACTCGTATAAGTTGGTTATTGAAAGCATATAAATCATAGCTTTAACATCTCAATTATGGTTTGACTTAGGCTTCATTTAGTCGAAGGCGTATTGAAAGATAACGTCTAGCAAACTCCTAATATCAACTAGAGTCTTCTTAACCTCAAAGTTGGGCAATTCTTGTATTGATTACTATTGTGTCATCGTAGGGCCTTTACATGCCTTCAAAATCCTTCTCTATGAAAGAGATGGAATTGTTAACCTTTACCTTCTTACCCTGCACATTATAGACATATTGTATGGTATTAGTAGAGCCTGAAGAGCAAAACCATCTTAAAGTAGAGGGTTTATTGATAATGGTGTTGATGGCACCATTTAGAGTCTTGTTGTTATTGCCTCCTTCTCTTGCCTCCCTTCCAGCCTAAGGAGGTCGATCTTCATTATCTTATTCATCCTTTTGTTGCTAGGTCGGCCACTTAATATTCTCAACGTCACAAGCTAAAAGCTTGCTCAGATATCCTCACTAAATCACTTCTTCGATTACATTCTTGAGTTGAATACATTCATTAGTGTTGTGGCTTCTACTATGATGAAAATTGCAATATTTATTTGAATTTCTACTCAATGAGTTTCCCCACATGCACTCAATCCATTACAACACCCTCTAGTTTTAAACTTCCATTAGTATATTAGATATTGGAAGGTTAAGAAGAATGTGAATGGAATAAGTCGGAATGCACATCCTATTCCTTTCATCATTGCTTCCCCCCAAAAATTGGTCTTTACGTCCACTAAGCTAGTCCTTCAAACTCTTCTTATATTTATCATTCTTTCAATCACCTCTATTCTAATTAACCCCATATCATGCCTTAATATTGTCTTCCTACTAAATATGAGAGGTAGCTTTAGCTTTGAATTCCACAAATGTTTTTGGCTTATTTTTAGCCATGGATTTGAAAAATATCCATGTGACTTAACTCCATCAACCATTGTGTTCAAGGAAACGCTTATGTCTAACTCTAGAATTTGAAACATCTCAACCATAAACTGAGCTAGATAATCTCTAACAGACTTATCAGACTTCTATTTAATGGTGTTAAGAACAAACGGGTTCTTAACTAGTAGTTTGCTTGCAAGAAAGTGTTGCAATGCAAAATCCTCGAAACATGAGATAGTGTTAAGCTTCAAATACTTAAACCAAATGCTTGCTGCATTCCTTAAAGTGGAAGGAAGTGCTTTACAAGCTGTAGCATCCCTCAAGTCATGCTAGCAAGTGTGCAATAGTACTCGAGGTGGTCCTCTAAGTCCTTTGTTCCATCATACATCTTGAATTGTAGTAATTTAAAATGTTATGATATCACTTCCTCTAAGATTTTGGGAATAAAAGGACTTTTCTTGATTGTAAACTATCGATTGGTTGTAGCAGGGGCACTAATATGCGATGGCCGACATGGTATGCTTACTGTAGTTGTTTTCCTTTGTCCATTCTTTCAAGTGTAAGGGTCAAAGTTCCATGCGTCACTCTAACCTGCATTCTTGCAACTCAAGTAAATGGAATGAGTAAGCAGTGTCTTTGGCACTATTGCCTCGCTACCTCAAATTATTTTTTTGGATAAGATTGAGAATTTCATCATTCTTTTTTTATAGTTGTAGACACCTAATTTTTGCCCCCCTTTAATTGTTTTTCATTTATTTCATTTTTATTATTTTTCTTTCTTTTCTCAGTAGGCCCTGAATTATAAAAAAAATCAAAATATAAGAATTAAAGAAAACCCAAAAAAATCAAGAAATTTAGAAAAAAAATAAGGATCATGGAAAAATACAAAAAAATGTCAATTATAAGAAAAGGCATAAAAAATGAGAAATTTCATAAAGAAACCCTAAAAAAATTAGAAAATGAAGTTTAAAAATTTAGAAATTTGAAAAATTATAAAAAAGTTAGAAAAATTAAATTCAAATAAAAGATTTTAGAAAATAACATGTTATTAGGATAGATTTTATTTTTGGTTTAAAAGTTGGGTCGTTGAACTTAGGCTTTGATTTAAATCTAGTTGAGGTTGACCGAGTCCATATGTGTAATTTGATTACACATATAGACAAGGCACAGGCCAACGGCCTGATGGTTAAGCATATAAACATAACATTTGCATTGAGGATAAGGTCTCGGGTTTGAAACTTAGTAAAGGTAGGGAGGCCCTTTTCTTATTTTTTTTTTTTCAATCACATCAGAGACTGCCACGTATCAAGATCTAATTGTGCTACATGTCCGGACATGTAGCATCCTCGGATTTGATGGCCTTGTTGACATAGCATCCACGTGGCATAGCAGGTTGGGGTTGGTCGACACAGCTGACGTGGCGCCACGTCAGCCCATCTTTCCCTCCCCTCCTTTCCTTTTCCCTTCGTTTTCCTCTCTTTCCCCTTCCTTCCTTCATTTTCCCTAGATTTTCAGCGCTTTCCTCTTCAAACCGCCCACTTCAGTGGGATTTTTGGACCCTTTCTTATTGCAATTTCGCCAAATCAATGATGAAATTGCAAACTAAACATAGCCTACTATGAATTGATACAGAAAATGCATCCAAGTTCAATCAATTAAGCATTCAAATCAAGCTTCAAAGATTAGGAAAAAACTGAAAATTCGACCATTCCCATTAACTTCAATCTGAGCTTTCCTTTGTTGCTAGGTTGAATATAACTATAAATTAGAGCTCATAGACCATCAACAAGGACGAACAATCACACATAACCAACAAAATCACTCGATAAACTCTCTATCTCTCATTTTCTCTCTCTAATCGCAGCATTCTCTCTCTTTACTTGACTTCAAGTAGAGCTACCACCTATACTAACTTCCCTACACCATCAACTCCCTAACCCAACTCCTCTCAACCTCTTCCATGCCCCTAAGCGACACCACTAAGTTCGCCACAACCTAACCTTAACTACCGCAACCCTTAACTCTAAATACTATCTTAACCACCACAGCGGAGCAAAACTAACCCACTACAACTCTCCCCGACCTCAAAAACCCCCAAACCAACCAACTACTAGCCTCCAACAACTACGCCTCGTGCCAACCAAACACCACTACTGTCTGCTACTTCCTACAACCGCCAAATGACCACCCTAAGCCTCGGTGTTGAACCTACCCCCCCCCCCCCCCCCCCCCAACCAAATTCCCAATCTAAAACTTACAAAAAAACTGCTCACCCCTTGGATTTGGCCACCAAAATAGTCAAAATTGACCCTAATCCACCGTTGTATTGAAGACAGTAGAATCTGACCCAACTCGATCTACGCGTCCAACCCGACCCGCGCTCTCTACCCAAGTTCGAACCTCTACCGAATTTCATTTCATTCATATATTTAAAACGTAAACTTGATTATTTTCAAATTAAAAGAAAACCAATCCACTAAAGTTTTACAAAAAAAGAACTACGTACATCTGATCTCAAATAGCGGGTACGTAAGCACTCACGGAGCGACGATAAAAGTGAAAAAACCTAATTTTCCTTTTCCTTTAGTTTAGATTATTTCATTTGTCCAATTAAAATAGTTAAATTAAGTTCCATCTTATAAAATATAAAAGGTGATTTTTAAAGATTAAAGTTAATTTTGGAAAGTCAATGGTACCGGTAAGGGTTTAAAAGTCCTAACCCTCAGATCTAAATTCTCTGATTTTCAAAAAGCCGTATTTATAAATAGGTTTTTTAATTGATGGACTGGTAGCTAAGTTATAACCAATCCATCCAATTGATTATAACATAACCCTTTTTCCCGACTCCAGTCTGATGGCAACTCCAAATCTTTTCAAGTTGAAAAAATGGTTTTCTTTAAACCCTAGTCGAGGATCAGTGTTAAACAAGCCGGGTTTAGTACTGATTGATTTGAAGAAGACCTAATTTTATAAAAAGAAACAGGAGAGTGAAAACCCAAGCTTGACAACTTAGCAACTCCACTAGGGATATCAAGAAGATTAGTCATTCGATTTTCCAAAATTAAGATTAATCTCTAAAATCACCTTAAATGCAATTTATTTATTCATTTTCTATTATAATTGTGATAATGTCATTTGCAAGTTTGGTTTTATGTATTTTTTAGGAGAGGGATTTATTTTACTACATCATGAATGCATGATAGATACAATCGAACCCAGACCATCCTAAGACCTTCAGACAATGAGCCATTGTGTAAAGTCTCGAGCATAGTAGGGCAACCACCATTCGGGGCCAATTAAGCTACCTTACTGAAACTTTAATGTGACCAAGGAACCATTTCTTCGTAAATGTGTAAAGTTACAATGTTTAAGAACCATTAGAACCTACCTTTTTTGCTTTACATTTCATGGGGTCAACGAATAACTAACAAAGCAGCAACATTATATAAAAAAAGAAAAAATGATAAGATCTAAAGTTTTTTTTTTTCCTTGTATTCTTCCTAGAATTGATGTACATAAGAGGTCTTATATATTTACATTTCTTGTAATTAGTCTTTCCCTTGTAATTTATGCTTTCTTTGTAATGTTTTAGAAATGGCCAGCTCATCCAATGCTATGGTTTTCACAAAAGAGATTCATATCCATAAACCTACAAACCCAAAGCCTATACTCGGTTAGTGGTTTCAAACCTTTAACCCAAGAGAGCAATAGTTCATTACCAACAAAATTAAACCCATACTCTTGCTAGCCAAAGTGAAGGTTAACATCACGCTAGTAAGAGCCTTAGTCCATTTTTAGGAGCCCAAAGAAGTGGCTTTTCAATTTGGACCACATCTAATTAGCCCAATTCTAGAAGAGTACACCCAACTACTCCAAGCTCCTCCTTTGGATGAAATATATGTCTTAAAACTCAACTTCAACCCAACCTACATTTTCTCAAAATTATTAGGGATCCATAAGATTGAGATAAATAAGGCCTTAGATGACTGTAACAAACACACCATCAAGATATGGGATCTAGTCCATTAGTTCCAAAATAAGCCCAGCTCCAACAAACAAGCTCTGTTTCTTGGAAATTAGAAAGAAAACCGAATCAAGGTCTATGTACTAGCAGTATTCACCACTATCTTGTTTCCAAGTGAGTCTCTTCTTATATACTTTAGGGTAATGGAGTTAATGGCTCAATTCTAGGAAGGTAAGTCCTACATTCCTACCTTACTTGCTAAGCAAATAAGGAATCTTAATTTCCTTAAGAAAATGGGCTATGGAGATCTCAGGTTAAGCAAGGCACTATTAATGGTGTAGTTCATCAGTCACATCAAATGATTTGGGTTGGACTTAATAAGGGGAGCATTCGCAAATAAGATTAATCTTATTGATTCTTTTGTTGATAAGATATCCCTACCCTCCTCTAGATAGAGGTTCTACAAGATTTTTGAGTAGAAGACATACTGTGGACTACTAGGTAGAGCAATTACACTAGGGTCATGCTGATTTGCAAGAATTACCATGCTGTGCCACTTATCAGAATGAGTTGGTGTACAAGCTACTACCGAAACAACATGGTAAGACAATTTAGAGGAATCCAAGACATAGTTCACAAACCTTCATTAAAGCCATCCACCCTTAATCTTGAAGAGCCTTACTCCATTGAAAAGATGTCCAAACTTCACAAGATTAAAGCTTAGTAGGACACTTGAACCGTATGCCCAAACATCAATCTGAGTGAGTTCATAAGAGAAGTAAACAAACATCGAGTTACCAAAGAGTATTTATACAATCAACTTCACACTGTAGGTACAATGTGATATCGGGCACCAGAAGTCCTTCAAACCTCCCCTATATGCCCTAACTCTAAAATGGTGACCTATATGGACCAAATAAAAGCTCATGTGGAGATGCTCCATGATGAGAAAGACAAATGGGCAAACCTATGCCGAGAATCTAGACAAAGGTCACATGCCTTAGAACACCAACTGAAGATGGCCTAGAAGAAAATTCAAGAGTTTGAAGAAGCGGTTAAGCATAACTAAAAGAAGAAGAAAATGTCATCTGGCCCACAGGAAAAAAAAAAAGAAAAAGAAAATTAGAATAGATGAATTTCTACCTTTTCCTTTCTTTCATATAATAAGACTCCAAGAATCTAAAGATAATAAATAACTTGCCATTCTGTTAATCATTTGTCAATCCTCTCCTTTTCATCTATGTGATTCACTTGCATTTCATTCATTTGCATTCTTTTTCAAAATATCCGTATGCTAACTTATTGAGAAGTGGTTTTAACCCAGGTCGCTAAGATACCTCGCAAACATCAAACTTTCCAAAGAAGCCCCATTAAAACTCACTCTCAAACCAGAATGGCCAACCAATGAAACAACAACAACACCAACAATGGCAACCCCGACGATATTGACCCCACTGAGTTGAGGTTTCAATCTTTGGAATGAACAGGTGGAAAGACTGTAGATCAACTGAGCTTTCTTGCTGATAGCATCTTTCTGCTTAAGTCTACGACTCCATCAAATGAAGAAAGTTCCAAAACTCTATATGGAAAGAATATTGAAGCCCCACCCCTCAAAACAGAAGAAGCCTACCTTAAAGTTAACTAGGGCTTCGAATCCTTTGAAACAAAAGGGGTATTTCCAAAGGCCAACCTAACTTTTGAGCCAAATACTTTCTCATTCCCAATCAATCCAAAGCTTAAAGATGACTAGGACAAATTGAAAGAGCATGAGAAGCAGCTAACTCAACAAATTACAAAAAAAATGAAAATGCTCGAGGGGTATGATGGATTCGAGCACGCTGGCATAATAGACTTCTCTACCTATGATTACGGAAGCTTTCTAGAAAAGTTCAAAGTACCTAACTTTGAAAAATACAACAAGACTAGATGCCCCAAGCCGCATACCCGACTATATGTACGCAAGATGGGAAAATATGCATAGTATGATCAACTTATGGTCAAGACCTTTCAAGACAGCCTGACTGGCCTTGCCTTAACCTGGTACACTCAGTTGGACTTGAATCAAGTGAATACATGGGAGAAACTAGCCAGAGCATTTTATGAGTAATATAGATTTAACGTTGAAGTGGCACCAACAATGATGGATTTGGTTACCTTAAGGACGAGACACAATGAATCCTTCAAAGAATATGCTCAAAGGTGGAGGTCCCTAGCTGTAAGGGTATCCATCCCTGTGATTGAAAAAGAGATAACTGCAACTTTCATTAACACTCTTGAGAGGCCTTGATTTGCTCACCTAATTGGATAAGCCTCTTCTAGCTTTGCAAAAGTAATGGTAGTAGGGTATCGAATTGAGAGTGTCGTTTCCTCTAGCAAGCTGCAAGAGACAGCAAATAGAAGACCACTCTCTGCTAAACCTACTACCAGTAAACCTAGAGAAGCTACTGTCAACATGGTCAACTTGAATGCAAGACCTAACTCTCAAGTTTCTTTTAAGACGAAGCCCCCACCAGCTCAACCACATTATAGAAGCTAACCATAGGCTAGCAGAGCCCCAAGACAATTCACCAGAATATTCTACTTAGTCAGGTACTCGATAAGTTAAGAAGAGATAATCTACTCCATTCTGAGGCTCCTAGTGAAAGGTACCGGCTAAGGTTCTTTGATCCTAATGCAAGATGTTAGTATCATCTAAGGCAAGTAGGCCATTCAACTGATTCATGCTGGAGGTTAAAAAACAAAATCCAAGATTTGATCGATGAAGGTACAATACAACTGGATTTTGTGGAGGCTCCTACCCCAAACGTCAACAACAACCTACTACCAAACCATAAACCCATCATCAATATGATATCTAACCACTCAAAATCTACCATCAACATGATCGGTCCAAACCAAGAACCAAAGATTTATAGATTTTACAAAAAAGAGGCCCCACAAGCTAAAAGGTACACCTTCCATGTGCCTATGGCCCTCAAAAATTATAAAGCTTCCCCACTTAACTACTAGGTAATAAACCAGGGGCAATCAAGCTCGCTTGTAGGGGAGATCACTCGCTCTGACAGAATCTATGATCCGAAGGAAGACCTAAAAAAGAAGGGCGTACTGGAAATGCTAAACACCGAACAAGCTAAACATAAGGAAAGATTAACTGCCTTCACCAAGATGATTAAGTATAGCGAGCATAAAATAATAGACCAGCTCGCTAAGACTCTAGCACAGATATCCCTCATAAGTCTATTGATGGCATCAAACCCATACTGAGAAGCCTTATTCAGAACATTAAGGGATGTCAAAGTCCTTCATAAAATCTTAGCTGAAAGGATTGACTTTGTCACAAATTCCATCCTCACCATGGGTCAAATTTCCTTCTTAACCGAGGAACTAGGCAGAGAAGGTACCTAGCACAGAAAGCCTCTATTTATAATAATAAGGATAAATAACATCATCGCAACAAGAGTCCTCTATTAGGCATCGATACACCTACTATCAGACTAAGTTCAACAACAGTAAGAGCTTTTAATGGATCTAGGAGAGAGATAACAAGAGAGGTCAACTTATCAGTTGATATCGGCCCATAGACGTTCAACATCCCATTCCAAGTTTTGGACATTCTAAGAACCTTTAATCTGTTATTAGGAAGCCCTTAGACACATTCAGTAGGGGCCATACCGTCAACTCTTCACCAGAAAGTTAAGTTCATCTCCAATGGCTAGGTCATCACAATTCTAGGTAACCAAGATTATGAAATCTATAAAGAGACGGCTATACCCTATAGTGGTATAGAAGAACAAGAGGACTTTGGACTCTACATGTTTAATAAGGTGTGCATGATCACCAATTAGCGGAAGGAAGAGAGGTTGAAATTCAAAGAGGGCCAATTTGGGACTTATGGGTTAGGATACATTCCAACCCCAATGGAAGAATTGAAAAGAATGTAGGTTAGGGGCAAAAAGGGCAATAGGTTGTATCACATTCCAATGACCTTCCCTCCATTGTTAGAAACTTTCATCAAGGCTGCAGCCCAAAACTCAAAGCCCACTAAAGAAGGTACTTCCAACAAAAATGAAGGGACTAGCCTATTCAACAAATCCCAGCACTTGAATAATTGGTTCTCTATCCCTATGAATAACAATAAGTCTTCCCTAGGGTAAAGGATAAATCATGATCCAGTATTTTATGGAATTTTTTATAAATTACCTCTGTTCTTCAAATGATTGTACTCGAAAGAGAGTTTCCCCTAAATAAAATTAGTTTTTTTTTTCCTTTACTCCTGCCTTACTTACACTCTTCCTTTTACATACTTTTCTTTTTCTCTAGATCTAACGACTCGAATAAAGGCTACAGATACCTCGACTAGATAGGTGATGAAAATATTGATATCACTTTTGGCCCTACTAGGTTAGTCATCGGAAGTAATGTCGATGACCATAATGACGTGCAAGAAAGCTTGCAAAAACATGAAAAAAGTAGAATTTCCATTAACGAGCCAATAGAGATAATTAATATCGGTAACAATGATAACCTTAAGGTATTGAAAATTGGGGGAAATTTGAAAGAAGACCAAAAGGTAGAAATAACCACATTACTATCTAAATACCAAGATGTATTCGCATAGTTTCATGAAGATATGCTCGGATTAGACCCGTCGATCGTAGTCCATCACTTACCCACACAAAAGGATATCAGGCCTAAGAAACAAAAGTTAAGAAGGTTCCGACCAGATATCCAATTGAAAATCAAGGAAGAAGTCAGAAAACTATTAGAAGTCGGCTTCATTGAGGTGTCTAATTATCTCAAATGGGTAGCTAATATAGTACCAGTTATGAAGAAAAATGGATAAGCCAAAGTGTACATGGACTTTCGAGACCTTAACCAAGCAACCCCTAAAGATAATTTTCCTTTGTTCCATATCGATGTATTAGTCGATAATACAGCCAAAAACCATATTTTCTCTTTCATGGATGGATTTTCCAAGTATAACCAAATTCAAATAGCTGAAGAAGATAAAGCCAAGACAACGTTCATCACAACTTGGGGTTCGTTTTGTGACAAAGTGATGCCTTTCAAACTCAATAATGCTGAGGCAACTTACCAAAGAGCTACGGTAGCAATCTTTCATGACATGATGTATAAAGAAGTTAAAGTATATGTCGATGATATGATTGCTAAGTCTAAGGAAGGAGAAAATCACATATAAAATCTAAGGAGATTATTTGATAGGTTAAGAAAATTCCAACTGAAACTTAACCCAGAGAAGTGTACTTTTGGAGTGACTTTAGGGAAATTATTGGGTTTCATAATCAGCTAAAGGGGCATCAAAGTAGACCTTGATAAAGTCAAAGTGATAGTTGACCTACCCCCGCCACGTATACTCAAAGAAATTAAAGGTTTGTTGGGCCATTTAAACCACATAGCCCAGTTCATATCCCAACTCACAGATAAGTGTCATCCTCTGTTTAAGTTGTTAAAAAAGAATGCCAAGATCAACTAGGACAAAGAGTACAAGCAATCCTTTACAACAATCAAAGAATACCTCATGAGCCCTCCAATTGTGGTAACTCTAAAACCTGGGAAGCCTTTTTTCCTATACTTAACAATAGTACCAGGGTCTATGGGGTGCATGCTTAGCTAGAAAGATGAGGAAGGGAAAGGACAGGCTATATACTACTTAAGCAAGAAGTTCACTAAAGGGGAGCAAAGATATTCAGAAATTAAAAGAACCTGCTGTACTTTAGTCTGGGTAATGCATCGGTTCAGACGATACACATTCTACTACTATGTTGAATTACTGACTCAACATGATCCCTTGAAGTACTTGGCAGACAAACTAACCCTAATTGGCAAAATCCCAAAGTGGCAAATGCTACTATCAAAGTTCAACATTACATACATGAACCGAAAATCGATCAAAGGGCAAGCTTTGGCAAATCAATTAGCAGAAAATCCCCCTGATAGCACTCACTAAGAAGTACAAGTCAATTTACCCGATGAGGGTGTCTCAGTAGTTGAGGGAAACTCTGATAAAGGAGAAGATGACGAGTTACCAATATGGAAAATGTTCTTCGATGGTGCAGCTAACGTATCTGGGTGTGGAATTGGGGTAATACTAATATCTCCTGAAGGTACTCAATATCCTATGGCTATAAGGCTCGTTTTCCCATACACTAATAACATTGCTGAGTATGAGGCATGCATCATGGGACTCAAGATGGCCCTAAAAAAAGACATTCAAGAATTAGAAGTATAAGGGGACTCCTCGTCCATTATTAGCCATGCCCGGGGAGAGTACAAAACTAAAGATCCTAAGCTGGTACCTTATCACTGGCCTTTAATGGAATTAATGAAAATTTTCAAAGAAGTCACCTTCAATCATGTACCAGGGACTCAAAATCGATTTGATGATGCCTTAGCCACACTAGCATCTATGATCTAGATATCTGATGGAGTCGAGATTTAACCCCTTACTATTGAACTTGAAGACAAGCCTGCCTTCTGCCTAACAATTGAAGATATGAACAACCAAAAACCATGGTACCATGATGTTAAGATATTCCTACAACAAGAAGCATACCCTAAAGAGGCCGAGAAAAGAGATAGAAAGATGATTAGGAGATTAGCCACTCAATTCTTAGTAAGTGAGTCCACTACCAACGCTCATTTAACGGTACACTCTTAAGGTATGTGGATGACAAAGAGGCTAAGAAATTAATGAAAGAAGTACATGAAGCAGTATGTGGCCCTCACATGAATGGATATATGTTGGTAAAGAAAATCATAAGGCTAAGGTATTATTGGTCAACAATGAAAAGTGATTGCATTAAACATGTTAGGCACTGTCATTTATGCTAAGTTTATGCAAATAAGATGAACGCCCCACCTCAGGAATTACATGCCCTCTCAGCACCATGGCCTTTCTCAATGTAGGGCATAGATATCATCGGCCTTATCACTCCAAAAGCATCTAATGGACATCGCTTTATATTAGTCGGCATTGACTACTTTAGCAAATGGGTAAAGGCATCGTCATACTTGAATGTAACTAAAGGGGTCATAGTTAAGTTCATCAAGAGAAACGTCTTGGCTTGGTACAGGACTCTTGAAACAATAATCACTAATAATGGCACCAATCTTAGCAACAAGCTTATGACGGAATTGTGCTGGCAGTTCCGGATCATTCACAAGAACTCTACTCTTTATCGACCCCAAATGAATGGAGCCGTCAAAGCAACAAACAAAAACCTCAAAAGAATCATTGAAAAAATGGCTATCACATATAAGGACTAGCATGAGATGTTACCCTTCGCACTCATGGCCTGTCGGATTTCCATCAGAATGTCAATTAGGGCAACACCATACTCTTTAGTATACGGCACCAAACCAATGTTACCAGTAGTGGTCAAGATCCCATCACTCAGGGTACTATCAGAAACTCATTTGGACAAAGCCAATTGGGTAAAGAAATGCATCAAGTAGCTAAATTTGATTGATAAAAGGAGATTGACAGCCTTATGTCATAATCAATATTATCAACAAAGGATGGCTCAGGCCTTCAACAAAAGGGTATAACCCTAGAACCTCAAAAAAGGAGATTTGGTGTTAAGAAAAGCTATCCCCAATGCACAAGACTCCAAAGGGAAATTTGCCCCCAATTACGGGAGTCCTTATGTCGTAAAGCGAGTATTATCAGGAGGGGCTTTGATTTTGTCCCAAATGGATGGTCCAAATTTGAGAGACCCTGTAAATACCGATGCTGTAAAATTGTACTATCTATAAGAAGTTAGTGGAAATTTTGCTCAAAACGCGAAAATGCTAGTCATTTTGAATGTCATTGTGGTCTAATTTTCATTATCTACAAGCAAATTTGGTATCCTTGGCCATTGTCGTCATTGGAATAATCACCCACTCCATGGAAAGGTCCAATTCCCTTTACCCCATCTAGTCGGACCCATACATTACAAACCTGAGAGGAGTTATGGAATGAGATCTAGAACATTAGTAATTGACAAAATTCTTTAAAATACATTATTACATATTGATCCCCCTCAATGGGGAGTTTTATTGTCTATTTTTCAAGGGAATGCGAAACTCAAGTAAGCAATCGTAGTAGATGGGAATAAGGCTTTTAGGTTCATAAAAGTTCTAAAGAGACAAAAACGATGGGTGGTTTTCTTGTATTAGGCTAATTTCCATGACTTCTCTAAAAAGAACCAGCAAAGTCTCGAATGTTGTATGTCAAGAACATTTGGGTTGATAACAAGGGACTAAAACGAGAGTTAATAATTTTCTGATTGGGGCTTTCCAAAAAGGTTTGACGGTTTTGGTGCTATCAACAAAGACCAAGTAAGTATTTCCACACAGTGTTAACACACCAATTTTTTCTTGCACTTGCATTTAAACCAGTTTTTACTTCCAACAAGCTTTTTTAACCAACCCATAAGGCATTCACTTTCTGCATTTAGTGTTTAGCTAACCTACGAAGATACAATCCTAGCTCGATTCATCTTTCCAATCCATAGGGTCCCTCTGTTCACCAGATTTCTTCCAAGCAAGCCCATACATCATTTCCCCTCTATTCATCAAGTCCTGTAGGGCGCTTTTCCTCATAGTTTACTATTGGCACAACGTTACCACCAACTTTAAGGTTGCTAGTCCCCGAGAGATGCTCCTACCTAGGTTAGTGAGCTTTCTAAGGCATGACTAGGTTTTAGATCAATCTCATTTTAGGGTTGCTAATCCCTAAGAGACACTCCCGCCTAAGTCAGTGAGCCTTGTAAGGCACAACCAGGTTTTAGATCGATCCCAGTCTAGGGTTACTAGTCCCTGAAAGACACTCCCTCCTAAGCTAGTGAGCCTAGTAAGGTACGACCTAGTGAGGCACAACCAGGATTTAGATCAACCCCAATTTAGGGTTACTAGTCCTCGAGAGACACTCTCGCCTAAGTTAGTGAGCTTAGTGAGGCATGACTAGGTTTTAGATCGATCCCCATTTTATGGTTGCTAGTCTCCGAGAGACGCTCTCTCCTAGGTTAGTGAGCCTTGTGAGTTACGACCAGGTTTTAGATCAATCCCAGTTTAGGGTTGCTAGTCCCCAAGAGATGCTCCCGCCTAGGTTAATGAGCCTTGTGAGTCATAGCCAGGTTTTAGATCGCTCCCCATTTTAGGGTTGCTAGTCCCCAAGAAACGCTCCCGCCTGAGTTAGTGAGCCTAGTGAGGCACGACCTAATTTTAGGTCAATTCCAGCACAAGATCATTTGTCCCTTAGAGACACTCCTGCCTAGATTAGTGAACATAAAGAGGCACAACCAGGGTTCAACTCTTCATCTAAATCGATTTTAGGAGAGCTATTTAGTCATTTCAGGGACAAAAATAGTATCTATTTGGTTTTTATGGCAAAGTTTTGCTTAAACTTCACTACAAAGAGGGGGAGCTGTAGACACCTAATTTATGCCCTCTTTATTTTTTTTTATTTATTTCATTTTTATTATTTTTCTTTCTTTTCTTAGTAACCCCTAAATTAGAAAAAGAAAATTCAAAAAATGGGGAATTAAATAAAACCTAAAAAATCAATAAATTTAGAAAAAAATAAAGAACATGGAAAAATGCAAAAAAAATCAATAACAAGAAAAAGCACAAAAAATAAGAAATTTCAAAAAGAAACCCTAAAAAAATTAGAAAATGAAGTTTAAAAATTTACAAATTTGAAAAATTAGAAAAAAAGTAGAAAAATTAAATTTAAATAAAAGATTTTAGAAAATAACATGTTATTAAGATAGATCTTAATTTTGGTTTAAAAGTTAAGCTATTAAACTTGGATTTTGATTTAAATCTAGTTTAGGCTGACTGAATCTATATATGCAATTTGATTGCACATATGGATAAAGCATAAGCCAACGGCTTAACGGTTAAGCATATAGACATAACATTAGTATTGAGTATGAGGTCTTGGGTTCAAAACTTAGTAAAAGCAGGGAGGCCTTTTTCTTTTTTTCTATTTTTTTATTTTCAATCACATCAGAGACTGTCACATGTTATGATTTGATTATGCCACGTGTCCTGACAGGTGGCATCCTTGAATTTGACGGCCTTACTGATAAGGCACCATATAGCATCCACGTGGCGTACCACGTCAACTGCCATATGACACGAATGACACGTGGCACGTCGAGCTCAGTCGATGCGGCTGACGTAGTACTACATTGACACTACGTCAACCCATTTTTCTCTCCCTTCCTTTCCTTTTCCCTTTGTTTTCCTCTCTTACCCACTCCTTCCTTCATTTTCCCCAAATTTCTAGTACGTTCCTCTTCAGACTGCCCACTTCAGCGTGATTTTTTGGACCCTTTCTTGTTGCAATTTTGCCAAATCAATAGCAAAATTGCAAACTAGAAAAAGCTTACTATGAATCGGTTCAAAAAACATATCCAAGTTCGATCAATTATGCATTCAAATCGATCCAAGCTTTCCTTTGTTGCTGGGTTGAATTCAACTATAAATTGGAGCTCATTGACCATCAATGAGGATAGACAATCATACACAACCAGTAGAATCACTCAATAAACACCTTCTCTCTCAATTTCTCTATCTAACCGCTACTCTCTCTCTCTCTTCGATTCTCTCTCTCTCTACTTGACTTCGAACAGAGCTACCACCTACACTAGCTTCCCCATACCATCAGCTCCCTAACCTAACCCCTCTCAAACTCTATCGTATACCCTAGCGACGCCACTAAGTTCGTCGCCACCTAACCCTAACTACCGCGACCCCTAGCTCTAAACACTATCCTAACCACCACGGCGAAGCAAAATTAACCCACCACAACTTTTCCCTCCCTCTAAAACCCCCAACCCAACCAACCACTAGCCTCTAGCAGCTACGCCTTAAACCACCCAAACACCACCGCTGATCGCCACTTCCTACAACAGTCAAACGACCACCCCAAGCCTCGACGTTGAACTCACCCCCCCCCCCCCCCCCCCCCCCTCCCCCTATTCCAAATCCAAAACTTACAAGAAACTGCTCACCCCCTCAATTTGGCCACCAAAATAGTTGGAATCGACCCCAATCCATTGTTATATTGAAGATAGTAGAATTTGACCCGTGCATCTAACCCGACCTGATCCATACGTCCAATCCGACCAAAGATCCGAGACCCGACCCGCGCTCTCCACCCTGGTCCGAACCTCTATCGGATTTCATTTCATCCATTTATTTATTTATTTATTTTTATTTTTTATCTATTTATTTATTCCATGTCAATATAATCAAGTAGAAAAAAAAGGGAAGAAAAGAAAAAGAAATAGAAGAAAAGAAAAGAAAAAAAGAGAAAAAAGTAAATTTTTTTAATTTATTAAATAATATATGATAAGTAAAAATAAATTAGGTGATAAAATAGGATAAAGAAAAAAAATAAAAAAGGAAAAAATAAATAAAATAAAATTAATAACTTAGAAAAATTGATTTTCTAAAAGTAAATAAAAATAAATAGACCTCTTTCCAAATTAGGACTATTTTAGAGTTTCCAAAAATTAAAAAAACCGATTAGGATGTTTTAAGAATTTTCCTAAACAAAACAAAACTGAGTAAAACATAAACTCGATTGTTTTCAAATTAAAAGAAAACCAATCTACTAAAGTTTTACAAAAAAAAAAAAAACTATATACGTCTGATCCCAAATAGCGAGTACGTAGGCACTCACGAGGCGACGATAAAAGTAAAAAAACGTAATTTTCCTTTTCCTTTTCCTTTAGTTTAGATTATTTCATTTGTCCAATTAAAATAGCTCAATTGAGTTTTGTCTTGTAAAATAAAAAAGGTGATTTTTAAAAATTAAAGTTAATTTTGGAAAGTCAATGGTACTCGTAAGGGTTTAAAAGTCTTAACCCTCATATCCAAATTCTCTGGTTTTCAAAATGCCGTATTTATAAATAGGTTTTTTCATCAACGAACTAGTAGCTAAGTTATAACCAATTGATTGGTTATAACTTTTTTTCTCGACTCCGGTCTGGTGGCGACTCCAAATCTTTTCAAGTTGAAAAAAATGGTTTTCTTTAAACCCTAATCAAGGATCAGTGTTAAGCGAGTAAGGTTTAGTACTGAACAATTTAAAGAAGACCTAATTTTATAAAAAGAAACAAGAGGGTGAAAAACCAAGTTTAGATACTAGGTTCGTTCCCTAATAGATTGCCAAGCTGTCAAGCCTAGTTTTTTACCTTCCCATTTTTTTTTTATAAAATTAGATCTTCTTTAAACCAATCAGTACTAAATCCTATCCATTTAATACTGATCCTCGACTAGGGTTTAAAGAAAACCATTTTTTTCAATTTGAAAAGATTTGAAATCACCATCCGATTGGAGTTAGGAAAAAGAGTTAAGTTATAACCAATTGGGTAGATTAGTTATAACTTTGCTACTAGTCTATCAATTAAAAAACCTATTTATAAATATGAATTTTTGAAAACTAGAGAATCTAGATTTGAAGATTAGGACTTTTAAACCCTTATGAGTACCATTGATTTTCCAAAATTAACTTTAATCTTTAAAAGTCACCTTTTTTTATTTTGTAAGACGGAACTCAATTTAACTATTTTAATTAGACAAATGAAATAATCTAAGCTAAAGGAAAAGGAAAATTAGGTTTTTTCATTTTTAGCGTCACCTCGTAAGTACTTACGTACCCGCTATTCGAGATTAGACGTACGTAATTCTTTTTTCATAAAACATTAGTAGATGGGTTTTGTTTTAATTTAAAAACAATTGAGTTTATATTTTACTCAGTTTTGATTTGTTTAAGAAAATTCTTAAAACAACCTAATCGGTTTTTAAATTTTTGGAAACTCTAAAATAGTCTTAATTTGGAAAGAGGTCTATTTATTTTCATTTGCTTTTACAAAATCAATTTTCTAAGTGATTAATTTCATTTTTTTTTATTTTTTCCTTTTTTATTTTTCTTTTCTTTATCCTATTTTATCGCCTAATCTATTTTTACTTATTATATATTATTTAATAAAATAAAATAAAAATTTACTTTTTTCTTCTTTTTTTCTTGTCTTTTCTTCTTCTTCTTTTTCTTTTCTTCCCTTTTTTTCTATTTGATTACATTTACATGGAATAAATAAATGAAACAAATAAATAAATTGATAAAAAATAAAATTAATTAATTAATTAATGAAATGAAATCCGATAGTGGTTCAGACTAGGGTAGAGAGCATAAGTATGGTCTCGGACCTCGGGTCAAGTTGAACGCGTAGATCGGGTTGAGTTGGATGTACAGGTCAGATTCTACTATCTTCAATACAGCGGCGGATTGGGGTCAATTCCTACTGTTCTGGTGGCCAAATTGAGGGGGTAAGCAGTTTTTTGAGAGTTTTAGATTAAGAATAGGGGGGTAGGTTTAATGCCAAGGCTTAGGGTGGTCGTTTGGCGGTTATGGGAAGTAGCGGTCGGCGGTGGTGTTTGGGTAGCGTGAAGCATAGCTGCTGGAGGCTGTGGTTAGTTGGGTTGGGGGTTTTAGAGGTCGAAGAGAATTGTGGTGGTTTAGTTTTGCTTTGCCGTGGTGGTTAAGATAGTATTTAGAGCTAAGGGTCATGGTGGTTAGGATTAGTTGATGGCAAACTTAGTATCGTCGCTTGGGGGTACGATGGAGGTTGAGAGGAATTGGGTTAGGGAGCTGATGGTGTAAGGAAGCTAGTATAGGTGGTAACTCTGCTCGAAGTCGAGTAAAGAGAGAGAATCAAAGAGAGTGAGAGAATCGCAATTAGAGAGAGAAAACGAGAGAGGAAGAGTTTATTAAGTGATTCTACTGGTTGTATATGATTGTTCGTCCTCATTGATGGTCCATGAGCTCCAATTTATAGTTGAATTCAACCCAGCAACAAAGAAAAGCTTGGATTGAAGTTAATGGGAATAGCCGAATTTTCAGCTTTTTCCTAATCTTTGATGCTCAATTTGAATGTGTAATTGACTAAACTTAGATGCATTTTCTATATCGATTCATAATAGGCTATGTTTAGTTTTCAATTTCACCATTGATTTAGTGAAATTGCAATAAGAAAGGGTCCAAAAATCGCACTGAAGTAAGTAGTCTGAAGAGGAAAGCAATGGAAATCTAGGGAAAATGAAGGAAGGAGAGGGAAAGAGAGGAAAACGAAGGGAAAAGGAAAAAGGGGGAGGGGAAAATGGGCTGATGTAGCATTAATGTGGCACCACGTCAGTCACATTAACCATCCCCGACGTGCCACGTATCATTTGTTACACGTGGCACACCACATGGATGCTATGTGGCGCTACGTCAACAGGGCTGTTGAATTTGAGGATGTGACGTGTCAGGACACGTGGCGCAATCAAATCTTGACACGTAACAATCTTTAATGTGATTGAAAAAAAAATAAGAAAAAGGTCCCCTTACCTTTGCTAAGTTTCAAACCTAAGACCGCTCAATGCTAATGTTATGTCTATGTGTTTAACCATCAGGCCGTTGACCTATACCTTGTCCATATGTGCAATCAAATTACACATATGGACTCAGCTAACCTGAGTTAGATTTAAATCAAAACTTAAGTTCAACGGCCCAACTTCTAAACCAAAATTAAAATCTATCCTAATGACATGTTATTTTCTAAAATTTTTTATTTGAATTTAATTTTTCTACTTTTTTTGTAATTATTCAAATTTCTAAATTTTTAAATTTCATTTTCTAATTTTTTTTTTTGGGTTTCTTACTTAAATTTCTTATTTTTTTGTGTTTTTTTCTTGTTATTGAAATTTTTTGTATTTTTCCATGATCCTTATTTTTTTTCTAAATTTCTTGATTTTTTTTTTCTTTAATTCCCTATTTTTTGAATTTTTTTTTCTAATTTAAGTCCTACCGAGAAGAAAGAAAAATAATAAAAATGAAATAAATAAAAAACAAATAAAGGGGGCAAAAATTAGGTGTCTACAATAGCTCATAATTTTCTTTAGCTAAATCAGCACAAAATTGTTCTAATCTAGTCAAACAATATTCATTAAGATGCCTACTCACCCCTCGAATATGCTAGGGAGAAGTAATAGCACCTATACTTTTTGTCATACATGTCTTAGCCTTGAGTAGAAAGGGTTAAAATAGACAACTTCAAAATGTTGTTGGTTAAGATAATGTATAGCTTAAATCCTATAAAAGAAAGAAAGTTAGGCTAAGGAGGTATTGGAGCTAGTTAAGCATAGCTACTCCGATGCCTAAGTATATGAGTAAGAGAGTAAATAAGTAAGAGAGTGAGTGCTCAAAGAGTGTAGAGAGTTCTTACAATGCTTATGCCTCTATATTTATAAGCATTTGTCTAATAACTGTAGTGTTAGATCATTTCTTATTATGGACCCCTTGGCGACTCATTAATTTGCATACATACCTAAAGACATAAAGTGTTGGGTAGTTATGTTGTTAGGTTGTATAAACGCTTAACTGTCCTCATCTCTTTTCAAATTCAAAGCATTTGAGTAGGTAGGCCAAATTCTCTAGCCCATCAAATTAGCTAGGCCTAAAGATTCCCAAGTCGTTAGAATAGGCTGCATAATTGACCTCGGCAAAGCAAGCTAACTTAGTAAGTAAAGTACTGAACTACAGTTAGGAGTGAAATTCCACTATTATCATGTCTACCTAAAAATAATCTATTTTTAGGAAATGTAAGTGTAGCTAGTTGTAAATCTCTTAGTACACTTGTATTAATTTACTAGTATATAAAATTTTGGATTTTAACATATAAAAAGAAATGTGAATGTAAGTAGATACAATTTTCTTTTTGTTTCTTTATTGGTGGATGAGAAATCAAATATAATTTATCTGGTTGGACGTAAGCAATCATGCTATTGGACAGCAAGGATCTTAACATGATTCAATTCTCTTATTTATCAAAAAAGTAATTAAAAAATGTGCCTATTTTTATATAAAATCTGTCTGACCTATTTTCATCCTCTTAATTGATACTAACTAGAAATTACTCAACTAATATATCACATTTTCTCTATTAAATAAATATATTACCCTTCAAGTAATGAACAAAATCTAGAGGGTCAATGTCACTATTTACACTTCAATTTCATCACTTTTTACGATTATACATATAAAGTTTTAACTTATCTAATTATATATCCAATTAAAAATTTAGTTATCACCATCTACACTTCAATTAATTTTAGTTTACACTATTAGTCTAATCAACACAATCGGTTAGTGCAGTGGCCTCTCATGGCCTTAGGAGAATCACGCAACCCCCGACAGGTGACCATTGACTACCCCTTACAAAATAGTGGGTCACGATACACTTTAAAAATTATAGGTTGTAAGACTCATCGGTGATTGTGTGTGACCATCCACAATCGTAAGAGAGTTGCATGACCTACTTAATGTCGTAGGAGACCAACGTATAAGCTAATCATGCTAACTGGTCTAATGGTATGAATTAGAGTTAATTAAGATGTAAATTATGAAAACTAGATCTTTAATGGTATATATAATTAAACAAGTTGAAACTTTAGGTATATAATTGTAAAAAGTGATAAAGTTAAGGTATAAACCATAACATTACCCCAAATCAAGATCGTTCAAATATAATTAATTTTAGCCATAGTATGGAAGTAATTAATAAAGTAATAATACATCATGAAGGTATTAGCCAAATACCATATAAAGGCTTCATATTGTTAGATATCTCTCATGAATTTTGAAAATACAAAAAAGAGAGAAATGTTAATGTACTAATAAGTATGCAGGTGTTCAGACAATTCTTCAGATTATTTAAATTGTAAATCAAGCTTCATTCATAAACTTATTCAAAAGGTCTAAATCACTTGGAAAAAAAAAAAAACATGTCTAGAAAGTATTTAGAAGCTTATATAAGAAAAGTCAATATAGGACCTCAGAAAAATTATTCAGAGACTTTGAAGATAAGTAAACTACAATATCTTTAGAAGGTTATTTAGAAGGTTGACCTAGAAGAGTGAATCTGAAAAATAACAAGACATCAGATTCGAAGTGAACAAAATGTAGCTCCACTAGATTGGGTGTATTAGGAAAATATACTTAATCATGTTTCACTTAAATAGGAATTGAGATCTATGAGGATTATTTTTAAGAGAAATAATATTTGGAAATAATTAAACAATAAGAAAATATCTAAGATTGGATAAGGATAAGAATGATTTCAAATATTATAGGATATCAAATTCAAAATTCAAGATTATCTAGAGTTGTTGATCATATTATATCCATTAAGGAGATCTAAACAGAATAAGATCAAATTCAAACTCCAAGATTTTCTCCAAGTATCTATTAATCATCTTTTAAACGTTAGGATTGGATAAATATGAGGTAGAGATAATCATCAACAATCTAGTCGTTGAAGAACTCCAATGTAAAAGATAAGATGATTCAAAATATCGAATACAATTCTAAGAAGAAAATAAAATTACATTCCGATCGTAAGTACTACCTACTATCTGAAAAACAAAGAACACTTTTCAAAGACTTCTTCATAAAGTTAAACTAAAGCTGGAACAATCTTCATATTTGTTTCTATGCTAAACTATTTGACATTTATATTGTTGTTCTCAATTTTGTTTGTAAGTATTTTTTTTAGTTATTTAAAAGAAGTTTAAATACACTCTATAAATTTGTAATTAGCCTAAACTGTAAAGAGGCTAGATAGGTAGAGTAGAGAGTTGTGAAAACCAAGTGTAGCAAAAGCTTGTAAACTTTTCTTGATTTATTTTTTATATAGTGAATCAAGTGAAACAACACCGGTAAGGTAGATTGAGTTCCCAATAATAGAGTTGGAAGAAAACAGTAAGCATAAGACCAAAACTCTTTAAATCACAAGCTTGATTTTCTCCTCTCTATCTCTTTTACTATGAGTTATTTATTTATGTTATTATTTGTGTATTGAATTATTAAAATATCACTGATCACTAATTTAAGTTATTAAAAGAGGTAATTTTGATTTACATCAAAAAAGTTTCAAAAATTTTCTAAAAATATCAATTCACTTCTCTCTTGATATCTTATGTGGGTCCAACACATATATTTTAATTTTAGCATTGAAGTTACTTATATAACAAAACGAGGTAACGAGCACCTTAATTATTAGTTTTTTCTTCTTCTTTTTTTCCTACCAAGAAACTTAATTCTTAGTTTTTTTTTTTCACCCCTTAATTATTAGTTTAATACTATGTTTTGCAAAAGAGGGGGAAAGAAAATTTGAGGATAGGAAACCAATATTTTAAGTATATATTCGTCCATGAGATTTTTGAATTGAGTTTAGTTAAAAACTTGTTGAAACCAGAATTCATAGTGCTCCACTTATGTTCAACTTAATTAGGTTTCTGTTTTTTTAGTTGTCCCATTTTAAAGTTACATTCAATGTTGAACTTTTAAACCAAATATTAAAAAAATTGCAAGTTTGAGTATTAGATTACTATATTTTTTATTCACTTGTCTAAATCCTACTAGCTTCTTCCCTTTCTATAGCTCCACTAAGTTCTTCGACCTAATTCTTATGGAATGACTTTATGTCATTCGTCTAGATGGACAGAAACCCCAAAATTAGAGTAATTTGCAAACCTAGACCCTCAAACTCATGCTTAACGAATATGTATTTTTTGCATCAACATTCACTTCCTCTATATTTTTTCCCTTCATTATTCATCAAACATAGAGAGGTGATCTTACCCCTTCGTAACTACAAAAAATAAGCAATTATTTGGGGTAGTCAAATCTTCAATAACTATCAATTTTACATGTGATTAGAATTTAAAATTATTTTAAGATATCCGGTTAAAGAAAGAAGGCGTGGTACTTTTTCGCGGAGTATTTTTATTTGATGGAAATCGTACTATCAAGCTTTTTTCGATTTTTATTACAGTGAACTTTAAGATTATTAAATATTATCCTTGTGATATTAAAAAATTGTGGTTACTAATGACGGTAGAAAGAAGTCTGCTACACAATAATCGAGGGTAATACTTCACCATCATAGACAATGTCTAGGAAAAATTAGGAAAATAATTTCCAATTTTAAAGGAGGAAATCAATTATCTATTGATATTTCAGGAAAACGGATAAAAAAAAAGGAAAAAAATGTCCCAAAAATGCCGTTTCTAAAAAAATATTCCTAGAAATATGACAGCCAAAATCACCCCTTAAATTCTATTCAGTACTATACAAATAAAATTGGTTTTTTCCTTTTCGTCTTTCTCTATCCTATAGATACGACCTTTAAATTAATAAAGAACCCTTTCTTTTGTATCCATAAAAATTAATATTACAATTTTGATTTGGTTCCTCTAATTTTGGCTCAATCCAAAATCACTTCTTTCAACCTAGAATTGCATAGTAATTTCTAACGCTGCTAAAAGATCCTAATTTACAATAACATATTCACTTATACCAACTATATCAAAATATCCAAATTCATCATCTTCAACAAAGTTGAAGCATCCCAAACTTCACATCTACAGCCGATACCTTACAAAATGGTGCAAGCAAACCAATCAATCATTCAAACTTATCCATACCTGTAATACGAAATGTCATGGTAACTTTTAGGTTTAGTAATTATGAATAAGACTAACGATATGAAAATGTTATAAAGGTTCTAATGGTACTTTCAAATATCTACATAGTGTTTAGAAAGTAAGGATAAAATATAATCTCAAATGTGAAATATCTAAATCTAGTACCTAGATAATTTCATCGGTACGTATATGGACAAACATCCTGAGGATCTACATCAAGCTGGAGCTACACTATCTTGTCCGCATCCAATTAAGTGATCTATACCCCATCACGACTGTATGTACTCAAGTGTCATACAAGCATCGGGACTGGAGTAGGGTGCACTAATGTGAGTTCTTTGCCCATGTCGTCGTATTGATCTCTAACTGGCCTCCTTAATGGTGTAAGGGGAGTATAGATTTGACTACTAGAGGTCTTTCCAATGATGGAGGTGTAGAAGATCTGACTGCTAAAGCTCTATTCGACAAAAGGTGTTCAAAACTCAAATCCAGGTTGTCCAACGAATGCTGTTAGCAACAGGTGCTTTAGAAATGGATCGTCCCTAAAGCCGAACTCAACCTATCATCACCCTTGACCCTTACCCTACCCCCGTCCTTATAGTCGATAGCACCCTCATTGCCAAGGATCATGAAGCAGAGAGCTACCTTGCTCAGTATCTGGTAACAACCCTAGTACATCACTTAGGTGAATACCCCTAAGTTGTTGAACCATAGTATCTACTCTTAGCTATTATACCATGATATTGTCATATGACATATGAGGCATAAATTAAATTCACTTGCATGTTAAAAAAGAAAAAAGAAAAAAGAAAAAATGCGGTGTGGGGGGTGGTGGGGTGGGGAAGAGGGATTTGTTAGCATATAAAGGTAGAGGTACAGTTTTGATCGAGGAAAATGAAGTTGAATGTATACTAGGTATACCTAGAAGGCCCCTGATTGGCTAATATATCAACAAGTGACCTGTTAGTACTAATTATTGTAGTCTGGAGCTACATCGAGCAGTAATACTATAGCAACAATCATGTTATTCCGACCTACCCATTGCTCCAACCAGTTAACATGAGAGGTAGCCCAATTTTTCTTTATTCAACCTCATAAGTCTATATCATATAGCTCTTATGATGTAATAGTAGGGGTGGGAATCCCCTACATCTTGCCAAACTATTGTGTAACCTAATCCAGGAAGTAGAACTTAACCACATGGAAGCAGATCAGGGGTACTTACGTAATCCATATTTCACTAATGGTATGGCAGAAAGAAAGGAGCCTACTAATGTCATCATGGATTAAGGCATCCATACGACTTCCAAAATCAGCTAATTAGAACAATTAGCCACGTAATGTTGTAGAAGAAAATATAACTATAGTTAATAACTTACATACCCACTCTAGATGCTAATGATCAAATGCATCCATATACTAGCTGACAACATGTGTGAGAAGCTTTGTAACATCGAACTTGGTACCCTATCAACTCATCAATAAGCAATCGTCCACTATTACAATGATCTTACCGCGTAATGGAGCAATGTATCGGAAGTGCTCCCATACCTATACCTAGAGTAAGATAAGCAACCTACTAATCTCACCTACATCCATTCGTGACACAAAGCACAGCTAGCAATAAAGCCATGCCAAGCATGCAGTACCCCAAGTGTATTGACTAGCTATGCTAAGGTTAGAGAGGAAGGGAAGGAGCATCATATGCACTATGTTATTAGACTTATCCGAGAATAGCATCACCCCAATTAAAATTGTATATTATTCACTCCGGTGTATTGTTGCACAATAATATCATCTAGATCCTTAGGAATGTCACCAAAGTTATCTTTTAAGCAAGACAACTTCACTGAAGCCCCATTAATAGCATTCGAAGGTTGGTGCAATCTATGTAATTGTAGGCATATGTCAGCCTAGCTCGACTACCAACCGCTTGTCACAACCTGATCATTAACCAATAGACTAATCAACATGAAGACATCTTGGAGTATAATCATCAACTATGTAGAAATGGAATGTATGTGTCTCTTCTCTCTAACACTCCACTAGGGTTGTAATTAAATACTAGTCAAGCTATATGAATGGCATATGTCGAGCATTAAGAAAGCAGGCCTACGCATAGTATGGAGACATCTGTGGATTTAATGGGATCTCCTATCCATCTTTACGTTTGAATATGGTGGCCTCTTATCTATGACATTTAACGTAAAGATTCACCTACAAGTTACATTTAAGGCAAATAAGTGTTAAATTAAATTGCAAGAATTTAGAGGCATCTGAATTCCAATGTTATATGTCTTCACCAGACTACCCCATACTAGTTCAGACCTGTAGGATGCCTGCAATTAAAGTAGTGACCTATTGGGGTTGTAATTGGTACTTTTTTATTAGTTCTTTGTACTCCTGGTTCTTATCCTAAGAATTGACATTACTAGCGATGTGTTGGATACACCATTGCCATGGCCACCCATTTGGCTATACTGCATTCTCCTTAGATGATACAAGGCCACCATTAACTGGTGCCATGTAGAACGGCACAAGTTCTAACATCCCAACTACATCTACATCTGTAGTTAACCTCTACCCCCAATTGTTTCTCCTTCATGACCCTTTAGCTTCTTCAACTTCATGGAGCCACCCTCCACTTTGATCAACATCATGATTAAAATCGATATCATCTAAGTCTTCGTCAATATCTACACAAGCTAGTTCATTCTCCATATCTATATCCCTATTAGATTTAGTTGTCATCATTATGTTATCTTAGCAAGGCATGCTACTGCTAGTGGGTATATCACTTTATGGAACCAATTGAGATTGAAACACTTTATTTTCTACTTAAAACCCTGCATTCCTATCATACCCTTCAAAATCGTACCCAATAGTTGAGAGAATGTCGATTTCATGAACTTAAACATATATTTCTATGGAACTGCTTACTTCACCACATCCTAGTGAGGATGCCATTAATTGTTGCGTGTCATAATTGCCGTTTATAAGTACAGTACAAGACATATCCACATTCCCTCCTATAAGGGGACATCTATAAATCAAATTAACCCGGCAAGTCATTAAGTCAACCTAAAACCGATTACATATCAAGTCAATCAACTGATTATAGGTTACTCCAATTGGTACCCTAACTACTATTATTGTCAGGCACCTATCATAGCGCACCCCATCTTCCCTTTCTATAATATTTTCTCTAGTATAGCAAACCATCCTTACGTTATGCATCCTCACTTGTATGTCACATCAGTCCGATAAAATTTAGAACATTAAAACAACCCATGTCTTATATGACAGCTACACAATCATGATACCTACTAATACAATAAACAAATTTAATATAAGAAGCATGCTAGTCATGACAATTGTTTATTTCCTAACCATTTTATTAATACAAAAACTAATTAAATTAACTAGTTGCATTGATATTATATAAGTCTACTCACATCACATATAGCGTGTATATGTATAATAAACTAATGCATATAGTTCAGAACATAAAAAATTTGATGTACACAATAATGTACCATCATAGTCTCAACAGTAATCCTATTTCACAAATTTACATATTCGTAAAACTAATCAAAATAGGAGAAAATATTACCTTTTGGTTGTTTGACTTTTAAAGAGAGAAATCGAGGAGATCGCAAGATTTTGGTATTATTTTCTAGAAAGAATTCGTGAGAATTGTCGTTCGCCATGTACCCATGCAAAATCTATGAATTTTATTTCGAAAAAAAATAAGTAGAAAATAGCTTTGTAGGAGGAATATGCATGTGGGAAAACTTTTACAGAGAGAGAGAAACTTTTTGAAATGGAAATAAAGGAGGAAGAAGAACGCCGAGTGGATTTTGTGCCAAACAATTTTTGCGGTCATTCTTGAGAATATTTTCTCCAAAGCAGTCCCTTTTGAATTTTTTTAACTATTTTTTTTTTCCTTTTCCTTGATATTTTCAACGGTTGTTAAGATCTTTTATTGCTAAAAGAGACTAGCCTCCCATCATGTTGGAAACAGTTTTGGAAAGTATTTAACGCATGATATATGTACCCTAAATGTGTTAAGGAAATTAATAAAAGTAAATAAAATGGCCATGCATCTGGAATAACTAAATCTATTTCGTACATAATTTCGTGTCTTTTGTTGTACGGGAAAAAAAAGATAGTTAATATATGTTAGGAAATGTCAAATACCTAACTTATTAACCAAAATATATACAAAGAAAAGTGACAAATGGTTTGGTATTTTTGCAAACAAATAATTTTATATTTTGATTTTTGATAAATACAAAATCTATGTTTCTTTAGGAATGCATCATCTCAATTTTCATCTTCTTAGTTTTCCTAAACTTATGAACTAATAGTTAAAATTGTATAGCAATAACTTTATGACATCAATGTGATGTCATTTTCTTCTTATATCTCAACTATTACTTATATATAACAACTTCACAAGAGAACTATTAGAAGAAAATTGAAAAAATATTAATATATAGGAGGTGCTAATGAGAGATAGGTAGCCCATACTTATTTCTTATCGGTTCATAATGTTATTAAATAGAATTAAGTAAAAAATATAGATAATTTAAAAAAAAACCACAAAAAATTTAAAAAAGAAAAAGAAAACATGTGGTCGGAGAAGGGGAGAGAGGAGAACTAGTTGAAAACCCAGACAATTTTTTAGCCATCCATAAGCCATGGGATAATCGCTAAAAATGGATCATGTGACTTGCACATGTTAGAAGGTGGCTATTGCCACCTCAATAATTAAAAAGAAAAAAGAAAAAAAAAAAGCTAGCAATTCGGTAGGTGATAAATGGTTCCTGTTTTTTTAAGCTGGTGAATAGTGTCTACCACGATTGTGGATCGCACGGCCCAGCTTTAGCGATGGGTTGTATAATTTGCATGACTATTTTCCGACCTCTCTATGAATCAGAGAGATAAAGGGAGATACGAAAACCCAACCCAAGCCATTGCTATCCCTAAGCCATGGGATAATTGGAAATAACTATGCACAGCTAAGGTGTATGATGCACCATTAAAGATAGGTCATGTGATCCATACATGCTGATAGGTCAATGTTGCCACTTAAAAATTAACAGCAGGAAAAACAAAAACAAAAAAAATAAAAAATAAAAAAACTCTGTGAAACCAACGAATGATAGTTAATTTTTTTTTTTTTTTTTTTTTTTGGCAATCATGAATGGTTACCTAGTACCATACCATGTATGGATAGCACAATCCGACTTTGATGATGGTTACCCATAATTTGCATGGTCATTTTCTAACCTTTCTATGGAGGATGGTCACCTTAGTCCTAAAGTACCTTAACTTTCTTTTTTATTTTTCTATATTTTCTTTTTATTTATTGTTTTCTATATATTTTAATAATATTTTTTGTATTGTTTTCTTGAATTCATTTGAAAATACTATGAATAAATAAAAAATTGTCACGTATTCCCCATTTATTATTCACATAAAATGAAGAAATTTCATATAGTAATCAAAAGTCAAACATAAATCACTAAGTTTCCCAAATATCTATTCCCTTTAACCAAAT
The DNA here is from genome assembly GCA_024138005.1 of Lumnitzera racemosa. Lineage (NCBI taxonomy): Eukaryota > Viridiplantae > Streptophyta > Magnoliopsida > Myrtales > Combretaceae > Lumnitzera > Lumnitzera racemosa. Next base: position 23,429,782 of record JAMXBC010000004.1, on the reverse strand, counting down.
TATCAATTCTCATACCTTGCGGGAACAGCTGTTATTGCCATTGCTCAACAATCGACAAACAAAAACCTAACAATCTTTATTGAAAAAAACGTTAATTATATTCCAACAAAATTATCTACTAATGTTGTGACGCAAGGCACAATAGGTATATTGTTAATTAAAAATCAAGTTGCCAACATAGCAGAAAGGTTTGGTTGTTGGTGGAAAATGCTTTTTTACTTTTTAATATTTATTTGTCATATTGTAATTCTAATATGTATAAAGTTAAATCTATTTTATGATAGTAGCAAGTTGTGGATGAAGATAAACACTATTATAGTAATCTTTTGTTTTTCTAATACGTTATTTAATCCTATTTCAAATAAAATTTCGCTTCCAGTTTCCTAGTCTCCTGTAGCAGGTACAAATGAATTTTCCCGCTAGATAACTAGGATTTAACTATCGTATTATGTAGAAGTGGAAGAAAAAATGGAACCCCACCCGAATGCCCATAGAACTGAACTGTATATAGAATTCTTTTACGCCTCGGGAAGATTTCACATATGGTTTGAAGGGAAAGAATAAAATATCAAACTAAACCGTTTTAGAAAGGGATATTATATAGTTTGCGTGTATCTGAAAATAAAGAAACGGTAGAATATCATATTAACATATAAAAGCTTTATCTTTTTATCTTTAAATTTTTATAAATAAGGTAACTAGTCATAACCCACGATCTTCTCTATCTTTCTTTAGAATTATTAATAAAAAAAAGAAAAGGTTATTTATTTGTCTTTTCAGAAATTTGGGTTAATATATTATGAAATCTCGCTTTTTCAGTGTGGTTATTGACGAGTAATTTTTTAATTTGAAATTGCTCTCTCCGGCCCTATACATACACAAAAACAATAGCTCATAATAGATAGATGTTTTTCTTCTCTTCATTCTTATGAAATTATGATATTATCAACTTTTCTAAAGCAATAATGGTTCTTTTATCCAATAATGTCAGAACTCGCAAAAAGAAAAAAGACATTTCCCATTGTTAATTCTAGTTCAAACCATGAACTCAACTAGTTTGGTTGTTTCAAATGAATCGAGACTGTATGATTGGTTCAAAGGGACAAAATAATCAAAGCATTATTTATAGTTTTGTTTGGTCCAATGGATATACCATACTAAACTAAATCAAACCTTGACCCCAATGTCATGTGCATGAATTGATAAAACAAGGGGGAAGGAAGATATCCACCTAGAGAACCTTGCCCAAAGAGTCTACAAAGGGTTTGACAGAGATCTTGTAAAGCAGATTTTCTATTATTAATTTCTATTAATATTTCGCATAATGATGTCTGTGCCCCAAGAAAAAAATAATAATAACAATAAAAGAAAAAAGAAATTTGTTTTAGGTAGAAAAACATATATCAAAACTAGATAACCAAAAATCTGGGGCCTCAACATGGAAATTAGAAAATGTAACAACATGAACGATTGAGCCTAGATGGGATGTGAAAATGGAAAAATAGTATCTCATGGAGAGTGATCTAAGTGAAAATAAATCCAAAAGCGAAATTGAATTATGCGCGGTCTTGGACTTGAAAGATCAGCCCATTGACAGATACGGATCACAAGATGAGTTATGAATATATAATTTCATTAGTTTTTTCTTTTTCTTTTTTTATAAACTTATGTTAGAATCACCGGTAAATTCGTTAACATAAGTGGAATCGTGAGTTTATGATCAACTATACAGATCCTGCATCTTGCCTTGATCTAGATCTAATGGACTTAAAACTAAGAAAAAAAATTAAGATTCAAAATTGTTGAAGATGAATTATGAATCGATATTGCAAGAGATTTAAAATTAGAAGATGCCTTCATGGCAGCACCAATAACAATTGTGGCAATAACTACAATGCTAACACCAATGATGATGATAGCAATGAGAGAGCTAATGGTGATTTTGATTGTATAAGTTAATTAATGATTTATTTATTTTTTTGTATATTCACGAAATGATTTATATGGTAATGTGCATATTGACACTGCTATTTATATTTTGAATCGACGCATTAGCACAATACTTGATCATTTATAAAGATGAATAAAATTTACACTAAACTTCTTTATTTCCATAATATATATTAATTTTTTTATAATTGTTCTAAATATATTTACAATTTTGAAAACTAGTTTACATAAGAATTACATTCCAATTGTAGTAGATTTTAGGTAAAATCAAGAGTCTACCAATCTTGTCTTATATATCAAACTGAAAAACAAAACAAATATACTAAAAATTCCCCATAATTTATATCAAAATCAATCAAGTTGTCTACCCTTTGAGTGAATAGTTACCGTCATGTGTATACCACCGCACTAAATAAATCCTTCAGCTACTCTTTTACTTGGTAATGGTCCAAAATGACGGATTGTAATCGGTTTAGCCTCACTAGTATGTTAAGAGTCAAAGTCGTAAAATAGTATTCATGAGCTTACTTTAATGTGGATACTCACGAGGGACTCTGCAAAACCACAGAATTACTTTATTGGATTTTAAAAACATACATTGTTATTTTCCCATAAGAAAAAAAAACAGGTATTCATGCGGACAGGGTTTCTCACCTAGGTTTTCGAACAAAAACGTCTGCATTTGCTAAAGAATCCACGTTGCAAGATGCAGTAACATAAGCATAAAAAGAGGAAGACAACCACGATTTCAGTCAAATGAAAATGATAATTCCATTTATTTATGTACACCTGAGGCTGATTTCAGAGCATGAAATCAAATATTACATAGGGTTTAGTTTGTACCACAATGAGCACAAGGAGATGGCCAATAACCAACATCCATCCTGACCCACAAATTGAGCTGCAATCAACTTACTTCACATATTGATTACAAGAGAGCAAATAAGATTAAATCTAGTCAAACTAAAACATAATGTTACAGGAAACACACTACTGCTTCGAGAAATCTTGCGTTTGAAGAACATGAGCAGGAGTAGGAACAGGATTTGTCTGTTCTTGGGGGTCACCATGCCCCTTCCTTGGACATCCTTAGGAAATGGCAAAGGGTAATGTTTGGGACTTCAATTGAACCTGATTTCTTCTTTGTTATATTTGTGATCTTCAAGGGTTTCGCATCCTTTGATACTGTTTGTGTAACTGAAGACAGGTTGTAGAACTGTAAAACAATAGAATAATAAATTTCAGCAAAACGCATGAAGAGTGAATTGCCATGATCTTCATGATCATGCCAAAAGTCTCCAGTGGACCACAAGATTAGAAACATGAATTAAGCCCAAAAAGTACATTGATAAAAGAAGCACAATGCAACTCATGGGAAAAAGTCAGTTACTTTTCTTTCAAACCAAGAATGCCAAAATCCGAAAAAGCTGATGAGAGATTTACCTCACAGACACCATGTAAGAGCAATCTGTGGAAAGGATCCTGAACCTGAAGCTGAAGAGCATCTCCCTCCCCACTCTCCATCAAGAAATCCCGTATACAGACCTAGGAAGACAATATATATCATCTTCAGTACACATGAAACATGCATGACTAACTCAAGGTAAGAATTTGGAGCATATATAAGAGGAGAAATTTAGAAAGTAATAGCTATCAAGGAAACATTGGCTTCTAGCATGGCAAAAAGAAAACCGTTAACAGTGTTTCTTCATTTATCAAAAAACTAATGATGGGAAAAAAAATGAAGAAAGAAAGAAAGAAAGAAAGAAATATCTTAAGGCATTTATCTCGCTCTTAGAAGAAAATACTCGACTCAAAAGCAGCAAACCAATGGCAAGACAATTATAGATCCGTTATGCTGGCCTCAACAATTAACAAGTGCAGAATTCTATCCTGGCACGGGCATTATGAGCTCAAAGTTTCTTTTCATATCTCATTAATGATTGTCTTGGGGAATTCTTTAAATAAAATTTCCCAGATTATAATGTCATTTAGCATTGAACTATTCCAGCAAATGATATATAGTTACTGCATTAAAGGAGAAGAAATTAAAAATAACATCTCCTCTACTAGAGAAGACAATGTGGGTTAAAAGCACAACTAAGAGATCATGTTCGTGACAATGTACCTCATAGCCTTCAATAAGCTCTGGAAGGAAGCTACGACGAAGAGCTTCTCTTGTTTGGCAACTGATTCTCCGCCATGCATTCAAGACGGCCATCTTATCACCGTCCACATGACCTCTTCGTTTCTTTGGAGAGCCTTTCATGGAACCAATTATTTTAGCCTGGCAAAAAGAGAGCTTCTGATGAGAGTGCGACTCTTTATGGCAAACAAGGATCTTAATATAAAATAAATATAAAACACATCACTTTAACTCATATCAACAATGAAATTAAAGTTCCCAAAATTGGGATTACTGGTGGCATACAAATGAGGGCAGACAATCCACATAACACATGAACTGTAAGTACCTCAGGCACATAATTTTGCTACCAATAATGCATATTCGCAAAGGCTATGAGGTTAATCATGTTATTCCCAAAACAAAGAAAGAAAAAGAAGAAAACAAATCAAGAGCAAAAACTCGGTTAGAATGGGCAGAAGAATTTATTCTATTGTAATTATATATGCTATTAAATAAAGCAGCTGTTGGTCAAATATCTAATTACAGGGAATAAACTGATAAAATGGTCACAGTTGCCAGTCTTGAGTTTCAAAAAAAACTATTTTATTATGTTGCTTGGGCCCCTTTACATGATGAAGTTTCTGCTAAATGCATTCTATTTATGAGAATTACACCTTTTAAGTTCTAACTTTGCTTAAGCACTTCAAGCACCTGAATGAGATGTATTCTTCTTTTAGCCAACAGAAGGAAGAAATTCATTCAATAACTGTTATATTGTACTAGGCTACTCTATCAAAATCCATTCAAGACTCCACGTCATGACATTGTTTTTGTTTGGATCCAAAAGATCAACATTATTGAGAATTAACAATGCCTTTAATCTAAGAGTTCCTTTTCACTATGTGCAGGGTTTTATTCCTAGAAAATCCAATTATATTCTAGCCAAATCACTTTATAGCAGTATCAATATGTAGGAATGTAAATGAAGGTACCTACAGTTTGGAAAACCACAAGAAGGTACAAAAATTGAAACAAGTTAGAGAAACCAGATATACAGCTGCTCAAAATTATCTTCTCCCTGAAAAGGTGGCATACTGGAATTTTTCTTGAAAGTTCTTTGAAGTTCAAAAAACATCTTATGTTTCTATTTAGAAATTTTGTCAGAAATTTGCTTCTTTTCATTTCCTTATTCAAAATGATTAGAATGGCAAAGTTTTAGCACAATTAACAAAACATAAAAAGAAGCAACTACCTAGAACAACATATGTGTTTATATCATGCTCTTGAGTGATTAGTATGCTCCCCATCATGTTGGATAAATACTTATCAGAATTCACGTTAAATTAAAAACCTCCACAGACAAAATAAAGATCTCTGTCCAAAATGTCCATACAGTTACAAGGAATGATGCTTTGGCTATAACAGAAGCTTTGAGAAAACATATCTCACTTGAAAAGAGTCTACAGACCTCTTTGTCCATATCTATGTTCCTAAATCTGTCCCAATCTTCCACATTGGTCATTGAAAATGGAGATGGTGGGACATCATCACCTGAAAAGTAATGCAAACACAAAATGTCAACAACTTGCCACCATTCTGTACTGTCCATCAGTAAAACCTGCTAAGTCCAACAGAAAGACAATAGTCATATAAAAACTCCATCCCTACAAAGTGTGCAGAATGCCCGTTTTCAGGGATCATTAGCCCAAATTCGTAGTCCACTGCTGATGCAAGAGTCTCATATGCAATCTCTCAGAGGAAAAACTTTAAACAAGATCAGCAACAGATTATAGTTTCCACGTGATAGAGTTAGCTGGATGGATATAATATATCACCAATCTCCACCCAATGCAAGATTAGCTCTTAATATTTGGATTCATCATACACAAAGAAGAAGAGCCAAAGAAAAACTTAAGAGGTTTATACAGTCTATGGATCCTTAAGGATGGCTATAGACATCTCGAAATTTTGTTACACCAAGTAAACTACAGAGGATTCAAATTCAATAACAAGGTTTAGATAATTTTCAGAGAAATTTCTAGCTTGATTATCATGGCAACCACCACTGTAGATCTGACATGTTGCTATCAAGGAATTCCAAAAGTGCTTTTGATGAATTTTTGTGACACCATATGCATACACAAGTAGGCCGAGTATTCTCAATAGTGTATCCACAGGAAATATTGAGTAGAAAAGCAGAAATATAATCAATAGAATTCCAAAACCACAGTCTAACCAAGAACTCCATTTTCCATATTAGAAGAATATCCACTCTTATAATATCCATGAGGCAGTAGCCTGAAAAAGTTCTATAATAGTTGTATACTGCATAAATAAATGCTCTCTAGCCAGACTCAGACAGGTTAACGCTAGATAAACCTCAATATAAGACAATGCTAACGGACATTTTATGCATACAAATATTGACAGTCTTCGTGCAGATTGGTTGAACAGGAAAGAAGCAGATAAAAAGAAAACATAAGATTACTTTTACCCAAAAGAAGCACTCAAGTCAGAAAAATTTTACAACTGCAGCTGAAATAATATGCAATAACCATCTAACATAGAGTCAAGAGTCAAATAATATGCAAGCATCAATTTGAAGATTTAAACTAAGAATCCTGTTTTTCTGGCCCAAAAATTAAAAAAATAAAAAAAAAACTAAGAATCCTGTTTGAGATTCCATACCCCATGGAGGTGGAGCAAACAACCCTCTAATTTCTTCTGCATTTAAGCAGGGCACAAGTTCCATAAGCAATCGGTCATTTAACCATCGGCGAGCCCTCCTATTGCTCACCTGGAGAAAAAAATAAAAAATGAGAATTAAGGGCATGAATCGGCTTACAAGTTTCTGATAGATAATTTCATCATTGCAAAAGATACAGTAAGGGTAACAACTTCTAGATCATTTTATTCATATTCAGTAGAATCCAACTTGCTATGATCCGAAGGAAATTCAGTAAAGTAGAAGGATAGAATTTGTAAAATTTGTTATAACGCTTCCAATTTCAGACAATCTGATTCCCTTACCTCCACTAGTTATTGAGAATTCAAGAAATTATAGCCTATTCCATGGAATCCACAAACAACTAATACTGGCCCACAACTCAATGTATGAAACGCTGAGTTATGAGGATGGAAAAAGACATACATAATGCCCACAATATGAAAATATGATCACAAATTTTAAACCAAAAAAATATCCATACAACGAGACATATCTTAGAATAAGTATTTCAACAGGACATTTGGTTGTAGGAACGTGATAAGGAAGGAACGTAATGAGTATTCGAATTCCCATGTTCAGTTAGAGAAAAGTATGCATGTTGGAGCAGGTCAGAAGATCATTATCCACAGTCCATTTAGCCATATATTGTCACAGAGGTATTAAAGCACTCGATCCGCAAAAATACAACTAGCTTCAGAAACAACTCAACCAAATTGAGCAGCTAGTCTAGCTTTAAATGGACAATTCATAGACTGCCCTTAGGAACACGACATATTGACAATATATGATACTGTCACAATTCCCATGTCATAAATTCTCGAAGAAAGAACTAATTGAACAACAATCATGAGCTCAAATACAAAGGGATACAAATATTTGCTCCATTCTCCAGCAAAAGAAACTTACTGGGCCAGCTAAAGTCTCAAGATATTCGATCCTCTTCTCGATTGAGAGCCCATGAAACCTAGCATTCTCACCTGAAAATCCAAATCAGACCAATTACACATTTTTTAAAACACACAAAAATACATCAAATGCAAATAAAATAAAGCAAAGCTCAAATCTTTGCCTACTATCCTAAGTTATAACAGTGCATCTCATGCCATTTTGTGCTACAATTTAAACTAGCCTAAAATATTCAAGGACCATACGACCAGGCAAATCTGGGTATGACCAAAAATAGACATCACGGAGAAAATCTATATATGCATAAAAGCATTAGCAAAATTTCAGTCGTTTCACTACTTTCATAGCTAACAACAAAGAAAATGCAACAAACAAACACACAAAAACAATAAGGACCCATTACTTGCTTAATCTTACTTCGCCGAAAAGCATAAACTCAGAAAACTTAAGAAATTGGAAAACCCGCAAGGAAACTTATAAAAAGAGAAAAAATAAAAAATAAAAACCATAAAGAAAAGCGAGAAAAAGAGGGCAAACCAGATCGAGGGTCAACGGGAGAAAGATGCAAGATAAGGTCTTCTTGTCTCCGCATAACGCGAGGTGAAGCCATGATTGAGGAAAATTGGACAAAAATGAAACAACACCGATTTAAACGATATAATATGAATTGATCATGTTATATGTTCATTCAATTTAGGGTTTGAAGTTCCTTGGAGAGTTTGGAAATCTCGACAAGATAACAACACCAACAACAACAAACGTACTGGTCTCTACCTAAAGGTGGAACAGGAAGAAATTCCAGAATATGCCCTCAAGACTTTAGTTGATCCCAGAACTGTTCAAACCACATGTTGCGTATTTGGATATCGGGTAGCTCGGGTCAATTTGGGTTGTCCTTAAAGAGGTGAGCAAATAATTACTTCATTTCATCGAATAAAATAAGAATAATAAAATTAAAATTTTGTAACGAATGAAAAAAAAATATAATATATTATTTTATTTAATTTAATTTATAAATAATTTTAAAAATAAATATATAATATAATCTTAATAATTAAATTATCTTCGATCTATTTTCTTTCTCCATTAATCTCGACGATAGCAATGGCATTGATTACAATGATTGGTGACGATAGCAACGATAATAATAGTGACAACAATTATAGTACTGGTGATAGTAGTGACGGTAATGGTAATGGTAACAACTACAATGGTGGTGGCGATAATAGCAGTAGTAGTCAGCGACAGCGATGATGGTAGTGGCGACGATGGTGACAATAGTGGTAGCAGTGGTAGTGATAAGAAATTATGATTTTTTAATTGAATTAAAGAATCCCTATTACTTAATTTTAAATAATATAAATTTCTATAGACCTACAATTCTATAACAAAAAACCAAGTGAACGTAAGGAGGAAATGGAATTTCAATTCCCTTAAGTGAATAGGCCGTATAGGTATAGGTTTTCAAATTTTACTATCTATATCTTCTCCTATAGCATTTTATATCATGTGTCTTGTAAATTATAATAGTTACAGGATAGTTGTACAAGCAATTTTTTTTTTTATTTTTCCTATGAATTACAATATGGTTATTTTTTTCAAAACATAAAACAAAACCTAACACTTTTATTTTTCAAAAGCAATTGGTCAATTTAGCATATATTTCAAATAACGCGAATAAATGGAGTACATTAAGGTATGTTTTTTACCAATTTTTCTTTTCCTTAACCGGATCTTTAACCTTTATTATTATTGATGAATTTTTATGGAAGTATTATACAAAATATTTTTTATGTAAATGAATATAATAATCACATTGCATAAATATTTAAGGGAATAAACTCACCATTTTGAAAAATGAAAGTAATAAACACCATACTTAACACTAGATCTATAAAATTTATTAAAAGGTAAATAAAAATTAACAAAATTATATAATTTAATTATTATAGATGTGATGATAATATAATATTAAACAATTAATTATAGGAAAATGAATACATAACATGGAGAACGAAATAAAACATAAATTTAAATTAAAACATGTTTCTTCCTTAAGGTATATATGTTAGTAAAATAATCTCTTTATACATTAAGAAAATTAGATACTGCTTTAATAATTATACCAAATCTTTTGTTATACATAAAATGAAGAAACTATTTCATTATAGAAAACAAGCTTTACTAAATGATAAATTTAACAAATAAGGAATGAGTAGAAAGAAAACAATGATAGAATAAAGATTAAAAACAAAAGATGGAATCCATGTACTTAAATGGAAATTTTATTTATTTTTTCTTGCTGTTTACAATCTCTTTCCCTTCTTTTTAGCAATACTTTCAATCCAATTCGGTTCAATTTTTAATCTTTAAAAGGATTACTAAATCAAAAATAGAAGATTTTTAGACAAAATTTATGTTTCCTCGACTTCATTTCTGTTTAAGACTATAATATCCAAGAAAAATAAGAAAACAATAAAGAAATCATATTTAGGCTTCATTTGGTTCATCTTTTCTTTTCTTTTTTTTTTTTGGTCCTATTGATGTATACTCGAATCTTACATTCGGCAAGAATAAGATACTAAAAAAATGGAAACATATTTCCATATATACTCTTCCTCTAAAATTAAATAACTAATAAATCCCTATAAAAATAAATTGATTTACTATTTATTTTATCCATATTTACACAAATATCAATTAAAATAACTATTTCCAATATATGAAATATATTTCTTTCAAATATCTTTTCTTAAAAATATGTGAATTTTTATTTCCTAACTTCGGCGCTCTAATCATCGTTTTTTTCATAATTATGAAATAAAAACAAATAAAATAATTTTTCAAATACCATTTTTTCAAACAAATACAGATTAAATATAAAATAAATACAAATAAAATATAGATAAAAAAAAAACAATCCAAACAAGACCTTATTTTTTATCAGGATAGGTTAGTAAGAGAATAAGATAAGGAGAGGATGTTTTGAGAAATCCAATAATTTGGTTCCCATGATTGACTTAACCTTATAAGCCCTCATCCTATCATTCTTGATATTAGACAAAAACTCTCACAAATAGTTTCTATCCTTAACTTAATTGTATAATCTTATACATGACCCTGACATATACAACTACAGGTTTCTTTGTGATTTTGATCAACAATGAACATTTCTAATGTTGCTCCTAGATTTTAAAGTTATCTTACATTGTCAAATAAGTGGAAAAAAGGGATCTTACAATGAGAAAAGAACTTAAGGTAAGTAAAGTGTTAAAATTAAAGAGGATTTCAATACTTTGTGAGTTCTAATAAGAACTAACTATGTTGTAAGGTTGATTATATTAGCATTGGTGGAGTGGTGACATTGGATTTATGCAAGATATCGCAAGAAACTCAAGTAAGTATCCCAAAACTTGCTGATTTTTTTTTATTATTAATTGTTAATAATTGATGAAGAGCAAGGGGACAGGTTGAAGAGATTATGGTTTTAGATGATTAGATGAACTTTAACAAGTGGAGAATGGGATAAATTGGTGATTTGAGTGATTAGAGTGAGTTCTCGATTTGTAACAAGAGTTTTTGTATAGCCGAAATTCGACCATGCTATAAGTTTCTCCTAATCATGATGAATAGCATAGCTAAGAGCATACCAACACAATTACCAACATGATCATCGATACGCTAACCAATACTTTTAAAATAAAAGCATACATAATACTAGCAAGTATACTAGGTCACGTATATAGTAACAAAAGACTGTTATGACCAAGTCGTTCCCACATGGATTAAGACTAGTTGTCAACTATATTAATCTTACATATATCTAAGCAAACCAAAATATACTAAAATAAAAGAATATAAATCTACTCTTAATTAATATAAAATATTAAATCCACTTCTAATTAATAAAGAAAATATAGGAAATCAACACCTTAAAGATTAAACCATTGAACTAACAAATTGGAATCTTGGATTGATGTTAACGATCATGATATTAAAATATACCATATTTGACTATTAGATCCTTGATTGGTTTAAATTATCTTTTTTATTTTCCTCTCAAGTCATCAAAGTAATGAAGTATAAAATCATCTTCTCTCAAAGTGTGAATTATCCTAATTAATTAGTTAAGTTTTCCTTTCTCTAGAAAAGATTATTTAGTTAATTAACCATTTATGTTTTAAATCTTAACCCAATTACAATACATTATCTCTAATGTCTTACTTGTAATCCAATGTTAATTTGCCATGAAATCGATTGAATTAATTTTATTCTTTTTAGATTTTAACCAAATCTAACATGTATTTCGCAATTAATAAAATGCATGCTTGATGACAACAATATCAAGAATACTAATATACAAATCTTTAATAGAGAAATATAAAAAATCCATCAATCTAATAGCCTAACAAAGAAAACTAATTCATGATTATAAAAAGTACACAAACTAAAAAGGGAATAAAGAAATCCATAAATAAAATCAAGAAAAGGATAGAGAAGACTTATTATTTATCATAAAAGTCGAAAATCCCTATCCTTCAATCTTTCCATGAATTAACTTCTTTGTTTATAATCATTGTCGATCCAGCTAATTATTTACTAGAAAATTAAAGAAAACTTAAAAAAAAAAAAAAAACTACTCTACGACAAACATGGAAGAAGTCGGCTCTATGAAGGAATACTAATATTTATAAGGCCTTTTTTTTAATTTATATTTCATGGAATCTTGAAATATATATTCATATATCTTCCCACATATCTTTCTTAAAATTATCTTCAATTGTTCATGCAATTAAAAGAGATATAGCATGAATATTTGGATGGAAATACATAAATCTTCTCAAATATTTCCTTAAAGCCTAAAATCAAAATATTATCTAATTAAGCACCAAATATCTACAAAATATTCATAAAAATATAAAAAACACTAATAAAAATCCATGAATATATATATATATATATAATAAAGTACTTATCAATCATGCTACCTTGCATAGTTAGTCTTTCCTAGTTCCAATGAAAGCTATTCTTCAAACTCTCTTTCTTTTCTATATGTTTTGTAAAACGCATATCCTTTTTCTAGTGAAGTAAATATCTAAAGAGTAGACGTAAGGTTGTAAATGATAATTAGAAAATCTTCTACTCCTAATTAGTTGTTATTAATCTAATAACCCATGGTTAAAAGGTCTATGGACCTACAAGAGAATTTGTATAGGTTCTAACTTTTAAGATTTGTATTTCTTTACTATTACTGGTTATACTTCTTTTGATAAGTTTACTTGAATTGAACAGGATTCTTTAGGTACAAGACACTTGGTTGTTAATTGTGGTTATTTGGCTAATTAAATGTCAAATGGACTAATGCAATATTTAACTTTCAATTGTTGAGTATTGCTTATGCTTTACCTACCCTAAGGGTCCATGGTGGCAAAACCTTAAGGAACACCTCAATGATGAGTGGGTCACAATGTTCTTAGTGGAGTTATTCATTAAAATGATTTGAGGTAGATTAGGAAATATTAGGGCCAAATGTTGTAGTTCTAAGGTGTGGTATATATATTGACACATACATATATAGATGACTATGTAAGTAAGGTCATGAGTATCCTCATGTTTAAGGACTTGATTGAAGATAATAACCTATTAGATGTTCATTTATTTACTGCATTTAATGTATGTGTTATTACATTACTTATTCATACACATGTGTTTGCATGTTGTGTACTAAGCTTCAGCTCGCTCCATTTTCTTTTTTCTTTTTAATTTCCAAATGTTGGAACTCTAGTTAATTGGTGATTATAATGATTTTATGGAGAACCTTATTACTATCAATGGGATGGGAAGAGCAATAACTATATATGCCACTTAGAGGATGTTATATGAGTTTGAATAGTTAGAATTTTGGTCTTTCAGTTACTAATTCTAGTTAAATAATTAAGTACTTAGATGTTATTTTGATTTATTCTAGAGAATTAATTTTATGATATTATTTGGAGACTTTATAAGAGTTTTTGAAGATTTTAGAAAATTATTCACACCTAACGTGTTGATAGATATTAGGATACAAGGTAAGTTATAATCAGCTTAAATCACAATTTTCTACTTCGTCCAAAAGTCCATTTTTTAAGCTACCTGGATGAGCATGAATTTTTTCTTCCAATCATGGATAGAAGACTCTAGGCCCTCCAGGATCATCTTATTAAAGCGAGCCAAAATGTAATACCACCCATCTCATTTCTTCTTTAAGTAAAAGAAGTACCAATGGAGGGTTGGTATAGCCCTTACCTCGAGCTAGGTACATTAGCCTCCAAGGCCACCAAAATTTTAACATTGTTTAGGAACTATTATACTGGACAAATGTGGTGGTAATTAATAGACCTCATTTAGAAGTTTAAAAATGGAAACCACAATCCCCTATGCTTAAACTAGTTCCAATAGAGGTAGACTCCATCCCTATGGATCAGTATAACTTTATCATTTACGTAGAGCATGTACATACTAAAGCCCAACAATTGATCCTTGAAGTACATTGTGAGTATATGGCTCACTTTGACTTTGGAGATCTCATTTCCTTGACCTAACTAAGGGGAATGAGCTATATGTCAATAACTTAGTTAAAGATGTACATGGTTGACTCTTCTGCACTATCGTCATCCCCATCTAAATATTCATCATAAGGAAATGTAGTGCCCTACATTTGTTTCCACTTATATGTGCTTAACCTCCTTGAGAAGTTGTTACCTTCTCTTCTATACTTGGTTTTTACGTCCTTTGTTAAAGGGGAGCCACTCTTTCCACCATCTCATTGTTAACACCACTTTCTGTTATTGCGATGAAGGAGCCGTAAGACTTAGATCTTAAACCATCACCTAAGTTAGCTATGTCTCTAAAGTTTTGAGGAAAATGTGAATTTCTTAAAGCAAATCGAGTGTTTGGTTACAGAAGAGAGTTTATGAGGTCATGGTGTTTTAGGTGATGCAAAATCCTAGTGCAAAGCCCCTTTTATAAACAGAGCTTAGGAATTTTAGCCTATAGTGTTTATTGGAAGTCTATGGGACATAATGTGTTTGTCCCTTAAACTATACCATGTAACCTATGTTCAAGTTAAATGAATAGGATCACTTAGACGTGAAAAGGAGAAGTGTAGAGTTTAACTAATCGCAACTTGCCACTTTTCCTATGCATTTATGCACGAAAATAATTTCACCACAAAATTGAAATTTGAAAGGATCATCCTTGGAAAGCTATGACATCTTAAATCGAATATAGCATAAAATCTCAAGGCCTGCACTTTTGGCATGTGGGAGATCAAACAACCTAGGTAAAATCTTTAGCTCAAACATATACCTTGACCATGAGGTAAACCTCAACTCTATTAAATGTTAAGAATTACAACACAACATAGATGCTATAAGTCTACCTGTAAGGGTACCCAAGCTAGGTTACCAATACTGGGGAAAGCACTATAGGCATCATGTGAAAGCCATTCTGTGGATGTTCGTCAATTAATTAAAGAAAAGTTGGCATGGAAAACGCCTTGATAACCTTTCCTTGTGTGTAATCTCCTTATCAAGACCTCAAAAACAAGACTGGAAGGGTAAGGTAAGTGTTGATGTGCAAATTTAGACCATAAGCTCCTAAGGCCCATTTTAACCTCTATAAATCGTAGGCTGACTTACTTTAGCTATTGTATTCTATATCTTGGCCTTAGAAGACCATCTATTGTATGACCAACCTTTATTGTCCTTAGACTTCGTGAAGGTTGAGTTAGTATCTTAGTCCCTATACTTTGATTAGGCCAGTGGAATCCATGCCAACGGGACCTCGAACCTTGATAATCCATCTAAGAAGCTTAGATCTTGGGCACTGAGTAACACCATAGAAGCATCACTTCGCTGAAATAACTAAGGTGCCCTCTTACTCTCTCATTCATTTAATCCTATGGACACTAACTTAAGCATTGGAGTTATTATATTGGATAGCCCCTCGATGCTTACTAATCGTATTCTATCTTATAGATTCAGGCCTACTTTTAAGTCTAAGGTGAATAATCTCTATAAGCAAAATTTAGGCAATAACAAGGTTATTACTATTAATATGGGTAGAAATCATGCCAATGACAGTTTAAATATGTTCTTCAATTATGTATGAGACTCATAATCAGCTATCTGAAGTTTGGCTTATGAAATTTAGAGCGATCGATTAAAAGATCTGATCGAGCCTAAATTATCAAATAAAATTATAAATATTAGTAAAAGTGATTACGTAAGTTCGAATTTAAGAAAATAAGTAATAAAATAAAAGAATATAAAATTTCTAAATTTTAAGTATATTACTCGTTATTTATTGAAAATATATAAAATGCATTCTAATAACTAGTGAATTATTAGAGATAAATTATATGTATACTAAAAATAATAGAATAACCTAAATAATATTTAGGAATATTTATTTGTACTATATATGAATTTACATGTAAGTAGAATTACGCTTAATTACTTAAAAATGCGAAATGTGTTAAAATAATGTTAAATAATTAAAGAAAATTCATAATTAATTAAGGAAAAATAAAGAAAAATTAGAAAAAAATAAGGAATGATCCAGATGTGGGTCGTGGTAGTTAGGGAAAAAAATTAGCCAATTAAATTGGAACAATACAAAAGGAAAATTGGAAGAAGATAAGGTAATTGTGTAAACTCTACAAATCTAGTCTTCTGAGTATAGAATCAAACCCTTAAACTATAGATGATTCCTTGAAGTCAATAGAGTTAGTGGGATTTAAAACCGATTAAAATCTCAATTTAAAACCTAAAGCAAATATGAATAACCCTAAATTATTAATTGAACCTCTAATTACATACGAAGATCTTAAAACCTTAAGTATATATAACTGCAAAAGTTGACCTCGAACCTCATCAAAACCCTGAGATAACACCGAAAATTTAATCACGTAGAAAAATTTTATACCTTAAATGTATATAAACACTAGAGATTGCATTCGAAAGTGATAAAACCCTAAAACTATAACTTTGAAGATGTAAAAGTACAAATTCACTACACTTTAGTCTAAAACCCTAATTGATAAAATATCATTAGTATCTTACCAAATTATTAGTAAAAGATTAAAGATAACTTTTAATTATTCATAAATATATATAAAACTAAACTAATCAACTAGAAACTAAGATATTGCATTATAGATCGCATCCATCTTCTAAGTATATAACTAGGTTAGTATTATAAGGAGCTAAGTGTTTAGATGATGCATTAATAGGTATTAGTACCCTAAATGACATATTTCATAACAATTACACTAAGTACCACACTAAATAATATATATAGGATATAAATACTTAGAAGAAGATTTCATTAACCATTCTTACTAATCATTTCAATAAACTCTACATTTCCCTTCAATTCCTTAATTTTTCTCTTAAATTTTCCTCAATTATCCCATTATGTACATATAAATTTCACTTAATTTCAAAGAGTTGATTAAGTCAAATATTGACCAAGTCAAAGGTTGATTGAGTCAACACGTTGACAAAGTCAACAAACATGTCATTGTCATCTAGAGCCTTCTTCCTTTCTCTTTAACTTTTTACACATTTTTTTTATCCAATTTTGCCCCATTTGTGCCGTCTACTTCCCCATCTCGTAAACCTACTTATCTTTATCTTTTTAAACACAAAAACACAAAAAAAATAAAGTTCTTTCTGTTAAACCTAGGATTCATTATTTGATTTTGACAAGAACAAAACAAAAAGTGTATATCTAAATATGTTGTTTTTGAAGAGAATAAAAACAAGTGGACAATTAAATTAAGCATTATTTGATTATTTTGAGATAATTAAATAAGTTCAATTAGCTTGCTTAATGATTAAATATATCAATTATCTCTATAAGAAATTTAATCTTTTGAAGTGATGATCAAATGATCTTGAAGTTATATCATAAAGAGTATTCGTTTGTTGTGTGTTAAAGGAATTTTCAAGTGATATTTGGCCTTTTGGGTTGACGGCTCAAGGAAGAACCAGGCTGACGATATAAAGCCTTGGAAAACACAAAGAAAAGCTCATTGACTTGGAAGAATTGGCTTACTGGTAGTCCAAAGTATCGGCAAGTTAGATTCAACTAGCCGTTAGAGCATTGAATGCATTGTAATAGGAAGAAATGAATGGGATAATATAAATGCTCAATATTCTTTTGTATTCTTGTTATTTATAATTCTCATTATTTCTTATACCACAAATTGCTAATATTTAGAGAGATTTGAAGTATAGTGCTTGTGAACTATTAGTTGCAAGTATTGAGAGTTAAAAGCACTACACCAATAATTCTTGAGATTGAGTTTTTGTATTGTGAGTTGAGATTGAGTTTTGTGTTAAAAGTTGAGATTGTGATTTGTATTGAGAGTTGAGATTGTGATTTTGGTTGAGAGTTGTGAGTGTAAAACTTATGTAATCAAGTTTGTATTGGTGTAGCTCTTGGAGTTTGAATTGAGAAACCAATAAAGTGGTGTGAAGTCCTCGGTTTGAGGCATTGTATATCCGTGGAAACTAGGGGACGGTCCGAACTCTACATTATATCTGGGCTTGATCTTTGTTATCCCTATCTCTTTTAATTTCTGCACTTATTATTATTCTATTGTTGCTTTGATTACTCTTATTATTACATTTAGTTGTTTATATCGAAAAAGAATTGCAATTTGTCCTTAAACTCAATTAACACCCCCACCCCTCTTGAGTTTAGCCTAGTGTTCTTCACTTTCTCCCTCCTCAAAACTATGAGCTTGCCTTTTTTCTTTGTCCCTTTCAACTTTTCCAATTTCACTTTTATAACTTTACCTACTAACACAAACTAATAACACATATATACTAGCTTTCCTTCTCATATAACAAGTAAGAGAAAGGTATGTTGTCGTGTAATTTTTTAACTTATTTAGTAGTTAAATAAATAGGCTAAGTTAGTGTGGTAAGCTTATGTGATATGTCTATATGTGTTGTTGGTAGTAGAAAGCCCTATATTCATGTTTAGAGTGTAGAAATAGTTGGTTATATATAGAGAAATACCCATGTAAATACATCAAGTGAGTATATATGAAGTATACATATTAGGGTTTTAGTAAAACCCATAGTATAAGCGTATAAATCCTTAGCTAAATGGAAAGAAGAACACATATACAAATACTTAAGCATGGGAATACAAGAATATACTTAGGAGATACATGTATGAGTACTCCTATACATAAATACTCATTATGTACATAATCTAAAAAGAGGTATATACTAAATATACATACAAATACCTTACTAAATAAACTTTTAAAGTGCAAAAATATGGGTTTGGTGAAGTTTTCTTAAGAGGGTATATAAGGCATACGAAAATACTTGTGAAAATACATATATCACCGTATATATATATGGGTATGTATATTAGTATACGTATAAGTATACAAGTATACATATTAGTATATTAGAAGTATAAGTATATATATAATATATGTATAAAGTTTATGAATACATAAGGACAAGTATCCATATGTAATGGATGATGTAAGCAAATGATGATGTAAGCAATGGCCTAATCAAATGATGACATAAACCATGACATAAGCAAATGGTGACATAAACCATGACATAAGCAAATGGTGACATAAGCCATGACATAAGTAATAACATAAGTAATAATATAAGCCTCTAAAATAATAAATCATAAGATCATCTAAGTATAAGAATTAATGGCTAATGAAATCATTAGTTCCTAAAATAGAACATAATACTAGCCAGTAAGAATATTTAAGCTTCAATAGATAACATGTTAATAAATTTAGTCTATATCGTAAAACACGGGTTTTAACGTCTAAAACCAACATCACTGTGTGAACATGCATCCGAAAACAATGAAAAACGATTATAAATTCGTAAACATTGAAAATAGAATGAAAAAGTTACATATAATTAGCAATTAGGTTTAATCGAATAAAAACTAATAGTAATCTAAGTAGAATTAGGTAGATAGATATCTAAACCCGTTAATTCAATTACTTATTATTCTTGTTATCTCATAATGTTTAGGTGATCTCGATAAGAGCGAGGATCTTCTGATCGATTATTACGACTAGAGCGAGTCGTCATAGTCAAGTGAGTACTCTTAATGACTCTATACTTATTTTGTATTTGTAGTTAGTGCACTTAAATTAAATAATAATAACTTGATCCATGGGGATTAGAGATATGCATGTGCTTGATATTGATTGCTTATTGTGAAAAATATAGTTTACTACAATAATTGAGGATTTGATTATATGATTGATTATTACATAATTTGGATGGTTTACTGATATTAATTGATCACCTCATAATTTGAATTAATTATATTTGGCTTACCTTAAATAAAAGGGTTATACATTATCCATGTATTGCATTACTTATTCCGGCTATTACTTTATGTGGAGGTAAAGAGAGGCTTTATGGGGGTTATTTATATATATTAAAGTGTTTTTGTATGGTATACTCGTACAACATGACCTTACCCGAACCTACGGTCTTACTAGGCAATGAGACACCAACTGTATGGCTAAGGGTCAAGTTTGGAGATCTTTACTATAGGGTGTAGTGTAGACTATAAGGACCGCTTCACAGCTAGACTTAGGATTTTATGTACTACTTGATTTTTAGAAATGAAATTATATTTTGTGAAATATGAAATTCAAAGTTATGGTTAAAAACCCAGGTGCTAAAGCTCGATCGTGATTGGTATCGATGTATTTCTAACCCTTATCTCGAAGGGCGTTATAATCCGATATTATATGCAGCATTGGTCAACTGCATATATTGTTTGGTATACTGCATGTGCATGCATTCGTATGGTTGTAACAATTTGTTTGATAACTTGTTTGCTAGCATGGTATGAGAGATAGCTCATTAAACTCTTATAGCTTACCCCCTAATAGTTTTTCTTTTATAGGTTGATAGATAATCGGATATGGGTTAAGAGCCGAGTATTGAGTGCAAGTACCGAGCCATTTTAGAGGTTAGAATTAAAGAGAAGTTGTTTAGTTCATGTGAAACTTTAAATGTAAATACCAATTATGTACTTAGATTTTTCAACCGTATTAAGTTTAAACTTTTAAGTCTACATTACTTGATCTTATCATTTGGTAGGGGATACTGATTCTTTACAGTTTTGAGGAACTGTGGATATCAGACATCCATAGTTATTTATATTTATATGTTATAATAAATTAATTACTTAAAAATAAGTAATCTTAGTGATTTATCATTTAAAGTCTTGCAATTTCTGACTTGTCAAGTGATTTCCATATCATAGATGCACACATGACATGGAAATTTTCAAGCAATCTTGCTAGGCTCCCTTTAGGGTCTTAACAAATTGTATAATCAAATTAATGCACAATAATTCCCCAATACCTCTATAAATACCCTAAATTTTTCAGAAGCTCATTTTGGATGTCTAGAATTGTAGAAAATTAGAAAGAGGCAAAATTGAGAGGAAATTAGGGTTTTATAAAAAAATTTGTGTAATTAAGGCTTTGGAAAGAAATCCACATTTGACAGCCACCTAGAAACGAATAGCCACCACTACACCACTCCACCACCACTGCCTTACTTAGTCGATACCCCTAGGGTCGCTATTGGTAGCTGGAATCTTAATGACTAAGTGAGTCCAATTCTGACCTGATTTTGTAAAATTTATTAAAATTATTAATTTTGCATAGAAAATTATGAAATTTGTTATTATGATGTTTTATTGCATATAGATTTAGGAAAAATAGTGATTAAGTTTAATCACGTCTGTAAATATAGGATGCCTAAGAAATTGAATGAAACTGAACATGTTTAAAATTAGAAATAAATAGATTTAGGAGTGTAGTTTAGAAAAAAAATTTTTTTTTATAGACTACTAGGGTAATATAGAACAGTTTTATGAAGCCCTTTTTGAAAAGTGAATTTTTGAAATTTTTAGATGATTTTTAGGCTTTAAAATGATACATAAAATTTCTTATTTTTTGTTAATTAAGTAACTAAATAGTTAATTACTGATTTAGTGAATAATTATATTCTTTAGGATGTTAAAATTTGATGAAGTATGATACTTATAGCATTTAAGGTGTTAGATATAATTAATAGGATAATTATGTTGTAAATAAATAATAGAGAAAAATTGTAAATTTTAAGTTAATTTGTAAATTAAGGTAATTAGGTGTAAAATCTAATTTGGGATGAATTTAGACATTTTGAAATGTTAATTGATGTTGGGAGATGGTAATTAGAGTGATAGAAATATTAGATATATATTATGTACATAATAGTGATAACACATAATATGCAATTATTAGAAATATAATAAATATAGGATATTAGAATAAAAATTGATATTATATAAATAATAGGAATATATAATAAATTTGATGGAAAACTTAAATTTAGGTAATTATATAAAGAATGTAAAAATTTCTCATATCGGGAGTAAATTTGATACACTAATAAGGATTTAAGTATATCAGGTAAAATAAAATACTAACTAGGGATAATTATGATATTTAGGATATTTAGAAGTAATGTGATTAATTTCACATATAGGTTGAAACGAATTTCTAAGGTTCATGTATAAAACTATACTTAGAAACTAAATTAGAGCCTAATTTAAAAATCAATACGAAAAACCGAACCCGAACTTAGCCTAATCAAGAATAATAGTAAAAAACTTGAAAACCTAGATAATTAGCCATATTAAATCCTAAACCAAAGATAACAATAAGTGTTATAGGGTAGAACTAACCTATAATAATTATATGAAAACTGAGACAATGTTGGTATTATAAGAATCATTGGCGATGGACTAAACGAGTCCCACCTTGGGTAAGCAAGTAAGGAGTCGAGGTAAGTTAAGATTTATATGTTACTATATTTTAGAGGCTTGAGATTATATTCGATTGTACTTGTTAGATAGTTGGCTGTGTATATGTACTTGATTATGAGTGATGATATGATCTTATTATTGTTTTGACTTGTTTTGTATAAAATGATTGATCACCTTAAACTAAACTTAAAAAATATATGACTTGTAACCATAAATCAAACCTACATAGCAACCTATTAGGGGAAACCTAGGATTCTCTGGCCAAATATTAACCCTTTCAAAAGGGATAGCACTGGATAGCACTAGATAGCACTGGATAGCACTAGATAGCACTAGATAGCATTAGATAGCATTGGATAGCATAATTGGTCCTTTCTTCATCCTTAGTCGAAATAAGTGATAGGTAAAGAATAATAAGTGTTGTCGTTCTAACTTGTATTGTATGAAACAAACCCTAACCCCTACCCCATATAACAACTAAGCCCTGTAATAGAGAATGTAAGAGTCCAATTAAGCAGCTCTTCATCCTCATGTGTGCTTACTCCTCCATCCAATCCTGCTATCCTAATGTTAAGTGGATCTACTTCCCATCTTAATATTTCCCCTGCTTCGCAACCTATGTCTACAACCTCTACTCTAAGGAATTCCTTTATAACAAGGGAAAACTTAGACGTTTATATGAAGGAAATATAAGTTAGGTCATCTATGAGAGTACTAGAGCTGAAACTCTCATATCATTAACGCATAGCAGCAAAGCCATATCTTAAGGACTACATAAATCCTAAATTCATGTTGTTCAATGGTAAGAAGGGAAGTCCTAAGAAACACCTGCTGAAATTTATTAAAACTTTGGAGCCTTATAGGCTTGATGATGATTTGAAGCTTAGAAAGTTCTTAAAGTCATTGATAGAGAAAGCATACACTTGGCATCTTAACATTCCCTCGAGGTCAACTAATTCATAGGAGACTATATGTAAGCTCTTCTTAGAGAAACTTTTCTCCATTTAAGAGCTAGTTATGATTACAGACATGGGAGGAACATGACAAAACCTAAAGGAAGATTTGATTGATTATATAAAGTGCTTTAGAGAACATACCTTAGATATTCAAGACATTTGTAATGAAAGAGAACTAGTGAAGATTTGCCTTAAAGGGATGTTCTCTGGCTATGTTTTACACTTGATAACCTCTCCCTATAGTCTTTTACTGCACTCATTGAGAATGTATGAAGGACAAACAACTTTGTTAAGAGGCAACGAAAGAAAAGTAACATGCTTAAAAAACGAGTGGCATTAAAGTCCATTTATGTCCTCGACTAGGAGTAAGAACTTTAATGCCAGCAAGAGACCTAAGAAAGATACAGAAGCTCCTTCATTTCCATGCCTAATGAGCAAGGTACATGTCGTCCTTGATCGTTGGTTGCAAGATGAAGCTATCAAGTTACCAAGAGTTGAGCACTAACCTATGGAGAATTAAAGAAGAAATCCTAAATATTGTTAATTTCATAGAATGGTAAATCATCCCATAAGGGATTGTTGAAGCTTAAGAAAGATATTTCATGAAATAATTCAAAATGGGGAGCTTATCATTGAAGATAACGATATTCGCAACAACTCGCTCCTAAAAAAAAAAAAATGAGTTCAAGCTATGACATTGCTTTTGTAAATAAAAAACAAATTTTGCTGCTCAATAATAAAACTTTTATTATCTTACTCATCTTTATGTGTTATGTCTTACTCTCTTGAATACCAAGCAATGCCTTAGCATATCAAGTTCCATGCCTTAAGTATAAGTAATGCCATGGCATCTCGACTCTCATGCCTCAAGCAAGGTAGTGTCTCAGCATCTCAACCCTCATACCTCAAGCTTAAGTTGGACCCTAGCATTTTGGCTCTAATGCCTTAAGCCTAAGCAATACCTTAACATCTCAACCCCTTATGCCTCAAGCCTAGGCGATACCTTAGCATCTCAGCTTTTACGCCTCAAGCCCAGGCCATGGCTCGACATCTTAGCTACCATGCTTCAAGCCTAGGTGATACCCTAGCATCTTAGCTCTCATGCCTCAAGCCCAAGCGATATCCTTGGATTTAAGCTCTCATACTTAAAGCCTAGGGGATGCCCTAGCATCTTAGCTCTCATAACTTAAGCTTAAGCGATGCCCTAACATCTCACATACATGCAAGAACTGTTGTTTAATTGCAGTTTTGATGTAATGATAGATCTTAGCATTTCATGCTTGCATCTCACTCATGTAGGAACCATGGTCGAGTGAAAGTTGTGATGGTATCAAGGATCTTAGTCTTCTACAAGAGAAACATATGCTGTAGCTTTATAGTGATACGATCTACGTGCCTACCCATCCAAGTTATACCTTCTTAAGGAAAGAAGATGAAGGAAAGAAGGCTCTCTCCTCTTGATTGTGAATTAGAACAATGACATAATGATGTTGATCTTATAGTCTTGCTAAGGCTCACTACAGAACAAGCTTATTGCACATAAAGCCTATTAGGGCCTACTGTATGCGAATCTTGTTGTGCTTGAGGCCTACTAAGACATGCTTCATTAAAGGCCTACTAAGACTTGCTTCATTTAAGGCCTACTGAGCGTAATGCTCACTATGCTTTAAACTTGCTAGGGCCTACTACGCTTGAGGCTTTCTCACTCAAGACTCCTTCATGTAAAGCCTAATGTTCTTGAGGCATGCTCACTCAAGGCCTGTGTGTTCGCTTAAAGCTTAATGGGGCTTGTTGAGCTCAAAGCTTGCTTGTAGAAGGTAGTTCCTTATAGGAGGAACTAGTTAACCTATGCTAATTCTTGAAGTACATTTTAAGGTTGGTGAGGGCAATTAATTACTATTTTATTCTTGTAAGAATTACATAAGAAGTTAGCAAGACAAGATATACATGCTATTCATGGAAAAAAAAAGAAAAAGAAAAGAAAAGAACAATTAAAGTGAAACATCCAAATAATGGGATAACTCCTACCATGCTTGCAGCACCATTGAATTCTAAATATCTGTAGATGATCTCTCTAGAAACTTTGGATACTCCATCGCAAAATAATGGCCTACCATACTTCCATTCCATTCCATTCATGTATGGGAACCACAATCAAGTAGAAGTGGTAATAGAATGGAGGACTGAAGTCTTTTTCAGAGGAGTCACATGCTCTAGCTTCTTTATAATGTATGCTACTTAGTCATCTCATACGGACGGTGGCTCCTTCACGATTGCAAATTGGATATTAGAGAGAGATAGCTCTCTCCTTTTGTTTCTAAAATGCAATACTGAATCTTCCCTAATGGTATTTTTAGAATCAACATGAGGCTTGCACTCAATAAAATGGAGACCACCATCAATATAAGGTGTTGTATAGGCTTCTCAATACCTAGCTTTGTCCCAAAAGGTACCTTCAAAAATAGTCTTGTCTAGATATTTATCCCAAGGACACAGGATTAATAGTAAGCATTTATCTTGATACGCTAACAAGTCCTTTATATTTACTACTTCCATGCTTTGACTTGGATTGGTCTCCATCTCTTTCCTTGGTAAGAGTGGAAAATCAATATATTATCTAAGTCAAGAAACTAATCCTCAACCAATTACAAAATAAAAAAAAAAAGTTTCAATGATAAAGGAAGGTTCACACATACACTATGTACTTAAAGGAGCCCTAAATTCCATTATTAAGGAAGAAACAAAACATTATTAAGAATCTTGAGCCATGCCTTCTCTTTAGTCTTCATGTGATTGACTATTATGGAAAAAAAAAAGTATCAGTATACTATAGCATAAAGAAGTCGAGTGGCGATATGATGATGATGTATGTTAGAAAGATGGTAGGCTAAACGTCTAAAAATGATACAAGAAGATTTGCAAAAGAAGTATACATACACACACACACACACACATATTAATACACATATATTATGGTGAACAAGTTAAAAAAAAAGAAAAAGAAAAAGAAGAAGAAAACAAAGCAACATGAGAACAAAACAAGACTTTTGGTTACATGAAACTAAGGATCAAGCAAGATTATCACGGAAACATATATTACAAGCATGAAAGCATGAAAAGGAATAGAGGGAAGGGCTAAAGAAGGTTGTTTCTCTATCAATAGCAATGAAAAATTATCGTGGAGCATGTTATACGAGGAATTATAAGTTTAGTTTACTTGCCTTAAGCATCCATATTTGCAAGATTAGGAAAACAAGAATTATCAAGGCACTTACAACATATGATCCATGATATACATACATACATACATACATACATAGGAGCACATCTATGTACACAATATTATGAAGCTTAACAATATGTTTTGTTGAAGTATTGATGTAGCAAATACACAAGAGGATAGTAGGAAGTTTGGAAATTAAAACCAAAAAAGAAAAATCGAGATGTTAGTGTAATCAAAGAAGTTGATTAATGAATATGAAAAGAAGAATACTCATTGATTAATTGAGAGAAGACTTACTACCAAAAATCTACTATTGTTAAGAGTAGTGACAAAGTCGACAACACGAAGGTATATATAGCCAAAACGGTAGGGGTAAGATGATAGATGTGGAAAGATTTAAATTTCAAGTAAATATTTTGTAGATGGGGATGAAGTTTATTAGAGTTCAAAAGAAAATATTCTTGATGGGATATCTTTTGATTGAAAAAAAGATTCAATATGGTCCTCTAATACGGAATAATATGGGAAGGAAATATTTTAGCAATCTTACATTGCCTTAACCTACGTCTTTCTTTTGCTCTACACTAAATAAAGTTGCTCCTAAGAAAGACCAGTAGAATTCACGTAATGTGTATCGCTAAAAGTTCGTACATGAAGCTTAGAGTTTGGAAATTCATTATAACGAAGAAAGAAATAAAAAAGGGAAGCAAATATTTGAGAAATCATTGAAGAAAAAAAAATCTATTAAGGTGTTTGGAGATTAAGAAGGGTTATATATATATATATATATAGTATGTATGTGTGTATGTAAATTGACCCAGAACAAGTTTATGGGTCACTAAGGGAGACGAATATTTTTGCAAAGGTAAGAATTATTTCAACAAGCCTAAAGCGATGTGCATGATTAGATAATGCTATGAACTTGCTCATTGAGGTATATAATAAATAAGTTTGCAGTGCTAGTGCTAAAGAAATGAAATCTTTAGTTGTGCAAGTGCTCCTAGCAATAGTGTAACTTTTTAAAGTGCACACATGCCAAGTAGTGATTTAGCTATTCTAAAGTAAATAATTAATGCCTAAAAATACTTGCACTCCACACAAGAATTTTGGTTAGAGGGCAAAATATAAAGGGTTGAAATTTATTACATTATTTATTTGAGCTTGACTCCATAGGCTAAGTAGCAAGGCTTAAGAAGTCCGATTCATATTTAGGATGATTTAAGAAGATTTGGCTTAAAAGGCTTGGAATAAGGATTGTTGGACTAATTCATTTGCCTCTAAGCTTTCTCAGGTAAGCTCATGCACTCATGATGAAGGCTACTGACCTTAGGCACATCAGTTAGCTCATTTAAAATAATTATGAATTAAGTAAGTTTCATCTCATTTGTTGATCACCTAGATGATTAGATGGATTCTATCTTGCCTAAGAGCCTACAAATACCTAACCTATCCTTCTCATTTAAAACTTTTAGAGAGAATAAAGAAATAATATTACTCTGCAAAATTTCTGCTCTCTAAGATTAAATAAGTAATTGAGGTAAAGAACTTATCTCATTTGCTTAAGCAACAAGGTGAACACCTGAGGTTCCCTAAAGCTACTCTGTCTATTACTTGTGCATTTGAGATACTAAGATTGTCGATTCCTCATATCTACCTTATTTTCACTTAATTATCCCCTTATTTGTCATCCCCACTTCTCTTCTCTTGAGTTACGTGTAGCACGTCATTCACGTAGCACGTACGTGACTACTCAAACAAAATTTAGGCAACAACAAGCTTATTACTATAAATATGGGTAAAAATCATGCCAATGACAATTTAAATATGTTCTTCAATTATGCAAGGTCAAGTTAATCTAGTTTGAAAGCATTTGCTTATCACATTAGCATTGAGAAGCCAATCATGTTGCTAACTAGTTGGCAAATTGTGTATGTGACTATGTAATGTTATATCATCTTATTGATAGTTGTTAAGATTGTGTTCATAGCATATCATGATGAGGACCATGGCTTTCCCTTAGTAAATGCGAACATTGTCATTTAATTATTTATATATGAGTTTATTATATATATAACATGCCATATCACACCTTGTATATGGTAACAAAATCACAATATTCGAAAATTAGGGTCTTGAAGCATGTAGTATTAGTGTATGTATGTGTGTGTGTATTTATGTATATATATATATGGAAGCTTTTTGTATGTAAATAATAAAAGAAAAAAATGCATATTCTTTGTAAGAGAAGTTGCAACCTTTACATGACATTAATATAAAGTAATAAAATTCTTTTTTTTTTTCCAGTAAATAAAGCTAATAAAAGGAAACTTAGTTCCCTATATAAGCGCTAGTAGAGCTTGGAGCTCTTAGTTCATGAAACATAGGAGCAAAAGTAATAGTTCTAGAAGAGCTATCTACTCTTCTATCGTTACAAATATAGTTAGTAGTAAAAATATTAGAACTCGATACAAACCCAAATTAAACAAATCCTCCTTCAAGAAGTTAAAATAAAAGGGAGGAGTAGAAATAAAAGATTCATGCATAGATTCCTGAAATTGCATCTAGTACGCCATGGCATTAGCATGCTTATTGAGTTTGTGGGGTATAACTTTAATCTTCCACTCATCCATGCTAGATAACTTTTCCCTACAAGCATTTGTCACATTATGATACATAAAACTATAGTCAGTATGCTGATGTAACAAAAAACAACAATAGTAGAATCTAAACATATTTTAACTTTCTTAAAATCAAGTTGGAGACATAAGGATACTCCGTAAAAAATAGGCTACAATTTTGCTGACAGGATATCAATATTTCCTACTTTCTTGGATAATCTATGCACCCATCTTCCATGAGAATCTTAGATAATTGCAGCAATTCTGGCTTCATGTGTTAAAGAAAAAACTGATCCATCTGTATTCAATTGCACCTAGTCATGGGAAGGAGGCACCTATGATAAGTTAACAATTTTAGTAAACTTCTTAGTTTTCCTTGCTTTAATGAATGCCTAAAGCTCATGACCAAAGCACCTGTTTGATTGTTGGAGATTTGATGGCAGAGGTATATAATTATGTAGAAGTAGTTTTTATTAGTCCAAACTTTCCAAAACATTATCCCATAGAAGAATTAATTTTTTTTTTCCAAGGGAAGGAAGGTAGGGTAGGTAGTGGTTTAGGATATGGGGTGGTTTGGATTTATTAACTACCTTTTAATGACACAACAATTTTGCTTAATCTATCAAAAGAAATTAATCCAGCTTGAATCGGTGATAAAGGATGCGACTACCATTTTAATATAAGTAGATGGATACCTGAATAGTCATGAAAAGCATATTTCAAATTCTTATTTAGGTGACTACATCTTAGACAGTTTCTAGATCTTATTATTTTCCTTTGCTACAACATCTCTACAGTGGGTAAGGAATTATGCACTAGTCTCCAAAGGAAAAGTTTTAACCTTTGGTGGAAAAGTGCATTCCCAAATCTAACTTAAATGTTCCTCTTTATTTTGATGATTATTTGTTTTCAATAAAGCATGATAGATATCATTCACAATAGGGGTGAATAAACTATTGTGACCAATAATTCTATCATCATTGATATATCTATTTTAAAAAATTGGGGATAACAAAACTAACAAGTATTTCTGAGATTGGGAACCCCATTAAGCTTTCATTCCAACTAGTTTCAACTAACCAAACATCATGAACAATTAATTTCTTAGCTACCAAAGTTAGAGGCCCTCGAAATAAAGATCTTAATGGTCTTAGTTTACACCAATGATCATTTTAGAATTTAGTATATCTTCCACTCCCTAAAGCAACAAAGTTTGAGCTTTACAATCCAGTTAGTCGTCTTAGCAAATCCTTTGCCATAAAAGATAAAGAGGAATATTTGCTCACTTGAAGAAAACTGTAAAGCTTTTCTATATTTGTGCTTCATCAATTGAATCCAGAGTACTCTTTTATGTCTAAATTCAAAGAGTCTCTTGAAGGATGCAACTTTATCTCTTTTTTGAAGATTGAAAACCCCTAACCCTCTAAGCTTCTTTGGTGTTGCTATTGTATTTTAGTTCACCTAATGAACATTCCTTTTAGTTGGATCCCTTTCCTATATGAAATTATTAATTATTTGTGTAAGTTTATCAAGGGTGTTTTTGGGAAGGGAGCACATTTGCATATAATAAGTTAGTATAGCTTATAAGGTGGATTAGGCTAAAATGGCCTACCATGCTTAGTTCTCATTTTCCATCTTGAAAGTTTTTTCTGAACCTTTTCTATAAGGAACTTGAAATATGCAAGTGAGGGTTTTAAACCATTTTTGAGAGAGAACCCTAAGTACTTACCAATTGAAAAAATTTCTTTAATGCCTAACATTGAAGTAATTGAAGATTTATGCTCTTTAGACACAATACTAGAGAAAAAGATACCAGCCTTGGCCTTATTTAAGATACAATTAAGATTGTCTTTGAGTTAAGATTGGAGCTGAATTAGATGCTATGTAAGGTTCTTAGCTATCTAAGCATCAACTTCATTTAGTTTGGTGATAAATTTCCTTCTCTTGTTTGTGAATTAATCCAAACATCTTAACATTCCACTTCTTAAATTCAGAGGGGATATTTTGAATAACTTTCAAGCATTTATGGTTACTGGATTCTTAGACATGTTGGAGGAGAGGAATATAACTAGGATGTGTAAACCACATTGGTTAAAACCTAAATAAATGATTCTTATAGCCTAGATCATATTGAGGATGTGTTTATAACCACAAAACATTATGATCTGATGGCTACTTCCTTAAATGGAAGACTTTTCATTTAGGGTAAAGTTTCCTCCACTTATACTTACGGCATGCCTTATCTGACGTTTTTTGAGTAGGAGTTGTTAGGTTTTAATTATTGGACCAAGTGACCTTAGGTCCAACATATTAAATTTCTGATAAACCACAACTAGTCATATAATGCTAATAACAATAGGCTCTATTCCTATGAAATGCCCCTTCTCCCTATTGTTCATAAGGATAGATGATATCATTAAAATCTCAAAGCATACACCAGGGATTTTTATTGATAACATTATGAGCAAAATGCATTAGATGATTCCAAAGTTTAGATTTTTTTAAAGGATTTGGAAATCCATACACAGAAGTTATAAACTAAGATAGGGAAGTGTTTTTTTATCTTACATAGTAAGTAGAAAGTCTATGGTATTTACATCATAACTTCAACATCTAAGACTAAAGTGTTCCACATCACTAGAAACCCTCCATTCTAAACTTTTACCTCCTCAGCTGCAAAACCATCATATTGAGATCTGTAGTAGAAGGTATAAGCAGTAAGTGATTAAGGCATATTTTACTCATATCTTAATATGTGAATTAGATAAAATTATTATTAATTTTATAGAAATAATTAAGAAATGGTACTGAAGTATTCTCATTTGAATATTTTAGGTCTTAGAGGATTTAGAGTGGAAATACGATCAATTTAGAGGAGTTTTACGCAAATAAACAAAACCCAAATCAATCTATGGAATTTTAGAATTAAAGGTAGCCGGCCTTAGGCTGGCCTACATTCAACATTACTGGCCTACAAGTCAGCATTACTAACCTTCATGGTCGCCTTTTAGTGAAAAAACATATAGTTGTGAGCTAGCCCTTGTTTGCTCTATAAATAGGCTTGCGTTGATATTTTAGACGACTTTTCATCTTCTTTAGAATTAGAGTCTTAGAAGTAGTTAATAGATAATTTTGAAGATTTTTTCTTTTGAAGTTTATGGATCGTTGAGAAGACTTTGCTATTGCTGTGGAGATGATCTTTGGAGTTGCAACCGAAGTTTTAATTCATCATAATTACAGAATTGGTGATTTCTATCTTATTTTTATTTATGCAATTCTATGATTTGTTCTTATTTATAATCATCAACTTCTTTGCAAATTCAATTGTTATCTATGCTTTTATTTTAATTTCCATGGTTGGCTAAGTTTTAATTATGGGAATTGATGAAACCCTAAAAAGTTGTGATGCTAATTATAGTCATGTTATAAGGTTAATAGATGTACAGTTAATTCATTATTACAATTTCTACGATTTCAATTATAATCATCTATTGGTTATAATTGTGACAAACACTATTGATAGGAGAGTTGATATAAGGTTTGTTAGAAATTCTTGATTAAATTGGTTAACTAATGTGAAAGCGGCGTTAATTAGATTAATTACAAACTATTTAAGGAATAATGTGATGTCTCGAGTTTATTATTTGCTAAGACATTAATAGCATTGGTAGATGTATGATTATAATTTAGAGTCTACTGTTAATTGGAGATGTGGGAGCTGACTAATTAATTAGAGGTTTAAATCCTTAATTTTATGGCATGATAATTTCACTTAAATAACCATATAGCTATTAATCTATATAATATGATGACAATTTGATTTACATAACTAGGGTAGATTATGTTTTTCCCATATTCTCAATTGATTTCTTCGTTTTAGATATATTATTGTGATTTTCTTTATGATAGTTTTAGGGTAATTAGAAATTAGTTAATTTACAATTCAATCTTGATTGCCTAAATATTGATAAGAGTTATCATAGGTTTAGTAGTTTTATAGTTCTCGAGGGATCGACAACCTTACTCACTCCTTATTACTTGATTCCGACCCAATATACTTGTTGGAGCATTTGTGATATTTTTATATACATATTTTGAGTGGATCAAGTTTTTGGCACCGTTATCAGGGATTAAAGATATTAAACCTTTTAGTTCTGTTGGTAATTTAGGCATACTTGATGATGTGTGTTATTTTTTTGTTCTCTTTACAGGTGTTTTATGCTTAGGAGTAAAAGTATTGAAATTCTACCACTAGATTCTAAAATAAAGTACACCTTGCATCGTTTGAGGAGAGAGAATAGAAGAAGGAGAGAAGAGATGGCAGGCAATGATGATAATAATCAGATATAGGGAGTCCTACAAGTACTTCGAGACTATACAGTACCTATGGTTATTGGTTCCGCCATAAGGAGGCCTATTATTCAGGCCAATAACTTTGAGCTAAAACCATTACTCATTCAAATGGTTTAGATAAATTAGTTTGGAGGATATCCAAATGAGACTCCTGATGAGCATATTGTAGGATTCCTCAAATACTGCAATACAATGAAGATGAAAAATGTTACAGAGAAACAACGTTACAAATGAGGTTATCAAATTACAACTCTTTCCCTTTTTGCTAACGCTAAAGCCAGAGTTTGGTTTCATTCACTGCCATAAGAGTCTATTACTACTTGGGCTGATCTTTCATCAAAGTTTCTAAGGAGATTTTTTCCAACAGCTAGGACTGCAAAACTGAAGAATGATATCACTAACTTTACCAAGTTTAGTGGTGAGTCACTTTATGAGGCATGTGAGAGATTCAAGGAGTTAATTAGAAAATGCCCACATCATGGCTTATTAGATAATCTCTTGATTGAGATTTTATATCTCTATTTGAATGAGATATTGAGGTCTTTAGTAGATGCTACAACTGGAGGTATTCTAATAAGCAAGTCTTATGATGAAGTAAGTGCATTGATAGAAGAGACAGCCTCCAGTACACATAATTGGCAAAATGAGAGAAGTAAATCAAGAGTGGCATCAATTAATGACAACGACACTATGTCTCAATTAATAGCTCAAATTTTAGCTTTCACTACCCAAGTAAGTAAACTCACCTCAGTACAGTCTTTTCATGCTAATCTTATTACTTTTAGTGAGTTATGTTCAGGACCACATTCGACCCTTGAGTGCCTATCCAAGAATCCCTCAGTTTTAGCTAGTAGAGAGTAGATGAACTTTGTCAACAATTTCTAATGAGGTAATCAAGGTCCATATTCAAATACATACAATATAAGGAAGCGTAATCATCCAAATTTCTCATGGAGGAATGAGAATAATGCATTTAAACCACCACCTGGATTCCAGAAGTAGAGTCCTGTTCAGAACGCTCCACCTCAGTAGAATTAGTCTAGAATGAAAGAGCTCATGTTGAGTTATATGCAAAAGATTGATACCATGTTACAGAATCAACAGGATATTATTCGAAATTTAGAGAATCAGAATAGTCAAATCTCTTAACAGTTGAGTAATAGACCATCAAGATCTTTACCTAGCAATATCGAAGAGAATCCCAAAGGTGTTAATACAAGGAGTAGAAAGGAAGTTGAAACAATTAACAAATAAGTTGAAGAAAAGGAGGAAAACCCAAAGAAAGGGAGAGGGAAGCTGGTGACAGAAGAACCAAAGCAGATGTCACCGGAAGTGAAATTGTATGTTCCTCCTATCCCTTTCCTAGGAAGACTAAAGCAACAACAATTAGATGCCCAATTCGCTAAATTCCTAAATGTTTTCAAGAAGCTGCAAATCAACATTCCTTTTGTAAAGACACTTCAGCAGATGCCTTCGTATGTTAGATTCATGAAAGATCTGCTCACCAAGAAGAGAAAGATCGATGGGAACAAACTGGTGATACTTACAGGGGAGTGCTTTATGATCTTCTAGAAAAATTTATCTAGCCTGCCGAGAAAACAAAGAGATTAGGGGAGTTTTACTATTCCTTACACTATAGGAATTTTCATTTTGATAAAGTTCTTATTGATTTTGGTGCAAGTATAAATTTAATACCTTTATCTGTTTTCAGGAAGCTAGGACTTGTAGATTACAAGGAAACCCATGTCACCTTATAACTTACTGATAAGAGTATCAAATACCTAAGGGGTATTGTAGAGAATGTCTTGGTAAAGGTCGAAGAATTTATCTTCTCAGTTGACTTTATAGTCTTGGAAATGGAGGAAGATAAGGTAACCATGATCCTTGGTAGACCGTTTTTTGCAACAGGCAAGGTGTTAATAGACATGGAATATGATAAGCTTACTTTAAGAGTTATGGATGATTAAGTAACTTTTAAAGTTTATGAAGCCATAAAACAAATTGATGATTGCAAATCTTGTTACACTATTGATGTTATTGATGGGATTACCTGTGAGTCCATAGAAGAGAAAGTGAGATTAGATACTGTGGAATCAATTTTTAAGGATCTGGATGATTGGAGCGATGATGACAACCCTAAAGAAGAACATATGGAACAGGTGTTAGAAATTGAAGCTCGATACTATGAAGAGCTAAACACCACTAAGAAGAAACTAGTACCCTCATTGACACAAACCCCGGTGCTTGAACTTAAACCATTACCTAATCATTTGAAATAAACTTATCTTGGAACAAATAATACTTTACTAATGATCATCTCCTCTGCTTTGACAAGTGATCAGGAGCAACAACTTCTAAGAGTTCTAAGATAGCATAAAGAAGCTATTGGGTGGAGTATTACTAATATCAAGGGGATCAGTCGCTTAGTTTGCACTCATAAGATACTGTTGGAGGTTGAGTGCAAACCCATAGTACAACCATAAAGATGACTTAACCCAACTCTTAAGGAGATAGTAAAGAAAGAGTTGCTCACATTACTGAATGTAAGTATTATCTGCCCTATCTTAGATAGTAAGTAGGTTAGTCTCGTTCAGGTAGTGCCAAAAAAAAGTGGTATGACTGTAGTTGAAAAAGAGGCTAATGAGTTAATCCTTACTAACATTATGATTGGGTAGAGAGTCTATATAGATTTTAAAAAACTCAATGATGTTACTTGTAAAGACCACTTCTCCCTCCCTTTCATAGATTAGATGTTAGAAAAACTTTTAGGGCATGATTATTATTGCTTTTTAGATGGTTATTCTAGTTATACGCAAATTCATATATCACCTAAGGATTAGGAGAAAACCACCTTTACATGTCTTTATGGCACTTTTGCCTTTAGGAGAATGCCCTTTGGTCTCTATAATGCACTTGCTACTTTCCAAAGATATATGTGTCTATATTGTCTAACATGTTAGAAGATTTTATTGAAATATTTATGGATGACTTCTTGGTCTTTAAGAAGTCATTTGACTCATGTTTGACTAATTTAAGCTGTGTGCTTAAAAGGCATAAGGAGACTAATCTACTTTTGAACTAGCAAAAATATTATTTTATGGTGAGAGAGGTAATGGTTTTAGGCCATAAGGTATCGAAAAAGTAGATTGAAGTTGACAAGGAAAAGGTATAGATAGTAGAGAAGTTGCCACTACCCACTTCAATCAAAGGAGTCAGGAGTTTCTTAGGATATGTTGGCTTCTACAGGAGATTTATTAAGAGCTTTTCTAAAATCTCTAGACCTCCTTGTAATTTACTTGAAAAAGATTCTACCTTTGTTTTTTATGAGTGTTGTTTATAGGCATTCAATCTATTGAAGGAGAAGCTTATTTTGGCTCCAGTAATCATTGCAATTGATTGGAAGCTTCCTTTCGAGTTGATGTGTGATTCCTGCAACTATGCTATAGGAGCAACACTTGGGCAGAGGAGAGGTAAGTTATTTCATGTTATATATTATGCTAGTAAAACCTTGAATGAGGCTTAAAGAAACTATGCCACAATAGAGAAAGAGCTTTTAGCGGTTATATTTGCATGTGACAAGTTTAGGCTTTATCTAATAGGTTCTAAGATCATAGTGTACACAGACCATGCAGCTTTTAAATATTTGTTTGCTAAAGTTAATGCTTAACCTAACTTAATTCATTAGATCTTATTATTGCAAGAATTTTACCTTGAAATCAAAGATAAAAAAGGAACCGAAAACGTGATTGCTGATCATTTATCTAATTTAGAATCTGATTGTTTAGAGCTACCTATTAATGAAAACTTCCCTGATGAACAGTTGTATGTAGTAGAGATCCAATGATTACCTTGATATACTGATATAGTCAATTACATGGTTAGCAAAATCATACCATATGGTTTTTATTTCAAAAGAAAAAGAAGTTTTTACATAACGCGAAATTTTATTTTTAAGATAAACCGTATCTATTTAAATATTGTGTTGACCAAGTAATTAGATGTTGTGTGCTTAAAATCGAATAACTTAGCATAATTCAGCACAGTCATTCTAGAGAAGCAAGAGACTACTTTAGTGTGGAAAGTGTTGATAGACATTTTTTGGATAATTATTATATAGGCTTATATCAGTGAGCCTAATATCTAAGCCCAATTCAACAACCCAATCCAAGGATACTCTCCATTGACTAGCTATATATATTAGGCAAGATGTCTAGGTAAGGGATTCTCTTCTATTCTCTCAACATCATAACTATTTGATATCTCTCTCTACTTGACGAGTACCCTCCGGTGCCTCCTGTAGCCGCTTTCTCATGTTGCAGGTGTTCGTATACCAGAACGAGAATCATCCGTCAACAATTGGTGCTGTCTGTGAGAAACTATAATTATTGCCATAATTCTCGATGTTCTTTTAAAAAAAATTCCCTAATTAAACTTTCCGATCAAGGATGAATCTATTCGCACTTTATTGGCACTCGTTCGCCTCTTTAAGCGCTATTAGCCTCTTCAGGTGACCTTCGCCTTCTCAAGCCCTCACCTATTTAGGCACACTTTACCTCTTCAAGTGCTCCTTGTCTCTTCGGGCATATTCACCTCTCTAAGCGCTCCTTGCCTCTCTAAGCGCTCCTTGCCTCTCTAGGTACCCTCGCCTCTTTAGGCACTTTGGCCTCTTCGGGTCTTCACCTTTTTAACTACACCAATATTTATAAGTGCTTTGGCTACTCCCGTCTTTTGCCTCTTAGGTACTTTCGCTTCTTCATGCGTTCTCGTCTTTCTAGTCGCTCCGGCCTCTTTAGGCTTTTGCCTCTTCAAGCACTCTGGCCTCCTTAAGCCCTTGCCTCTTAGGCACTTTTGTGTCTTCAGGCATTCTCCCCTCTTCAAGCATACTTCACCTCTTCAAGTACTCTTGCTTCTTAAGCACTTTCGCCTCTTCAGGCGTCCCTCACCTTCTTAAGCCCTCGCCTCTTCAAGCGCTCGTACTCGCCTCTTTAGGCACCCTCTCCTCTTTAAGCACTTCGGTCTCTTGGGGTCTTCACCTTTCTAGCTATACCAATATTTATAAGTACTCTGGCTATTCCCTCCTTTTGCCTCTTCAGGTACTCTTGCCTCTTAGGCACTTTCGCCTCTTCAGGCGTCCTCGCCTTTCCATGTACTCTAGCCTCTTTAGGTCTTTGCCTCTTCAGGCACTCTGGCTTCTTCAGGCCTTTGCCTTTTAGGTACTTTCGCTTCTTCAAGCGCTCTTGCCTCTTTAAGCATACTTTGCCCCTTTAGGCGCTCCCACCTCTTCAGGCGCTTTTAGCCTCTTCAAGTACTCTTACCTCTTAGGCACTTTTGTGTCTTCAGGTGTCCTCGCCTTTCTAGGTGTTCTAGCCTATTTAAGCCTTCGTCTCTTCAAGCACTCTATCCTCTTCAGGCCCTTGTCTCTTAGGCACTTTCGCCTCTTCAGGCATCCTCACCTTTTCAAGCACTCTAGCCTCTTTAGGCTGTAATTCCAAATCTCTCAAGAAATCCCTCGAAATCAACCTTCTTAAATGCTCTCTTTTCTAACTTTGTCGCCAAAGAGATTGAGGGGCAAGTGTTAATAGGCATTTTTTAGATAATTATTATGTAAGCTTATATTAGTGGGCCTAATATCTAAGCCTGATCTAACAACCCAGTCCAAAGATAATCTTTGCTATAAATATCAGGCAAGATGCCCAAGTAAGGGACTCTCTTTCATCCTCTCAACACCATAACTATTTGATATCTCTCTCTACTTAATGAGGGAACTAACTTAGGCATCGGAGTGGCCGTGCCGGAGCACCCTTCATGCCCCTCGTAGCCACTTTCTCGTATTGCAGGTGTTCGTATACCAAAACAAGAATCACCCGTCAATAGAAAGAACTGCAGCTAAGACTTTATCTTGTAGATTTTACTAGCTCAGTTTGTTTAGTGATTGTAGGAACTATATTATGTCTTGTGCTTAGTGTTAAAGGACTAGAAATATTTCTAAGAGACATGAATTACCACAAAATAGCAATTTGGCAATTAAGCTTTTTGATGTATGGGGAATAGACTTTATGGGTTCTTTTCTCTTATCATTTTCAAACAAATATATACTTTTTGCTATAGATTATGTGTCAAAATGGGTAGAAGTAGTTGCTCTACAAACTAACAATGCTAAGGTTGTAATTAAATTTTTGAAAAAGAACATATGTTCCAGGTTTGGGGTACCTAAATCTATTATAAGTGACTAGGGATCGCATTTTTGCAATTAGCAGTTTTAAAAATTGTTATCAAAATATGGAGTCATAAAATTTTCACACCATATCATCTACAAACATATGGATAAGTTGAGGTGTCCAATAGGGAAATAAAGCGTATCTTAGAGAAGATTGTCAATGCATCTAAAAAAGATTGGTCTTTAAAACTTGATTATGCATTGTTGGCGTATAGAACAGCTTTTAAAACCCCTATAGGAATGTCCCCGCACAAAATTGTTTATGGAAAATCATGTCACTTACCTATAGAGCTTAAGCACAAAGCATATTAAGCCATAAAATACCTTAACTTTGATTTACAAGCTGTAGGCAAAAAACAGTTACTCCAATTGAACCAACTGGATGAGATTAGAGAAGAAGCATGTGAAAACTCTAAGATATATAAGGAAAGAGCAAAGCGATGGCATAATAGGAACATCCAATAGCGGAAGTTTGTGCTTGGTTAAAAAGCTTTATTATACAACTCTTGATGAAGTTGTTCCTAGGTAAGTTAAAATCTTGATAGTTTGAGCCATTTGAAATAGCTAATGTTTTTCCTTATGGTACAATTGAGTTAAAGGCAAGAGACAATCATACTTTCAAGGTAAATCATCACTCTCTCAAACACAATTTTGAAAGGAAAAACATGAATAGTAATGCCACTATCATGGAGAGCGAACAAGTTGTAAGGACCAAAAAAAGTCGGGTTGGCGATTATAAACTAAGCACTTTATGGGAGACAACCCATGTCTAACTAAATTAATTTTTTTTCCTTTCTACTTTTATTTTTATTAAAAAAAAAAATTAAAGGTCAACCATTTGAACTCAAGGCCACCAGCCTTTAGAAAAAAAAAAAAATTGTTGTTAGGATATTTTTGTTTAGTACCCACTTGATTGGGTAACTTTGGATAATTGTTTCTACAATGTACTTTTGAGTACACTTTTATCCTATATTTACTCTTTTGTGTTTCTTCATATTTGTAGAGATAGGTCTAATCTAAAATAGATGCTCTTCTTAATGATATCATGGTTGGAATTCTCCTTATTGTTGAAAATTTGAAACTAGAGAAGTACCAATTTTTCATTTTCTACAAATTTTTATTTCCTCTTATACACTAAATTAGGGATAGTATGGATATTTTTTATTCTAAAGTAAGGGGAGGAAATATAAGAAATGGATTTTGAGTTGAATTGAATATCATGACATTTGATGCCAGTTTTTGTTTATAAATGGCTATACTTTCCTATCAGCTTGAACTTTATTTGTTCTTAAGTATCTAGCAATTTTTAGGCCAAATTTTTGAATTTCTTGTTTGGAATCTAGAGCTTATATAAAGAAAACTTGTTGATAGCATCTAATTGTGATTTACTTAGATACTCACTAAGATGCCTTACTCACCATTATTGTGATTTTTGTACTTAGTAAAAATTAATTAGTTAAATTTTTAGGAACCTAATTTACCTATTTTTTAGCCTTAAAATTTGAAGTTTAAGAGTCTGTTGAGTCCTTAAGTGAAAAGTAAACAAGTTCACTTCTATGCAAGGTTAGTTAATATATTGTCTTTTTAGTTATTCTAACAGTACTTTAACACTTAGTGAAAGAGGTAAGTGAAGCTTTATACTTAGTGATTTCTATAAAAGAAATCTAAAAAATTTTAGTAAGCATTTAAAAAATTATGAACTTAGAGTCTTTACTTTAATAACTCAAGTAATTAAGCTAAGAGTATCTTAACTTAAATGTTAGACTAAGGAAGAGTCCATAGGAGTCTCTTTAAAACTTGGTCACTTGGGTAATGAGTCCGGGATGTGTTGACTCAATGTACTCACTATAATGAGAAGGGCGGAAAGGTAAAGTTCAATATTTGAACTAAAAGAAAAAGAAAAAAAAATGGAATGAAAAATGGAAATTTTGAATGCAATTCAAGAAATGAATTAAGGCTTATAATAAAAAGGAAGAAAGCCTAGGGATAGAGTAGATACCATATGTTTTTACTACCTTATTAACTTGTTTGTTGGGATAATTAGAGGGATAATATGCCTACTAATAGTTGTGAAGTTTGAATGAGTATTTTTCTTTCTAGGACTAAGTATCTACTTTTTAAATAGAAATCTTAGCCTAAATGCTTAGATTATAATTTGTTTTCTCTAGAGTGGCTGATTCATTTCAATTGTAGTACTTTGATAACGTATTTCGGTTTAGTTCGAGCGGTGAGCATTACAAATTAGAGAGTTTGAAAGTGTGAAATATCAAATACTTAATTTGCAATTAGAAAATTTGTATTTTTGAAGATAGATTTCTTTATTCTGTTTATTTTGCTTGAGGATAAGCAAAAGTTTAAGTACGGGGGAGTTGATAGAGGCATATTTTACTCATATTTTAATATGTGAATTAGATAGAATTATTATTGATTTTATAGAAATCAATAAGAAATAGTACTTAAGGATTCTCATTTGAATATTTCAGGTCTTGAAAGATTCAGAGTGGAAATACAATCAATTTAGAGAAGCTTTATGCAAATGAATGAAGCCCAAATCAATCTATCCTACCTTGGAATTAAAGGCAGCCGACCTTAGGTCGACTTACATTCAACACTGTTGACCTATAAGTCAACATCGCTAGCCTTTATGATTGGCTCTTAGTGAAAAACATTCAATCGTGAGCTAGCCCTTGTTTTCTCTATAAAGAAGCTTATGTTGATATTTTAGACAACTTTTCATCTTCTTTAAAATTAGAGTCTTAGAAGCAGTTAGTAGATAGTTTTGAAGAGTTTTTCTTTTGAAGTTCGTGCATCTTTGAGAAAACTTTGCTATTGCTATGGAGATCATCTTTGGAGTTGCAACTGAAGTTTTAATTCATCATAGTTACAGAATTAGTGATTTCTATCCTATTTTTATTTATGCAATTCTATGATTTGTTCTTATTTCTAATCATTAACTTATTTGCAAATTCAATTGTTATTTGTGCTTTTATTTTAATTTCCATGGTTAGTTAAGTTTTAATTGTGAGAATTGATGAAACCTTAAAAAGCTAAGATGATAATTGTGGTCACGTTATAGGGTCAATAGATGAATCGTTAATTCATGATTACAATTTTTACGATTTCAATTATAATTATCTATTGGTTATAATTGTGACAAACACTATTGATACAGGAATTAATATAGGGTTTGTTAGAAATTCTTGATTAAACTGATTAACTAATGCGGGAGTGGCGTTAATTAGATTAATTAGAAATTATCTAGGGATTAATACAATGTC
This sequence comes from Lumnitzera racemosa, assembly GCA_024138005.1. NCBI lineage: Eukaryota > Viridiplantae > Streptophyta > Magnoliopsida > Myrtales > Combretaceae > Lumnitzera > Lumnitzera racemosa. The sequence goes on along the minus strand of JAMXBC010000004.1, from coordinate 23,386,539 downwards.
TCGAGTTAGTAATTTAGGGTCTACTATTAATTCGAGATGTGGGAGCTGACTAATTAATTAGAGGTTTAAATTCTTAATTTTATGGTATGATAATTTCACTTGAATAACCGTATAGCTATTAATCTACATAATATGATGATAATTTGATTTGCATAACTAGGGTAGATTATGTTTTTCCCATATTCTCAATTGATTTCTTCGTTTTAGATATATTATTGTGATTTTTTTTTATAGTTTTAGGATAATTAGAAATTAGTTAATTCACAATTTAATCTTAATTGCTTAAATATTGATAAGAGTTATCATAGGTTTAGTAATTTTATAGTCTTCGAGGGATTAACAACCTTATTCACTCTTTATTACTTGATTCCAATCCAGTATACTTGCTAGACTATACGCGGTATTTTCATATACATATTTTGAGCGGATTAATAAGTAAGTCTAATTTGGTTTCAAGCAAGACTATTAAGTTAGACATATAAGAGTCTAAGAGTTCCATGATGTCTTCCTACTTTCTTAGGGTGTTCATGCTCCTCGCATTCTAAGATAGGATCTTAGTTTTCTTAATTGATGTTAGTCGCCTTTCCTCATCCATGATGTCATCAAACGATACCACATGAGTTCACCTGTTACCTAGCCAGTCCCCTTAACTTCAATTTAAAAGTTTTTGGGGCTATAGTCCATTTCCAATATGGCTAAAGACTCTTCTAAGTTTGGAATATTAGCTGTTGAAGGCTCAACTTCTTCAAATTTAGAGCAATTGGAATTACTTACTTTGGATTCTCTAGCTTCGTTCTCGTCAACATATATTCCACTAGGAGTTTGAGGGTTTTAGACCATTTCTTCATGAAAAATCCCTATCTCATTGTGTTCCTTAGCATTTGCCCTATCAATTAGACTTAGTATGTTCTCTCGATTGTAATGTTCAGACTCGAATTGGTAAGGAAGGCTTCTCCCTTTAGGTGTGTTACTTAAGTTATGATAAGGGCAACTAAGTTAGGGTTTATCATTTGGCCCAAAAGCCTCCTCACATCCATCTATCATCACTTTAGTTAAGGATTTATCCCAATCCAAAAGTAAAAATGAGTGACTCCAATCCATATTTGGTATATTTGAATATGGTCTAAGTGTTCTAATTGTGAAGGTTACTATTTCTCTTTGATCCATGCTTATTTAAGTTTTTAGTTGCCATTTTTCTTTTGGTGACTCTTTTCTTACCCCCTTCTGTTTTGTTCTCTTTTATAGTATTAGCTTAGAAGGTAAAGGTCTCTTTAATAGAATTAATGCCATTAACAGTGTAATTTGATGTTACCTTTGATGGCATAGAGCCATTAATGCCATTCACCACCATTGCATTTTTAGCTTCCTTGATAAGGGAAGTTGATTTGATAGGAACAATAGCATTTTTATCTATCATCTTAGATTATCCTTTTCCTATTGGCTATATGCTATTTTTGGTAACATTTTCAAATGCACCATGATCATTATTTAGTGTAGAAGATCTTCCTTTTCAGATTTCCCTCTTGAATTCTTGTTAATAGTAGCTTTAGTTGATTCTTTATTTGTTAGAGCATTCACTTTTTGGGATTTTTTTTCTTCTTATTAGTAACTAAAAGCCATTCTCCATATTGATTATGGGCCTCTAAGGAGCTTAGCTCATTAAAAGTAGGATGGGGTTGGTTATTTGAATTAAGTTAAGCCATGAACTCCCTATTAAGTCCTAAGGAATTGCTGGATTGTAGCTTCTTTGCTTCAATAGAGTCCATAGATAATGGTTCCCCTGAGCAGTCCATATTAGTACCTTGTTCATTTTGCATATTCAATGGACAAGCCTTTTAAGTATGCCCTATCTATCTACACTGATAGCAAAGTGATTTCATTCCCTCACATTGCAATTTAAAGACCATATTCTCTATTTTAACTGAATCAAGTAAGCATTCAAGAAAGTTTTCTTGTATACAAAGGTGAGCAAATTCGCCTCTTTCAACATTAATAATTGAGGAAACTACCTTAAGAACTAGTCCTATAACTTTACCTATATTTTTTTAAAGCATCTACATCATAAAACTCAAGGAAGAGCTCATAAATTCTAACTCATATGCCAATCGAGTTAGAAAGGAAATTAAGGGTCTAAAATTGGGTTTCCATCTCCTAATAGTTAAGAAATGGCCATCAACATACCATAGGCCATCTCTAATTATTAAAGAGAGATCATTAGGATTTGTGTTCTTAATAAAAGCTGTGGCTATTTAGGAGTCTTAGTTATTCTCATGTTAAGAGTTTTGGTTATTCTTAATCGTGAAATCATATAATATCTTATTTAGAACTAAGCTTATTTCGCAAGCTCTTAATAATCATTAGGTAATGAACTTTTGCTATTCTTAATCGTAAAACCAGGTAATCATTCTATTTAAGATCTTAGGTTATGCAATAAGAACCTTATTTATTCTTAAAAGAAGTTTTGGCTATTTAAGAGTCTTACTTATCTTTAGGTTAGGAACTTTGGTTATTCTAAATTGTGAATCAAGTAATCCATGTTATTGGGAACTAAGGTTATTTTAGAGTTCTTAAGAATCCTTAAATAACAGACCTTGGTTATTCTCAATCATAGAATCCTACTCCTATGGCTATCATTTGAAAATCAACTACAAAGCTCTACATATTTTTTAATTTCTAATAGAGGAACTTATGCTCTAGTGATAGTCTAAAAACCTTAACAATTATAATGTGTTACCATTTTGCATAAAGCTTTTTCTTTTGCTACAAAGTAAATAATACTCATTTGATACTTGGTAAGTCTTCTACTAGTGATTTACCCTTATCTTGTTCATTTATATACCCCTCACAGCCATCTCCTTTCTCATCATCCCTGTCATCTTGAAAATTCAAATAAAAAAGATGTGCATAATCAAATTGCAAATTTTGTGTGATAGAATCTTTATAAGATTTCCTATCAACTATCACATCCCCATAAGACCCAATTAAATTAGGGTTTGACATGGAATTCGTGTTTAATTGGGGTTGATCCTACTAAAAAGAGACAACCATTTCTACTTCATCAATAAGTTTATGTCTTTTTTTTTTTTTTTAACTATACAAAAGAGAAATTTCTCATTTGATTTAGAGAATTGGGGTTTTGTGAATGAAAAGACATTTTGAGAGGGGACTAGGACTATATATACTTAAAGTTAACTTCTCTCATCTATCATCAAAATAATACAATTCTTGAGATTTGGAATGTTGCATTTCCTATATTCTGAAAGGATTATAGGTCTAATGAAACTAATTACACATTATTTCATATAAATATAGAAAGATAATTTAGTTATATGTCAAAACTATGGAAATACACATTTATATAATTAAATAATATTTTTTAGACCTTATTTATAATTAACTATAAATGTACATTGTTAATAATACTTTTGGAAAATATTTTTTTTATTAATATAAGTATATACTAAAAAGAAATATCTGTATACGATGCCCATTTTTAACTAGTTCTATTATAATATGGAAACCTTATAGATTTTTATACAAATGAAGCCACCTCCACTTTTTGGTCATCTCTACTAACATTTTACACGAGAAAGGGGACTCGTTAATCATAATATTCCATTTGGTTATTCCTTACAAGCCGTGAATTTCTTTGAAGGTTTGACTATTCTCACGTTATAATAATTAACAAGGACAAGTAGCGACTTGTAAAGTAGACAACGAATGGACATAGATATGATGAAAAATTTCCCTTGATGACCAAGAAAAATTTTTCTTTGTGTGGTGCATGCGTATTATGCTGGTCTTTGAAGGGAAAAAAAATTTAAAAATTTACTACAATAGGGTTAAGGCTAATAAATTTATCTTTCCAATTTTAACCTTATTATTGACTTGTTTATTTCACAGCTTTAATAAAGGCCTATTGCCTTTGGCCTTGATCCATGGCACCCTTTATGGCGTCTTTTAGATCACTAGCCAACCACTTTTGTTGTTAACAAATAAATGTATTCATATCATTATTTATATTCTTAAGTACAAATTGCAAATAAAATTCATATATTTACACTTAGTCCTCTATTTTCAAATTTGAGCATTTAGACCATTTTTTTTTAAATGCATTTTATACTCTACTATATTGTGCTTGGATAAAATAATAAAAAGTACGTGAATATATATATATATATATATATAACCAAGGGAGAAATTTTTATATAGGAGTTTAAATGCATTTCCTCCAATGTTTTAGGAGTTGTATACAATCAATTATGAAGATAAAAGCGCACATGAAGTAAACATAATAGGATGTATTTATATTAACCCTACTTTTAAAACTAAGAAAATTATGGAAAGACCATTCTAAAATATAACACTTGGATCTCTTTAAAATTTTTAAGATATAATTTTTTCTTTTCTTCCAATGTAATTTTAAATCAATATTTTGTCTTAGTAGACAATTACAAAAACTTTTTGAGGTTAATTAATTATCTACTAGATTAAGGCCCTGTTTGTTTTAAAGAAAATCTCTTGCACATAGAAGACCTTTTCCATTGAAAATATTTTCTTGAAAATGGTACTTTTTCATGTGTTTGGTTACCTTTATAAAAACAAATCAAAAGGAATTTTCATTATTTGGTATGAATTTTATATAAAGTGTAATCATACTTAAATAAAGTTTCATCAATGTATTATTATGAATAATTACAAGCCTATATAAAAGTATAATAGGTAGATGAATTTTTAATGTTTATTATTATGACCTTTTTGGCTTATATTTTAAAATTTTATCAATAAGTGTTTTGAGTTAATTTTTTCATCAAAATTGTGAAACCCTAACCGTTTGAAATCGGTGCGATTTAGGGCTTCTAGGAAAAAATTCTTGAAATTGAGTAAAACTTCAAAACAGGGTCATCAAAGTTAAAAGAAGAGCTTTGGTAAAATATACTTAGTAAAATAAAGTATATAAACTAGTTAATTCAAAAAAGTACAATTTTACTAATAATGAAAATAAGTGTTGCAAACTTAGAATATGAGTCCCAAAACGTAGTAACATGTTAGAGATAAATTATTTACTCTATACAAATAATAAATTGGAATTAATGGAAACAAAATAATTAATATAAGTATCACATGTATATACATAGACATGTATAGATATCAACATAGGGAAAAGCTAATATTTAGTATACAAGAACATACAAACTATACTATAATTATATAAATGAATAAAAAAATCTAAAAGGAAAGCTTTAGAAGTTGCTTTTAAGCCATAGAAGGCGTGGCAATTCTGCATGTGGGTTATACATTGCATGAACAAGGGTGTTGACATTTAGTAATCTAAGAAAATTAGAAAAAAAGGCCATTTTGCATGGAGAAAAATCCCCAATTGACTCGAACCATACTATAAATTAGGAAACCTAACTCCATTCACAATTTCAGTGATTTATGTACTTTGGAAAATTTAGAATAAGGTAAGAAGAGCTTAGGATAAAATTAGGAAAAATAAAGAAAAAATAGGCTAAAATAGGGGATTTCCGGGAACCATTATTTAAGCTCAATCTAGAAGTAAACCACTACTATGATAGGAAGGAAGGGGCAATGCCAAGGTGAGCCTACACATCCTCTAACCCGAGTGTTGCCTTAATTGACGTTCTGATGGAAGTTCAATAGGCCATAAGTGTGAAGGGTAACATATCATGCCAGTCCTTATATGTGATAGCCATTTTTTCAATGATTCTTTTGAGGTTTTTGTTTGCTGCTTCCATAGCTCCATTCATTTAGGGTCAATAAGGAGTAGAGTTCCTGTGAATGATCTGGAACTACTAGCATAATTCTGTCATGAGCTTATTGTTGAGATTGGTGCTGTTATCATTTGAATGCTATGCTTTTTGCTATCATTCTCATCAACGTATGGCAGATTTAATTCATATGACATCAATTTTCACCTAAGCTCATTAAGTGTGAGTTTTGAGAGATTTGTCCTTCTTCAATAGATGTTTTCTTGGCATCTTAAGCTCTTGGCAGGATTCTCAACATTTTCTTGACTTCATCCTGATTAGAAAAAGTCTTTCCAAGAGATGTTAACTCATTAGTAATGATAGCAAAATGATTGAAGATACTTTTAATCTTTTCTCCTGGTTAAAACTGAAAGCGTTTATATTCCAACAAGAGAATATTGATCCTTGTTTCTTCAACTGTCTTAGTGTCTTTATGTGTCTCTAACAACTTGTCCCAAACATCCTTGGTGATGTTGCAAGCAGATATAAGGTTAAGTTTAGATGGTAAGATTGCACTTATTAAAAGATGTTTAGCTTGGTTATTGATTATGGTATGTTTTTTTTTTCTTAAGCATTGATAAGTGGATAAGTTAGTTCATAGTCTCCATTTCAATCACTTCCCAGGCATCATAATCAGTGACTTGTATGAATATTTCCATCTTGCATTTCTAATGAGGAAAGTTAAATCTATCAAAATAAGGAGCACAAGCAGTTTGTAAAGATTGTAATTTTTTAGCCATTATAGGATCTATCTCTTAGAATTGATAACAAAAACATGCTCTGATACCAATAGTTGGTCCTTCTTAAGTAATTAGGAGGGATGAAGGAAGGGGGGAAAGGGTTATTAATTGATTTCTAATTAAAATTAAAACCTTTTCGAATAAAAATATCCTTGATTAATTAATATAGTTGTTGAGAATTTCTAGGAGAATGCTTTGTGTTTTTGAAAATAAATTGAATAGTAATAACAGCCAAATAAAGAGATGAGAGTTAGAAAGAGCTTAAACACAAGGATTTATAGTAGTTTAGCCTTATGCCTACATCCATTCTTTTAGCTCCACTGCTGGGGTTTGGTTTTCCACATCGAATGTGATAGGGATCAAGGACCATTCACGCACTCTTAACCTTAAGGGCTTGCTCAGATGGCTCGTCGAGCTGTTCGAGGTAAGTTAAGTGTTGAGGAGTAGTGCATACACCAATCCAACCTACCGAGTTACTTCATTCTTCATATTATCCAAGAAGCCGTCGAGGTGACCAGCCAACCTATTAAGCTAACCCCTCCGCTATACACCAGTCTAAGCATTGAATCAGGATATAACCAACCTCACCAATGCTGAAGCCAAGCTGACAACTATCAGGAGTCGATCACCCAAGGTCAACTTGAAAATGAGTCATGCCTAAACCATCCCTTGTCTAATCCCAATTGTCTGAGCTGTTGAACTACAAACACCGACCTACATGATAAAGACCCACCCTTGCTCGGTCAGTAGTGTCATTGGGACTACATAATGAGCAAACCACATGCACACTATACTTTTTTTTACATTTGTACAATCCTGTTTGCTAACGAATATTCTTTTAGCATGATTACATTCGAACCCTTATAAATTATTCCCCTTTTCCGTTAACTAGTAGGAATCCTTTTGTAATTTATTATCACTTAAGTCTTACCCTAATTAGGTACTATTGATAGTCAGTTTTCTCTTATCTGGCATACTCATTCATTCAATCGCCGATATGCTAAATATTTGAAACTCTTGGCATACCTCTGAAAAGATGACACATGGCATTTATGCCAAGTATCTTAAATTTGTTCCTGGTCATAAAGCAAACAGTTATCATAAGCACGATTATATTACATAACCGCTTGCTCTCCCTACGGGTTAAGAAAGATGTAAAATCAAGAAGTTTCCACGTATCTTAACAGTTATTCTAACAACTGCCTTAGACATTACAACCAGCTATAAATATGGGAAGGAAAACTCCATAAGATCTCTCTAACATTTTACTCCCATACTTTTTATACAAAGTCACCCTATTAACTTAGGCGTCAGAGTGGTCACACCGGAATGGCCCTGGTACCAAGTATTTCATTCTCTTTTGTAGGATTTTCTTTGATCCTAAAATTCACCAACAACATTTAGCGCTATTTGCTTTTTCCTAAACACACCTACATGACTAAGGTAAGAGTATCTAAGAGTGTAGGTGCCAACACTACCTCCTAACACCTTGAAAGGGGGAGTAAGCATACTGATGAATAGTGATTGGCTAAGCTTAAGATTGGTGCTATTGTCAGTGTTATTATCGGTTAAACTTTCTCTATCAATCGTCCAATCTCAAATATTTTTATGGAGGTACATGGGGAGAGAGGTATAGTCCCATGGATAGAAAGAATGCAAGAGAATCCTTCACGAAGAAATTCGAATAAGTACTATAATTTCTACTATGACAAGAGTCATAATATAGATAAGTGCATTCAACTTAAGAATACAATACAACGTAAGCACCTGTGAAAATCTCTAGTGCATGATGTCGAAAGAATTGAAAGACTGTCTTAAAGGAGATGAGAGAAACAAGAGGATGAAACTTGGCCAACAATAGCCATGATAGATGTAAGGGATGTTAATCCTGGTAGAGCACCCAATGAATTAATACTATTGTTAGCGGACCTAGTATAGGCCAATCGAGTTCGAAGAACTCGATTAACACCAAGAATTACGTTTGCAATATTCATGGAAAAAAGGTTAGGATTAACAATACAGTATCTTTTGGAGAATAAGATTTTGAGGGTATCTAGAGGTTATACGATGATGTACTTGTCATCAATGCAAGAGTTGCTAACTTTGAAGTTAAGAAGATTCTTGTTGACATGGGAAGTTCAATCGATATCATTTTTCAGCATGCCTTTAATCAAATGAGGCCTAAGATCAAAGTATAGTTGCGATCTTATAAGTATGATCTCTATGCCTTCAATAATTAACCCGTCCAACTAGCTAGAGTTATCTCTTTGCCGATACAGATTAGTGATAATGAGCATGTTGCAGAGGACAAAGTGGACTTTCTCATCGTCAAATGTTGGTCCCCTTACAACATGATAATGGGATGGCTATGCCAACATTTATTTAACATTGTCCCTTCAACAGCACATCTTAAGGCCAAGTTCCCTATACCCATGGGGGTTGGTATATGTAGAGGGGATTAGCAATTGGCACAATCCTTATATATAAGGGCCTTGAGACAAAAGGAAGTATTTCAAGTTGAAACTTATTCAGAAGGCAAGTCAGTCAACATAGAGAATGCCGAGAATGATATAAAGGAAATTCCTTTGGGAAATGATCCCTAGAAGACAACAAGGATACGAAAACCCTTGTTAGTAGATGTCCGACAAAGTTTGATTGACTTCCTACAAGCCATTGTTGACGTATTTGCATGGTCACCTTCAGACATATTGGGTATTCCGAGAGACGTTATGGTACACAAGCTCTAGATTAACCCAAATGTGAAGGAGGTCTAATAGAAAAAGAGACATTTTTCACCAAAAAGATAAGTAGCAATAAAAGCAGAGGTCCAGAAATTATTAAAGGCAGGATTAATCCTAGAAGAGCCTTATCTGACTTGCCTAACAAATTGTATGCTAGTCAAGAAGTCTAATGGCAAGTAGCGAATGTGCATAGACTTCACGAATCTCAACAAGGCTTGTCCTAAGGATTGTTTCCACTTCCAAAAATCGATCAGATGGTAGACGCAACTGCAAGACATGCATTGCTTTCTTTTGTGGATACTTTCTCTTGTTACAAGCAAATCAAGATGGACAAGGCAGATGAAGTCCACACATCTTTTGTTACTAATTTTAGAATGTACTGTTATACGGTAATGCCTTTTGGGTTGAAGAACGCCGGTGCCACATACTAGAGATTAGTAACAAAGTTATTCAAATCTCAAATCCATAAGAATGTTGAAGTATATGTGGACAACATGATTATAAAGAGCATGAAGGAAGATCAGCATCTTGCTGATCTAGAGGACACATTTACCACATTGAGGAGATATAGCATGAAACTTAACCCACAAAAGTATGTCTTTAGCAGAACATTAGGGAAATTTCTTGGGTATATGGTTACATGATGCAGCATCGAAGCTAATCCGAGAAAGATTAAAGCTATAAGGAAAATGAAATTACCTTATACGATTAAAGAGGTGTAAGAACTTACTAGGTGAATTGCTGCCTTTAACAGATTTGTGTTGAGAAGTTTAGATAGGTGTGTAGAATTCTATAAAATTTTGAAGAATCCAAAGGAATTCAACTCAATCGAGGATTGCAAAAGAGCTTTCAACGAGCTTAAGGAATTTCTTGTGTCACTCCTAATACTCTCGACACCTATTCCTAGAGAAAATTTATACTTGTATTTATCAGTCATCTACTGAGCACTTTACTCTATACTGGTCCAAATTGACAGCAATGAGCATCGGCCTATTTATTACATGAGTCATGTTCTGAAGCGACCAAAGCTTCGGTACATAAAGATTGAAAAACTTGTATTAGCAGTAGTTCTCTTAGTAAGAAAGTTGAAGCCATATTTTGAAGCTCACTAAATTATTATCCTCATCAAGCAACCATTGTGGCAAGCATTGCAGTAGCCTAATTCTTTGAGGAGGATGATGAAATATGCCTTAGAGCTTAGTGCCCATGGTGTACAGTATAAACCAAGAATGGCATTAAAGGCCTAAGTACTAGTGGATTTTGTAGCCAAATTCACTTGAGAGAAAGACTATATAGAGATAGCCGAGAAACTTATCTGGTTTCTTTATGTCGATGGTTCTTTGATAAGAGAAGGAAGTAGTGCAGTCCTAATTCTTCAAGGCCCCCATAATGTCAAAGTTCATTACACTCTAAAATTTAGATTCCTAGCCAATAACAATGAAGCAGAGTATGAAGCTCTAATTGTCGGATTGAAACTAGCAAAAGAAATTGGTGTTGAGAAACTCGAAGTGTTCTCTGATTCTTAGCTGGTGGTAAATCAGGTCATCGGAAGTTATGTGGTAAGAGAAGAAGAGATAAGCAAGTACCTATTGGTGGTACAAACGCTCGTAGAAGAATTCCTATCTTTCTCTATTCACAAAATTCCGAGAAGCAAGAATATTGCTGTCCAGCTATAAGTTAGCTCCTTACCCGAGAGAAGAATCATGGCTGGATTCCCTAGTGAATTATCTAAAAGATGGTACTCTCCCTAACATTAAAAAAGAGGCATGAAGATTAGCTTACAAAACTACAAACTACACACTAATTGATGGTCAACTGTATAAGTGTGGCACATCTCAACTACACCTTCAATGTCTTTCCCCGAGAGATGCCCAAAGGGTGTTATCTAAACTACATGGTGGCATATGCAGTAACCACATAAAGGTGCAAACACTGTACATTTGAGCTTTGCAACTTAGTTATTATTGGTTAGCTATGAGAGAAGACATGAAAGACATTATCTAGCACTATCCTCAACGCTAGAAGCATGACTCACTAAGTAACATGCCAGTTACCAAGTTATGTAGTTTGACCAACCCTTGGCTTTTCGCTCAGTAGGGGCTAGACATTCTTAAACCCTTTCCAAAATCTACCACCTAGCGACAATTCGTCATTATTGCCATGGATTATTTTACTAAATGGGTCAAGGCTGAAGCAGTAGTGAAGATCACTAAGTAAAAGGTGGAAGCATTTATCTCCAGTTTCATCATATCAAGATTTGGAGTTCCTCACATGATAATCACAGATAACAACCTGCTATTTGACAACAATAAGTTCCATCCATTTTGCGATAAGCATGGCATTTACCTCAATTATACGTTTGTAACATACCCTCAGACGAATGGATAAGTCGAAGCCGTTAACAAGATCATATTACATGGCTTAAGAAGGAAGGTAGATCAAGTTATAGGGAGATAGGTAGACGAACTACCAAACATCCTATGGGGATACAAAACCACTTACAGAACTGCAATGAGAGAGACACCATTTAAGTTAGCATACAATATGAAAGCTGTGTTGCCGATTGAGCTAGACTTACCTAATCTGCGGATGCATAATTTTGATGTTATGCTTAATCAAGTTAGACTGACAGCGAATTTGGACATTATTGAGGAAATTTGAGACATTGCAAGAGCTAATGTCATGGCATACTGGCATAGAGCAGCAAGGTACTACAATAAAAAAGTGAAGCACAAGGTTTTTTAACCCGGAGATTTGATTTGCCGTAAAATGGAAGGCATTGGCATGCCAATGACTTAAGGAAAGCTTAGCGTGAGTTAGGAGGATCCTATCAAGATTTAGGAAGTTGTTGGCAAAGGGACCTATCAACTAGAAAGGTTAGATAGATCAATCATCCCTCAACTATGGAACGCTGAGAATTTGAAATTTTATTTCAATTAATCTATCAGATGATTTCTGTCTTCACTCATTTGGCGATAGCCAACATGTTTGTAAAACTACAATACTTATTTATGAGAATTATATTTGAAGTCTCATTATGTTTGTTTTCGTCATGATTGCCAAATTAACAATTTCTAGGCTACACGGCAAATGAACTAACCTAGGTTCTAGTCGAATGCAGTTAACAAACTATACAAATTAACCTTACGGCCAAGTAATGCAGCTAGTCCATGCCTCAAATGGTTAACAGACAGTATAAAACGATGGGCGTATGAAATAAAACACGCCGAGCGATAATTAGGCATATGAAATAAAACATGTCAAAAGATTAATGGGCATATGAAATAAAATATGCCAAAAAACAAATAGCGTATGAAATAAAACATGCTAAGTAATAACTAGCGTGTGAAATAAAACATGCTAACAAATAAGAGCATAAAGCAACATACATATACCATACACGCCATGAAAGTGCAGTACGTGAAATTAAATGTATTGAAGATCTATCAACATACATATACCATAAGCACTTGGCATTACCTTGAATATATTTCAATTGATAATTACATGAAAATGCAATGTACTAATACAATAAGTCCTATGGCTTATCCTTAGATTCAGCAGAAATAATTTTTAAATCAGTAGCTGGGGCTTCCTCGGCAACTGTAGTCTTAGAGCAGGCAACTTCCTCGACATGAGCTTCATTGTCACCTTGATTCATACTCTCGGTACCTATCTCATTGCCTTCATCTTCATCGGTACTACTAACTTTTTCGTCGACGTTAGCAAAGTCAAGACATGAGAGATCATAATCAAGATGAAGCTTTAAGAACTCTTCTCTTGCCACTTGAACTCTTTCCAACAACTTCTTTCGTAGAAGCCTTTCGTATTGCTAACTAGGAGTGACTGTATTGAGAGCTTATTCAACTGATGGTCCTCTCCTCAGTGTCTCCTCTAACTTGACCGTACGACTTTGTAAGTTTGAGCAGTTGGTCTCCAACTCCTTTATTTGCATCTTAAGCTTATCTTCATCGTCACTCATCGTGTAAATAGTTCAACCTAAGCCCTAACACTCTTCTTTCTTCTTCTGTAGCTCCTCTTTTAGGCCTTCAGATTTTTTGCACTGTTCTTCCATTTTAACCTTTAAGCTAGAGATTTCATCAATGGCAAGGTCATGTGTCAATTTCTCGGCAGCAAGTTTTTCTTGAAGCTTTCTCACCTCCATCTTAGCCCTAATCCTCGTATTCTCTGCAGCAACAATTTAAGCCTTTGATGTATTGTACATATCCTTAACTTTCTATAGAAAATTCATTTAATACAAGCAAGAATGATTGGGTATGACATACAGATACAATTGAAGATATTACCTTCTTTGCCTCTTTGTTGGCCTTATCCAAAGTCGTTAGAATGTGGCTGCTCATCTAGAAAAGGTAATGTGTTAGTTATTTGAACAAATTCAATAATTAAAAGCAATGGTTATGGATATTGACATCATACAATTTGGTCGTGATATAGGCCTTATTGCAATTGTTGACCCTATCGACATCCTTCTTGGCGATATCTTTGTCTTTTGGAAGAATGATCCCTTCCATTAGAGTTAAAGATTTCGTCTAGTCTCTTAGGAATGAGTTGGTATCCAAAATTTGGTGGCTCTAGCAAGGGATAAAGTACTTGCTAACCTCTTTGTTAAGGATGAATTCAATGCTACTGATACTAAGAGCTTTAGAATACATTACCTCTTTTTCCCTTTCGTCTAAACCCTTAGACTTTTTGGTAGGTGGTTGGCTAGTGAATTCCTTTCCTAGTCTTTTGTCACCACTCAGAGCCACAACAATTGCTAGTGATGAGCCTTCTGCAGTAATGGCATTTTCATCCTCTTCTCCAAGATGTGTCTCTCAATGCTGGCCATCCCTTGGCTCAACAGAAGTTTGAATAATCTTGATCGAAGGCTCCTCAGAATGAACAGCCTCGATCGGCTGTGTTTTCACATTCTCCTTCAACCTCTCAGTAGGACAAGAGATCTTCTGTATAGCTCCCTGCTTTAGTGTAGCCTCCATTGTGGCCTCCTTTGTAGGCCGAGTACTATTTGTTGAGGTAGTCATCCTTTTGTTAACCTTGGATTTCTTGGCTTTAGCCTAAGCAAGTAGCTTAGTAGGATTTACCTTACCAGCACCTATATCCGCGATACAAGTAAAGGAATTAATATAAAGATAGGAGAAAGATGAACTTACATTTTCCATACCAAGCAAAGCTCAAAGGCTACAATTCTCCCCCCAAGTCTCGAGAATAGCTTTCCTCGTAGTTATACTTAGTACAACGATAACTCATTAACGTACCTTTTTTTTAAAAAAAGATTGGTTCTTCATTTTCATATCGTCATATAATCCTCTCGACATCTTAGAAGAACATTTTGTTCTTCTTCCTCTCTTGAATTTTCTTCGCTGCTGCTGCATCATTTAGCATCAAATCTATATCTTTTGTACAAATCGACTCAGTCCATTGGGTCCAGAAATCTAAGTCCTCATTAGACACTATTGATACGAATTTATCATGCCACTTTTGGATTTTGGATTCTAAGCCATCCATGAACTTGTGCCCATGACTCGTTGCAGTGAAGTACTACCCATTAGGCTGCCTCCGAATAGTGAAGAAAAACTTAAACAGTTAAGGCGTAGCCTTGACCTTAACTTCCTCACAGACTATCTCAAAAGTCGCCAAAAGCCGATATGTGTTTGGTGAGAACATACTCAACGTGACTTTGAAGTAGTTGAAGAAGCTCCGAAAAAATGCCGAGAAAGGGAAGCGTAGCCCAAAATCCAGATTTTTCAAGTATACGTAGAAGTCGCCCTCCCTCTCGACCTCCTCAAGTTCCATGTTCCAAGAAGATCTCGCCAGTACTAGTTATACTTTATGATAAGAACTCTGTCAATGGAACTGGCGGTACCATTAAGAGAGTCACAAGAGTAAACTATTATGTTGTATAGATATCTTATTGAAGACTTCCCTTCCTTATCCTCGAGATAATTATTCATAGGAAGCTCGTTAATCTAAGCAAGTTTATCCCACCTTGCCTCTATACTATCGGCTAAATAGCCTGAAGAACGTGCTACCTTGCTCCTTATTTAGGGGGGAAAAGTGGCCTCAATTCTTGTTGCTTTGGAATCGAATAGAACAAGTCGATGAGAAACTTTGTGAACCATACCTGAATGGCTGTATGAAATGAAATAACATAAGTCGAAGAATGTGAATTTGAGGATGAGAAAGTGAACGAAAGTTTAAGATGTAACCAAGGAAATAAAATCTAATTATGAACAGTACCTTATATATGGATGATCCGTCCTTGTAACTGCAAGTCTGCTTTTGATAGTAATGATACACTAATTTGGTAACAGTACGAATTGCTGACATGTGTTTTGTGACAAAAATCTAATAGGTGGTAACTTTCTAACTGTTATTAGGCTTGTAGCAAAATGATAACTTAGGTAACAGATGTCATGCCTCTAATTTCTTGGTGTCTCG
Source organism: Lumnitzera racemosa (assembly GCA_024138005.1). Classification (NCBI taxonomy): domain Eukaryota; kingdom Viridiplantae; phylum Streptophyta; class Magnoliopsida; order Myrtales; family Combretaceae; genus Lumnitzera; species Lumnitzera racemosa. Next base: position 23,370,828 of record JAMXBC010000004.1, on the reverse strand, counting down.
AATGGGTAGGAGTTTAAAAATAGTAACCTTTTGAATGGGATGTGATTTATCCCACTTCCTATCTTACTCGACATCAATCTAAAGAATCAGTCCTCCACTTAGCCTCTGATGCAATATATATATGTCATTCCCTTTGTCGACTACTCGAACACGGGAGTTTAGGGGCAAATGTTGATAGGGAGTTTTTGCTCATCTGGCGTACTCGTTCATTTGGTTGTCAATATACTGAATATTTTGTATCTCTCGGCATACCTCTGGAAAGATGACACACAGAATTTTTGTCGAGTATCATAAATCCATTGCTAGTTTGAATTCAAGCCTATGGCATAAACAGTTATCATAAGCTCGGTTATATTACATAATTGCTTCCTCTCCTTACAAATCAGGAGAGATGTCAAATCAAGAAGCTTTTATATGTCTTAATAGTTATTCCGGCAATTGCTTTAGACATTATAGTAGCTATAAATATGGGAAAGAAAACTCTGTAAAATCTCTCTAACACTTCACTCACATACTTTTTATACAAAGTCACCCTACAAACTTAGGCATCGGAGTGGTCATACCAGAATGGCCCTGATACTAAGCATTTCATTCTCTTTTGCAGGATTTTCCTTGATCCTAAAATTCACCAACAATAGGTACTATAAATACTTGTATATTGTAATGGCTACAATAGTGAATACATTGAAATTTTTAGACAAACTCCCTTGAGCTAAGTGTTCTGCTATTTACTCTCGAGCTACTCTTATATAGCCTATTAAGTGTGGACTAGTGGTGAGTGACCTTTAGCTACACTTGTGTATCATATCAAGTGTGACCTAAGCTCATGTGAAGCATTGGTACATTATATCCTACATCGGTGCACGGGACCTTTACTCAACCCTCGACTTCCATTTACTCTTCGAACCATCTTACAGTTTGAACCTACCCCATTAGTTTGTGCGATACTAAATGTCATATGTTCACCTACATTAAACTCATATCATCTTAGTATCAAAGCTTGGCTATATTAGAAGTTAGATTCTATTACTTTGTTCTTTGAGTGGTTTGTTACTATTTTTGTGTATTAGAAGTTCTATTGTTAACATAAGAAGTTTGGTAGTTGAAAGGTGTTGAGGAAAATTCTAGGCTCTATTTTTCCCTATTTCTTATACACATAACCAAAGTGTAGCTGTTTATTTATTCACTATGTGTAGTTCTCATAGTAATAAGAGTAGCAGTTATTGTTTTATTGTTGTCATTTATGGAAAGAACTTTGAGTGATATTTTAAACATCAATTTTGTGAGCTAACAAACAATGTCAAATTCAAGTGTTCAAGGAACTTTAGGAAATCAAGAAGGTGGTACTCAAAATGGCTAAGGGCAAGAAGGAAGCTTTATACCTCAGTCAGTAGGTGATCGATTAGATAGGCAGACTAACTTAGTAGCAAGTTTGGTGACTATTATCTAAGAAGACAGATAACGAGCTAGAAATAGCCTAACTAAAGAATATAAGTAGCAAAAGCGAGGCAATGGTCATTTTGGTCAAGTTAATGCCCTAGCTCAACCACCGCGAGCTGAAGGAGTGGGTAGGGTTGCTAAGCATAGGCTAGCATTTGAAGAAATCAAAGAAGAAGAGGAAGGAGATAATGAAGCAGTGGAGTACTAAGAGCCTAAAGAGATTAATGTCTGAGCCTCTAAAGTTTAAGGGTTAAGGATGCATATTCCAAGTTTTTTTGGTAATAGTGATGCTAAGGACTACCTATATTAGGTAGATACAATTGAGAAGCAATTTGAATAACATGAAGTACCTAAAAATGCAAAGGTTAGACTTGTTATGTCGGAGTTCACTGATTATGCCGCCCTATAGTAGAAAAACTTGCAAGCTACCTAAAGAAGAGAGGGATAACGAGAAATTAGCGGTTAGGATGAAATGAAGAAAGTCATGAGGAGAAGGTTCATGTGGAGCTATTATTTGCAGAATGCCTTCAAAAGGTTATAGGAACTAAGGTAAGGAGGATCACTGTTGAAGCTTATATTAAGGAATTCTAGATGTTAATGATTCAATGTAAATTAAGTAAGCTAGAAGACCGAATTGTATCTCAATTCATTGGTGGATTGAAGTACAAGATTGGAGATATCCTTGAAACTATAGATATTAGATCACTTGATGACATAATCTAAGCCGCCCAGAAGATAGAAAGGCACTAAATAAGAAGGTTCCAACTACCGGTCAGCCATCTTGATAGTAGTTGATCTGTTTCGAGCAGACCTATATGAACAAAACCAAGTAAGGTTGCTACGACCTAACCTGCTTAAATTACCCGAGTAGAAGAGAAGGAAGTCTCGAGGAAGTTTGATAAAGGCCAAAGTTTGGGTAGAAAGATGAGTAAGATCAAATGTTTCAAGTGCCAAGGATTTGGATACATGGCTGCTTAGTGTCCGAATAGAAGAACAATGGTGATCTAAGGAAAGGTACTGGTTATTAAGGTAGATAGTACTGATGAAGAAGTGGAGGACCTAAAAGCGGATGGATAGACTAAGCTGTCCAATGAGGAAGTTATCTCTATGAGGAAAGCAACTTTATGCTAGCCACTCTAGTGTTGAGAAGGATAATTAATATCAGTCTTGTCCTAGAGGACGAACAAAGAGAAAATCTCTTCCACATTGGATGTAACGTGAATGAGTCACTATGTGCCTTAATTTTTGATAACGAGAGCTGCACTAATGCAACCTTTGCATTTATAGTCCAGTAATTGAAATTGCTAATCAAACCCCACCTAAGACCTTATAAGCTTCATTGGCTCAATGATAAAGGGGCCTTATAGATGAACAAATAAGCATCTATGCTGATTTATATTAACAATTACCGAGATGAAGTGCTTTGTGATGTACTGCCCATAAGTGCATCCCACATTCTACTTAAATGACCATAGATATTTGATGGAGCTATGATATGTAATGAGAGAAGGAATACATAGTCCTTAGAGCATGAAGATTGGAGGGTGAAATTGAGTCCTATGACTATCAAACAGGTAAAGGTCATTCAGACCCAACTTAATTGAACCCTAAAGAAAGAGGCTTTGATAATGACCTAAGTTGAGTTGAAAAGAGAAATAGAGTTCAAAGGGCCAACCTATCTGTTGGTCTGAAGAATACTGGAGATGAGGTCCAAGGAAAAGGAGTAGCTTGCTGAGGTGAAAACATTATTGGAAGAGTTCATCAATCTATTCCTAAATGAACTGCTAGAAGGTCTGCCTCCCATCTAAGGTGTCGAACATGCAATTAACTTGCAGCTAGGAGCCACCTTACCAAACAAGCCTGCTTATAGGCTAAACTCTGAACAAGCTGTCGAGTTACAAAGGCAAGTAGATGAGTTGATGAAGAAGGGGTTTGTGCAAGAACCCCTTAGTCTCAGTACCGTACCGACTTTATTAGTCCATAAGAAAGATAGGTTATGAAGAATGTATATAGATAGTTAAGCAATCAATCAAATTTCCATCAAGTACATGTATCCCATACTAAAGCTTGAATACATGCTAGATGAGTTGAATATAGCAAGAGTATTCTCCAAGATCGACCTCAAATTAAGATACCATTAGATCTGAATGCACGGGAGTGATGAGTGGAAAATTGCATTGAAAACGTGCCATAGATTATATGAATGGCTTGTAATGCTATTTAGACTATCCAACACTCCGAGTACATTTATGCGCTTAATGAATCATGTGCTTCAAGAATTAATAAGGAAGTTTGTCGTAGTTTATTTTGATGACATCTTAGTGTATAGCCCTAACTTAAAGACTCACTAAGAGCATCTATGAAGAGTCTTTGCAAAACTTCAAGTCGAACATCTCTATGCCAATCTAAAGAAGTGCGATTTTTGTCAATCCGAAGTGATATTCTTAAGATTTGTTATAAGTGGTAGTGGCATATGAGTTAATGAAGCGAAGATTATAGCGATCACTAAATGGCCTATACTAACCACTTTGTCCAATGTGAGGAGTTTCCACAGCTTGGCATCATTCTATTGCAAGTTCATAAGGAATTTTATTACAATCATAGCCTTACCCACTGAACTATCAAAGAAGAATGTTGAATTTAGATAGGGAGAGAAGAAGTTGAAGAGTTTTGAGGAAATAAAAGAGAGGCTAACTACAATCCCTGTCTTAGCTCTACCGAACTGTAACAAAATGTTTGAAGTAGAGTACAATGTGTCTAGACTAAGCTTAGGTGCCATGCTAATGCAAGAAAGCCGACCTATTGTTTACTTTAGCAAGAAACTTTGAGGAGCTATACTTAACTATTCTGTCTATGATAAGGAGTTTTACTCCTTAATTTGAGCCTTAACGATGTGGTATCACTATCTATTACCTAAGGAATTTGTGATCTATACCAATCATGAATCCTTGAGATATCTGAAGAGCCAACCTAAGTTGTCCCAGAGATAAGCTAAATGGGTCGAGTTTATGGAGGGTTTTTCTTATGTCATTAAATATAAGAATGGAAAGAACAATGTAGTGGCTAACACCTTATCGAGATGCCATTCTCTCCTAACCGAGTTGCAAACCAAGCTGCTTGTCTTTTCAATAATAAAGAATTTGTATGTTGAAGACCTACACTTTGGTCCCATCTATGCCATATGTGAGGAAGAATGAACTTTAGGCAACCATTACAGGGAGGACGGATACTTATTTAGGAAGAGGAGACTTCTTAACTTGTTTTATGAGAAAATTACTAGTGTACAAGGTACATGGAGGAGGATTGATAGGATACTTTGGTTAATGTCAAACCCATAAGGTACTCTCTTGAAGATTCTTTCCGACAAGTATGATTATAGATGTCCAATCTATGCTAAAAAGGTGTGCAACCTTCCAAAAGGTAAAGAGCCAAGCTAAGTAAGGATACTATCTGCCCTTGTCCATCCCGACCAAATCATAGTCCAAGTTAAGTATGGACTTCTTGTTACGATTATTAAAGACGTCTCAAGGGAAAGACTCCATCATAGTGGTCATGGATTGGTTTAGCAAGATGGTACATTTCGTGTCTCGTTCCAAAACTAATGATGCTTTAGCTATCCCTTTTCTTTTCTTACAGAAAGTAATCAAGCTTCATAAAGCACCAAAAACCATTGTTTTGAACCGAAACCCGAAGTTCATGAGCTATTTTTAGAGGATGCTATGGAGGTGAATAGGAGCTAAACTATTGTATAGTACATCTTGCCTTCCACAAACTAATGAATAGACTGAGGTTATCAATAAAATAGTGTGAACTTTACTATGGGTTACTATCAGATGAAACATGGCTAATTGGGATCTATGCTTGCTAATCATTGAGTTTTCCTACAATAAGACCGCCCATAGTGTAATAAACATGTCTCTCTTTAAGGTTACCTATAGGTTTAACCCTAAGCTTTCAATGGACCAAACACCATTGCCAAGACCTGATGATGACCAACTAGCTATAGAAAGAGTCAAAGCCATGCACTAGAAGGTCGTAGAGCAATTAAGCCAAGCTAAGACTGTTACGCCCCGAAGTCATAGAGTCGCAACAATCCCATTGTGTAAAGCATTCTATGATAGTAACTGGCCCTCACAGTGCCTATCATAGATATAATCTATACAAGGTGTTGATGACTCATCGCTTTGAAGTAAATAATTCAATTAAGAATTTAGCTAGAGTTATAGTAAGTATTAAAACTTTAAGTCAATATATATAATTACATGTACATTATTGTAGAATTCCTAAGTGATTCTATATCATAACATAACAGTTAGCTGGTCTACATATCAAATACCAGTGTTTTAGTCTTACAGATACTAATGAGACTTTAGATATAAATTAACTATTAGGAAAATTGATCTTCACACCCCTAGGCTTCAAAAGAGAACTAATATCTAGATAGTTATAGGGCAGCATATTAGTCAGAGTAATCAGAAGTCAGGACTTGTAAAAGGATCTATATAGGTATGAGCAATTACAACTCAGTAAGTTGAATTGGAGACTCATGATTATATATAAACGCAAACAAGATTATCAAGCAATTATTTTCATGTGATGCAACAAGCAAGTGTCATCGCACAACGTAGTCCGGTCCGTTGCAAAATCAGAGTAATTTCACCCACTTTAATCCAGGTTAAGGAGTTTTCATGTTATGCAATAGCTCATAACCAAACCTAGGTTTATGCAATAAAGACATTGCTTCTCCTAAGACTATCCTATGAACCAATGCCTTCATCCTCATCGTAACCTCTTCTCTTGTCACTTAATTCGGCTAAGGATGAGGAAAGGACCAAATTGCTATCCAACACTATCCTTTTCGAAGGTGTCAGTGTTTAGTTGGAGAATCCTAATGATCCCCTAAAGGGTTGTAATGCATAACAATGTAAGGTATTAAGGTCGATTAGAATTAGGTTCCATTTAGGGTATTCAAACAATTTCACACCAATCCAATTATAATAATCATCAATCATAACATCAATTCTAACACGAAGTCAAATACGCAAGCACATGCATAAAACTACTTACAATAAAAATCATACACAATCCTAAGTCTCTGAGTGCCCTAAAATAGTACTCTAAATATGGTGAAATAATAAATCCAACTTACTTAGAATTCTCGGTCGCTCAATCACTCAATTGTAGGTTAGTTCGCCTTCGTATATCTTATAATACAAATACTTCTTTTTAGTACTTATAATTTGATTATATATATTTTAAGTTATGATTTAACTCACTTTTTTCATATATACCTATTATTTACTAATGATTCATTCTACATTAACTTGGGGTTCGGTTTCTGAATCAGATTCTAGTTTTGGTTCTAAATTGTTTTCAACTACGAGGAATCCTAAATACATTGGAATCTTAAATATACTCGAATCTTAATGTGAAATTAATCATATTAAGCTCAAGTATTCTAATATCATACTGGGTCTTAATTTAGTATTATAACATATTTAATATACTCTAATCATAATTAGAGTATCGGATTTTATTTCTGATGTGAGAAAATTTTACATTTTTTATCTAACTACCTAAAATTCATTTTTGTACCAGATTTATTTTGTATTGATATTATTATTATTTTATTCAATTTAACCTATTATTTCATATTTATTAAAATCCCAACTTCACGTATTCCTAAATTTCCTATAATTCTCATATTAATTACAATTAACACTCCAAATGTTAGGGTTAGGTTTTCACATCAGAGATTAATATCCTTAAACATCTAATTGCGCTCTAAGTCAGTAATTAAACATTTAATAACTTAATTAATCCAAAAATACCCATTTTCTCATCATTTTAAGGCCAAAAAATTATTTAAAATTTTCAAAAATTAATTTGAAAAAATGGCTTTATATCATTGTTCTAGATCACTTGAGTATTCTGTAGAAAAAAAATTGAGCTCCAAACTAAACTCTTAAACCTATTTATTTCTAATTCTAAATATGCTCGGTTTTGTCCAATTTCTTAAGAACTCTATATTTACAGACATGAATAAACTAAATCACTATTTTTCCTCAAATCTACATACAATAAAACATCAGAACAATAAATTTCATAATTTTCTAAGCATAATTAATAATTTTAAGGAATTTTACAAAATCGAAAAAGACTTGAGACTTACCTAGTTCGAGAGCTTTTTAGCTTCTAACACCAATTCAGGTGTATCCGCAAATCCAGGCAATTGGTTTGGAGTGGGGTAGTGGTGGTGGTTCGATTCCAGGTGGTGATGGTGTATAGGTTCAACCTACTTGCCCTAATTGTATAGATTTAGAAAAAAAAAAAAAAAATTCTAAAGCCCTAATTTCCCTCTCAATTTCAGTTATCTTAAATTTTTTTTTCTAATTCCTAACTGACCAAATGAGCTTTATAAATTTTCTTGCTATTTATAAGGCCTTATAGGATTTGTTGTGTATTAATTAAGACAAGAGAAAGCCCATATCTCTTCCTATTTGCCTTTTTTTTGTTGCTTGATTTTAATTGTTTTTTTTTCTTACCTCCCTTAACTGCCACAACTTGATCTAGAGCATTCCCCATTTCCTTGATTTTTTTTATTTTTCCTTATTTTCTTTTATTATTTAGCTAATTTCAAGCAATTTAGGTAATTTCGTGTATTTCTACTTACACGTAAATACATGTGGGGTATAAATAAACACTCTTAAATATTATTTATGTCATTCTATGATTTTCAATATATATATATAATTTATCTCTAACAATTTATTAGTTATCGAAATGCATTTTAAGCACTTTCGATAAATAATAAGTAATATACTTAGAATTTAAAATTTTTATATTCTCTTATTTTATTACTTATTTTCTTAAATTTAAACTTACAGGATCACTTTTACTAATATTTCTAACTTTAGTTTATAATTTAGGTTTCATTGGATCCTTTAACCAATCATCCTAAACTTTGTTTACTAAGTTCGATTTGACAATAACTTAGCTTATATTTAAGGCTTATAAATACTAAGCTTAAGAAGTGAAGCTAAGGATGGAAAAAGAGAGAATTTCAACCAAGTGATTTGGTCTAGGTCCACCTCAGTAAGGAACAGTTCCCAAACTTGAGGAAGAGTAAGTTATCTCCCAAAATTGACAAACCCTTCAAAGTGCTTAAAAAGATTAATCTTAATGCCTATAGAATTGAACTGCCTACAAGATTGAACTACCTAAGGATTATGGAGTCTTGGACTCCTTCAACATTGCCCATCTCCAATTGTATACTCCCGAGGATGAGCCACTTGAAGTTGATCTAGATTTGATCCCAAATCTCAAACAACCCAAAAGAGATGATAGGTATCGAAGACCAATCATGTGCACCTAAACCCAAGGGCTTGCTCAGATGGCTTGTCAAGCTATTCGAAGTAAGTAAAGTACTGAGGAGCAATTCATACTCTAGTCCAACCTACTAAGTTATTTCGCTCTCTACATCATCCAAGAAGCTACCAAGGTAACCAGCCGACCTATCGAGCATTAACCCCTCCACCACACACTGGTCTAAGCATTGAATCAGGGAATAGCCAACCTCACCAATGTCAAAGCCTAACTAACAGCTATCAAGAGTCGATCACTTGAGGCTAACCTAAAAATCAGTTGCCCCTAAACCATCCCCTATCCAATCCCAACAATCGGAGCTATTGAACTACAAATGCTAACTTAATCTAATTAGGACCCCGCCCTACTCAATCAATAATGTCATTGGGACTACGAAATCAAGAAACCACGTACATGCTATCCTTTTTCTGACATCCATACTGTTTTGTTTGCCAACGGATATTCTTTCTGCATAATTACATTGATACCCCTATAAATTATTCCCCTTTTCCCTTAACTAATAGGAATCCTTTTGTAATTTACTGTAACTTAGGTTTTACCTTAATTAGGTACTATAAATATTTGTATATTGTAATGGTTGCAAAGTGAATACATTGAAAATTTCAAACACATTCTCTTGAGCTAAGTGTTTTATTGCTTACTCTCAAGACACTCTTATCTAGCTCATTAATCGTGGACTAATGGTGAGTGATCTCCGGCCACACTTATGCATCATATCAAGTACGACTTAAGCTCGTATGAGGCATCGGTGTAGCGTATCCTACGTTAGTGCATAGGACCCCTACTCAACCCTCGACTTCCATTTACTTTTTAGACCATCTTGCGATTCAGACCTGCCTCATTAGTTTATGTGATACTAGACGTTGTGTATTCACCCACATTGAACCCGTATCAAGATGTTTCAGTATTTTAAGAATAAGAGAGCACAATCTACTATTACAAGCCTTGGTTACACTGCTCTACCTTCAAGTTATCAATAAGCTATATAAATCTACAATGAAATACTCTCCTATTACTAACACTTAGTACAACAAAACAAGTTTTCTAGGTCTTCGATAGGAAAAGTACAAAGTACAATAAGCTTAAGACAATTTAGAACAAACACAATTTAATAGTATTTCAAAGAGCTCAGGGATTGATCCTAAAGTCATATGATCTTTGCATCTCCTTCTTCAAAGCCTTCTTAGTATTTTTGAACTTTCATTGTAACTGTTAGTATTTGACTAATTCTGACCTTTTGATCTTTATCCAGTTGTTAATTGCAAAAACATGATAGATATTTCTCCTCTAAATTTTCCTACTTCAATCTTTGTTTCTCCTGACTTTTTAGATTAACTCTTAAACGTTGAAACTTGATCAATAAAGAAGATAAGGATTAGTTGTAATCAATTCTAGAAAATCCATCCAGCTTTTGTTGAATCTTCTAAATCTTGCTTTCAAATAGATTCTTCAATATTCATAATGGAACTATATAGTATATTACCTAAATATAAGCACCAAGTGGAGTTGCGCCTTAACCTCCAAGAAAACAATCAAGATATTTATGAAATGTTAGGTTTTAGCTTGATCTATCGTTCTTCTGTCATAACTTCTAACTCAACTTCTAAGTCATGTTGCTTTTTTATTTTATGCTTCTAGAGAACCTTCTAGGTTAGCTTCTAAGTATTACTACCTTCCACATTTTTTGGATTTTGTTCTATCGAAGCTTCTAATCTGTTTAAAAGAATGTTTATTTAACTTCTAAACATGCTTCTCATATCTGCAATTATGATAAGCTTCTAAGTCTCCTTCTAACTATTGGTAATAGACTGTGATAGCTTCTAACTTTTCTTCTAATTTTTATCCTAGGATATTTATCTTAGAAACTTGATTATACAACTTTAATATTTGTTATCATCAAAATATGTTACTTGAGAGAACTTAACAATTCTAGTTCAATTTCTCTTTCAATTTGTCATATCTACAAGGGAATCATTCATATTATTTTTAAAAACCTATTAAAAGCCTTAAAAATCTCATATATCAAGAACCTCAAGAATACTTTTGAGTTTTTGTTTCCATGATAGTATAGTAGTTATCTCCTTAAGCATATTAGGAGGGATTTGATTGAAGTGGTCAAATATATGTAACGTAAATCTCGTGCTTTTACATGGTATTAGAGGAATGGTATGGAATAGTACATGGAGATGATTGGTGTCAAGCTTGAATTGTCACTTTTTTCCTTAATTTTTAGTTTATATTATAAACTGCTTAACAGGGAAAATATTCTATAAAAAATCATTTAGAGCTACTATTAGTAAAAACTAGAAAAGTTCATTAAAATTGATTAAATGGATTGATTTTAACTAATTGCCACTTGTTTGAAAAAAAAAAAAACTAGGAAAACTAAGATTTGAGGAATTTTATATTAAATATGAATAAAGATTACTAAAAGAAAATTTCCTATGAAGAGGGTTAAAATTTTTCATCATGACTAACTATATAAAAATAAATAAAGAGTACTTATATGTTTATTATATACATTTTCGTTTTTTGATTATTCTTTCTAAAAAATCTAAGATAAAATAAAAAAAATTAAAAATAAAGAGAAAGAAAAAAATTTTATTACTATTCTTGATCAAGTAATATGTAGTTCTTTTTATTTCTAAGAGATCTTTTATATATATATATATATATATCTTCATTGGTTACTTTTATTTTCCTAAAACAAATTTACTTTAAGTAATTGCATTTTGCTTCAAAAAAATCATTTTATTTCATTTCTTAAAAAACTCAAAGGAAAAACTTGAAGAAAAGTTGAAAGGAAAGTTATTTTTCCTTGTTATTTTTTTATTTATCTATTTTTATCTTTTGAAAATAAATACAAATTTGAAAGAAAAATTTTTCATGAAGGATTTTTTAAAAAATAGTATGAGATAAAAAAAAAGGTCTTCTTTTTTAATTTTATCATTTATCATTTATTAGTTTTTTTTTTACAATAACTTTGAAGGAATATTCATTCACTTAAAAAAACTTTGAAGGAATAAGCTAAAAATTTAAAAGAAATTCTTTTTTTTGAAAAAAAATTTAAAAAAGGCCTCTATTTTATTATTTTATACATTTTCACAAAGTTTTTATTTATTTTTTATTTCAAAAATCAAAATCAAAATAAATAAAAAAGAAGAAGAAGAGAAGAAATACTATCCTACGTATGGATGCGTAGATTAGACCTAGACTTTAGATCAATTCATCAAGTTTATGGACCAACGAAGATTCTTTAAGCTACTAAAATAGCAATTAGTCTTCAAAAATTGGTCAAAGTAACTCTTTTAGCTTCCTCGTTCGATTAGCAGTAGTTGTTTTATAGTAGGAACAATGGAAGTGGTGTTGTTGGTTAGGATGGTGGTAAAGTTTGGGTATGGTAGGTGGTGAAGTTTGGTTTTGGTGGTTAATAATTGAATTAGGCGGTATTTTCATGTCTTGGATGGGGGGTGATAGGTCTCTAGTGACTTTAGTGGTTTAAAATGAGGGATTTAAAGGGAATATGATGAAGGTTAAACTTAAGTAGAGGTTCTTAGGTCATAAGTGGTGGAGATGGAATTGGGTCACTTAGAAGCTTTTGAAGGGTAGTATTGAGTTCTTAGGATGATGTTGAAAGGTTTAAACTAGCCTAAGGGTTGGAGTATGGTGATTGTGTGGCTTTAAATGATGGTTAGGGTAGGGATGGATGTAACCATAAGATTAGGAGGCCAGACTTACAATATTAGAATTACATGTAAAAATAGTACTTATTATTATAATTTCAATGCATCTTACATGCAAAAAGGATTTTATTAAAAAGTAAACCTATATTACAATCCAATATTGAAAGAGAAGAAAATTTAAATATTTTTATAAAATGGTTACATGTACTTGATTTACTTTGTAAAAGGCTAAAAGACTAATCATTTTTATTTTTTCTTTAGGGTATATATATATATATTAATTAAAATAAAATTGTCAATTTATAAGAAATAAAATCAATATATAAAACTCTTGTAAATTTTGTTATTAACAAAAATAAATTGTAAGAAGTATCCAAATAAAAAACTACAAGTACAATGAAAAAGACAATATAATTTAATGAATAATATTTTATAACTTCTTTATAATGATTTTAGTGAAAGACTTGTCATATTCACAATCTAATCATTCTTTATGGTAGAGCCATTAGTAAATAAACAGTGTTTAATAGGAATTTATTTAATCGACTATTATTTTTCACTAATGAAATTTAATTTTACTAGTTATTCTAAAATAATTATAGAAAAAAGATAGTGGAAACTATTTGTGATAAGCAATAAATGCATCTTGAAAAAGTAAAAAAAAAAAAAACTATTATAATAAGAATTAGACCCATGACCTTATAGGTGTAAAAATAGACAATTAACCACTTAGCCACATTTAATTTTTATAAAATAATAATATAAATATGATACACACTTAAAATAATTTTGGATAATTGATTTTTTCCCGAACTTAGGGGAGCCGAAACCCCTTTAAGTTGCCTTGATCCATCCATGGGTCGGAGGGTTTGGGTAAAGAGCCTCAAGTGAGTGACGAAATGCCTAAGCTTGATGGCTTGAGTGGTTTAAACTTAAAAATAATGGCTTCATGCTTAGGGGTTAGCATTGAGCTACTATGAGTATAAAGATGGTGTTTGTTATAGTTGTGGTAGTTATGAGGGGTCATTGGAAACAATGTTTATAGGAGGTTCGAAAGTTGCAAGTGTATGAAATTATAGCTGATGATGAGGACTCCTTTATGCTTTCGAGGTATTGAGCTCTGAGAATGGCTTGCTATTATAGTCGAAGATAGGAAAAGAGGATAAGCTTTTAATTGATGAAGATAAGGATGGCTGATGAGCTTAAGTTTTGCCATTCAAATATGATAGGCATTGAAACTTAATCTGAAAACCATTAATCATAGAACAAGGATTAGGATCAATCATGGCTCTTGAATTTGAAATTTAATTGTAGCCTTTTTTAAATTTAAACATGAATTCAAGTTTAAGGATAAGCTTGCCGAAGTTTGAATTTCGAGCTTCGACAATTCATGTAAAAAGCTAATATAATGGTTTAGAAATGATAATCCATATCAAACTGGTTTTGAGTTGTTGATTCAAGTAGATTAGTATCAAAATGGCAAACAAAAGGTAAGAATTGCGATAACAAATAATTGGATAAGATAAGCTTAATCTTAATTGGTAAGGCTATCTGAAGACAACTACGAGAGATAGATAGGGCATTACTCACCTAACATACCACTAATGTCCTCATTGTGCATGATGCAACCAAGATACAGATGGTTTGATTTTTTTTTTCTTTTTTTCTTTTTTATTTCAATTATTATTGTGTATATCATCATTATTGTTCTTTATCTAACATTCTCTTATTATTTATGTTTTTTTATTCCTTTCAATTTTCATATTTCTAAATATCTTTTATTTTATAATAAAACTTTATATTTTCTAATTTTTTGAACTTTTTTCTAACTTTTGTATTTTTCAAAATTTCAACTTTTTATTTTTAACAAAAAAAATTAATTTAAATAGGGAAAAAAATGGGGTGTCTAAAACTAGAAAAAGAAGTAAAGGAAGAGAAACAAGTAACTTTAGGGAGCTTGAATGCATAGACAACAGATAGTTTAACCATACAACATCAACACTACTTCTCTTAAGGAAAAGTGTGTTTTTCAATCTAAACCTAGTCTAATAATCAAGATAGCAATTTGATAGTGCAATGCCTTTTCCTTATTTTTTAACATTTTCAAATGGGGAGGAGGTCTTGAGTATATATGAAGTTTGGCTATTGACATTAACCATCAAATTACATTAGAAGTTAACAATCAAAATGAATCTTCCTCTTAATGGATTTTCCCATGGGTTCTTCTTGAATCCAAGCTCATAGAGTGCCTTTGTAAGTACATGAGCTTACTTGAGAAAGAATGAGAGAAGATGAGTTAATTTAATGGTCTTTATTTTATGTCCACCGTATTAAAGTAGCGTTTGGTTATTAAAACTGGATAAGATAAAGAGAACTAGATAGCATACGTATAACAAGTACATAAAAGTATAAATTGTACAAGATAATACATAATTATTGTACTACATTTAGATTCTAATAACACAGTTTTAACCAGAATCTACATGTTTATACCAAAATTTGTATGTTCGTACCACAATAAAGAGCGATTTCATATAAAGTTGCCTCTATACGATTTCACGTAAGAAAAAGGCCCTTTACACGTATGTAAATACTCAATAAGATGCAATTTTATATGGAATGAAAGTTCATCCAATAATAAAAGGAGAAAATAAAAAATGCCACCATGTTTTTTTTTCATTTACTATAAATAGATCTATATATATTTTGTCTTGTTACAAATGTTTATGTAGTATGTGGTATGTATGTATCCCTCTAATAGAATTCCAATTCAAGCATAATTTACTTACAAACACTAAATTAAACCAAACAATACATTTTTTTTATCACTCTTGAATCCTAAATCAATAAGGCTTCAATTGTAGAGAATATGATGTTTAGGACAATTTTGATTTTTAGTAATATTTATAAAAATTTGTTTAATAGCACAATTGTATCACTTGTTGATTTCGATCTATGAACTCACAATTATTGAATAGGAAAAGTACAAGTTATGCATTTGTAAAAATAAATAAATAAATAAATAAAATACAAGGTTAATAAATTATACTTATATGAAAATATAGATGATATTTTTATACATTTTCCCATTGAATAAGGCAACAAATGCCACAAAAAGTTAGAGACAAACTTTTAAGAAGTTATCCTAATTTAAAGAGAAAATAAGCCATGTGTTGCAATATAAATTTTACTAATGGGTAATTGGTTTACTTTCAATTTTTTAATTTTTACCCCTATTTTTAATAGACTCTTAGGCATAATCTTTATTCACCACAATTCTTTTTAACTTGTAAGATGGTCATTACGTTACTTCCAAAGCCCATTCCTCCTATGGTAGCACCTATTTAGTCTAGAGAATTAATTGTCAAAACAATTTAAGGTTGGTCATCATCACTTCTCCTTATCAATATCCAAAAATTCCTCTCATAAGGAGACCTTCCTTATGAGAAAAGATTCATTAGGTATTACTAACCATATAGTATATACATAGTGTCTAAATATTAACAAAATTTTGGCACAAGCAAAGTGCTTAAAAAATGTGTGCAAAATGTAGGTGGTAGTAGTTTTAAAACTACACATTCCACTACCATACATGTGTACAAAACATATGTCTTTACATGACATATGCAATGAATCATCTTATCTTATCTAGTATTCAATATGAAGATTGTTTAAAAAGCTTAAGCTCTTTCTTCTTCATCACCTATAATAGCAAAATAAGAATTTGCTCCGATTGCCTATTTCTTCTTTAAAAATTCTATTATGTTTCATCCTTAAGTGTATTTACATCAAATGTATGCTGTAGACAAACTTGCATCTATAAATTGTAATTTCCCTTATTACATTAGATAATAAATAGCACAAAAGTTGGAATTAATTTTTCATTGTTAGCATAATCAAAAGACAAAATAAGCATGCATTGCAATATAATCTAAGACAACTTTGCAATAAACAAAGTATTTTGAACTAGCGGTGTTGTTATGATATTTTGGACAAAACCTTAAGATGACTTTCTTAAAGCATTGGTCGAGTTAAGAAGCTTAAGGCTGACCTACTTAAACTTTAGACCAAGCTCCTTATAACTCAACCAACCTCATCATAATCTAAACTAAGCTGCTACCATCTCAAGGGACATCATTAGAGCATGATACAAGCTTCTTACAACTTAAAGGACCTCATTAGAATGAATCTCTTCAGCTCTGACCTCAATTTGACTCCTTTAAGGGTAGCTTTCAAGCTTATGATGCATAGGCCTAGCCTACCAGCTCAAAAGAAGACTAAGTAGGAACATCTTAGCTAGATAAGGAATTTCTACAGCTGACATGCACGTGGGTTTAAATCTTCTCTACAAAATCCAAAGTTAAAGAGAGGATATTTGGATTATGATCTACTTTCTACAATTAACTTGCCTTCATATTTATAGATACTGGGTAACCACCAAGGTAAAGGATCTTGAATCTATTACTCATGTACAAGGTTGTTAAACTTGCAATTCTACCTAAAATCGTTAGAATATCTATAAAATCGGGACGTAAAATCAAAACGTAAAAATGTAAGTTTCTACAGTTTATATAAAATAGCTTTAAAAAATTACTAATATATTTATAGTAATTATTCAAAACTTGAAATATATAATGGAAATTTAAAAAAAATGAAGAAATTAAGTTTTTTTTTTCCATAAAAATTCTTATATAATTTAACATGTATGGAAGAAAGACAAATAAAGTTGAAACTAAATTTTTGTCCATATTTTTTTCTTAAAAAAACTTGTAAATTAAAGAGAACCATACATTTCAATTTATTTTAAATTATTAACAGTATAAAATAAAGTACATAGTTTACTTTGTAAACTTTGTTATTGGAGCTGAAACTTAGATAAAAATTATCAACATAAAATAAGAGATTGGGAGAGAAAGAAAAAGGCAAAAAATTGGAGTAGGACAAGATAGACGTTGTAATGCCTTAATAGTTAATAATTTGTAAAAGGCTAGTTGTATTTTTTTTTCTTTAATTTTTTAGTCCTTTCAATTCAGATATGTAGAATCGGTAAACTAGATTAAAAATATAAGTTTCTATCGAGTTTATTTGTAAAATCAGTTAAAAATGTAAGTTTTTATATAAAAAAAATTCTACACCTTAGTTAACTTGAAAAAGCTACTTAAAATCCATAAAATATCGCATCAGTAAAATCGCAATTTTGACCACTATACTCGTATATACTTAATACTTTTCTAAAACTTACCAAATCTATGAGTTATTTGTACCAATTGCCTCTAACCTCAACCATCCTACCAAAATTTTTAAGATTAACAAACAGTTATTGGTTTTATATTTTATTTATAGAAAGAAGCTTCTTATTGTCTGTTAGTTATAGAAGCCAATATTTATTCTTGGGATGATTGCTTATATCCATGAATAACTGGTTAAATGTAGCCTATAAACCTTTAAAGTATAACTTTCATTATATAGTTTATTAAGCATATAATCCTCAAATAGCTACTATAGCCTCTAAAACACCATAAACAGTGATAGTCTTGAAGTTTTATAGGGATATTTGGGTATATATACACATTTTTAAAAGTTATTAAGAGATGAAGCTATACCTTTTAAATTTTAGATGGTCCATTTGCTCTTATTTGTTAATATCAAAGATATATTTACAGTTTTCACATAAATTTTCTTTTAGGTGATCACTTTAAGTTTACCTCATAAATTAGCTATCTCATATGTATAGTTTTAGCTTATGAAAAATGATTGCATCAAAAAATGTCTGTTGTATTTTATCCTTAGTAGAGTTACTAAATAATGTATTGGGGGTTGCTATTGATCAATCATGTACGTTGCATGTGCAGGTTGATCTTAGAGAAGTTTTGATTAGATGACAAATGGAGAGATGATCTTAGAGTGATGCCTTAAAGGAGGAATGGATAAGCTCAGATTCTTAGAGTATACATGTGATAACAAATTGAGTTTAATGTATTTGGAGTATTCTTCATTTGTTCTTGAGAAGTTTTGGTGTTTGATATTTTAAGGAGTCACTCTAACAACGTAATGATGTTTATGCAAAGTTTGCCAATGCTTTGAATGTTGAAAATAAGGAGGAGGGAGATCTTTTATGTAGGATTTGGCTCTTGTTCTCAACCATTGGATGAAGTTGAGATAAACAGATGAGATGAGCCATTAATGATGACCATTAGAACATTTCAAATGATGGACACCTAAGATTGATGTCTCCTTAACCTAATCGACTCATTGGGTTGTGCACAGATTATAGGCTTAACCATATAAGACTCGTTTTACAAGACTTAGCCTATTTTATACAAAAGAAGCCCATATGCCTATTTAAGTCTTTTGAAAGCCTATGAAGGCCAAACCAATGCCTAAGTAAACTTAAAAGGACATTTTTCGAGTTTTCTTTTTGCATATAAGATGATTAAGTAATGCTAAGATTGAAGAAACCAGTGCATTGATCTTTGTTCAAAGTTTATTAAGTTAGATTTCCCTAAGGCATATCTAAGTGGACCTAATTTCTTAATCCCTATCACTAAACCAATGTGCTAGTCTATAACAATTATTTGGGATAGCGCTCAGTTATTAAAATACTCATCTATAAATCTTACAAAAGGATATAATTTTTAATTGATAATAACATAATAAACTTTAAAAACTATGTTTGCTTGGAAATAATATGTCAAACTTGACACATGAACTTTCATGTAGATTGCAAAGTAAAATATAATAATTTGGCAATTAGTAATTTAAACTTATTTAAGTCATAGGTTTCCTTCCAAATTTCTTAATAAAGCATTTATTGTTGAATTTTTGTTATAAATCAGCCTCAACATTTGCAACTAAAAGGACACACAAAGAGGGATTATGCTACCAATTAATAAACTTGCCAAAAATATATTGAAGTATATTTCAATTTTTTCATTTTACATAAATTCTACCAAAGCCACTAAGGCTAATAACATTATATAATATATAATGATGCAACTAATTTTTCTATCTATTTCCTATTATATGAACTTTCTTCTAAAGAAACACATAAGAAGGAACTTGCCTTCAATTTTTTCCTTTCTTCTAATTCTTTCCCTACTTTCTTTCCTAATTCTTATTCTCTTCTTAAACATAGTAATATTTCACATGTATGTGACTTGTAAGATGTTAACTTCTTGATTTTGAAATGAAAGTATAGTTTTTAAGGAACATTAAACATTAGGATTTCCTAAGTATCTATCATCACAAATGAACCAAGGTTTTATCCTAGCCACAGCATAGATTAGTTGGTTATGCTCAACTTATGCATATATACATATATGTATTGACTTCAAGATTTCCTATAGGCTAATTTACTAATTTTAAGAGAATCCATTTACTGGTTAAATCAACTTCGCTATCATAACATCAATGTGAATCAAACGATTATTGTTTTTTTTAGGGGAAAGAATTAGACAATTATTTAAGTGATGTCAGCATTATTAGTGCTTATCTTTGCATGAAATTTTTTATTAAGAAGGTTTCTACATGAATGGATTTCAATTTCAATTGCTAATTGTACGAACAGTGTTTTGAAAATTGAAAAGTATCACCACTCGACTAATGATTCAATGAGAATTAGACAAATATACTTATTTTATCTATATGATAGGGATAGGTGCAAATTCAAACCAAATTATGACCAAACAAGCAAAAAAATTCAAATTTTTGACATTTGGTTAGGTTTGAGATTTGCTTTGGGGTAGACCATGAATCAAACCAAACTATATATATTTCAATGGTTTAGACTATGAATCCAATGCCCAATCTTACTACAGTACATGCAGAAAAGGAAAAGAGATAATTATGCTAAAGATTGTATGAATCCAACGTTAAATGTAAAAAAAAGATGTTAGTTCCTAATGATATTAGTAGATTACAAATACTTTGAAAAGTCATTAAAATTTGGTATCAGATTCATTTGAAATATTTAATGTTACGTGATAGTCTACTTATACCATTTAATATTCATCATATGAACTTTTGTATTTAGACTTAAATGTCATCTATAGTATAGCTTTAAAAAGTTTGAGAATTATGAGCAAAGCATATAGTAATGTAAATGATATACATATTAAGGATGGAAATTGATGTACTATGGTCATACTTGAAATAGTCAACATTGTGATGAGGTTGATGATACACAAAACCATTCCCGTATTTATTTAATATCATCCAATCAATTTTCTTGATTAGAATTAGAATTTAGAATTTTGGATCTTAATGATTTAATTTGGAATATTGAAATTACACATATTTAATATCTTTCAATTGGTTTTAAACACTAACTGGGTTATATCATGGAGTATACAGTATGGCTCACATAGATGATGCGACTCAAGCTTTATTCATGGGATGTATCTCTTTATGAAAATTCAAATTGCACATGCAAGAAGATGTAAAATACTAAAAAAGAAAAAGAAAGAAAGGGGGAAAAAATTCATATATTAAAAGAAATCTGTAAGTTTTCATATTCTTTATTTTAATGATCATATTATAAATAGTTCATGACCAAACACTTCTCTAAAAATCAAAACCAATATTATTGCTTTTATTCAATAAATTCTTGAAATGGAGTGGAATAAAAAAAAAAAAGAAAAGAAAAGATCTTGAAATAGATAGTTGACATTTTATAGAAAAAGTTATTATGATAAAGTATATAAACCAAACATAGGTGTTATCTATTGTAATTCTTAAAGTTGTATCTCGCACATAATGTGATAATTTTGTAATATGTTTATACCATAATATGAACATGTAAAGGTTTAAAAAATCTATTAATATCCTTAATTATATAGAAGTCTCCATAAAATTTCATAATCATTCAAACCAAAGTTTGAAGTATTCGTCAACTAATCTAACCCTTAAAATTCATAATTATTATCTACTAGCACTAATTCTAGAATGCAAATCACCTCTATGTTCATTGTACAAATCAAAGAATATGGCATCATCAACATTTGAAATCATAAAATCCACTTAGTGTATAACTACTATGCAAACATATATACATGCCACAATTACACATATGCCTATATTTTACTAAATGCGACAAGTATATTCATTAAGATATATTTATTTAGTTGAACACATAATATAATTTTCTTGACGATTTAGAATTTGAAACAACTCAGGTTTCACTTTTAAATGTGCTAAAATTGTATATAACGCTTATGACAACTAGATTGATAGACACATCATCAACTACAAAACAATATAAAATATATTTGTATAACATGTAAGAGTAAATCCTGTTTCTATTTAGTAAACATATTAAGTATCTCATATTGAGTTTGTCACTAGTTAAAGTACCATTGGTAGTAAGTCCATCTAGTTCTAGTTACCATTCTATTTTACTAATTAATCGATCTTATAACTTCTTTCCTGCTTACTAATAATATCATATATGAACAACCTAGTAAGTTCTTGCATTAACTTTAGCACCTAATCGAACTGCTTTATTTAAGAAGTATGGGATCATCATACTTTCGTCCATGGTTGCCACCTATAGATTGGAGTAGCCATAGATAGATAATATGAACATCTTATAGACTAAATATTTATTAGTCTAAGTCACTATCCTAATACACACATACAATAAAGATGAGTAGTTACTAGAGCTTAAAACACTTGGTAAAAGCTTAAAGATAATCAACACCAATGATTCAATATAATAAAGATCAAAACTTAATTCTACTTAATGATCGTAACTCTTAAGACAAGGGATTACCACTTTAAACAATGACTAAAGCATAAAGACATATTATAAATTCTAAGGATCTTAAGGACATTAAAAAAGAATAGCTAAAGTTCCTTAATTTGACCAATGCTTGAAAGGTCGATTGGTCATTTATTAAAAGGCAAGCTAATTGACATTAGTCGACCTCTTATCTCATCACGAAAGCTAATCATTTGTAGACTTAGGTTAGTTGATTGAAGCTAGTTGAGGTCTATTGACATAATTTGACTCAATTAATTATTGAATTCAAGGTGTTTCCACCTATATTGCTACCTAACTTAATAAATTTTATACAATTGCTAAGGGCCTAAACAATAATTAAAGCTCATCTTTAGTCCTCTTTTGTTAAAAATTGAATTTTTGGATTTCTTATAGACCCATGATAGATCAAATCTTATAATTTTAAGGATAAGTAGAATGAAAGTGATTTGAATTGATTATCTTAATTTTTTTGATAAATTGGTTGTGTTATGGATGAAACTTACAATCTTGATGCTTTTAACAATAATCCTATCCTATCCTAGAATTACAACAATCATAGAGTTTTACTAAGACTAAGGAAGGATTATAAAGGAATACGATCAATTAATAACCTTTTCTTTTTAAAGAGCTTGAGATTAAAATCTTTTTAATCTTTAGGTTGATGGTTTTGAAGAGAAGAGAAGAGATATTTTTATTCTCATAATTTATGTTAGAGTTTACAAGGAGACAATAGGTTACACTTATGAGTAAAATGAGACAAATTATCTTTATGGTATTGTTTTTGAAATACTTAATAAGAGAATTCATTGAAAAGGAACTAAACTAAGATCATTGTCGAGAAAAGCTTTACTAGCCAATAGTTAATAGTTATAGGTCATGTAAATTGATTAGTATTAGATACACACTAGTAAGCATTTGATGTATAAAATTTTTTATATTAATAGTAGTTATTCTTTGTTTTTGATATGGTTCATCATGTATCAAATTATCATTTAATACTAGCTACTATTAACTAGTAAATCATATACCATTCCAAGTAAATATATTTTCATTTTTTCATGGGGTGTTATTTTCTTGTGAAATTTATAAATTATTGTAACTCTTAGAGAGTTTGAAATCTAATCATATTATAATATATAGTTTCGAAAACTCTTTTTTTTTTATATTCAATATTTTTATGTTAGCATTTACATATTTCCATAATTGTTTTATTATATCACAATGTCTTTCCATATTTAATTTCCACTTACCTACCACTATAAATAAGTTCATACTCGCTCCATTTCTCCACCTTCTTCTCTCATAATTAGCTCTCTTCGTTGCTTCTAAATCCATAATTTACCCTTTGTCCAATTCAAGTTTATAATTTTAATTTCACCCATTTTCTTATATATTATTTTTTTCTACTTTTTTACTTTAATATCTCTTTTTTAAATCACTTGTATATTTATTTGTCATATAGGTTAAGATAAATTAGGGCATGAATCTAAATCAAGAAATGGAAACTATAGAAGCAAAAAGATTGGTAGAGTAGTTTATAAATGCAGTTTTAATAGATTTAATTTTATAAATAGATAAATATTGGAGCTATATGAATTTTGTTGTAACAATACAACATTGATGTACTTTATTATTCAAGTTAGTAACGTTAATTTTGTTGTAAATGAATTTTGTTGCAATACAATATGGTTCCATTATAATTTTAACAAATTTTTTATTTCATAATTTGTATTATAGTAGTTAAGCTACAGTGAATTCCATTGTAATAATCTATGATTCCATTATGATTTATACTATATTTTCAA
Source organism: Lumnitzera racemosa (assembly GCA_024138005.1). Taxonomy (NCBI): domain Eukaryota; kingdom Viridiplantae; phylum Streptophyta; class Magnoliopsida; order Myrtales; family Combretaceae; genus Lumnitzera; species Lumnitzera racemosa. Next base: position 23,346,754 of record JAMXBC010000004.1, on the reverse strand, counting down.
TTTCATATTTTTCATTGTAATATTAGAGCTATATGAATTTAGTTGTAATTGTATGATTCCGTTATAATTTTAATTATTTTATCAATTGCAATTTTATATGGCATTACTATATGAGAAAGTTGGATAATAAAAGGTTAGAAGTTGAATTTTTCTTTTATAGAAAGTTTAACCTATGGAAATTAATTAATATAAATTTTATAAAGAGATGATCAATATAGATATGAACTAGTGTAATTTAGAGGTACTCTTTTTAGCCCACTTTTACTAATTTTTTATTTTTTCTATTTGATAAATTATTATTATTTTTAGATATCTTACCATGTACTTTATTTCATGATATATCACATTTCTTTTCTTACCTATATCAATCTCATTATCATTTTCAATTACATTAAGAGATAAAAATAAAAAGTTTAGAATAATTTGATGTATAAATGGTGGTATTATATGACAAAGTTGATAAAAGAAAATTACCCAAACTTCCTTTATCTACTTATGTTAGATCGAACATGTTATGGACTATTCAATCTATTGAAATTTATTAGCTATAAGATATAGTTTATAAGTAAATAACTAAGTAATATAAGAATTGATATTTCTCTTTATTTCATTTTGTTTGTCAAAAGATAAATGGATAAAAGAAAAGGTTAGAATCCGAATGATTTTCTATTTTATGGAAAGTTTAGTTTATGGAAATTAACAAACATATTCTTTACAAAGGAGATTATCAATGGATTAGATGATGTAATTAAGGGAACTTAATATCTTTCTAAACTTGTCTTATTAATTTTATGTATTTCAAAAGGCTTATAATATAATCTACATTAATTAAATAGTATATTCTCTTATAATAACTTGTAATATTATCTATATTCAAGGAGTTATATTGTTAACCTAATCCTTTTCATATATATATTTTTGATTTTTTAATGTGATCTTAACTATCATTTATTTATGTGTACATTCTGTAGGTTTCCACTTTAAGTTTTGCAAAAATCATTTTAGGTGAAAATACGGACCATGAAGGTGATAATGAGATTGATTAGGTAATGTGAGAATAAAAGGGCAAAAAAGTCGATATAAGAGTTTTGATAATGTAATAGGTTTCTTAAAGCGATATTTAAAAGGTTAAAGAAGGTGATAATGAGATTGATTAGCAAATTTGCTAATATTGAATTTAATAGGTATTTTAGTTTTATTATGTGCATGATAAATTATTATTAGCAAATTCAAAGCAGCAATAAATTCTCAAAAAGTTAAAGAGGTAATAAAAGTATAAAAATAGGTGTTAAGAATAATTGATAGATAAAGATATGAATAACTGATGATTTAAAAGGAACTTTTTTAATAAAATATGAATGGAAAATGATCCATAGTTTTTTTTCTTCTTGGTTTGTTTGTTTGTTTTTTTTTTCAAGAGATATAGTAGAAAAGTATAACGTTTGAAGCAAAAACTTTCTCTTTTACATGTTTTTACTATTGTCTAATTTTTAAATATTTTATTCTTTTTTTAATGCACTAAATGTTTTTATAACAACAGTATTCCATGTGTACTTCACATGAAAGGACACTACCATATCTTAGTCAAATATCACTTAAAGGATTGAATCATTTTTACCATTTCATTTTTTGCTATCAACCACTTCAATGTTGTTGTTATTACTTTCATTATTTTATTATTATGTATGTAACCGTTAAAGTAAATGAATATTATTTAAAACAAATTAATTGTCAAATGTCATTTTAATTTAATATAGTAATAAGATACTAGAAGGTAATATGCAATTTTTAAATATTGCCAAATGATGTTAGTGGTTTTCATGATCGTAATAATGATTTCAATATAATAAGAAAATAGAAATATATATATATATTTACTTCATTGTGAAACTAATATTAACGAAAAATAATTTATTTACTTCATTGTGAAATTAATATTAATGAACATAATTTATTTTATATTAATATATAAAATTATAATTAGTTTTATAAGAATGATGAAAAACTAATATTAATGAAAAAATAATATTAATTTCTTATAATAGTTAATACCCGAATGATAATTATAATTTATTTACTTCATTGTGAAACTAATATTAATGAAAAAAATATTGATCAACTAAATTAGTTTATATCTTATATGAACAGAAATAACTTATAAAAAAAGTCATAAAACTCTTTCCTTTTTGTGTTTCACGTTTTAGTGGTATTATTAGTATAGTTCCATAATTTTCTTTTTAGAAACACTTATCTTATCATATCATATGATAATTTATAGTTTAGGAAACTATTTCATCTTATATTCCACTATCTTATTGTATCATTAATGTATTTATTTAATTTAATTACTCAAATCATATCATATTATAATATATAGTTTTAAAAACTCTTTCTTTTTTTTTTTACATGTCATTATTTTATGGCACCATTAAGCATTTAAATAATTTATCTACATATCATATATCATATCATCTTTTAATATATAATTTTGGAAAGTTCTTTCCCTTTATATATCTCATCTTTTTATGGTATCATTATTATATTTCCAAAATTTTCTCATCATATCATATTATATCATATTATAATATATGGTTTCAAAAACTCTTTTCTTTCTTATATTCCTTTTTATTTCATCATTAATGTATTTCTTTTTTTATCTATCAAATTTTATATTATTTTGAAAACATTGGGCTTATATAACAAGAAAATAATTTAACAGTATTTCCATAATTTATTATTATTATTATTATTATTATTATTATTATTTATACTTTTCTATTAATAAATAAGTATAATAGTAGACACTATGCTTACATTTTCTGTCATTATAAAACTACTCTATACTCTTTAATATTTAATTATATAAAGGATAAAGGAATATGTTTTTTTTTTTCTTATTTGAGATTGCAGTGATTACATTTACATATACTTCATAGTAAGCACACAAGGTTTACGATGTGAAGTGTTCATAAAAAAGAATGCTTAGTTTTTTGCTTACTTAAATTTTTTTTTTATTAATATTCATGTAATCACTTTGTATATATTCTATTTTTCTGTTGAATATTTAATGGACCGTATATAATAAATCATTTATTTTTAAAATATTATATTACTTAAATTATTTTTAATATCTTTTTTTATGATACATAAAAATCACTACATTACATTTATATTTATTTTATTTTTATAAAAATTATAATCATTATTCAATATTTATCCTCCCACTATACGGGCTTTTTAACCGGTGAGAAAGTGAATTGAAAGCAAAAGTTAAATCCATGTCAAGATTACTAATGATATAAATCTACAGCACTTTACTGTTTCGTTGTCGGCCGTAGTCATGACGTTTTCGCATTGTACCACAAGGCCACGAAGGTTCCAGTTGATCATTGTGGATCAGCTTCACCCTGTTCGCAGCCAGGTGTCCAGAGACTTAATTAAAGCTCTTTAACAAATGTACCCATCCAATAACGAAGAAGATAAATACTAGAAAAACACACCTAGCCACATCATTAATGTTTTCAAAAGACAACAACGCGGAAGAATGATGTGTCTGCGGTCAAAGTCCAAAAAATCGAAAATTTCTGGATATCACAAAGTTGGCAACGTCAGCATTTGCGGTTGCTTGTCCCAACGCACACTACTTTTAGAATATCTGGATATTGATTTCTTAGCATGCCTTAATGGTAAAATATAAAAGGTTCATTATCCTTGATGTGTTAAAAGAGAGAGAGAGAGAGAGAGAGAAAAAAAAACACGTGAATTTCTTCTTTGTTATTTGCATCTTAAAATGTATTCTACCAACACCCATTAACATTTCTAATATTTTACTTTAAATATGAACTTAGAGTTTGGGACATTTTGATCACATAGAATAGAGTTTGGGATATTTTGACCACATAGAATCATCAAATGAAGGCTCTGTTTTGGCTATTGGAATTTCATGATATCTAGTTTGATTTTTTCTATACCGAGGCACTAGAGAATATAAAAGTGAAAATTAAATTTATTATTATATCATTAACCGACAATATTAAAGTTATTGGTATCTATAAATTGTATCTAAATTTATATGTTTGTGTATATTTTGCAAAAGAAAACATTAATCAAAATGTACAGGTTGTATCAAAATATATATGTATATATATATCATAATTTTGCATCACTTCTACTTAACTTAATACAAGAAAATCCCATATAAAAGGGTATAGTTGAAGAAATTATAGCCTCATTACTTCGAGCTTTTTGAAATTGTAGTAAATTAAATTAAGAAAATGTTATGAGGTGTTCCCAAAGATTTATTAATAAACTAAAGAAAAACTAATTTTGCATTTCGTGCATTACCTTTTCATACGATATGAAATTAAAATTAAAGAACCTGAGTTTTTTTTTTTTTTTTTTTGCAACTCAATAAAATGCTTTGAAATATTGATTAACGTTATCCTTCTAGTAAATATTGCATACCTAACCCTTAGTTTTCGTATAAGGTCAATACTAGAATCCCAATGTACTTATTTTGTCTGTGATAATACGTTCAATAATTCTGAATCATAAACTCCTCTTTTTCCCTGTTAAATGTAAAACTGATTTTATTAGCTGATCACGCTTTTTCTGTTGCATGAAGTCTACCACGTGGACATCACGTCGCCAAATAGATAAAATAAGTTTACTAAATATTTTTTATGGATTTTATGGCAGCCAGCTAGTATTATATTTAAAAAAAAAAAAATGACTTCCTTATTCAAACTTTGACATTAGACAAAACTTATCGTCCCAAGATAGCATATAAATAAGTTATGCATATGCCCAACTTAACGTATTCTCTCCACACCTTAATTAACCAAAAATGGCTTCTTCCACCTTCACTATCCATCTTCTTCTCTTCACTTCTCTTCTTCTCAGCTTCACTCATTCATCTTCCGCACAGCAATCCTTCAGACCCGAAGCCCTAGTCCTCCCAGTCACAAAAGATGCATCAACCCACCAATACCTCACTCACATCAACCAAAGGATTCCTCTTGTCCAGGTCGACCTCGTCGTTGACCTTGGCGGCCAATTTCTGTGGGTCGACTGCCAGGACGGCTACGTCTCTTCCACCTACACCCCAGCCCGCTGCGGCTCTGCTCAATGCTCCCTCGCCCATGCTGGCGGTTGCGGAGATTGCAACGCCACCCCCGGACCCGGCTGCAACAACAACACCTGTGGCGTCATCCCTGATAACACTATTACTCACACTGCCACCGGCGGGGAGCTAGCTTCCGACGAGGTGTCCGTTCAGTCGACTGATGGGTCCAACCCTGGCCGTGCAGTGAACGTCACGCGCTTTTTATTTGCTTGCGCGCCGACTTTCTTATTAGACGGGCTTGCAAATGGGACTAAGGGCATGGCGGGGCTCGGCAGGACGAGGATTGCGCTGCCGTCGCAGTTTGCATCGGCGTTCAGCTTCCATAGGAAGTTTGCTGTGTGTTTGGCATCCCCCACCACCTCTACCGGGGTCATCATCTTCGGTGACGGCCCCTACAACTTCCTCCCTGACGTGGACGCCTCTGAATCTTTGGCATACACTCCTCTCTTCATCAATCCTGTAAGCACCGCCGCCGCATACTCACAAGGCGAACCGTCAGCCGAGTACTTCATCCGTGTGACGTCACTCAACGTCAGCAGCACCATCGCGGCCCTAAACGATACCCTACTCACCATCGACTCCAACGGATACGGGGGCACAAAGATCAGCACCGTCGATCCCTACACCGTTCTTGAGAGTTCCATTTTCAATGCCCTAACCAAGGCATTCGTCGCAGAAGCCGCCGCAAGGAACATCTCTAGGGTTTCGGCCGTTGCGCCTTTCGACGTTTGTTTCAGCTCGGCAAACGTAACAAGCACCCGTGTCGGATACGGTGTGCCGTATATATACCTGACCTTGGAAGGTGGCGCTGTTTGGACGATCACGGGGTCCAACTCGGTGGTGCAAGTGAGCGACGACGTGTTGTGTTTGGCGTTTGTCAATGGAGGGTCAAACCCTAGAACGTCCATTGTCATCGGAGGGTTCCAACTTGAGAATAATCTTGTACAGATTGATGAAGCGTATTCTCGGCTAGGGTTTAGTTCCACTTTGTTGGGGAGACAAACTACGTGCGCTAACTTTAATTTCACCACAAGTGCTTAAACCCTAGGGTTTTGTGTGTGTATTCTCATATATGCAATATACATACGTGTCAAATATCATAAAGATGACTTATTTCGTCATTTGTAAAATAAATTCCTATGTTGAAGAGTGAGAATATAAAGGGATATCATGTGAGAAACAATACACCATTAGTACTTTGTTGTCATCAATTTTTGAAGGAGTATTTCTTTTACCTTTTCTAACGGATGAAGTATCCGCAACACGAGCTTACAAAACGATATATATGAATGTTTTTATAGTGAGAAATGATGGATGGGCCGAGACCATATGCCGAAATCAATACCCGAATACTTCTCTGGTTGCCAGCTGTTTCCATATTTCTAATACTTTTGTATTAAAGCAATGTTTTTGGCTTGAATTTCGACTCAAGTTTCGTCATATTTATCATTTCTGTTTTATTCTTGAGTCCAAATTGATATTATGAAAGGTTGACATTATTGAATTGATATGGTATTATCTGATGGGATCTCTTGATGTTGTACTTGTAATATAAGAAGTAAATTCAACAAACTTTTGTCATGGGTTGTCAATTAGACGAGAGGTGTCCGCCTTGATTTCTAGAACTTGTCTTGAGAAATCTATTTAAAGCTTTTAGGTATCATATCATCTTCTTAAGAGATTCACTTTCTCAAGGACTCCCCCACCTCTTTATTTCTAATATTCTCAGACAAAGTTTCTTAAACTTTGTTTAGATTATTTACAAGAACAAAAACATGCTTAAATAAAATTAAAAATATAAAATACATATATTTACTTCATCGAAGGACTCCTCCTTTTCCAGGGACCCTTCACCAATGGATAAGAAACCCATTAGTCGAGTCCCTTCGAAAAAGGGTGCCAAGCACCCTACATTGAGGATGACCTTAATAGAACTAGGTCCTTCACCTTCCTAATACGAATCCAAAAAGGTGCAGCATATTTTTCTTTTTATTTTTTATTCCTTGGGGAATTTTTTTATCTCTAGATTTCTCTTATTTGTAAATTATTGGTTAACATTATCTAAAATTTTAAAATACTTTATGATGTTATCATAATATCATTTTCTTCTTTATTATCTTAGTGGTTGATTTTATATGACAATATTTTACAAGATAAATCGAAGAAGATATAGAGAAAGTAAATTTAATAAATCTATTTTCGTTAGTTTTATATAATTTTATATGGAGAGTCTAATAAATAATATAAACAAATATCAAAACAGTCTTTTTTTAAAAACATTAAAATAAAGTAGAAAGTTTGCTTCAATAAGACGGTTTTTTGAATTGCTGATTGGACATTATCATCAACCATAATGCGTTTTTGCCAATAAGCCATGTAGGGACAAAACAAACTTCAGATATCCCATAATATAGTAGAAGAATATAGAACATACAAGTTTAGTTATGGGATCAATCTACGGGATTTATGGAAAGGTTAAATGACGATTGCAGTCCTATAAAACTAAAGATAGACTGTAAATACATTCATTTATATTAATTTCATATGTATTGATTTTTTATTTTTAGAATCGGACACTTAATATACTTTCAAACCACTAAAAATTGCATTTGAAAAGTTTACTAAAATCATTTTTTATTATTTTTAAAGGTATAATGGTCTTTAAGAAGAAAAACAATTTTTCTTAAAAACATGAAGATTTAAATAGTTAATTTGTCAAAATCATTATAATCTATTAATATTGCTACTAATTTTTTATCAGAATAGGTTATGAATGGAATCTTCTTTTTTTTATAATTAGAAAAGGAAAAAAGTTAATTTTAAAATAAGATTATAAATGCATATAGAAGAGATATATGAAGAAAAGATTTACAATTTACCAATAATAGAGTATCTTTTCGGCCAAACAATAATAAAATATGATAACCAGATACATTTACGCATTACGAAAAAAGAACGAAAAATATCATTTATCATTGTGCGTGTGAAGTCGTTGTCATACTGACGTTGCGAGTTTGATGCATTCATTACTCTCGATCCGTTTTCAATCGAATCCAAAAGGGAATAAACTACAGAACATGTCGTAAAGGAAATAGAAGTTCGACTCAAGAATGCTCCAAGTCGCAAATTAATTGACAGAAAAAGGAAAAAAAAAAATTATTTAGCTAACATTGTTTGGAAGAATTTCTATTTCATGGTCTTGAAATTCTAAATGTGTCCATGAAAACTATATACTAATTTATAAATATTGATACTTATCTTGAAGATGCTTACACGGCCTACTATAAAGTTTACAGAAAATTAATAATGAAACGTCAATAAAGCTATAGTGTTTATAAATAAAAAAAAAAAAAATAGAGGTTGAATGTAATTTAAAGTGAGAGTTTGCTGTGTGCTCTTTTTTTTATTTTTTTCTTTGAAATTAGACATATCAAGATATAAAAAAGCAAGTATTTGGTTCTCTTTCTTCTATCCATCAAGAGAACTTAAGAGAAGCCTAGAGTTGATTCAATTTGGGAAGAAAGTATTCAGTTAGGATTTGATGAACGGGAACCAATATGATGGGGAATTAAGGATTTAATGTAGTTCCACGTTAATTTCGTACGATTCATGTCTAATAGTGTCGCTGCGAGTCGTTTTTTATGGATTAATTCACTCTTGAATTGTTTTCCGGTCTTATCCAAAAGAGAATAAACTAGAGAATATGTTGTGAAGAAATTAGAAGTTCGATTGATGACTGACGCAAATCTTTTGTATGAATTGCTTATCGACAAGAGGAAAAAAAATAAAAAAGGAAATTATGGATATGTATTCAGCCAAATAATGCCGCACGATCTTGCTTTCACCATTCGTATTTAGCCATTTTTTTTAAAGATTAATTAAAAGTGAAATATTTTTGTTTTATTTAAACAATAGACGAAAGGCTAAGGTAAATCTCTCCAAGCTATTGGTACCCAAGACACGTATTGAAGGATGCACATGGCTTTATGCCCTAACAACACATCTATTAATTAGGCCTTGAAATTCCATTTACATGTACGTACACTTAGCTGATGAGGGAAAAAAAAAAAAAAAGAAATGCCAACAAGGTTGTGAAGTTTACAGAAAATCTATAATGAAATGCCAATAAAGCTATACATTTATTAAAAAAAAAAAACACTAAAGATTGAATGTGAATTTATCGATGAAGAGTTTGATGTATTCATGTGTGTGTACATATATAGATGACGGGTTCTGATTAAAGTAATCACGTGCAAATCACATGAGTATCGTGCTATACATAACCTAAGAGTAATACCGATGATTGACGAGAGAATGATAGAAAAGAGGAACAAATAATTCTGGAGTTTTAAATGCACAAGTAATAGGCAAGAAAGTCTAAGGAACCTAAGATATCAACCTTATAGTTCTTAAGCAACTAATTTCGTTATTTTACCTGAACACTGTATGATCGTAGAGAACAAAGGTTTTATAATAAAATATCATTTTTTTAATCTTTGGAGTTGTGTTTAATAAAGAAGAATGATAAAGTATTTATATGCTCATAAGCATGGTAACATTCACTGGATTTTCTAGGTGGTTAATGGATGAGATGAAGTTTTACTCATTCTATAATTATTTAGAATGAGCTTGTAAAGGGTTTAAGCCTCGTAACCTTTCTCATGGTAGAAAAGCTGGGTCAATGGTTCCTATTTTAAGTCCACCAAGCTAAATCTTTTTAAATTATTCTAAGTATATATTGGACTCTTTAGGCTCTATCATCTAACCTAAAGAATTAAGCTAGATAAATAGTGAGTATGGCTCAATATAATAATATAATAAATTTTCAACCCTTTACAATATATAAGCTAGATATATACCATGCCAAGACTTTGAGGTGGTACCTTATGACTTGCTTGTAGTTAATTGGCATTTACATATATTAGAACATTTAGTATTATAGCAAAGTGAGCGACATGATGGAAAGTTCAAGAATTACTTAAGCAAGAAGAGGTTGGATTAAAACAATTGTAGGATTATGATATAGAGAAGGCTAAATGAAGTTTCTATTACCATCCATTTATACTATGACTTGTTTAACTAATTATATTCCTACTAACTAACAAAAATAACAAATAAAAAATAGACAAATCAAGTAAAAGACAAGTGTATGACTAGAACATTACCACGTGTAACAAAGAAATAAATTATGCTACAATATATCTTTCATCCTTTGCTCATGTTAGAGCAGCTTGAAGCATAACTTTGTTTCGAAAAACTGCTATTGCTATTCACCTAAAGAATTTATAAACATATTAGCTAATTGTAGTCGAGAATAAATGTGACCAACTTGTGAGAAGCTTCAAGTAACATGATCACACATAAAATGAACATCCACATTAATATGTTTAGTTTGAGCATGTAAACTTAGATTAGATGCAATCAACAAGGTAGACTTATTGTCACAATGAACCTGAACAAAACGAGAAAGCTAAACACCAAAATCTCTTAACACATATGAAGTCTACAAAATTTCTTTAGTAATAGTCGCAAGTTTGTGATACTCAAACTTAGTAGATGAAGTCAATACTGGAGGTTGCTTCTTGGTTTTTTAAGAAACTAAGGTAGACTGGAGCAATAAACAATACCCTATAGTTTATTTTCGATCCATTAAGTTGCTAGCCTAATTAGAGTTTGAATAATCATTTAAAGTAAATTCATTAGTTGTTAAACAAAAGAAGCCTAAAGAAATAGTTCCCTTCAAATATCGGAGAACATGAAAATGGGCTTGAAGATGAGAAGTATGTAGCTTAGCCATAATCTGGCTCAAAGAATACAAAGGCAGTTAAGATTAGTATAAGATAAATCACCAACTAGCCTCTAAAAGAATTTAGGATCATCCAATAGATCTCTTGCTTCATTATCCAACTTAAGGCCACCGGGAAAAGGAAATTTAGCACTCTCAGGTGCAATCAATCTATTCTCCTATAGAACATCCAAAATATGTTTTTGTTGATTCAACAAATAACCTGATGAAGTGCAACAAAGTTCGAGTCTAAGAAAATATTTAGCAAGAGGAAGGACCTTAATAATGAAGGTTGCATCCAACCATGCATTTAAATCAGAAATAAGATCCCCATTTCCGTTAGTTATTAGCGCATCATAAACCTAGAGAAGGGTTATTATAAAACTAGCTGGACATCTTCTAGGAAAGAGAGAATGATCAATGCTTGGAATGAATAAATTGATGTGCAAGCAAATGTTTTGAGATTTCCAAGTTTCATTGCTTAGAGGATTTCTTAAACCCATATAATGATTTATGAAGATGACAATTATTGATGTCTATATAATGAATTGGCCATGTAAAATGACATTATTGATATCTATATGATGAATTGGCCAAAAACATTAATAAGTAGTTTGATGGTGTTCAACATAGCAATAAGGGACAATGTTTCTATGTAATCTCCATCCTCTAATTAAGTGTATCCTTTTGCTATAATCTTAGCCTTATATCTCTTCACAATAGCATCTAGCCAATACTTTATTTTATAGAACTACTTATACCCGATACCTTTCTTTTCTTTGGGTAAATAAGTAAGCTCCTAAGTGTTATTGATTTTTAAAGTACTCAACTCATTTTACATAGCTGTTATCTACTCTCGATGTTTAATTGCTTGTGAGTAATAATGTAGTTTTTGGATGGACAACAAAGCTGCTCTAAAAGCTACATAATTTGAGGGATATTAATCAAGCAAAGTAACATCAAACAATAGGTGTTAGGTAGACAAATTAGAAGTATTAGTATGAGATGCAACAATGGTAGACTTAGAATGTACTTGATGTACAACATCTTGAAGCCAAACAAGGAATATTCTTAGGTGTAGATGACTTTTGAACAAAATGATCATGACTATCAAAATGATCTGAATCAACAATAGTAGGAGAATATGACAGTGAATCTTGAGACTATGAAATGAAATAAGTAAAATGGAAATTGTATGATGGAGTTTCAAGTGTAAGAGGAGTAAGAACATAGGAATAAGATGCAAAACTAATCTTAATAAAGGACTAATTGTTAAAAGGAAATATGTGATAAAAAAAAAAATAACTGCATCTTTATTGACAACAACTTACTTAGTTATAAGGTCATAGACCTTATACCCTTTTTGCGCACTCACATAACTAAGAAAGACACACCATGTACCATCAGGATCAAATTTGTCTTTATGAGGTGTAAGTCTAGCATTGTAGCACAAACATCCTATAACTCGAAGGTTATCATATGCTGGTGGTTTGTAAAACAACATTTTAAAAGGAGATTTCCAATTAAGTATTTACATTGGCATTTTATTGATAAGGTGAGTAGAAAATAATACATTCACCTCAAAATTCCTTAGGCAAATTGGCACCAAGTCTAATAGCTCTTAATCTTTCTAAAAGATGTCAGTGTTTTCTTTTTACCCACCCATTTTGTTGAGAAGTATACAAGACAAATATTTGTTGTATAATCCCAAGTTTATGAAAGAGGTCTTGGCATAAGTGAGATATAAACTCTCCTCCATTATTAGTCCTTATTGACTTAAGTGTAATAGAAAAATGATTATCAATATACTCGAAGAATTGTTTGAGGATGGAAAGTGTTTGACTCTTGTGATGCATCAAGATGTCTAAGTTGATCTTCTAAAATTATCAAATATGGTAAGAAAGTACTTGGCACCAAATAAAGAAGCAATGTAAGATGGACCCTACACATCAACATGGATCAATTCAAAAGAAAATGTGCTTAAATTTGAGCTATTGAAAAATGAGGGTTGTCTCTTGGCAAGTATTACACAAGAAATCATGAAAAATTAAGTTCTTATCCAAGTTTGAATGTTGTCAGTTTGAAATGGAGGTATGCCCCAATCGACTAAGAATGAGCATAACATCCTTATTGTCTACTTATGAATGAATAGAAGAAGACAATGAGTTGGCAACCTAATCCTTTAAAAATAAAACTAGAAGAATCAAAGCTTAGTACATATAGTCCATTCTTGGCATTAGTTGTCCCAATGATGTTGTTAGAGGCTAGTCATGAAATTTGCATGAAAGGAATTAAGAATAGCATCCAAAGACTTAGTAACAGCTAGTTTAGGTACAAATAGTAGGTCGTGTGAGAATTGGGATACAAATAGGATATTAAAAAAAAAGGAATGTTTCCTCTCCTTAGCCATTTCGAGTTAAGAAGATGTTAAAGCGCCTTTCTCTTTATAATAACAGTGCGTTTTAAGGTATGAAGTAGGAGAGAAGGAATTTCATAATTAGGGTTTTGAATGAAACGACTTTTTCATTTTTTTTCTTTTTCATAAAGTAGTAGTAAGAATGAGAGGTGTTAAGCTTTTTATCATCCTGACATTGAGTTATTTTTACACAAGACCTCCTCTACAATATCGTCACCATAGTAGAGTTTAACTACCAAGTTTGGGATGGATTGGTGTGATTCCTCTACGCCTAGGACACCAGAATATTGAATCATGAGTGAAGAAAGGCATGGGAAAAAAGCTTATTGGCTAGTGATTGCAAGGCTCCAATTCTTGTTACAGGGGGCACCAAGGGCCTCTACCATTCCATCCCTTAGATAGATAGATAGAGGGAGGTGGGGAGTACTTTTGGTTTTTTTATTTTTTCTTTTTTTTTTTTATGTTGTTAAAGAGTTGAACAAGGAAAATAGATGTTGAATGCTTGATCAAATTGATTAGGTTATGTAAGAATAAGGTTCAAGTCTATCGATTTGTTAGGATGCCTCAACCATACACATCATTATACTTCCACTTGACACCTATTGTAATGATAAATGACTTATCTCGTTGTGACCTTTTCTTGAATTCTCAAGACTTCTATCGCTCTGTTCCTGTAGGGACATAGAACCCATCGCTACCTAGGCTGTGTTACTGAAGGCTCCAAGGAAGTTAAAATAGCAGAGCACTCATCTTGGGATAGGCGTACTACTTAGATGCTTTTAGTAGTTATCTGCTTTGCATTTGGCTACCTAACATTTACCGTGGGCTCAATAACTAGCATACTAGAGGTACATCCTTCCTGATTCTCTCGTATTAAGGAAAGGACCTCTTAATGCTCTAGCACCCACACCGAATATGGACCAAACTGTCTCATGATGTTCTGAACCTAGCTTACATATCGCTTTAATGGGCGAATGGCTTAACCCTTGGAACCTACTATAGCCCTAGGTAGCGAAGAGTTGACATTGAAGTGTCAAACCTTCCTATCAATATGGGCTTTTAGGGAAGATTAGCTTGTTATCCCAAGAGTAACTTTTATTTGTTGAGCGATAGCCTTTCCACTCAGCACCATCGGATCACTAACGCCGACTTTTGTCCCTCCTTGATAAGTAGGCCTTGTAGGTAGTAGCTAATAACCAAGAAAATAAAATTAAAAAATAAATCAAAATAGAAAAAAATTAATTAATTTTAATAATTAAAATAATTACTAATTAAAATTATAAATAAAATTAATTAAAATAAGAAATAAATAGAATAAAAAGAAATTAGATAAGATCTAATAAATAAATAGAATTATAATAAAAAATAACTATAAATAAAGAAAATGAATTAAAATAAAAAATAAATCGAATTAAAAATGTAATAGAATTTTCATTTTCTTTACTTTCCTTATTTTTATATTATTCTATAACATATAGTAAGTTGAGGAGTTATGTGGGGTAAACTAATTTTGGTTAACTGGAAAATGCTTACATCTAGAAGTTTGATATAAATTGGTTTATTAAGGTCTTAACATTGTAAATTAAGTAAAGAAAAGGAGTTATGTGGTTTGTTGCACCTATGTCAACTATCAAATTATCCTTGTTATTATTTAAAACTATTAAACAAAGAACATTAGGAAAAGAGTTACTTGTATATTGCATAGCATTTGATTCTTTGGCAACTTCATCATTTTCATCATCTTTTAATATAACTCTTGTGGCAGCTACCTATCAAGCAATTTGTTCACTTGCCCTGAACTACCTTTTGCTTCTTCATCAAAGGTGTTTCTAAACCAGTATGCTTCTAACTTTTCCCACAAAAAGAAGTTGAAGAAGTAACCTTCCCTTTCAATAACACTTTCTTTCCCTTGTACCACTCTACATATGGTACCAATTGAAAGAACAACTTAATTGTATGCCCATCACTTTTGCAATGTTTATAAAAGATATTTTACTTGCAATTCTTTTTGTCTATATAATTTCTTTTACCAAAAAAAGGAAAAAAAAAAGCCATCTCAAGATTTAAAACTAAAATACCCGAAACTTACCTTTGTTTCTCCATTTATTGAACCAAGTAAAAAACCCTATTGACAAAGGGTAATGGCTCCATGGATAGTATTTGATTTTGAAAACTTGCATAACCTTCATTCATTCTCATTAAAAGTTAGATTAGCTTATTGTGAGAATCATACTCTAAATCCTTACATTTAGTATACAGGTATAGTACTCTATTCTACTATAATTACAATTAGGAAATGCATGAAATTTGTGTAATTCATCCCAACATCTATGTAGTTTGTTGAAGTAAACACTCACTGACTAATGATTTGGTCTAAAATTACTAATTTCGTAATGGAGTTGGAACACTAAGGATCCACTTGTGACTTTATACTGCTCTATGATCTCTTTCCACAACTAATGAGTAGATTGAATATATCGGAAATTCTTAGCCAATGCATTCACCATTGAATTTAAAAACCAGCATCGAATCGTATACTCACAACAAATCTATTTGTTTAAATCAATTGAATTTTCAGCTAGTCTCTCTATTGTTTCATCAATAAAATCAATTTTCATCTTAGCTCCTAACCTTAGTTTCATTGACTTACTCCAAGAAAGAAAATTTCTTCTATTAAAGATTATATTTTCTATTGACATTCCAAGATTGTTAGATCTACAAAGAAAATAAGGTTCATTTATAGGTAAATCTATCAAAGTATTCATGTCTTAAATTTGAAGATAACTCATGCAGAACTAACTAGTCAATAGATTGATGTAATACTCATGCTAGAAAAAGTAATTGGTACCTTATTAAAAGAAATTTAAACTTCAGCAATGAGATATTAGGGTAAAATATTTTTTTTGACAATTTTGTTTTTCTAATGTAATGAGTTAATCATTACAAAGAAATATCTAAATGTTTTTCTCCTATTGCAACAGACCATCTTTTTATTGGTGAGACCTTTTGTTTATACATTTCTTTCTTTCAATTTTATATTTAAGCAATAAAATTGCACAATGTTTTACAGATATGCACATCTAACTATTTATATTCCTTCTAACAAACAAAACTAACAATTAACATATAGACAGATTAGGTAAAAACAAGTACATTGCTAGAATATTGGCACGTGTAACAAATAAATAAACTATAATATAATATATCTTTTACACGATTTCAAATAATAAAATGAAAGATTTATAACGTATCTGTATAAGCATTTTTGGGATATTAAAAGTTGTCAAGTTATAGCCACATAAAACAACACTCTTTTATTCTTAAACTCTTTGATTTTTTTTTTTTCTTTTCTGGAGAATGCATTTCAAGTACTATAATTTTTTAGCTTTTTCCAATCAAATTGTAAGCGCATATGTTGTTCTAGTAGACAACAGTAGTTTATATTTAATTATTTACTTCCATTGAGTTTCTAGGGTTATTCTATGGTCTCACCAGGTACCGATAATCCATCATGTAATAGTCTAAATACTCATTGTATTAAGTTCCATATCCATCGCAACCGTTAAATAGTGCATTGAATAGTCCTGTAGCAATGAAGCAAAAGAACTTCCTTTAAGTCTATTGTTAGATTTTATATTTGTTTAGCAAAGTGATGGACACTATTACAACCATGTCATTCCCTTCTCTTTCTCCATCTAACTAAGAGTAGGCAAAAGAATCAACTAAACCAAACCAATTGCAAACGGAAACAAATCAAACCAAAATTATTATTTATTGACTTATTTTTTTAGTTTTGATTTAAAAATTACCAAATTGAAAAAAAAACACAAAAATTTATGATTAGTTTAAAAGAATAATTCAAATTCTTGCTAAGACATTACTATGACCATAGCATAATATTCTATGGCAAACACCTACTTTTTTGGGTCCTTCTCCATTCTCCATTACATGAGGTCCCTTGTAGAGGACCGCAAAATATTATCCTTTTTTTTATTTTTTATTTTTAGTTTTTGATAAAAAGTTTGTCAAACTAGTAGCAAAAATGGGACCAAAAGGATATATTTGCAAGGAGATTTTGTGAAAATTTTAGGAGAGCCCTTAAGGGTTAGAGTTTCTTAAAAGTTGATGTAGCATTTATGGATCTTAAATGGGTTATTTAAGTTATATTTATGAATTGCGTTTGGCATATATATTTCCATCTGAAGTGCCACAATTTTATTAATAATGTACAAGTATCGTTGGGTGCTTAACTTTACTGGGATACCAAACAAGCATTAGTACTTGACACCTACTCCTAGTCAAGTCTCCTATTTTTAAAAATCTTTTATATATTGGTTTAAAATGTAATGAATATGAGAAATAAAAAATTTTAAAAATTATTAAGTAACTATGATTAGGTATCATATAGATAAAGTGGATGATTGTTTAAGATACTAATATACCACTCTATACATCTCTTTCAAGTACCGGTAATAAACATACTCTTCATTTATGGTCTTTAACTAGGAAAGATCCTTTGTTTGGCATATAAACAAAATTTTTTTCTTCCCAAGATATTGAAATTATAACTTACCAAGGCCAAATAATAATGCACGGCTAAAGCGTAAATTTTTTTTTTCTTTTTTGCCAATACCTAAAGCTTAAGATTAACCCTCTTGTTTACAAGTAAATGAAGACGTATATATATTTGCTTTCCTTATGTCATTTTCGTCCTGGGAAACTAGTAAACAAAGATAGGATTCAAGAATGGCAGACATGGATAAGTCTAGGATAACACCTGGAGCTGTTGTCTCCTACGGTCATTGTACGGTACCCTTTCGCACTCACACTACTGAAACCCACGTTTCAAGTTGGCTCTCTTGCTATTAAAGTTGAGCGAGCGGATAAGAAGAAGGAACTTGAAATGTTATTCATGTCTCATAATAGTATCCGTTAATATAATAGAAAAATACTCTTTTTTATGTACTTATATTTAATGAAATGTTTTTTTTTTTTATCTTCTCTATTTATGTTTTGATTCTTTGCTTATACTAGCATTATTTAGTCTAAAATCGGAACTCTGGGCATTTATCTTCCTATAATGTATTATAGTGTAATTCATCATCCTTGATGTCTATAGACAAACTGATTATGATGATTCATTCCACTTAGTAATAGAAGCCTATAGATATTGGATTTAGATGTCTACGAAAAGATGATTCTATGCCCTATGGAGGAAATATTTTGTATTTTTTTGTGTATTTCCTCTTAGTACTATCAATTAAATTAAGTCAAATATCTCATTTGTGCTTGATAGATGCCAATTTGATAAGTCTCCATTTTTTTCTCCCTTAATTCAACCTTACAGTTTGTATTTGTTAGCAAACTTATTTATCTAAAGTTTTGAATTTTATAGGAACGCCAATTTTCTTTAAGCATCTTACTTTAAGCCACTGCAATTATTTGGACTAGGTGTTGATTTGCAACTTGTTGGAGCTAAGTGGAAGATTTAATCTAATTTGATTAGATTATAGCCAAAGTTGAAACTTGAACTCAAGTAGTTTCATGTTGAGTTTAAGCTTTAGCCTTTACTACTGAGATTAAAAAATAAATCCAGTTTAAAGAAAGTTTGTGTAAATATTGAGTTTTATCAAATTTGACTCAAATATGAGCATCAACATGAGCTAAATTAGAATGAACATATCTTTTTCCTAAATAATCAAAGTTCAAATGAGCGTTCATACTCAAATTTAAATTCAATTGAGCTTAGCCTTTGAATTTTCTAAGTGAACATGAGATTAGTAAAGCTTGACTCTACTTTAGTTCATTTACAGCCGTAGCTTAGTAACTTTTTCAAACTTTATATGTAGGATGACCATTTAAAACGCACTAACAAAAGGCTTCATACCAAAGTAAATGTAGTCAACTATATATTGTCCTAATGTTCTCACTTTCCAAAGAATTGATATGTTTGAAAAGAAAATGAAACACGAAGTAAGTCTTTTGGTAGCTAAGACTTGTACTAATCATGCTTTATAGCTAAATTGGGACATTTTAAATGGACTAAAAGACACTAAATATTCTAAAAAATAGTGCTTTAGGAACAAAGACCATCAAGTAGCAATATATGTGGATAATTAATTTAACACTTGACAAGGAATAGCTATATCTATATGGCAAGCATTCTATTTCCTTATTACCACTAAATGATAATTGTCAATATAACTTTTGGAGTAGTGTTTTTGTATAGTGAATGTGTTATTCAGTCATCATTGACCTCTTCATTTAGGGACTTATTCTAAAACCATGCATGTAAACATAATCTCAACTTGATATTATGTTTGAAATAATATTTTCTTATTGCCATGCCTAAGTTTATGGTTAAGCAGTCTTGAGTTAAACATCTGAACTTGAAGTTGATAAGTGAGTGCTAGAAAGCTTAACTTACCCAAGCACTTGGTTGATCCTTTGATTACTTTTCAAACTTTAGTCTCCAAAATAGACTCTTATGTGAAGACTACCCCTCAACTCTCAAAACCTTTAGAGCACTATTTTAGGGACGGCCTACAATTTCTTAAAGAGCCATTGTTATTGTAGTTGGTTTAGGGGATAATTATATCTATGCTTGACTAGACATTTCTCTTAAAGCACATTTTAGTGAGGTTCTATTATCCATAAGGATGGTTTGCTCTTGAAATAATAGATCTGTGTAGTATGCCAAATAGTATGCATGTAGCTCTAAGAGAAAGGTAGTGTTGTGCCCCCCTCTTTGGCCCTCTATAGTGCTTTTCCATTCTAACCTTCTATAAATTAATTTAACAAAATAGGCTAAGTACTTATAGCTCTTTAGGACAAACCTATGCAACATACTTAATGAAAATTACTAGTTGTTTTAGAATAAGAGTATTAGACTTTTAACCCCCTACCCCCTTCCTCCTTCTAAATTATTGATTAGGTGAGCTCCTGAGTCCAATTGGTTTCTCAAATTAGGTTAAATCAACTCCATTTGGGAAGACATTCATGATGAGAGCAATGCCTTTTATTGTTATTTCCTGAAGCTTTTTTCGATCTCTTTCATTTTATTTCATTATTGTATTTACTTTTTAGATGTTAAATTAGGTTGTTTTCTATGAGCTATATCCTTATTTTTTTCCAAAAGTCTTGCCTATTTTTGCATTATTAGTTTTGCAACTAACACAGATGTACTAAAACTTATGCAGCTTTTGTTGATGTATCAGCACAAATTTGTGCTTGCGATGATGCACAAATCTAAGTAGGTCCCTTACTTTGTAAATATTCTTAGGTAAGGTCCATAGAATTTGATTAGTAATGAGGCCAAGCCTACTTTTCCTCCATAGTGGCTTTAGTAATGGTAGAATGTGCACCATTCATGACTAAAGTACTTAGCCCCAATTCTTACAACCCTTTTATTATGAGCTTAGATTGGGATCTAGTTATAATGATATTGCTAAAGGTATTGAGTACTCATTATATAAAACTCTTTGATCTCATAAAAATTGTTTAAACTACTTATTTACTACTAAAACTAATTTCTAAACAACTTATTTAAAGTTTCATTTCCAATATCGATATGATCTTAAGTTTTGTTATTTTTGTTGGATTTATTTGCCTGGTGATTCATGGCTACCTTGTCTTTGATGGTTAGTATAGGAAACATCCTTGGCTAGAGACAGATACCAGAAATGTATAAGAGAAATCCCATCATCAGCACATTCCTTTCACTCCAATCTATATTGTTCATAGCATTAATTACTTACAAGATAACATGTCCATGGATTGTTTATTTGGTTCTATTTTGATTTTATAATATAGAGTAGATATTCTGATTATAATCATCAGATGCCATCCATTATTGATTTTCATATGTTTTATTTTAATTGGAAAGTAAACCTATTGTTTCCTCTATATATATGGGTTCTCCCATTCTCCTTATGAATTTAGTTTCTTATTTCTACATGTATGCCATAAGAAGACTAAGTAACACCTAGCAACCTCAGCCCTTATTTAGGTTATGCTACAATTATTTTTTTTATACACATACCAAAGCATGAAATGATGACTAAATATAAAGATCAAATTGAACCTTTGAAGAGATACCAAAGGTGAATAGCTGAGGGGTACCTGCTAGTGTAATCGATATATATATATATATAAACATTATAAGATAGCTCACCTGATATAAGTGCAAATCAAGAAGTGAAATTATTAGACATACAAATTTGAAAGGTTTATCAATTAATCAAAGAGTTTTGGTGACTTACTAGAATTGTTACCACATCTTCTATGGTTTCTCTTTTCAGTTCTTCCTCTATTGAACTTTTAGAAGAAAATGAAAGTGTAAGATTGTTAGACTTCACCATTGGCAGAAGTTCCTCCTATCAGCACATCATTTCAATATTTAACTTTTATAGAGATGCTTAAATAAAATAATGAACTATTATCTTCATATAAATTACGTATCTAAGGAAAATTAAAAAAGTAATATTTAGTGATAAAATGGATTGGGATAATGTTAAAAGCTTGGCAACTCCACAACTGACAGAGAAACATCTAATAAATAAGTTCAAGTTTTATTCTTCTTGCTACATATATGAATTTAGTACTTCATTTTGGTTCTGCTAAAAAAGATAATTGGGTTTGTGGTTATATTGGCATTTCAGGAGCTTTTATTCTAGAAATTCTGTTTTCATGATTATATGCACATCCAAAGAGATATTTTGCAGTCTAGGTTTTGTTCTACAATTTCTTATATATTGACTTATGAAATGTTGCAGTTAGTTTTGTAGCTTAAGGATTTTAGATCTCGAGAAGAAGGATATATACAACTATTTTTTGCTTTTTGAAAAGTAATTTCTCTTCATAACATACATTCATGAGGCCACTATGAATAGTAAAATCTTTTTTTTCAAGTAATAGGATTCCTTTAATGGAAATATATTATATTAACTAATGAATTTCCACTAGAAAAGCAATCAAACTATTGATGGATTTTGAAAAGCAAAGAAAATGTAGCAACAAACAATGTTAGGGATGTTGAACCTCTGAATTGGAAGTTTTAAAATTCTAAAAGTAATGTTTTCATCAACTTTGTTTGATGATTAAATTCATATATTGGACATATTGAATTTCTAAAGAGACGTGCTAGATCTCTATTAGAGGTATGCATAAGCATGAATGTATTTTTGAATACTTATGATTTCACTTGTTTAAATAAATTTTTATTTGTATAAGTTATCAGTATCTTCAATCTATTTGTCATGTATTATAGTATATACCATTCTAATCAATCTTTTAAGTTTCATACTTTTCCATTTACTTGTCTAATGACTTTCATATTAGTTTGGCACTTCTTCTAAATTTTATATAATGTTTGTAGTTATGAATTGATGAACTTAAAATCAAGCTCTTACCTTGTATGAACATGGTTAAGACATGAATAAGAAGTGGATACAATTGAGTAGGTTAAGTAAGGAGTATGAAGAAGGGGTCAAGTCATTTTAGACTTTGCGTTGGAAAACCCTTCATCTAAGGGAGTTATTCCATGTTCATATGTAAATTGCCAAAATTGCAACTTGTATTCATGGGGAGTAATTTATGACCACTTCGTGTGTGATGGTATCAACATAAAGTATACTTGTTGACATTTTCATGTAGAGTCTACAATAAGTCATGCTTCTTCCTCTAGTGAGTCTCATCCTCTAATGCATACTTTTGATTTGCATGGTATAGATAGACTAGATGAGATGGAAAGAGCACATAATCAAATGGAAAGTGGAGCTCAAAATGATTTATTGGAGCAACCTTTGAATACTTCTTTTGAAGAGGTGCAATTAATCCATGTTCTCATTCGAGATATTAAAGAAGAAATTTATTCAGGTTGTAAACAACATAGTAGGTTATCTTATATTTTTCTTCTCTTTCACATAAAGTGTTTACATGGATTGAGCAATAAAGCATTTGATGCAATTCTTCATGCGATTAGGATCATATTACTTGAAGGTGAGATATTGTTGAGTAATACTTATGAGACCAAGAAAATTATTAAAGAAATAGGCCTTGGATATGAAAAAAATCCATGCATGTCCGAATGATTGTTTTCTATTTTGTAAAGAGAATACTAAGTTAGAGTTATGCCCAACATATGATGCATCAAGATGAAAGGAAGTTAAGAATAACTCAAGTAGTCATCAAAATATTAAAAAGAAAAGCAATGCTGCAAAGATCTTGCATTGGTTTCCTTTAAAGCCGAGACTTAGTAGGCTTTTTATATGTCTTAAGAGATAGCTACTTTGATAAGATGGCATAATGATGGTTGTGTGAAGTATGGGCAATAAGGCATCTAGCAGATAGTTTAGCTTAGGAACATTTCAATTCTAAGTATCATACATTTTCTTCAAAACCTCAAAACGTTAGACTTAGCCGCTCTATAGACGGTTTTAACCCATTTAGATCATTGAGCACTTCATATATTACATGTTCAGTTGTCTTAATGCCTTATAACTTGCCTTTATGGATGTGTATGAATCAATTAAACTTCATTTTTTTTTTATCATTGTTAATTCTTAGACCTATAGCTCCTAGAAATTATATTGATGTATACTTACAACCACTAATAAAGAAACTAAAAGAGTTGTGGGAAGTTGGCATTGATACTTTTGATGTTTCAAATAATGAAGCTTTTCCTATGCATGCAATGGTCTTGTAGACAAACAGTGATTTTCCAACATATGGTAATCTATCAAGTTAGAGTACTCATGGTTCACTTGCATATTCCTATTGCAACTCCTCTACAACCTCTCAAAGACTATGTAATTGTAGAAATTTTTGTTATATGGGTCATTGTCGCTTTTTGAAAATGATACATAAATTTCAATATAAAAAACAAATTTTCAATGGTAATCAAGAATTAAGAAATGCACCAATTTAG
The DNA here is from genome assembly GCA_024138005.1 of Lumnitzera racemosa. Taxonomy (NCBI): domain Eukaryota; kingdom Viridiplantae; phylum Streptophyta; class Magnoliopsida; order Myrtales; family Combretaceae; genus Lumnitzera; species Lumnitzera racemosa. The sequence continues at coordinate 23,322,501 of JAMXBC010000004.1, read as the reverse complement.
CTATCGGGAACAAAAGTGGTAGCTCAAATACAAGGAATTAAAGTGACCTTTAGGAAGTGTCAAAGTCAAAGTATTAAAAGGAAGAAAACTGAAGGTAGTAAGAGTTCTCACTCCATTGAAATTTGGAGAAGGAAAAGTATATTTTTTGATTTGGCATATTAGAAGGACCACTTAATTTGCCATAATCATGATATAATATACATAGAAAAGAATGTTTGTGATAACATCCTTAAAACAGTGTTAAACTTAGAAAAGTCAAAAGATAATTACAAAGCAAGTCTTGACTTATAAGACATTGGCATAAGGTAAGAACTTCACCTTCAACAGCTAGGTCTAAGAAGAGTTATTTTGCCTCCTGCATCTTATATAATAAGGTTACAAGTAAAGGATGTTTCCATAACAGGTTGAAAAAAATAAAGGTTCCAGATGGATATGTATCGAATATATCTTGTTATGTGAAAGTCGAGCAAAGAAAGATAGTGAATCTTAAAAGCCATGATAGTTATATTTTGTTACATTAATCCCTTCCAATTGTGCTTAGAAGGGTTTTACCTAGATAAGAAAGTTTTGTATTAATAGAATTTTTTGGGTTTTTTAGAGAGTTATATTAAAAAACACTCTTAGTTCATGAGCTTGAGGAACTTCAATCTCACATTACCTTAACTCTTTACCATATGAAAGGAATATTTTCTCCCTCTTTTTTTACATGATCAAAGCACTTGGTTATACATTTGGCAAATGACGTTATAATTGCTAGACCAATGCAATACAGATGGATGTATCCAATTGAAAGGTAGTGCTTATCTAATATGTGTTGCAAATGCTTGAAGATATAACTAGGAATGGTAGTGATGATTTTCATTGGAAGAGAGATGATGTTAATGGCACTAACATTGAGTTAAATACATTATAATTTATGATATTTATAAATGTATTTTCCTCTTAAAACAATGTTCCTCCTCTTTTTAGTAAAAAAAAAACTATTTTCTTATTGTTAGAAACTCCTCGTACTTTAAGATTTACATGTCTTATTAATGATACTATAAAATCAATCCTATTATGCATATGAACCATTTATAATTTTGGTTGCTTTAGTTTGATTTTAAATTTCTCTCTTTTACTATTGATTTTTTTGTAACTACCTGACTGTGTTAGTTTTGGTGCTGTGTGGTTAATATTCTAGGTGTAAGTTGCTATTGATCTGTGTCTTGTTAATTGGTCTACTAATGTTTGGTGTAGTAGTTGTGCCTTTGTATAATCTTGTTTGTATAGATGAACTATATGGTTATGGTCCATTATCAATTTTAATTTTTGAGAAGAACCATGATTAATTTTAAATTAATAATGTCAATTTATATTAATGTTATTATATCTTTTAGATTTATTCTTCAAGGAGTAGATCATTATAGGACGACGTCGTAAAATGCACAAGGTTTTAATTGAGGAAGTTTAAGATGGTATTAATGTAATGGAAGAAGACATTGATAGAGGATGTTTTCAAGGTATTAAAATATTTAGGTTATCATGTTGACTTAATATATTTGCATGTTAACTTTATATTTATTTTATTAAAACAATTTTGGAAAGAAAAGACAAGGTTACATATCCTTTGATGATATTTGGGTTATGCTATCTAATAAGAGAATTGTTTGCACTTTTAATAAGTCTTCTCAACCTATTGGTGTGGAGGGATTGCTTCCCATTGAATTTCTTAGTACTATTGTTAAGAAGCCCAACTTATCACCCATCAAAATGTTGGCATGAGATGTTAAATGCTAATAAAGAACTAATGTGAAGTAAAGTTGAGGTAATATGCTATGAATGATTATTGTTTAAAGTTCCACTAACATTTTCTTTGACTTTTTCTTTTTCTTTTATGTATTTAGTCAAAATTCTTGATTTCAAGGGAGAAAAAGAAAGCTATAAAGGCATGGATCATCATAAACTTAGGTATGATGTGTTAGAATTACAAGTGTAAGCTGCAATACAAATATTATGATGAGACTAAATCATAGATGAGTTGTTGACATCACATCCTAAAATAGTGAGGGGAGATTAGTAGATAGGACCATTAAACATATGGAATATAAAGGAATGGAAGGTAATTAATCATTTATAATTAACTATTTGCTTTATTAATGATACCTAAATTACATGATGAAGTGTAGAATTACTTTACATTTGCTCTTTCATTAACGAGTTTTATCTATGCTATCTATAAAGAACACGAGTGAGAGAAACAACAAGAATTGAGAAAAGAAAAAAAAAATTACACTCTTAGAACAAAAAGTTTTGCAATGGTTGACCATGAGATGGTATCTTGATAAATAAAATAAATGATTTACTTTAAAGATATTACGTATTTTTGATTTTATATTTTATACTATTAATATGAATTTTCAATATAATATAGACAAAGTTAAATAAAGTTGATCCTACTTAAGCGGAGGTTTTCCTCAAGACTCATAGACATAAGAATGGAATAGACGTAAATAAGGAAACAACGAAGGTTATGGTATATTATTGATTAGTTATCTAAATTTAATATCTTTTTTATTTTAATGAGTTTGACATGAGTTATTTTCTTCTTCATAGGAAGAGATTGAGAATCTAATGTAACATTATGAAGTGAATTCAATTGGGAAAACTAGTTGGGAAATGGATGCATAATCTATGCTCTTTGGCCCAAAAAACCCTGGCTAAATATGTAGTAAAGAAAAAGGCCCTACACCAAAAAACCATAGAAGAGTTTCCTTTGAAGTTGTTCATTTTGAAGGAGCTAACAATCTGGATAAGTTAAGAACAATATAAGAAGGCACTTAATAACACTATCATTTTGAAGGAGCTAACAATAGTGCAATCTCATAAGATTTTGAGATTAGATAATTAAGTGGCAACTTTACTTACTCTTCAACAACAAAACTTACATTAAGGTTCCTTGCCTAAAATGCTCATGCCAACAATTGCTTAAGTAATGTCTTAAGTCAAAGAATTTATTTTCTTTTCCTTTTTTTGTGTTCTATAAATATAAAATACTAGAAGAGTACTTGTTAGTTTCTTTAATTACTTTTTCTTTTTGTTTAAGTCCCAAAAGATGAGACATTGCAAAGAGAAGTTATTAGATTATTCAAAGAAACAAAAAGAAACCAATAACCAAGGAGGAAAGAATTCAAATGGATCACTAAATGGTAGTGATACTAAAGATGACTACAATATAATGGTGACTACTACCATACTTTTTAATGCATATTATTTATGGTTAAGTAATGTTTCCAGTCCACTTATTTATAGTCGATGAGCATAGTCCATTGGTTATCAAAACTATTATATAGATAGAAAGAGTTGTTTATTAGAACTATTATTATCTTTTGTAACTTTATTTTTGTTTTGTTTATGTTGGATCAGTTAATGGATATGACATTAACCTTTCAAAGGGTGTATCTACTTCTTTAGCTAATATGATAAAAAATGTGTTTAAAGATATGTTCCCAAATGAATGTGAGATATTATATTCATTCATTTCATATCTTTAGATTGAAATAATGCTTATAGAAATAATTTAGTTATAATAATAGTTTAAGAAGTCTACATGCTTGTGTTATATGTTTAATCAAGATATGACATATGGTTCTTAATATAGTTAGAGAGAATTCTTGAGGAAGTTGAAGGAATCAAGACTCCTAATATTACAAATTGGTTTTCAAGCTACACATATGAGTTTCCAACTTGATAATTAGCTTTATTTGTCAAACTTGCATGTAAGTGATCCTTTCATTTCCCCTTTGATAGTATAGTCATCAATGAATATTTGTGCAAAACCGTTTTGGATTTTTATGAAATAGGTTTTTTTTTTTTTTTTTTTTTTATCATGCAATATAGTGTACCCAGCTTATTAGGAGCTAGGGCGGTGTGGATGAAATTGGCTAGATGTATGATTGTATAGTAGTTCATTGGATAATTGAGGGTATTGATTGTGTATGATGTTATAATAGAAACAAATATCAAACTCTTTGCAATTTACATGTATGTTTGTATTTTAGATATTATTATGCTATCAAAACTCATTCTAGGGTATGAAATATACTAGAAAGAGTCATATATACATTCAAACTTTGTTGTATATAGAATAGGATATTTTCTTTAATGGGAAATAAAATTACATCCTACCTTGGTTGTAGATTGTTCCTAAGGTATTATTATTCTAAGTAATCTACAAATCATTTATAAATGAAAATAAGTATATATAGCTCACAATCCTATAAGCATATATATATATATATATATATGTCTTTGCTTAATGGATCAATTCAAACAAACAAGTGGCCTCTGAAAGCCTCTTTCAAAAGGTCATTGATGTGTCTTTGCTTCACAAAAAGTAGTATAAATAAAGCTTTTTATATCAAGTTTCTTACAAAAGTCTAAATGTTGTAACTTAGAAATAGAATAATGACCAAGACAATTATGAAACAAGTGAAGTAAGTCCGAATTGTTCTTTAAAAGAATCAACAGAAAAAGTAAAAGGGTGTGCTTGATCACCTAGAGAGTTACAAACACCCAATGTATTTGACACCAATACTCTTTGCAACTAAAGCACTATTAAACAGCACTCTTTACATTAAGAGTAAATTGTGAGTGAATCTTGGTATGAACAATACACTAGTCAAGTGTGTGTTTAAATGGACAAAACGAATTAATTGAATAGCTTTAGATGTTCCATCTAGTAGTTTAATTGAGATAGTGATAGGAATCAGACCTCTGGACCTTTGACTCAACCTCGAGCTCAAAGGCTTAAGAGTATGGCTAAGTAAGTTCTCTCATTTTGACCTATGCTTGAAGAGTCCGGTCCACTCTAGTCTATGGACTTGCTGCCATGTCCGAGTCGAACTCTCCCATACCTATCAATAGTCTTTGAATGCTAACTTGAGGAGCACTCAAATAATAGCTTGATTACCTAACCACTAACTTGGTTGAACTACCTTCCAGTTGTCCTAAGCTTTTCCAAGCCAAATTTACCTTGGATGATTTTGCAGCTCAGCTTAGCAATACCTTATTCAACCATACTCATTTTTCTATTTCTATTAGGATCCCTTCCTCTAGCTACTATCCGCATATCCTAGCAACCACGTGATGGAATATGTCATATAAACCTCATTTTCTTCTTGAATTTTCATTTATGCCCTTTCATATTCCTTATACATTACCTATTTTAGACATTACCCTTTTAAACTTTTCCATTTATGGTAGTTTGCCTTAATATTTCAGGCATAAATACTCTTTATACATTGTAGCTACAGGAAGTTAATCAGGCAAGAATATTCTACATTTTCTTTCCTTTTGGTGAGTATCCTCTAGCTTGCTTAATGTACTCTTATCCTATCCCTTCAGTAAGGTTAGGTGATAAGTACCTCCATTGAATTAGCTCGTATGTCATATTGAGTTGATTCATAAGTTTTCAATAATTCTTTGGTGCATTATATCTTGAGAGCTAATTATGGGTTTTTGGTTATTTACTTTTTTGTCTCACGTATTCTACCTTTCAATGAGCTTGAATCCATCACTAGATATGGCTAACCTTATCTTCTTTAGAGCGACCTATCATCTTGATATCAAAGTGGAGGATTGTAGTAGGTAAGTTACTATTCAGCTATGATTATTACTGTATAGTATGTAGTACTATTCTGAAAGTGTATTGCGGTTACATGAGGGATTATCCATAATATCTTTGTAAGTAGTGGAAATAGTAATGTTGTTCTATGGAAGTTATGGCGAGATACTCTATTTTACATTGTTTCGAGCTTTAGAAAACAAAGCAACCTTCAACTGGGTTTTGTTGTCCTTTGAAGTAGCTGTTGTGTTTGTGGTCAAAGTTTACTTAGATTTGAATATTTGTGTAGAGAAGTAAGTATGTGAGTTAGTTGATTTGTAGACATTGTAGTTGTTTTTGGAATATTGAAGTTTTGAGTGTTGTTAAGTTTTGTTAAGAGGATAGTATTAAGTTAAGAAAAAGACAATCAATTCGAGTGTAAACGCTGGTATTTGAGATGATAATAGTAGTGTCATCCATAATGGCTAACAACCCCAAAACACTCTTAGAAGCATTGACGAGTGATTCGTTGAAATGGCTAACTTGATAGTCGACCTGACCAAAGCTTCTCATGCATTGGCCTTCCAAGATAGCAAGGCCACTTAGCATATTCCCCAAGTTGCTATAGAAATTAGGAGAGTTCCCTAATGTATCCAACCTACAAGAGAACAAATCCTAGCTCGGCAATATCAAGGTGTAGGAGTAGGAGAATGTGTACAAAGGAGAATTGACTTAGGTGAAGTGGATGAGGAGGACGAAGTAGAGTACATTAAGGTATGAGAGCAAGTTTGTGTACCTCAAGTTGCTGACCATGTAAAGCTTTAGCTTCTAAGCTTCAATAGCTTTGGAGCTGCTGATGAATAATTAGATTTGAAAGAAAAAGTAGAACGAGTCTTTGACTACTATCAATATAAAGACCATGAGAAATTGAGGACTGCTTCTGTAAAGTTCTCTAAATATGTTGTAATGTGGTGGAAGAACTTTTAGGCCATGAGTAGAAGAGATGGATATAGAGAAGTTAATACTTAGCAGAGATGGAGCCAGATTCATGCCAGGCACTTATCTATAAGATACTTTTGCTCGGCTTCAAAAGCTGAGGTGAGGGAGCCAAATTGTTAATGAATATGTACTGGAATTTCAAATGTTCATGATCTAGTATGAAGTTGATGAGCCTTCAGCCCAAACAGTATCAAGGTTCCTTAGTTAGTTGATATATGATATCTAGGATATAGCAAAGCTTCAATAGTTTACTACATTGGACGGGGCTATAGGATTGCCCAACATGTTGAGAGGCAAAGGAGAAACAGGCCACTTTAACCTCAAGTTAGCCAACCTACTTAAAGTAGTCGACATGTTTAAGGTGGTAGCCAAGCTCCACATAGTACTGACTCTAGTCGAAGAGCTAAAGTTGTGATTGAGTGGAAGAGTTGCACTACCAACTAGGAATTTCCAAAGAGAACTTATGAGAAAAGATAAGGTTTTGGATGATGGACAAGCTAAATCAAATGCTTTAAGTGTTAGGGATTTTAGCACATGGTCACCTAGTTTCCCAATATACGAACTATGATCATTAAGGGTGATGCTCTAAAGATTGAAGTAGATAGTATAGATGAGGAGCCTGAAGAAAGAGAAGAGTTGGAAAAGAACACTAAGAGTAATGAAGGCATAGTCGAGGAGGATGTGTTTGCTGAAAATTTAGATAAGTTGACTTTATCTTTCTAATAAGTGTTGAGCATTGAGGCATCTATTGAGGAGGAGCAATGAGAGAATTTGTTCTACATCACCTGTAGGGTAAACGGGAAAGTATGTATACTTATAGTAGATGATGGAAGTTGTACTAATGTAGCATTTACCGAACTAGTTCAGAAGCTCAGTTTACTAACCTTATCACATCCTAGACCTTATAAATTGCACTAGCTAAATGAGAAGGGAGCATTACATGTCACCTAATAAGCATTCTTACCAATCTCAATTGGGAACTATTCTAATGAGATTCTCTATAATGTATTACTTATGTATACATCCCATGTGTTATTAGGACGACCCTGGTTGGTTGATCATAGTGTAATCTATGATAGGTTTAAGGATATGTATGCCTTTGAGAATGATGGGAGGACGATCACTTTGAACCCCATGACCTCGAACTAAGTAAGTAAACCGCAAGCCAAGGTAACTTGAGGATCAGAGAAGGCTTTGGTTTTGAGTTGAGTCAAGAAGCCATCAAGTCTAACATGTTGACTTGCCTATTGATAAGAAGAATATTGGAGTTAAAGGAGCAAATTGTGTTACCTGATGAGATCCAAGGGCTATTCGAAGAATATTCTAACCTATTTCCTAAGAAATTACCTATAGGATTGCCTCCTATTCGAGGTATTGAACACTACATTGATTTGATACCCTGTACTAACCTGTCAAATAAGTTAGCCTATAGGATGAATCTCAAGTAAGCTACTAAGCTCCAGAGACAAGTCAATGCGCTATTGGAAAAGAGTTATGTGAGAGAAAGTCTCAATCCTTGTGCTATATGTGTACTACTTGTACTGAAGAAAGATGGAACTTAGCATATATGCGTAGATAGCAAAGCTATTAACAAGATTATTGTTGCAAACCGTAACCAAGAATAGAGAAGGCCGGTAGTTGGATGGGTTTAAGCTTATTGAAAGCTTTAAAAAAAAAATGGTCAATGAGGAAAGGTATGAAAGGGTGACAAAAAACGAATGAAACAATAAGCAAAACCTACAGAAAGTTCCAAAGGATATTACACACCAATGATATTTCCAAGGACTCACGACATAATTTGATATGATGCATGAATCGATCTAGTGAGGTTACTCGCCACCTAACCTTGCTTAAGGGAAATGATAAGAGTGATGCCGAGAGTAAACAAGTAATATTTATGTAAGGAAGAAAGTACTTAAGTATATTGAAGGTAATCTAATCTCTTACAATTATAAGTACAAGGGTATTTATATATGTGAGTTAGGGCAACTTGGCTAAAAGGGAAAAGACAATAAGGATATTTCCTAAAAAGGTAATATACATGATACAAGAGGGTAAAAATGAATATATAAGGAAATCAATCATTGGTGCTACAGATTCTCCATATAATACTATACATGTGGTGATGTTGCATTGGTAAGGTTGTTAGGGGATGCGGGACAAAAAGTACGAATGGGTGGGCTTATCTAAGTAGGAATGGCCTAATCAGTCCGGATTCTCTATCTCTCAGCCTCTCGATAAGGATGATGCCAAGTAATTGATCGGCTTGGCATTAGAATAGTCATTAACTTGGCATAACACAGAATAAAGGGTGGTCATTTGATACGACATTAAAGGTGACTCGACAAATAAGTACTCGGCCTCGGTAGGGATTGGTTGAAACATAAGGATTTGTTGTGCTAGCTTCTTTAATCCTTAAGCTTGACTATGGGTCAGAGGTCCTGTAGCTTGATTTCCATCAATTATTATCAAGTACAAGTACCCATCCTGAGACTAAATGACATATTAGATGAACTAAGTGGTGCTAGAATATTCAACAAGATTAACTTGAAGTTAGGATACTACCAGATTCACATGAGACAAGGGGATAAGTGGAAAATTGCATTTAAAATGTGGCATGGTTTATTCAAGTAGATGGTGATGCCATTTAGGTTATTGAACACTTCGAGCACTTTTAGAAGGTTAATGAATCATGTTTTGAGAGAGCTAATCAGGAAGTTTGTTGTAGTCTACTTTGACGACATCCTCGTATATAGTGTTAACCTGCGAAGCCATATTATTTGTCTTTGAGTAGATTTAATGTTCTCAGAGTAGAGAAGTTGTTTGGAAATATGAAGAAGTGTTGTTTTTACTAAGAAGAAGTAGTAGTCTTCCTTAGATATGTAATGATTAGAGGATACCTATGAGTTGGTGAAGAAAAGATACGAGCTATTGTCAAGTAGTCAACCCCATCTTCATGTGCCGAAGTGAGGAGCTTCAATAGACTAGCATCCTTTTATCGTTTATTCATTAAGGGTTTTAGCACCATTGTTGCACCATTTATCAAGTTAACTAAGAAGAATATGAAATTTAGGTAAGGAGAGAAGGAAGAGAGAAGCTTTGATAAGGTGAAGGAAAGGTCGACCTCTGCACTTGTGTTAGCCCTACTTGATTTCAAGAAAATATTTGATTTAGATTATAATGCATTAGGTGTTGGCATAGGTGCTGTGTTGATGTAAGAAGGCCGACCTATTGCTTACCATAGTGAGAAGTTAAGGGAACCTCAGTTAAACTATTCCATATATGATAAAGAACTCTTTGCCTTTATCTAATCTCTTTAAGTGTAGTGACATTATTTGCTACCGAGAGAATTTGTCATTTATACAGATTATGAATCCCTAAGATATCTTAGAAGTCATACTAAGCTATCCAGGAGGCAAGCACAATGGGTTGAATTTTTGGAAGGTTTCCATTCTGTGATAAAATATAAGCAAGGTAAAACTAATGTGGTTGCCAATGCATTGTCTAGAAGATATATTCTTCTTATCGAGCTGTAGACTAGACTTTTAGGGTTTCCTAGCACTAAGTAGTAATATCAACATGACCCTCATTTTGGCCTTATATATGAACATTGTGGAGAAGGTAGGACCATTGATGAGTATCATGTAGAGGATGGCTACTTATTTTGAGGTGGCAAGTTATGTATGCCAACCTATTCATTAAGGGACTTACTGGTGAGAGAGGCTCATTTTGGTAGGCTCTGTAGATATTTTGGAGAAAAGAAGATGTATGAGCTATTAAATGCAAGGTTCTTTTAGAATAAAATGAGATGTGACATGCATCATGTGATTGTAGGTTGTATGACCTATAAGAAGGCAAAGAGTCAAGCTGAACAAAGGAGAATGATGACTCTATCTGTCCTGACCAGACCATGGACTGATTTGAGCATGGACTTTGTCCTCAGATTACTTAGAACTGCTCAAGACAAAGATTTTGTGATGGTCGTCATGGATAGATTCAATAAGATGGTACACTTTGTATCCTGCACCAAGACTAATGATGCTTCAGCTATTGCTTCTTTATTTTTGTAGGAAATAGTTTGCTTGCATGGAATACTAACTAATGTGGTGTCAGATGGAGACCTAAAGTTCTTAAGTCATTTCTAGACAACTCTTTGGCCTTGGATGGGAACAAAGTTACTTTTCAGTACAACTTTCCATCCCTAGACCAACACTTAACTAGAGGTCATCAATTGTACTCTAAGATCATTGCTCTAAGCTATAGAAGGGAAGAAATTAGATGATTGGGACATTTATTTTCCCATGGTAGAATTTGTTTACAATAAGATAGTATATGCCACCATTAGGAACACATAATTCGAGGTCGTCTATGGTCTCAATCTTGAGCTTCCTTTAGATCATAACCTAATGCCATCACTTAACCAAGAGTACCTAGAAGGAAGGAATAGAGCTTAGTCCCTCCAACAAATTTACTAATGAGTTACCCAGCACATTGACTGAGTTGCTAGGAAGTTAAGAAAGAAAGGCAAAGGAAGGAAAACTAAGCAATTTCAGCCTAACCATTAAGTATGGCTGTACCTTGAGTAAGGAGAGATTTTTTAACAAGAGGAAGAACAAGCTGTCTACTTGATATTCCAGAAGATAAATGAGTTAACATTGTTGACCTCAGCCCTTACTGACCTAATGAAGAATTGAATGAGGACTAATTGGATTTGATCCTAAATCTTAATCAGCCTGGCGGGGATGATAGGAATCAAACCAGTAGACTCTAATAAGAGCCCAAGCTCCAAGGCTTAAGAGTATGGCTAAGTGGGTTCACTCATTCCAACTTACACCTGAAGAGTTTGATCTAGTCTACTTTGCTAACCTGCTGCCATGTTCAAGCTAAACTCTCTCATACCTATCAATAATCTTCAAATACTAGCTTGAGGAGCATTCAAAGAATGGCTTGGCTCACTTGACCACCAGTTCGATTGAACTGTCTTCGAGTTGTCTTAAGCTTGTTTAAGTTGAATTTACCTTAGAAGATTTTGTAACTCAGCTTAGCAATACCCATCCAACCATACTTGTTTGTTTGTTTCTGGTAAAAGCCCTTCCTTTAGCTATTAGCTATGTGTTCTAATAACCACATGATGGAATTTGTCATACCCCTTCACATTGCTTGTACATTACTTACTTTAGACATTACCCTTTTAGTCTTTTCTATTTATAATAGTTTGCCCTAATATTTTAAGTATAAATACCCTTTGTACATTGTAGCCGTAAGAAGTTAATCAAACAAGAATATTCTACATTTTCTTTCCCTTTAGTAAGCATCCTCTTACTTGCTTAGTTTACTCTTATCTTAACCCTTAAACAAGGTTAGATGGCCAGTGCCCTCATTGAATTAGCTCATGCATTATATTGAGTTGATTCTGAGTTCTCGATAGTTCCTTAGTGCATCATATCTTGGGAGTGCTTTTCCATCTCATAAATTCCACCACCATTTTCAAGCTTTTGGTGAGCTTAAACCCATCACTAGATATGACTGACCTTGTGTATCTTCAGAGTGGCTTATGAGATAGGGTATGTAAGTCTTTAGACATCAAACAACAAACCAAGAAGGTTGTTATGTGGTCTATGACACTTAAGTCAATTATCTATGAACCTGAAGTGTTATTTATAGTACTAAAAGCAAAAGAATAAACAATTAACCTATTGAAAAGACTAAATTAATGGTAGTTGCATTTGGTCCTTACTTAGTTTGCATCATGTATAACATTTCCTAACATAAACTTTGCAAGAACCACTGATCAAAACCACTATTAGAAGGCCATGTAGTAGCTCCAACAATCTATCCTCCATATGTACTAGATATGTCATCTAAAGGAGTAGATTATAAGTTATGATGGCCAACTCACAATTTGCAACAAGTTTGGCCCCTACTTTGTTCACCTCTTTACCTTTCTATCAATCCAGATAATCAATTAATTGAAAACAATTTTCAATTAGATGACCATTGGAATTGCAATGTTTATAAAACACTTTCGAGCTAGAATGTTGTTTTCCTATCTTCTTATTTGCTAATCGTTTTGAAGCCTCACTTCTATTTACGTAAAAAGCTGATGCTTTTAACTTACTAACATCATAAGAAATTATATATTTCTATCTTTCCACTTCTTGCACTAGATAAAAAGCTTTTATTAATGGAGGAAAGTGGTTTCATGGACAACATATGTTTTCTAATTGATTCAAAAATTTCATTGAACCCTATTAGAAATTATACAACTTTTTCCTAAGATTTGAAATTAATAACCCTATCATTGACCTCATAAGTACAATTATTACAAGTATAGTGAGCGATCTTTTTTATGCTTAAATCTCATCCTTGTAACAGTTCAAGGGATTATAATAAGTGCTCACAGGCTGATTAAGTTGTTTAATGTTACTAAATTCATGTTGAATCTAGTAAATCAATTGACCATTACTCTATCCATAATGCTCTTTAATTTCCTTCCAAAGATTAAAGGTGAAATGAACAAAGAGGAAATTCTGTGATATTTCTCTAAACATTGAATTTAATACCCAACTCTACAACATGAAGTCACTCCTAATTTAACGAATTAAGTGAATCTTCATTTAGTCTAGCTTCAATTCCTTTGATAAACCTTAACTTTAGCTTTATGCCCAATCCAATCTTGATAGATCAATTCCATGCCATGTAATTCAATCCATTAAATAATATATTCCCAATCACCATATTAGGATTATTAGAAGGAGAAATCTGAAGTGCATTTGAATGAATTTGATTCATTTGCTGATTATTTGGAATTATAGCCATGATTGGCAAAAAGAACAGATAAGAACTCAAAACAAGGTATTGAAGAAAAAGAGGAAAGATGTTGCTAGCAAGAATAAGAAATCTAACAATTAGAGTCACATCGTCATTGCTTTGATACCATATGAATACAACACTTTCATTAGGATAACATACTATGCAATAAACAAAGCAAAGAAAGTGATATGAGAAAAAATGAGCTGACTAACTAATTTGATTTTGTTATAGAGTACTTATATATGTGTTCTACTATATAGGAAATCTATTATCTACATGACACATGTACAAGCTATAAAATAAATAAACTACAATAATCTATAGTCTCAAAAAATATATATCAAAATTCGTTTCAGGTAATATTTCACCATTATCCAAACAACCTTTCTAATTTTCTTACAAATTCATTAAAGAACATTAAAATGTTATTCCTAGGGTCAACATGCTAGTGACGAGCTATGATTAGATTGATCAAACAACTAAATAGAATCAAAGAAAAACATAATTGGGCTTTACATGGTTAAATTTGTGGCAAATTGCATTATGTTACCTAGGATTAAAATATATTAACAATTTTTTTTTTCCTTTTTATGCGCTATCTTCACTTTACTTTTTTTGTTTAAGGATTAAGAAAGAAGATTAGTTGCACATCAAAAGTGTTGATACCTAATTCTCCCTTGGCCTGAGACCTAGTTTAGATGGTGATCCTTGAAGGCCTATTGGCACTTAGAGAAATGGTTTCCCTACTCTCTTTAGGTACTCTGACCTGCTTGGACACCTTAACCATCTTTAAGCCTTATAAGATGCAATCTACCGATCGCTTACCTTGAAGACTTAGGCAACCACTCCAGCAAGCCTAAAGCCGAAGGACTTACTAATACATAAGGACTCCACCAATAAGTTGGCTGAGCTCAAAGTGTGAAGAACCCCTCGCTCATCCAGTTTGAGCATTATGATTGATGACACTTCCAACTACGTAAGCTCCTTAACACCTAGCTCACCTTTCATAGCACGGTGGTACTACCTTAGCTCTCCTTACACCCTTTTTATCTCTAGTGTTAGCATCTTACCTTAGCTCATTAATTACAACCTAACATCTGTGGTATGGCTAGCATACCCAGCATACCCTGAAAGTGTCAAGCCTCTAGATCACAAATGTGGCTGCCAGTATGGTCGTGGCTAGCCAACTCCTAAAGCCACCCAGTTAGCTTTATCGTGCATGTTCCCTACTAACTGCCAATGCGGACGAGTCCTAAGTTGATACGTGTCTAAGTAGTTGTACCCCTTTACACTATTAAGGGGTCGACAAGTAAGGGGGTTCTAAACCTAATCAAAACAAGAACTTACATACACTTCTCTCCATAATTACCCTATTGCACCCCATAAGGACTATTAGTTCTCAAGCCCCCCAAATCTCTCTCTTTCATCCTCCTTGTTGACCTAAGCATTAGAGGGCTTTTGTAGACATACCCATAGGGGGCTTTTTGCAAGTATACTGAATTGAATCCCCATTTGCAGCATCATTTATAGTTGATTCAACCATAATCAACATTGTGGTGCCTATTGTTTTAGGCTACTCCACAAAAGATGATTAAGAGTAAAAATAATAATCCATACGCTTCACAAGTAAGTGATGCCAATACATCATAATCGGACTGTGGCAACACGTTGATCCTACCACGGTGCTTAGCAACGCCTCTACCACCAAGCAAGCAAGCTTATGAAATCCAACAACTTAAACTCCTTGCTTAATGGATGCTTAAAGAAAGCAAAAAGGCCTAGGAATCTAATGTTGCCCTTCAAACGTACGTAACAATGCTCTAAAATAGGTCCCAAAAATGGCTAAACGAGGAGGCAATCGTTAGTTCCTCTTCATAAGCAAACAAAAATAATGAGTACTGTATTGTACACATGGTGCATTCACGTAATTATGTTCAACACGACAAACAAGCTTTCGAAGACTTACGCTATTGGCTTGACTGTTATCATGGTAAACTGCACACATAAGGAGAGCATACAATGTGAAGGAAACTAGTAGAAGATTTGTCCCTCAGAAGATCCCCAAAAGCATTTGAAGAAATGAATGTCCAAGAGTTAGATGATCACATTTGTCGTGCATCACATGTATGTGACCAGAAGAAGGTGGAGTCATCCCCTCGCGCATTATGTGTGACAACAATGAAGAGCCTCTGATCCTAGATGAAACTTTACCTATAAGTGCAAAGCTTCCACACCTCAACACTTATGATGGAACCATTGATCTAGATAACCACCTTGTACACTTTTGTGACATAATGTGCAAGGCTTTCCCTAACACTTTAGCGAAAGTAGCTCTACTTTAGTTTAATACCTAGCTTGATGGCTCTATCACATTCTTCAACGACATAATGAGCAAGTTCCAACAAAATCTTCTAAGCTCTAATGTCTCAAGAAGAGACTCATCTATATTCTACAACATCAAGCAATGCCTGAATGAGACCCTACGTATATACCTTGAGTGCTTCAATCACGTAAATCTTTAAGTTCTAAGTTTGACTACTAGATAGCCCTATAGGCCCTAATAATAAGAATAGACTTTACTGGAAGGCTCTTTAATAGAATCTTGCTAAATAAACTTGACTCCTTAAACAAGTTCATGTAGGTGGCTGAGAAATATGTCGCCCAAGAGGATGCCATCATAATGTAATTCGAGGTAGATAACAACATTCATAGGTTAGCTGAAGACTGACTAAAGTTAAGAGACCCCAAACCATAGGTCACCTTAAGAGATAGGAGAGACAAACAAAGAAAGAAATTCCTAAACTATCCTTCATACACCTCTCAATTGTCTCCTCAGGGAAAGGTAATAACTCCATTGACTACCAAATGTTAGAGAAACCTTTGATGTAACCAACTTAGGTAAATACTGTAACTGCCACCAAGTATATGGCCACAACACTAATGAATGCCATCACCTCAAGAATGTAGTTGAAGGCCTTGTTCATAAAGGCTATATTGGCTATCTCATAGCAGACAAAAGGAACCAAGTACAATGGCTATCCCAGCATTGCTAAGTAGACCAACAACAACAAGCCAACCGTTAACATCAAAACCAACAAGTTGATGATACCACTAATAACTAGACTCGTGGAGGAAGATGAGGGTAAGTAAACACCATATTTTAACGTCCTAGCCACACCATATTTTAAGGCCCCAGCTTCCATTAGCTCAAGATAACATATATCTTGTCTAAAATAAAAAGCTTACAATAGACACCACTATTAACTTCACCTTAGAAGATGAGCGTGCCGTTGACTTCCTCAATAGTGATGCTCTCATAATAAACGCAGAGATTGGGTATGTTGATAGACATATGCTTCTATAGCACATATGAGTAGATGAAAGACCAGCTAGATGAACCCTTACAACTATATAACCATAGCCTTATAAGCTTTAGAGGTAGCAAACCTATGTTAGTTAAGGGAATCATCACTTTGCTAGTGCGATTGGGTGACAGTAAACATGTCACCACATTGTCCATTAATTTCTTTATAGTCAATCACTAGTCACCATATTAGGCTAACTAAGCATCACTAAATTCGACATGCTCATTAGTCAAAGGTGCTTAAAGGCAAAGTTCATGATACAGATCAAAGTCGGCAAGGCCTGAAGAGATCAAAAGCTACCTAGATCCCTTTACCACAAGGCCCAAAGTAAGGATAATGTCATGAATATCCAATATGCAACCACTCATTCCACAACACTCCATGGAGAAAACTAAGGAAATCCAACTCTTAAGCACCTTAGTAATGACCACCAAAATTGGAGTGGAGCTACCTGATGATAAGAAAATCGAGCTCATTGATTTCCTTAAACAAAACAAAACATGTCCGCATCTCCCTTAAAAGGCATGTTAGGGATAATAAACATCCCTAAAGCAATGCACTACCTTAATATCGATCCGACCATCTAACTAGTTAAGTAGAAAAAGAGGTATTTCATCTCTAAATGCTAGGTGACAATCAAGTAAGAAATCCATAAATTTTTGTAAGCTAGATTCATAAGATAGAAGAAATACCCAACTTAGCTCGCAAATACGATCTTTATAAAGAAGGCCATTAGGAAATGAAAAATTTATATTGACTATACCGACCTTAATAAAGTCTACCCCATGGATTGCTTTCCTCTCCCCTGCATCGACTAGCTTATAGACTAAATATCAGGATATGCCTACTTGGGGTACAACCAAATTTGCATGGCACTCGAAGACGTGGTCCATACCTCGTTCATCATAGACTTTAATACCTATTACTATAAAGTTTTTCCCTTCAGCTTAAATAATGTTGCTATTGCATATCAAAGGCTAGTCTTCACAGTATTCAAGCCATAAAATGAGAGAAATGCCAAAGTCTACATAGAAAACATGATCATGAAGAGTAGGGAGAGAAAAGGCCATATCAAGGAACCTTAGGAAAGATTTAACATGCTCCATCATTATAAAATGAGGCTTAACCCTTAGAAATGTGTCATTGGGGTTGCATTAGGGAAGTTCCTTAGCTATACTATTAGGGAATAAGGAATTTAGGAAAATCTGGATAAGATAAAGGCAATCTGGGACATGTTGGCTTCTCGAACTATAAAGGATGTATAGCACCTAACAAGTAAAGTTGATACCTAGAATTGATTTGTATCTAAAAGTGTTGACCAATGCTCAAAATTCTTCAAACTACTAAATAATCCTTCTAAGTTCAAATGGATGTCTAACTGTCAAAATGCCTTCGATGACTTGAAGGAATTCCTCGAAAGCTTACCAATACTCTCAAAGCCTATCCTTAATGAGGAGCTATATCTTTACCTTGCTATCAATGACAAAGCATTATCATCATTCCTTGTCTAAGCAAATGGACGAGAACACATGCTCGTATATTACGTCAGCCATATCTTGTAAGGGCTAGACACTAGTAATACTAAGGTTAAGAAGTTCTCCTTAGCGGTAGTGATTACAGTAAAACTCAAGCAGTACTTTCAAGCCTACCCAATCATGGTCTTAACCGACTAACCATTGAGAAGCATCCTTTGAAAGCCTGATGCCTCAAGCAAAATGGTGAAATATGCTAAGTCCAATTCCATCCTTAGCAAGCAATCAAGGCATAAGTTCTCAATGATTTCATTACAAAGTACACCAGAGAAGAAGAGCTATAATTAGAGATTAAAATACCGATGTAAACTCTCCATGGTGATGGCTTCTCCATAAAGGAAGGAAGTCGGGTTGGCATGACATTGTAAGGCCCGTACAGTATAAAGGTACTTTATGCATTGAAGTTTAGATTCGTGGTGATTAATGATGAGGTCGGATATAAGGCACTTATCATAAGACTGAAAATAGCCAAATACATAGGAGTAGAGAGGCTAAACATCTGCTTAGATTCTATGTTAGTAGTCTAGCAAGTGAAGAGGGAATATGAAACCAAGGGGAAACAATGATCAAATACTTATAGATAGTCCAAGGCCTCCCCATTGGGTTTACTTCTTGGAAGATTAGTAAGATCCCTTGAGCAAAAAATTCAAAGGTAGATAAGCTATCTAGGTTGGCCTCATCCATTATCCCTACATAGCATGATGATGATAAACCATTCTTCATACATTACCTCCCTAAGTTAAGCCTAAGAGCATAAGGGTAAGAGGTCCTTGAAGTCCAACTAGTAGATTTTAAGCCTTGTTAGATGGACCCCATCATAGAACACTTGAAGATAGGTGTACTGCCTAAAGATCGAGTTGAGGTATAGGAAAAGAAGCTAGCCTACACCTCATCTAACTACACCTTGACCAACTATGCACCATATTGGTGAGGCTAAAGTATCTCGCTACTTAGATGCTTTAAGCCTTAAGAAGGTACCTATGCCGTAGAAGAGCTCCATGTAGGAATGTGTAACAATCACATTTAATTCTAAGCTCTATATGTCTAAGCCATGTGATTAGGCTAGTATAGGTTACCAATGAAGGAAGATCCCAAGGCTCTAGTTCAAAAATGCCACCAATGCTAGAAGCATACCCCAATTCCCCATACACCAAGCTTATACTTGCATCTTATGCCAAACTACTAGCCATTCACCCAATGGGGACTCGACTTGCTTAGTCCTTTCCCCAAGGTATCAATAGGTTAGTAGTTCATCTTCATAATGGTCAATTACTTCACTAAATGGGTAGAAGCACTAGTAGTGGCAACCATCATACGCATTGATTACTAACAATGGAAAAAAATTTGATAGCAATAGGTTAAAGAAATTCTATGAAAAGTACAACATAAGGCTCTACTATACTTCAGTTGCTCACTCGCAAACTAATGGCTAGGTTGAGATAATCAATAAGATTGTCCTCAACAGCCTCGAGAAAAGGGTAGAATGAGCCATAGATGTATAAGCTAACAAGCTCCATAATATACTTTGGGTGTATTGCACAACATAAAAAACTTCTACCAAAGAAACCCCCTTTCACCTTACCTTTAGGTTAGAAGCTATCCTCCACATCAAGCTAGAGTTTCCCATTAGTAAAGTCTAGAACTTTAACGTAAATGGTAATTACATGGAAACCTTCAAGCAAGCCTCAACACCATCGACGAGGTGCACGACATTACATGTGCTCAAATAGTAGCATTCTAACAGTACTACAACAAAAAGGTAAAACATGAGGTCTTCCACCCTACAGACCTGGTATGTAGGAAACTAAAGGCCATCAACTAGCATTGGGATAGGACAAACTTACCCTAATGAGGAAGACCTAGTGTATATGGTAGAAGATGCGAGGTAAGGGGACTTATAAGCTAGAGACCTTAGATAGGAAATAATGCAAACCGTAACCATGAACAGATAAGGCCGATCACTGAATGGGTCCAAGCTTGCCAAAAGCTTGAAAAGGAAGTAATGGGGAATGTGTAAAATGATAAATGCGAATGAAAAGTAAGTAAAAACCTACGAACAGCTCCAATGGATATGATGTACCAATGGAACTCCTGAAGACTTACGACACAATTTGATATAACGCATGAGATGGTTCGGTGAGGTTACTCGCTACCTAGCCTTACTTAAGGGTTAGTATAAAAGTGAAATGAATGTAAATCAAGTAATGTTTATAAGAGGAAAATATCAAGTTTATTTATGTTTAAATCTGATTATGGCCACAAATATAAGGAATATTTATACCTAATAAGTTAAGGAAATTTTCTTAAAAGGAAAAAGACAAAAAGGGTATTACCCTAAGAAAGTAATGTACAAAAATACAAAAGGGTAAAAATGAATATTCAAGAAAAGAAATTATTAGTGTGGTAGATTTTACATGTGATCCTATATACGTGGTGGTGATACATTGGCAAGGCTATTGGAGGATGTGGGCAAAAGAGTGTGATAATATTGCTAGTCTAAGTAAGGGTGACTAAGGATCAGTTTGGGGTCTCTCTCTTGGCACCTTGGCAAGGGTGAGGTCGAGTAGTTGGTTGGCTTGGATGTAAGTGATTACTCGAGAACGGCTTGGCTGTTATCTCGGTTATCTATAATTTGGCATACTTTAGAGAGTGGGCACTCATCTAGTTCGATATATAAAGTAACTTGGCAAAGAGATACTTGACTTCGGTAGGAGTTAGCTGGAGCAGTAACATTCACTTTACTGGCCTTTCCAGTCATCGAGCTTAATTGTAGGTCAAAGGCTTAGAAGCTTGATTCCTATCAGGTAAACTATCCCTAAAGCCTAGAATGTAAACAACCTAAGTCTAAATTTCCACTATGTGTTATGATGTGCTCAAAGACATTTGTAACCATTGTTGTGATTAATGAAATGGCAAGTTCCTTACACTTATATGTATTGTTTTTCCGTACTGTTAGTCTACACCATGCGGCCTTATGTCATCAAGTCAATTTTCACCTCTAAGTGCATGACAACTTAGTACCTATACTAAAGCCATGGGCTATGTACTCATCTTTAGTGTAAGTCTTTACTATGCCATCATACTTGGGCAAATTTTCATCTTCGAAAATGCACCCCATATTAATACATACACTGGCATTTTGGGGTCGTGTACTAACTATTGAGTAATGGTCTGCACCATGCTCCTCATAATTGAGTCAAATTTCATTCTTAAACACATACCCAATGTTAATACTGAACTAACACCATGGGGTTGTATACTAACTACCAAGCATCGGTTTTCATTACACCCTTCTATTCTCAAGTCGATTCTCATCCTTAAGTTAGTATTGACACTAACACTATGAGCTACATGAGATCTACTAGTGCAGGATTCTCTCTACGCTCCATCACTTACGTTGATCTCCATCCTCGAGAATATACCTTAAGTTAGTGTTTTTACTAACAGTATAAGGGTTATGGCTCCGACTACATGTAAGGGCCAACCCCCTTAGTTTGGACTAAGTCAAATTAGCCCTTAAAGACAAAAGAATGCACTACTTACTCAACCTCACATGGGAGCCCCTTGAAGAGTTTTCTTACCTAAGCTTGATGTGTTTACATCCTACCACTATTAAGACTACGAGTGAACAAACTAGAGTTGTCGAGCTTAAATTGAAAAGAAGAGAGAAGAGGCAAATCAGATAGAAAGAAAAACTAGCAAATATGAATAAAAAGGAGAATTTTATTTAATAGAAAAAGATTACGAGGCTTTACGGGTCAGCATCTTAACCCCCAGTATATTTAGAAACAAAACAATATTTACAAAGGCATGAGGCTAATCCTTAACTTACTGCTTAGCACGAGATCTTCATGCCTACTCTCAACTTTGACTTAGCTACTTATACAAAGCTCCTCTTTGATGCATCTTTAGGGGTTGCACATACAGAGAAGCATTACAATGAAGTGAATGAAAAACAAACAAGAAAAAAAAAAAAGCTAGCAAAGTTCGGATAACTACCAAATGGATATTACCTACCGGTTTGAATTAAGGGGTCACTTGCTACTACTCCTTCCGAAAGGGAATATATAAGAGTTAAAGGATAGTGGGAACATTAAGGTTGCTCAAAGAACACTTGAATAATAATTTGTATTGATCAGTTCCTCCCTACGTACAAGTAAGTGGGGGTTTATATACCCATCCACTAGGGTTACTTTAATGTATGAAAAGACATAAGGGTATTATTTCAATTAGGTTATATAAACATACTAAAAGAGGTAAAAGAGACAAAAAATATTCCGTATGGAAAAGTAAAGAATCCTTCTAGAATGTTGCACCAAAAGACACGTATTATGTAGTAGCTGGATGTTAGAAAGAAGGTATAGGTGTGCTAAAGTGAAAGAAAGGATTTGTAGTCAAGGGCCAGGCTAACCTAATTTGGATCAAGTCAAGGCTCAATTAGTTCTATAGAGAAGTTAAATTGAGTTGGAGTCCGGTATCTGTAGTTAGCTCAAGCTATTTCTAGAATAGAGCATAGTTGCTGGGTAGGAGCAGGTCTAACACAATTGAAGGTCTAATAATCAAGTTGAGATGAGAATCTCTATCTCGGATATGGCTTTGAGCTAGTATCCTCCGAGTGAGTCTTTGGAGTCTTCTAGCCTGGATAGGATATCAGTCCAATGGGTTAATTCCTATCATCTACCTAGGGTTCAAAAAGATTTATCCTCAAATCAAAAGTGGTTTCTACTTCTTCTCCTAGGGTACTTATAGGGTCTTCTTTTACTGGTTAGTGAGGGATCAGATTAGATACATTGAAGGTGGAAGAAACACCATAGTCATCAAGTAACTTAATTTGGTAGGAGTTGCAGTTCATCTTCTTCAGGACATTGAATAGACCATCATCTCGAGGAGATAGTTTACTCTGTCTTAGGTATGGGAATCACTCTCGATTGAGGTAAATCCTTATAAAGTCTCTTGGTTGGAAAGTGATAGTTCGACAGCCTTTGCTACTAATCTCATATTGTTTCTAATTGAACTTGGTGATCTTCTTGGTTACAGACTGGTATAACACTTACAATTCTTAGGCTTAGTTAACTTTGAATTCACTCTCTTTAGCAGCTACTAGGGTACTGATCATGTCCAAGGGAATTGTTGGATTAAGGCCATAGACGACCTCAAATGGAGTCTTCCCAATAGTGTTGTGGATAGTCTGGTTATATACGAACTCTACAATTGGTAAGCATAGATCCTAGTCCCTTAAGTTCTTTTTTACAACAACTTTGAGTAAGTTGCCTAGCATCTTGTTCACCACTTTAGTCTAGCCACCAATCTAAAGGTGACTACTGGAGTTGAACATAAGTTTAGTTTCAAGTCTTCTCCAAAGAGTCTTTCAAAAATAGCTCAAGAATTTTGTGTCTCGATTTAAAACGATAGTCTTTGGCATTTCATGTAGTCGGACAACAACTTGTAAAAATAGATCAACAATGTGTAAAGCATCATTAGTTCGATGGCACAAAATGAAGTGTACCATTTTCCTGAAGCGATCCACCACAACAAATATAGAATCCTTTTCTCTAAATGTCCAAGGCAACCTTAGGACAAAGTCTATGCTAAGGTCAACCTAAGGTAAGGTTAGCGTCAGTAACAGCATGTATTCTCCATAGGGCTCTCTCTTCCCCTTAGCTTACTTGCACTCCTCACAATTTCTAACCACCTTGTAGACATCCTTGGCTAAATCAAGGTAGTAAACGTTTTCCTTCAATAGGTTGGTTGTCTTGGTTTCCCTAAAATGACTAGATAACCTTCCACTATGAGCTTCCCTAAAAAACAACTCATGCATGGAACAATTTGATATACATAGCCTTCAATCATTGAACAGATAGCGATTCTTAAGATAATATTCCTTAACAAAAATTCCATCCTTGTACTATTCTATGATCGGGCCAAAATGAAGATCATGAGCATATTGCTCAGTAATGAGTAAGAATCCTAATAATTTTGTTTACCAAGTAGTTAGCAAAGTTTGTCGTTGTGACAGAGCATTGAGTGACCACATTTATGCTTCCCTTGTTGTGCTAGATGACATACGAGAACCTTTCTATAAACTCTAACCACTTGGCTTATCTTCTCGAGAGTTTGTTTTGACTCCCAAAATGCTTCAGTGATTCATGGTTTGTATAATTAACAAAGTCTCATGGTAGCAAATAGTGAGGGCTTAGAAAAGAGAGTAGAACTCCTTATATATAGAATAGTTCAAGGTAGTACCATTAAGCTTTTCACTATAGTAGGCTACGAGTTATAGCTCCAACATCAGGATAGTGCTAATTCTAACTTCCGATGCATTACATTCTAACTCGAAGGGCTTGTCAAAATCTGGTAGTGATTAAACAAGAGCTGAGGTGAACTTTTCCTTAATCTCTCAAAAGCTCTGCTTAGCGTAGTCGTTCCACCTAAATCCTTCACTCTTCTTTGTCAGTTCGGTTAAGGGGGTAGCTATTGTACTGAAGTCTTTAATAAATCACTTATTAAAAGAAGTTAAGCCATGAAAACTTCGGACCTCAATGACACTCTTCGATGTCGACATTCCAAAACAACTTAGATCTTTTCTTCATCTGTTTGGATCCTTTCCCTTGACATGACAAACCCTAGGAAAATCATCTCATTTTGGTATAACGTACACTTCTTCACATTCCCATATAACTTCTCATTTCCTAAAATGTCAACTACTTTGCGAAGATGTTGAACATAGTTGTTCAAGTTGATACCGTATACCAATATGTCATCAAAGTACATGACTACACATCTTTCGATTAAAGGGCACATTATATGGTTCATTGACCTCATAAATGTGCTCAATACATTAGTAAGTTTAAACAGCAAAACCAACCATTCATAAAGTCTATGCTTATTCTTGAAGGTAGTCTTCTACTCATCGTTTAGTCTCATACAAATTTTGTGGTAACCACTTCGTAGATCAATCTTCGAGAAGATCTTGTCACCATGAAGCTCATCTAACATGTCATCGAGCTTTAATATTGGATTTCTGTACTTGATAGTAATCCGATTGATTGCTCAACTGTTGATGCACATACACCATGAACCATCTTTCTTTTAAACAAGTAAAAATGGTACTGTACATGGGCTCATGCTCTCCCTTACATACCCTCGTTGTATGAGTTCATCTCCTTATCTTTTTAGCTTAGCAACTTGCTTAGGGTTCATTTTGTATGCAGGTTAGTTTGGTAGGGTAATACCTAGCTGTAGATCAATATAGTGTTCTATGCCTCAGATTGGCGGCAATCCCCTAGGCAATTCTTTATGGAATAGATTGGTGAATGCATTTAATAGACATTGAATTTCATTGGGAACGTCCTCCAAATCTCTCATCTCCAGCAATCTCCTAACTAAGAAAAACATAGGCTCTTTGGCTTTTTCAATAGCTTAGAGCTCTCTTTAGCTCTATACTAAGGTCTTCTTCTTACTAACTAGGGTGAGCTAATAATAGGTCTCATTTACTTGGGACAGAGTCATAGGTTGTAATACAATCCTCTTTCCATCCTTAGCAAAGGCATAGGTGTTCCTATATCCATTGTGAGTAATATGTTGGTTGAACCACTAAGGTCTTTCAAGCAATAGATGTGAAGCTCTCATGGAAACGACATCACACCACGTGTAAAGCACCTTTATCATGAAACCAATGTAGCATGAAAGGTTGGGGATGCTTTAAGGTTAGTAGACACAATCTCCACACAAAGGACTATGCAATTACATTAGTACCACTTCCTCTATCTATTATAATGGTGCACAATTGTCCCTTGATGGTGCATTTAGTATAGAATAGATTTTCCTTATAATCTTCCTTGGAGCTTAGTATGGAACTGAGTAATCGTCTCAGAACTAAGCTCATCACTTCTCCCTAGTTGTGATAGACACAGGTTTCTTCTTCCTCCTCGCTTTTGGCTTTTCCAACACCCTTTTCATCCGTAGGCCCACTCTTATCGATACTATCTACTATATCTCCTCGAAGGACCATGACGCATCGGTTTGACCATTTAGCAGTCATATGTTCGAAGCTTAAGCATTTAAACAATTTCACTTTGCTGGTCTTTTGTTCGAAGGTCCACCCTTTCTCATATGTCCTTGAGGTCAGCCTGACCTTAGCTCAGTCTGACTGACTGGCTCAGCTTGCTTACTTTATTATCTATCATCAGATTGGTTTTTCCTATCTTCAGCCTTATATGGCCTCCTTGGCTCAGCTTGGAGCACATCTCCTTTGCTTTTCGACCCTCTACGCTATCTTTATTGCCTCTTTCAAGGTATAAAACCTTTATACTTCCACAATGTTACGAATCTCAAATCTGAGTCCAGAAATAAACCTCAATACTATATGGCCTTCTGGTTCTTCCATGTCAACTTGGATCATAAGCGTTTCAAATTCTTTGACATAGTCATCAACAGATTGGCTTCCTTAACAAAGTTCCTATAACTTTGCAAGCATATTTTGTAAGTAGGTCTCAAGCACAAATCTATCCCTTAACAACCTTTTTATCTCCTCCCAGGTTCTCACACCTCGTTTTCCATCCCTTGCTCTAGCTATGTTCAAAATTTTCCACTACATTATGGCATACTTAGTTAATTCTAGTGTAGTAAGTCAGACTTTGGCAATATTCATATACTCATAATAGTTAAACACCTTCTCTTCCCACTCCAAGTATTCATATACATCTTCACTTCTACTAAAGGGTAGGATTTAAATATTGACATTATCTAACCCTCGAAGGGTTTGGCACCCTAGTCCCTATGGTTGGTAGTAGTTAGCTTCTTCTTCTTCCTCTCTAATCTCTTTAACATCTAGCTCCTCATCATCATTCTCAATATCTTCCAACCCCAATCTTTGCCTAGCAGCTCAGTTTGCTACTCTTCCAACTTGTTGTGGTTGAACTGGGTAATTGGTTCGGTTACCTTAGCCATAATGACTCTTAAGGGAATTTTCTTGTGAGTTATGGTATTGTAAATTTTGGGATTGTTGTCTATTAACTTGCATTGCTGTAACTAGACTCTTAATAAGGCTTATGAGTTTGTCAAGATTGTCATCAACCGACTCTAGGGTGTTACTACTATTATAACCATGACTAGGTTAAGTACCATTACTCTGATCACCAATAATACCTTTAATACTCAAATCTAACATGGTGCAATACTTCTCGAATAGATTGATAACTCACTAACAACTTTAATACCGAATAATCTCTCGAACAAAATATTAGACAACTTGCCCTGTTTTCATATTGAAAAATAGAGTAAAAACAAAGTAATAATGAAACTACACCTATAAACAAATACACTGCAACAACTACAAAAGGAACATAGTAGCTACTAATAGTAAGGTGATCCTAAACATCACTGTAATTTCACGTACCCCTCTTAGAATTGGCTTTGATACTAGTAAAGCTGCTGTAGCTCAAAGGTTAAACACATAAAGAGGCATCACAATGAATAAGAATAAGAAAATAAAATGAAGGTTTTAGCAAATCCGTAAGCTATCTAGTTAGATATGATGAATCAATAAGATCTTACATGATGTAAGACCAGCTGAATGTGATGCACTAGTTTGAGTGATAGAGTTACTCATCACAATCCTTACTAAAGGAAATGGATAAGAGTTAAAGGATAGTGAGAACACTAAGGTTGCTCAAAGAAAACTTAAATAATAATTTGCATTGATTAGTTCCTCCCTGCATATAAGTAAGTCGAGCTTTATATACCCATCCACTAAGGTTGTTTTACATATATGAAAGGATAAAAGGGTATTCTTTCAATTAGGTTACACAAACATACTAAAAGGAGTAAAAAAGACAAAAATTATTCCGTATGGGAAAGTAAAGAGTCCTTTTGGAATGTCGTTCTAGAAGATACATGTTATATGGTAGCTGGATGTAAGAAATGTGGTAATGGTAGCTAATGAAAGAGAAAGGATTTGTAGTCAGGGGCTGACCTGATCTAGATCAAGTCAAGGCTCAATTAGTTTTATAGAGAAGTTAGAATGAGTTAGAGTTTGGTATCTATGGTCAGTTAGGGTTGTTTTTGAAATAGAGCATAGTTGTTGGGCAGGAGTAGGTTTAACATAAGTGAGGGTTTGGCAGTCAGGGTAGTAGGAAATCAGGTTAGGATAGGAATCTCTATCTTAGATTTGGCTTTGAGCTAGTATCCTCCAAGTGAATCCTTAGAGTCCTCTAGCTCTGTTGTGAGAAATCACTCCAAAGGGTTGATTCCTATCACTCTTTAGGATGAATTGCTCTCAATTTCAACTCATCTCTAAGCTAATGGTTGCAATCTCTAAAATGCACCTACTATGCCTCATTTACCATCGTAGCCACCACCGAGCCAAGTCCCTTACACCCATTCAAAAGCCATGGGCAAACGCTCTTCCTTTACCTTGCATGCATTACTACGACAACCTAAGAGAGGACGCGCCTCATACTTACATGTGATCAAGGGATACCCAACCTCTTGGAATGTGTAGTAAGAAATCACTAGAGAACCTTAGAAATCACCTGAGTGCTTAGAGGTCACAAGGATAACCATTGATAAGCACAAGAGAGCATTTGGACTTGTATAGACCTCCATGTTCTTGAAGCCTATAGAACCCAAGGTGTCCTTTGGCTTATGAGGGTTGGGAACCCTCGAGCCACTAGAGCCTCCCCTTTCAAGGCTAGAAACATTATGGATGGTAAATAGTACCCAAGCACCTACTACGGGAGCTTAGGTGTCCATAATGTCACTACAACAATGGCTTGAAGATAAGCAATAGAGTAGAGGCGTAAGGGTAAAGAGATTTATGTACACCCTTTGATTAATGCTTAGAAGTCACCACTTACCATTTGGCAACCCTCTGCATTCCTTAATCAATGCCTAAAGAGCCAGTCAAGAAGGCCCTCCTCTTAGGCACATATACTCTCTCCCTTACCCTAATCATCCTAAAGAGCCAAATTAGCTCTTAGTAGAAGAATGTTGGAATGTTTTTTATGCTGGTGACAAGGAACCTATGAACCTTTTATATAGAGGGGCTATGAATGTCCTAATTGTTCACATAGCACCTATCTAATGGGGTAAAGCGGATGGGAGCCCAATTGACACCCTAGGAGACATCAATACGCTATATGCAAATTAAATGCCTTCTAGAAGGCACACTATCTAAGATAGTACACCTGTTAGGCACACATTCTACCTAAGGCATGCCTTTGCCAAGAGATCACATACTATCACAAAAGATCCATCCAAATAGGTATAACCTATTCAAGAGATCCCTCCCTAATAGTAGCTCAGCTTCCTTTTAAGTAAAATCATCTTAAGCACCTTCAAGCTCCTTGTTCTTCCCCCTTGAGTTATGCCCGCAACTTAGCCAATTCCTCTTTAAAGGGTTTAGGAAAGGCCTTAGCTTCTTCTACAAAGGCCCCTAACTTCCCAACTTGTACTTAAGCTCCCGATGTTGGTGCTTCAAATCCTTATACCTAGCAAACAAGTCCCTATGTGACTTTTGCTCCTCCTTTAATGTCTCTTGAAGCCTTCCTACCTTAGCTCTCACCTCATGCCTCTTCAACCTCTAGTACTCACTATTGTACACGAGCACATAGTTTAACACATCATATAGCTACAAAAGATAAAAATACGATCTCACTTAAACGAATAGCATAAAATACTTAAAAAAAAAAGTAATAAGCAATTTAACTTGTCATGCCTCTAAAGCAGCTTTATAGAGGCCTCATTGTCCCTCTTCTTAGCAAACAACTGTCCAATCCTAACATGAAGTCGATCCATACTTTATACAGGTCTCACTACAAAGCTAACCAAAGATTCAGGCTCTTATTGTATGAAAGGCTATTTATGTTGTAGTTCTAATAGCAAAGGCTCCTCATCATCAAGGACATCAATAGCTTAGGCTTAAACATTCTGATAACTTACCTTAGAGTCCCCCTACTACTTCAAGGGACGATTACTGCCCCGCAAGTTGATCTATGATGCCTTACTAGGTCACTCCTTGAGCTACTACCCTCAACTTGCTCAATCCCTCAAGGCTCTATGGCATGTACAACTTGAACACCAGTACCTCCAAAGATAACTAGTGGGCATCCCAAGCCTCCCCTTACATTTGTTGAAATTAGAAGACCCTTAGGAACAATTTGCATCACGTGTCGCACTGCCTTCAGGATGGTTTGCTGCTCTAAGCACCTTTTTCTTGCTCTTCTTTGTGTGGGGCTATGAGGTCTACCCTTCACCCTTAAAGTGGGTTGTTTCCTTTTCTTCTCAAATTTCGCTGCATCTGCCATCCATTTGGCCTGAATAACAAGTAGGCTTCACTTCATGTCTTCCAAAAGCTACCTGCATAATAGCAATCACAAATAAGGACTTAGCATAATAGACCAGAAATAAAGTACTTAAACTCATTAAATCGAAGACTAGCAAGCCCAACATCCCCCACTAAAGTGATAATGTGATGCAGTAAGCACCCAACCAGTCCTATTCGGCAAGTATTAGGTGATACCTACAACCATCAAGTAGAGTTGTTTCTACCTAGCTAAGTCCAATACCTCCTTCCTTACCTTATTGTCCTCTATACCTATAAGACTAATCAATGATCTCTAAATTGGCTCCAATTAACCTATTGGAAAGTTGAGGTCTTAAATATCTGGATACAAAAGAACTCCTTTTAGTGATTAACCTTGTTTGGAAGGCCATCAATTACCTTTAGCGATCTACCTTGATTTGTGATGTACACCTAACTATTGGTAGACTTTACATGGAGAAAAATGCCTAAATAGGCATGCCATCAACCCTTGTAGATTCTATAAGCACACAAACTTGAAATTGAGTAATTGTGCCCAAGCATTTACACTCAAATAATTAGGAGCAATCATGAAATAATTTAAAATCTCTACTAAGAATTCTAAGAATGGAAATTGTGCCCTAGCTTAAAAGGCTTTATGTACATGTAAGAAGACCACTCATTACTAATCTAAAAGGCCCCAGTCGGACATAGTTCTTATTGCCGATTCAACAGCCACAACTTCTCCTCGTTTTGCCACAATGGAAGTGTATGCACACACCATAGTATTAGAATTTGTCATGTATAGTAGCTCCTCTAAATCATCCTTGCCATCCGGGGAATACACATCCCGGTATCTCCTATTAACCCGATATCTTCCATTATCATTGCCATCATTTCAGGGGAATGGGTTACCACCCCTTGAAGGAGTATCTGCTTGCAATCCTCGTCAATCTTTCTTGAAATAAATTCACGTGAAGATTCACCTCAGGAATCAAATGTGCTTTGATTGGCCATGGTCGAAATCGGGGTAAAGAAAGAAAGGGACAAGGTATGAGTTTGTAAGTGCAGATTTTCGTAGAGCTTCCTTTCAGTAGAAAGTGAAAATGGAAAAATACAACCCCAACCTTATATACATAAGCTCAAAAGGGAGACAAATAGTTTTCTCTATTCCCATAGCACATACCAACTACAAAGATGTGCACCACATCTTAACTATACACAAAGCCCACTCTTTCGATAGATGGTATGGATTAATACATACGTAAATCACTAACCTAGCCACATACGTTGGCCTCCCATGTATGCAATAGTTTCTAAGAAAGCCATCAGCGTGCATCACTCTTTTTGAAAACAATCATGGCACCTCAAGCACCTGAATAGTCACTTGAGTCATGCTTAACATTATTATACCGTTTAGATGGCCTTATTAGATGTCAAACATCATGTTGTCACTTGAAGGAAGTAGGCTACCTGCTTGGAGCCATTTTTCCTTTGCCTTAGGCCAGACCTCTCAGCTTATAGACTCTCCTCACATCCTTGATACTGAGAAGAGTAGGGAAGCAAGTGTTGATCCCTAATTCTTACTCAACCTAAGGCTTAGGTTGAATAAGATCCTTAAGGGCCAATTGATGCCTAGAGAAATGGTTTTCCTACACTCTCTAAGTGTTTCAACTTACTTGTACACCTTGCCATCTTTAAGCCTCGTGAGATGCAATTTACCGAGTGCCTACCTTGAAGATTTAAGTGACCACTCCAATAAGCCCAAAGCCGAAGGACTCATCAATACACGAGGACTCTACCAACAAGTTAGCTAAGCTTAGAGTCCAAGGAACCCTTCCCTGATTCAGTACAATCACTACGAGCAAGGAGGCTCATAACCACATAAGCTCCCCAGTACTTAGCTTGCCTTTCACAACACGCTTGCACTACCTTACCCATCTCCTTGTGCTCTTTTTTTCTCTAGTGCCAGCGTCTTACCTGAGCTCGTTATTTACAACCTAACATTTGTGGTATGGCTTGCACACCTAACATACCTTAAAGATAGCAAGCATGTAGAATACAAACATCACAACTAGTGTTGTTATAGTTGACCAACTCTTAAAACCACCCTGTTAGCTCCAAGATGCAGGTGCCCTACGAATTGCCAGTACGGACGAGTCCTAAGCCAACACAAGTTTAGGTAAGGGGATTTTAGACTCGCTTTGAACAAAATATCACATGTACTTCTCTCCATAATTTTCCTACTGCACCCAAGTACTTTCCATAAGGATTATTAGTGCTTGGGCTCCCTTAATCTCTATCTCCTTTATCCTCTTTGCTGACTTAAGCATTCGAGGATTCTCGTGGATACATCAATAGGGGCTTTTTATGGGTATAAGGAGTAAGGAGCCCATTAAGCCCAATCTCAATCGAAGCTCCATTTTCAACATCATTTACAGTTGATCCAACCACAATAAATAAAAAGGTATAAATGAAATTAAGATTTGAACTTTCTCCTTAAAATGATCGGATTAGCTTTAAAATTGTTAGTTTTTACTTTTGCTTTTTGGGCACTATCAAATATATCGTAATGTATGCTGAGATCTCTTAGGTTAAGCTAATCCTTTAATTTCAAATATCAAGTAGATAGCATTCTTTTTTCATCTTCCTTTATGATGAGATGGAAAGAATTATTTTTGTCGATGAAATAGGTATTTGTAAGGATATGTAATCAAGATGACAGATTACGAGAGAACTTCCCTGGTTAACCACTAGATATTAGTAGGAAAATTGAGGAATATGGTAGCAGGAAGAAGGTAGCTTTTTGTTTTGATTACTCTCTTTTTCTTTCTTTCTTATATATATATATATCTTTTAATTTTTCATTGGGGGGCAAAATGGGTATTAGATACTCTTAGAACTTGCATTTGCATACTAACGGAACAAATCAAACATTTTTAAAGAGAGCATAATTTTAAAAGAATATTTTTTATTTTTTCATATTTTCAAAGAAGAAAGGGTTATCCACACATAAAATGAAGATAAAAGATATTTTTGTAATTTACCCAAAATATAATATAATTTTAATATTAAATCCATATGTCTTCAAGTTCTATGATCACGCCTAAGTGAAGATGATATAGAATTTGCATATCCACGCTAAAAGAAATGGAGGTGCCTCTAGTGTATTTGATACGGAAAGGAATTCCAAGTTATTAGATATGTGTCAAGATTTCCAACAGAAATTACCCACAATATGTCGCATTATTAAGAGAATATTTGTAAATCCTACTTTTAGTGGGCCTAAGACTCGATTAAGAGTACCTTCCGAACGTTCCTAAAGATCAACTAAACTAAAAACTTAAAGTTTATGTTTAGAAACGAATTAAATTTTTACAATTCAAAAGCCAATTGTCGATAAAACCTGAGCTTGAAGAACTATAAACTCTAAAGCTACTTAAAACCCAAAACCTTAAAACCATTAAGGAATTTTAACCCTAAATAATTAATCAATAATTTAATTTGAATAATTTCATTCAACTTTAGAAAATTTCACAATTCTACAAAAATCAAATCATAAATTACAAAACAATGTAAGATAAAAATCCTAAAATAACTTTCTATAAGGCTATGTCCTTATCTTCATGTATAAGCCTTACACATAAATAAGTAGACCAACTAATCACCTTAGATAGCTTATCAATTGAGAATTGGAATCATTTATTAATTGATAACCTATCAAAATTTAGTGATAAGACAATTTCCTTATCACATCTTTACTTATACTACATATGGACAATTTTTCACAAGAATTAATAAGCTTAACTTTAATAAAGGAGACAAGACCACTCCATGGCATAAAAAGACTTCCAATGGAAAATCTAAAATGGGGAGAAAGGGGGGCCATGCACTTATCATTCATCTATCAATCACTTCTTCTTACACATTACTATTCACACCTTAATGCTTACATCATCAAGAATTGCAGTTGTTGACTTTATGTAAGCTACAAGACAACACTTTCAAGACATTTAAACACTCCTTCTCTCTCCATTTCCAACCGGCCACACTCTCCACCATTTCTCTCCCTTTCAATTTCACTTTCACTTCATCTTTCTCTCTTTTGAAACAAACATAAAAAAGGGAAACAACCTTACCCCATAAAATCAAAATTTTCCATTTTGAAACTTCACTCATGGCATTATTTTCCCTTGTTCTTGTGTCATTTTCTTTTACCATCTAAGACCTTTTAAGACCATTAGAATCTTCCATAAACCCCATACCAAAAGAAAAAAGATTCGGGTGTTAAGAGGTAGCAAAAAGGAGGAGGCAAAGTAAGAGCTAAAGTGGAATCTTAGTGCACAACCACCACACTTTGCGTTAAGGACGAGTAAGTGTTTCTTGTGATGTGTGGATTAGTATTTATGTTAAGAGATTTGGATTTCTTGAAGATATGAGTAAGGTTTAAGTTGTTAGAATACCAAAAATCGTTTTAAGAAACAAACCATAAAACCTCCTTACATGAAGTTGAAATATGAGCATGTAAAGTTGGTGTTTTGTGAAGACATTTGTTTAATGCTTTGAATGGAAGATTTTAAGCTAAGAAAATCTTGAAATGAGAACTTTAATGGAGGATAAGCATGCTGGATGTGAGGGTTCCATAGTAATTTGAATGTTGATTTTGTTTCTATTAAGTTAAACATGCTCAAATCTAGACTTAAGTTAAGGAAAAATCCATCATATGAAGTTTTATGAAGAAACCAACTTTGTATGACATGAGCTATGATATGGGAGTGGTATTAAGTATAAGATCTTTTATTTCTTTATGTAGAACATGAGTTAAAGGATCATTTGATGGAAGGAAACTTAAGTTAAGATTTGTACACAAGTAGTTAAGTGCATAACCTACCACCTAAATTTAAGGAAATGATGAAACAAGTTGAAAAACCAGGTAAGAACCCCTTAGGACCATCATGAATAGATCTGGAACATGGGAAAATGAGGCCTAAAAATATGATAAAAGTGAAAGAAAAAAGTAAAAAGATTAATTAAAGCAAGTATAGTAAGCATATAAAACCTAAAACTCAAAACCGAGCTTAAAACTCCCAAAACAAGCCTAGAACTCTAAGATGAGCCTTCAATAAAAATCTGACCAGCACCTTAAAGTACCAAGAAAGTTTCTTTTGAAGCCCATAAGAAATCCACCTAAGGCCCCATAAGCCCACCAAAGTCATTAACTTTAGTTTGAACAAAAAACAAGCCCATTTGATAACTTAAGCCTACTAAAGGGCCCAAGAAATGGTTATTAGCCTTAAGAATATAAATCAAAGTTGTAAATCTGATCTCAAGGAGTATTTTAAGCTTAGGGTAAAATCTAAAGACCAAGCCCAAAGGATTCCTCAAGTTATCAAAAAGCCCATTTACCAAACAAGGCCCAAAAACACTCCAACACATGAGGAACGCTACTGTTCTGACCCATGGATAGAATTGTATATCTCATTTCGAAAATATAACCTTACCATGTTAAAGTACACTCGAAAACAATGAAGATTGACTATAAGATCATAAAAATTGGATTTAAAACGAAAAAGTTATACGCGATTGAACTCTAGGTAAAACCGGGAAAAATTACGAAAATTAGTTAAAAATATAACTTAAGGAAAATTTACTTAGTTTTTTAAGTTTGCTTCAATTCCTTATAAAAATTATTTCAATGACCAGAGGACACCATTTACGGAGACGACTTGCTTCTGGATTACTTTGACTGACCCATATGGCAGAGTGAGTAAATTTCCGATGACTCTTTACTTGATTGTGCTTGTAAAGTAGATGCACCTAATCTTATATTTATAAATTTGAATGCTTGTGGGATATGAGAGATGCATGTGTATGAATTTATGGATGAATGTGATGACTTGTTAATTATATATAATCATGGGAATTGTTTGTATGAATATATACATGTGATTGTATAGAATGAAATTGGTTTATCATCCTAAAAATCAAGTTAATCACTTATATGATTAAGAACTCAAAATGAACCATGTATTCCCCATATTGCATACGGATAACACCAATTGCCGCTTCACGTAGAAGATGGGAAGGGACTCACAAGAATACGAGTTTCCTATAGGATTGGGTACTAGCTATGCCATTATATATATTGAGTCTCTGTCTTAAGCTGATGGGCTTATTAGGCGTTGGGAGATGCCAACCATCGGCAAAGAGCTGTGTCTTGTGGCTTCTGCTTAGGGCGTGTGTTTGTAGACTACAGGAACCACCACACCGCTAGACTTGGGGTTTTAAAAGATATGATTTGATTTTGGTAAAGGAAGTATATATATATATGTATATATGTAGAGTTTTGTTTTGGTATGAGCACGATAGTGAAAATGAAATAAAACCCAAAGTTTAAAACCCCGATTTTGGTTTGGGTCGGTTAATTATCTCCAAACCCCGACTTCAGGGGGCGAAATTCTGAGTCGTATGTAGTTCCTAGGTCACTGCATGCATTGTTTGGCATACTGTTTGTTCATGTATTCATATGATTGTACATCTAATAAATTTCTGTCGTGTGGTACTGATGAGGGCATTTATCTCACTAAGCGTAAGCTTATGCCCCATAGATTTTTATTGGTGCAGGAGAACCTCTTCGTCAATCCGTACCGAGGCATGCCCGTAGTAAGTCTCGTGTAGAGATGGGTTGGAGCGATCAGAGAGCGAAGAGGACATTTTATAATAGATTATAGATATTTAAATACTTTTATGTATTTATGCATAACTTAGATTTTATGTAGTTCCATTATGAACTGCATTTGTTTGTAATATTGATTTGATGTGGGTATCACGAGCCCACACAATTAGTTAATTTATAACATAAAAGAAATTTTAGTTAAATTGCTCTATATTATTTGTCTATAGGCCTAATGGTAATGTAGAGTGGAAGGAGTATTGTGTGTCATACGAAAGGCCTATGATCAACAATAAGGTTGATAAT
This sequence comes from Lumnitzera racemosa, assembly GCA_024138005.1. Classification (NCBI taxonomy): domain Eukaryota; kingdom Viridiplantae; phylum Streptophyta; class Magnoliopsida; order Myrtales; family Combretaceae; genus Lumnitzera; species Lumnitzera racemosa. Next base: position 23,284,928 of record JAMXBC010000004.1, on the reverse strand, counting down.
AGACCTTTATACGGTACACGGCGACCTATCACGATAATGATACTGTTGAGTCATTATAATATTGAACTCTGACATGGCATAACAAATGAGTAATTGAACAGTGACATAACACATATTTTAATTTAATTGTTTGATACATGTTCCCATGATGTCTATCAAAACTCATTCATACTATGTGTGAAAAGGAGGTCTTCTGCGAGGCAATTGCAGAGTACAATTGTAATCTCAATTGTAAGTGGCATTAATTTAAGTTCTTGCTTTGTTAAAACAAATACGATAAAATAGTCCCACATTACTGTTTTTCACAAGAGCTACCAACTTTTTTGCTGTCCATATCAGATACGGAGCATACTTTTTTCCAAAGTGTTTTGGGATGAAGCTAAAACAATTAGATTAGACTATAGATGGGAGAAATTTTTTCTTTCTAAATAATGGAGCAACAAAAGCCATGAACTTATTCTTTAAGTGATTCGCTATTCCGTTAGGATTACAGGAGCAGTGATTATGTTGGGACAATCTCACCATGTTTCATAGAAGACATCTTATAATTGTGCAAACTAATTATAATAAGCTCGATTTCATTAATGCATAGGAATATATATAGTGTATAGATGACATTCTAATAACGGAAAGCCACACCAAATATTATAAATATCATATCTGTATGCATATATATATATATATATATATAGACATAAATATATTAAATAATTCGTTTTGCGGGGAAAAAGAAAATATATAGTAAATAACATGCAAATATTACCGGAGTACTTTATATATATTCATAGATTGCGGGGCCATACTTATTACAATAACGAGGAGACACGGGCACTTTCACGGATGAACTTTATGCGACGGTAGTAAAATTAAAATTAGAACAGGAAGTCGCTTGCCCTAGGATAGTAGTAGAACTAAACCCTACTCTAGAAGCAGCCAAATCAAATTGCAAAAAGTTATTCTCCAACTGGTATCCCCCAATGACTATGGAAGTTCTCGGCTGAAACCCTCCATCAATGAAAGCTAAACATAAAACCCCTTCCTTCACCTTTACCACCGAGTTTGACCCAGTCAGCATCCAAGCAACATTGTCACCCTCCATGTTCACGTAGATGAATGGCACCTGGGGTCCCACCACACTATTATAGAACACATTAGCGTCGCTAAAACATGCCTTAAAGGGCTTCACAGCCTTCACTCTAGTCATATTAAGCTTGGCTGCTTCCTTTATGAAAGCCTTTGCGAATGACTTGAAGATTGACATCTCAAGGATGGTGTAGCGGTCAACCGTGCTGATCTTCGTCCCACCCACTCCGTTGGAGTCGATTGAAAGTAGGGTTTTGTTTAAAGCCACAGCAGTGTGTTCGATATTTATGGCCTTTATGCCGATGAAATACTCGGCAGAGCGCTGGCGCCGGGGGTGATAATTGGCGGTGCCTACTGGGTTGATGTAAAGCGGGGTGTGAATGAGCCCTTTGGAGAAGTCTAGGTGGTTTTCGCCGATGATGTATGGGCCGTCGCCGAAGAACATGACGCCTCTTGAAGTAGGGGAGGAGGGTAAACACATCGCAAACTTCGGACGAAACCTTAGAGCCGCCGCGAACTGCAACGGTAAAGAAATGTTCGTCCTGCCGAACCCTGCCATGCCAGCCGCGCCACTGGCGAGACGTTTCAAGAGAGAAGTTGACGCGCAGGCGAAGATGAAGTGCGGGACGCTCACTGCCCGTCTAGGGTTCGTCCCATCAGTCGACCGGAGCGAAACAACGTCTGAACTGATATCGCCAGGAGTGGACGAGAGCGATATGGGGTTTGTAGGAAACACTCCGCAGGTCCTACTACAGCCGGGCCCACAGGAGCTGCAGGTATTTGCTTCGGCGAGTGAACATTGGGGGGATCCGCATGGAGGCTTGCGGTAAGTGAAGGAGATGTAGCCATTCTCGCAGTCAACCCAGAGGTATCGAGCCCCAAGGTCGACTACAAGCTTAAGAGGGACAAATGGGGTTCTCTGGCGAATTTGTGTGAGGTATTGGTGAGTAGAGGCATCTTTTGAGATAGGGAGGACTAATGCTTTGGGTGTGAAGGAGTGTTGAGCTGAAGAAGGGCAATGGAAGAAGAAGATAAAGAAGATATAAGCCATTGTTAGGTTATGTGGGGGAAGTAGGTTGTTAATGGAGAGGCAATACATGTTTGCTGCACTATTTATTTGTTGTTCTCAGGGTGAATTTGAGAATAAAACTGGAAATTAGAAGACAGTGTCTGCATTTTGGATATATATCCAATTGAGCCACTTGTGACAACTTGCAATGGATACTTGCCAACTTGAACATGTCAAAAGTGAGACAAACCAATTAATGTTGTACGGGTACAATGTCCACGTCGAAGACCACTGATCACAGTGGACCTATATATTCAAACCCCTGTTCAATCCACTCTTACTCCTTCCTGGCCTCGATGAAATTTCATTGGGTATTATATGTTGTTATACGAATGATTTAGCAGTTGATCAAAACCTAGAAAGATTTGACACACAAATTAAAAATTTCCGCATGTCAAAATCTTGCTTACTCATACGTACTGTTGGGCAAGGAGAGGACGAACTTTGTGGCTCAAAAGGATCCATGGCCATCCCAATCTTGGAAAAAAAAAAATAGAAAGAAAAAAAAGCTAATTATTAATTTGTTGAAAAGGAAAAAAGTGCTTACTAATTATATCTATATTTTAAAGAGCAAATCTTCAAGTGACTCTAAACACATTTAAATGGTCAATAACGCATGTTTCAATGTTTAAACACTGGTTAATGTGTTCAATTCCCATTAAATTCATTTCATTTTTTCAAGTTTCTTTTAATTTTATATTGACTAAATGGTAAAATTGATGTTGAAATGACAAGGAGTGATGATGCTCGTGCTGATTTGTTCTCAAGAACTAGCTTTTCTTATCTTTTTGCGAAGCATAATATTGTTTTTCATTTTTCTGGATTGATAATTAAATTTCAACAAAAATATCTATACTCCAGTGGAGAGGTAGAGTTATATAACGTCTTATGAAGTACCAACCATCTGTAATCGTCTTCGAAAAATTTGAAGTCTTGAGTGTTGGAAGTGTTATGGGCGCAACACTAACAAAAGTCCTATATGTAAGATGCATTATGTAAGCAAACATTTTTATATGTTATTATATTACTGTCTAAAATGATGTACATCCGTCGTCTCCCAAGTTTTATGGTCACACATTCATCCTAAGCAGAAAGGATGATACAGAATTTACTCATTCGACACTAATAAAAATATACATGTCCAAAGTGGGTTATTTTAAAAATGAAAAAAAATTCCCAACTATTGTTATATTATAACTTTAAAGGAAAAGAAAATTGAATTTGGTTTATCTAGTTGGAAGGTTAATATTTATATTATAAATTATAATAACTTTTAATATGTCGAACCTAATTAGATGTGAATAAAAAATTCCGAAAGAAATTAACTATGATATGTCAAAATAATAAACGAGTAGAACTGCGACATGACACACATTTAGCAAACCAGTATTAAACACTGACGTAGTAAATATTTCAATTTAATGTTTCATGCTTGTTCTCATGATGTCTAATCAAAACTCATTCGTAATATGCGTGGAGGGAGTTTCTCTAATATAATCGCGCAATGCATTTGCAATCTTAATTGCTCATAGATTTTATAATTTTAAAAATAAACGTCATAAATATATAAATAAAAGATAAAACAATCCAAACGCTTCGTATGCGTAGATAGATTAATAGGTTAATCGCGTATATGATATCTTGGCGAGAGATAGTAAAGTATTGATAAAATATGAAAGAATTGGGCAACATGGGAAAGCCATGGGCACTAAATTATGAGGGAAGGTGAAAACCGACATGGCTGCACGCCTAAACCTATATATTAGTGGCATTGAATTTGGACTTGGCAGAGGCCTTAAGAGAGGTTACGTTGTCCCAAGAAAGAAATGGAGGTCCCTGATATATCCCGTATAAATTTCTAAGAAATATGTTATATGGGGTGAGAAAGGACGGCAAGCTTGGTGTAGATGAAAATGATATCACAGGGAAGTATAAGTGTTCGACTTCTAAGAGCAATGAACGTGGGCATGTCAGTCTTACTATAGGAGAATAAGTAAAAAGCAAAACCTAATTGCCATAGGTCTCCAACAAATAATTCGATTAAGCCCCGAAAATTTTACTTGAGGTAATAAGAAGATTTATGAAATTTTCACACATATTTTGGTCATGAACTCCTACTCATTGAAGTAATCATGCTGAAAGGCATATTTCTTATTAGGCTGATGAATAGTCTAATTATGAAAGACTGCATAAGAAAAAGCTAACTATTCCATGGTAAATTCCATAATTGAACTGAAATCGTAGTGAACCCCCAACCCCCTATATAAAATGTGGTGTTGTTCTTTTTCACACAAAAGGTGGAGGAATTGTCATAACCAAGCAATGGAGAGAATATAGACCTATACAAAGAAATGTTCAAGTGACAACCACAACTTGCAAGAAATAAATTCTCAACATTTAATTACAAAAATTGAGAATTCTCGCAATAACTATGAAAATTGCAGCAAGCTTGATTCTTGCAAAGTTCTTGGCTTGCACAACTCAATTCTTGTCAAGTTTTTGACATGTGTCACAATCATTCCCACATAACTCTCAAGCAAATTATACCTTAATTGACACAACAAAAGGGGGCAACATTTCTACCCACCTCCAGTGGTAGGTCACATAACCTAACCCTACCCTCCATAAGTTTTTTCTTTGATTTTTTCCTTTTTCTCTTCCTTTTTTTTTTTTTTGGCTAAACATGATAATACATTCATAAACAAACATCAAAAGTATCATGCATCAAGTAGTCAAGATGCACAATCCATGAAGAAAAGATGATGAAGTTGGGATGGGGGTTGAGATACCAAAAACTGCAACACATTCCAAATTTTGCTTAGGTAACTATTTAATGCACCCAACACTTGCTTCATCATTAATAATGGAAATAAAGCATATATTAAACAAGGATTTCAAGAAAAAATGTCGTGAACAATAGAAATTGTCTTCTAAGGCACAATAGCAGGTTTTACATTAGCATAAACAATTTGTAATGAGTTTGATTCAAGCTCAACATTACGCCAACCTTTGTCATAAGCTAATTCCAAGCCTTATCGTATTGCATAAGCCTCATGAATTTCACTATCCTATATTGGAATACAAAGAGCCATTGCCTATAGTAAAATAGCCATAAAGTCTCTATACACAATCGTATTCCTCCCTTACATTATTAGACACTAATGAAAGCATTATAGTTGACTTTAACAAAATTATTGGGGGACAATGTTGTACAAGTAGATGTCCATCATTTGTTGAAGATTGTTGGTGAGATTATACTATCACTTGCTCTAAATCTCTTATTACCATGTTTAGTTGTAAATACACCAATACTCGAAAGTTCCCTTATAATAGTTGCTGCTACTACTTTAGGTTTAGGTTGTTCATGATGAAAGATACAATGATTTCTATTAATCCAAATAGTTCAAATCACTAAGTTACTTGTGTAAGGAATCCATTAGATTTTATAGGCATTTGATCTCTTTATTACATCATATCCTTAAGCCAATTTCCATTTCCAGAAATATGTTCAAGCATTTTTATATAGTTGCAAAAGTTACATAGTGGGCTATCTTTTATTTTCCTACAAAAAAGATTATCGTTAGCAGCTAAAGGATTAAAACTCAATCTCCATAGAAGATGTTTGTAGTTTTGTTGGCAATTAAGATGCCAAATAATTTTCCTAACTCCACTCTCAATAGAACATGAAGATGAAGAAGACCCATCTTCCATGCCATCTCTTTTATTTAATAATTTATGATAACAATAGTATATTATATACTCTCATTTCCTCTCCCTTAAACATACTAATCTATCACCAAAGGGCGTACTAGCTATATGTATCTACGAAATGGCTTTCCTCTCCTTATCTATTAAGCTCCATTTGACCAACTCAAGACTCCAACTATAGTTAAGAATGTCAAGCACATCACTTACATTTAGGTTCTCTAAGTGAGGATCTAAATCTCTAGGTGATAAAACATATTCAAGAAGGGATGGAACCCAAGGATCTTGCCTTAAAATTCACATTTTTCTCATTGCCTAATTGCCTAAATAAGCTGCTTAGAGATTGCATCTCTCTCTTGTATGATATTCTCCTAAACCCATTATACTCTTTCTCGTTTAAGGCTCTATGTAGACCGATATTAGGAAAGTAGATGCTTTTCACTAAACAAACCTATGTCTCCATATTTTTTATCATCCTCTAAGCCAATTTTCCTAACAAGGAGAAATTAAAGGAATCTAAATCTCTAAATCTTAAACCATCCTTATCCTTCAATTAAGTTAGAAAAAACTACTTCTAATGAATTTTATTATCTAAATCGATCTTAGCCCACTAGAATTTAGAGATAAGACTATCTACTTCCCTATAACACTTCTTTGAAAATATAAATATACTCATTGCGTAGGTTGGTGTGGCATAAGCAATAAATTTTGTCATCACCTCCTTACTCCTTGTGGATAACTTGCTCCTTTGTCCAACCTTGCAGCTTATGGGCAAGTCTCTCCTTAACAAAAGCTAATACTTATCTTTTTGACTTACCCCATGATGTAAGGAACTTGAATACTTACTAGGCCTATTTTCAATGTTTATATGCATTACATTACAACATTCTCGTCTAAGACACTCAATAGTTGACTTGCTAAAATCTAAAGAGATTTTATTGTAATTAAATTTTTTACTTGAAGCGTGACAATACAACCCAATGATCTCTTTTAGTTTCAATAAATTAAACATGTCTGCCTCAAAAATCCATTGTTACTTACATTGTTAATTAAGATAGACCAACAACTAAGATAAATAGACAAGTGGAAAGTGGATCGAATTAGATGGTAGAAATTCTCCTGTCCTTTTCCCATTAAACATAAGGTTGTAAATAAATGAAATCACACATAACATGATCCAACGAATCCAAATATGTAAGAACCCCATCCTTATGACATGATCCCTTTGCTTTATTCTATAAAAGAAAAATTACGTAAATTAATTTTATTTTAGAATGAAGACGTATTTTCTTTATTACTTAGTCAAACATGGCATGACTTTTGGATGCGTATGTCTATTATTTATTTATTTTATTTGTTTATTTATGACATGTCTGTGCTATTATTCGAAGTGCACGCGGTAGATGATAGGTGTGGTAATAGTGCCGATGAGAAAAGTTTTATCGAGTAGGATTTTCAGCAGTATGAAAATTCGGGTTTGAAAATAAAATATTCCTAAATGTCTTCAACTTATAAAAAGAAATTCTAATATGTAATGACAATAGGCTTCCTTTTATATCTTTTCCTAGCAAAAGCCTATTCTACCCTTATCTGTTAAAGTTAATCCTATCACCATCCATTATCTCTCCTCCTTATCGGCCTAAATTGTTATAATGAATACCGCTACAGATAATTAAAGCTTGAATCCCTGTTTGCGGACTTTGGTTGGACTTTACAGCAATAATGACTGATGAAATGGAACACGACATTTAAATAAATTCAAGACGACAAAAATTTACTTTCTGTTGTTATTATGAAATAATCGGAAAATTTCCATGGAAATTGATGCGGGCAGAATCCGCATAAGAGATTGCGCATCAATTCTAAAACGTACGTTAATCGTAGGGGATGGTTGTTTTATTTTTATAGATTTTTCATATAAGATGTGAATAAAATAAGAAGGATATGGACAAATTATCAACTAAATATGCAATTGATAGTCTGAACTGTGTTTTAAAATTATAGATTGATATTACTTACAATCCAAAGAAGAGAGTTGATTATCAAAATACCTATATTATGAACTCAAGCATGAGTTTTCCACAATCTATATCTATAGATTGATAAACAATGATTAAAGAAAAATCAAATCTCTTAATAATCTCCTCCAAGAAAGTTCTCAATGTTAATAACAACGATAAAAGCCAACACTCTATTACAAAACTTGAAAATAAAAATCGTTTAAATACTTACCAAAGAAAACCTTAAAACTAATTTGGAAAGGCCTAAATAAATGAAACCTAATAAATAAATAAAAAGAATTGTAGGAAAATCGAAAAGTAAGAGGTCCGCTCGTCAAAATGTCCTCAACACCGTTGCATCGTTGGCCGTGTACATCTCAATCCTCCAATTCCATGAATAATATAGGCGTGTTGCTCTTGGCAAAGATGTAGCTTGGTCATCCATCTCTCTGGCTCGCATTTCCTCTGTTTCATCGTACTCGTACGTCGTTGGTCCTTGTTCCAAGACCTTCCAGCATGCCTTCCACCAACCCTTAGAAAGGTGATGCACATAGGACCTGATATCTTATATGATTTGAACTTGCTTAGCAATAATATCAATCTCTAATTAATAGACAATTATTCGGTATCCGTTTCAGAGGATCCATCATATCCACCGTATTAGTAGCTTTCAAAATAGTCCCATAATTTACGGGGAACATGCACACAATTATAAGTAATGAACACAATTAAGAGCATCCATAAAATTCCATTCATACACAACTAAACACAAGAATCCATAGTGATTTTAATTATCAATTTTTAGAATACATAGCAAAGTTTCTTTTTTGGTCATTACATATTACAACTGAAGAGATAAAAGATCTAAATCTAATTACAATAGCCTTAAAAACTATAGTTAAATTTTGCCATCTTGAATTAATTTTAATATCATGCTCCATTTTAGGCATTATTATTATTAAGTCTAGTAAGGATAGTCACAGGCATTAGACTTTCCATAGTATACCTAGTCAGTTCCTACCCTCATGCTCACCTCCTATAAGCATGGGATCCTATTTTGTATCAACCAAAGCTCTAATACTACCTAGACTATCCTTTCTGTGGCACGATAGTCTACCACATGTAATGTTTAAGTGCTATATGCTAAGGCATCATGAAATTAGAGTAGGTTCACTATTCAATTTTAAATTCATAAAAATTTGTTTAGGCTTTGAAAAGTTAATTAAGTATCAAAATTTTTTGAAAATCAAGCAAAACCTTTTTTATGTAAATTGGACAAACCAAAATTCTTCAAATAGAGAAACTTGTCAAGATAACATCATAGTCATATGTATAATACTCATCCTGAATCATAAGAGTCATGCACTCTCTAAGATGCACTAGGCCCACAAACCAACCACATCCTTGTAGATGGGCACCCAAACATAATAATAAAAATATAGTAGTAATAAGTTAATCACAATCACCCATTGATTAATTTAGTTCTATATTAAAGTTGGAAACTTAGTAAAGTCTCAATAAATCTAGGCTTTCAATTTCCTAAAATGGTCATCCATCAAATGACCTCTTAGTAGATCATAATAAACATCTAAGTTGGGGTTATTGATATCAGACAAGTGTACCTATCAGTTTTAATATAGCGGATGTGAGTCCGAGTCGATCCCTCAGAGATTTTGAGTACTAATATTAACCTTAGCTTTATTATCTAACTGGAAAATTATGATGAGTTGAATGAATTAAAAATACCGAAATTAATAAACTAAACTAATTATGAGACTTGACTAAGCAATTTAGAAATCAATAAAACTAAAAACGACTTCAAGTATACAATAACGTATTTAGGAATTATTTTCCTTAGTATTTAACATGTAACCACTTAAAATATATTCAATTCAATTTCTATTATTCTTGACCGGATGGATTCACAATTAAAGTCAATACCTTTCTCGAGTATATTAACTCTAATCCTAAATTATTTACTGGAATCTCTTCACTTAGTAATATAATTTAGAATTCCATAAATGTATAATGAATTCCTACACAAATAATTAACTTTTCAGAAAAAATATGTATCTTATCTCTAAGTATACATGTAATTCTCTTTAATTATGTAAAGATCTAATTATACATGTAATTTCTTAATCAACATGCATAATATCATAAATTGATATTTTAGAAATATCAATTAACAATTAAACAACATAATTGAATTAAGCAAAGATAGAAACTTTATTAAGAATTATAAATCAATCCAAGAGTCACATGAAACCCTAGGTTCCATAATCCTAAATATACGAATTCTAAACTATTATAATGAAACTAAAAACGAATTCCATCAAAAAAATAAAATAAAACATGAAAAACTCCTTTGATTGATGAAAAATCTCTCTAATCTTGAAGTCGGTGTTGCTTTCACTTTTTTCTTCTCCTTCTCTTCAAGTCTCTTCTCTTCTCTAATGTCTCATGTGTCTTTTTAAACCCTAATATGTCCTTTTATACTGTATTATAAGGTTTTCGTTTTCTTTACTAGACATGACTTGGGACATAACTGTGTCCTCAGGTCATGTAACTTTTTAACCCTGGCAAATTTTCCTGTATGGACACAACTTGGGGACATGATTATGTCCCAGATTGTATAACTTTAAAACTTCATAACTCCTTCATTTGAACTTTGAATTGAGCGAAACTTGATTCCTTTTCTTCATTTTTTATCCAAGAACGTGTTCAAACCTTGAAATCAAAATTTTACTCAATTAAGTATCAATTTCTTTAAAGAAAACAAAAAAAGTAAGCAAAATACTATAAAATCACCATGTGAAATATGTTTAAAATCAGAGTTATCAGTTATTTATAAGGTCAAAAGGAATTTCCTCATCACCTAAAAGATAATTAAGGAATGAGTCTTAAAGAAACTCAGTACAACAACAACCAAAATTACACTTTGCATATCACACAGGTCTATTCAACTACAACAAGCAACTCCATCTAAAGATTAACTTATTGAAGTGAAACACTTAACATTAGGGTACTCATGACTCAAGATAAATTAGGGGATGCATTCTGACCTTAACACAACAAGCATAAGAATCCATTACTTTTGTAGTAGTTAAGGTTGTGGGAGCAATTCTAAATTCTATATGAAACCTAGAACCAACGACTTGTCATGCTACCATGGTAGCTAAGCACCATCTACTGTATCCTCTTGAAGTTACAACAGAAGTCATAACTTAGTCTAAAGGTATTGTAGCACTAGACTAGATGACTAAGCACAAACAACATTTAGTAGCCATTAGGTCATGCTTACATATTAGACTGGTTTATTAATCCTAGTTTCTTATCAAGCAACACACACAGTTACTATTTACCTATATGATCCCAAAACTACGAGTAGCTATCTCCAAATCTAAGTATATAAGCATCCCACTTTCAAGCTTGGTACCAATTATTATACCATTCAAAAATAGAATTAGTAGTTGATTGATGTGAGTCAACTATTTAGTCTTATACTAGGTTTGTTTTGGTAAAGCCTGTTAAACTAGTTAACCGATAGCTAAGGGTTGGTATATTAACTTTTATGTTATATAACTTCATTTTATTAGTCTATGCTTAGGTTATTCACACTTTAGGTCCATCAAGATAATCAACCTTAAGAAGTTAGTGGGCCTAATTACCTTCAAATGGAAATTAAGCTCATATTATCTAGTTGATGTAATTAGTCCAATTAAAAAGACTATTGATAATTGCTACTCTTTTTATTCATTAATTATTGTTTACTTGTATATTTTACAATGTAAGCTTAAATTGGAAATGTTGGTTATTCAATTATTGTTATCATTTTTATTTTCTGAATCCAATTAGGGATGTGAAATTAAATTGGTTTAGCTCAACAGTGATGTCTGATTAATCATCTATCCTACCCTTTAATCTACCTTCAAATCTAGCTTCTGCCTTTTGATTTCTAATTTATTTGATTCCCTTAATTTCAGATTTAATAAAGCTTGTACCTTTATATTTTATTAGATTCTAATTAATGTGAAATTTGTAACTTTATTTCTTATTAAGTCCAATTTTCCTATAAAGTTCACATTTTTATACTATAATCAACATTGAAACCCATTTCAACAACCAATACATGCGAAAAACATAACAAATGCACTAAATGATCCTCAATCCTTATAGATATTATATAATCTTGTAAAATTAATCATAATCCAAGCATGCAGGTGGTAACATTAATGTAAAGGGGAAAGTCAATGTCCGTTACTAGCTAAATCCTCATTTACGTACTTTCTCCTGTCCATTTCATATCCCAATTATAGAGCTATTAATTATAACTTCTAGGAGCCATCTTACTACAATTATAACACTTCATCAGAGAATTAAATACGCCGGAATTTTAGTCTACACATAATCAACATGATCATTAAACATGCGGTTCATCATATGATCACACACCTATGCTATTAATCATATTAATATTTGTAGTATAAATACACTAATATTTTTGGACTAAACTATTATAATCATTTTATTATCATTTAAAGTTGTGGACCTAAAGTATCAAAACTCCTAAACGGATATAGTTTCAACTAAAATTATAGGTGGGTTCAGTCATTATAATATTACCAGTAGACATATGCATCCATTTTATGAGTGCTAAAAATTATATTTAGGATCCTTATATATATATTTTTATGCAATTACCATAAATAAATTCTTTTTATTATTTTTTATATAATAAAATAATTATTTTATTGAAAAACTCTAATATGTTAATATTTTTGTGTTTATACCTTCGGTTAAATATAATGAAGTGTTAAAGGAAATAGGCAATGTGGGAAGACATGAGAGCGAATCATGTAGCAATTCTAGGATATTATGGAAAATGAGCAATATGATGATTTAGTGAGGTTAAAGTAGTTATTAGAAATTTACTATAATAATTAATTTTATGGTATTGTTAAATATATTCTTATGAAATTAATCTGTAGTTAAAATAAAAGTTTGTTTTGTTGTTATTTCTTATTACATCAAAAACTGAATGGTAATTTTAGATGATGACAATTTCTTACCAGTTTTTTGGCTTAAATAATATAGATATAAATATTAGCATATTCTACTATTTTAAAAAAATCTTCACCAATAGCACAATAATATACAATAAAGTATAATAACAAACCGTAGTATATATCAGTAATAACCACATTATATATAATTATTAGCCTCCTTACTCCAAACGAATTGAAATAAAATAATAACCGGTTTATGAAACCAGTTAATGAATCAGTGAAATAAGGCCACACTTAACAGGTACGATTACCTCGACTCGTAGACAACGAGGCTTTAACGTAATGAATTTTGCATATATGAAATGTATGTATATATGTACATATATATATATATATATACATATTAGTAGGCTGTGTACCTGTGATAAGTGTACTAAAAAGTAAAAAAATTAAATTACGATTCTTTAAATTTTTTTACTGTCTAATTATAAAATTGATGAATTATATGAAACCTTGTATTTTAGAAAGTCATCATTATTGGCGTTAATTGAATTATTTCATTTTGTTATTACCAAAACAAAAGATTTTTCATTTTTGGCCATCCTTACACAAAATAAAATGAATAAGAGAATTGATAAATAAAACAACTCTTGAAGGGGATGGTTGAATGAGAGAAATGCTAAAGTGAACATCATGTACATGGGAAAAAAATGGACAGATTTAGCAAGTGAATGAAGTATGGTTGAAGTGGTTGCGAGATGTATTTTCTAATAGTAGTTATAACTACCAAACATAGATGTAGAATATTAAATGTTTAACTCTACTGTTATCATCGCACATGTTGTTGAATAAGATAAGTTCAGCATTATAGACCCGAGAAACGATTCAATGAATAATACATACCAAAAGCTGTATGCAAATACCAATATAATATTGATGTGTTCAAATCATAAGCGACAATTGATTTCAAAACTACTCCTTACATTATCATTTATATTAATATTTTATTGATATTTACTCACTATATATATTTTTTCCCATAAACCCAGAGTAACTAGGAACTTCCTCCGATTCACATAGACCAGAATAATGTGGAGTCATCTTGTTGAATGAAAATGGAAAGAAGATCCCACCATTTGTTGCTCTTGATATTACTATAAAAATTCCACAAGAAAGAAAGAAATATGTCTCTTACTCTCCTACTAAGCTTGTAGTTCCTAAATAAGATGGAAGGTGGTTTATTTTATTTTTTTTACCTAATTCCTTTTAGGTTAAAGAAGTGTTAATCTACTTAACTGGGAGCAAACAATTATAAAAGGGAGAAAAAGAACCTATAGATTTTGACAATAGGATATGGAGCAAAAGGTACACAACTTATAAACCAAATTACAAAAAACATAATTCCTAAATTGTTGTGAACTTCTTAGCCATTTTATAGGCTTAGATACAATTGAAAGTAACAAAAAAAATACTCAATTAAAAGCAAAAATAAAGGAGCCATAAACAATTGACATTTCCATAGATAACTAGTGGATACAAGGAGTAATAGAACATGACCAGTACACCCTAAAAATAAGGACACCACTAACATACCAAAAAAAAAAAAAACAAGAAAAGAAAATATTAATTTTAAATCACTCCAACACTCCTTCTTGATTTAAAATTGCACACTCTAAGCTTCTTTCTAAAATCGAAGTGTTTCTCTTGAGGAAGTGATTTTGTAAAAGCATTTGCCACTTGTTCACTTCTATTGCAATGCTTGAGTTGGATTTAACCTTGAGCCACCAAGTCACAAATGAACTGTATTCAAATATCAATATAATTCGTTCTTCCATGGAATGCTGGATTTTCAGTCACTGCAATTATAGCTTTATTATCACAAAAAATCTCAATTACACCATGATGTTTTTGGCCAAAATTAGCAATTAATGGCCTAAGCCATATAACTTGACAAGATGCTAAAGTTGCAACCATGTACTAAGCTTTGAAAGATGATAATGTTGTGGTTGCTTGCTTCTTAGAACTCTAAGTGATAGCCCTTGAATGAAGTTGAAAAATATTGCCTAAAGTGCTCTTTCTAGCCTCTAAGCATCCCACATAATAACTATTAAAGAAGCCTATCAAATGAAAAGCAAAATTCATAGCATACTAGATTCCATAATCAATTGTTCCACAATATTCATTTTGCTACTCTTAGATGGTGCTTTCACGGATTATGCATAAACTAAGAAACAATACTCACTGAAAATGCAATGTTAGGTTATAAGTATGTTGAGTAATTTAATCCTCCCACCAAGCTTCTTAAAAATTTAGCATCTAATGTACTAGTCCTATCAGCTTGCAACTTCTTATTCATGGGTGTGACAGCTCCTTTGCAACTTAATATGTTGAATTTTTTTTAACAAATTAGTGGCATACTTCATTTGTGAAATTAAAATACCACCATGCTTTTGCAATACTTCAAAACCAAGAAAATAACGTAATAAACCCAAATCAATCATCTTAAATTTCTTCATTATATTAGTCTTGAAATCATTAATCAAAACATTATATGAGCCCATGTAAATCATATCATCAACATAAAGATAAGCTATAAGAAAATTAGTATCTTTCCTTTTTAAATAGAAAGTAGGCTCATTTTCACTTCTCATAAACACATTTAATAAAAGATGAGCATCTATCTTTGGTACCATGCCTATAGAACTTGTTTCGACTTGTAAAGTGCATTTTTCAACTTATACACTTTGTCTTCTTTGCCACTAATGACAAATCATTTACATTAAGTTACATAAACCTCCTCTAAAAGCTCTCCATTTAAGAAGGAAAATTTTACGAGAAATTGATAAACAAACAACTTTAAATGGGCAATAAAAGCCAAAGAGGTTCTCACTGTTTCAAAACTTGCAAATGGAGAAAAGGTATCTCATTAATCCATACCGTATTTTTGTGCATATCCTTTCACCACTGGCCTCACCTTATTCCTCTCAATACTTCCATTGGCAAGGTACTAGGCTTTAAAAACTCATTTCAACCCAATGGCATTCTTACTATTTGGTAAATTAACTAACTCCTAGGTTTGGTTCTTGTTGATTTCATCCTTCTTTGCTTTAATCCATTCTTCACTCTTTGATGGGCCCCTCAAAGCTAATTGTCTCAATTACAACTAAAGCATATGTGTTAGCATATATCACCCCTATTACCTATTCACTTCACTTAATAGAATGAGAGGGAAATGTAATTAAAATTTTTAAGGAATGTAAGGGTGTAATACTTATTACTTTGTTTAGTTGGATTAATAAACAACTTAAGAATAGACATATAATAGAACATTAATGATTAGATTACCCTTGATCCATTTTCTTTCTCAAGTAATTCTAAAGTAATAGGTGGTGGTGATAGAAAGTAGTTGCGAAGGTGAAGGCTATAGTTATAGTTGATGGTGGTTGTGAGTGGTGGTGGTAATAGTAGTGGTGGTAGTAATAGTAGTGGTGGTAGTAATAGTGGTGGTAGTAGTAGTAGTAGTCAGTGATGGTGGTAGTAGTAGTAGTCAATGGTAGCGATGACAATGGTGATGGTAGTCATCATTAAATTGATATGAGGTTGTTTTTGAAAAAAAAAATTGTGAAATTTTGTGAAAAATCGTTATTCTTTAGATGAATTGAGGAATCTCTAGTACATGAAATCCAAGTGAATACCATAATAAGGAATAAGGGGGAAATGGAATTCCAATTCCCTTCAAGTGAATGAGACGTTAATGATTTAAACTTCCTTAAAGGAGTTTCTTTAGAAGGACTTTCTAAAGTGGGTTGATTTGTTGGACTATTTACTAGTTTGACTACTTAGAAGAATTATATGTACCTCTTGAAACACTATTATTGCCTTCTATTAAAGTCTTAACATCTACTGGAATATGTGTTTTTGCTACCTCTTCATTATTGTATCACTTCCAACATGCTTCTTCATCAAACACCACATTCCTAATCACTTTGGCACTAATAGATTTATATAGCCTATATGCTTTTATTTGTGCATAATAGCTAATAAAAATACATTTTACAAGTTCATCATTAAGCTTGCTATGACTTTTAGCACTAACCAAAGCATAAGCAATACAATAAAAAATGCATAAGTAGCTTACGGAAGGTACATGACCATTCCAAGCTTCATAATGAGTTTTGTTGCAAACTGCTCTTGTTGGTGATAAATTAAAAAGGTACATTGAGGTTGCAACTGCTTCCATCCAAAATTCATTTGGAAGGCCATTGGCTCTTAACATAATCCTTAGCATCTCAGATTCTAAGACTTAGCCACTCCATTTTGCTCAAGAGTAGAGGGTGTTGTCAATTCCCAATGAATACCATTTTTTTTTTCATAAAATAAAGAAAATTGGTTAGATAAGAATGCCACCTCTATTTGTACAAAGTGCCTTAGTTGCATTATGACTTTACTTTTCAACATAGGCCTTAAACTTATTGAAAAATTCCAAAAGTTTTTGTTTTGTGTTCTTGAAAGTAGACCCAACTCATACGACTTTAGTCATTAGTAAAGAGCAAAAAATATCGATTACCACTAAAGGATGTAGTCCTCATAGGACAACATAAATCAGCATATACCAACTCAAGTGTTTTTGTTGCCTTCCATGACTTCCTTACTTAAAAGGGAAGTTTTGTTTGCTTCCCACATATGCACCTCTCATACAATCTAAAAGTTTCAATCATGTGTAGCCCATGTATCATTTTTCTTATATTTAACAATTGTAACCTTTAATATTCCAATCCGTATACCTCAAATGCCAAATTAATGACTCATTTTTCTTACTAGCAATAAGAGCATGATGATTAATATTAGAAACTTCAAGTGGAAACATCTTATTCTCTACCATGGATACATTAACAACAACAAGAGTAGATTTTTATCTCTAACCACATGAACTACCATCAAACAAAACTAAATAACTACTAGCCAATTATTGCCTAAGACTTTGCAAGTTGTGTGATAAGCTAGAATATAAGAATAGCTTATGAAAAAATTTAACCTTACCACCATCACGCTTCAACTCTACCATTCCCTTGCCTTAAACTTAAAGTTGCTTGCCATCACTAAGTCTTACTACCAACTTATATGTCTCATCAAGCTCAGAAAACAAGGACTTTACTCAAGTCATATGTTTTGAACAACCGCTATTAAAGAACTAAACATTAGTTATAGCTCTTTCATCTCCATGGTGAACTATAGACAAGATCTCTTCTTTGGCATCTTCTACATAGCTTATTGCTTCTCCTTCTAGCAATTTGTCTATCTAGGCCCAAATTTTTTACAATAGTAACACTAAATATTACCTATATAATTGTTTTATTCCTCAAAATGTTGCAAATTAGTTTACTTTTCTGAGTGCTTGGCACCCTATCCTTGAAATCCACCTATACCATAGAATTTGCCCCTTCCACGACCTCTTCCATCACCTTCCTTTAATTGATTAGATGGCTTCCTCTTCACTTGAAGAGCCTTTTCTTCATTCTTATCACTAAACTTGTTCAACCTTGCCTCATGTGCTTGCAAAGAACCTACTCGATTATCAAAGGAAAGTTACGTCTTTTAACCTTTCATTGACAACTAAAACATGATCAAACTTAGGAGTTAAACTCATTAAAACTTTTACAACAACAATTTAATCACTTAATTTCTCTCTAAAATACCTTTTTTGGCTTACGATTGTAGAAATTTTCAAAAAAAAAAAATTTGGATAGATTTACCATTGTTCACAAACAAAGTCTTAAAGTTTGTTTAACTGTAATTGCCTTAGATGATCTTTAAAATTCATTTTTCAGGATTGTACAAGCCTCCTTACAAGTTGTTGTCATAACAATCCAAGAGAATACGTATTCATGGATAGCTTGCTCTATGAAGAATAATGCCTTGTGTTAGTTTCGTATAAGATATCAAGAGAAGGGGTGAATTAATATCTTTAAACGTCTTAAAACTTTTTCGATATAAGTTGAAAATATCTCTCTTAATAACTTAATTTGGTAAATAGTAGTACTTTAATAATTTAGCACACAATTAATAATCAACTTAAAATAAAAAAGATAGAGAGGAGAATATCATGCTCAAGATTTATAAAGCTTCAGTCTTCTACTTATTACTATCTTCTAGCTCCACGGTTAGGGATTAGATCTACTTCACTAATGCCATTCCACTTAATCCACTATAACAAAATTATGAGAAGTTTACAAGCAACTACCACACATAGGCTTTATTACACTCTGCTCTGTCAATCTAGCCTTTATGTAATCTAGACAAATATAGATCTACAAATTATAATCTAACTTCTCTTTACTTTAAACAACAAACAAATTTTACAAGAAAAACAGGTGAGAGTAATAATATGAATCTCAAAAGATTTTAGATAAAAAAACACAAGTAATGTTTGATGAGAGATCCGCTTCAATTTAACTTTCCGAAGTAGTATCTAAAATTTGTTCTATGCTCTTTTAGATAGTAAAAGTTGCTCACAATCCAAGTGTAATATATGTGTAATGTTTTGCTTCTAAGATTTTTTCTAACAATTTTGAATCACTTTTTCTTTTATACTTAAGTCTTCCAACGGCTAAAAAATAATGAGAATTATCTTTAAATGATATTTATTCTTTTCAACGTTTAGATAATCTATAGATATTTTTAAGAAGATTTTACTGATTTGAATTTTAAATCCAATCCTCTAAGCTTGGTAGGATATGCTTAATCAGTAATTTCTAGATAAGCTTCGGTTTAGAAAAGAAATTCTATAAGATTCGAAATCAATCTTATCCTTATTCATTCTTGTATATATCTTGATTTATCCAAAGATACGTTCGTTCAAAAATAATCCCCATGAATTTTTAATTCCATCTTAAGTGAAATGAGATTAAGTGTTTTTCCCTAATATTTTAATCCAATAGAACTAGGTCTTGTGACTCTCGAATATGATATTATGTTAATTTTCAAGTT
This sequence comes from Lumnitzera racemosa, assembly GCA_024138005.1. Classification (NCBI taxonomy): domain Eukaryota; kingdom Viridiplantae; phylum Streptophyta; class Magnoliopsida; order Myrtales; family Combretaceae; genus Lumnitzera; species Lumnitzera racemosa. The sequence continues at coordinate 23,265,075 of JAMXBC010000004.1, read as the reverse complement.
ACTCTTCTAGACTAACTATCTAAATAACCTTCTAAAGAGTATCGGTCTTCTTTTCTTCAAAGTCTTTGAACATATTCCTAAAATGCTATACTGATTCTTCTTATAAAAGCTTTGGAAGCATTTCCTAAATATTTTCAGACTTATCCCTTTTTTCAAACAAATGAAACCTTCTAAATAAATTTCTGAAACTAACTCAATTTGCAATTTTAGATTTTCTAAGAAATTGTTTGAATAACTGCATACTTAATAATTCATTAGTATTTTTCTCCTTTTGTTGTCATCAAAATTCATAAGAGATATCTAACATTACCTACCTTTTTTACGATAGCAAAAACACGTTATAGAACCAAAAACATAAAGCAAATTGAATTGATATCTAATAAATAGTAAAAAGAAAAACACCCAATGAAAGTTTACATAGACAAAACGTTTTTGGTTTTTCTCTCCTCCTTTCTTGTTATCATTAGAGATTATTTATTAACTCCTCCTTAATATTTATAAACAAACAATATGTGCAGATAGAAAAGACTTCATTGATTAATAAAATATACATAATTAAGTCCATAGACAGACTTGTCTTCAGAAAATAAAGGAAACTGATACCACAATAAAGTTTGATTGAAATAAAAAATCCTAACATAGAACATGATACTAGAATAAGAAAAGTTATTTTTGAGATCTTTTTGTTTTCTTCCTAGCATAGAGCTTAAATATTCTAAAATATGTTAGAATCGCCTTACTGGGAGAAGCAATAGCTTTGAATGGTTTCTACACCTTAGAGGTTGGTTCTTTGTTCTTCACAGAAGTAGGTATGGTTTGAGCTGGAATAGGTATAGTAGCTTCTTTGTTAGAACCAATAGAAATTGTTTCTGTGTTTCCTTTTGGAGGTGTTTGTTCTTCAAGGTTGAGGATAGGAGTAACAATTTGAGGTGTTAGAGTTTCTAAAGATGGAAACTTAAGATTTGAAGATTGTGAGGAGATGATTGGAGTTTTGTTAGAAGTTGGACCAAGGATAGGATTAATTTGAATAGTCTGTTGAGGAGAAATTGTAAGGGAGTGAGGTTTGGTTGCTATAAAGTGAGGATTTGAGATAGCAATAGTTGGTTCAAATGGAGGAACAATTGGTTGAGTCTGTCCAAGGAGTTTAGATGGAAAATTAGTAGGATGAGTTTTTTCATCAAGATTGGGTTTTGAAATTGTTTCTTTGACCTAAGCTTTAAACAAATCTTTTATTCCTGTAAGCTGATCCTAGACTAGCTTCCCAAGAACTTCCTTAACTCTCTTAGAAAACTATTCAACAAAAATTGAACTTTTGCTTTGTTTGGAGGGAGTAGGCTATAACTTCGTACTTTCTAAATCACTATCTAAAGGTGATCCAGCTACATCCCTAAATTCTATCCTACTAAATCTTTTTACCAATTTCCCTTTCATGTTTTGTTTTTGCACGGTAGGTTCCTTTCCTCATTTCCTTCTCTTTCCATTGTCCTTTTCTTAAATAATGATCACTCTTCTTCCAATGTTTGAAGGGTGAACATAAATTCCTATTTGCTTAAAGATTCTCTATCCTAACTTAATAGGTTAGAAAGGGAAAGTGGCTTCTGTTGGAATTTTCAATTTTTTGAAATTGAAGAGAACCATCAATAAATTTCCATGTTGTTTAACATCGAAGTGCTGCCATATGTGCCTCATCATTAGCTTTACTACATCAACATTTTTCTTGCCTAACATTGCTAAAATTACCAATGCAACTTTTCTTGTTATAGTGGTTGCATTACCCCTTCTAGGTAAAACAAATGTGTTAACAAACTTATGAAAGATTTTAACTAGCAGCTCAAACTCAATGTTAAAAATATCTCTATCTACACCTAACTCTATTCCATCATTCAACTTTATAAACACAATTTCCCTAGTCATTTGTACTAAGTTTTCATCTTCTTGGATTTCCTTAATGTCAAAGCATTTCAAAATATCCTTCTACAATATTTCAATTTTTGACCTAGTACTACTGACTTCTAAACTTCTTAATCCTTATTATCAAGTTTTCTATAAAATTCACCCACAAGTTCCCCATATATAACTCCTCTCATATTTAGTAACCATTCCTTTCAAAAAATTCTAAATCTAAGTAAAAAGAATCTTTAATAGATAGATTTTTACCTTTTATTGTATATCTTTTCTTGGGTTTTGTTGAACCTAAGGTTCATTATTTGATTTTGATGAGAATAAAACAAAAAGTATATAACTAAACATGTTTTCAAAGAGAACAAAACAAGTGGATGATTAAACTAAGTATTATTTGATTACATTGAGATAATTGAATAAGATCAATTAATTTGCTTAATGATTAAATATATCAATTATATCTACAAGAAATTTAATCTTTTGAATGGTGATCAAATGGTCTTGAAGTTAGATTACAAAAAATATTTGTTTGTTGTGTGTTGAAAGAATTTTTAGGTGATGTTTGGTTTACCGAGTTAATAGCTCAAGGAAGAACCTAGCTGATGGTATAAAGCCTTGAAAAATATATATTTATATAAAAAAAATACACACACACGTTAACTTAAAAGAACTGGCTTTCCGGTTCTGTCACGACTCGAGGGGGCTAGTCGTAGCAATTACCGTATATCGTACAAAGGATTGCAGATTGAATTCGTTCACAATTGACGACCCTTTTATACAATACACAAGGCTACAACTACTTTTAACTACAAAGAGTGCACAAGCTTAAGCAATATCATTTTATGATAAATAATAAAATTATAAAAACATAACACATGGTCTATTTGTATAAAGGTTTACAGATATGAAGTCTGAAATATGTTTTAAGTTAAACCAGTATATCAATTACATATTTAGATTTATAAACTATCAGAAATACTCTCTGATCTCATCCGGCTCCTACACTGACCTCGTATGGAAAACTAACCTTGGGCATGTGACAGCCCGACTCCATAAAAAGATCGACCTACAAGAGAAGACTACAAAAGTATAAGCTAACTAGCTTAGTGAGATAATTTCCCTCAACCATACAACAATCAAGTTAGACAATAGTTAGGTTTAACCAAATGAATGCATGACAAACAATATGTCAATTAAATACATACATGTGACCAGATATATACAGGTGACCAGGTACTACATGTAACTCAGATTTAACGCCTTCCAAAGTTAGGGTTAGAGATACATCAGTACAGTCGGATCTGGGTATCATATTAGAACTTATTTTATAATGAAACTTCGCATTTCGTATTCAAAATATAATGGTCATCTATTTCAGTTTTATCAAAATGAGTTCTACATAACATTATGAGTAGGTTCACGCAGCCCTCACTCACCCCTAAACGAAGGCCTTTAGACTCAACCCTTAGCCAGGCAGTTGACGCCTCCAACACCTAGTCATCCTGTAAGCCAGGGTAAGGTCATATTGTACGTGTGCACCACACGAAATCTATAACAATCAATAATCAACCCACGTATAGCCTCTTGCTACCTCCGTATAATATGACTATTGGAATTAGCTATGCAGTGCATGATTATGTGTGATCCAAGTTAACTTTTTCTAGTCGAATAAAATTAAGTCTTATTTATTCCGTGATCATTCCAAATCACAAACAATCAATTCTTAATGAATCTACTATGTAATAATCATTACATTATTGAAATTTAAAGTAAATTCACCATCAATAACAATTATTATGCACAAGCATAACCCAACCCTATACACATTCATTTATAGATCATAACTTATATTCACTAACTATAAACACAAACAAGTATAGAATCATTACGAAAAACTTACTCAATCATGGCCAACTCAAGGGTCGTAGTAATCTGGTGGTAGCTTAGGATCTATATCAAAATCACTTAAGAATAATAGAAAATTATAAGTTTGGGAATTTAAAGTTAACTAGTATCATAATTTGTAAGATTTACTTCACTTAGTTACGTAAAATTGTTGATTCGAGCTTTTTATCGAATTGTGTGTAATTTTTTCATTTTAGCTTAGATCGTTATAAACTTATAGTCTATTTTGATCGTTTTCAAACGTATTTTCTCATAACGAGGTCCATTTTGGACATTGTGACTTGTAGTTTAAATTGTGATATAAAAATATCACAAAATTTAGTATTTAAGTTTAAAAATTATAAATTATTAATTTTTGCTTTTTCTTAATATATTTATTATGCAATAATTATTTAAACCATATATTTGATATTTTTATTATTTTGAGCATACTTTTCCTATTTTTTAGATTTTAGCCTTATTATTATTATTATTGTCATCATTATTTTTATTATTTCTTATTTTCTTATTATTCATCTATATTTCACGATTTACACACATATATATATATACATGTATAGACTTATAGTATTTTTGATAAATTTTATAATTTTACTTTATTGAGATTTTTTTAATTTACGGTAACATATATATATATATAGATATATATACCTACTCCTTACATAATTATAAATTTATTTTAGTCTATAGATATTATTATATTACATATATATATTTTCGGTATACTACATATATATACTATATGTTATATGTTGTATGTACGTATATATTTATTTTATGAAAACAAACATACTCTTATGTACATATGCGTATATTCATGTATTTGCATTTATACACATAAAGTATAATCATATAATATAGTTTACATGTGTACATAAATATAATTACCAAATACATAGATATATATATATAATATACAAATACTTATACATGTATTATATATTCGGTATACCACAACATATACTCTATATTATATATATATGTCCTATATACATTATGTATTTAACCATATATTACCACTTATAGAAATATACTACTACATATATACTATAAAACTACATATTTATATATATATATACTAAAATAATTATACATGTATATATATATATATATATAGTTTACGTATACACACACACGCACACACATATATATATATACTATAGTTTTTTGTAAAAATACTTAATACTAATTATATGTATTCTTAAAAAAAATACATAATACATAACCTTTCCGTATAATATACCTATATACATATATGTATACATACATAGCTTTATACATACATATATAATTCAATTTAAGTATTTATGCATATATACATGTAATAATAATGTTATATTTATAAAAGTACCATACAAATAGTACATTTATACATATACATACGATATATTGCACATTTATACTTGAAAAATAATTTACTTACCTATTACTTTTAATTTTTTTCTTCTTCTTTTCTTCCTTCTTCTTCTTTCCTTCTTTCTTTTTCACATTTTTGATTTCCAGGATTTCTTCTCTTCTTTTGTTTTCGGTTTTGCTTTTATTTTTTCAGATTTTCTTCTTCCTTTTAATTCACATGTTTAGCAATTTAAGAGAAATAAAATAAAACAAAACAAAAAAATCTTATCCTAATCCTTTCATTTATGAGGATGGGACAAAGTAATCTTATCTAAAATTTTCCTTCTTTTATATCTTAACACTTGGCTTAGCAATTGTGCACATAGCCTGCCATTTGATTTCTATTTCCAGAACATAGCAACAATAAGAAAAGAAGAAAAGAAAGAAAAAAGAAAAAGGAAAAAAATAAAAATTAATAATAAATATATGTAATTTTTCGAAACATATAAATTATAACAATACTCATCATAAATTAATTTTGAAATTTTTGTGAAAATTTATCAATTTAATTGGTACCCGTTACAATTATAATTTTTACAAGTTATTGTAACGATTTTGTTAAAATTTCACGGGAATATACGATTTACTCGAAAATTGTAACCAACCATGATTATATCACCATCAAATAATATTTAACTATTTTATAGGCTTATGTTTATAATTTTAGGATTTCAAACAAATTCGGGTTCAATTTTAATTAATAGTGTATAATCAGTTTTAAGGTTTTAGTATGCGATTAAGGGTTTCAATCAATTCCGAGGGTTTTGTTATCAGTGTTATATTTGATTTATTTAATTTCATAATCTTTTATTGTTACTAGCCTTATCGACTTATTGTACAATTTAGGACACTCAGACTTAAATTAGGTTTCAACTACTGATTTCTTGGGGTTTATAAGTTCACTTACCAATAGAGTAATTTTTATCAATTTGCTAGTAGTTAAAAGCATTAGCATGTCAATAAGTCTAATATAACTAAGCGTTGGAGCATTTAATGCACTATAACGGGAAGAATTGAATGGGATGATATAAATGCTCAACAACCTGACCAAAGATAGTAAAGAACTGATCTTTTGCTATAATATTTCAACATTATTCTTATTGTCTCTTATACCAGAAATTGCTAATATTTAGAGAGATTTGAAGTATAGTGCTTGTAAGCTATTAGTTGCAAAGTATTAAGAGTTAAAAGCATTACACCAATAATCCTTGAGATTGAGTTTTGTGTTGTAAGTGGAGATTGTGACTTATGTTGAGAATTGTGAGTGAGAAACTTATGTAATCCAGTTTGTGTGTATGTAGCTCTTGGAGATTAGATTGAGAAATAAATAAAGTGGTATAAAGTCCTCGATTGAAGGCATTGTATGTTTGTAGGGACTAGGGGGTAGTTTGAACTCCACGTTATATCCGAGCTTGATCTTCTTTATCCCCATCTCTTTTAATTTCCACACTTGTTATTGATTTATTGTTGCTTTGGTTACTCTCATTATTGCATTTAGTTGTTTTTATTGGAAAAGAATTGCAATTTATTTTTGATGAGTTAGTCTCTAAATATTTTGCTTAATCGCATATTAGAGCAAAGATCATGGTGTTTAATACACTAAGCTTTATGGAAGGGCAAGCTATAAATAGACCACCACTATTAACCGGGAATAATTATACTTATTGGAAATGTAGGATGCGTATATTCTTAAAAGCACAAAATAAATTGTTATAGCAAGTAGTAGATAAAGGACCATTTAAGATAAAAGGCAAGGAAGAAAACAATTATACCGAGAATGATTAGAAGTTGTTCAACTTAAATGAAATAACTATGAATATCTTGCATTGTACCATTAATGAAAATGACTTTAATAGAGTTTGTACATATAAGAGTGCTAAGGAAATTTAGGAAGAATTAAAAGGTACATATGAAGGAACTAACTGAGTAAGAGATACAAAGATAAACTTATTATGTGGATAATTTGAAAACTTTAGAATGGATCCAAATGAAACTATTGATGAGATGCATAATAGATTCATCAATATCATTAATCCTTTGAGTGTTCTTGGAAAGACATTTACTAATCTTAAAATAAATTCCAAAATCCTTAGGTCTTTGCCAAGAGATTGGGAAGCCAAGAGAACCATGATTAAGGAAGCTCGTGATCTTAACACAATGCCAAAAGAGCAACTTATTAGAACTCTTAAAACTCATAAGATGGTTAAAAAGCAAGGAAAAGATTCCAAGAAGAAAACAATTGCTTTAAAAGCAACCAAAGAAAGCTCTAGTAGTGATGAAAGTGAGGATGATGATGATGATGATGATGTAGCCATGATCACAAGAAATTTATGAAGTTCAATAGGAAATTAGCAAAAGATAAGAATGAAAACATATCTCGATCAAGGAAGGAGAAGAAGGAAGCAATGAAGTGCTATAATCGCCAAAAATCGAGTTACATTCAACAATATTGCTTGGATCTTAAGAAAGTAGAGAAAGAAGCAAGGAAAAAGGCTATGATGGAAACTTAGAGTGATGGTGATCCTAGTGACCCAGATGGGGAAATGTGCTACATATCCATGGACAATGAGGTATGTTCTACTTATAATGGTTCTTTATTTGATGAGCTCAAAAATATGTATGATGGGTTACTTAAAGAATTTATTAAGCCTCAAAAGAAAAACAAGATGATGATTGAAATAGGAAGTGAATTTGATTTATTTAGAAATGGATATAATAAAGTGAATGATGTCAAAGAAAGTTTAGAGGAGGATGATGAGTACTTAAGATTAGAAATCAATAAATTAAATAGAAACAATGAAGAATTGAATCTTAGGTATGAGGAGTTGGCTAAGGAAAATGATCAATTCAAAGAAAAGTTTAATTCCCTTCAAACAAAAGATGAAAGCATAAAACATGAGGATATTATGGTTGATAGGTTGGGAGAGCATCAAATTGAAAATGCTAACTAGAAGTTTAGCTTAGCTGATTCAAAACAAACTATAGTTAAGATTGAACAAAATTGGAATTGGCTATAGTAGGGAATACATTTACAAGTCTTACAAAAGTCACTTTATAAAAGCCATAACTAAGACTTGTAACTATTATTATAAATATGACCATATTGCACAAACATGTACAATACCAATTTGAATCATAAGGATAAGATGGTTTAGGTTCCAAAAGGACTAGGATATATCATTGTCACTAACCACAAAGTACCCAAACTCACGTGGGTACTAAAGAAGCAATCATATGTTCTTGTAGGAACTTCAAATGGAAGTAACTCAAGAAACTTGAATGGAGAATGCTCAATGAAAACTTAAAATGCATCTAATGTGATATTTGATTCAAGAAACTTATTCAAGTAGTCTCCATACAATAACTAGCATATTTTGTGTACACTTCAAGTTTTCTACATTTGCTTAGGCTTCCTTACACATATCTACCATCTCTTAATTTTAATGTCAAATGTTAGCTCTTACATGTTTGAATATGCTAATATTTCATGCTTAAATGATTGGCTTGATTTGATTATGAAACTATGCATAATTGATATATCCTCAACCACATTTGAGCTTACATAAGTATTTAGGGACTTAACTAATGTTTTTTCCATTATTAGCTTTGCAAGCTATGCTTAAACTCTCGTCATATCATAATATGCATATAAATCTTGCTTGGAATGAACAATTTCAAATATCATACATTTTGTGCACATTTAAAGTTTTTCATTATATCTAGAATCATATGTGCACAATTTTGCCATATTTCGATTTCAATGTTCAAATCCAATTCCTGTATGTTTAATTTTGTCCATAGATTGTGGTTGAATGATTAATATGGCCTACTACTTTGTTTTTGTGCAAATTTGACTCCTTTAGACTCAAATTAGGCTCTTATTGTTGTTTGGAAAGTCATGTGATCATTTTGTCCATTTGCATGCTATATGTTGTAATCATGCTACCTTTGTATCTATAGACACCATTGAAACTTTTTTAGAATGCCAAATTATCATGAACTTGATTTAGTATGTATGTGTGACATTAAGCTCAATTTGTATTCAATGGTTGATTTTGATGATTTCAAGTAGTGATTTTAGGACTTCTAAATCCTTCTTGTGATATTTTCCTTCTAACAAGCTTGAATATGATGATAAAACTTGCTTAAAGTATCGTTTTATGATAACTAAGCCTCATTGCTTGAATTTTGTCATTTATGCATTTACTTGGCTTAATAATAAACTTTCTAGCAATTAATGGCTTAATTTTGTTAAATCTTGCTAATGTTACTAAGTTACAAACTTTTCACACTCAATTGGACTTAAGAAATATGCTCATATAGATTTCATGCATAAAACATAGCGTTTAATATACCTTGGGCACATAGTCATTCATAAGCATCTAAGTTTATATATACTCAAATTAATTATGTATTAGTTTCTGTGCCTAAAATTGGGTCTCACATGTTTATTTACATCCTTAAATCATGTTTGAGTGGTTAAACTAGCTTGATTTCAATTTCGTGTACATTTGACCTCTTTAGACTCTTTTTACATTCTAAGTGCATTGTGGAGCATCTTATAACTATTTATGCTAATATGAATATTACTTGGTTTGATCATGCATTTTTTATGCTTCTTGGTATCTTTCAAATATGCTTAAACCATAAACTTGTCTTGAATTTGAGAAAGTATCCATACTTGCTCAATAGATACATTTATGCTTAACTTTTGATTTTAAGGAACTCAAGTAGTGATTTTTCAATTTATAGAGTTTTAAAACTATATTTTATATCTACCATGCTTAAACATGTATTTGAAATTTGCTTTAAGTGTTGGTATGCAAAAAACTCAATGCCTTTGCACATATTTTGCTCCTACATGCACATTTTCACTTCATCATGAATTACATGGTTCAATGAATTTGGTTCAGATAAATCTTGGCTATTTAGTTAAAAATTAAGTTTTTCAAGCCTTAATGGACTCAAATAAACTTGTTGAAGTGTTAAGATGTTCACTAAATCTCTATAAATCAAATTGGATTAGTAACTTTGCTTAAACAAGTGGTCTTTGCTTTTTTTTTTTTTTTTTTGCAAAATTACAGATAACCAGCAAGCCAGTTCACCTAAGTACTGACAAGCCGGTATACTATTTTGTTTTGGTTCTATTCTAAGAACTGGCATACTGTACCCTTAACTACTAGCATATTGGCATACTATTTTCTATAACAAATTTGCAATAGTTCTGTACCCATAACCAATATACTAGCTCCCAATACTACTAGCTTGTCGATACTTCTATTTCTAGCCATAAATAATGTCGTTCCTTTCTCTCTCTTTCCATCTTCTCACTAAAACCTTTCTTTCTCTTCCCCCCAAACCCTAGAATCCTTCTCTTTCTTCAATCTTCCATCTTCGAACTCTCAAAATCATAATTTTTCTTCATTAATCATCTCCAAATCCATACAATCTCTCGTAATCCCTTCACTTATTCAAATCATACTCTTCTCTTCTCCTTCGTACGACTTTCTCTCTCTACCAAACCCCCATCTATCATTAAGACACCACCTTGATGAATTATAGCTACTTCTAGATGAACTATCACTACTCATCTTACCTCATTCCTCCTCCAGCTTAAAGATGATGATCTACAAGTTGCATGAATTATTAACTTCCAATCTGTTTTGTATGTGCTCTTCATTGTATTTTTTCTCATGTTATGACTTTAGCCATTAGCTACTGCTATTGTTATTTTCTATTGTCTTGCCTTGGCCATTATCTTGGCTTTTATTGCTTATGTTACTTATCTATATTGTTTATTACTTGTGGTTCCCCATAGTTGGCTCACATTTTTGAACATTTGATGTGGTATGGCCTGATTTTGATGAATTTATTATGGAAATTTTATTTTGGCATGGTTTTTAGGTTCTTTAATTTTACTTTTGTAAGGGGTATATCCTAAGGCTTAAGTCGAGATTATGTCAAAATTTTGACTTGAATCCTCTTCCTTCTTCATCGCCTGGATCCTCCTCTTTTTGATGAAGACAAAGGAGGAGAAATATTCAAGTTGTTAGAGTGTCAAAAGATATATTACATTGAATTGATAATAGTTACTCAAAAGATGATATTGATTCTCTAACTTTGACATATCTTAATTCTTTGAAAGTTTGATATATTCTTTATGTGAAGTTATTAAGAAGTAAGACTTGGTTTCTTAGTACATTAATATACTCTCATTTCACAAGCACTTACTTAATCTTATTCAATTGTCAAATATCTTGAAATCAAGTGCTAAATTGAGAAGGAGTATTAGATTGAGGGGGAGCATTTAAAGTAAAAGAGTTTTGTCCTCATCAAAAAGGGGGAGATTGTTGAACCTAGGGTTCATTATTTAATTTTGATGAGAATAAAATAAAAAGTATATAATTAAACTTATTGATTTTTGGGAGAACAAAACTAAAAGTGTATAATTAAACTTATTGATTTTGATGAGAACAAAAAAAAAGTATATAATTAAGCATGTTGTTTTTAAAGAGAACAAAACAAGTGGATGATTAAACTAAGTATTATTTGATTATATTAAGGTAATTAAATAAGATCAATTAATTTGCTTAATGATTAAATATATCAATTATCTCTACAAGAAATTTAATCTTTTGAGTGGTGATCAAATGATCCTGAAGTTAGATTGTAAAGAATATTTGTTTGTTGTGTGTTAAAAGAATTTTCAGGTAATATTGGGTCTACTGGGTTGATAGCTCAAGGAAGAACTCAATTGATGGTATAAAACCCTGAAAAACACAAAGAGAAGCACACTAACTTAGAAAAACCGGCTTTCTAGTTCACTTGCTGGTAAAGTAATTTTTACCAGCTTACTAGTAGTTAAAAGTACTGGCATGCTGGTAAGTCTAATATAACTAAGCGTTGGAGCATTTAATGCACTGTAACGGGAAGAATTGAATGGGATGATATAAATGCTTAACAACCTAACTAAGGACAGTAGAGAACTAATCTTTTGCTACAATATTTCAACATTATTCTTGTTATCTATAATTCTCAATGTCTCTTGTACCATAAATTGCTAATATTTAGAGAGATTTGAAGTATAGTGCTTGTGAGTTATTAGTTGCAAAGTATTGAAAGTTAAAAGCACTACACCAATAATCCTTGAGATTGAGTTTTGTATTGTGAGTAGAGATTGTGACTTGTATTGAGAATTATGAGTAAGAAACTTATGTAATCAAGTTTATGTGTGTTTAGTTCTTGGAGCTTGGATTGAAAAATAAATAAAGTGGAGTAAAGTCCTCGATTAGAGGCAGTATGTGTCCATAGAGACTAAGGGGCGGTCCGAATTCCACATTATATTCAGGCTTGATCTTTTTTATCCTTATCTCTTTTAATTTCCACATTTATTGTTTTATTATTACATCGATTACTCTTATTATTATATTTAGTTGTTTATATCAGAAAATAATTACAATTTGTCCTTAAAACTTAATTCACCCCTCTTCTTAAGTTTAGCCTAATTTTCTTCAGGTTTGTCTTTTGACTTGCAAGGGGGTTTTGTAATCACTGCTTTTGGAGATTTCCACACAACTATAGAGGGTTTTAAGGTTTTCTTCACTAAGGTTGTAACTTTGGTCTTTCATGGAGTCTTCTTAGGTTTTGGTATAGGAGGTTGTTTAAGAGGATCCTTTTCAAACTTTTCTTTAAATGGCTTGTCTAATTAACCAACGCCTTTAGTTTTAGTAATTTCTTCGAATGAATTGGACTTTTCCACATCCTAAGCATCATTCTAATTAATCTCTACGATAGTTTCAAAATGTCCCTTAGAACCATTCTGTTGGTTTACTTCCTAAGTAGTTTCTTCTGTTTCCTCATCACGTAGTTCTAGTGTTTAGGTTCTTTTAAGTGATTCTTGGTGTGTTTCAGAGGGTAGATTAGGTTAAAAATATGCAGGAATGGTGGTGTTGGTTTCTTGTTCATCAAGAAGAAGAGGATTATTGGGATTGTTTTAGACTTTAGATTTGGTTCCTTTCACACCAATACGGGTTGATTTTCTAGGAGCCATGATTTTGATTGAGAGAGAAATCATGAGAAGGAAATATGAAGAGTTTGAAAAAGTAGGAAGAAGAAAGAGAACAAGGGTTTTTATACGTTGAAGAAGGAAATAACAGCAGGATTTATTGGTGCTTATCTGTATGCATGTGGGTTGATTTTTTTGGATCCTTTATGGATATACTAAGACCTACTAAACATACTTTCATTTGCAACACACGAAAAGAAAAAAAAAGTTGACAACTGGATAAATTTGCCAAGATAGATTTGCATGTGTTCAATAACTTTAGCTTAAGGGAAATTAATTAAATATTCTCCATGCTAACAAAAAGGGTTATACACACTAATTTCATTACGAATAAATTCAAATCTTAGTTTCACTACAACAATTTATTAAGACATAGCTATTTGTGAGAGTTATGTAAAACAATCATAAAAAATAGCATTTTGAGAGGGAGGGGGGTGTGGGTGATTTTTTTAAGACAGTAGTTGGGGAAAGAAAAAATAAATAAACTTTAAGTACTCCTAGAATTCCTTACGAGGGAAATTGAAATTTGGATTGAAAAAAAAGGAGCCACTGTAGGCCCTTGTTTATTTTCTTTTTTATTATTTTGGTTCACATGTTACCGTAAAATAATAAATTATACTAAAAACCTATTCCTATCTTTTTTTCCTTCCATAACCTTTTACCACTTCATTGTTTTGTCTCTCTCCCCTCTAAAACCAAAAGTCATCACTTGTAAGTATATTATATGCTCCTTCTTCCTTGCTCTCTATCTAACTTTCTTTTTTCTTTTCTTTAGGAAACCAAAATGAACATAATTATCTCTCTTCATTTCATGCATTCTGTATTAATTTTCTCTCTATAAGCTTCCTATGCCATCATCATATCAAAGGCAAACAACAACTTTCATAGTAATAAGCGAAGTCAACAAAGAATGCAACTATTACTTTTGAAGGATAAACAACCTTTGCTTTTATCAAGTGAGAATGTAGATACTTATTCTTTAACAAAAATGTGTTAAATTAGAGAAATTTTAATTAGGGTTTTACTCTTTGATGCCTCTATTTGGGACATTGAAGGTTAGTAGATTTAACTTTTTCAACAGAGTATATCAACGAAGTTATGCCGTATCTGGAAGTTTACTTCCCAAAACCTTAAGTATGTTCCTTTCCATCTTCACATAATCGTTGAAAACTTAGAATTTCGTATTTATATGTAAAAGAGCTCATTTTTTTCTATTTTTGTTTCCTAAAAAGCTCTTAACAGTACAAGCACTATAACTATTTTATTAACAAGTGTTTAGTAGTTATTAGTCTTTTAAGCTTATGTATGGTGATGGAGAATCATTTCATTTTGGGATTGAGTTGCATCATTTCAAGTAGAAAAAGAAGTAAAAGGGATGAAACATGAAAAATTAGCACGGTTTTTATCAAGAAGTTTAAGATTTTAGGGATAAATTTTAAAGTTTTTAATCTTAAGGAGTTGGGAACAAACACTTTGGTATTTTCCACTACCATTATTATTTGAAAAAATGCAAGAACACAATTGAAGATTTTGAAGTGTTCAAATTAAGCTTATGCTGTTTAAGATTCTTAGGAGATGTTATTGCTTTTTTTTTTGGTCTGAAAATCTTAACATGTTGGTGTATCTTTAGGGTCAGACATATGAAGAGGTACTGCAATGAAACGAACTAGAAAGAAACAAAGAAAAAGCTAGCAAAGTCCAAGCAGCTACTAAATGGATATGACAAACCACTCTATCCTACTCAGCAATAATCCACGAGATATAACACATCGGTCAAGATTGAAAGATCATTCACCACTACTCCATACTAAAGTGAATAGATAAGAGTTAAACGATAACAAGAACACTAAAGTTTCTCAAGGTGAATAATTTTGTATTGAAAGCTAAATGATACCTGTATATAAGAAAGTGGTGGTTTATATACTCGTTCACTAGGGTTGCTTTTACATATATGAAAAGACAAAAGGGTATTCTATACTAGGTTACATAAGACATATTAAAAGGGGTAAAAGAGACAAAGAATATTTAGTATGGAAAAAAAAAAGAATCATTCTAGAACATTGTGTCAGAAGACACGTATTGCTTAGTAGCTCGACATTAGGGATATGATACAACATAGGTAGAAGTAGGATACATTATAGTTAAGGGCCGACTTGATCTAGATCAAGTCGGAAGCTAATCAGCTTAGCAAAAGGTCAACTGTCTTGAAGTCATACGCTAGTGGATCAGGTTGGGAGCTCAGCTTAGCTAGTTCTAAGCTGTCTTCTAAATTAGGACTTTGCTGTTGGGTAGGAGCATCTTGGATACACATGAGGATTTGATAGATAAGTTAGTTGGAGGTTGGATTGGGATAGGAGTTCTTGTCTCAGTTATGGCTTAGAGCTAGTACATTCCATGCAAGCCCTTAAAGTCCTCGAGCTCGGCTTTTTATGATCAATCCAAGGGGTTAATTCTTATCATCTACCTGGGGGTTGGAAAGATTTGTCCTCAAATCTAAATCTGTTTTTGCTCGTTCTTTTGGGGCACTTGTAGGTTCTTCTTCTATTGGTTAATGGGGAATCAAATCGGACATATTAAAGGTAGAGAAAACACCATAGTCATCAGGTAACTCGATCTGATAGGCATTATGGTTTATCTTCTTTAGGACTTTGAATGGGCCATTAGCTCGAGGAGATAGTTTGTTTTGTCTTAAGTATGGGAATCGCTCTCGGCTAAAGTAAATCCACACTAAGTCTCCTAGCTATAAAGAAACAGTTCAATGGCCTCAGCTATTAATCTCTTGCTGTCTTTGATTGAAATTAGTGATCTTCTTTGTTATAAACTGGTGTAGTTCATGTAATTCTCGAGCTCGATAAACTTCAGATTGACTCTCTTTAGTAGCTGCTGGGGTATTGATCATGTCTAGAGGAATGGTTGGGTTAAGGCTATAGATGACCTCAAATGGGGTTTTCCCTGCAGTGCTATGGACAGTTTGGTTATATAAGAACTCCATGACTAGTAAGCACATATCCCAATCCTTCAAGTTCTTCCCTATAATAGCTCTAAGCAGATTGCCTAGTGTCCTATTTACTACTTCAGCATGGTCATCAGTTTGAGGGTAGCTATTGGAGCCAAACACTAGTTTAGTCTCAAGTCTTCTCTAAAGAGTCTTCCAAAAATAGCTCAAAAATTTTGTGTCTTGATCTGAGAAAATAGTCTTCAATACTCTATGTAATAGGACAACTTCTTGTAAAAATAAAGCAGCAATATATAAAGCATCATTAGTCCGATGGTATGGAATGAAGTATACCATCTTGTTGATGTCCGGGGCAACCCTAAGATAAAGTCCATGCTGAGGTTGGCCTATGGTAAGGTAAGCGTTAGTAAAGGCATATATTATCCATTGGGTTCTCTCTTCCCCTTAGCATACTCACATACTTCATGATGATTGACTACCTTATGGACATCATTGACCAGTGAAAATTCTTTTTCAACAGATTAGCTATCTTGACCTCCCTAAAGTGGCCTAAAAGTCTACCACTATAAGCTTCCTAGACCACCAGTTCACGTGTAGAGCAGTTTGGATTACATAGCCTGTGATCCTTGAATAGATAGCCATCCTTAAGATAATATCCTCCTATAACTAGTCCTTTGCAAAACTGTTCAACAACAGAACCGAAGTGAAGGTCATTAGCATACCATTTAGTAATGAATGAGAATCCTAATAATTTTGTTTGCAAAGTGGTTAGCAAGTTTGCCATCACGATAAAGTGTTAGCAATCATATTTGCATTTCTCTTCTTGTGTCGAATGACATATGAGAAACCTTCCATAAACTTTAACTACTTAACTTATCTCTTCGAAAGCTTATTCTAACTCCCATGAACCATCCTTCTTTGGAATGAGTAGAGGTGGTACAATACATGGACTTATGCTCTCCTTCACATACCTTTACTCAATGAGTTCGTCCACTTATCTTTTTAACTCGACAACCTACTCAGGGTTCATCCTATATGCAGGTCAGTTTAGTGAGGTGGCACTTGGCTATAAATCAATACAGTGCTCTATGCTTTGGACTAGTAGCAATCCTTTAGGTAGTTCTTCCAGAAACAGGTCAAAAAACTCATTTAGCAAGCTTTGGATCTCTTTTGGAACATTTTGTAACTCCTTCATCTACATCAATCTCCTAACCAATAGGATCATCGATTCATCAGCTTTCTTAGCAAATTAGAGCTCTTTGCAGCTCATCACCAAGGCTTTCTTCTTATTAGCTCGAGTGAGCTAATTATGGGTTTCATTTACTTAGGATAGGGTTAGGGGTTACAATACTATTATCCTTCTATCCTTCACAAGGGCATAGGTATTTTTATATCCATCGTGCGTATCACATTGGTTAAATAACCAAGGTCTTCCAAGCAGCAAGTGTGAAGCCCCTATGAGGATAGCATCACATACCACTTCAACCCTTTATACATTACCAATACTAAATGGTATGGTCATTCGTTCTGTAACATGTAAAGCACCCTTATCAAGCAGCCAATGTAGCTTAAAAGGTCGGGGTTGCTTTGAAGTTGGCAGACCTAACCTCTGCACAAAGGATTGCGTAACCACATTGGTGCAACTTCCTCCATCCACTATGATCGTATACAATTGGCCTCTGATGGTACACTTAGTAGGGAATAGATTTTCTCTCTAGTCCTCCTTAGAGTTTGGCAAGATAATCAAGACTTATCTTAAGACTATGGTCATCACTTATCCCTAGTCGGCATAGACACAGGTCTTCTCTTCCTCATCAGCTTCTGCATTTCAAACATCTTCTTCTCCTCAGGCTTACTCTCGTCGGTACTATCCACTGCATCTCCTTAGAGCACCATGATACATTAGTTTAGATACTCAACAGTCATGTATCTAAAGCTTAAGTATTTAAAGCATTTCACCTCACTAGACTTCTGTTTAGAGTCTGTCCTTTCTCATACATTCTCAAGGGTAACCTAACCTTAACTTGGCCTGGCTATCTTACTTGAACATGTTGACCTACTCGGCTATCATCAGGTCGGTCATTCTTTTTCTTAGCCCAGTATAGTTTCCTAGGCTTGACTTAAATAGGTCGGCATGGTACCAAGGCTCGAGAGAATGTTGGCCTAAGTTGACTCAAAACATTTCTCCTCTGCTTTTCAACCCTTTGAACTATCTTAATGGCCTCTTCCAAATTATAGAACCTCTATACTTCCACGATATTGCAAATCTCATATTTGAGCCCAAAAATGAACCTTAATATTGTATGGGCCTTTAGCTCTTCTACGTCAACTCGGATCATTAACATTTGGAACTCCTTTACACAGTCATCAATAGATTGACTTTTATGGCATAGCTCCTATAACTTTGTAAACGTATCTTGTAGATAAGTTTTATGCACAAATCTATCTCTTAACAACCTTTTCATCTCCTCCTAAGTTCTAAGACCTCATTTTCCATCTCTTGCCCTAGCTGCATTTAAATTCTTCCACCACATAGTGGCATACCCAGTAAACTCCAATACAGCAAGTTAGAGTTTGACTATATCCTCATACTTATAACGTTTAAATACTTTCTTAACCTTTTCTTCCCACTCCAACTATTCATCTACATCTCTACTTCCACTAAAGGGTGAGATTTGCACCTTGACATTGTCTAGCCTTTGAGGGACTCAATGTCTTCATCCTTGTGCTTAGTAATAATCAACTTCTTCTTCACCAAACCTTTCAACACCCAGCTCCTCATCCTCTTCACCAAACCTTTCAAACCTTGTGCTTAGTATGTTAGATAATCTAGGAGTTGATAAGGCTAATGAAAGTGAAAACCCTAAATAACTACTTAATCGCGTATAAAATTTTTCTATCCTAAATTTATGTAAATACTAAAGATTTCATTCGAGAGTGATATAAACCCTAAAACTATAACTTTAAAGATAGAGAAACACTAAATCACCACAATTTACCCTTAAGCCCTAGTTGATAATATAATCTTAATATTATACCAAATCATTAGTAAAAGATTAAGGGTAACTTTCAATCAGTCATAAATCATATAATACTAAAATAATCCCTTAAAAACTAAGGTATTGTATCATAGATTACATTCATCTTCTAAGTATATAACTAGGTTAGTATTATATAGAGTTAAGGGTTTAATTGATGCTTAGGTTACATGTAGTGAACATTAATACCCTAAATGACACTTATCATCTTAATTATACTAAGTAGCTTACCAAATTGTGTATATAGGATATAAATACCTAAAGTAAGATCTCATCATCTATTTTTACTAATCAATTCACCAAAGTCTCATTTCCTTAATTTTTCTCCTAGTTTTCCTTAATTACTATATTATGTATACTAAATGGCATATACTTTTGGAAAGTTGACCAAGTCAACAAATATTGACCAAGGTCAAAAGATTGACTAAGTCAACACATGTTGACTAAAGTCAACATGTAGAAAAGCTAAGAAAATGTCACTTTCACTTTAGAAAATATCTCTTCCTTCTAATGATTTCTTTTCTTTTAGACTTTTCTTCCTTTCTTTTCCATTTTATTTTTTCGTGCAATCCTTTTCCTTTTAGACCCTACTTTCTTCTTCTTTTTAAACATAAAGCAAAACAAAATCAAGCCCCTTACCCCACCTCCATAGTCATGACCTCCCTTTCCCTTTCACTTTCCTAATTTTCTAAATTTACATCCATATGTTAAGAGCAAACTAAGGTATGTTATTATGTATTACTTTATATTACTTACTAGTTACATGAAGGGTAGGTTAGTTTGAGTAGCTTATGTGTTGTGTACATCTATGTTAAAGAAGGCTCAAAGCTTCAATCTATATGTATAGAAGAGTAAGAATCTTTATAAAGTGGAAGAAGATGCATGTGTATATGTCTTTAAGTATGTATACATAAGGGTATACTAAAGAAATACAAGTATAAAGACATTTGTACACAAGTATTTATTATGTACATAACCTAAATTAAGACATACTAACTATACATACCTATACTATACTAAATATACCCTTAAAACATAAAAAGAATGAAATTTAAGAAGCTTTCTTAAGAGGAATTTTAGGCATACAAAAACACGTATAAAAATACGTATGCCACCATATGTATATACGGGTATATGTATAAGTATAAATACGGCATAAGGATAAGTATATGTATGAGTATACTAGTCTACATACAAGTAGAGTAAAGATATAAGTATACTTTATACATGTAGAAATATACATAAGATATATAAGTATGAGGTAAGGCTTATGTAAGCAAAGGATGAGGTAAGCAATGATGTAATCACATGATGACATAAACCATGACATAAGTAATGACACAAGCAATTGATAATATAAGTATAAGCTTATAAAATAAGAAATAAGAAGAGTTCATAAGAAAAGGCACATGAATTAATAAACTCTAATACACTTCCTAAATTGGATTAAATTTAATTAAGTACATGAATTAGTAATATTAAGGTAAAATTCCTTAAGTGTAAAAATCTAATAGCTAATTAAATCATTAAGCCTTAAAATAGGATATAAATATAAGTAATAAGAATAATTAAGCTTTCATAGTTAAAAATTTCAATAAATTTAGCCCATATCATAAAACACGGGTTTTAATGTCCAAAATAGATATCACCATGTGAATGTACATTCAAAAACGACTATAAATTTATAAATATCAGAAATAGAACAAAAAAGTTACATACGATTAGTGATAAAGTCAACCGGATAAAAATTGATAGTAATCTAAGTAGATTAGGTAAATAGATACCTAGAATTATTAGTTAATTCAATTACTTATAATTATTATTATATTGTAATGATCAGGTGATCCTGAGGTGAGTAAGGATCTCCGGATTGATTGCTACGACTAGAGTGAGTCGTCTTGGCCGAGTGAGTATTTATCCTATAATTCCATGCTTGTATGTGATTGGAGATAGTGGACTTAAATGATATTGATAATTGACTGTTGTAAGGGGTTGGGAAATGCTTGTGTATGCTGAGTTGTGAATTTACCTTAAGTATAAATAATACCTTGTTGTTGCATGGTAATATAGAAAACGATTGTATTTACAATTGAATGGTTACATCATAATTGGACTTAATTATACTCGGCTCATGAGAAGAAACTGGTACATGCATTACATAGACATAATTCCAACCGTCACATCACATGGAGGTAAAGAGAGGTTATTCAGAGGTTGTTATTATAAATTTATTGGTTCTGTGTGGTGCACCATACTAAATGACCTTACCCTAGCCTACGAGAATACTACGTGTTGGAGGTGCTAATCACCTAGTTAAGGGTCGTGTCTAGAGCCCGCCGTTTAGGGGTAAGTGTGGACTGTAGGGGCCCATTCACGATTATAGTAAAACTTGATTTTTATGAAAATAAAAGTCTTGTTTCATTTAAGTATGGAACATAGAGTTTTGCAGTAAAGTAAGTTCTAGTATAATACTTGGATCTGATTGGTGCCGTGTATAATTCAACCCTAACTTCGGAGAGTATTAAATCTGAGTTACGTATATGGACTAGTTAACTATATGTATTGTTTCGCATTCTATTTGACAATTCATTCATATGCATGAATATAATGTATTTATAACTTGCCTGTGGTGTGGCTGAGGGATTTACTCACTAAGCTTAGGCTTATACCCCCTTAGACTTTTGCTATAGGATAACTTGTTCGTAGAGGCTAGCCGAATAATGCCACAAGTTAGCTTAGGGACTTGGGCAAGAGCGAGCCATCCGGCGTATTGAGAGAATAGATTATGTATA
The DNA here is from genome assembly GCA_024138005.1 of Lumnitzera racemosa. Taxonomy (NCBI): domain Eukaryota; kingdom Viridiplantae; phylum Streptophyta; class Magnoliopsida; order Myrtales; family Combretaceae; genus Lumnitzera; species Lumnitzera racemosa. The sequence goes on along the minus strand of JAMXBC010000004.1, from coordinate 23,243,022 downwards.
CTCTTACTTATGTACTTTTGTTTTATCAATAATACAGACTTAGATATACTAAATTACTGTATATTGCAAACTTCATAGTTTAAATTTTATATAAATATGTTTGTGTAATGATATCATATAGATATGTATGTTCTTGGGAAACTAGTGGTTATAAAGCCTTATATATTGTGTGAAGAGTTCATGATTGGAAGGGTAACCAATCAAGGGTTCTTCGTACAGTATACGACGTTTGCCATGACTAGGTCATCGTTAGTTTGTGATATCCCTAATCTCCTCCAACTCCAATCTTCGTCTAGTAGCTCTATCTACTACTCCTCTAGCTTATGGTGGTCAAATTGGGTAATTAGTTCGATTACCTTGGCCATGACGTCTCTTAGGGGTGTCTTCTTGTGGGTTTTGCCGCTATATACCTTAAGGTTGTTGTCTGTTAACTTGCATTGTGGTGACTAGACTCTCAATAAGGTTTGTGAGTTTGTCAAGCTTATTATCAATAGACCTTAGGGTGTTACTACCATTAAAACTACGACTAGGTTGGGTACCAATACTTTAGTCACCAATAACACCCTAAACACTTGAATCGAACATGGTACAATACTCCTCAAATGAATTAACAACTTGCTAACAACTTCAATACCTAATAGTTACCTAAATAAGATAGAAACAAACTTGGTTTGTTTTTCTAGTGAAAAACAAAGTAAAACTTAGTAATAATAAAACCATTCTTACTGTTACACCAACACACTGTAGTAGCTATGGAAGGAGCACAGCTGCCACTAACAGTAAAGCAAACAAAAACTTCACTACAACTTTACACACCCCCTCACAAAACCATGCTGTAATACTAGCAAAGTTGGTGCATCTCTAGGATCGGATACACGGAGAGGCACAATACCAAAGTGAACCGGAAAGAAACAAAGAAAAAGCTAGCAAAGTCCGAATAACTATCAAATGGATATGACATACAACTTAATCCTATTCGGCCAACATTCCACCAGATATGATACACTGGTCCAGATTAAAGGGTTACTTACTACTACTCCTTACTAAAGGGAATAGATAAGAGTTAAACAATAACAAGAACACCAAGGTTTCTTAAGGTGAATAATTCTATATTGAAGCTGAATGATGCTCATATATAAGAAAGTAGGAGTTTATATACCCATTCACTAGGGTTGCTTTACATGTATGAAAAGAAAAAAAGTACTCTATACTAAGTTATATAAGATATATTAAAAGGGGTAAAAGAGATAAAGAATGTTTAGTACCGAAAAAAAAGAATCATTTTAGAACATTGTGTCAAAAGACATGTGTCGTTAGTGGTTCGACATCAGGGATATGATACAATGTAGGTGGAAGCAGGATGTGTTACAGTTAGGAGCTGACTTGATTTAGATTAGGTCGAGAGCCAATAAGCCTAGCAAAAAGTTAGATGTCACGAAATTCAAAAATGGAAAGTAGGGCATTTTCATTAAGAATTCTCTAAAACTTTCTCTAACCTAACAGTGCATGTCTCTCCCTTGTTGTGGTTAAAATTGGTAGATATTATATGGATGTATCATGCTTATAATAAACTTATATAGCAAAATATTTTATAGATATTATTGAATATATATGTTTAAGTATCATAATATACATTTACTTCCTGAATTTTTGAATTAGAAAGCATTAAAACAAAACATGTTTTCACCTTTTCTTCAACATTCCATTAGAAAGTGAAATTCAAAAATGGAAAGTATGGCATTTTAATTGGAATTCTTTATTCATATATATTATAGACAACAACAGCTATTCATATATATGTGTTCTATTTTCCTATGTCCAATGGTCATGAAAAAGGTCTTAGCTCCATTTGCAACATATCGAATATAGCATCTGTCTATCTATTCTATTGTATACTATAATATGAATGAATATAGGAGAAGTTTTATACATATCTTAAATGACTTGTATGTTTGTACTTTTGGCTAGAAGCTAAGTTATTTATTGATACTTCATTAGAGAACAAACATGTTGGCCTCAATTGGCTTATAGTTTGATTGAATTCTCAATATTGCTATAAATATAAAGTATCCGATGTAATTATGCCAATTATATTACCTACAAGAGTAGAAATAGAATGTATCTTTTATGTATAATGTAATATAAGGATATCCTTGTATTAAGGTTTTAATTTTTTCCAAAATATATATTCTGAAAATAGATTTGACATAAAGAGTGATAACTCGGAATTTAAACATATTTCATATGGTGATTTTATAGTATTTTCCTCACATTTTTTGTTTTCTTTAAAGAAATTGATACTTAATTGAGTAAAATTTTGATTTCTAGGTTTGAACACGTTCTAGGATCGAAAATGAAGAAAATGAATCAAGTTTCACTCAAATTGGGGTTCAAATGAAGAAGTTTTGAAGTTGTGTAGAAAATTTTGCCTTAGTGCAGAAAGTTACACGACTTGGGGACACGGCCATGTCCCAGGCCGTGTCTAGTGACGAAAACGGAATCTTTGTAATACACATATAAAAGGATATCTTAGGGTTTAAAAAGACAAGAGAGACATTACAGAAACAGAGAGACACAATATAAGAGAAAAAGACTTAAGGAAAACATCAAGAAAGAGGCGAAAACAACATCAACTTCAAGATTAAAGAGATTTTTCATCAATCAAAGGGGTTTCCATGTTTTATTTTATATTATTGATGAAACTCATTTTTAGATTCATTATGATAGCGTAGAATTCGAGTATTTAGGATTATGGAACCTAGGGTTTCATGTGATTCTTGGATTGATTTAAAAATTTCAATAAAGTTTCTATCTTTACTTAATTCAATTATGCCGTTAATTATTGATTGATATTTCTAGAATATCAATATATGATATTATGCATGTTGATTGAGAAATTGCATGTGTAATTAGATCTTTACATAATTGAAGAGGATTACATCTATACTTAGAGATAAGATACATGTTTCTTTCGAAAAGTTAATTATTTGTATGGGAATTCATTATACATTAATGCAATTCTAAATTATATTACTAAGTGAAGATATTCAAGTAAATAATTTAGGATTTGGGTTAATATGCTTGAGAAAGGTATTAACTTTAGTTATGAATCCCTCCAGTCAAGAATAATAGAAACCGAATTAAATATATTTTAAGTGATCACATATTAAACTCTAAGGGAAATAATTCCTAAATACGTTATTACTTTCTTGAAGTCGTTCTTAATTTTATCGCTTTTTCAATTGCTTAATCAAGTCTCATAAATAAGTTAGTTTATTAATTTTAGTATTTTTAATTAATTCAAACTTTCATAATTTTCCGGTTAGATAATAAAGCTAAGGTTAATATTAGTACTCGAAGTCTGTAAGGGATCAACTCTGACTCACATCCGCTATATTAAAACTAATAGGTGCACTTGCCTGATTTTAAGGAGCATGAGTACCGATCTTGTAATGGAATAGACATGGTTCGACGGTTTGATAATCTATAGTAAATAAGTGTATTGAATGGCTTCGTCAACATGATGGTAAAATAATCGTTATAGAAGATATATTCTTTGTATTCTACTATATGTTAATTTTTCTTTTTTTCCTTTTTTTCCCTTTCTTTCTCTTTCTCTCTTCCTAGAAGCACATGTGGTTCGTTCTAATGGAATAAGGGGAGATCCAACAAGTAGCTACTTTATAAAGGCCATTCCTTCCATGTGATGATCATAGTATATACGTTCCTTGCTTACTACTCAAATTCCATTAGTTTTCCTTAAAATGCCTTTCCTTTGATCTATTTCTTTGTAAAAAGGTTATTTAGGTTTATTAGTTGTCACATCTCGGTATATCACAAGATACACCATCATACAAGAATACTTATTAAAAACTTAACTCAACTTGCTCATTCATCAAAAGACAACATTGTTTACATAATAAAAGGGTTTCTATATTGAAGTTCAGTTGGATTTCCCATTATAACTTATGTGTACAATATAATATTTACATCAAAACATGAACCAGCTTTTTCCTTTATTGTCTTCACAGTAATAGGATCTTTGACGTAGTATAAGCTCTATACAAAAGTCGCCGACTCTGACTCATACTCACACTCTTAGTATATATATTGCCCCTTAGAGTTGAGCCCTTCATAATGCTATTAACCTGAGGATAAAACATTTTATCCCCTTAGCTACTGAAGCTGAGTGAGAGTAGATAACAAATAACATAATATAAACAATATAATAGAAAATATTACATATCACAACTAAAACATTTCAATCATAACCAGTAGGTTCAACTTCACATGTGCATTTGCCCAACCGAACATTTATTACTAGCAATGCAGCATGCTATGCTCATGCATGTGGCATGCATCGGTACTGATATCTTATGCCTTCTAAACTTCTTTTAATTAGTCAACATAGCTGGAGATTTGGATACAACGCCTAGAAACCTAAAGCAATAAGAAGCTACTTGGAAGTAGGATCCCCACCAAATTGGACTACACACTATAGTATACCATTATGAAATAGGGAAACAAGGAGCTGCTTGAGAGCAGGACCCTTAACTTTACAAAATTAGACTACACATTATAGTTCACCAAATCAAAGTGGCAACACTACAAAATTAGACCAAATACTGTAGTCTACCAAATCAAAGTGGTAACATTGCCAAATTAGATCACACACTATAGTCTACCAAATTTGAATATTAAAATAGTCACAATGGTTGGACAATGCAATCTGTAAGCTTTCAAAAACTGAGTTCATAAAGCCATGCTTTTTCCATGATCGTTTAGAAGCCTCAATCTAAAAGTTCTGACCCATAGGTTCCTTTTTGTGCCATACCATGCCATGATATGCAATAACAACTTAGGTATATCACTCACTACAATCAGTCTTTCAATTTTATTTGACCTAGTGATCTGATTCTAGTCATTAAACTCTCCTTAGCATAATTCTAATATCTCACTTAGGGTTTACTTAAGTGAACACCTAAAAGATTGAGTTGGCAATCACTCAACTTCCTTAGTTAGCATAATCATTCGTAAGCACAAATCATCAGCAATATGGCAACATAATAGTTTAACCAGAATACAACTACTATAATTCAAAATCAATACATCAGTATTCGCTGTAGTAGCATATCAATTCACCTAAAATATACCCATATTCAATCAATACGGCATCAAACAGCATGCAATGTTATGAGTAGCAAAATATCTACTCCAAGCATTGGCTAAATCCACTTACCTAGACTCAATAATAGCACAGAATCCTAAACTTTGCCAGTGGTCCTTCCTTACTTATTAAACCTATGAAAATACAACACAGTCTTCAAATCAAGTATAAGTCGAACCCAAACTGCTATAAGTTTTCATTTCCGCATTTTTAAACTTCATTTGACCATATCTTACTCATTTATTATTCGATTTTAGTAAACTTTATATCTTCACAATCATTATTTTGAGTGCTATTGCTATATATTAAGAATCAAGACTAATCAATATTGTTAAAAACCTAAAAATACACTTTTCTTATTACGTCTTAACCGTATGCTATCCTAACTTCATAATTAGCTCGAGTACGCTTTAGTATTAAACTAAAAAACCTAAAAATTATACTTTTCAAACTTGTCGAGTAACACTTATTATACCCTAAAGTGTTCATTTGACACAAATTTAATAAACATTCTAATAGTATTAGTTACTATATTATATATTAAGCTCATATATAAGTTTCTACTAAGAAAATACATAATAAATAGTATAAAAGCCCAATTAATTTCACAAAAAATCCTATAGACTCATAAAAATACATAGTTCAGTTATTGATAATCAATTACACTAAATTAGCTATTATCCATTTTTACAAAAATAGTGATTTTAGCTCAAAATTAGTGATTTTAGCTCAAAATTATAGAAAATTAAGAAAAATAAATAAATTTTTAAGTGAGATAAAAATTAAATATTCCAAATATCATCATAAAGATCTAAAAGTCTAAACATCTAAGGCACATTCATTAATTTCATCAAAAACTAATTATTTTAATAATTCAGTAAAATTAGCAATTTTATTCAAAATAATTATAAAAAATAGTAAACATAGATATTTTCAAAAGTTATTATTATTGAAACTTAATACATTTTATAAATGTATTACACAATAATTTTGATGCTAAAGTAACATTATTTAATATTTTGAAAAATTTATTTAAAATTCGTTTAGACAATGCATGTTCTTAAGAAAGTACCATAAATCAATGTTATTTGAATAAATAAAATTACCACAAAAAATTTAATGTAAAATAACTTAGGGAAACCAAATTGCATAATTTTCTAACCTGATTTAATATTTTTAGTGAATTAATGAAAATTAGGTAGTAAAATTTGACTCACTAGCACACGATGTTTATGCTACCCTCAGAACGCCACCTTCTGAACACCACCTTATGTTAGCCCATCTTCTCTCTCCACCATAAGTTTAGGTCCCAAGTAACTCCTTTTCAGGTTGCTTGTAGCCTTAGGAACCGATAATTCACTATATTTTCCAACTAATTTCTTTTATTTTTTCTAAATTTGTTCTATTTTTTTAAATTTTATAAAATTATTTTCTTATGATTTCAAGTTCCCAAAATATTGTAAATGATGTTTAGACCCCTATTTATATATTTTAAATTTTTTGCATGTAAAAAATTAAAATTATACATATCAATTTCATATTTTCCTAGATACCATGGTCATTTTTTAGTTGATTAGGTGTTGACTCATCACTTCCAATTAATCCTAGCTTAACACATCATTTGGTAACTCATCCATGCAATTTTTTTTATTAATTTTCCATTATTTTACCTAATTTTGATAATTTATTATTATTATATGTATATATTTAATACATATAATGTATATCACATGTAATAGATGTATATTATGTATAATTTAACTTTTTCTATTTTTTAAAGTTAATTAACTTATCTCTAATATCTCGCTATATTTAAAAGCTCAAATTTTACAATTATCAACTTTATCGATAAATTAACTTTTTTCTCAAATTAATATTTTTATATAGCTTATTTTGAAAAATTAACTTTATTTAAATTATTTTATCTAACTTTTCTAACTTTACTGTAAAGTTTAAAAGAAAACTAATAATTTAGCCTAGTGCTCTAAATTTGGGAGTTGAAATCTTAAAGTTATTGAACTAATTAGAAAAAAAACCTAAGATATTACATTAGTGTTTCCCTTTTTTGTTTCTTGCTGTGTCCATACATGTACAAAGCTTGGTCATAGGGATTTTATAGATGATTTGCCATTTTGATCAATGTGCTTGAAAATATTACCTTGCTTATTGATGTCAAAGATTATTATTTGAAATAATAACCTAAATTTTATATTTCATTGTATAGATTAGATCTATAATTATTTCTTATTTGTAGGTTTTTGTTATAAAGATGAAAATGGAAGATCTTCAACTATCATGCAATGTCTTGAACAAAGTGGAAATCATCAATCAAGTTCTTATAACACGAATACTACAACATTAGCTCACTTGGAGGTTAGTGGATACAATTTTAATTAAGATCTTCATATATGCATAGTGCTTTGTATTCATCATTTATTTTGTGCAAAGTTCCACTTCTAATGCTCAAAGTTCCACTTGTAATGCTCTCTTTTAGCTACTGTTGTCAAAGTTCTAGTTGTGTTTTTTTTTAAGCATGGTAACCTATTGGAATAATCTTATTGTTGTATTTAATAAGTTGATTGATTTGGAACACCTGTTTTCACAATTTTCTTTTTTTTTTCTTTGGTTAAAGTTTTCCATTGCTTTCCTTTTTTTTCCTACAATAAGAAGCTTATTAAATTTCTAGTTAATGTTATATTCCTGTTGTCATAATTTCCTATTTTCCTATTTTTGCTATTTTCACTATACATTTTGTGTATACTTTTTCTTTCTTCTTATGGTTAATATTTTTGCTTAATTTTCTTAAATTAGTTGTACCATTGAATCTAATCATTCATTACCCAAAAGCTACTCGATATTTGATAAAAACTAGCTATATATAAGGCTTACATTTAGACTTTAATATGAATTTGAAGGCTTTAGGATCAACCAAAGGATGGACAAATGAATAAAAACTCATCCCTCATTGGAGAAATGAATAGAAGATCTATGTTTGAAAAAACAACCAAGAGAATTGAGAGGCAATGCTTTTGTTGAAGAACCCTCCAAATTTCTAAAATTATGGCATTTGGCAAATCATGCCATCCAAATTTATCATAAATTTACCAAGATTATTCTTTGTCTACAAGATAGCTAAGACAGTGAAGGGTAGATTTAGATTTTAATTTCATCACAAATTGCATATATAAGCTACTTTTATGATCTATAATGCTGGTTTAATGCTTCTTTTAGGTTTTAATTTCAACACAAATTACATAACTAAGCAGCTTTTATGATCTCCAATGTTGTTATCCTGCTTCTTTGTCTACTATTCAATACACAACTAAACATAACTGAAGCCCTTGAGATACTCAGTATGTGTCTCATATAGCATGCCTTTTTTCTTAATCTATGAGTAGTAGTTTTCAAACAAACTTTCTTTTCAAATAAAGAAAGTAGAATAGAAACCACCCATCTTAGGCATCATATCATGTATAGGTTCATAATTTTCAAACCTAAACTTACTCCCTAATTTAACTTTATGAAACCACTCATCTTAGGCATTATATCATACAAAATTTATATGTTCAAAGATACTAAAATACAAAAACATCCTATAAAAATGCAATAACAGTATAATTAATCTAAATTGTTTCAAATACTTCAAGTCATGTGATTGATCTGTTTTTCATGTATACTACTAAAGTGATATCCATTTCTTACTTTACCACATGTACATAAATAGAAATTGGGGTACGCACCAATACATGATCATATGTTTAAGATATACTATTCAAAACTGGATGGAACACCTACAAACGAAGCTATTTGGTTCTAAGTAGTGCTTTATAAATTATGTCGTAAATGAACTTTCATTGTTTCTTTTACTTAGATTCCTTTGTTTAGTTCTAAGTATTGCTTTATAAATGAAGCTAGGATTTTAGGAGAAGTTTAGGAATATGGCTTTATGACATAAGCTTTAGAAGTGACAATTGAGTGAGAGATAAATTATTTTCCTTGATGAAGTTATGGAACATAATTTTGTTGTATTGGTAGTCTAGTTGCTTTATCATGTTGGTTACATGTGTTGTCTATAAAATTGGTGTATATATAAACTCATTTTTGTTTATGATATTGTAAGAACAATTTTTCTTTGTTGTTGACTTAATGCATTTATCGATATGTTGTTTTTATTAATCAAAATCTATTTAGCTATTAGAGCAAAATCTTAATTATGATTTGAAGTGTCAACATGCTTATCATAACTCATGAAGTTAAGGTCATATGTAAATTAAATGTGTTTATTGATTATAAAAGTTTTTTGAAGTATCTATCTATCTCTTTTATCGATACAATATATATGTGTCATTAAAGTACATGATGGTAGCTTTTAATTTGATATATAATTATTTGTGTAGGTTGAAATTGATGAAGATGAGAATTTTTATTGAAGATTTTAACTACTTTTGATTGAAGATATGTGCATCATATAAGAAGGATAAACAATCACTAAAATCACTATAAAATAGAATCAACTAATAGTAGTTTTTTTTAATTGATTTTTGAGATATTAAACTTGTGGTTATTGAATTATAATACACAATTTATTTTGTTAGTTACAATTTCATGTTATTTAGGATGCAAACTCCCAAACTTTATTTTGTTAATCCAAATTTCATGATAATATGGCTTTTAAGTTTATCTCTATGATATCGAATACTTTTGTTAACTCTTTATATTTATTTAGGTTATTTATTTTCTATGAATTATATATATAGTTCCTCACATAGACACTAAATCACGATATGGAGGTACATAAAACATTTATTTGTTATAAAATCGTCCTAATAATTTGCTACTATTTTACTTATAAAATAACCCTTTTAATTTCTTACGGTAGTTATTTTGCCCTCATAACATACACCATGTAGGTATTTTAAGATAATTAGGTGTTATCTTATATGTTTGCTTAATTTCAGTTAAAGTTTTTGAGATGGCAATTTTGCATTTTTATAGAATAATATGTAACCCAAGGAGTTCATAATATTGAATGATTTTAGGACGACTATTAGTATCCTAAAAACTATCTACATTTTCTATAACAAACCTTTTAGGATGGCTTATGCTGTCTTTATATTCATCTCTTGTGACAAGAGCTATTAGGATGGCTATCAATGTTTTAAAATTATATATCATGTTAATTATGGGTAGACATTTAAGTCGACTTTTGTTGTCCTATTATGCACTTCTTATGATAGGGGCTATAAAGATGCTAAAAGTCTTCCTAAAAAGTTTTTGCAATAGCCACCTATAAGACACAATATATGCTCATCACAATAGCTTTGTTGCCCTATTAGGTTATATATTAAGACAGTTTTAGCCGTCTCATAAGTGTGAATTTGGTGTAGTGTTTATCCAAAGGCTTTGTAAATATGTTAACAAATTGATATTTAGTTAAAACAAAATCAACAATTACATCATTATTTGCAACATGATCTCAAATGAAATGGTGCCTTATTTCTATGTGATTTAACCTTGAGTGATGAACTAAATTTTTTTATCAAATTAATAGCATTGGTATCATCACGTTTTATGGGTATATTTTTATAACTTATCCCGTAGTCATTCAATTGTTGTTTTAACCAAAATATCTAAGCACAACAATTTCCAATTGATACATATTCAGCTTCTACAATAGAAAGAGCAATAGAGTTTTATTTCTTGGACAATCAAGAAACTAACTTATCTCTTAAGAATTGACAAGTACTTGAAGTACTCTTCCTATCTACCTTACAACCTGTATAATTAGCATATGAATATCTTATGAGATCAAAATTTTAACTCGTAGGATTCCAAATTCTTAATTTTATAGTGCTTTTTATATATTTAAAAATCATTTTAACTATAGTTAAGTGAATTTCTATTGGTGAACTTTGAAATCTAATACACTCACAAGTACTAAACAAAATATCAAGATTTAAAGTTGTTAGATATAGCAAAGATCCAATTAAGTTTCGATATAATTTTTCATTTACTTTTTTGTTATTACCTATGTTGTCAAGTTTTGTTGAGGTACTAATAGGAGTTGAAGAATCCTTAGGGTTCTCAAAACCAAATTTCTTCAAAATTTGTCTAGTATGCTTCTCTTGGTAAATAAATATTCCATTTTCTAATTATTTGATTTGTAATCCCAACAAAAAGTTTAATTCTCCCATAAGTGATATCTCAATTTCTACTCACATCAAGCTCGAAAACTCTTGACAATATTTCTCATTGATTTCACCAAAAACAATATCATCAACATAAATCTATATTACTAACATATTTTTTCCATGATGTTTCATGAACAGTGTAGTGTCTACTTTTCTCCTTTGAAAGTTATCTTTAATTAAGAGTTGACTTAGCCTTTCATATTAAGCATAAGGAGCCTATTTGAGTCCATAAAAAGCCTTTTTCAATTTATACACATGATTTGATTTGAAGGGATATACACTTCTTCTTTTATAAAGCCCATTCAAAAAATCACTTTTTACATTCATTTGATATAATTTAAAATTTTTCAAACAAGCAAATACAAGTAATAAGCTTCTAACCTAACAACAGAAGCATAAGTTTCATCATAGTCTATCCCTTCTTCTTGAGAGTAACCCTTTAGCTACTAAATATGCTTTATTTCTTACTATTTTTCCATGTTCATGGATAGCTTAGATCCAATTATTATCATTTAAAGCTTCATCAACTGAGTGAGGTTCAACTTTAGATATTAGTGCAAAACGATTTTCAAAGTTTTATAAGCTCAATCTTTCTCTTACTCCAGATCTAACATTACCAATTAAAAGTTTAAGAGGATAATTAGTTTCAAATTTAAGAGATGATGGTGGAGTATGAAAGTATTTAGAACCTTCTAATTTACCTTCTAGACATGTTTCAACAAACCTGATATTAGTTTCTGAAAAACCTTCTGATCTTATTTCTGTTTTAGATACATTAGGCACTCTTAAAGTTTCTATTGTCTCGTTTGAAGGAGATTCTAACTTACTTTCTGTTGAATCAAGTCGTATTACATTCTTTTTATTTAAGGCAATTGGAGATTCATCATCTGATTCTTCATTACCTGTTTCTTCAATGAACTTGATATTTATTAATTCTTCTACCACCTTTATTTCTTTATTATATACTTGATATGCCTTTGAATTTAGAGAGTAACCCAAAAAGATGGCTTGATCAGCTCTCTCATCAAATTTTCCCAATACCTCTCCTATTTTCTTTACAAAATACTTACAGCCAAATGTGTGAAAATATGAAATAATATGTTTTCTATCTTTGTAAATCTCATAAGCAGTTTTATTTATCAAAGGTCTAACAAATACTCTATTTATAATGTAACAAGCTATTGATACTTCTTCTGCCTAAAAATTATCTACTATATTACTTTTATTAAGTAGAGTTCTCATCATTTCTTGGATGGTCCTTTTTTTACGTTCAACTACTCCATTTTGTTATGGAGTATAAGGTATGGAAAAGTTATAAGTGATGCCCTTTTCTTTACAAAACGAGATAAAATATAAATTTTCAAATTCATTTCCATGATCATTTTGTAGACTAACGATGGAGAGGCCTTTTTCATTTTCAACTCTTTTTGAAAAAATTTCAAAGCTTTTAAAAGAAACACTTTTATGATGCAAGAGCATGATCTAAGCAAATCTAGAGAAATCATCTACTATGACAATTCCATACTTATTTCTTCCAAGACTTAGAGTGTAGGTTAGACCAAATAGATCTAAGTGCAATAACTTTAGAGGTCTTTAAGTGGATATTACTTTCTCACTCTTATGTAATGATGAACTCATCTTAATCTTAAGACAAGAAAGACAATAAATATTCTCATGAGCATGCAATTTTGGTAAGCCTTGAATTAAGTTCTTTTTAGATAAATTGTCAAGTTGTTCAAAGTTCATGTGTCCTAGTTTCTTATGCCAAATTATAGTGTTATCATTTATTGATATGAAGCAACTTTCAAATGATACTTCTAAAGGTTTAATTAAATAAACATTCTTGTTTCTAAATTCTTCAAACAACTTATGTCCATCTTTATTAAAACCAATACATTTATCATATTCAAAAATTATTTTATATCCATTATCACACAACTAACTTATACTTAGTAAGTTATGTTTCAATCCTTTAATCAACAATACATTTTTAATTAAACGAGGTGCCAAACCAACTGAACCTACTACAATTATTTTACCTTTACCATTGTCAGCAAACTTCACATACCCATCTTCCTTCCATTCCAAATTTATGAATAACGAAGCATTACCTGTCATATGTCTTAAGCATCTGCTATCAAGATACCATGTTCCTTTTATCTTAGCTTTGTATTCCTATTACTTACCACTTTCCTTTTACTTGGATCCTTTCTAAAATACCCTCTATTCCTCCTTTTGTTGTAGCCTCTAAAAGGATATTTATTGTCGTTTTGAGAGTATTTTTTGTTGTACTTTTTGACAAATTTAAATGCTTTGCTTTTTTCATTTTCTTTGATTGTTTCTTGATTTTTATCTTTTGATTTAATAAACACTTTTTCTTTGTTTGTTTTAGATGTTTCTCCAAATTCAAAACTATGTCTAGATTTTGAATTATCCATCCTTTGACTAAAAATTAACATTTGCAACTTTTTATCACTTTTATCAAACTTTCGGAACGTGTTTTTAACTAAGTTAGATAAATCCTCCATATGGATTTTCAAATTTTTAATTTCTTCTTTTAGAATAAGATTTTCATTGACTAACACTTCATGAGCAACATGTAATCTTTTGAAATAATTTTTCAAAAAACCATTTTCATTTGTTAGCAATTAATTAGTTTAACTAAGAGCTTGCTTTTCATTTTTTTTCTTTACTTTTGATTCAAGCTTAGAAATCTTGTCACTTGACTTGGAAAGAGCTTTAAGTAGTTTGTTGATTTCAACACATATATCATCAAGTACTTTAAAGTCAAAATCAAAATCAGTTTTAGAATCTATCTCAGAGAGTGCCATAAGACATAGATATGCTTCTTAGCATTCTTTTGAACTTTTTGACTCAATTTTTTAATCTTCTAAATCACTCCATGTAGCCATCAGAGATTTGCATTTCTTCATAAATTTCTCCATTTTCTTGATTAACACCAGACATTCATACTTGATATACCCTGGCTTTTTGTATTCATAACAAATAACTCCCTTTTTGAACTTTTTCTCTTCCTTTTCCTTAATTACCTTTCTTGCATCATTAGATCAATCCTTATTAGTAGAAAATCTTTTAGTGAATGTTTTCTTACCTTTCTTTTTTAGTCATTTATTGAGCTTTCTAGCTAAAAGTGTCACATCCTCATCTTCTTCTTCAGATGAATCTTCTTCTTTAGAGATATCATTTGTTTCTTTGGCTTTGAAGGTTATGACCCTTTTCTTTATATCCTCTGAAGTACTTTCTAATTTCTAATTTGAGAAAATCAGTTTTATATGCCATGAGCTTGCTACACAATTGACTTAGGGTTAATGTCTTCAAATCACAAGCTTCTTTTATGGCAGTTTTCTTTGCATTCCAAATTTTTGAAAGGATCCTTAGCATCTTACGTACCGTATCTGCATCACTAATTATTTTGCTAAGAGAAGACAATTCATTACTTATAACAGTTAATCTACTAAAAGTGTCCTTGATTTTTTCACTAGGAAGAACTCGAAAAGTTTCATATTATTGAACTAGCGAGTTAATTCTTATGTGCTCAATTGTTTCTATCCCTTCATAAGTTTACACTAAGGTTTCCCATATATCTTTAGCTGTTGCACATGATGTAATTTGATAAAATTCTAAACATGTAATAGTATTCAAAAGTAAGTTTTTAGCCTTTGAATTGAGTTTGACTTTGGTGATATCATCATTTGTTGTGATAATGATTGGAACTTTGAGATCCCTTATAAAAATAATTTGCTAAACCTGATAATCCGATGCCTTCACATAAGTCTTCAACCTAAATTTCTAATTAAAAAAAATGTTAGTTCTATAAAAAAATGATGTCTTACCAGGCTAAACTATTAAACTCCTACTTGGTTTACCTTTGATCTTGAACTCTTGGTGATATTAAAGTGAGGCTTTAATACTAATTGTTGGTCCCGCATAAGATATCAAGAGGAGGGGGTATGTAGTGTAAATCATTATCTTTACACTTCTTGAAACTTTTTCGTTATAAGTTGAAAAATATCCCTCTTAATAACTTAATTTGGTGAATAATTGTACTTTAATAATTTAGCACACAATTAATAATCAACTTAAAATAAAAAGATAGGGAGGAGAATATCAAGCTCAGGATTTATAGAGTTTCAGCCTTCTGTCTTTTGCCTACTGCTTTCTTTTAACTCTATTACTAGGGACCCAATCTACTTCATCAATGCCATTTTACTTGATTCACTATAACAAAATTATGAGAAGTTTACAAGCAACTGCTACACATAGGCTCTACTTTACCGATCCAGCCTCTTTTCAATCTAGGCTAATATAGATTTATAGAGTATAATCTAATTTTTCTCAACTTCAAACAACAAACAAATTTCACTAAAAAAAAAAAGTAAGAGTAATGATATGAATCTCATAAGATTTCAGAAAAAAAAAAAAAAAAGTAATGATTGATGAGAGATTCACTTCATTTTAACCTTCTGAAGTAGTATCTAAAATCTATTTTATTCTCTTTCATATAGTAGAAATTGCTTACAACCTAAATATAATATATGTGTAATGTTTTGCTTCTCAGATTTTTTCTAATAATTTTGTGTCAACTTTTCTTTTGTACTTAAGACTTCCAACGGCTAAAAATTAATGAGAATTATCTTCAAATCATATTTATCCTTTTCAACATCTAAATAATCCATAAATATTTTTTAGGAGATCTTAGTGATTTGAATTTTAAATTTAATCCTCTAAGCTTGGTAGGATATGCTTGATCAAAAATTTCTAGATAAGCTTTGGTATAAAAAAGAAATCCCACAAGATCCAAAACCAATTTTATCTTTATCCATTCTTGTATATATTTTGATTTATCTAAAGATACATTTGCTCAAAAATAATCCCCATGGATTCTTTACTCCATCTTTAAGTGAAATGGGATTAAGTGCATTTGCCTAATCAACCTAATCTAATGGAGCTAAATCTTGTGACTCTCAAATATGATATTATGTTATTTTTCAAGTTACTTTTCTAGACTAACTATCTAAATAGCCTTCTAAAGAGTATCAGTCTTCTTTTTTTTTAAGTCTCTGAACATGTTTCTAAAATGTTATACCGATTCTTCTTATAAAAGCTTTTTGAAGCATTTTTTGATTACTTTTAGACTTGTCTCTTTTTTTAATCAAATTAGACTTTTCGAATAATTTTTTGAAACTAACTCAATTTACAATTTTAGACCTTTTAAGAAACCATCTGAATACTTAATACTTGATAATTCATTAGCATTCTTCTCTTTTTGTTATCATTAAAATTCATAAGAGATATCTAATACCTTGGAATCCTTTTGATTCATCAACCTTCCTTCTTCATCTTAATCATCAAATGCTTGATCCATCAAGTCCCATAAATCTTGTAACTTAAATAATATCTTCATCTTGATGCTCTAAAACTCGTAATTTTCTTCCGTAAAGATAGGAATCATAGGCTAAGTTACACTAATGGAATTCCTCATTATTGTCATGTTCATGACTTGGCTCTAATAATAGTTTTGTTAAAGAATTATAAAAGGAAGAAAAAGAACCTACAGATTTTGACAACAAGATATGAAGCAAAAGTGCACAACTTATAAACCAAATTATAGACAATGTAATTCCTAAATTGCTGCAGACTTCTAACCAATCTTATAGGTTTAAGCTGCACAGCTAAAATAAAGGATCCATAAACAACTGACATTTCCACAAACAGCTAACGGACATAACGAATAACGAACCACTACATCTTAAAAATAAGGACACGTCCAACATATCAACAAAACAAAACATATTACGAATCTTAATTTTGAATCACTGAGAAACTTAAACCATAAAATAGGGTTTTGTCTTCACAATGAAGCATTAAGAGTGCAAAATGTTTATCCTGTCCCTATTGTAAAATCAAAGGCTAGCAACCATCATGACAAATGAGGTTAACATAAGATCAAATAAAATAATCGGAAAAAATTGAGCTCCCTACCCTATTCATTTGAAAAAAAAAAATAGATGAAGTATAAAATGAAAAGCTACCACCAATCACTATAGTTCACACATTGGAAAGGGTAAGAGTAAAGCTTAATGTTGCTAAACTTGAGTTAACATTGAGTTAGTCCATATAGACCGATCTAGTTTAGCTCTAATTCAACTCCTAATCGATTTTAGTTTTTTGCTTAATCTTTAACCCTCTCACATATCCAAATCAATCACTCAAATCAGACGATACTAATGAAACTAAACCTTAGGAGTATGTGGTTGCGAAGTATTTCAATTTATTCATTTAAACAACTATATTAGTATTGTGATGATTATAATTACTTTGCTATATTAATATCAATTATTCAAATATTATAATCATCTTTGGTATATTTACTTTACTATATTAACATCAATTATTTAGATGTTATAATCATCTTCGATCTATACATTACAATTTAACATAATATGATATAATTCAAGTCTTTAAGGGCCCAATCAAATAACTACTTAATAATTAGGTTAGTTTGGATTCTAAAGTTTTTTACTCCCCACTACTAAACTGCCATTTACATATGAGCTAAAATTAGGATTTATGAATTGTTAAATTTCTTAGGGGAGGATTATACAAGAGGGGATTAACTTTTGGGATTAAGTTGAAATAGAGTATTAGACTTTCATATGATTCAAATTGAGAATCAATATTATGTTAATCAATTTAAGAAGAGGATCAAACTTTTAAGTGATCAAAATAAAGGATCAATACTATGATAAATAATTAAAATAAATAATGAAAACTAAAATAAAACTAAGGTTTCAATTTTCTATTCGAACCACTTATCATGACGTTGATCCTCTACTTTCATAATTTGGAAGTTAGATTCTTACTTGAACCACTTAACATAACATTAATTCTTGATTTGAACTAATTGAAAGTTTAATCCTTTATTTGAATTTGACTCTAAAAGTTGATCCTCTTTTGCATAATTTTCCCAATTTCTTAACTAAACTTTAACCGTCAAAATCTAGATTTATAAATGTTGAATTTCTCTTCTTAATCAATGGAATTTCCTTTATATTATTTAATAACTTTACCTTTGATTTGGGTTGTTTCGGGGGTCATTTGGTTATTTCATAAAAAAATTGTTCTTAAAACTTAGATAATTCCCTTTGAGAGTCCTTTGAAAACCTCCTTTTTACTTATTAAATAACTGATGAATTTCTGAGGAATTTAACTTATTCTATCAAAAGTTATTATCAAACATAATATTATCCCAAAATTATCTAAAATCACTAAAAATCCTATCATATATTGGCTTTATTATATATTAATAAGCCTAAGGAAGACTTGTTTTTGTAATAAATATCAAATGGATCCAATAAATATGAAATAATTTCTAAAAGCTTATAATATAATAGCACATATATTGATTCTGGATCATTCAGATCTCAACTTCTTTAACATTTCACTAATTTATCTAAAAAAAGTGTTAAACTGACTAAAAAAAGAAAAATAATTACTTTCATGAAATAATTCTAACAAAAATTATTTTTAACATATTTGGATCTATAAAAGACATACATGTGCCTCATGCAATTATTTGGTTATAAGCTATTTATTTAATACTATTCAGAAAACAACAGATTTGAGGAAAAATTATAATAATTATTTAACTCATAGTTATTCAAAAATAAAAACTATGTTCACAAACTACATATATTGAGAAATGTGCGTACAAAAATTGGGTCAGAAACAATTTCATTTGACTGGTTAGAAGATGGGTTAAATTTTCTCCCAAGATTTCTTAAGGAGCATATAATATATTTAGATTCTTTAATTTAAAAATTGAAAACTACTACGTGAAAGATGCGAAAATTCCTTCATGTAGAATACAAACTAGGGAAGAAATAGGGCGAAAATCGTTTGGTTTCTTTCAGCCACCCTCAATCACCATGGGTGTGTCAGGCTGTCAACTAGAACGGGCTTGAGGACTTTCCTTGGGAAGCTAGAGTCTTAAGTTATCAAAAGAAAGGAAGGACTTCAATCAGAGGGGTCAGATTTGTTCATTTTTCCACTTTCGAGTGGTTTCGATGTTTTACCTATTTAGTGTGAATTGTATTAATTTTTTTTTTCTTGATATTTGATTGCTAAAACGCGGTTTATAATCTAAAATATCGGTTTAGAAATAAGTACTCTTTCTTTGATGAATTTTGATAGTAGAATGCAATAGTTTCACTAGGTGAAATTATGAGACTTTTCTTGAGAGTTGTTTTATTTGATATTACTCAAAAGAAAATAAGAGCAATAGGGAAGGAATTGGTATGGAATGTTCGTGGAGGCTAAGAAGGTGGGAGAGGGTGATTTTCCTTTATTTAGTCAGATTTGAATAAGCTTTAATGGAATTGAATGGTACAGTTAAAGGAATCGATTGTAATTTAAAATTTGTTTTGACTTGCAAACATATCTAGAAGAATTTTGGAAATTTTAGGCTCCATCAGTTTCTTCCTGCGTGATTCTTGCTAGTGGGAAGAGAAAATATAGGCTTATTTTACTTAATTTGAGGTAAAATTGATCTACTCGTAAATAGTTTAGAACACCTATTTAGTTAATCGTATATTAATTGATTAATTAACTTTTCATGATTCTTGTGTCCAATAAATTCCAATTTATATTTATAAAATTATCTTGATCTATCTCTCCCAATTCACCTAAATTTTAGGACTTAACTTTCAAAATTTCCAACTATAGCAATGAATCTCTAGATTATTCAATTACATACGTCTTTAAATAAAATTTTCTACAATTAATATTTTGAGAAATCAATTTTATATAATTACTTCATCTAACTTTCTATGCTTGATCATTAAGTCTCATTGAAAATCATGATAATTTTTCGAAAGCCCTAAATTCAGTCTCCCAGAAAATCGGGTGTTTCATAAGGCGAAGACATTGGTATTGGTTGAGGAAATCTATGGGCTTCTCTTTAAGGTTGGGTAGTAGTGGCATCCCCATCTAGATTACTTGTTTTCCGGAATTGTCAAGCCAGATGGGTTCGGTTTCTTTGGATGGTTGTCATTGATGCTCGGTTCTTTTTTTGGGCCCCAATTTCCATGATGTTGATGGAGTTACCTCTTTGTAGACTTTTATGTAACAGTCTTAGCCAAGCCGTTGATTTCCTCAACGAATTTCGACCCCTATAGTTGTAGGGAACTTGAGTTTGAGGCAAGCCGTGTTTACAATCTTTTTGATGTCATTAAGGGTAAGTTGTCCTAGATTGACATTATGAGGTGAACAATGGTCGACAATAAAAAAATCTACCATTACATCGACTGGGGTTTTCTAGCTCTAAATCGAGTGGGAAGGAAGACAATTTCCATCATCGCAACAGGCTACTTAACGAACACGAAGAAGGGATGTTCATATGACTTCAACATGGTAGGTAATTTATCTGTTATCTGTTCATAGGGGTCTGTAAAGGATTTCTGCGGAGCTGTCAATGCCGACCAGGACATGTGCAACAATAAAGCCCGCAATCCTTGCTTCAGTGACTAAGGGGTCGTCATAAGGATATTAGATCTCGTCAAAGTCATCATCCAAAAAGGTAATGGAGGTATCAATCATGGGCTTTTTTGTTCTGGAAGCTGAAAACACCGTGGTACTTCTTGTACTAAGCATATGCCTTCATTTGTGTACTTGATCATCCACCGGTTGTGAGGCCACCCACAATGGTGTTAATGCCGCAATTAGGTATGGTGTGGTTAGTGGTGTTGTCGGTGTTGTTTAGCCGAGTGTCGTTATTGGCCCTGTGGGCATCGCCATTGGCATCTGTGTTGTTGTGGTAGGTCGTAGTTGTTTAACCGATCCTATCTGTGCTCGACAATGTATTCACAGAGGCAATCGTATTGGTAGCATCTTCTAGGGCATTGTTGAGGTTGCACGCTCATCTATCGTGTGACCCACGTCATTGTGGAACTCAGAACTTGTCGCTATTGCACCTGTTACGGTTAGGCTTCAGCCTTACCGGCAAGACCAAGATAATCCTGCTTCTATTTTCAAGAAGTTTGCGGCTTGGTGAGTGAGGTGTATGTCTGGAATCTCGGTATAGATCATTTGTGATCTTGGATACGACCATCCCCGTTGCGTGGCAAGGTAGATTTAGAGCCAAAGCTTGGGTCAAGGTGGTCTTTGACTAAGGTACGATCTTTGGTTGGGTTTTTTTTTTTTTTTTCTTTTAGAAGAGAGAGAGATTCGGTGCATTTTAGGCTTTGAGTTTATCTTCCATGGTGATGTATCCCGGTATCTTTTCACAAAATCCCTCCATATTGGTCAGCGTTTTCCTTGCTAGTGCTTGAAGAAGGGGATGATCATGATGAATGCCTTATATAGCTGTGATCAACACGATGTTCAAGTTGATATTAAGGATTTCAAACTATTCCATCGTGATGCAATCAATGTAGTCCCCGAGGGATTCGTTTAGCCCTTGCTTGATGGTATCTAGGCTTATTGAGTCTTTTTACAGGCATATTTTTTATGAGGAAGCACTTGTGGAACTAGTTAGCTAGCTGCTTGATATAGGAGATCAGGGTTGGCTTCAAGTGGGAATAGTAGGTCCGAGCTGCTTTTGTAAATGTTTAAGGGAAGACTTTGCACATAATGGCATTAGTATAAACTCAAAGGCTATCATTTGAAGTATGCAAGGTGGTTAGTGGGGTCAATAGGTCTATCTTAGTATTCAAAGGATGTATAGGGATAGGATCTTTTCCAATATATCTCTATTGAATAGGGATTATCTTACAGATTAGGAGTCCTAAGTCTTGTTTTTCTTCAACTCTTGTAGGTTGGTGAATAGTTTTACATATTAGTCAACAGCATCCACATTAAAGTTCTAGGCATTGACCTTAAACTGCTCACCTCAATGGCTAGAGGGTACGGCTTGGCTATCAAATGGGATTGGTGGATCAACCCTCATTAAGGTTCTATTGTGAGAGGTAGTAGTAGGTAAGTTGCTGCCTTATTGATTACAGGACTTAATGGAATTGCGGTTACCTCCCTGTTTTGTAGCTAAGGCAATGACTCATGAGAAATCTCTTTCGAGATTATAGCAGATGCTCAACTGTGGCAAGATGGTTGTCATTGCCCTTCGACCTTAAAGTGGGGGTGCAAATCATTTGACGCATCTACCTGATGGTGAGGTTGCTGAGCGTTGTTATTACTGCCATTTATTGATTCGGGATTTTCATGTAGTTTTATGAACTTGGTTGAGCAAGTTATTATAGTGTTTAGAAAAGGCTAAGATGTATTCAAAGGTAGTTGTGAGGCCGACTTCAATGTGCCACTTACACGATAGGCATCAAATTGTTGATAGTGATTTTTTTGTTTTATTGAACTTGGGGCTTTTTGATACTTGCAATCACAAAACACAACCAAAGTGGGTGTGGAGTTTCTTATAGCACAATTAATTCAATGTTTAAATCAATCGTAGGTAACGAAAATTGATAATTGTTTAGAGAAAATGTTTTATGTTATGTTATTTTACTGAGTTACTCTATTACTTGTCACAACTCATACATGGAAGCAAGCTGAGCTTCCACTTTCCTTACTACCATCCTTTCTATCAAGTCCCTGGATTTAGGTATGTCTGATCTCATAACAGGTATCAGGACACGATTGCCTCCAGTAATTTAAGCTATGTATGCATTTTGTCATCTCTTATTAATTGCGTTGTCTCATTAAATGTTCCTCGGTAGTTTTAGGGATTCATGGGCTTAGGTTGTATAAGGCTTTTGGCCCATATAAAAAATTGGCTATCAACAACAACCATTTTTTAAAGAAAATACTAATAACTATAAATTTTTTTTCCTTGTAAATAATTATCTAGTTAGTCGCAAGAACCAGAGCGTACTTTTCACATTGTCCAACCAAAATTACTCATCAGCATAATCAAAAAAGGGAGAGAACGTAAATCACCGAGAAAGTATTTTAAAAAGGAGTTTTCTATAAAACTATACCCAGCACTCAAAATAATGAATTTCTTCACTAAAAGTTCAAAACTACAATAAAAGCATAACGTCATATACTAATGAATATTAGGAGGGATACCGGGAAGCTTAAAGACGTCTGTTTGAAATGTAAGCATCCTAAACAGCAAGTTAATCATGTTGAGTAATGAGCACTTCGATTATCCTCTTATTTTCGTCTTGTCAATGTCATGGTTATGTGCACAGGGAAACCGATTGCTTCTGGTGGATGGATTCAAGAGGACATTCCTGAAGGAATGTTTTGACAAAAATGGGAGACTAACGGTTGATCAAAACCTGGGCGTTAAGGGTCAGGATAATGTATTTACCGTCGGAGATTTAACCAACATTCGGGAGACCAACCAAACAATATGTTGAAGTGGTGTCGAAGAATTTGAAACTACTAATGGATGGGGAAACGGCAAGTAAGGTAGATGTCTACGAGCCAAGTCCAACTAAGGCTGTTGTATTCCTAAACATTTTTCATACAGAGGCCATTTTAACGTAATCATCTTGATCGGAAAATGAATTTGCAGTTGTCATTAGCTCAGTAAAAGAGGAAAATGAGACTCGCCGAAACTAGGCCGAATAGGAGAAGCTGCTGGACATGTTGAATCGCTACCAGGTGAGAGGTGTTGGAGTTTGTTGCAAACTGGCAGGTTTTGGCCAACCGTTAGTCTAAGTGGCCATAAATAAAGGCTACAATAAGATAGTGAAAATTTAACGTTTTATGCCATACAGATGCTGGCAGGGCAGTAGCATTGGAAAGATCACAATTACCGTAAGAAGAGAATAAGCGGGTAATGCCCATGAATAAGAGGTGAGTGAGCCATACAAAATCATTTAATGTATTCATCGTTGCAGAAGTACAATTTTAGTACTTTGTTCTCAGGCTGGTAGCACGGTAGTATCGGTAATGACTAACAATGTTTGAAATAGTCGAGAGCATGTAATGTGTCCTTTGCTATGCTGGAATGACTCTTTTAGAAGGCTATATATTCAAATATCATCAATTTTTATTTGAACATTCTTCTTGCACTCTGTTTAAGTGTGGTAAAATTTTTCAAACAAAATGCACTCTTCCAATTCTTTTCACATTATCTCTTACACTTCGTTTGAATATCACCCGATGATGTTTAAATAGAGTTTCTTTTACGTGTTTTTGCCTCGCCTAGATTTGTTCAAACCATAACCACAACTTTGTAATGAAGTTCTCTGTACTTATGCATGTACCCCCATAAAATTTACATAAACGTGATATATTTCATGCTAGTTTTTCTTTTTTCCAATTCACCATCCGTTGCTTAACGTCCTCAAGTTTATCTTACGTGCTTCTGCGATTGGATTAGCTATCCTTATAGGATTACTTCCTTCATCATGTAGAGTAATGATCTAGCATTTCACCAATCAACAAAGACTCCTTCGACCACGACTTGCTTTCGTTACATTTACACTCAATCGCAAAGATCCTTCTTCGCTCAATTGAATTTCAAGGATTCCTCGACTCTCTTGTACCCATAAAGATTCTAATAGCATATATAGAGAGTTTGAAGACCACAACCTAACACTCAATAAATGGAACTAACTTCAACAAGATCAAACCCAAGTACCACGAAAATATTGAACACATATAACAATCTCTATCTTGGCTTGTATTGTTTTAAAAACAAGCATGGATTGCAAAGGTTTCATTCATGCACTCTTAACAATATAAATGTCTTGTAAATTTGCAATAATACCACCTCATCATTTGTATCTAAGTAATTGGTAATTGCAGTATAAATGCATTAAGTGCATATCAAACAACATAAGGTAACACGATACGATTTTAAAGAGCTTCTTCCACTCAACTTAGTGTATAGTGATGACTCTTACTTTAGATAAACTTCACGTGGTGATTTTAAAGAAATCGATACTTAATTAAATAAAATTTTAATTTCATGGTTTGAACTCATTGTCGAATAAAACACGAAGAAAAGTGACTAAGTTTCACTCAATTCAAAGCTCAAACAAAGAAGTTTTGAAGTGGGATATGATAACTAGAATTGACCATGTCCAACTAAGAGGCTCATTATCAAGAGAAAACAAGATTGATGGTTAGAAAGTTACACAATCTAAGGACATAACCATGTCCCAAGTTGTGTCTACCCAATAAAAGAAAATTGAAATATTTTTTCAGTGAGTTACATGACTTGGGAATACAATCGTGTCCTAAGCCATGTTTACCTAAGAACCAATTTCAGTGCCTAAAGACCGTGAGTTGCATCACCACTTGGACATGGCCATGTCTTAGGTTGTATCTAGTGTAAAAAATGGTAGTTTCCTGTTTTATTATATAAGGGCATATGTGGGTTTTGTAGGTCACTTTTTGCATTCCAATTAGAAGAGACTTGAAGGAAAGAGAGAGATAAAGGTAGAAACATCACTTAACTTAAAGATCGAGGAGATTTCTCAACAATAAAAGGGGTTTTTTCATGAATTATTTCTTATTTTTGCTTCAATTTTCCTTCCAATTCATAATGATAGCTTAAGTTCTTGTATTTAGGATTGTGGAACCTAGGGATTACATGTATCTATTGGATTAGTTGTTGATTTTCAATAAAGTTTCTATCTTTCTTGATTTAATTATATGTTTGCATTGTTAATTAATAGTTGTAGGGTATCAATTCATGATATTATGCATGATAATTGAAAAATCGTATGTATCGTGAGATATTGATATAATTGGTAAGAATTACATGTATACTTAGAGGTAAGGTGCATAATTCTTTCGGAAAGTTACTATCTTTATGTGATAACTTATTGTAGGTTAATGCAATCCTAGATTATTTTACCAAGTGAAGAGATTTCGATAAGTAATTTAAGGTTAAGGTTAATGTTCTTGAGAAAGATATTAACTTTAATTGCAAATTCTTCAGTTAAGAATAATAGAGATAGAATTGGATAGATTTTTAGATAATCACATGTTAAATCTAAGGTAAACAAGTCCTAAATGTGTTATTCATCATCTTGAAGTAGTTTTTAATTTTATCGCTTCCCAATTGTTTGGTTAAGTTTCATAATTAGATTAGTTTATTAATTTTAGTTCTTTTAATTCATTCAAATTTATCACAATTTTCTAGTTAAATAATAAAGTTAAGGTTAATATTAATACTTAGGGCCTTTAAGGTGTCAACTTAAACTCATATCCACTATATCAGAATTTGATAGGTACACTTACCTCATATCAAGTTTTTGGTACCGTTACCGAGGACTTCAATATTAAGAACGCTAGTTGCTTTATTACTTTAACCAATCTCTTTCTTTGTTTTTATTGTTTTCTTTCCTTTTGTCGTTCTAGGCTTTTGTTGTTTTAGGCTGTGATTGATTCTACATTTCCTTTCTTTATAATGCATGGCCTAAAGCAATTTAGAAGATTTAGTAAAGCTTGATCCTGAAATTAAAAGAACCATCCTTCAGAATTTGAGTTTGTGTGCTAGACCAACGGTGTTTACCACAAAAGCCGAGTCAATTGTTGAGGTTAAGGAAGAGGGTGAAGAGGTGAATAATCAAGTTATTGGTCAAGAAGCTCCACCATAAGATCCATCCTGAACCTATGGCTAACAACAATAATGAAGCAAAATGGACTATGTCCAGCTATTTAAGGCTTACACTTATTAGGGACAATTCTAGTGCTACAAAATCGGTTGTCATTGCTAACAACTTTCACATTACACCAAATACCATACAAATGGTACAACAATATGTTTAGTTTGATGGCCTCTAAGATAAAGATCCTAACGCTCACATCTTTAGCTTTCTAGAGATATGTAATACATTTAAAATTAATGAAGCCACAAACAATGCTATCCAATTATGGTTATTCCCTTTTTCCTTGAGGGGTAGAGTAAAGCAGTAGCTAAACTCCCTACTACGAAACTCAATCACATCTTAGGCTAAATTGGCAGAGAAATTTCTGGAAAAGTATTTTCCACCTACGAAAACCACTAAACTTTAGAACGATATTTCTTATTTTACTTAGTTGGAAGCCAAGACTCTATATGATACTTGGGAGTGGTTTAGGACTTTCTTAGGAGGTATCCACATCATGGCCACCTACTTTGAATGTAGATTTAAACCTTCTATAATGATCTCAATTTATCTACAAGATAAGTGATTAATGCAACTGTAGAAGGTACTTTGAACACAAAGACACTTAAGCAAGTACAAAACTTGATTGAAGGAATGGTGATGACCAATTATCAGTAAGAAAGCATTAGAGTAAGGCAAAGGGCTACAAGAATCTATGATGTGGACTTGACCACTACTCTGACAACTAAGATGGATCTATTGAGCAAGAAGATTGATACACTCTCTATTAGCCCTCAATAAGTACAATAAGTTATAAGTGATTTTGGCATATAGGGCTATAGAGCCTAAGAACAAATGGAACAAGTGGATTATTTAAGAAATTCATCGAAGTAACATAATAACTCCTACAACAACACTTATATCCTTGGTGGAGAAATTACCCCAACTTCTCATTAGTAAACAAAAACCAAAGCCAATAGAAAGTTAACCTTGGTCCACCCGGATTTCAAAGGCCACTACCATCTGCTCCACCATAAGAGAAGAAGCTTAATTTAGAAGAACTTTTAACCAAATATATTCAAGGCAATGAGGCCTGATTATACAACATTGAATCATTAATGAGGAATCAAGAGGCTTTAAATTGCAATCTAGAGAATCAAATAGATCAACTTAGAAAAATGATTTTTGAAAGGCAACAAAGGACACTCCTAGGAAACACCAAAGTCAACCTCAAGGAACATATTAATGTAATGACCTTAAGAAGTGGTAGAAAGCTACAAATTGAGAAGAAAGATGGTAGGGAAGTAGTTGATATAGAAGTGGAATTTAAGGGAAAAGAAGACATAGAGCCAATTAAATCAAAAGAGAGCACAAAACCACTAAAAGTAAAGGAGTACAAGCTACCCATCCCTTATCAGTAGCACCTTAAGCAAGATTACACTGATCTAAATAAGCAATTCAGTAAATTCCTTGTTCTCTTGAAGCAACTATATATTAACTTACCTCTTCTCGATGCTATATTGTAGATGCCAAAGTATGTGAAGTTTCTAAAGGATCTTCTATTAAATAAGAGGAAATTGGAAGAGATTTCAACCGTTACACTAAATGAGGAATGTTCACCACTTATTTAGAAAAAGCTACCATAGAAATTTAAAGACCTAAGGAGTTTCACTATTCCTTATATGCTTAGCAATTTGTTAGTAGATAATGCTTTAGCAAACTTAAGAGCCAACATAAATTTGATGTTGTATAACATGTTCAAAAAGCTCAGGTTAGGAGAGCCTAAACCTATATGTATGAGCCTTCAATTACCAAACAAGTCTATCACATACTTTAGAGGCATCATAGAGGATGCTTTGGTGCAAGTAGACAATTTTATCTTTCTTGAGAATTTTGTTATACTTGATATAGATGAGGATATTGAGGTGCCACTCATTTTAAGTCAACCTTCCTAGTTACTGTTAGGACTTCTTTGATTTTAGTGAGCATAAGCTTATCTTAAGGGTTGGAGATGAAGAGAAAGTTTTTAAGAATTTAGAGGCAATGAACAAATTTCTTAACTTAGAGGACACATGTCATAATATTGTCGCTACTAATGCCATTATATCTACATGTGTACAGGAAACTTTAGCAAAAAATTCCTTGGATTATTACTTGCAAAAGAGAGATGAAAAGATGGTGAAAGAACCTAATCATGTGAAAGTGCTAGCTCAAATAGAAGTTCATGAACCCATTGTGGATAAGAAGGGACTTGAACCACTCAACAAGCCAAAGATTCTATGTTAAGATCCTCCAAAGAAAAGCTACCAACGTTGGAACCAAAACAATCCAATAATCATTTGGAACATGTCTTTATAGTGAAGAGTTTAAAGCTATCGGTGACAACTGCATCTAAGTAGAAAGCGGAAAAAATAAAAAAGAAACCGAGCTACATGAGTTTGATAAGTGGCATGATAAAGAGAGAACTGATAAAAGTCATACACCTAGAAAAGAGAATTTGCAAGGCCAATGGCTTAAGAGTAAATCTATACTCGTATAGAGCATTCGAAAGTAAGGCAAAGGGGGAGATATATCTCTACCTGGATGAAGAATCATGAACGAGAAGATGTATCTTATCGAGCTATTGACATTAACTATAGCACTTCTTATAAGGCAACCGATCTCTAACTCTTCTTTATCATTGTTTTACTTAAAATTTACTTTGATTACACTTTAATTCTCTTATTTTATTTTGTTTTGTTTTGTCTAACTTTGTTTTGCTTCTTTTATTTATTTCCCTTTAGTTTTAATTGAATTTTAATTTTGGTCATTAGGATTTTTTTTTTTAATAATACGTTATGAAAGAAAAAAAAAACAATTGAATAGGGAGTTACACGACCGTATCACTAGCCATATGCAACCAAGTGCTTAACGAGCACCCAAGTCAATAAGTTATACGAACGTAGAACACAATCATGTCTCATACCCATGTTCACCCAAGAGCCTTCGCCCTACCCCCATCATGGTAAGTTATACAGGCATGGGACATAAGTGTTCGGTTAAGATTTAAGGCACCCACACATATGATGGGTTTTTAAAACATACATACCCCCTCACACACTTCACTATCATAAGTACAAACACACTTACAGGAGCTCTTCACTCTTTCTTTTTCTCTAAGCTCACTCATCATCAACTAGTTTCTTTAGTTCGAATTAACACCATCCAAGTAAGTTCCTCTTATACTCTATTCACCTTGTTCTTCCTCTTTGTGATATTTCTTAGTTCATGCTTAAAGTTCATTATCTTTTATTCATGTTTAGATGAAAGAAATTTAATTTTTTTTTTTGTAATTTTGGACAAAAATCATATATAAGAACTTGTCTAGACTCTCTTTTATCATGATGAACATGCATTTTTGTCAGATCTCTCAACACACGTTTATGCCTTTTTAAAGTGGCACCCATGGATATAAGTTCAAGATTTGTTTATGTGATGGATTTATGTGCCCTTATGATGCTAATTATTGCTAGATTACACTCTATAATTCATGAAGCATGAATTTGGCCTATAATTTTAATGTGAGTTACTTAATTTTATCACTTAGGGGTTGAAGTGTTAAGGTTGATTTAGGGCATTTAGGACATTTGAAGTATTGGGAAGGCTTAATCTCATGATGATATATATCTTGGAAAATTAATTGTATAACTAGTTGGATGATTTTGCTATCTTAATTTTTTGAAGCAACTGGTTCTCATGATGTACTCTAGATGTTTGATAAAATGTTCCAATGAATTTTATTCTAATATCTTTCACCTTCACTCATTGTAATTCTCTCTTGGTTTAAGGTAAGTGTGGGGAAGTTATGTATATCTAATTTTTTTTATGTTTCTTCCCAAGTACTTATGGTAAATTGCGAGCAGCAAACTATTAAGAGGAAATCTAAATATGTTGCATCATCTTCCACATAAGAAGGTGCCATTATTATGCCATTAGCCACCCTCACTCTATTAGAGCACCTGATTAAGATGTTATTGCTCCAATTTAAAGAAGAATACTAGTTAAATTGCTATAGCTTGTTAAAACACAAGCAATTTAGCAAAACACTATGCTCAGATTAAGATGTTATTGCTTAATATGACCTAACAAGTGAAATAAAGGAACTCTTGGAAGGAACCATTTGGGAACAATTCCTTTCTTTTGAAGCCTCAATTTATAAGGAGTTGGCACTAGAATTCTTATGCACATATCAACAAGATAGAGAAGGTGTCGACAGCGTGGGTGATAGGAATCAACCCCCTAGACGATCACAAGAAGCTGAGTAAGAGGACTTCAAAGGCTTGTGAGGAAAATATTAGCTCTAAGCCATAGCCTAGATGGGGATTCCTATCCCAATCCAACCTCCTACCAACCTTTCTCTTAGATCCTCACATGTATCCGACATGCTCTTGCCTAATAGCGAAGTCCTAATCTAGAAGACAGCCACGAACTAGCCAAGCCGAGCTACCGACCTGACTTACTGGCATCTGACTTCAAGACAGCTGACCTTTTTGCCAGGTTGATTGACTCTCGATCTGAACCAGATCAGGTTAGGCCTTAACTCCCAGCACTTCCTACATTTGCCTGTATATCATACTCCTAACGTACAGCCATCAAGTGACACGTACCTTCTAACATAACATTCCAGAATAATTCTTTCTTTTCTGTATTGGATATTCTTTGTCCTTTTTTACCCTTTTTAGTATGATTAATGTAACGTAATTATAAAGTACTCTTTTGTCTTTTCATACATATAAAATAACCCTAATAAGCAAGTATATAAACCCCCACTTTCCTTGTATACAGACAATCATCCAACTTTTAATATAGAATTATTCTCTTTGAGTAACCTTAGTGTTCTCATTATTGTTTAACTCTAATCTATTCCCTTTAGCAAGAAGTAATGGTGAGTAACCCTTCAATTCGAACCGGTGTGTCACATCTGATAGATTGTAGGCTAAGTAAGATCGAGCGGTGTTTCATATCCATTTGGTAACTACCCAGACTTTGCTAACCATTTTTTCTATTTATTTTGGTTCGTTCGTTGTAGTGCTCTTCCGTATGTCTGACCCTCCATTAGCGAAAGAAAGGAATCAACCCCTTAGACCAATCACAAGAAGCCGAGCAAGAGGACTTCAAGGGTTTGCATAGAAAATACTAGCTCTAAGCCATAGCCGAGATGGGGACTCCTATCTCAATCTGCCTCCTACCGACCTATCTCTCAGATCCTCACGTGTGTCTAATATGCTCCTACCCAATAGTGAAGCCCTAATCCAGAAGACAACCCCGAACTAGCTAAGTCGAGCTACCAACTTGACTTATTGGCATCTGACTTCGAGACAGCTGGCCTTTTTGCCAAGCTAATTGACTCTCGATCTAATCTAGTTCAAGTCGGCCCTTAACTCACAGCACTTTCTACTTTTACCTATGTATCATACTCCTAATGTACAACCATCAAGTGACGCGTACCTTCTAACACAACATTTCAGAATAATTCTTTCTTTTTTATATTAGATATTCTTTGTCCTTTTTTACCCCTTTTTAGTATGATTCACGTAATGTAATCGCAAAGTATCCTTTTGTCTTTTCATATGTGCAAAATAACCCTAGTGGGCAAGTATATAAACCCCCACTTTCCTTGTACATAGATAATCATCTAACTTTCAATACAAAATTATTCTTTTTGAGCAAACTTAGTGTTCTCATTATTGTTTAACTCTTATCTATTTCCTTTAGCAAGGAATAGTAGCGAGCGACCATTCAATTCAGATCGGTATATCACATTCAACAGATTATAAGCCGAGTAGGATCGAGTAGTTTATCATATCCATTCGATAGCTACCTGAAATTTGATAACCTTTTTCCTGTTTATTTTGGTTCGTTCGTTGTGGTGCTCCTCCGTATGTCCGACCTCGGAGACGTATTTGCTGGTATTAGAATATGGTTCCACGAAGGAGTATGTGAAGTTGTAGTGAAGTTTCAGTTCGCTTTACTGTTGGTGGCTACTGTGCTCATTCCATAACTACTACAGCATGTTTGAGTATTCGTAAGTGGGATTTCATTGATACTTTGTTTTACTCTATTTTCCATTGCGACAACAGAGCAAGTTTGTTAGTTATTTGTTAATTTGATCGAAAAGGTATTACATTATGTCAGATTTAAGTGTTTAAGGAGTTATTGGTGACCAGGGTAGTGGTGCTCAACCTAGTCATAATAGTAGTAACACCTTAGGGTCTGTTGATGACAAACTTGACAGACTCACAAACCTTGTTAAGAGTTTAGTCACCGCCATACAAGTTAATAGGCAGCAACCCTAAGGTTTTTAATAACAAAACCTGTAGGATGACACCCTTGAGAGACACCATGACTAAGGCAATGGGACCAATCACCTAATTCAACCGCTACGAGCTAGAGGAATAGCAAACAGATTTGTTAGATGAAGATTAGAGTTGGAAGAGACTGTGGAAGATGACGAGGAGATTGATGTCAAAGAGTTTGGTGAATAAGAAGTTGATTATTACTAAATAGAGAATAAGGATGCCGAGTTCCTCGAGGGCGAGACAATTTTAAGGTGCCATTTAAGGCATAGAGTACTGTATTGATCTATAACTAAGCGTCACTCTGTTGAATCAACCTGCATATAGAATAAACCCTGAGTAAGTTGTTGAGCTAAAGAGATAAGTAGATGAATTCATGGAGTGAGGATATGTGAGGGAGAGCATGAGCCCTTATGCTATGCCAGCTCTGATCATCCTTAAGAAGGATGGTTCATGGCATATATGCATCGATAGCTAAGCAATTAATCAAATCACTATCTAATATAGGTACCTAATACCGAGGCTCAATGACATGTTAGATGCACTCTATGGTGCTAAAATATTTTCGAAGATTGATCTACAATGTTACTATCACCAAATTCGCATGAGTCCAAGTAATGAGTAGAAGACTACCTTCAAAACTAGGCATGGTCTCTACAAATAGTTGGTTATATCATTTGGACTTACTAATGCACTAAGCACATTCAAGAGGTTAATGAACCATGTGATGTACCCTTTGATCAAAAGATGTGTGGTCATGTACTTTGATGACGTATTGGCATGCAGTACCGACTTGAACAACCATGTTCAACATCTCCAAGAAGTTTTTGATATTTTGAGAACCCAAGAAGCTATATGGGAATTTGAAGAAATGTACATTCTATCAAGATGAAGTGGTTTTTCTTAGGTTTATAGTGTTAGAAGAAGGAATCCGAGCAAATGAGGAGAAGATCCAAGCTGTGTTGGAATGGTCAACATCGAAAAATTCCACTAAAGTTCGAAGATTTCATAGCCTAACTTCTTTCTATTGGCGATTCCCCTTAATTGAGCTAAAAAAGAAGAGTGACAAGTTCAGGTGGAACAATCGAGCTAAATAGAGCTTTAGGGAAATCAAGGAGAAACTTACCTCTACCTTTATCTTATTACTACCAAATTTTAACAAGCCTTTTGAATTGGAATGTAATGCATCAAAAAATGGAATTGGCACCATTCTAATGTAAAAGTAACAACCCCTTGCCTACCACAGTGAGAAGCTTAGTAATGCTGCCCTGAACTATTCTGTATATGAGAAAGAGTTATATTCTCTTTTTTTAGCCTCATTGTTTGACAATACTATTTGTTACCACAAGAGTTTGTTATTTACATAGACCATAAGTCTCTGAAGCGTCTTGGGAGTTAGAACAAACTCTTGAAGAGATAAGCTAAGTAGCTGCAGTTTATGGAAGGGTTTTCATATGTGGTCCAACACAAGAAGGGAAGTGAAAATGTGGTCTCCAACACTCTATCACGATAGCAAACCCTGTTAACCACTTTGTCGACAAAATTACATAGATTTTGCTTATCATTAAGCAGTATACCGATGACCCTCACTTTGGTCTCGCTGTTGAACAGTACCGAGAAGGAGTAGCTATTGGAGGATATTATCTCAAGGATGGCAATCTGTTCAAAAACTAAAAGCTATGTATACCAAACTGTTCCATATGTGAGTTGTTGGTTAAAGAAGCTTATAGTAGTAGATTATCTAATCATTTCGGAGAGACCAAAACAGCCAATTTGTTGAAGAAAAAATTTTACTGGCCTCGTTTGACTAAGGACATCCATAAGATAGTTGGTAGTCATGAAGTGTGCATGTAAGCTAAAAGGACGAGAGAGCTCTATGGAGAATACATGCCTTTGCCAACACCAACCTTACCTTAGGTCGACCTCAGCATAGACTTTATCCTAGGGTTGATCGAACATCTAGAGGAAAAAAATCTATATTTATTATAATGGACTGCTTTAGAAAAATGGCACACTTTATTCTATGTCATCGAACTAATGATGCTTTATATATTGCTGATTTGTTTTTGTAGGAAGTTTTTCGACTATATAGATTACCGAAGACTATTGTTTCCGATCGAGACACAAAATTCTTGAGCTATTTTTGGAAAACTCATTGGAGAAGACTTGTAACTAAACTAGTATTAAGCTTTAGTAGCTACCCTCACATTGATGGCCAGACTGAAGTGGACAACAAGACGTTAGGAAACTTACTCAGAGCTATTGTAAGACAAAACTTGATGGACTTGAATCTATGTCCACCAGTTGTCGAATTCACATACAACTGAACTACCTACAATATCACTGGGAAAACCCCATTCGAGGTCATCTATGGTATCAATCATGTTATTTTTCTGAATATGATCGATACCCCTACAACAATTGAAAATAGTCAATCCGGAGTTGACCAAGCTCAAGAATTATAAGAGCTACACTAGTCTGTAACTAGGAAGATCTCCAAGTTCAATTAGAGATAACAAGAGATTGGTAGCTGATAAATGTGTAAAATCACATATTTGCCTAAAGGATTTCTCAAACAATTATATATGATTCATTAGTTTTTTTAGCAAAAGTGTACGCTTTTTAATAAAAATCAAATATAATTATTCAACACAAGTGTAATTCATATTTTTTTTTGTTTTTATGCTCAAAAGTATCATATATTTAAAGAATTTAAGCTCTTCATGTTTGATATTGTAGGTCCCTAGGCTACCATATAATGGTAGCCCCAATTTATGAAGTCGAAAACAAAGAAAAAAATAAAGAAGGAAACCTGGAAATTATAACTACTAGTATGACAATAGGCCTATTTACCATCAAGACAGTACTTAGAACAGAATCAAATCAACTTGCAAAACTAAAAGCGTATACTAACATGACGATACCCAGTTACCAGTATAACGATACCTAGCAACCAAAATGACGGTTTGCTTGACTCATAAAACAAAAATGTGCCATTTTAGTAAAAAAATAAAAGAGAAGTGCATGACACGTGTCCATCGACATGTCGGTACCCTTACTTACCATCATGCCAGTAATGACTTGACATAAAATTCTCTTCTTCTTCATTTTCTGAAAATTTTGCTTTTTAATTTCTAGGGTTTAAGGTTTTAGTTTTTTCCATTTTTCTCTTCTTTAGGCTATCTATGGTTACTTTTAGCATAGTTTTATTATTTCCATGGAGTTTTCTTGCATTTTCATGACTGTAGCATAAACTTTTAATGGATTTTAACTCTTTTCAAGGTTTAGGTTTATGGATTTCCGTTGCATCCATAGAGATTGTTACGAAAATCTTTAGGAACTCTATTGTTGAGGTTAAGGAGTTCTATTTTGTAATGTTTTTCATACTTTTTCCATGTTTAATGCAATGTTTATTTTCATGTTCATGTGTATTATGTGTTGAATGTTTATTCTCCATGAATGTGATAAATAACGCTTATTATGCTTATGTGTAGTGTGTGAATATGATGAAGTAATTGTGACTATTGATGTTTTTGTATTATAATAGTGTAAATTTCGAATTTTACTTAGTTCTATGGTGTAATTTGGTATAACTTGAGTGTTAAGTTAATTTTAAGCTAGATAACGTTTCCTACACATCAAGCCTCCCCCCTTGTTATTCTAATAGGGTCTACAAATAGTAATAGGATTCAAAAACACCAAATAGAACATAAGATTCTTAATTTGAACAGGTAATTCTTATGAATTAGGACTTAAATCCTTATACTCACCTAGAGCTAAAAATTGATTTGAATGAAAATCAATTCTAACATGGTTATCTAGGTAGTAATGAGACTTGAATAGCTAGCTGATAGTGTAGATAAGATATTGATAATACAATGCTCCTATTACATGATAGAATTTATAAAATAAGGCTAGATTAATTCTATGGGAGTAAGTAAAATCCATGTTTAGACTACCATAAATACAATAATAACATGGCCACATTTATCTTAGACAATTGTTTACTTGTTACTTATACATTTTTTTTTTAAGAAATCTACATCCCAATATCGAGAAATTGCTAAAATCTATACTTAATTCTATTGTAGTTTTTGTAGACACCCATTTTTGTCGTCCTTTTTTTTTAGAATTTTTAGGATTGGGTACTGAGTTCTAATTTGGGAAAAATCAAAAAATAAGAAATTTAGAAGAAAAAGGAAAAATCGCAAAAAAATAAAAAAATACAATAAAAAAGGTAGGAAATTTAGGAGATTACATAGCCCCAAAACTCATCCAAATTTATCTAATTACATAACAAAAATCAAGTGTGAAAATTGAAAAAAACTTGATTTTGGGTCAAAGCCTTCAATACCGATTTTCAAGATTTCTGAACTTACTAAGCTTAATTCAACCCTCCTTAGTATAAAAGGAGCATTGAGGGAGCTTTCCAGGATACACAATCAATTCTAGCCTCTCTCTTTCTGCTTGCTGATCACTCTCCGAGAGCTCTTTCTCTCTCTCCTTACATTCCTCTTACCCTCTGATTGCCATCAAGCCATACTACCACCACTAACGACTTCCCTATCCTTAAAAATGCCTATCCTTACACACCCAACGACCACCATCAAGCTTCAACCAACATCACCACCACCGCCCAACTTCGACGAACCACCACTTACCTCCCTTCCCCCCCAGGTCCAATTCGATACATACAAAACCGACTTCACCCACTCGATTTGGTACTTGTGTCTTCTCGAGGAATACCATTGCTCCTTTACTACGAATCAGCCTAAGTTGATTAAGTCGACTCGAGCTGACCTAAAGCTGATCCAATACCAACCTAATCTACTTTTTTTTTAAATTATTTTATTTTATTTATTGCTCATGTATTTGTAAATGTAATTAAAAAAAGAAAAGAAAAGAAAAGAGAAAAAGAGAAAAGAGATAGAAAAGCTCGAGTTTGTCATTTTTCTTTATTTTTGGTTAAGATTTAAATGAGAAGAAATAATAAATAATAATAATAAATATAAGATAAAAATAGGTTAGTGAAATAAAAATTGTTTTAACACTTAGAAAAATCCTTTTTTTTAAATAAGTAAAAGTAAACGATCCTTTATCAAACTTAAGACCTTTTCAACGGACAAAATGGCAATGTGAATGGTAATGGGTTGAATGGAATGAATGTTAATGGTAATGGGAATGTACACTAAAGAGCTTCATAGGAATACATTGTAACAACCATGGACGGTTTTGCACCAATTGTAGCATGGCCTACTATTCAAACCAACAATTTTGAGCTTAATGGAGAGTATTTGTATAAAGCATGGGAATGGTACAAGGAGATGTTGAGAAGATGTCCATACCATAGATTACCAACTTGGTTACAGGTCTAGATTTTCTACAATGGTCTGTTAGAATACCTAAAGTTAACAATTAATGCTAATACAAGGGTTAATTTCATGAACAAGGGCCCTAGAGAAGCATTTTGATTGATTGAAGATATGGCAGCAGGCTCATTTGGGTGGCAAAGTGAAAAGAATGATCAATAGAGGATATGCATTTACAAGAAAATGATAAATTCGAATTTATTGCCACTTAGTTAGAAACACTTACTCAATAGATAGACAAAGCCCTTAGACTGAACCAATATGCTAAAGAGAAATAATCAAATGATTGTCATACATGTAAGAAGGATGCATAGCTACGTGGAGAAAGCGAGCCCAAAATTGTAATCATAAATTCTACGAGATCCCCCAAGTTCAATCAAATGGTTGAGATGCATGAATACATGAAAGTAAAGTTACCTAAGAATTCATTTTCTAGTGAGAAGAGTCAATCAATCAGTGAGCCCTTTAGTCTAACTTCCTGTAGCAATAGAAGTTATGCAACTACTCAAGACTTGCCATTATCTCCCAAGAGCTCTAAGGAAATGGATAGCAATGACACCAAGAGAAGATTAGATGCTTAAGAGGCAGCTATAATTGATGTACAGAATTAGTTAGATCATATAATACAACTACTTTTGGGAAGAATGTAGGAGTTTATGATCCTTGAGAAAAACGTTCTATTGAAGCCATTAAAAGCGTTGCATTTGAGAAGTGGGAAGCAATCACTTAAACAAAAACAAATAGATTTAGCTCCTACTCAAGATTTAAAGTCATCAAAGAAATCAAAAAAGGGTAAAACAAAAGTAGATGAAAAGCTAAACTCTAAGGTGAAATCATACATACTACCTGTGCCTTATCTAGCAAAACTCAAATAGCAATGGTTGGACCATTATGTTTCACAATTTCTGAAGCTTTTCAAGTAATTAGAGATAAATATTCCTCTCTTCATTACATTAGAGAAAATGCCTTCTTATGCCAAATTTATGAAGAATATCCTTTCAAAAAGAAGGAAGGTAGCTAGCTTAGAGATAGTGATGCTCACAGAAGAATGTTCAGCCATACTCTCAAACAACATTTTACCCAAACTTAAGGATCCTAGATGCTTCACAATTCCATCTATGATCAGGGATTCATATGTTGGCAAGGCCTTAAGTGATTTGGAAGCCAATATTAATCTTATGCCTTATGTAATCTTCAAAAGATTAGGATTAGAGGAATGTAAACCCACTTCAATATCATTGCAACTAGCTTACCGGAGTATCAAGCAACCATGAGGAGTAGCAAAAGATGAATTGGTGAAAGTGGATAGATTCACATTTTCGGTAGACTTCATCATAAGAAATGCGATTATCAAAGTAAAAGATAGAAGATTAACACTCCAAGCCTTGAATGAAAGTGTCACTTTTAATATTCATAAGGGCATGAAATACTTAGAGGAAGAAAATAATTGCTTCACTATAGATTCGATTGATGCTGTAGTGTTGGAAAAGTAGAAAGAGGAACAATAATGGCACCAAGGGTTGATGTTAGAGTCAAATGAATAACATCAATTCAATCAAGTAAAAGAGATCCAATCACGAAAACAATATTTTGAAGAGCTAATAGTCAATGAAGGAAAGCCTCTCCCTTCAATCTAAAAAGCCCCAACTCTTGAGCTCAAGCAATTGCCTTCACATTTAAAGTATATGTTCTTAGGAGAAAATGAAACTTTACTAATGATTGTGGCTGTGGAATTACCATAAGATAAGGAAGAGAAATTAATGCAAATTCTCCAAGAGAATAAAGAAGTAATAGAATGGGCAATTGCAGATATCCATGGTATTCACCTTACAGTATGTGTGCATAGAATTCTTATGGATGACAATTATTAGCCAACAGTTCAACCCCAAAGATGGCTTAACCTAACACTGAAATAAGTAGTTAAGAAGGAAGTCTTGAAACTCTTAAATGTAGGAATCATATACCCTATTTCAAATAGTAAATGAGTGAGCCTAATTCAAGTTATGCCAAAGAAAGGAGGTAAGACTATGGTGAAGAATGACAAAAATGAACTCATACCGCTTGGACTGTCACCGAATGGTGTGCATAGATTATTGGAAACTAAATGATGCCACTCGGAAGGATCATTTCCCATTGCTATTCATTGATCAAATGTTGGAAAGACTTGCTGGACATAAATATTACTATTTCTTAGATGATTACTCAAGATATAATCAAATACATACTGCTCTTGAAGACCAAGAAAAGAACACTTTTACCTACCCATATGGTACATTTGCATTTCAACGTATGCCTTTTGGATTATGTAATGCTCCAACAACCTTCCAAAGATGTATGATGGCCATATTTTCATATATGATTGAAGAAAGCATTGAATTATTTATGGATGATTTCTTTGTTTATGGGGATTCATTTGACAGATATCTTGAAAATCTTACTAGAGTTCTCAAGAGATGTAAGGAGATATATTTGACTTTAAACTGGGAGAAATGTCATTTTATGGTTAGGGAAGGGATTGTCTTAGGGCACCAAATTTCAAGCCAGGGCATTCAAGTAGATCCTGCTAAAGTAGAAGTGATAACAAAGCTACTACCTCCAATGAATGTCAAAGGAGTTCAAAGTTTCCTAAGACATGTAGGATTTTTTTGATGATTCATACATGATTTTTCCAAATTTTGAAGACCATTGTGCAAGCTGTTAGAAAAAGATACACCATTTCATTTTGATGAAGTCTATATAGAAGTTTTAAAGCAGTTAAAAGCTAAATTGACTACAGTACCAGTGATGGTAGCACCAAATTAGAACCTTCCCTTTGAATTGATGTATGATGCAAGCGATATGGCTATAGGAGTAGTATTAGGCTAGCGGAAAGGACAATTATTTCAAGTAATCTATTATGTTAGCCAAACACTCAACAATATGCAGAAAAACTACGCAACAACAAAAAAAGAAATATTGGTAGTGTTATTTGCTTGTGATAAATTCCATTCATACCTCACTAAATCAAAAGTGATAGTATATACCTATCATGCTACATTAAAATAGCTTTTTTCCAAGAGTGACGCGATACCAAGACTTATTTGATGGATCTTGCTCCTATAAGATTTTGATTTAGAAATAAGATATAAGAAGGGGGATTGAAAATTTGGTAGTAGATCATTTGTATAGAATTATTAATAGAAAAGAAGAGCCACCTATTAATGAGTTCTTTCTTGATGAGTAATTGTACTCCATCTCAGCTATGACTGCACCTTGGTATGCAGACGTTGTCCATTACTTGGTGAATGGGATTTTGCCTTATAGGATCTCAAAAGATAGAAGAAGAAAGTTCTTCATAAACATTAAGTCATATTTCTAGGATGAACCATATTTATTCAAAAGTTGTGCCAATCAAGTGATAAGGAGATGTGCGCTTGAAGAAGAAATAATTGACATCATAACTCATTGTCACAACCAAGAAGTGGGAGGACACTTTAGGGAAGTGAGAATAGCTACAAAAGTACTTCAGTGAAGATTCCACTAGCCTACATTGTTTAAGGATTGCAAAGAATTTGTTGAAAGATGCACACAATGTCAAATGACAAGAAATGCCACTAGGAAGTACGATATGCCAAAACATAGAATTCTAATAGTAGAGATACTTGATATATGGGGAATTGATTTCATGGGACCGTTTTCCCCATCTAATTTAAACAAATATATATTGGTTGCAGTAGATTATGTGAGCAAATGGGTAAAAGCCATAGCATTACCCACAAATGATTCAAGAGGAGTGCTTAAATTTCTCATGGATAACATATTTACTAGATTTGGAACTCCATGGGCAATCATCAGTGAAGAGGCTCATTTTTGCAATAAGTAGCTAGACAACTTACTCACCAAATATGGAGTTAATCATAAGGTAGAAATTCTGTACTATCCTCAAACAAGTGGCCAAGTTGAGCTATCAAATCAAGAGTTGAAGCACATGTTGGAAAAAACAATCAGCACTTCCCAGAAAGGTTGGTCACTGAAGCTTAATGATGCATTATGGGCATAAGAACCTCATTGGGATGTCACCATATCATATGGTATTTGGTAAAGCTTGTCACCTTTCAGTTGAATTAAAGCATAAGGCCTATTGGGTAGTAAAGTTTTTAAACTTCGATCATGAAACAGTGATAGGAAATCAATTACTCTAGTTGAGCAAGATGGAAGAATTTAGTAATGAAGCCTATGAGAATGCTAAGATTTGTAAGGAGATGACCAAAAGATGGAATGATAAGAGAATTATTAAGCAGAAATTTCAAGAGGGAAAGAAGGTGTTATTATACCATTCTCAGCTGAAACTCTTTCTAGGGAAATTGAAGTCTAGATGGACAGGCCCCTATGTTGTAACTAAAGTTCACCCTTATGAAACTATTGAGATAAAAGGAGACTGGAGAATCATTCAAGGTCAATAGGCAACTCTTAAAACATTTTCATGAACGAGAAGATGTGGCAAAAGAAAAAATGATTCTACAATTGAAAGATCCAGCATGATGATTTTGAGAAGGGTCCGGCTGAGGGACATAAAATCCAAGCGCTGGATAGGAGGCAACCCACTAGAGTTTTATTTAATTTCCATGCACTCTCCTTTAAGTTTTTCCGGTTTTGTTTTATGTTTTGAGAAAATGGCTAAATAAGATTCTTTCAAATGATTTCTATTCTTGTATAGTTAAAGAGGCTTAAATTAAACTCGAAGAGGACCTAATGAGCAAAAGGAAAACAAAGCAACTTAGCTTAATTTCTAAGGCAGTCTTGTTTTAACCTTACCTTTTTAATTTACATTTGATGATGAGTTGAGATGATAGTAGAATTAAAAGTTAAGGGTAGGGAATAAATGGAATGGATTGAAGCTATGGTTGTGCTTTGCTGAATTAGTATTACATTTGTGTTGAGTATTTAGTTGCTAAGTCTATTTTATTTTCTTCAAATCTCTGAGTTGTGTGAAAAAGAGTAAGTAAGTTTTTTTTTTTTTAATTGTTTTCATGAATGAGGAACAAATGGAGAGAACTCATTACATTACTCTAGAATTAATGGATAAAATATTTATATTAGATTGTTACCCTTTATATTTAATTTCAGATTCATAAGCTAAGAATAAGATGGTGCCATTAGTTAGAGTTAGGCATATACTTTTTAGAAAATTGATTTTCATGTATTGTGCTATTTGAATTTCAAAATGTTTGGTCTTGAAAAGGATTTCCCAATAAAAGTTAGAATGAAAATTGGCCAAAATTCAAAAGTTGGGGGTAAACTTGACAAAAAAAAAAAAGAAGAAGAAGAAGAAGAACAAAAAGAAAAAGAGAGCATGAGTGAACATCTAGGGCACCCAATAAGTGCTTGG
This sequence comes from Lumnitzera racemosa, assembly GCA_024138005.1. Classification (NCBI taxonomy): domain Eukaryota; kingdom Viridiplantae; phylum Streptophyta; class Magnoliopsida; order Myrtales; family Combretaceae; genus Lumnitzera; species Lumnitzera racemosa. The sequence continues at coordinate 23,199,008 of JAMXBC010000004.1, read as the reverse complement.
TACATTTTCTAGAATGATAAATTATAAGTAAGTTCATGAGCCCCTAGTGTTCACTTAAGGAAAAGGTGAGGAATAAAGAGCTCCTTACAACAAAAGTTTAGGATGCATGAGTGAAAAATGACCATAAGTAAGAAATTTTTTTAAAAATTTAAGAGATTTGAGTAAAGAACAACCTAATTTTGTCATATTTTCTAAATTATGGTTGGCTTAAAGGAAGGATTAGGGCTATATACGCGTTGATCAATCTATAAATTGTATGGGCCTTTCTCTTCCTTTATGATAACTTACTTGATCTCGGGTTATTCAATCTTGAGTTAAATAAGAGGCTTAACTTTATGAACTATGGATTAATTCATTAATTCTCTTGAATATGTAATTAGGCACACTCAACCATTTACTTAGCTTTCATGAATAATTAATTGCTTGCTAAAAGCTAATTAAAAAATACACAACTCAATGTGTAAAACCATACACTTATTTAAAGGATTTCTCTAATAATTATATGTGATTCAATAGATTTTTGAGTAAAAGTGTACAAATTTTCATTAAAATCACATATAATTAGTCAACACAAGTGTAATTTATATTTTTGTGTTTTGATCCTCAAAAGTATTACATATTTAAAGAATTTAAGCTCTTCATGTTTGACCTTATAAGTCTCGAGGCTACCATGTAATGGTAACCCTAATTCATGAAGTTGGAAATGAAGAAAAAAAGTAAAGAAGGAGACCTATAAATTATAACTACTGGCATGACAGTAGGTTTATCTATCATCAAGATGTTACCTGGAACATAATCAAATCAAGTTGCAAAACTAAAAGAGTATACCGGCTTGATAATATACTTGACTACTGAAGCAAAAACACACTGTTTCATTAAAAGAAAAGAAGAGAAGTACACAATACGTATCTACTGGCATGCCGGTACCCTTCCTTACCATAATGTTGATAATTACCTTATATAAAATCCTATTCTTCATTTTCTATAGATTTTGCATTGTAATTTTTAGGGATTATGGTTCTACTTTTTGCCATTTCTCTCTTTTTTAGGCTATCTTAGGTTACTTTTGGCATATTTTTATGATTTCCATGGAGTTTTCTTATATTTTCATGACCGTAGCATAAACTTTAAGTAGATTTTCGCTCTTTTCAATGTTTCGGTTTGTGGATTTCCAATGCATTTACAAAGATTGTTAGGAAAATCTTAAGGATTGTTGAGGTTAAGGAGCTCAATTTTGTAATGTTTCTCATACTTTTTCCATGTTCAATGCAATGTTTATTTTCATGTTCATGTGTATTATGTGTTGAATGTTTATTCTCCACAAATGTGATAAATAACGCTTATTATGCTTATGGGTAGTATGTGAACATGATGAAGTAATGGTGACTATTGATGTATTGTATTATAATAGTGTAAATTTAAAATTTTACTTAGTTCTATGGTGTGATTTGGTATAACTTGAGTGTTGGGTTAGTGTCAAGCTAGATAATGTTTCCTATACATCGGGCCACCCCCTTTGTTATCCCAATAAGGTCTAGAAACCGATGACTCACTCGAAGAGTATTAGCTTGAAGTCCTATCAGAGATGGAAATTCCTATCTCGACCTCTATGTTTCCCCTTTCTTTCAACCTGATTGCCAAGTCTTCATGTGCGTTAGACCTATCGAACAATTGTGCTATGACAGAATATTCGAGTAGAGAGTCCCAAGACTATTCAAGCTAAGTTCCCAAATGCTTATCCCTTACCCTAGCTAACTACTCTACAACGAGATTAACTGGGCCTCGACTTGATCCAAATCAAGTCGTCCCCTAACTATAAATTCCTTTTCTCATCTACTTTGTACTATATTTCTAATATCCAGCCACCGAGTAACACGTTTCTTCTATCACAACATTCGAAAAGGATTCTTTACTTTTCTACATTGAATATTCTTTGTCTCTTTTACCCTTTTTAGTATATATTATTGTAAGAATAACCTTTTATCTTTTCATACATATAAGGTAACCCTAGTAGATGGATATATAAACCTCTACTTAATTGTATGCAATAATCAATCCTTAATATCACAATATTATTCAAGTTTCTTTTGAGTAACCTTAGTACTCTCATTCTCCTTCAACTCTTATCTATTCCCTTTAGCAAAGAATAGTGGCAAGTCACCCTTTAGTTTAGACCGGTGAGTCATATCCAGCAGATTATAGGCTAAGTAGGGTTAATCAGTGTATCATATCCAGTTGATAGTTGCTTGGGCTTTGCTAGCCTTTTCTTTGTTTCCCTTTTGGTTCGCTTTATTGTGGTGCTCCTCCGTATACCCGACTTCGAAAATGCATCACTCTTGCTTGTACATGGGGTTAGTATGCTAACCCCTGAGGCCTTATAAATATTTTGAATATGAATGGAATGACGTTTTTAGATATGCTTATCTGTCCTTCTTTCCTTTTCCGTCGTTGCTTTTTAATGTCTCATTTGTTGCTATACCTATTCCTTTTATTACCATTTGTTCAATGCTCGAGGATTTAGCAAAGCGATTGAACCTTTTAATTCGAGCACATAGGGTAATATTACCGAGCTTAGATATTTTTAGGGGGGCCAAGCATTAGAGGTGTACTTAGGAATGTTGCTACTGACTGCCTATTAGAGTGATGCAATGGTTGATGTAACTAACGTGACCATTGAGATGAAGCCCTTAAAAGGCATGAGCCATTCAATAAGTGAAGGGAAATGCAACTATGATACAGGAGTCATAGGACGTCTTAACCAAAGTGCTGTTAAGAGCTTTTGCTAAACAGTTGGTGGTTATGAGCAAGCACTTAGTTAGGTCAATGCCTAAACATGAAGCACATGTGGAGAAGGAGTTTAAGAGACCTATCTCCAACCAACTAATATAAGATAGGTCGTCAAAGGGGGAAGGTTACTATAAGGACTTAGGAGGTGCCCGAGTGCCAAGAAGCTCACAATGTTACAAGGGTGGATGGACTATTAGGGGGTCAACCTATGTATATGATTGATTTAGAAGACAATGCAAGTGAGGATGCTAAGATGTCAATTAGTCAATAGTTACGATTAGTCTCTCTATAGTGGCCCCTGAGAGAGGAGCATGCAGTGCTCTTTCGAGGAAAGGATTTCAATGAGAGCATTTTAATTGCCATAGAAGGTTTATGGTATGCGATGAGCCTATGTAGGTACACTTTTCATGTAGATGCACCCTCCTAAGGCAAGTATTATCTTGACCCTTTGTTTTTTTCATTAAGTCCTTATAAGTGCTCATTTGCTCTAATTTTTGTTATTGCAATTGTCTCATTAGCATTGCCAAGAGCTAAAATGAAACTATAGGGAACTAAAAAAGGAGTTGGACAAGTTAAGGGTATGAGCCCTCAATGTACAGGAGAACTATCAATGGCTGGTGTTGGAGAGGCATAAGCTCTAGCAAGCGGTAGCTAAGGCCAAGTCTAAGGTCAATGATGTGAGAAAGCATACCAAAGACCTAAAGATGATACTAAATGCTTGAGCATAAGAGTTGGAAGCCATTAGGAGAGAAGCCAAGGCCATGAAGGAGGAAGTCTAGGTCACCAAAAAGGAGGTAGAAGCAGCTAAAAGGGAGGCCAAGGTTACAAAGGGAGATCTCGAGGAGGCTACTTTAGATAAGGTAGAGCTAAACGTAAGAAGGTTTGTGCGATAGGAGGTTCTAGAGAAACCCCCCAATGCACCTCGACTTCCTATCCTAGTTAGATGATGTAGCTTCTAGTGACAATAGTGTAGCCAATGCTAAGGTCAAGAATGTTGGGGATGATGTTAAGGAGGAGGAGGAAGAGGATAACAAGTGATGCTAAGCACTAAAATGCTTACAAAAATGATTTTGTGGATGTTTGTTTTGTTGGACTGTTAGTTAGGTCTATTTTTTTTCTGTTGTTTATGTTTTTTTTTTTTTCTTATGTATACTAGCTGGGCTGCTGGCCCTTTGACTTTGTAATTACGATAAACAATGGTAACGGAAATCTAATAAGTATGGTTGCCTTTTCATTGTGTATCTTTTATCGTTTATTTCCAACCTATGTTCTTTCCTCACTTTGAGTACTGGTGCCTATAAACAATGTAATTTTAAGTGTGGAAATGTCCTCGGTTATTCACCTCTGACAGTATTGTATCATACATAGGCTTAGGAACCCCAATCCAAGAGTTGCTTAGTTAGGAACGTAAAGTATGCTGAGCCTAGTTTTAAGTAGGGGGTCGAGCATATAGACGTGGTCTATGTACTCATCCAAGCATGACTCTTCAAGCGTATAAACGAATCGGGTATTTAAGGTGAGGCTCGAGGCTTTGAGTTTCTTGGGCATTATAGGAAGAAGAATGCCTAGACGTTGAGGATGAAGATATACTCTACTTGGTTTAGTGTATGGCCTTCGTCATTAGACAAAGGGTAGGGCTCGATAGTAATCAAGCCATGTTAGCATGAAGTAGGTAATAGTTTAGGATAAGTACAAAGCTTGTCTTTTCATAACACTTTTGCAATTTTTACATAGTATGTTTGAATTCTCATACATTTACAAGAAATAAGGCCTAAGGTTGTCAGCGTTCCAAGTTTTGGGGATGGGTTACTTATCTAATGTTTCTAGCCCATAAGTCCTGTTGCTTGCATCTTCTTTGATCCAAATAAGGTCTTCCTAATTCATTGACAACCTACAATGTCCATTTCATAATCCGATGGCTTTGAGCTTCCGGCAAACTAGGTCTTCGAGCCTGAAAACTTTGTGCTTAACCCTCTTTTTGTAATGCCTGGCCACCCATTACTGGTAAGTGACCACTTAGGCTCATACAACATCCTTCACTTCATCAATGGTGTAAAGGCTTGCTTGAAGGGCTATTTGATTGGTATTGACATCAAAGCTTTAGATTTCACTCGTTAGGAGTCTTCACTCGATAGGAAGTACAGCCTCTATTCTAAATGCTAAGCGAACAAGAGTTTCTCCCTAGTTGACCTATCTGTAGTTTGATACCCCTAAAAAATTGTAAGAAGGTAGTTTGCCTAGTAATCACGTGCTCACTCTACCCTCTTTTTTAGGTTATCGGGGACTATCTTGTTGATAACCTTAACTTTCCTGTTGGTTTGGAGGTAAGCAACTAAAGTATAGTGCAATTGGATGTGGTGTTTGTCAAAGAACTTCCTGAACTGCGAATTACCGAATGGTTTCCTATTTTCTATAATTAGGGCGTAGGGTACCTCGAATATGGTAAGGATGTGGGTCAAAACAAACCCTTCTACTACCTTCGCAATTATGCTAGGGACCTCTTAGGCCTCTACTCACTTTGTAAAGTAGTCTACAATGACCATAATAAACTAATGCCCTCCAGACACCTTTAGGAACGGTCCAAGGATGTCGAGTCTCCATAGAGTCAAATGCTACGGACTCGTTATAGGGTAAAGTTTCGTGGTTGAGGCATAGGTGATGGAGTAATGTTTCTGATAGCTATGTCATCATTTATATGCTACGCCGAGGATAGAGAAGGACGATTATATTTAAGGGATGAGTCTAAGCTTATAGAAAGCTCAAAATAAAGGGTGAAACTCATGAGAACAAGTAAAACCTATGATCAAATCTAAGGAAATGATGCACTCAAGAACTCCATGGACTCATGAACCAGCTTAATATGGTACATGAGCTAATTCAATAAGGTCACTCGCCACATCGCCTTACTTAAGGGTTAAGATAAGACTAAAAGCAAAGTAAGCAAGTAGTTTACACAAAAGAAATTTCTATACATTTGTTGATTCAAGATATGATGATGTAGCGACTATAAAATATAAGAGTATTTATAATAAAAAAATTTAGGGCAACTTACTAAATATGGAAAAGATGAAAAGGGTAATGTCCAAAATGAGTAAAGTACAAGGAATGTATATAAGTATAAAAGAGAAATTAGAAAAATATCAGATTCAAGTAGCAAGTTTGATATGCAAGAGGCTTAGACATGTGGTCGGTAGTTAAAGATGGGCTTTTAACAAAAATGGATAAAGGAGTATGGTTAGGCTAGTTGATACCGAGCTGGGCTATAGATTCTTCCAAGGTACATTCAGCTTAGATATTTTCTAGGGAGCTCAAAATAGGGTTGGCCGAGCTGGTGGGCAAGTAAGCCAAGTTGTCAACCGAGTACTCCTCAAGTTGGTATTCAAAGACAATTGATAGGTATGAGAGAGCTCAGCTTGGAAATGGCAACAAGTCAGTGGGTAAAAGCAACTCAAATTCTTCAAGCGTAGGTCAAAAAAAGAGAATGCGCCTTAAAAAGCTTTTTGTGCTTAAGTTAAGGTCAAAGGTCACGTAGCTTAATTCCTATCATTCCCTCCTGATTGACTTGGATTTGGCACCAAGTCTGACTAGTCTCCATGTCCTTCTTTGTCTAATCGATATGGATTGAGATAGGCAATGTTTAACACATCAGATACTTTGAAGTCTTCAAGTAGTTCCACTCAATAGGCATTATTGTTGATCTTTTGGAGTATCTTGAAAGGTTCTTCACCTCATGTAGACAGTTTATTCTTCCTCCTATTGGGAAATCTCTCTTTGCTCAAGTGCAACCAAACTAGATTGCTGGGTCGAAATTGCTTCACCTTTCTTCCTTTTCTCTTTTTCTCCATTTTCTTAGTAGCTTGTCTAATCTATTAAGCAACTTTATGGTAAATCTATTGGAAGGACTAAGCTGTAGCTCTTGCATCTTAGTCTTCCTGGTCAAACGATGGCATTAGACTATGATCAAAAGGAAGCTTAGGGTTAAAATAATAAGCAACCTCAAATGGTGCATGCCTATTAGTGGTGTGTACTATTTTGTTGTAAGCAAATTATAACACTGGTAAGCATACATCCTAATCGGTTAAGTTCTTTCCTACTATAGTTTGGAGCAATAAACCTAAGGTACGGTTGATAGCCTCTATTTGACCACTGGACTAAGGATGGCAAGAAGTGTTGAAAACTAATTTTCTTCCCATCTAATGCTAGAGAGTTCTCCAAAAATTGCTCAAGAACATTTGGTCCTAATCTAACATTAAGCTCCTCAGCATGCAATGCAAACAAATGATCTCTTGCCAAACTAAAGACAGCCAAAGCATCATTAGTTTTAGCACAAGGCATAAAGTGTGCCATCTTACTAATTCTGTCCATGATGACCATCATTGAGTCTTTCCCTCAGCAGTTTAAGGTTGTGTGAGGATAATAAGTTAGCCTAAGGTTTAGTCAGAATGGGTAAAGACATGGCTCCCCCTTGCTTTGCTCTGCTTTTTGTCTTTCTTGTAAATCGGTGTACAACTTTCAACCATACAATGCACATTGCGCCTTATATTAGGTCAAAAGGACAATTCATTCAACAGTACGAAGCTCCTTCTTTCTCCAAAATGTCTAGAAAGTTTACCAGAATGAGCATCTTTGACTAGTAAATTTCTTAAGAAATAAGTTGGCATAGATAGCTTGCCTCCTCAAAATAGATATCCATCCTTTATATGATAATCATCTTTTATTCTTCCTTCTCCACTGTGTCTAAATATGGGAGCAAATAGGGATCCTGAGGATACTGCTCCTTGATGCCAGCAAACCCTAACAGTTTGGTCTACAACTTAGTAACAATAATATGTCTTCTTGACAAGGCATCAACAACCACATTGGTTTTGCCTTGTTTATACTTTATCATGAAATTGAATCCTTCTAGAAATTCAACCCATCGAGCTTGCCTCTTGGAAAGCTTGGTCCAACTCTTGAGGTATTTTAAGGACTCATGATCGGTATAAATGACAAACTCTCTTGGTAAAAGATAATGTTGCTACACTTAAAGAGCTTGGATTAGTGTAAGGAGTTATTTGTCATATGTAGAGTAATTCAACTAAGCTCTTCTCAACATTTCACTATGATATGCAATAGGTTGGCCTTCTTGTGTTAGCACAACTCACTATACCAACACCTGATGTATTGTACTTAAATTCAAACACCTTCTTAAAGTTAGGAAAAGCCAACACAGATGCAAAGGTCAACCTCTCCTTCACCTTAGTAAAACTATGTTCTTCTCTTTCTCTCTACTTAGACTCGATATTCTTCTTTGTCAACTCAATAAGGGGTACAACAATGATACTGAAATGTTTGATAAAGCTGCAGTAAATGGAAGCTAGTCCATGGAAGCTTCTCATCTCGGCACATGTGGTTAGGGATGGCCATTCAATAATAGCTTAGGTCATCTTAGTGTCAACACATAAGCCTCGTTTGCTCACAACATATCTAAAGAAGATCACTTCTTCCTAACAAAAACAACACTTCTTCAAGTTTCCAAAGAGCCTTTCAACTTGGAGATGGTCGGCATGACTCAACAAGATGGTACTATACATAAGGATGTCATCAAAGTAGATCACAACATACCTTCCAATAAAATCCCTTAAGACATGATTCATTAACCTCATGAAAGTGTTCGAGGCATTTGATATGCCTAAGGGCATCACTTACTCATATAGACCATGCCAGGTCTTAAAGGCAGTCTTCCATTCATCCCCTTACCTCATACGAATTTGATGATAACTAGACTTCAAGTCAATCTTGTTAAAGATTTAGCTCCATTCAATTCATCAAGCATATCATTAAATCTTAGGAAAAGATATCTATACTTGATCATTATCTTGTTCACAACTCTACTATCCACACACATATGCCAAGAACCATCCTTCTTTGATACAAGTAATGCTGACACAACACAAGGGCTAAAACTCTCTCTCACATACCCTTTCTCCTATAGCTAATTGACTTCCTTCTAGAGCTCAACAACTTACTCGGGATTCATTTGATAAGCAAGCTTGTTTGGCAGGGTGATACTAGTTATCAAGTCAATATAATGCTCAATTCTTTGGAAAGGGGGCATTTCTTCAGGAAACTGCTCAAGGAACAAGTGAGCATACTCATCTAGTAGCTTTCTAACCTCCTTAGGTAGTATAACTTGCTCCTTTAACTGTAATAGTCTCTTAACCAGTAAATAGGTCAGCACATTTGATTTAATGGCTTCTCGAAGCTCAAATCAACTCAATATTAATGTCTTCTTAGTTCCTCCAGCTAACTTGGCCTGCAATTTCCTCACTTGGCTCAGGTTCATGGGGTTTAAGGTAATCTTCCCCCCACCTTTCTGAAATGCATATGTATTCCTGAATCTAGCATGTGTGACTTTCTGATCAAATAGCTAAGGTTGACCTAACAATACATGTGATGTGCACATAGGTAAAACATCATAGAGAAGCTCATTAGAGTAGTTCCCAATAGAGATCTATAGTAGGACTTACTAAGTGACATATAGTGATCCCTTCTCATTTAGTCAATGTAGCTTGTATGGCCTTAGATGTATTAAATTTAGTAACCTAAGCTTTTGAACTAGGTCAGCTAATGATACATTAGTACAACTCCTACTATCTACTATGAATGTACACCTTTGCTCATTTACCTTACAAGTGATGTGAAACAAGTTCTCTCGTTACTCCTCTTCAATAGAGGGTTTAATGCTCAAGGCTCGCTAAACAACTAAAGTCAGCTTATCTAGGTCATTAGCATAAACATTTTCTTCTATGAGCTCTTCACCACACACCTCGGCTTCTTCCTCTAATTTAAGTTTCTCTTTAAGTTCCTTGCTAATACTATCTAATTCAATGGTAAGGACTTTGCCTTTGATAAACATAGTATATCAATTAAGGTATTGGGTGACCATGTGACCAAAACCTTGATACTTAAAGCACTTGATCTGGTTCGTCTTACATCTTGATCCTTGACCTTTCTCATAAGTCTTCTTCCATACCTCCTAGTTGGTAGTATGGTTCTTCTACTCTGACATGACTTCAATTCTCCTACTAAGCTCAGTACTATATTGAGCTCGGTTGCCAACATAGGTAAGTTAGCTACCTTAAACAGGTCGAATCAAATGAGATCAGGTTAGCCTATTCCTACTTTATCTCTCCACATACTGAGCAACCCTTATAGCCTCATCTAGAGTAACAAACTATTGTAACTCTACTACATTCCTACTATTTGTCCCGAATCCAGTTAAGAATCTAGATATTATTCTGGCTGAAGGCTCATTGACCTTGCATCTGATCATAAGCACTTGAAACTCTCGTACATACTCATCAACAATGTGATTTCTTTACCTTAGTTCTTAGAGCCTAGCAAAAGTATCTTATAATTAAGTGTCAAGTACATATCTAACTCTAAGGATACTCTTCATTTTGAGCCAAGTACTAACCTCTCCATACCCATCTCATCTTTTCATGGCCTAAAAGTTTCTCCATCACATCGCAGCATAACCTGAGAATTCTATAACAGCAATTTGGACCTTATCATAGTCCTCGTATTGATAGTATTTGAAAACTCAATCTACTTTATCTTCTCAATCCAAGTAATCATCAGCGTTTCCAAAGTCGTTAAAGCTTGAAACTTGGAGTTTTATATGGTTGGTGGCTCATGGTGAACGAGCTTTATCCTCTGCTTCATAAGACTCATCTCTTTTCTCCTCATCTACTTCACCCAAATCAATTCTTCTTTATACATCTCCTACTCCTCTACCTCCGTCTTGCTAAGCTGGGCTTTGCCTACACAAAGGGTAGATATCTTATAGGGCACCTCCAACTTTAGGAGTAGCTTGGGGAATATTTTAAATGACCTCAATAGTTCGGGAGGCCAATGCATAGATGACTTGGGTTAAGTCTATGATCAAGTTAGCCATTTCATCGAATTGTTCATTAGAGCTTTTAGGTTATCTTGTCAGTCTTCGATGAGCAACATCACTATTATCATCTCTAATACCGACATTAAGACTTGAATCAATCATTTGTTACCCAGTCTCATATTCTCAACAATAAGTAGTACTTGTATTATCCAAAAATAACACACAACTACTCCTAATCTATTAACCCTCAAGTTATGCAGAAACCAAACCCACAATTCAATTATGCCTTACTTCAAAAATTTACAACACTACTAACTTTGTTGAACCCAATACAGAAATATCCAATTATTACTTGCTCTGTTTTCCATTGCTTAAAACAAAGCATAACAAAGTATTGTACAACAACCACCACAATGAACCAAAAACACCATTTCCAGTACTCACTCAAACACTGACAACTAACTTATACACAACCTTAATAGCTACTTCACTACTCAACACACTTGGACACAAACGGTAACCACCATAACGAAATAATAAAACAATACAATAGTGACTTACCCAGTGAGAACCTTCGTTTTGATACCAAGATGATATGTTATGCCAAGGACAGACAAAGACGATTGTGTCTAAGGGATGGGTCCAAGCTCATAGAAAGCTTGAAATGACAGGTGAAACATGTGAAAACAAGCAAAACCCATGAATGAATCCAGGGATATGACACACTAAGGAACTTTATGGACTTACGACCCAGCTCGGTATGATGCATAAGCCAATTCAATCTAGCTTTGCTTAAAGGTTAAGATAAGAGTAAAAGCAAAGTAAGCAAGTAGCTCATACAAAAGGGAATTTTTTATATTCGTTGATTTTGGATAAGATGATGTTGTGGCTACAAAATATAATGGAATTTACATTCGAAAATCTAAAGCAACCTACTAAATATGAAAAAGACAAAAAAGGTAATGTCCAAAATAAGTAAAGTATAAGGAATGTAAAGGGGTATAAAAGAGAAATTAGAAAAATATTAGATTTGAGCAGCAAGTTCCATTCATGAGATGCTTGGACACATGGTCGATAGTTAAAGGTAGGCTTTTGACAAAAGCAGACAAAGGAATATGGTTAAATTAGTCGATGCCGAGCTGGGCTGTAAATTCTTTTGAGGTAGATTTAGCTCAGATGTTTTCTAAGTAACTCAAAACAAGGTAAGCGAAGCTAGAAGGCAGGTAAACCAAGCTGGTAGGTAAGTAAGCCAAGCAGTTAATTAAGTACTCCTTAAGTCAACATTCAGTGACAATTGAGAAGTACAAGAGAGCTTGGCATAGAAATGGCAGTAAGTAGATGGGTATAAGTAGCTTGCATTTTTTAAGCATAGGCTGGGAAAGGAGAATGTACCTTACTAAGCTCTCAAGTGTTCTTACTTGAGCTTAGGTTAGAGGTCCTATAGATTGATTCCTATCAACCACTCCGCTGCACCAAGGTCTATGCATCCTCTTTCATCATTGGCCAATAGTCCCCAAGACGAAGGGCTTAGATGTACAAGGCTTAAGCTTGGATTTAATTACTGTAATCCTTTGCATATAACACTTTAAAGGTACAGAGGCCTTCTTCTGTTTTCAAGTAGCAGTGGAGGGGCATGCTGTGCTTACGTTGGTTGAACATATTGTCAATGATGGTATAGTTAGTTATGCTATAGGCAAGCCTATTGGCTTTCGTTCTATTATCAAGTAAGGTACCGGTGTTAAGGTAATCAAGCAAAGGGTCCATCCAAGATGGTTCAAGACAGAATTTGTTTGTCGTTTGTGTAGGGTGGAGGCATAGTTGTGGAGCTAAGCTTGGATAACCTGTTCACATCTAAATTCTCTACTCGAGGAATTTTGGTGATGCTCTAGGAAGTGAGGTTCAAGGTAAGGTCTCGCATTGCTTAGAGATATTTAACATAGCTTCACCTTTTGTCTCATATTGCCCTTTACCTAACATGGAGTTCAAGTAGATGTTGAGCTTCTCAATTTCAATGTTCTTTATGATCTCGAGTCTTGCAATAAGAACTTTGTACTTGTCTTCATTGTTTATAGTAGGAAATCCAAACTTGAGCACGTATAGGACTTTGGTCCCATAAGGTCCTCACATGACTATCCTTGCTTCACTCCCCCTCTTGCCCCTCCCCTCCAAATCCTGGAGTAGAGGATTCATCAATGTGGAAAGTTCACATTGGAATGTCAATGTAAGTTATTGTTTCATCCTCTCCAATGTACTCAACGACGAAGTTTGCGAAGACCTATGCCTTGATGGCTTACCTAGGGTAGAATTAGACGCCATGAGCACTAAGTTCCAAAGAGTACTTGACCATACATTATGATGCATCTTGCTTTTAGAAGAGTGTTTATTGTAGCCAATTGGTGAGAATGACAATGGGTTGTGCTTGAAAATATGGTCTTAACTCCCAAGCAATAATGACCATAGCTACGGTAACCTTCCCAACCTATGCGTATTTAACTTCCGGTCCTTAGAGGTTGTGGATACAAAATAGACTGCTAATGGTCACATCCAATTACTTAGACAAGCACTAAGGAAAGGGCTCGATCAATTATGGCCAGATATAAATAGAGTTCTTTGCCAGGTATTAGCTTAAAGAACACAGATAAGCTTTCAAGAAACTACTTGAGCCTGTCAAAGGCAGCCTTGCTTTCCTTTGTCCATTTAAATTCCAATGGGTTCTTTAGTAATTTAAAGAACTCAAAACACTTATCAACAGTCTTAAAAACAAAGTAGTTAAGTGTAATTATTATGCCCGTAAAGCATTAGACATCCTTGATTTTCTAAAGGGCCTTCATATTTTGAATGGGTTTTATTTTGTTAAAATTAGCCTCTATTCTGCAATCTGTAACCATAAATCTAAGGAATTTTCCAAAGCTTAAGTTAAAGACACATTTCTAAGGATTGATCTTCATTTGATGTTTCCTCAATGTGTCAAAGGTTTTGTCTAGATCCTCAATGTGGTGGGTCTTATGTTTGCTTTTTACAATCATATTATTAACATAAACTTCCACATTTCTTTCAAGTTGGGGCTTGAAAATGGCTGTCACTAACCTTTGATGTGATTCCCTAATGGTTTTTAGGCTAAAGGCAATCACCTTATAATAGTATGTCCCAAACTCAGTGATAAAGGATGTGTGGACCTAGTCTTTGGGGGCCTTATAGATCTAATTGTAGTTAAAATAGGCATCCATAAATTTGACTCTGACATAGCTAGAGGTAGAACCAAGTTGGTCAATCTTCGAGAGGGAAAAATAATCTTTCGGGCAAGCTTTGTTGAGATTGGTGTAATCGACACACATTAGCTAGCCAAGTAGAGTAGTGTTCCTCACTAGCTTCTATACCTCTTAGTTGATGGTAGCCTACAACTCAAGCACAAAGTGTCTTCTCTTTTGCTTTACAGGGCATACATAAGGGTCAACCCTAAGGTGGTGTGTTGCCTCATGTATTTTTATGATCCCATTTCTTTAGAAAACGTTGTAGACACAACTGAATTGGAGCTAAGGAAAACAATGATGTCCTCCCCTTCTACCAAGGATAAGGATGCTCCTATCCAAGTTGTTTGATCGAGGTGGTTACTGAATTGGATGACCTCATTTGCTTACATTGGTTCTCCCCTTAACTTTTTCACACTAATCCAAGGCCGACTCACCTTACATTATCATATCATGTGAGATATCACTTAGGTAGAGCATCCTAGATAGCTTCTGCTTGTCGCATGCCATCTTAACCCTTATTAGTGTAGGGAACTTCATCATGAGGTAACTTTGGCTAATGCATGCGTTGAATTTATTAAGGCTAGGTTACCTCAAGATTGCACTATAGGGAGACCAATGGTCAACAATGACGAAATCAATCAACTATGAGGCGATGAGCTTGTCATTACCTAGCTGAATAGGTAATATGATTAGGCTTTTGCCAAAATAGCCATTCCACCAATGCTAGCTAAACTTTGCTAATATGGTTAGAGGCTAATCTTTCATTTGCTCATAGGAAGAGTATAATAGAATATTTACCAAGCTACCATTGTTAATGAAGGTTTTAGGGATGTCGAAGTACCCTATCTTGGCATTGATCACTAGTGGATCAATGTAAGGGTACTCGATTCCTTCTTTGTCACTATTCAAGAAAGAGATGGTAATGTCTACTCCCGGCCTCTTTGCTTAAATGAAGAGTAGTTCATGTTAGGGCTAGGAAGGGTGGGTTTCGTCTGACAAGCCTATTCTTCCCATAATTATCTATATTTATCTTCGTCTACCCCTGCGATGCACACCTTTAGGTAGATTTTGCTAATGCAGTTGTGGTTGCTACTCATGCTCTTCGATCCAACAACTATGGATTAGTCATAGCTAATTTCACTTAAAGACAATAAGGTAGTTGATGCAACCTTTGCAAATAAGGCCTTTAACTTTGCTCTTGAGATGACGACATTTGTCAGTATTGTAGCTATGCACGCTATGATAATCAAGAATTTGCCCAAGGTGACTGCTTTAGGGGGTCCCCTGATGTGTGAGGTGTAGGCTAGCTATTCATGGATCTCATAGAGAAATTCTTCGAGAGGGTAGTTCAATAGAGTATAGTTAGAGTAATCTGTGAATGTTTTCTTTTGCCTCTCTCATTGCTCTCTTAGCGAGAAAAGGTAGTCTTCACAAAGGCCACAGAGGTCCTTTACAGAGGTGCTTCGATATATGTCGTTTTCCAAATATGCTTAGATGGCATCTTCTTAGGTGACATACTACTTTATTGTGGTCATGAACTCCTCTAAAGTGTTAGAGTGACGCGGTGCAATGGCTTTGAAGACTTTTCTATTGTTACATCCTGGCTTAGTATAGGATATACAATCACATAGGAATACCTGTTGAAAACTTAACTCAACCTACTCATTTATCAAAAGATAACATTGTTTACATGATAAAGGAGTTGCTATATTGGAATCCAGCTGGATATTCTACTATAACTTATGTGTACAACATAATATTTACATCAAATATGAACCAGCTATTTTCTTTATCATCTTCACAATAATAGGATTCCTGATTTAGTAAAGGTTCCATACAAAAGTCTCTAACTCCAACTTACGCTCTCAATATATATATCCCCCCTTAGTGTTGGGTCCTTCACAATGCAATTAACGTAAGGATAAAATATTTTATCCCCTTAGCTAATAAAGCTGAGTGAGAATGGATAACAAACAACATAATATAGACAATATAATAAATAATACTGCATATCACAACTAAAACATTTCAATCATAACCTATGGGTTTAACTTCACATATGCATCCGCCTAACCGGGCATTTACTGCTACTAATGCAACCTGCTAGCAATGCAACATGCTATGCTCATGCAGGTGACATGCATCAATACCAATATTCTATGCCCTCCAATCTTCTTAACCTTCAAGAACCTATAGGCAACAAGGAGCTTCCTAGGAGTGGGACCCCTACCAAATTAGATTATATATTATAGTCTACCATTTTCAAAAAAGGCAACACAAAGCTACCTAGGAGTAAGACTCCCAACTTTGCTTTATAAAATTAAACTATACATTATAGTTCACCAAATCAAAGTGGTAACACTCCTAAATTAGACCACACATTGTAGTCTATTAAATCAAAGTAGTAATACTGCCAAATTAGACCATATACTGTAATCTACCAAATTTGACTATCAAAATAGTCACAATGTTTGGGCAATGCAATCTATATGCCTCTAACCAAAAACTAAGTTCATAAAGCCATATTCTTTCCATGATCACTTGGAAGCCTCATTTTAAAAGTTCTAAACCATAGGCTCCTTTTTATATCATGCCATGCCATGATATGCAATAGCAACTCAAGAATATCAATCATCACAATCAATTTTTAAGTTTTATTCAACCTAGCTATTTGATTCTAGTTTTTGAACTCTCCTTAGCGAAATTCTAATATCTTACTTAGGATTCACTTAGGTAAACACCTAAAAGATTGAGTTAGCAATCACTCAACTTCCTCGGTTAGTACAACCATTCAAAAGCACAAATCATCACCTAACATAGCAGCATAACAGTTTAACTAGGATAGAGTTACTACAATTCAAAATCACCACATTAGCATTCACTATAGTAGCATATCATTTCACTTAAGATATACTCATATTCAATCAACACAGCATCAAACAGTACGTAATATCATGAGTAGCAATATATCTATTTCAAGCATAGGTTAGATCCACTTACCTAGACTTAATAATAATACAAAATCTCAAACTCCGCCGTATAGTCCTTCTTTACTTATCATACCTATGAAAATATAAACATAGTTTCCAAGTTAACTACCGGTTGAACCTAAATTCTCATAAACTTTCCTCACCATGTTTTTTAAACTTCATTTGATCGTATCTTGCTCTTCTTTATCCGATTTCAGTAAACTTTATATCGTCATGATCTTCATTTTGAGTACTATTGAGATATCTTAAGAATCAAGTCTATCAATATTTTCATAAGTCCAAAAATACTCTTTTCTCATTACGACTTGACCACATTACTCTAACTCCGTAATTGACCCAAGTAAACTTTAGTACTAAAACAAAAACCCTAAAAATCACAATTTCCAAACTTATCCAACAACCCTTAATATACCTTAAAGTGTTCATTTGATATAGATTTGATAAATATTTTATTAATACTAAATTACAATATTACATATTAAGCTAATATATAGGTTTATACTAGGAAAATATGTAATAAATAGTATATGAGCCCAATTAATTTCACAAAAAATCCTATAGACTCAAAAAAATATGTAGTTTAATTATTGATTATAAATTACACTAAACTAGCTATTATCTATTTTTACGAAAATAGCAGTTTTAGCTTGAAATTATGAAAAATTAGAGAAAATAAATAAATTTATGTGTGATATAAAAATTAAATATTCCAAATATCATTATAAACATCTGGAAGTCTAAACATGTAAGTCTTATTCATTAATTTCATCAAAAACTAATTATTTAAACAATTCGACAAAATTGACAATTTTATTCAAAATAATTATAAAAATAGTAAACATGCTTAATTTCAAAAATTCTTGTTACCAAAATTAAATATATATATATATATATTATATACAAAAATTGAACTTGAAAGAACATCATCTAATATTTATAAAAATTTATTCAATTTTCACTCAAATAGGGCATTTTCTTAAGAAATCCATATTTCCAGTAATTATTTACTTAAAATAAAATTATTACATTAATCTACACCTAAAATAATCCTATAAAACCAAATTTCACAATTAATTAATAACATTTGATATTTCTACAAAATTAAATAATTTATGAGTAGAATTTTGGTTTACTTGAAACCAACCGCCTCCGATCACTACCTGGCTACCACACCTTATCGGAAAAGCTTCTTTAGCCACCCTCTGTGGGACCTCCAAGCCGCTCTAGGCAAGTTGTGGTTTGATACACGAACCGCCTTTGACCCATTTTAACCCTATTTCTTGTTCTATTTTTTTTTCCTAATTTTTTTCCAATTTTCTAAAATTACATTCTTGAGTTTTTAGGTTGCTAAAATATTGTAAATGAGGTTTGAACCCTTATTTATAGGCTTTAATATTTTTTGCATGTAAAAAAGTAAATTACACATGTTATTTTCTTGATTTTTCAATGCATGAGGTGTCATTTTCTAGTATTTTACCTTTTGACTCATCAATTCAAATTGATCCTTGGTTGCCACATCATAGGATGACTCATTTTTTTATTAATTTCCCATTTTTATATTAATTTACCTTATTTTAATAATAATTTCTTATTATATATGTGTATTTAATACAAATAATGCATATTCTATCTTAATACATGTATAATTCAACTTCATTTATTATTTTTATAAGTTAAATAACTTATTTCTAATATCTCGTTATATCTAAATACTCGAATTTCACGTTTTCGATATTTATCGACTTTAGCGATAAATTGATGTTTTCTTAAATTAATATTTTTATATAGCTTATTTTAAGAGATTGACTTTACTTAAATTACTTCATCTAATTTTTATAACCTTACTATGAAGTTTGAAATTAAATAGATATTATTGCCCAACGCCCTAAATTTAGGGGATCCGATTATAGGGCTATTGAACTAACTCGAAATCTTAGGTTATTACAACTATTGGGGTTCAAGCTGTAAATGACAGCTTAGAGTGCTATTCTGATCTCTACCTTAAGGATTAAGAGCTTAACATGGTTAAAGCGCTTATGGTAGGCTTGTAAGGTTTCATTAAGGTATTGCTAGATGCTATATAATGTGGATGGATCCTTGCATGGCACCTTACTATTAAGGAAGTGTTGTTAAAACCTAGTGGCAAGATCATTAAATGAGTAAATGGAACTATCTGGGAGTTGGTTAACCCAAACCAACGTTGCTTTAGTGAGTGTGCTTAGGGATGCTCTACATATGATTACATCAAAGAAATGAAGCTCATCATTACGTAGAAATGTGCCAAATAGTCATCTAGGTCACTTGAGTCGTCGTAGGTGTTTAAATGAGGAAGCTGCACACCTTGCAAAAAAGTTTCTTTTAAGATGACTGATGTGAATAGGCTCTTGGTCACTACTATGCCTAATTGTTGAACAAAGGATTCAAGGCGCTTCTGATCATGTAAACTTGAAGCACATCAAATATGATCATCTAATTCTTATATGTTCATCTCTTCTGAGTAATTTTGTGAGTGCTTTGGGGAAACATGTTCTTGATCCTGCTCATACCTAATAGCTCACCCCAGGGTTGCACCTTGCCGCAATACATGTTTAATTGATCACAAAAGTCCTCCATAGGACAATGCTTAAGCTGAACATGGTTATGTAGGCACATAGAGTTCATCAACATAGGTGTAAGTGAGCACCTAGGATGCC
This sequence comes from Lumnitzera racemosa, assembly GCA_024138005.1. NCBI lineage: Eukaryota > Viridiplantae > Streptophyta > Magnoliopsida > Myrtales > Combretaceae > Lumnitzera > Lumnitzera racemosa. Next base: position 23,179,405 of record JAMXBC010000004.1, on the reverse strand, counting down.
TGTTCAGTCTGCTAGATAAGCCTATAGACATGTCGTTAAGGTTAGCCTTATCTTAAGGGTTAGCCTTTTCTTTTAACTTTTATGTAGCTACTAGTTGTTGCCTTAAGTTTGCATTGTCTTAGAGATTTTTTTTGTTTGCCTCAATCAATTGGCAAAACATTAATTCCTCTATTCCATCTATGATAGTGGTTTTTTTTTTTTTTTTTTACTTATGGTGGCAACGGCTTTGATTATCATTGGGCACCAACTGGGAGTCAGGAATAAGGATTAATGTTCTTGCTCTCTACTATGATGTTAGGTTAGCATAAATGGTGGATGCCAAATGGCGATAGTAGATATCACTGATACAATCCTTGGTGGAACTCTTGCTATTCCTGTGGCCATTAATGGTAATGGACCTATAAAAAGCCCATTTGGTGTGGTTAATCAGGGCCTTCCAACGCTCAAGTTAACAAGGAAAGGAATTTAAAGTTGAGAGAATGTAAGGGATAGTTGATTAAAGAGAGTTCCAAAAGGATCCCCTTACCTAGAGCTTTACTTCTTATTTATAGGTAAGAGAACTAACCTATTTGACTAAATGGCATGAAAGGATTAGCTCAAATGAAATCCCTGAAGGGGGTGCTATTAATACGAGAAAGGACTTCCACCTTTCTACTGGTAGTTAGAGACTTGGGGAATGAGCCTATCACATCAGCATGGGTAACTACCATAGCCTAGTGGTTAGACATCTATATTGCATGCCAAGGTATCACTAAGCATTTAATAAAAGGAGAGAGAGAGAGAGAGATGGGTGATATAGCAAGTTCTACTATATCAGGCTACGTGCCTCTCGAAGGTCACTTTAGGTAGGGGGCATGCTCCTTCATAGGGTTCAAAAGATGAAACATTAGATCTCTAGGGGCTTCTTAAGTGCTTAAAGCTTGGTCTAGGAGTACCTAAGGCCTTAGGTCCTCCTAAGAAGCCCGTAAGCTCTTTGGTCGCTTAGATCTAGTAGAGAGCTTTAGAAATGATAGGCGTTCGAGAGCCATCTAGAGTCTTTGCCTTTGCTCCGAGCACAATGGGTAGTACTTATGTACATTCCCAAGCTGGCCTATGTACTTAGTGAGAGAAATCATTTGGCAAAGGTGAGAGCAACTTTTGAGTAGGCTAATTAAGTTTAGTAATGGGCATAGGCCTTTGAAACCTTATGACAAAAGGTGACCATTCATAGAATTGTCACTAAACTAAGCTACAATTGGTACTATTTGTCAATAATTTATGCAATAACATGGGAATAATCATCATATGGGTAAAGTAATGATTATTTATGATGTACTATTAATAAAAGATTGCAAGAGAATTTACTTAATTGGATATAATTTTGTAATAATTAATTTAATGCTATTAGTTATTATGGAAAAATAGGTTAGGAGAAAACAAAATGAAAATGTCACTCAAGTAATCAATGATTCTTAAAAAAGATAAAATGTTACTCAAGAGATTTGAATATAAGGCTTCCTATTTAAAGAACATGTACTTAACCACTTAATTACACTCAATATTTTAATATTAATTGCTCTTTAATACAATATATACTTGTTTTTCTTTAAAAAAAAAAACTTTAACAAATTAAGTATTCCCAAGGTTTAGGGGGGTAGGGGGGTGAGCCATATAAGCTAAACCTATAGATTTTAGAATTAATGTGTTCTTACATATATGAAAAGAACAACAATTAATTGAAATTCCTACGAAAAAAAAAACCTAAAAGAAAAATCATTTTAAAAAACAAGGGCGTTGTTGTAATTTCAAAGAGGCCTTATATACCTTTCATCTAAAACCCTACTCCTTTTTTTTTTTTCTAAAACCTTAGCCATTTATATTAAACGCTCATTTTCTCTCTAATCCCCTTCCATTTTCAGACTCCTCAACTTCATCCACTTAAATCTTGAGCTCAAGGAATGCCTACATAACAAGTATTAAGGTAAGAAGGTAATGGAAACACCTTTTCTAATTCGTTCTTAGTAAGTTTCATTTCATTGTTTTACTGAGATTTCTCGATTTTTAAGGCTAAAATGAATTTGAAATTCCTTGTTGGAAACTTATTTTGTTTAGTTTGGTTAGCAATTCGAATTTGAGGAGCTTTCTCATTCATGTCAAGTAATTGCTCTTTATCTTTTCCCTTATTCTTTAGATTAGAGTTGATTTCTTGAAGTTTGTTGGTAGAAATAGTGTTTTGAGTTGGAATTTGATCAAAAATTTGTAATGTAGATGGTGTAAAAAATGTGTTATTTGATAGGTTGATGAGTAATTGAAGTGCATTTGAAATGGGATTAAAGAAAAAATTGGATTTAAGTTGGTCCAGGAGTAAATTTGAAACTTTGTTGCTATTCTACTATGAATTGTAGGACTAGTTCCAGTAAAACCGTAAGATTGGTTATATCTTAATTTCGGCTAAAGGAGATTAGTAAAGACTAGCCAGCTACTTCCTCCGAACTGTCCAGCTAGTTCACTCTAAAAGGCTAAATCAAGTTTTTCCCATTCCTATTTCTTAAACCAGTCTCCGTATGTCCTAACCCATTTCTTAAGGCATGCTTAGTACTCTAAAACCATTTTTTAGCATCTTAAGTATTATAACTTATTTATAAACATATTTTACAAAGAACTAAACTCTATTTTGAAACTTCCTTTCTTAAACCTCTAAATCCTCATTCCATGTATTTTAATCTTTCCCTTCCTAAACCAAGGTCTTATATTTACCCCCTTATTTACCCATAGTTACTCTTATAATCCTAGAATAAGATAGGAGTTTAGAGAGCCTTTAAGGAGTGTTATCCAAAAACATGTTGGGTCACTTAAGATATTTAAATTAGATTGATTATAATGGAAGATTAAGATAAGTTTATTGTTCTAATTGTCAGGTTGTTGGATTCAAGTTTTATGGTTGATTCGAGCTTTATAATTGGTTTAGATTCAGCTTTCCAGGTATGTGATGCATGTTTGATGGTTGTACTTATTAGGAAAGTACCATATCAAACTGGACTAATCTATATTCAACCTAAAAGTTGTTAATTGTTGCTTGTGTTCAACTACCTTGTCTTAAGGGCTTGCAATGGTAGTTCCCTACGAAGGCATCTGTTGATCACATTTGGGGATTCCCTATTAGACTTACAAGTGGGACAATGCAGCTAAAACTAAGTCTAAGGACTCTAGACTCCAAGCATAAAGGACTTTAAAGGGAAACTTATATACTCATATATCTACCTATATGTGTATAAGATCATGGTGTGGCAGGATCATAAGTGCCCCTTTTATTTTATATTAGTTTATATTCAATATAATCAACATGTTATTTGTTATTCCTTGTATTAAATGTATGTGAATCATTGGTGTCACATCCATGTGTACTTGTGTAACATACTAAGCTTTGGTTCGTTCTTTATTTTTACAACCATAGGTTGATTTGATAAGTTTCATGTCCATGAAAAGTATGGGAATTGTTATCAATAGGTTGGAAAAGAGAAGCCATTAATTATGTATTGCATTAGGTAAAGGTATACAAATGAGCTTTGGCCTGTAGGCTGAACCATTTAACTCGCTTTTAAAATGGATTTAAGCTAAGGTTTTTTGTCCCGTTTAAAAATAAGACAAATGAGCCCGGCTTGTTTAACCTGTAAGTTAAAGTAGACCAGTTTAGGTCGACCTGTTTAATACATTTATACCTTTAGCTCATAAGTTAACCCGTTTAACCCATTTTTTAAACGATTTAGGGCTAAGATTTTTTTTTTTTGCCTATTTAAAAGTAGGCCAAATGGGCCTAGCCCATTTAACCCGTTTACACACCTCTAGTATTAGGAAGGTTGCTAAACTATGGAATCATAAAACCGGTGTTGACTGGAATTGTTTACATGTTTTTTATTGTTATAGAATTAGAAATCCTGTGATGTATAATTGTAGTTAGAACGACTCACTTGTAAGTCATTTGAATTGTTGTAATTAGAGAATTTTTTCTTAATGTAAGTGAATGTGGAGATTGTAATTAATGTTTTAGAGTCTTAACGTGTTATTAGATAGTAAGGACATGTGGTCAGTTATGGTACTCTTAGGTTTTGAAGTGTTACATTAATACCATATTAAAATAAAATGAAAATCAGAACAAGAAAAAGAAAAATTAGTACACCTTTTATCACCATTACACTGGCAGATTACATTATATTGTATATATGGTAGATAAAGCCATAATTGTACTCTATCTAAATAGATTTCTTTTAAAGTAAGAAAGGTACACATTAATACACATGAGGTTCCTTTGGGAAATAACATAATGTCAAATGTTTTCATGAATTTCCCCCTTTCAAACCATTTTACCAATGGTAGTTTAGACAATAATTTAACCCAACTAACTATTTGTAAATGCATATTATAAGTATATAGTTTAAATTTAATAATACCATGCAAGCTTACTACACTTCACACTAAGATAAGTGTAGATTTGGATCAAAGTATTTTATCATAATCAAAGGTTCTCTTTACCCTTGACTAGTCTATACTTATCAATAACATGGTAATTGATGCGAAGGTATGCATTATAAACAATCTAGAATGAATAATTGCTACTAACGAGTTAAACATAGCAAGATTTATATGTACACTAAAGAGATTTACGAGGTGATTAATATTTTCATGCCTCGCTCCTTGCTTTAACATTACAAGTTAAGGTCTTAACCATTATCTTATACCAGTATGGATTAAAGGTTTGATTTTATCATGGTTTATATTTTATGAATACTATTTTCAAATAAATAGATTCTCTCTTTTCATTCCTTCTAAGATAGGGGGTTCTTATATACTAATTACATTAAAATTATCATATTTAGAAATAGATGATAAATTTCAATTCAATTATAGATTAAACTAAGAAAAATATTGGGCGTAAATGGCTTAATAAAATTGTTATTCAATCAATTTACTAATAAATGCTTCAACATCAAATTGATAATATAATGTCATATAAAAATCATAAAAAAAAATTATCTGAATCTTCATGAAATTACCAATAAAAAAAATAATTAATAAGTATAGGTAAACTCCAACAAAGCACATAAATGTTAGATATCTTAAATTTCACTTGAATCCATTTATATCTAAATATGTGCATTTAGATGTTGACATGGGTCAGTTCTATCCATGAAATGGATGGAACTAAGGATCCAATGGTTCCATGTTTGGACCTCCCAACAAAACTTGAAAAAATAAAAAATAAATTGATAAGATTACGTGTTGCAACTTTGTAGCATCACATGGTAAGCACAAACATTCTCACACATACATAACCATAAATACAATGGGTATTGTTAGTTGCCATATTTTTCTTATAGCATAAATAATTTTTTTTATCTATTATTTAGTTTACATATTAACCAAAGTTACTAGATAAAAGGATCTTGCAGTATTGGACTAAAACTAAGAATTTGCAATATATATTTAATGATACAAATATCTATTTCACAATACAAAATAAACATACCTTTGAAATTCCAAAAATAATCCTACATCAAGTTTTCAAATCACAATACTAAATTTTATTATAATTTACAATATGAATAATTGATTTTTTAAATTCTTTTATAATTACTTTTAATGATAAAAATCTATATTCAATACTATACATACCAAAATAAGAGAATTATATTGTCCAATATATAATGCCATCTAGTTTTCCATATACTATGCTATCCAATTCTCCTTATACTTTCAATTTTATCAACCAAATGCTACAAAACACATACACTCACAAGTTGCATACAAATAACACAAACATGATTCCCCCCCCCCCCCCCCCCCCCCCCCCCCATACATGTACTTTTACATAAGCACAAACACGTGTACAAACATCTTGATAGTTTGTTAATATTTTTCGCATTCTCCAAATTTTCTCTCATATTAATATATTTAATATATTATTAAAGTTTTCAACTCCTTTATATTATATAGATTATAACTTATATTATCCATTCTTTAAGAATTATTGACAAATAAAGTGGTTAGAGTAAGGAGTAATATAGAATTTATGAGCTAGAGAGAGAAAAAGACGATGAAAATTGTACTATTTCATTATTTTTACTTTTGGCTACATACAACATTTCTAAAATTTAAAAAACAAAGTATAGAAATTTTTCCTTAAGAAAAGTATGTACCATAGTCATTTTTACTAACACCTTGAGACGAGCCATTAGTGTTAGTTATGTATAAGTATGAATCCTCAATAATCTCAACATGTAATGAACTATCTTATTAGCTAATCAAAATCTACTGTTATAACTTGCCCAAATATTAAGACTTCAATGAGCAACATCAAAGTTCAAGCAAGTTGTTAAACTTTAGTGTATTCGGTAATAAAGAGTTTATTGTAAGTTAAGAATGCTAAAAAGACTTACATAACCAATACAGATGGCACATTTTAAAGTGATACAAGAAATGATAAACTAAATATTTTTCTTACAAAATTTTCCATAGATACTTTATTGCATCAATATTAGCATAAAGGCAATATTAAAGGAGTTGTTGTTTTCATCTCTCTCTAATTCTTGAACTAAATATCACTTTTTAGTCAAATCTCTTACTTCAACATGTCAATATGTTAATAAGGGTATGTGAAAAATATTGGCATCATAATGATGTAAAGAAAAATTTTTACACTTTAATGAGATTATCCAGGCCAATTGATTATATATTTTTAATATGTTACCAATATGCATTATCTTTAGGCAACAAATGTAAAAGGCAAGATAAGGGAGATATACTACATTTTTGGGTTAATGTCACAATTTACTACCTGTACTTTGAAAAGATCAATTTGCTAGCTAATTAAAATTTTCATGATCATTTTTATTACCTAACCTAACTATATTGAGTTTATTTGCTAACATTGATATAAGGACGTATAAGCTTTAAAGCCAAGCCAAGTAACCGTAAGATTGAACTTATAACCTAAGATTTAAGGTGATCGGTTAAAGGATCCAATCAAACCCAAATTATAAACTATTGAGAGGAATATTAGTAAAACTGACCCCATAAACTTAAATTTAAGAAAATAAGCAATAAAATAAGAGACTATAAAATTTTCAAATTTTAAGCATAATAAGTATTAATTTCCGAAAATGCGAAAAGTATAATGAAATAACTAATAAATTACTAAAGATAGATTATATGTATACTAAAAATTTTAGAATGACCAAAATAATAATTAGGAATGTTCACATGTACCCCAAATGTATTTACGTGTAGATAAAAATACGCAAAATTACCTAAATTGGCCAAAAAATAAGTAAATAATTAAGGAAAATTATAAATTAATTATAAAAAAATCAGAAAAAATCAGAAGAACCTAGATGAATCAAGATCAGGTCATGGCAGGTCCAAATCTACAAAAAAAAAATTAGCCAATAAAAATTTGACAACCTAAAAGCTAAAAATCAAGGAAAATGGGCAAAGTCTTATCAAATTAATGTACATTAATTACAACAAATGTCTATAAATAAGGGAAAAATTTCTAGAAGTCATTTGGTCAATTTAGCATTTGGAAAAAATAGGAACACTGAAAAAATCGAGAGAAAATCCAGAAAATAAAAAAAAAGGGAAAACTGTACAGATTGGGCAAGTAAGCTAAACCCACCACTCACCACCACCTGGGATCAAACCACCACCACCACCCTACACTAGAACCACCGCCTAGACCGGCCAACAACCTTGGACCAGGCTTGGACGGCTAGAAAGCTTTGGATCGGTTAGTCTCTTAAATGACCCAATTTTGAATAATTTTGTAAAATTAGTTATTTTGCCCAGAAAATTATGAAACTTGTTATTCTGAGGTTTTATTGTATGTAGATTTAGGAAAAAATATTGATTTAGTTTAATTACATCTGCAATTATAGGTTTCTTAACAAATTGCTCAAAATCGAGCATGATTAGAACCGAAAATAAATAGGCTTAGGAGTGTAGTTTGGAGCTCAAAATTTTTCTATAGGATTCTCATATGATGTAGAACAGTGCTATGAAGCCATTTTTTTAAAATTAATTTTTGAAAATTTTAAGTTAATTTTTAGCCCTAAAATGATGGAAAAATTGAGTGATTTGGGGTTAATTAGGTCATTAAGATGTTAATTACTGATTTAGATCTTAATTAGATGTTTAGGGATGTTAATCTCTGATGTGGAACCCTAATCCTAGCCTTTGGAGTATTAAGTATGGTTAATCAGGGAAATTAGGTAATTAATATAAGAATTTAGTAATATGTGATATTGTAAATTAATAAATCTAAGAAAATAGAATTATTTAGATAATATTATAATAGAAATCAGAAAAATAATAAATCTGAAAATAAATTTAATCTTAAGAAAAAGTCTCAAAATGTAAGATTTTTACACATCGGGAATAAATCCGATACCGTAATTAGGGTTAGCGCGTACCGAATAGTTTAGAATACCAAATTACGACCCAATAGGATATTTAGATACTCGAGCTTAATGTGATTAATTTCACATTAGGATTCGAGTATATTTAAGGCTTAGAAATTAAAGTTTAAAATCTCATTTAGGATTTGAACACCGAAATAGAGTACACGAATCATTAGGACGTAACGGGCATACACGGACAAAAATGAATTAAAATATAACTTAGAATATGAAACCGTAAATTTTAAGTACTAAAAAGACCTATTTGTATTATAGGACATCCAGAGACAAAATCAGCTTGCGGTTAAGGGATCGAGCAATCGAGCGATCGAGCAAATCCAGGTAAGTTGGATTATTACTTATTATAATAGAGTACTAGTTTTGTAGTACTCGGAGACTTAGGCTTGTATATGATTGTGATTGTAAGTAGTATACGCATGTGTTTCATGTATCTGAATTTGTGCTGAATTTGTATTGTGAGTGATTCTGTGACTGATTGAATTGGTATGAAATTGTTTTACCACCCTAAATGGAATTTAATATTAGTCAACCCTAAATAATTAATAATGTCATGCATTGCAACCCGTTAGGGGATTATAGGGTTCTCCAACCAAATATCGACCCCTTCGAAAGGGATAGCGCGGGATTGCAAAATGATCCCTTCTTCATCCTTAGTCGAACTAAGTGACAGGAGAGGAGGTCGCGGCGAGGGTGAAGTCAATGGTTCGAAGGTAGTCGCGGGAGGAGCGAGGTCTCCATTGCACAAGCCTGGGTTTGGTTGTGAGCTACTGCATAACATGGAAACTCCTCAACCCGGATTGGAGCGGGTGAAATTTCTCTGATTTCACAACGGACCGGACTACGTTGTGCGATGACACTTGATTGTTGCATTGCATAAAAATAATTGTTTGATAACCCTGTTTGTGCTTGTATGCATTCATGAGTCTCCAATTCAACTTACTGAGCTGTAGTTGCTCAAACCCTTATAGATCCTTTTGTAGGTTCTGATTTCTAAACACTTAAAGTACCATGCCGCCCTATAACTACCCAGAGGTTAGTCTATTGGAAGCCAGGGGTGTGAGGATCAAGTTACTTAGTATAATGTGTAATTAAAGTGACCATGTAATTAGGAATAAAAGACTGGTAGTTATTTTATAATATAGTGAACTGTTATGTTATATAAAACTTCCTGGGAAGCTCTATGGACTTATATATATATAATATTGTACATGTTATTAGAAATTTGCACTATTTATCATAATTGTAGTTTAATTGTTAATCGGACTGTTTACTTCAAAGCGAGGAGTCGTCGATGCCTTGTGTGAATCATGTCTATGGTAGGCACTGTGAGGCCAGTTACTATCATAGAATGGTTTACACGGCGGGACTGTTGCGACTCTGTGACTTTGGGGCGTAACAGGACGAACCAAGAATTGACCTATAGTCACTAGTAGTTGAATGACCTACATTTTGAAGTAAATTACGACCTACTTCACCTTAAATAGTTGTTCTAGCCACTTCAGGACTTAGAGATGGCTGACGATCACCTAGTAGGGGGTTGCACAACTCTCTACAGGTGACCACGAGCCATCCCCTAGCCTTAAGACAGCCAGATCGTTCAATTCCTGGTTTACCCATTTATTTATGTCACTGAACAAATTTAATAGAGTTAATTCATGTAATAAAAATAACCAAAAAAACTTTAATTAGATAGCAAATTGATATTTTCAAATTAAAAGTAATAAATTACACTTTAAACACACAAGTTCAGTAGACTTAGTAAGGAATTAAGGATCCCTAAGTCAGTCTTGATTCACTACCAATGACTCGAGGGTGTCAACCGAACAAGAAGGGTAAGGTACTTGTGCTTGTGCATGGATGCGATGCCTGAATTATCATTTTTATCAACAAAAGTATTTGAAGATACAAGGAAAAAGAAACCAAAAACACTAAACCAACTTCATTGATTCACTTAAATATTTATAAATTAAATTGAATTTGATACCTAGAATTTTACTATTTCCCATTAATTATCCTATAGAATTTTATCAATTCTCACAGCAACTTAACAAATGTTTGTGGATTTTGATGATTGTATGTTATGGTGGTAACACTAATGTTTGAGAACAAGTTCACCAACGTGACTTGTCTTGTTTTCCTATGTTAATGCAATGACAATGGAGTTGCTTCTCCAATATTAACAATTGAGTTGGCATTTCCATGACTTGTTAGGTTACTCTGACAAGTGATGAGCTCTATTAATTTTTTTTTTTTAAATTTGTTCATTGGAAAAGTTAATAAATTTAGCCGTTGTGGAATGAAAAGTTGATTGAGGATCGAAAATATATGACATACATTTAACATATATATTTTAAACAACGTAAATATTTTAATGGACAAATTTCATCGGTTATTTTCTTCCTTGTCCACTATAAATAAAATGATTTTTGTTCATTTTAAAACACTTTCTTAGAATAATTTACTTTATCGTACAATATTTGAAAACGAAGAGAACCTATTAATCCAATAATTCTCAAAACTTACCACCCTTCGAGTGCTCACAAAACATATAAAATTTTTAAATGCCTCCAATTTCATAAGGCAATTCTCATTTCCTATTCAATGCATAGTTTTAAGGTCTCCTAAATTTTCAACATCCCCAAAATTATCCCATCATGAACTAAAACCTACAAAACTTTAACCCAACATTTAATGTCAATCATAATCTGAGAAATATGATGCCTTCATATTTTTAATATCCTCCTGACTTTACACTCGAAAACATCCAACAACATACTATGATTGGAATAACTCCTTCTCAACCCTACTCTAATCAATCACTGCCAATACCAAATAGCATAGATTCGCAGTATTAACAATATCCTACACAAATAAATTTGGAGGATGAGGAAGAGGATGAGAATGATAATGATAATGATAATGAAGGAGATCATATTGTAGAAATAAATGGGAGTAAATTTATGAAAAACATCTTATTTATGTAAGGTTAAGTATTTGTAAAAACCTAACTATTGGACATAACCAATAATTGCAAATTTTATAACAACGAGTTTGTCAAAGCGTTGAGGAGGGACTAGCTTACAAGAAGGATAAGAATCCATAAAACCAAATGTGACAACAATGCAAGGCTTAGTGGCATAAATTCTCAAAAGATGTAGTGAAATTCGAAGCTTATCATGAACAAATAAAACGGCTATACAAAGTGGAAAGAATCAATAAGAAGATGCATTTCTAACACTCCTTACAAAGCACCTATGAAAAAGTAACTAGATTATACTGGAAGGGAGGAAAGAACATCAGCAATCCTAAACCTTTTCTTCATTAAAAAGTAAGGTGTCAATGAACTTATTTCAGTCATTATAATAATTTCTATTATTTAGTAATGAAAACTTGTTGTGAAAGAATCTACTTATGACTTTTTTAAGGAAAAAAAAAAGGTAATAGTCATTAAGAAGTATTTTCCACTCAACATAATTTAAAAAATTTATTGCTTGTAAATAGTATCAACTACTCAAATCAATTAAAAAATGTTACTACTGTAAAAGTAGTCATTACAAAAGTATTCATTATAAAAGTAGCAGATGAGGTTCTCTCTCTCTCTCTCTCTCTCTCTCTCTCTCTCTCTCTCTCTCTCTCTCTCTCTCTCTCTCTCTCTCTCTCTCTCTCTCTCTCTCTCTCTCTCTCTCTCTCTCTCTCTCTCTCTCTCTCTCTCTTATATATATATATATATATATATATATATATATAAGCATGAAAATGCATAATTTAACATGCATTATCTATTCTCATTCCCATTCAAATTAACTCTACTAATATAACCATATTAATAAGTAGCTCTAATTCTGAGATGGAAAGCATAGCCATTGAAATAATCGAAGAATTATTTCTTTGAAAGAGCAAGTGTGTATTGTTGGTTAATTTCTTATATGAAATGCTCCTAGAGTTTTGCAGGAACTCTTCCAATAGAAGAAAAAGGAGAAAGTATATAAATAGAGGTTAAGTTGAAGGACATGATCTTTTCTATAATAACTACTTCTTAGATAACTTAGTAGATACCAATGAGCGATTTCGACAAAGATTCCAAATGAGAAAAGCTCTATTTATTCACATTGTACAAGTACTCTAAGATTACTCTCTCTATTGCAAACAAAACAAGGGTACTATTGGTAAACTTAGCGCATCACCACTACAAAAGTGCACAATGACTATCTGAATGTTAGTATATGGAGTAGTAAGAGATGCTTTAGATGAATATCTGTGCATGGCTGGATGCATAATTATAAAATGTTTCAAGATATTTATTGAAGATATCATTACTTGTTTCAATGATGAGTACTTATATAGGCCTATTCCTACTATCATCGAGAACTTACTAAATGTTGTAGAGCAACATAGATTTCTAAGCATGTTGAGAAGTATTAATTATATGCACTAAGAGTGGAAGAATTGTCTAATTGCATTGTAAAGCATGTATACTCGAGGTGATTATGATTCTTTACCAATCACACTTGAAGTTATTGCTTCATATGACACTTAGATATGTCATGCATCTTTTTTGGTATTGTAGGCTCCAATAATGATATTAATGTGTTAATGTATTCACCCCTTTTTAATGGAATTTTAGAGGGATGAGCTCTACCAATGTACTACATTATTAATGGATGAAATTATGATATAGGTTATTTTCTCGTGATGATATATATCTAGAGTGGTCTAGATTTGTTAAATCAATTTCATATCTACATAGTCCAAAATGAGCAACTATTTGCTGTACACTAAGAAGGATGTGGAAAAGATGTTGAAAGGGCATTTGGAGTGCTATGGTCTCGTTTTGGCTCTTTTGGGATCAAGAGGATATAAGGAAAATTATGAAAGTATGCATAATTCTACATAATATGATTACTGAAGATGACATCAATAACTGTAATTTCAATTTTGAAGTTCTAAATTGTGAATCCAAAGAAACTAGTGCATATCTCAAATAATTATATCACATATTATATAATGTGCATCTAGAATAATATTTGGTTTCATGATAAGGTAAAGCAACATCAACTTTAGAACGATTTGATTGAACATGTGTGAATTTTTTCCAGTTTCTATGTACTTCAACTAGTATCAATTTTAAATTAATTTATTGTCCTTCTATTATTGTCTATTTTGAAAACATCATTCTAAATTTAACTAGTTAAGATTTTTAAAAAAATAATTCATGTATTATAAATGCTTAATATAATCTTTATTATGCATACTAATATTTATTATTAATATAAAAAATATTAATAATATCCATTACATTATATAAATATCATATTTATTGATACTAAATTTATCTTTACAAAATATTAAGAGTAATGGTTTAAGAAGTAAGAATATTATGGACTAATAAAACTTTAAAATGTGTGAAAAAACTTTGGTGAAAAAATTAAAGAATAAAGTACAAAATTGTTCAAAAGATAATGTTTTTTTAGATGCTAACATGATAGTTTAAAGAACTTTTGAAGTTATTCATATATATTCATGCTCTAATGAACGAATAGCTAGTGATGAGTTACAAGGTCATAAGGAGAAAAAAAATATATAAAAAGGGAAATCAAATTTCAAATTCCAAATATGGCATTTGAAATTAGAGTTTTATACCTCTATAGGATACATTTGAAAAAATAACATAAAAATAAGGTGCTCGTGAAAAAATTTACAGGAATGATGTAGTGAAGGCGCACACCTAGTGTACGCCTTCATTGTGCACTTGATTTTTGTACTCGTATACCTTTAGTATATAAATTATTTTAGCAAGAAGGTACAATTCAAGCATACACCTTAATAAAGAAAGTGCATGGTTGAGTTTCCCTTCTTTATAACACTAAAGGCATAAACATGTCATGTGCCTTCAGTTTGCCTATAAAATCCCCAATTCTGCATCTCCCTTCATACTTACATTTGCCAGTTTTCAAAAGTTCTCAAACCCTCTAACTTCCTCTCTCTAGGCGGTAACGTGACCTTATTTTTTTGGACCAATCTATAAGTAACACTTAGCCATCCTTTATTCCGTAATTATTTTTTAATATACAAATTACATTGTTAATACAATAATATTTATATTATCGATATAAATTATAGTTAGATGATAATTTTTTTAGTGTTTATATTTTTTTAATATACATGTTATGTTTTCTACATTATTCATATGCTAAAATATAGTAATATGAATTGTAGCGGTTACATAAGAAAATAGGGATGTGGCTCGTAAATTGTAAGTGATTTTACTTATGCAATAGTAAAGCATGCTTGTAGTTACAATCGTAGTATGTGATGAGATAACTCACCAAGAAATGAAATTATATGGGTGCTTTCATTTATAGTATGTAATGAGACGCCCCATTAAGAAATAAAATTATGTAGGTGCGATGAGATGTCCCATCAAGAAGTGAAGTCATATGGGTGCTTAAATTTATAATATATGATGAGATGCCCCATCGGAAAGTAAAATCATGTGGGTGCTTTCATTTATGATAGGTGATGAGATGCCCTATCGAAAAGTGAAATTGTGTAGATGCAATGAAATACTCCATTGAGAAATGAAGTAATATGGGTGTAGTGAGACACCCCACCGAGAATGTGAAATTATGTGGGTGCTTACATTCATAATATGAGATGAGATGCCCTACCAAGAATATGACATTGTGTAGGAGTGTACATTTGTAATATGAGATGAGACACTTCATCGAGGAGTGAAACAGGGTGCTATGAACTGTCCAAAATTATATAGGCTTTACTGATTTTGTAATTGATAGATGAACAGGTTGTTAATGGCTAATTATGTAAAGATAATTGTGTATGTGAGAGAGAACATAGTCGATGGAAGTTACGATCCGTAATATGATAGGGAGCTGGTAAAAAAGTTAAAGTTGAGGAAAGATTCCAACTTCAGTCATTTTCTCTAGCAAATCTGTGCAAGTATCAAGGTTGATCTTAGTGGGGTTGACCTTTTTCACTGATACCCTTCTTATTATGAGGGAGGTGTTTCATACACTGATGGCCATTATGGACAATGATGATATGGAAAACTTGATTGAAATGGCCAACACATTCAGAGAAAACTAGATATAGGAAATATATGTTAGGGGTTCCAATTAGCCAAGTAAGAGTGTTGTTTAAAATACTTTACAGGTTAACCCTTCTAAGAACCCTCTACCTTAGGTGCAACAAATTGAGGAAGATTGCCCCATGTACAATGGACCAGAAATTTTTCTAATGGATGATCCTACCTTTGGAGAGGGTGGTGTGAATGAAGAAATCAATGAAGAGGTACTTGATGCAAAAATAAGGTCAGAGCTAAGCAATAACCTTGATAAAGAGCTAATTCCCATAGGACCTGAAAGAAATGTTAAAGGGGAGTAAGTGGAGGTTGAATTTGAGTTAGAGGAAGAAATTGTAAAAGTGGAAAACACTGTAGATTATGTAACCATGTTAGAATATATATCGAGTAGTATTCTATCCATACCTCAGTTTACTACTAGCTAGGGGATTAGGATGGCTCCCCACTACCATCAAACTAGGATAACGACATCCTAAGTCAAAGACCTAGTTCCATACGTGAACATTGGTGGTGGTAGTGGTTATGTGGCATTCAAAGAGGTCATGGAGGTAAAGATTAGTAACCAAGTTGATGGTGTGGATTTATTTATCAAACAATGCTTCAGTATAAAGGATGAGCTTATTAACACCGTCAAAAGATATCACATCAATCACCATTGTGATTACCAAATTGTTGAATCAAAACCACACTTATAGGCCATTCATTACATGGAGAAGGACAGTAGATGCAAGTGGACGATACAAGCATCATATAAAAGGTTAATGAGACTATTTGTCATAACAATTCTTAAGGGTCTATACACATGTATCAACCCTGATGTAATGCAAGACTATAGACAAATTGATAGTAGATTTATGGCTAATTGCTTAATCAACAATGTTATGGAGAATCTTGATATAAAGATTGTAGACTTACAGGAAAATATTTTAACCATGTTTGGGTAAAATGTAACAAAAAAGAGAGTTTAGTATGCCAAAAGATAAGCTATAGAGATGGTATATGGCAATTGAGAGAAAATATACAACGAGCTTCCTATTTTGTTGAATGTAATCAAGATTTCAAATCCTAGAACAAAGGTGGTTTAGGGATGAAGGGGATCCCTAAAGCCTAGATTTTTTATCATGAAGTAGGTCTTCTAAACTTTTGGGCCATGCGTACACGCATTTAAGTATTATCGATATATAGTTTATATTGATGGTACATTTTTGTATGAAAAGTAAGGTCATGTACTGTTCATTGTTTGTTCCATGGATGGGAATAATTGTATTTTCTTGTTGGCATTTGCGCTTTTCGATAAGCAGTCCATAAAGACATAGGGTTGGTTTCTAAAAAGATTGAAAAAATTCATTGTTAGTGGTCAAAAGGAGACAATTTTCCTAATCATGGACAAGTACTCTAATATCAAGAATATGGTTGACAAAGATGAAACTAGTTGGAATGAACCATTTATGGTTTAGGGATGGCACATACAGCATGTCACCAGCAATTTCAACATAGTGCACAAGAACTATCTATGTAAGAAGCTAGCTACAGTTGCTGCAATGTAGGCACAACCTAGGAAATTTGAGTATTTAATGGAGTAGATGTTGAAAGTAAAGGAGGACGAACCATCATGGTTCTCACCCTTTGACAAGAACAAATGGACGCTAGCTCATGATAGTTTTTATTGGTTGAAATATATGACCTCTAACATCATTGAGAGTTACAATACTGTATTAAAAGGTTATAGAGGATTGCCTCTGATTTCACTTGTCAAGAAAATATTCTACAACTGTATCAATTACTAGGAAAGAAGAGTCCAATAAGTGAGGAAGGGAATGGATGTTGAGTAAGTGCATACGAAGAATGCTGCAAAGAAGCTTAACATGTAGTCTAGGCGAGCTCCTGCTCATACCATCAAGGCTTATAGCCAAGAAGATAGGATATAGGAGGTGAAGACCAATTAGAGGCGTAAACCAAATGGTATGATAAAATGAGGTAGTCGAATACACATTATGGACACATATAGAATGACATATTCATGTAAGGAATGGAAAATCTACAGAATCTCATGTTTACATGCAATTGGGTGCTTAATTTTATTTGAGTTACTACTAGTCGATATGTTAGGGAATGGTATAAGTGGTCCCATCAATTGGATGTCTACAGTAGACACTTCCTACCAATAAGTGATGAGTTGAATTGATCCCATCTCGATTTCCTATTCCTCATACCTAACAACCATCTGAAACGTAGTCTAGGTAAGCCAAAGAAGAAGAGATACCATATAGAGATAGAATTGAGAAAACCTATTGATAAGATCAAGTGTAACACGTATAGGATGGAAGGACAAAATAGGAGGAGGTATCTTCCACTTAATAGGAACAGTGTAAACAAATGACATGTTGTGTTGTTTTCTTATATTATAATATATACCATATCATTTTCTATTTTCCTATATCAATGACTTAACATATTTGTTCTATTTTGTATGTTAGATGGATGCATGGCCAAGTGACCCTTCGGTACTACGTAGATAGGGCAAACATTGATTACAAGATGTTTGGGAGTTTTGGGTATGGCTTAACATTTATTGATTTGTTAAAATGTAAAGTTCAATCATTTTCTACCTTAATGATGAATAGAAATCTAATATTTCAAGGATCCAAGCATCTTACAGTACATTAGTTCAAGTCGAGCACGTAGAAGGATATAACATAGATACCACTCAACATTCACATGGTCACTTACCTAGAGGATGTAATTTCCTTACAATCTCACAGCTGTCATTTATCCAGATCGACCATCACCTTTTTACCACATTAGTGGAGAGGTGAAGACTTGAGACCCACACTTTCTACATGGTTCATGGGGAGATGACAATCATGCTTCAAGACATATAGACATTATTTAGTCTCCATACAAATGAGGCTATAATGATAGGGCTTTCGCAAATAGTATAGCCCCAAGTAGCTAGGAGTTTGCTCGGGGACTACCCTATAAACAGTACTAACCAGGGGGGATAAGTTAGACTAGCTTGGCTACGAAGGAGGTTTAGCACACTTTCTAAAGGTACAGATGAGGAGACCATTCAGCGGCATACCTACGCATATATCCTGCAGTTGTTGGGAGGTTTTCTATTTGCTGATAAATTGTCTTCACTTGTCTACATGATGTTCCTCCCCTTACTAAAGTATTTCCCATATGCTAGGATGTATAGTTAGGGCTCAGCTTGCTTGACATGGTTATATCGTTAGTTGTATGAAGCTGCATGATCAAGAGTGCAAGAGATAGGAAACAATGCTCTATTATTGCAGATATGGGCATGAGATAGATTCCCTCACATTACACCATGCACCAAGTCCAGGTTTGTTATCTATGAGGGGCTACCTCTAGTTGCTAGTTAAGCTATATCAAAAGACACCATATAACATGCTATGTACATTGATGATATGTACCGGACCGCATTTGATTTATAGAAGGCTTGATAAGTATGTAGTTCTGCAATGTTTTATTTGTAGTTGTTCTTGATTAAAAATACATGTATTATTAATGTACCTTCCTTGCAAATGTATTATAGGTCATATAAAAGCCATACCCAAATGATCTTATTGATCTCTTACCCTCATTCTATAGTGCCAACGGAGCTATTTGGATAGCTAGAGTACCACTGATCTGCTTCTAAATTGTAGAGTTTTACTTCCTTGACTGTATCATGCGACAATTTAGAGGATTCTAGATGATACCAATAGATGTTAACATGAGTGAAGAGTTGCACCACATTGACCTTAGGGGTAGGACAAATATAGATTGGTCAGTTATGCATCAAGGTTATATATCGACTTGGATAGATTGCCCATATGTGGGTTTTTCATCCTTAAGGACCAAGGGGTATTAATCAAGCTTACTATGACTAGTATAGAGAGCACATACGTAGGTACATCACCCACCATAGAGCGGTGATGGGATACTTGATAAGCATACTTCCACTTATCTTATCATTTTCTGCAAAGCATAGCACATGATCATATATTTAACTGATTGATGAAATACAAATGAATACTTTACGCCGGGCAAGGTTAGCAAACGATTTAGGAATGCACATCAAATTATCGACGGTAGCCTTCACCATCTTGAGGAGTACGGTAAGTTGATATTGTTTCCTAACTAGCCAGCTGATCCGAACCCCATATGATACAAATTCCATGGATGAACACATGGACCTAATATTACACATAACTAAAATGATAGGTCCAAGCTACGAGATGGCTTGAAAAGTAAATGATAGTCGAAGGATAAGTAGGGGTTCCCATGCATTGACGATAGATATGATGCACCAATGCCTTACACAAGCTCAAGTCACACTTGTCACACTTGATATGACACACAAGTAGAGCTAGAGGTCACACACTACTAGTCCATACTCAATAGGCTAGATAAGAGTAGCTTAAGAATAAGCCGGACACTTAGTTGAAGAGAGAGTAAAAAGGTCAATGTATTCTCTATATGATGATTCCTTTTTGTGGCTATTACATTATGTGAGTATTTAAAGTATCCAATTAGGGTAAGTCCTAAATTACAGAAAATTACAAAATTAGATCCCTACTTGCTAAGAAAAAGGAGAATAATTTACAGTAGAAGCATGAAATTGTGCAAAAAGAATATCCTTTGTCAGAAAGGATGGCGTACGCGTAATTCTACTCATTCTATGGTCCTAATAACATTGCAAGTCGTGCAGGGGTAGGTCTTTGATCTAGTCTGGTCGGCATCGGTAGTTCAGTAACTCTGATTGCTGTAGTTGGATAAGGTTTGGCTTAGGGACAACTTACATTCAGGTTAGCCTTAGATAGTCGGCTCCTAACAATTGTTAGATCAGCTTTAATACTGTGGAAATGATTGTTTTCATAATTTATTGCTAGGAATGGGGTATTGTGGAGGGATCGACTCTACATGTTGGCTAATCACTTCAGTAGCTTCCTAGATGGTGTAGAGAGCAAAGTTGCTCAGTAAATCAGATTAGGGTAAACACTACTCATCGGTGATTAACTCACCTCTTCAGGTTATTTGAAATTTCGGATTAAATCTGGTTCAACTCTAGGTTACTTATCTTCAGGAGTATATGGTTAGAGATTAGCAATGTTGAAGGAGTCTAAGACTCCATATCCTTCAGGCAATTCAATTCTATAGGCATTAGGATTAATCTCTTCAAGTACTTTAAAAGGTCCATTGGCTATAGGAGATAACTTGCTCTTCCCTAAGTTTAAGAATCATTCTTTGTTGAGATGTATCTAAACCAAATCACTCGGTTGAAGTTCTCTCTTCCTCCATCCTCAGCTTTACTTCTCGAGCTTAGTATTAGCTCGACTCAATTGTTCTATAACCTTCTGATGCATGGCTTTGATGGCCTCAACTCTTTAACGGTTGGCCGGTCATCATCAAGCTTCGATTGGGATACTTAGTCCATCAAGAGCTCAGGATTAAACCCATAGGGGACCCCAAATGGAGACATGTTTGTTACATTGTGGGTGGTCCTATTATAGGCGAATTTGATGATTGGCAAACATAGATCCCAATCGGCCATGTTTCATCCAATAGCAACTGGTAGCAATGTTCGCATGTTCTATTAACAATCTCAGTCTGTCCATCGATTTGTAGGTAAAAGGACATGTTGTACAATAGCTTAGTTCCCATTTGTCTCAATAATGTCCTCCAAAAGTAGCTCATGAACTTAAAGTCTTAATCCAAAACAATAGTTCTTGGTACACCGTAAAGCTTGATTACTTCCTGCAAGAAAAGAAAAGAGATAGCCAAAAAATTGTTAGCTTTGGAAAAGGGTACGAAATATGCCTTCTTAATAATGCAATCAACAACCACCACAATGGAATCCTTCTCTCGGGATGTCTTCGAAAATCCTAACATGAAGTCTATACTTAGCTTAAACTACGGTTTGGTTAGGACAAGCAAGGGTAGATAATGTCTTAG
Source organism: Lumnitzera racemosa (assembly GCA_024138005.1). Taxonomy (NCBI): domain Eukaryota; kingdom Viridiplantae; phylum Streptophyta; class Magnoliopsida; order Myrtales; family Combretaceae; genus Lumnitzera; species Lumnitzera racemosa. The sequence continues at coordinate 23,157,895 of JAMXBC010000004.1, read as the reverse complement.
CTCAACTTAGCTCTTTGCTTTTTGACAAGTTGCACACTTCTCCAACTTAGACTGTACGTCTCTCATCATTCTCAACCAAAAGAATCTCGCAGATAGTACTTCATGGGTTCGACGCTAGCTAAAGTATCCTATTAATCCTCCTCTATTCACCTCGTGCACTAGCAATTCTCTCGTGGAACAACTTAGGATACATAGCCTCCTTTCCCTTAATTAGTATCCATCTTCCCAGTAATAGTTGTCTAATGTCCGTCTTTCCTCATATCGGGCATAGATAGGACTAAAGCGTGGATCCTTAGCATACAAATTCTTTATGGTTGAAAAACCAAGTAACTTTGTTTGCAACATAGTCGAGAGGGTATGTCATCTCAATAGGACGTCGACCACTGCATTATTCCTTCCATTTTTGTATTTTACAACATAAGAAAAACCCTCTATAAAATCGACCCATTTGGCTTGCCTCCAAGAAAAATTTGGTTGGTTCTTTAGATATCTCAAGGATTTATGATTGGTGTAGATCACAAATTCCTTAGGCAGCAAATAGTATTGCCATACCATTAGGGTTCAGATTAAGGAGTAGAACTCCTTGTCATAGACGAAATAGTTAAGTATAGCTTCTCGAAGTTTCTTACTGAAGTTAACAATAGGTTAGCCTTCTTGCATCAGCATGGCACCTATGCCTAGTCTAAATGCATCATACTCTACTTCAAACACTTCGTCAAAGCTTAATAGAGCTAAATAGGGGTTGTAGTCAACTTATCTTTTACTTCCACAAAACTCCTCTGCTCCTTCTCTCCCCATTTGAATTCAACATTCTTCTTTGAGAGTTTGATGAGTAGGACTACAATTGTACTGAAATTCTTTATAAACCTACGATACAACAAAGGCAAGCCATAGAAACTTCTCACATCTATAAAACAGGTCGGCTTAGGCCATTCTATGATCGCTCTTACTTTCTCATCATCGACTTGAATGCTACCTCTACTCATAACAAACCCCAAGAAGATTACCTTAGATAAAAAAAGTCACACTTCTTCATGTTAGAGTAGAGTTATTTAACTTAGAGTTTTACAAAGACTCTTTCAAGATGCTCCTAATGAATCTCCAAGTCGGCGTTGTACACCAAAATGTCATCAAAATAAACTACAATAAACCTTCATAATAATTATAGGAGGACATGATTCATCAGGCGCATAAATGTGCTTGGCACATCAATAGCTCCTTTGGAAATAGGTCAAGAAATTCCTCTAATAAGGTTTTTACCTTAGCAAGCTGTTCCCTCTCCTTAGACCTCATCTTCAATAACCTTTGGACCAATAGATAAGTTAATCCTTCAAGTTATATTCTCTTTTCAGTTCAGCCTAGGTCATCACCAAAGCCTCTTTCTTCAGGATCCGGTTGAGTTGGGACTACATAGCTTTTACCTGCTTGGCAATCATAGGATTCAACTTTATCCTCCTACCTTCATGCTCTACAGAACATATATTCCTCCTTCCGTCATACATAACTACTCGATCAAACATCCATGGTCATTTGAGTAGAATGTAGGATGCACTCATGGGAAGCACATCACAAAACACTTCATCTCGATATTTGCCATTGCATATTGGCATGGACACCTATTTGTTCACCTGTATGACTCTCTTATCACTAAGCTAATGAAACTTGTAAGGTCTTCGGTGGGGTATGCTTGGCAATTTCAACTACTGGACTATAAATGCAGAGGTTGCATTAGTGCAACTCCTACTATCAACTATTGGGGCACATAGTGACTCATTCACCTTGCATCCAATATGAAAGAAATTTTCCTTTTATTTGTCTTCGGGTACGAGGCCGACACTCATCGTCTTCCTCAACACTAAAGTGGCCAACAAAAAGTTACCTTCCTCACTATAGATAACTTCCTCCTTAGATAGTTCAATCTGTCCATCCTCTTTCAACTCCTCTACTTCCTCATTAGTACTATCAACCTCAACAGTTGGCACCTTACCTTGGACCACTATTGTTCACTTGTTCAAACAATGAGTGGCCATGTGTTTAAATCCTTGGCATTTGAAACACTTAATCTCACTCATCTTCCTCTCCGAACTCTAGCCCTTCTCTAGCTTCCTCGAGGGTTCCTTCTCCTTTGCTCAAGTAGTCAAAACGAATCGGATCTCAATAACCTTACTTGGTTCCATTCACACTGGTCCTCTTGAAACAGTTTGGCTACTGCTTAGGTGGCTAACTAGCGATCAAAACCTTCCTATTCAACACCTTTCTATCTTTTAGGCAGCTTGGATTGCATCATCCAGTGTTCCAACATGCAAGGTTTCTAGGATATCTCCAATCTCATACTTCAATCCACCAATGAATAGAGATACAATTTGGTCCTCTGGCTTTATAACTTCAAATCAGATCATTAATATTTAGAATTCCTTGACATAAGTGTTTACACTCGACCTTCCTTATCTTTACTCTTGCAGTCTTTTGAAAGCATCCTACAGATAATAGCTTTACACAAACCTTCTCTGCATAACCCTCTTTATTTCATTTCAACTCCTAATCTCTTACTCTCCTTCCCTTCTTTGATTAGCTTACAAGTTTTTCCACCATAGGACAGCATAACTAGTGAATCCCAACACAGCAAGTCTAACCTTTGCATTATTGGGCACTTCATGGCATTCAAACTGCTTTTCAATCTTATCTGCCCAATCCAAGTAATCCTTGGCATCACCACTTCTAAAGAAACTTGGATATACTTCCTCAATCCTTTGACTCTAGAGGCTCGTACATTTCTTTCTTCAGCCTCGTAATACTCCTCTACATCATCATCTCCTTTTGCTTCATCCTCAATCTCTTCTAGCGCTAACCTTCGTCTAGCATCCTTACCAACTCCTTCAGCTCAAGGTGGTCAAGTTAGGGCATTAACTTGGGTAAACTAACCATTACCTTGGCCTTGCTACTCATGTTCTCTAGTAGGGCTATTCCAAGCTCATTACCCGTCTTCTTGGATAACAATTACTAAATTAGCTACCAAGTTGGTAAGCTTATCCAAGCAATCAACTACTGATTGAGGTGTGAAGCTTCCTTCTTGCCCTTGGCTACGTCGAGTACCACTTCCTTGATTTCCCAAAGTTCCTTGAACACTTATGTTTGACATTGATGGTTACTTCACAAAAGTTGACGTCTAATAATACTGCTTGAAGATTAATAACCAATACTCTAATCACTACAATAATTGCTTAACAAACAAACAATTAACTACACTCTATTTTACATATTAGAAGACAAGGGAAAATATACCACATAACACCTCTCAAAGACGAAACTCTAAGGTTAACAGTAGAATTGTTATCACACGAAAGTGGTAAGAAACCACTCAAAGATCATAGTAGCAAAATCTAGCTTCAAACGTAACCAAGCTCTAATACCAAGATGATACGGATTCTGTGGATAACATATGAACCTAATATCACATGTAACCAAAAGGTTGGGTCTAGACCGTGAGATGGCTCAAAAAGTAATTGACAATCGAAGGATGAGCAAGGGTTCTTATGCACCAATGATGGATATGATGTACCAATGCCTCATACTAGCTTAGGTTACACTTGATATGATACATAAGTATGGCCAAAGGTCACTCGCCACTAGTTCATCCTCAATAGACTAGATAAGAGTAGCTTAAGAGTAAACAAGACACTTAGCTCCAGAGAGAGCAAAAAGTTCAGCATATTCTTTATATGATGATTCCTTTTTATGGCTATTACATTATATGAGTATTTATAGTACCTACTTAGGATAAGTCCTAAATTACAAAAAATTACAAAATTGGATCCCTACTTGCTAAGGAAAAGGAGAATAATTTACAAGGGAAGCATGAAATCATGTAAAAAGAAAATCCTTAATCAGAAAGGACAGTATAGATATCAGAAAGGATGGCGCACATGTAATTTTGCTCATTCTGTGGTCCCAAATAACATTGCCAGTCGTACAGGGGTAGGTCTTTAATCAAGTTTGGTCAGTGTCGGCAATTTGGTAACTCTAATTGTTGTGGCTAAACAAAGGTTGCCTTAGGGACAACTCACATTTGGATCGACCTTAAATGGCCAACTCCTAACAATTGTCAAATCGGCCTCGGTACTATGGAGATGACTGTTTTCTTAATTTGGAGCTAGAACAAGGGTGTTGCAGAGGGGTTAGCTCTGCATGTTAGCTTATCACATTGGTAGCTTTCTAGATGGTGTGGAGAGCAAAGTAGCTTAGCAGATCGGACTAGGGTAAATACTATTCCTCAGTACTTAACTCACCTTGAACAGCTCAGTAAACCATCTAAGAAAGCCTTTAAGCTCAAGAACATGTGATTGGTCCTTGATCCCTATCACTATACCTATCCCTTGACTGCATGCAAATGCTAAAGTTTGTACAAGAGGGCGTCAACCAAGATGAACACGTGGTCAGAGATAGTGAGATGATGACATGGCATCATGTACTACCCTTTGATGGTTCTAGCTCTGGCCCCAGCCCCAACTCGTTCCATAATCCAGGTGCTCACGGTTGGATCTATCTGTAGTAAACACTGCCAACTCCTTGTAAGCAACATACTAGTTGGCCTCAGACATCAAACATAAGGGAGGGTATCATCCAGCTACCACCATCACTGCCTACTCCAGTTTCTCCTTAGGAGTTCAGTGATACTCCTCTTCATCCATAAGAGCTTCAACCATCAGTAAAGGTGTGCAAGCAAGTTAAATGAGCTCCTCTAGCTCACTTTAGCCTATGAGTTAAATGGGCCAAGCTCATTTATCCCGCTTTTAAATGGGCCAAAAAACCTTGACCCAAACCTATTTAAAAAGCGAGTTAAATGGGCCGACCCATAAGCTAAAGCCCACTTGCATACCTCTAACTATCTTAAGGAACATCAAGTCATAAGCCAACATTACTTGCTCACTTCAAGAAACAATTAACAAGATCCAAGAAGAAGTAGTTGTAAATAACCACATTTGTATTACTAAGTTAGATGATTATGTATTCTTGACATCTATTATTCACTTTGTGAATGTTTTTGGTAAATGATGTTTCATATTAGATTGCTATTCACTTACTACTGATCGTTGACTGCAAATATACTTTGTATATATTATATCTGCTTTCATAGGTTCAATTGTGTTAAATAGTCTACTAAACCATTTTAGCCAACCTGCTACGGAAATACTTTTCATAGGCAATAAACTAAATGAAAAAAAAGTATCAACATTCCTCACTCATAGGATTGATATGATATGATATTACACTATTCTCAAAAGAATGAATACAAGACAGACCGAATATTATTTGATTTGTTGCCACTTTTTGGGACGCTTCATAGCAAATAAGCAACAATATGTGTGGGTTACATTGAAGGCACATGGCATATTTGTGCCTTCGATTTGATGAAGAAGGCGTAACTCAACCATGTACCTTCTTTATTGAGGAAGGTACCTGCATAAATCACACCTTTACTATACCATTACCATAAATTTTACCGTAAGGACCTCATTTTCATGCTATGTTTTCGATTGTACCCTATAGAGGTACAAAACTCCAAAACTAGTATAAGAAAAGAGGGGCAAGGGAGGAAGAGAGAGAAAGAGTGAGAGATGGGGAAGGGAACTCGGTAAAGTAACTGGCAGTCATGTTCGAAGCCCTAGGTTTTGGTTGACTTGCTATTGAAATGGCTTTCAAGGCCTTCCCCAACTGAGCTTGTAAGGCTATGGACAAGTCCGATCCTTCGCTTGACCCAGACGACATCGTCAAACCCGAGGATGCTACCGACAAACACACTTCTTAGGATAAAGCCTAACAAGTGAAATCCTAGGATTCTTAGATCAAGTCCCCTGTTATAAATTAAAGGACGATCCATCATGCTTTTCTTGTAATCCCGCTCTTTATGTATTGGAAATTTTTGGTGATACTTTGGTCTTGTTGCATTTCCTGCTGTTGTTTCGTTTTTCTTACGGTTCGATCGACCATTGTCCAGTCCATCATCCAACGATCTGGAAATTATTGTGTTAAGGACATGCAAGGAGCAAGAGGTAAATAGGAAGTACCCTGAATTAATTATGCGACAAACGGGCATCTTCCTCAGTCGGACCGGAAGGAGTTTTTCCGGAAAAGGTGAAACTTCGGCAACGCTTGTAGTAAATTTTAAATTTTTATTTAACACAGTTTTACTTTTTCTTTTTTTCTTTTTTCAATCATACATGAGAAATGTAATCCAAATCCGTTGCATTCAACGGAAGATGGTACCACTGCATTATGTTTGCATCGAGGGAAAGGTGGACAAGGAATCGGAGAGAAAATAATTTCTCTTCAATTTAAAAAAAAAAAGTACAAGGATGGATTTTTTTTTTTTCCTCAATCTCACAAAAATTTAGGAAGAAAAATTTGCAATTTTATTTAAATCCCCCTATATTAACACTATGTTTGAGATAGGGAAAGTGAATAGAAGGAATAAGAGATAGACTTAGGACCAGGTCTAAACCGATTTGAAACTGTCAAATCACGATTCAATATTTCATTGAATCACAACTAGCTCATCTAAAGTCAGTTTCAAGCCGATTTATGAGACCCGTCGATTTATGAGCCTATAAATTGGATCTCCAATAATATGTATAATTTATATAATATGAATAATATAAATGAATATTATTAATAATATGTATATTATTATGTATAATACATATCAATACATAGTAATATCTATTCATATGTTAATATATGAATAATTTTAGTATGTACTGAAGTACAATTTTCTTTTTGTTCAGAAGCAAAATGTAAATTTAGAATTCAATCTTTTACACATTTTCTATTTGAGTCTTAAGTGTTTCATTTTTTTCTATTTAAGTCTTTTACATTTGCAGCCAACATCAAAAAAGGACTTTAGTTAATTTTGATAACTTTTCTATCCAAATTATTTGACGTGAACTGTTTTAATTTTATATGACTCCACGTGCACCAAGTAAGAAGTCACATCACAACTAATAAATCAATAGGCCTGGTTATGATTAAACATTGTAGAATCCATAACAATTTAAAAACCTTCATAATGAAAATCGAAATCGAAATCAAAATCAAATCCCAAATTCAAATAGATGGAAACACCATTAGACATACCGATATACCAAATTCATCTCAATAGAATCTTAATGATGCTTTTTCTTTTCTTTGCTGAAGAACCCTAAGAATGATATAATATTTTCCATACATTTTCTTGCAAGAACTAATCTCTAGTTATCATTAAAAGAAAAAAAAACTTATTTGAATCAAAAACCTAACCATAAATCCACTAATCCTTTGTATCTATAATGTAGATAACACTCAAGTGTATTGTATGGTTACATTTTACTCCCACCTACTATAGTTTTCGCAATATATCATGATATTTTCAAGTTTTCACGATCTAATTAGGTTAAGCATTAGTCTCCTTAATGGGTTTGTTTATAACATTGCTATTTAAGACTTTTTCTCTTTTTTTTCCAACTAATATCAATCGAGTTTTATTGTTAGTGGCACACTGAGTCATATAAAATATAAAATAATCCATATTAGGTAATTTAGATGGAAAAGTTAACAGGAGTAACGAAAATCTTTTTTTGACATTGCTTATAAATGTGTAGAACTCAAATAAAAAAAAGTGAAATGTTTAGGAATAAAATAAAAAAGTTACAAAAAGTTGAGTCATAAATTTGTACTTCTCCCTATGTGTAATATATAATAATATGTTTAAATATATATATTAATTTAATATATATGAAATATAACATACAATGTATAATATGTATAAATATATATATATGTAAATTGCAAAAATGGGGAGCGGATTTAAGCTAGATAGGTCGACGACTTGAACCATATAGACCCACATAAATTGATAGGCTAATTGCTTATCAATTCACGATTCAGAATCAGTTCTTTCCTAAGTCTAATGAGAGAAGACGGAAATGGGAGGGAAGATTTTATGATTCTATCATTTGGTATAAAAAGGAAAGTGGGGGAATGGAAAATGTCGAAAAAGGTTTTCTTAGGTTAAGACCTATTTAGCCTTTTATTTAAATTTCCCATTCTATTTAAATGTTATTATTATTTTTTATAGGTATATTGATAAATTTAAACTATATCATATTTTTCTTTTATTAATAATTAATATTCCTTCTGTTTTCCTTTTATCCCTTACCCAAATATATTAGAAGGAATTGTATATCCTTACAATTCATTCCCTACGTATTCTTTTCTCTCCCAATTTTTCCTTGGTGCCAAATATATTGTATTGAATTTTTTAGGATATTTTAATAATTTAATAAGTTTAAATATATATTTTATTAACTTTCCATTTGCAATATTTTTTCCTGTTACCTTTTTATCAGAACAATAGTTAATCTTTTTTTTTTTCCTTTTTATTTCTTCCTGTTAAAACTTCAGGACTTTGGCACGGCAGATTAATTATTATTATTATTATTATTTGTAAATAATTGCAAGGTGAAAAGCTAACATTTATTGGAGATATCGTAGCAGTGCCTGATGATGCTTTGCTGCGGTCTGGCGCTACATTACTGTTGTGGCCTGTTGCTAAAAGGAGGCTGAAATTTCACCGGGAAAAAGGAAAAGAAAAAAGAAAAAGAAAAAAAGCAAACATATTTTACTTCGAAAAGTTTGAAAAAATGATATTTCGCAAACAATAAGAAAAGTTGTGACACTTAGACTGTGCTTAGCAATCTAAAGACAAATTGAAATAATTGGAAATCATTGAAAAAAAAAAAAGAGAGGAAGTGAAAAGTAAAGAAATGCTATTTACTTTTTCTGTTTGGATTCATAAGATGTAAATGGAGAGAGTTGAAATATATTTTTTTTTCATTTAGTTAGTATAAAAAAGGAAATGGAGAGAGTTGAAATATTTAATAGACTAAAATATCTTCCATCTTTTCTTTTTAATTTGGTTTTGAGGTTAATTTCGTAACCTTTCATAATTTCCATCTATTTATTTTATTTTCTTCTCAAAATTAGAGAAAAACAAAATGGGTGTGAGTGAAAACCTTTTCACACTATTCTATTGAATTCATTTCATTTCCATGTCTCATTAAAATTACCAAACGCACGGGTCTTTTTTTTTATATATAGTTTTTACTGATTTCTGCTACTATCTAATGAACATATCCAAACACAGTGTTAATTTAAATAATGCCACGGTGCATATCTGCGAAGTTTGTCTTAAAGAGTAAATACTTTAAAATAACAGATATTGTATAAATGGCTTTATCAATGGGGTAGTGAGAAGATTTATGACTCGGTTGAGGAAAATTAGAAAGTAGGTGATAGCGGTATACGGTGATTGATGAGGGATTGTATATAAAATTAATAATAATTAAGAAATTAAATGCATGAGATATTAGAAGAGATGTTTGGTTCATGAGAGAAAATTACATAGGAGAATATCGTTTTTAGTACTTACTTTTTTTTTTTTGGTGGTTAAATTGTTACATCAAATAGTCCAAATATTGAATGTGTATGACATGTCACATAAAGTGCACATTATGATATTAATGTAGCATCCGCATGTCCTTACAGATAAACGAAGAAAAAAAAAAAAAGCACTAGAAAGAAAACCTTGGATTAAAAACTTTAATTCATTCGACAGCTTCGTTTTACCCCTAAACTTCTTCCCCAATCCAATCCAACATGCAAGCTTCAAAAAACAAACTCCAAATATAATAATTTTTTTTTTTTATTTTGCAAATTTCTTGAAACAACATACCCCGAATATATTAAATAGTTGTGAATGCGTTGGATACTTTGAACAACCTAGAGGATTATCTTAGTCGGCCACTCTTAAGTCAAAGATTTAAGTCTTTTCCCCGTTGATGACATTGCTAATGCTAACTTAACGGCGAAGTCTTGGACACCGTAATAAACGAATAGCTAGTGACTAGTGACTAGTGACAAGTGATAGGGTCATAAGGAGAAACAAAAATATAAAAAGGGAAATCAAATTTCAAAGTTGAAATACGGCACAGGAAATTAAATCTAGGAAGAGAGGGGCTAGAGAGAGAGAGAGAGAGAGAGAGAGAGAGAGATGGGGAAAGGGAACTCAGCAAAGCAAGCGGCGGTCGTATTCGGAGCCCTAGCATTTTGTTGGCTTGCTATTGAAATGGCTTTCAAGCCCTTTCTCGACAGAGCTCGCAAGGCTATGGACAAGGCCGATCCTTCCAACGACCCAGACGACGTCGTCGTTGAACCCGAGGATACTACTGACAAACACACTTCTCAGGACAAAGCCTAACAGGTGAAATCCAAGGATTCTTAGATCGATTCCTCCGCTATAAATTAGAAGGACAATCCATCATGCTTTTCTTGTAATCACTCTCCTATGTATTGGAAATTTTTGGTGATACTGTGGTATTTTTGCATTTAATGTTGTTTATTTTTTTTCTTACGGTTCGGTCGACCATCGTCCAGCGACGTTCCGGTAATTATTGAGTTAAGGATATGCAAGGAGAAAGAGCCCTAAATTAAATATGCGATAAATGGGCGTCTTCCTTAGTTGGACAGGTAGTAGTTTTTCCGGAAATGGTGAAACTTCTGCGACGCCCGTAGTAAATTCAAAATTTTTATTTAACGGTAGTTTTACTTTTCTCTTTTTCGCTTTTTTCGGTTGATTACAACTGAGAAAGATGATACTAGTACGTCGATTTTGACTTGCACGGCAGATTTATTATTAGGATTTTTCTATGATCATTTTTTTTTTAAGACTCATTCTTAATTTATATTTTTTAAAATTTAAATAATTGAATAAATTAAAATTTTAATAATTTATATTTAAAAAAATAAATTATTATAATGATGTATGAAGCCATGGAATTTTTGGGAAATATCGTACGGTGAAAAGCTGGCATTTTTGGGAAATATCGTACCCGATGATGCTTTGCTGCGGTCTGCGAGCTTTTTTTTTTCCTTTTTCCCCTAATCACAGGACCTTATGCATACACGCTGATACGGCGAGCTACATTACTGTTGTGGTTTGATGCTAAACGAAGACTGAAATTTCGCTGGGAAAAAGGGAAGGAAAAAAAAAAACAAAAGAAAAATGCAAACATGTTTTACTACGAATAGGTTGAAATAATGAAATTTCGTAAACAATAAGAAAAGTCGTGACACTAAATTTAAATAATCTCATAGTGCATATCTATGACGTGTGACTTGGAATTAATATTTGGAAAATAATAGATATCGTATAAATGGTTTTATTAATGGAGTAGTGAGAAGATTTATTACTCGGCTGAGGAAAATTAGGAAGTAGATGATAAAGGTATACAGATGAGGGTTTGTTTATCGAAATTAATAATAATTAAGAAATTAAATGCATGAGATATCAGAAGAGTTCTTTGAGTGGTGGCTCAATAAGAAGATAATATAATCCTATATTTATTTTTGATAGATTGATCTCGTTTTTCATTTTATTACTTATTTATATTATTTTAAATCTAAATTATTGAGTTTATATTTGTTTAACGATTGAGTTTAAATAAATATAAATCAACGGTATGATGGGGAGGGGAATGATATTAATTCGTAAAAAATAAGAATTATTAAGAATGGAATTGTAAAAAAAATCCAAGAAAAAATTATATATGCAAATATTGGTCTTTGTTGGTTACATTCTATAGTTCAAATAAAAGATTAAGTGACCATTTCGTAAGAGTATATTTATAAGAATATTTGATATAAATTCTTATGCTAAGTAACTTAAAACTACTAATGAGGTTCAAACACTCTTGAAGTACTTATTAGTAACCAATTACCTAAATAGGTACCTTTACTAAGTATTTTCTACTTTTTATTTCTTCTTTTAAAGTATGACATTATGTCAAACAATTGCCATAGATTTAAAAAAAAATTGGCAAAAACAAATAAAATATTACTAACAATATATAGTAATAAAAAATAATATATTTATATGTTAGTTTGAAAAGTAATAATAATATACGATTTACAAAATATTTAAAAAATTGATAAGTAACTTTAGTTAAGTATCTTTTTATAAAGTAAAGAAGTATTTAAAAAAGAGAGATACTTAAAAAATTGATACGATACTTTAAGCGCTTATTTTAAGTATTTGTTTATAAACACACCTTGATAATTCCATTAACTATGGATGACATGTCACATAAAGTACATACTGTGACATTGGCCTAATGTCCATATGTCCTTATAGTTAAAAAGAAAAAAAATGAAGTGCACATGCAAGTAAAGCCTCAAATAATAAACTCCAAATATATTATTTTTTTTTTCTTTTTCAAATTGCTTGAAATAACGTACCCCAAATATATTATTACCTGTCAATGCATTGGATACTTTGAAGAACCTAGAGAATTATCTTAGTTAGCCATTCTTATTTTAAAGATCTAAGTGTCACCTAGTTTATCTTCTTTCTTCTTTATTATTTATTTTATTTTTATCTTCCCATAGTTGGTTATGGGTATTCATAATTAATCTTATTTCTAATTTTTCATTTATTAATTTCCTATTTCACTTTTTATTAATCCATCAAGATTATATGAGTATTTAAGTTATGAATTTATTACCTAATATTTATAGCTATACTAATGGATTACAAACTTGCATTATGTCACAATTCGCTAGTTTAAAGGTAAGTGAAAGTGTTTAACTTAAGCATAATGTATAGAAATTGTGTTAGCAGGTAGCTTATTTGTAGGTCAAGGTATTCTTTAAAGGCGGGTTTCACCTTTCATGAAAAAACTAGTCAGAAGCTGATGTTGTTCTTTAAATGATGGTTACGGTAAGCGATAGGCTAAAACCAATTGAGAAAGTTAAGCCTCCTAAACATATATAGGCTTGTGACAATGTTGGAGGGTGTTCCTTAATATTGATGGGCTTGGAATAGTCTTGAAAAATTAAGAAGGGAAAGGTTGGCTTGCCATCCATAATGCAAGCAAATATGTAATGGAAAGGATGATTGAGCTCTGTATAGGAACTTCAAGAGGGGTGAACTTCCTGTCCCGTGACAAGTGGTATCAAAACTAAAAAGTTCTAGTTTGACAAGCTGCCTAAATACTATCTATTAGGCTGAATAAAAAAGGGTAATTCTTATTGATAACTGAGCTCGTGTGGAAGAAGTTTGAGGAGGAGCAGCCACCAGGTGGAGGACATCGCTATCAAATGGGGCAACTGTATCGTGAGTTGCACTGCAACAAGACTCTATTTGAATCTTTATAAAATGAAGTAAACTTAAGTAGCAGACCTTATTTGAATCTTTATAAAATGAAGTAAACTTAAGTAGCAGACCCTATTGTTGGGTTATTTGGCAATATGTGACATTGGAGAATGGAAGAATGGGTGAGGGAGTGAGATAATCTTGTGGAAGCTCATAGAAACCCGAAGTCTTAAAGGAGATGATCTTAGTTGGAGTTAGGAAATGAGTGGAGTAGGGTTAGTGATTTTTTGGTGGAAAGTACTAGCGAAGAGTTAGTCTTACGATACGGGTGTTGTAGATTTATGTGGAAGAGAATGTCACAATTAGTATGTTTGAAGGCAATTTGAGGTGTTTAACTTAGGCATAATGTGTGACGAATGGTGTCAACAAGCAATTTGTTTATGGGGTAGGGTATTCACTAAAGGCAGGTTTTGCCTCCTATAGATAAATTGATCGAGAGTTGATGTTGCTCTCATAATGATGGTCATGATCGGTTGAAACTAGTTGAGAAAGTTGGACCTCCTAAATATATAAGGGCTTACGATAATGCCAAATGATGCTCCTTGATATGGATAGACTTGGAATAGTCTTGAGAAATCAGAAAGGGAAAGGTTAGCTCATTAATAACGTAAAAATAACATATATTTCATTTAAATTTCTTTTTCAAGGACTTCTGAAGCACTTTATAAAGTTTTAAAGATTTCTTGCACTTTTTGGAGTAATTTAGAGCAAAAGCATTAATCACGGGATGAAGTGAAGAAAGCTTAGATGAGACTTAAGCAAGAAAAGAAGTCTTAGAATGACCATGGCCGAGGTCCACAACTTTGGTCCCTGCATATGCTCCTCTCATTAAGCTAATTTCTTTAAATTTCGAGATTTCACTCGAAGAATAAGTACACGGCTAACCATCACGGTTGTATACTTGGGGCATCGTGGACTCTTAACAAGTGAATATTTTATTTTTGAAACAAATATTCTATTTAGGGACATGAAATATTTAGTATATCTTTTATTTGTTAAGTCTCTCTTTATAAACCTAACTCCACATCTCCATAAATAGATCCTTAAGGTAGTTTTTTCAAAGAGAGCCTCCTTTAGATAAGTTGTAGTTTAGAATATTGTGGGTTGGAGGGGAGGGGTGTGTGGTGGGGGGATGGTGTTCTCAATTTAATTTTCCTTTCTTTTTTTTTTTTATTACGTTGTTACTCTTTTAATTTTTCTTAGTGAATCATTATTAAAATCTAGTTCTTTCTTACAACAATTATTCTTTCTTTCTATGATTTTACTCTTTGATCATTTAATTATACCGAATATGTTGTCTTTCTTTAGTATTTACCATGATTATTAATTGGATGTTTGAGTTTATTGTAAAGTTGTAAGGCTTGTAATAAACAAACAAGTATAATTAAAAGAGTTTCAATGTGCTAAGATATTAGGTATTAGATCTCTCTAAATAAGGGAAATCTAATAGTGGATCTATGTATTTCATGTGATCTTAAGATGCTCTATTTAGCGATGATACAGGTAGAGAGAGTCTTAGGATTAGGAATTAGCTAAAGATATGAGTTTAGCTAATTTAAAATCCAATTTTCATGAGGATAGGATTAAGAATTTGTACAATCTAAAAAATAATTGAGATTAAAAGACTGTATGAGACTAGAGAGTAAATAATAACGATTCACTAAGGATTATGTCTTTCTTATTTTAATTAATCATATTATTTGTTTATTTTAATTAGTTTAGTTAATTAGTTTTATTGCTTTAATTGTTCTTATTATGTTATCAATTCTTATTCTTCTTTTCTATTTAATCACAATTTATTCTATATTGTAAAGTTAGGTAATTAAATATTTGAGGAAACTACTAGTAATTAAGTTATCACACACTGGTTTCCTATGGGATTAGCACTCAAACTCACATCCTTTTTTAATTCTATATTATAACTTGATCAAGTACACTTGCTTACTAGCGATTACTCAACATCCATAATGCAAGCAAATATGTGATGAAAAAGATGGTTGAGCATCGTATAAGCACTTACGAGAGTAAACATCCCATCTTATGACACATTGCAGGTATAAAAGTAGTTATATGTAAAGTCATTAATAAAAATGTTAAAAATATATGCAACCTCTTAATAGAGGTGTCTAAAAATTAAAAAAAAAAAATAGTTCTCATTCTTTTGGCCGATATACAAGCATAATTACATTCCCCTTTTAGTTAAACTAAAGCAACTCAACATTTCTTCAATTTTTTTTTTACTTAAACCGAATAAGGAAATTAAACGTAACTGAATATTAATATCCTATAGAGGGAAATACTTTAAGATAGAAGGGTCATAAACAAAATGTTTTGCTTTTCATAAGATAGAAAATTTGATGTCCATAATAAATGCTTTTAGAATATAAATTTTTTAAAAGAATTTTAAGAAAAGTTAAAAGTTGAAAAAATAATGTTAAGTTATTACTTTAAAAAAATGAATCTTTGAAGAAAAATAATTCTTAAGAAGTTATATTTATGAAAACCCCTATGATTATGATATTATGATTATTATCTTTTTATTTTATATAATCAACTAACTGAAAGGAAAATATGTATGTCGCATGTCAATCGATAAAAAAGGAAAGGTATTGATAGTGATTTTTCCCTAAGCCCCAGTTCAACCTAAAATAAGGGACATTTGATTTACTCAATCCTAACTCCTTTTGCACCATATTTTCGAGCTCCCCTAAGCTACTCTTGAAGAACCAACCAACTCAAGAAGGCTGACGAGCTAAATATATCTGAATAGCATAGAATAACTTAATTAGAATAGGTCAAATTAGCTACAATGAGCTCGAAGGAACTGTCTACAGCTTAGTAAGACTTAATTAACTCCGAAGAATTCAAATTCGAACAAAGGTCCCCAAATATTGGAAAGTGGTCCTAAATTCAAATTTGGCACACATTAGTATTTTGGAGGCAATGGTTATTAGATAGGGGCATTTGCCATACAAATAGAGCTTAGATGGCTATAGTAAGCTTCTTATAAACACTTTATGCAACTCATTTTACCTTTAGGCATTAGAGTGGTAACACCAGAATTAGCCTAATACCCCCACAGCCTAACCTTTCTTTCCTTTTGCAGAGTTACCATTTGCCAAATGTCTAACTACCTCATGATACCAACTTTTACCATCAATAATTTGGCACCGTTTGTTCATTACTAACCCAATGGTGACTAAGACAAAATCAAAAGAAAACAACATTCTAGGAGTGAGTCATGCTCCTCAAACAACTTAAGAAGAAAGATCCTTGCAACAGCGTACCTTAGAGGTACATCAAGTAGAAGTTCATGATCATTAATCATCTATAGGAACAAAATGATAACAATTCTTGCATAGCATAATGGGAAGCTTTGTGTTCTAAGTTCGCTAAAGAACTTAAAGAAGTTTGAGCCAACAACCAAGAATTAAGATAGAAGCTTAACAAACGAGATATTGCTTCTTCTTCTACCCCTTCATTATAGCAACTGGGGAAGAAGCCAACCGACTTGCTCATGGAGAAGCAATACAGCAGCAACGTAGCAAGGTTACCTTGGTTGATTAAACTGCATAGTAGTAAGGATAAGAAATACATGCGGAGAAGGATTTTTAGTAAATGCTGGCTCAAGTTCAAATGGTAGAATACACCCAAATGTGAGTAAAAGGGAAAATATAACATTTGGCTACTCTTTTACAGTAGAAGGAGGTAGCAAATATGAGCTTAGAGGATTTGGAAAAGTATGTCAAGAGGCTGGCAGTAGAAAGGACTTTGAAAAAAGAAGTAGATGCAAAGGGTAGAAAATTGATCCCCTTCGTTCAAGACATTATGGATAAGTCATCCCATTAAGTATCTGATTAGTGTAATTTGACACATACGATGGGAAAAAAGATCCAAATGACCATCTAAACACATTTTGTACACTAAACGGGTTATACAGCTCGTTTAATGTGATCATCTATAAGGTTTTCCCTTCTACTTTGAGGAAGTTTATGAGCAGTTGGTTCAATTTGTTAAAAGCAGCTTCTATTTCTACTTTTGATCAATTGGTTGACGAATTCTACCAATACTTCTTGGCTAGCGAACCTCCTACTAAGGATTCTTCACTTCTATCCTCGATTAGGTAGAAGCTTGAGAAACTATTAGAGATTATGCGTATAAGTTTAACCAATTGATGATCAAGATCACCACTTGTGACAAAAGTATAGTGCTTTACGCCATTTACAGAACATTTAGGGAAGATTCCAACTTCTTCATGTTTCTTACCAAGTACCTACCAACTTCATTAGATGACTTACTAAGAGATCGGAGAAGTTTATACATTAGAAAGATCAAATGTAAGCTTGGAGGGAACTTAAAAAAGAAAAGTATGAGAGGAGATCAAAGAAAGAGAGAGGGTTTGTAAAAGAACAGCATAGGAAGAAGTTCGTCATCTAAGAAAAGTTGAGTCAACCTCTAAGGGATAAAAAAAGGCTAATTCTGACCTTTGCTATACACATCCCCTTGAATTGACCTATGTCAGATATTTTGATGGAAGTGCGCAATCAGGGTTTTTTTGCTTAGCCAAAGAAAATGAGGAATAATCCCTTAAGAAAGAACTCTAATGAGTGTTGTGACTTCCACGGAGATTAGCAACATAATACAAACGAGTGCATCCACTTGAAAAATGTACTGGAGGACACTGTCCAAAGAGATTATTTGAGGAACTTTGTGGTAGATCAGGAAGGTTGAGCAATAGCCTCAAGACGCTGGTACCTGACCTAATAATTGAGATCTAGTGGCTTAAAACAACAAAAGAAGAGACAACCGAGCTCCTAAGGTTGTGATTAATGTGATTTTTATTGAATGGATCAGAAAGAACACTTTGTCTACATCGAGCTCAATTATTGTGTAAGGTGATCATTTACTAAACTTGAGGGGGAAATGGCATAACGTAGATGATATAATGTCATTTTTAAGTCGAGATATCCAAGGAGTTTAGTTCCCTCATGATGATACACTGGTCATTATGACCAGGGTGGCTAAGTTTGAAGTTAGAAGGTGATGGTCAATATTAGAAGCTTGAATAAAATCATCTTTAAGCATACTTTTGATCAGATGCGAGCAAAGCTTGAGAATTACAAAATGCAGCTATAAAAGTACAATTTGTATAGGTTCAATAACTAACAAGTGAAAGTTCAACAAGTAGTTACCCTAGTATTACAAATTGGAGACAATGAGAATGTTATAGCAAAGAAGATTGATTTTGTTATAGTAGATTGTCCTTCACCCTAGAATGGAATATTGGTTGACCCTCCATCAACACTTCTAAAATGGTAGTATCGACAATTAATCCAAAGGTGAAATTCCCTACCCCGATTAGAACTAAAAGTGTCATAGGGATTAGCAGTAGCAATGCTTTGTTCTTAAAAGCTTTGAAGAGGGATTAGGTCTATCACATTGAGTAAGGTACATTTAATCACTTAGAGGTAAGAGGGAAACAAGTGGAGGAGACATTGACCATATAGCTAAGTGACAATCCTGAGCATGTCACTAAGTTCGGAGCTAACATGCCAACCGACCTCTAGAAGTATTGTATGCTTTCTTCAATTTAACATGGATATTTTTGCTTGGTCTCCTTTGATATGCCTTAGATACTTGAGGAGGTGATTACTCACAAGTTGAACATTGATCCAGTTACAAAGGTCGTCTGGCAAAAGAAAAGAAATTTTACCCAAGAGAGGAAAGTAGCCATTAAGGAGAAAGTCTAAGAATCATTGACAGCAGGTTTCATCAAAGAAGAATCATATCTTACGTGGCTAGCTAATTGTGTTCTGGTAAAAAAGGCAAATGGAAAATGAACGATATACATAGCCTTTACAAATCTCAATAAGACATATCTGAAGGATTGTTTTCTTATGCCCTGAATAGATCAAATGGTTGACTTAACTTAGGAACATTCTCTATTGAGCTTTATAGATGCTTTTTTTGGATATAATCATATCAAGATACACCCTTCTAATCAGGTACATACCTCTTTGATAACTAATTTTGGGACTTATTGTTATAAGGCCATGCCATTTGGTTTGAAAAATGTAGATGCCACATATTGAAGACTAGTCATGAAGATGTTTAAACCTAAAATACATAGAAACATTAAGGTTTATGTAGATGATATGATTGTTAAGAATGAGATCAATGAAGAACATCTCGCCGACCTTCAAGAGACCTTTGATACACTCAGACAACACAATATGAAGTTAAATCCCCATAAGTATATGTTCAGGGCATCTTTAGGGAAGGTCTTGGACTTTATGGTGATACAACAAAGGATTGAGGCTAATCCTGAAAAGATTCAAGCGATGTTGGATATGGAATCACTAAAGTCCATTAAAGAAGTTTAGAGGTTAACCAGTCGAATGGCAGCATTGAACATATTTGTTTCCAAAAGCGTAGAGAAATGTGTAGAGTTTTTTTATATTTTAAGAAATCCATTTGAATTCCATTGGATTGGAGAATGTCAGTAGGCTTCTAAAGACTTATAGGAATTTTTAAAACTGCTAATCTTATCAAAGTTAGTTGAGGGAGAAACTCTTTACTTGTATTTATTAGTGAGTAATCAAGCTCTTCCATTCATACTAGTGCAAGCGAAAGGATAGAGACATAGGCTGGTGTATTATGTTAGTCACTTTTGCAAGGTCCAAAGTTATAATATAGCAAGTTAGAGAATTTTGTCTTAGCTATTGTTGTAGCGGGTAGGAAACTCTAACCTTGCTTCAAGGCTTACTAAGTCATGCTCCTAACTAATCAACCCTTAAAGCAAGCTCTATAGAAGCCCAATGCTTTGGGTCAAGTAGTAAAGTATGCTTTGGAACTCTATGCTCTAGGGATTCAATACTAACTTAGAGAGGCCTACAAGTCTCAAATTTTATAGATGACCTTGCTGATAATAAGAGACCTCTTGTGGATAACGTAAAGCTAAGTTAGAAGCTACATGTTGATGGATAATCTACATGTAAAGGGAGTGGGGTAGATCTAATCTTAAAGGGCCTGATAGGAGCTCGAATTTCTTATGCTTTGAAGTTTGAATTTCAAACCAACAATAATAAATCAAAATACGAGGCATTATTAACAGGAATGAAGCCAACTAAGGGCTAGGGAGGTCGAAACTAAGCATTTGGATATTTACTCTGACTCTTAGTTAGTTGTTAATCCAGTTAAGGGAGACAACATGGCTAAAGATGAAAACATGGTCAAATATCTATAGTTGGTAAAGGAGATCAGATCATTTTTTCAAGCTTGGTAATTGATGAAGATTCTAAGGGCAAAAAATCATGTAGTAAACAAGTTATCTAAGTTAGCCTCCACAAGTTTGTTGAATTTGGAGAAGAGAATTTTTATTGAATAATTGTCAAAAAAGAGCATGACAAGATAACTAGCATAATGTTTAGAGGTTGAACTAAAGGAGGTGGAAGATTGTTCGATAGACCCATTTCAGATTATGTGAAGGATGGTGTTTTTCCTTAAGATAATAAAGAAGCTCGAAGACTTATGTATAAGGCCACCATTTTTTCAATTATTAATGGGAAGCTATATAAGAGAGGCTTGAACATGCCTTATCTCAGACATTTGCGACCATCAAAAGTAAAGTAGGTCCTTCCCAACTTATATTCTAGAGAGTGCAACAATCATATCAGAGCGACAACTTTGTACGTAAGAGCTTTGCTCTTGGGATGTTGGTGGCCCACAATGAAGAAAGAATCACTTTGCTTAGTTCAGACTTGTCATCATTACTAAATAGATGCTCTAACAAAGAAGGCTTTGAGTGCATACTTGATCCTACTCACTAGTCCCTAGCCTTTTGCCCAATGAGGGTTAGACATGCTCAGCCCATTGATAACTCTAATTTTAAACATATTTCATAGGGTGATTTTGTAGTATTTTCCACACATTTTTTGTTTTCTTTAAAGAAATTGATACTTAATTGAGTAAAATGTTGATTTCAGGGTTTAAACGCGTTCTAGGCTCGAAAACGAAGAAAATGAATCAAGTTTCACTCAATTCCGAGTTCAAACGAAGAAGTTATGAATTTTTGAAGTTGTGTAGAAAATTTGCCTAAGTGCAGAAAGTTGCACAACCTGGGGACACGGTCATGTCCCAGGCCATGTCGGGTGACAAAAACAAAATCTTTTTGATACACTATAAAAGGACATATTATGGTTTCAAAAGAAAAAAAAAAGAGACATTACAGAAACAAGAGACAGAAGAGACGAGAGGAGATTGGAGAAGAACATTAATCAAAAAGCAAGAACGACATCGATTTCAAGATTAGAGAGATTGTTCATCAAATCAAGAGGGGTTTTTATGCTTTATTTTACGTTTTTGATGAAACTCGTTTTTAGATTCATTATGATAGCTTATAATTAGAGTATTTAGGATTATGGAACCTAGGGTTTCATGTAACCCTTGGATTGAATTATAATTTTAATAAAGTTTCTACTTTTTCTTGATTCAATTATGTCGTTAATTATGGATTGATAATTCTAAAGTGTCAATATATGATATTATGCATGTTAATTGAGAAATTGCATGTGTAATTAGATCTAGGCATAATTGAAGAGAATTACATGTATACTTAGAGATAAGATACATGTTTCTTCCGGAAAGTTGATTGTTTGCATGGAAATTCATTACACGCTAATGCAATTCTAAATTATATTACTCAGTGAAGAGATTCTGGTAAATAATTTAGGATTAAGGTTAATATGCTTGAGAAAGATATTAGCTTCAATTGTGAATCCCTCGGTCAAGAATAATAGAAATTGAATTGGATATATTTTAAAAAGGTTACATGTTAAACACTAGGGGAAATAATTCCTAAATACATTATTGCATACTTGAAGTCGTTCGTAATTTATTGCTTTCTAATTTGCTTAGTTAAGTCTCATAATTAGTTTAGTTTATTAATTTCAGTATTTTTAATTCATTCAACTCGACACAATTTTTCGATTAGATAATAAAGCTAAAGTTAATATTAGTACTCAAAATCTCTGAGGGATCGACTCGAACTCACATCCGCTATATTAAAACTGATAGGTGCGCTTGCCTCATATCACCCATTCCCAAAGACAACCAAATAGAGACAATACATCGTTGTTGCAGTAGATTACTTTACGAAATGGGTCAAAGCTAAGGCAATGGTAAGCATAATGAAGTGAAGTATTGATGCCTTTATGGTTAGCAACAACTTAACTAAGTTTAAGATACCTTATGACATTATTATAGACAATGGGCTACAGTTTGATAATGATTAGTTTCGTAAGTTTTATGAAGCTTAGCAAATTAGACTATGCTGTACATTTGTTGCATACCCTTAGAGTAATGGTTAGGCTGAGGCTGTGAATAAAGTTATTCTCCAAAGTTTGAAAAAGAGGGTGAATCAAGCTGGCAATAAATGGGAAAATAAACTATCCAATGTTTTGTAGGGGTATAGGTTTACATAAAAGACCTTGACATGTCATACTCCCCCCTAGCTAGCCTTTGGGTCAGAAGCTGTGTTGCTGATTGAGCTCTAAGTAGAAAGTGTAGGAGTTCAAGCTTATACCCCCTAATATAATGAGATAAGCCTACAAGCTAATTTGGACACTATCCATGAAACATGAACATTGGCCAAAGCTTATCTTATTGCTTATCAGTAGTGTGCAACTTGGTATTTCGATAAGCATGTTAGGCATAAGTGTTTTCAACATGGTGATTTGGTTTGTAAGAAATTTGAAGATCGGGAGCAAGCGAATGTTAAGAGAAATTAACTCTCGCATGAGAAGATCCTGTTAAGGTAAAGGGAGTGATAGGTAATGGTCATGGCAATAGATTGGAAAGACTCAATGGACAACCTATCCCTCGAGCGTAGAATGCTGACAATCTCATACCATATTTTGAATGATTAACCTATGAATGAAGATATATTTGTTTGTTTATCTTGTTATTAATGATGATTATTTGTTTGGTGGCTATGTTTGTAAAGGAGCTCAGGAATAACCTTAGCATCTATGATACTCAATTCTCTAAGTAGCTTAGATTGCCTCTTTAAGGGTATCAATCCTCTAGACATCTAACACCTTACGAATTTCAAACTTCAATCCTCTAATGAGTATATAAACTTTCCAACCTTCAAGTTCCTCAGGCCCATAATGGATCATGAGCATTTGGAACTCCGTCATATACTTACCCTTATTGCTTCCACCTTATCTCAACTCTTATAATTTCTTAAAAGTATTTTATATGTAATGGTCAAGAGTAAACCTTCTCCTCATAACTGTTCTTTTTCTTGCCACTTCCTTTCCTTTTCTCCTTTTAGTCTCCTGGTAGCTTGCAAATTTTTCCACCACAATGCAACATAACCCGTAAATTCAAGCACCAATCTTACCTCGAAGAGTTCAAACTCTAGGTAAGTCAACATTTGCAATTTCACAATCTTATGACCTCAAAGAGCTCAAGCATCCTATATTGCATATTCATCAAAACTATCTCAAAGCCTCTTCTTCAATACCCTCGAGCTCAATCTGTCTATGAGCTCAAATTCTTAACCTTGCTTCATAAATTTTCTCATTCCAAACTAAAAGAGCTCCGTTATCCCTTAAAGGAACTTAGGCGTCAATAAGGGTAACATTTAATGGTTTGTTTTCTACCAATCGTTGTATAATTACAGCTAAGTTAACCACCATAGTAGTCAAGTCATATCTACTCATGGGTGGTTCTTAGCATCAATTGACCATGTCTGCCATAGTCACCAATGTCATTTCCAGTATCCAATATTCCTCTAAGTACATTAGGGTCTATCATTTCAATTGCAACTAACTTAATACTCTACATCTCCAACGAAAACTATTCCAGTGGTTCAAGCACATAACAACAGCAAGAACAACACTACTCAAATCAACCTAGAAAAACAACACTGTTACAAAAACTTCAAAAACTTAAGCAATTAGTAAAAATAATGCTCCAACTTCCAAGAACAGCAAACATACTATATGGGTTACTCAATACAACCCAGCACTACACTCTACCAATTCGCACTCCAACGCAGTAACTCAATGGCTCAAACTTCGATGATAATAATTTCTACCAAAACTTACCTACTACACCAGCTCTACAAACATAAACGACAGTAACACTTGATACTACACAGCTCCAGTAACTCCTAACAGTAGCAATAACTCCAACAGTAACAACCATCATCACTAAAGCTCTTGGATAATCATATGAGATGGGTTCAAACCTTGATAGGGTTCAAAAGGAAAATGATAACCAAAGGTTTAAGCAAAACTTATACATAGGCCCATAGATATGATAGACCATGCACCTCATACAAACCTAAGTCAATACCTGATATAACGTATGAATACTAATCTTAAGGTCACTTGCCAAGTTAAGGGTTAAATAAGAGTTAGTCTTTGGACTTAGTAAGCTAGGTTACAAAAGAATAAAGGAAGAAGAAAAGCTTGGTGTTCAGTAATATGATGATGTGGCTAATAGAATGCTTAGGTATTTATACAACCCGTTTAAGGCAATCTATGAGGAATACATAATTACTAAAAAGGATACTAACCTAAAAATGATATAAATAATGTGTTATAAGGACAAAAAGGGTAAATGACAAAGAGAATATGTGCCTGATATCAATGTAATGAAGGACAGTGTTAGGGACATGTGTCACTAAGATAATGGCTATAGTTCTAGTAAGGATAATAGAAATCATATGAAAGGGCTTCTCATCAAAGTCCCTTAAACATCTAGAATCATTAGATGGGCAACTTGGAAACACTTTGGTTGAGTTGATGAAGTGGCATGGCAAACTATTTAAGTTAGACGCAAAGCTAGCTTTCTCAACCTGTGTGATGGTAAAGTACAGTTAGGAGCCTAAATACATAAACAAGTTTATCTTCATTAGGAACTTTTCCTCCTCCTCAATGAATTATTGGGAGAAAGTTCAATGGACCAACGCAACTAACTACCCCATAACACAATCGATTGACCTCTAGTTGAGGTCAACAAATTTCCTCCCAAATTGTTAAGGTCAACCATACCCTACACTTAAGTCAATCAAGATACTTTTCTAATGGTCTTATATGATCCTTTAATGAATAAAAACGACTAGAAGACATAGGAAATGAACTTTAAGATATATGATTATGATGTTATATGAGTTATTCAAGTATAAACATATTATATATAAATTAGTTGTTGATAATAAACTTTGATATTTTCAAGGTGTTGAGTAGATACCAATTATGTGATGAGTGTTATGTAATACATCTATTTATAAGATTAAATAAGCTTGATTAGTAACTATTCTATTTGATAAATGCATGTACTTGCTTAAGCTTAGACATGTTAAGATTTGCAAACAACAACATTTAAACCTTAGCATATTCCTATTTAAGGTAGGAATTTGCAGTAGAGATGTCATACCCTCACTTATGGTATGCACCTTTGTTAATGGTTTTAGGTTTTTTATAGGGGTTATCTATATATTTTTAAAATTTAAAGGAAATTAAAACATGCTTTGAAAGTTTAGAAGATCTATCTATATTATTACACTCTAGAACAAGACATGACAACTCTAACGCATATACATGCCCTAGCTTATATAAGCTAAGGTTCACAACACTTCATATAAGTCTACAAATATATCCATATGCAATAAATACTCTCAACTAAAGTTCCACCAACAATTATATAACTTATATGATAAGTTACAACTAATGATTACATCTTAATCTCAATTAGTATAGAGAAGAAGATTACAAATTTGAAGGGACAGTAGCTATTACCAGAAATAACATTTAAACATTGAGTTCGAAGTCTATATAAAGACTAAACATGAAGAACAAAATATATATCATGCAGTGGCATATAAAACAATGAGAATTGAGAAAAATACATTCTAATAAGAAACTACTTTGATCTAAAGTTTGTTATCTATTGTTGACAAAGAGAATTGTGCTAAATTGTTGCCTAATCGCTACTCGTTTTATTTGTCGCATGTCCACTATATCTGAATCATTATTTATGTTTACATTATACCAAGCATGAATAGTTTTTTAAGACCATAAGCTTATACATTTAATAAATTAAATATCCGAGTAAGGTTAAAACTAGATAGAATAAACTAGACACTTAACTAGAAATACTAGAGAATTAAAGAAAAAATTAGATTAATAGTTAAAATTGAATGCATATCAAAGATGCAAATTTTTTATCTAAATTTTGTTAGTTTTTGACATATCAAAACATAAGAAGAAATTTACTAATCATGATAATCTTAAATAATAAAAAGTGAGGAAAACAAAGTGTTTACATATCTAAGATTTTATGGTAACAATCAATTTGATCCTCCTTTTTGGTTGTTTAGTAGGATCTGCATAACTACCTAATCCAAGTATTGTAAATGACCTCGAAAATTTATAGATAATAGGTTGATACTTTTGATTTTAGGTGGTTAATTACAAAAGTAGACCAAGTTTAGATACCAAATGTGACATTTATCTTATTTCCAATAATTCAAAGAAAACAACATACTTATGTTATGTGATACGTGGAAATGGAATTGTGATTCCAAATTCCATTAATTATTATTTATTAGAATTACTTATATGAGCTCCAAACTTATTATGATGTCTAATAATTAAGGATACGTTCTATAAACACACTTAAAAATATATGCGATTCTATGAGCATTTCAAACATAGGTTTAAAATTATTATTCTGGTTGTATTTCCATTCCATTCCATTTTGAACCATTTCAATTTATTCCATTTTAGATTTTTCTTATACACCAAACATGATAATATGGATTCTCAACTTCATTACAAAACCTTCCCCTTGTCACATCAATCAAAACCTATAGGAAATAAAACCCCCTTTTTAGAATTCTAAAATGATTTAATCAATAATGTACAAACTTTTTGCTTAAGTAAAAATTCAAACACTTCCAGGGGCTTTTACCTCTCATAATGGCAACACTAAAACCCTAATTGAAAACTAACCGTTAATCTCTTAAAGTTTAAAAGGAAAAAGGATAAAATTAAGATAAAAGAAAATGGAAAAACACTTATATTTCTCGGAGATGGAAGTTTGAGAAGAGAGGTCCTTTTGAAAGAGGGAACAAAGACATACATTGTTTAGAGATGAGGGAGGAGAGAGAAATTTCTTCCTTCTTTTTCTTTTTGAAATTGTTATTCTCTTTTCTTTTTTTCTTTTTTTTATAGGGTATGACTTTTGGATTAAAAATTATAAACCAAGAATGGGAATTTTTTGCTCTTGTGAAAAGTAAACAGGGCTCATTGATCATGTAAAGATCAACTTCTTTCTTTCTTTTTCCTTCTTTGTTTTTTTTTTTTTTTTTTTTTAGATCGACTACATTACATCATGGGAGGATTTGAACTAGTACATTCTATTGAGAGAGTAGTTACAATAGTTTTGGCAAAAAGACCATCTTCCAACGTGTTGAAATAAACCTCCTAAATAAATTTATATTTTGGGTTATTTCATGTATCTTACCAATAAATTAAAGGATGTTAATTGATAGAAATATAAAATTTTTTTTTGGGTAAAATCAACTGCATATCATTATGCTTTTAAGAATATTATAATAATAATTGAACTTTTATTTTAATTGCTAAAACAACTCAACTTTTCAAAAAAGGTCCAATTTTATCACATAAATATCGTTTGGACCATGTGGCAACTGGAAACCTGTACAGCCTATATGATATGACTTTCCAATCGTTGTTTAATTGAACTTTTATTTTCTTTTTACTTTTTCAATTCATTGTACAATAAACCAGGTGAAATAGATGTAAAATCCTTATACTTCACAACAATATGAATAAAAATTTTATGGTTCACAAGAAAATAAAATTGGGGCTTTTTGCCTTTTTGTAAAGGAGGTTTTGATTACTGATTTAATACCAATCATTTTAAGGAAAATATATTTATTTATTTTTGTAGAAATAAATATCTGAGACATAATGTTTTAGCTAATTTTACATATGGGCACGAATGGGAAAAATAGACAAGTGATTGCATTGCAAAAACATAGAATAGTAATATTCGACTTTTTCACTATGTTTGGATCAAAAGGGAGAAAAAAAAATTGGAGGGAAGGAAGTAGGGGGGAAAGAATTCTTTATAAATTCCTTCCCATTATCTCAAAAGTATAAGAAAAAAAGGGAGGAAAAGAATTTTTAACGAAAATTTTTCCTTGGTATCATAAAAACCATTCTCTTCAATTTGGAAAGAATTTGAAAAGAATATATCTAAATTAACTTAAATATGTTGAATATGTATAAATTAACTTAAATGGCACTTTACTTAAGACTAAAGGAATAACTATTATTCAATTTTTTTCTTACATATATCTATAGTCTACTCATAAGTTTTTAACCTGGTTAAATCATATATCAAACTATCTAAATTTATCAATCACTAATCTAGACCAATTCTAATCAAACCATTGACCACACTACCATCTAAGTATGTCAAAACCTTATCATATCACCTGACTATAACTACAAACAACATAATGTCAACCAACTAATTATGTTTAATCTTCATTGAACCATCTAACCACGACCATCTGCTTTATGCAATGTGAACCACTTTGAACCATTAAAATGCCTAATAATGTGAGGTGGTATTAGGTATTATCAAGGATTAGGAGCCAGGATTTTGAAATGATAACAACATTTGATTATTTTAAATATTTTTCTAACCTATTATTTTTATTGTTGTTAGTGATTTTTCATCTAACTCGTATTAGGCTTTCTAAGGTATATAAAACAATGAATAAGTTAGAATAAGTATTAAATTTCCTCCAAATACAAACACTCTGATACTTAAGTTTTCACCGATAAGAGAAATTCAATGTATATGGTAAAGTATATAAATTACCTTTAAGCTCTCAGTAAAAGTGCCCTAATGCCTCTAAGTACCCAAATGGGCCTTATTTATAATTGTAATTTGGTTAGACTAAATCTACCGTAGGCGACTAGGCTTGGACTAGCAAGTTTCTTCAAGCTGTGCATGGGCGCTAATAAGAGCATAATGCTCGATGGCCAACACCTTTTGATTGTCCCATGCTATAGTGAGGCTTTAGGATCCCCATAAGGTAAAGGATATGTTGTAGGGTATTCGGGGGTCAAGCACCTTATTGGTTGTCTTGACCACTTCCCATTCCCATTGTGTGTCACATTTAGGCCATCCTAGTTGGGCCTCTTGATCTCTTTTTGGACATTGAGACCCTAGTTAAATTCTGGCTATGAATATTAAAACTAGATAAAAAAAATTGTGAACCATGAATTGTATCATAAATTAAACTAAACCAAATAAAAAAAATGATTATTTTTTTTTTTTACAAATCGTTTAGTCACGGTTCACTTTAATTATATATAAACGGTTCATAATTCGATTCGGGAAAACAAACCAAACTAAATCATTTTAAATCAAACCAAACTGTTTGATTAAACAAAAATAATTTCATGCAATTGTTTTTTTTTTTTCATGATTTTTATGGATTTCATCAAACTTTTTATATTTTCTTTTTTTTTTGTATTTTTTGATAAATTATTAAGATTAAGTTAAGTGAATTCTATATAAAATTTCACATTTAGAAAATTTTCTTTTTTAAATTATCATTTTCTTATATATTTTCAAATCAAGAGTCATTTTTTACATAACTCTCCTTTTTCTAGTCTTTTATGTGTCTTTTTTATTTTTTTCGTATTACTTTTTTATTAGCAGTTTTACTTTTCTCTTCTCGTTATTTATTCGTCAAAATAGAGGTTCTTATTCTCGTTCAATCAAGTTGACTCTATTAATATCTTGTGTTACTTTTTACTAAGTACAATTACACATAATAAATATATGGAAAATCAATTGAAAATATATAAAAGTTTGATGAAAAAAAAAACATATTATTGGAGATAAAAATATTTAGTGAAAATCTGATATAATTCAAACTGAACCGAACTAATTTTAATTTTATTTGAAAAATAGGTTTGATTTCAAAAAAAAAAAAGAAACCAAACAATTATATTAAGTTTGATTACATAAAAGAAAGCGAATCTTATCGAATTGAATTGTGCCATCCTAATTAACTTGTATGATTTAAGTGTATTTAAATAAATTATTAGTTATTATTTTTTAAAAATTATAATTTTGTTGCAACCATCAAACATGCATAATAAAATAGCCTAGGTTTTTTTTTTTTTCCTCTTTTTTCTCTTTTTACCTTTCCAATATCCAGTGCAACAATGTATACATAAACACGATAAAGTGTATATCTAAGACAGACTCACGCTCACAAACATATTACTTTGCAGAAACGGGGGAGAGAAAGCGACACATGACCGGATCACCTATTTGCCCAAAATCTCTTCTGCACTTTCAGCTTCTTTCTTTTCCATCCGGGTCCTAATCTTCTTTCCACTTCAGCAATTTCTTCCTTTTTCTAAGTTGGTTCTTGTTAAGTTCTTCTGACGCCCAGGATAAAAACATGGTAATGGTGGCTCAATTTTGATGAGGTATGTAGTATCTTTTAATCTTTTAAATTTTTTCTTTCTTGGTTTGACTTGGGTGGCAGGCTTTGTTTTTAGTTTTTGTGTAACTGGGTAGTATAATTTTGTTTATTGTGTCAAGATGATATATTTTATGATTTTTGATGTAAACTTTGGACCCATTTAGTTTGATTCCCTGTAAAGTGAATGATTTGGGTGTTCTTGAAATCAAAACTGGCTCAAATTTATGCTGAGACAAGTATCAAGTTTGATACATTAAAAATTTACTATTTTTGGGTCTGAATAGATTAATAATTACTAACATCTGTATAATGTTTGATCCTGTTTCATGATTTAATGTGCTTTGATAATTATATTATAAGTCATTTAAGTCTAAAATTCTGTGGGATGTATGGCCTGCAGTTAAATACCTTCATAATTATCCTTTCGGCTTTTGTTTTTTGGTTAACATCTTGAACAAAAAACACTTGGACATGTATAAAATGCAATTACATGAAAGATTGGTTCTCGTAAGAATTGGGATTCCTTAGATAATTGGACTAATGCATATGGTTGTTGATTTCACTTCCTTGTTTGGGGGTTTTCTTTAATATTCAGCTTCCTATTATCTTCAGCATATAGCTTCTAAAGCATGCTCTTTTTCTTTTATTTCATACCCATTTAAGTTTTAAAACAAAGGATGGTCAGATTTTTTGTTGGATTGCTTAATATACATATTCGCATTATTTAGGATGAAGAAAAAGGAGTTTCTATATATGGGAACTTGAGTAAATTGAACATTCCTTCATTGAGATTTCTCTTTCTTTACTCTTCCATCCTTGTGATTCTCTTTTGTACTATAAGTGCAAATTTGGTTGATGGGGAAATTATAGAGCATACTTGACTTGTGGTAATATGAGGTTTTGTTTTTGTGTCTGTAATTTCTGTTTCTGGGGTCTAAATCTCTCTAGCTCTTCATTTAGCGTTACCTGCTGCTGTGGTCATTCATTGCTAGGAGTCACGTAAGAGCCATGGGAAATTTCTATGTGGAGTTGCTGAGAATGGTGAATGTAATGTTAATTTGACTCTAATGATGGTGCTATCAAGCTAGGCCATATGGTGAGATTCTGTACTAGTATATCAACTTGTTCTTTGGTTCTCAATTTCATCCTCGCTGTTAAGTTTTCAACCATATGACCTCAGTTTATTTCCTTATGAAAATTCTCTTTATAAACCTGAGTCTAATGTTCATTCAGCTAGCACATAAATATGTATTTTCACTTGCATAGACAGTTGGAAAGGGAAGGTTTTAGCTATTTCTTTGCTGGGTCACATCACGTAAACTAGTTTCTTTCGTCTGATGGAATTGATTCATTCCCATTCAAGAGCAAGAGATGGCCATTCTCCTGTTATGAGCTCATAAAAGTCCTAACACCAACATAGTGTTGTCAAACAGGTTGACTCATGCAACCTTAAAGAAGTCCTCAATGCTGCAATTACCATGTAAACTTCCATTTCTTCCTGCACTAGCATTTGCAAGTCCATCGACAAATCCACCAAACAGACTTAGGTTATATAGGGGTTCTATATTTAAGCTCCTAATTCACTAGATCTCTGTCTTCCTATGTCTACATATTCAGAGATTTTGCTGCTTTGTGGTCCTCTCGTAAAGAGAGAGAGAGAAGGAAGAATTCTGTGAAAAAGTTGGAAGAGTGTTGGACAAAGTAGTAGTCAACTGTAGGGCACTGGAGGAGACTTACGGAACAACGGAACAAAAAGGAGCAGAAACAGAACTGTTGAAGTCAACTATGGGGAAATATATAATCTTGTGTATGAGGGTTGATAGAGAAATGATAAATTGATAGGGGTACTCAGGATTGCAGTGGCCATTCTCCACAACTAATAGGAGATGGCAATGATTCTGTTTAGTGGGGAGAAACCAGAAAAATAAGGTGTAGCTTCTTCTGAAATAAAACACTTAATTTTCTCTTCTTTTTCAATTGATATTTCACAGTCAAATCTATGATGGATAGCTGACATGGCTGTCTTGTTTTTTCTTCCTCCCTTCTCCCTTATTGGCAAATACTCAAGTTGCTGCAATTGTGGTTCTGGTTTACGATCCTCTTGTTTTCCTTTTATTCATTGTATCTGGACGGACATCCAGAGTTGCTGTTTCAGATCAGAGGGTTTCATTGTATACTCGTTAAAGTTGGATGCTCAACTAGGTTGTGTTAAATACTGCACTGTGCCAGTGCTCCAGGAAATTGACTATATTTATGTGAACAAATAAATTTTTGGCTGTTGAATCACATTATTTAGTGTATGGGGATGCAAGAAGAGGGTTTGAGAAAATAGCTTGCCGTTAGATGCAAATCAAAGTTTTGCAACTGCTAATTCTTTGGAAGAAAATCTCTCTCTTTTTCAGTATTTACTTGCAAGGTTTGGTCACAATTGGGGTTTGGCACATTGGTATTTCAGGACTATTAAAATACAGATTTTGCTTTCATGTTTAAGGACTGCTGCTTACAAACTGTGTTTGACCTTTGAGATGATGAATTTGAGCTGTTGCACAGCTGTTGATTTTATGGCGTGAGGATTTGAAGACAAATGTTTATTTATTCTCCTGTATATGCTAAT
Organism: Lumnitzera racemosa; assembly: GCA_024138005.1. Taxonomy (NCBI): domain Eukaryota; kingdom Viridiplantae; phylum Streptophyta; class Magnoliopsida; order Myrtales; family Combretaceae; genus Lumnitzera; species Lumnitzera racemosa. The sequence continues at coordinate 23,124,478 of JAMXBC010000004.1, read as the reverse complement.
TAACAAAGTCTCATCTGATGGACTCATTCATCCAAATTATCCTGCAGGTGATGGTAGATCTATGGCTCTCACTGATATGAGGTAAGCTGATGGCTTTGTCAATGACAAATGGAGAGAGTATGACATCACTTAGTAGTGATCTTTTCTATGACATATTGCGGCGTCTTGATGGACAAACATTGGCCAGTGCAGCATGTGCTTGTGCAGCTTTTTGTTCAATCTCTAGAGAAGAGAAGCTCTGGGAAAATGTATGCTCATCAATGTGGCCTTCTACCAACAGGGAAGATGTAAAAAGTTTAATATCCTCTATTGGGGGTTTCAAAAAATTTTATGCAGACTGTTTTCCCCTTATTGTGAATAAGGAAGTTACCGAGTATCAGTGGAATGAATATCTGGAGTATCCTGAAGAGTGGATTGAGGCTTACTATTATGGTGACACGGATGAATTTGAAAGTATCGATCCCTCTGACTTTGTCTCCCTTGTTGACATAAGGTTCAAGGACAGGACGATCTGCTCAAAAGTGCTTTGGGGTATACCTGATGCAAATGGTTTCAATGGATGGTTTTACAGTTGCCCATTTAGGATTGATCTTCTTACATTTTCTTCAAGTGTCGAGGACAATGAAAATGAAATTACCCTCTCGGTTTTGGACGGTCTGCCACCAGTCACATCTATGGAAAAAGAGAGAAAAGACGGAAAACTATGGAGAGAGCTCCGTGATGGTCTCCGGCTAAGTTGGATTATTGTGAATAAAAAACTTAAGCAGGCTGCCAATCTCGCTAGCTGGTGTCCTCTTGGAGGGCAAAGACATTGGCCTACTGACAAGGATTTTGTAATCCGCTTTGGATCCATTCTTCCCGCAAAAGACATTCTTCCATGTCAAGCCGTGGAGTGCATTCTGAGTATGAAGTTCAGGATGACACATATACAGGGAGATGATGCTGGGACGACGCTCAAATTGACTGAGCTCAGCATGCAACTCGAAGACATGGAAGGCGCTCATGTCAATGGAAGAAACAGTTTACGCATTCTTAAGGAAGCTCTGAACAGCTGCCGAAGTAAGAACTACAGCGAAGCTTTAGAGTCCTGCCATTTGTATTCGAAAGTACAGAGTGAGTTAAAAGAGGAGAAAATGAGAAATGAAAACAGGCTGGACAGACTCTGCATCTTGAGCGGGATCGCAGCTTTCGCATCGTTTTGGTGTTACTACATCTTGTAGGAAATGGAACTTGTAGTGTGGATTGTGCCCTGTGTTCGTTTTAGCTCACACACGATGCTTTTAATGGGCATGCTAATTTTGTAGTCTTTTGAATATCTTAAGTTCATAAATTTTCTATCCTTACCTTTATGGTTGCTTTCCTATGATGCTTGATTGGCAAATCTTTTTTGGCGAGAAAGATCCATTTCAAATTGCAGTTTTTTTTTTTTTTTCACTTGGTTGATGATACCCTTTTGAGTTAAAAGCCAATTCCCAATGTCTTGCCATTTTTCGTGGGATAGATAAAACTACAAAGATCTGTTGGTAAAATCCTTTTTTTCCTTTTTTTTTCAAGAAAATACATGGTGGCTTGATTTGAAGAAATTGGTTAATTTTGATTTTTTTTATTCAATTTTAGGCATTAATTTCAAGTTGTTAAATATTATACTAACTTATTCGGCAAAAAGAAAAAAAAAAGAATATTATACTTACTCAAATAGTTACTATATCATCTCTCATTATTTGTATTTAAATTCTTGGACTAATGAACAATTTACCGTGATATTTATCTAAAGATGACATGATTGGTCAATTTGACAGTTATATGCAGTGTAATGTTTATCAGCTTCCAATTTCAGGTCCAAAATTTATCAAACGAAAATTCGATTTAGCATAAAATATTTAGCAATTTTAACTTTGAGTTATAAAATTGAAAAAGTACCTAACAATATCTCTTTCAAATTTGAGATCTTAATTCTAGAGGAGGAGGAAAGATTACTTCCCAATGGACATTATGGAGGATACATACATTCATCCATTTTCCGTGGTAGTTACCTAGGATTTATCAATGCTGTTAGGTAAAATGTTGAAAGCACTATAATACTTGCATTTGTTATTTCTGATGGAAAGATGATCTCAACAATGTAGACTAAAGTCATGTATTTACAAAAAAATAAAGAAATAAAATAAAATTTAATACCAATTTTGATAATGAATATCTGGACGGGCTAATACAGAAATATGTTAATGTGTGAACTGGCCTAATATGATCCTGAAACTATTTATTAATAGGTTTAAGCACAATTGGACATGTTATATTCCTTTCTCCTGCGCCCCAAAGTTTTCATTCCTAATATGGTCAATCAAATACTATGTTCATTCTTTCTTAGCGACTTTTCTTCTTTTCTCTTTTCCTTTTCTGGCCACACACATATATATATATATATATATATATGAGTAATATCAATTAAAATAATAGGGATAATGTTGTAAAATCTACATGCAATTTACTATTTACTAACTCAACCTTTAACTTGTTGAATTCGATGTTAGCTAAAAAATTTTATGTCATTGGTACTACCTATTATCCATGGTTTAAAATTTGTTAGATAATCAATCAAAATGAAATACATGTTCTTAATGCTAGGCACCGGCTTGAACCGGTCTTGAATGATCGGTTCACAGGTTAATGATATAGTAAACCGTAATCAATCCGTGAACTAACGGTTTCAGGCCGATTCACTAAGCCCGACGATTCAAGGGCAGATTCAAAGCCCTTAAATCGTTTTTTTTTTAATATTTAATTTTTTTCTATTAATTTCTTTTATTAAATATATTAATAATTTCTAATAATGTAATCTTCTTTCTCTTTTTTTTTTTAAGTATACTAATTCATTAATATTTTCTAATTTTTTTATTAATTTCCGACTTAATGCGATTCTAACATTTTTACTTTTTTCCCCTCAAATTTTATTTTTTTTTCTCATATTGAAGTCTTTAACATTTGATAAGTTTTACAAAAAAGACTTACATTAACTGAAATTGAATTTTCTATCTATTTTTAACAAATAATTAACTTATGATTAATTATCTATTATTAATTTGATGATATTATTTTTTAAAAAATTATCCTCTACTATCACTAATAAATTAGTTTTGATATGTAATGACTTACTAGATATTATTTAATTATTTTTTTAACTCAATAGTCTCTCTTTTCTCTTTCTCTTTCTCTTTTTTTTTTTAAAGGGGTGAACTGATCAGGCCAACCCACTAGTTCAATGGCAAGTCAACCAAGTGGGTTGGCCGGCGATTCGCAACTTACCAGTTTAGGCAGTTTCATTCAAACAAATTGTCTGAGTCCTTAAAACCCGATAATTCGTTAGGACGGTTCAGCTCGATTACTACCGAGCCGAGCTGATTCGGGTTCAAAACCGATCCTTATCCAAGTTTACATGTTATATAAATGTACGTCATATAGTAATGATAATATGAAATGTTTTAATTATCCAATTTGATAAATTGGAACTTCATATAATAAATTTTTAACTCTCAACCAAACTTCAAATAGTACCGGCGACATTATTCCAAATTAATATTTAAAAATAAAATTAAAGAAGAACCTCAAGTGGAAAACAATGTATCGGGGTTTCTCTCTCTTTAATCCCGTTGAGTCAAGACAAGTGCAAGCTTCTAAGTACGTAGATACATTTCATTTCCTTCAACGTTAAATTTAACACAAGTTGTTCATCAGTCCCCTTCTCTCTCTCTCTCTCTCTCTCTGACACACACAAACACACACACAAGAATTGTCACAACTCACAGAATTATTTAATGAGAGAAATAAATAATTATGGTTTGGGCGTCGGTCGTTGTGTTGGTCGTTCTCACATAAATGAGTATCACGTGCTGCAGTTTTCGCATTGACTTCGTGGATCAGGATCATTTCTGATTTAGGATTTTACTTGAGGAATGACGAGACATTATAAGTAAAAAAAAAAATTGTAGAAATTTAAGATCAAGATATTAATGAAAATGTTATCTTATCATTACATAAGATTAGATCGAAAGCACTATGTAGGGAACTTTTAGGCTCTTTCTAGGGTTGAATAATGTTTTCGAGAAGAATCTAAGGTTTTGTAACCCCAAAAAATAAATAAATAAAGTAAAAAAAAATGCGAAAATTCAGTTTGTATTACCAACCAAAGAAAAAATAATGTGGTTTAGCAAAGTAGAAAATTACAACAATCTAGGTATTTAACTGAAAAAAAGAAGAAGAAGAAGAAGAAGAAAGAATAATTAGCACAACATAATAAAATTAGAGACGTAAAAGCTTAAATATATTACTTATGATTAATCTCGGATAAATTTAGCATGACCACGTCAATGCACAGTAGAGCAACCCCTTTCTTGTCCCGATGAACTTTGCAGTTCGCATTATTTAGGGAATCTGGATCCCAGAAATGCTGCTTGATTCAGTGGACTTAATTTTATTCAGAAGTTTCTGTCCACGGATCAGGATATTCAATTCTCATGTGTCGATGTGCTCATTTTTCTCTTGGTTAAGTTCAGTCCCTAACTCCCGCGTATTCCTCAGTCATTAATAAGAAAAGATACTACACGCGTTATGAATCATTATCTCATGTATCCTTATCTCTAGAATTGGACCGGTGGGGTCTTTCCTTTTATTTTTATTTTTATTTTTTATAAATCTTTGCCCATATTGGCAAGTTAATAATTAATTTCTCATATGCATGTGTCGTTCTGTAAGTCCAAAAATAAGAATAAGTTGATATTCACAGTATATTTATACGATACTTCCTATGAATAAATTGATTAAAAGGATACCACCCATTAAATTTCTAACTACCAATTCAGCGTTCCTTTAACTGATATTTTACCTTCGTTTTGTGAAGACTTTTTTTATGTTTGGGTGTTTGAAGGGGAAAAAACTCCCTTGGATTTTAATAGTGGAACTAAGGCATCCGATATGTATGTAACTATGTAAGCAGAAAAACTATTGCATTTTGATGATATGAATGCATGTTTCCTTAGGATCAGGGGGAAAAAAATGGCCAACTCACCAAATTTTATTAACTATCTTCTAAAGTTGAACGAGATAGCATTTTAGCCACACTCAACCATCAATATGTGAAAATCCATAAATGAAGGTGGTGATATGGACTTTTAGATGAAAAGGTTTTAATTTTAGACGTATCAGAAAGTAAATTGTACATACAAACACTTATGTATCTTCTATGTACATCTATGCTTTGTTCCCTTTAATCAATAGAATAGGAGGGAATTAAATTACAATTCAATAGATATGTAATTGTTATTACATGTTTATTACTTTACTTAATTAGAATAAAATTGACTTTATTAATAAGACTAAAAATAATAAACAAATTGTAGAAGGTTGTTTCATTAGCTGGACTTTTGACCTAATTTAATACCATGGATCAATTTCTTAAGTTAGTGACAAAGTTCAGGGAACTGGGCTTATCAATTTCTTAAGCTAGTGACAAAGTTTAAGGAACTAAGTCTAATTTAGGAATGTTTTAAGGAAATTTAGCTTAGTAAGCATAAAATAGGAGTCATTCAACTAGTGTTTCTGCTCTTAGCCTTACCTAGGTGTCTCCAACGTGAATATAAACTCATAAAAGGTCTTTTTGAACTCATTTTTGCTTCTTTCATCTTTATTAGGTTTTAAATGGACTAAAAGAAGCCTTAAGCTTAGTTACATTGAAGATGGGCTTGTAATATGAAGGAATTGGGCTTTGGTTACTCTTAAGTGTTATAAGGTTATGAAAACCCAAGCCTAAGCCTAGCCCAAGTTTGGTTAAGCCCAAATCGAGAGCCCATGCGTTATATAAGAAAAGGAAGACTTCAATCTTGACCATCAATCATCAAGAATTTATCAAAAAAACTCTCAACAATGAGCTCTTTTTATCCGTTAATCTTAAACACATCTAATAGATGAGATCAAGGGCCAAATTTAACGTTAAGGGACTCCTCCTTCTTATTTGCAACATTTCAAATATTGGCAAGCATCATACAAATGCTATTAGTTTGTTGGAATAGCTCAACAAAATATTAAATAACAAAACTCATCAAAAACCAGCTAAGAACAAATCAAAAACTTTATATTCAATTTGTTGTCACATGTGCGTTCTTAAAATTCAAGCTTACTCGTTCCTCTTTCCACACCTCTCTATCACAACCTTCTATGCATCATTAGATTAAGGTTTCTCTAAGGTCGACTAACATGCTTGCTACGTATGATCAACTAACTATAGCAACTCCACTATTAAATGATGATTTTCTAGGGACGAGAAGCACTTGATGAGATGAAACTCCTTAGACCAAGACATTCACCATAATACAGTTGAGTAAAACCAAATGGAGAGGAGAATATTGTGTTTGTGACTTTGTAAAATAATACATCTACCAATACTTCATGTGAGGTGCATGTCATGTAGGAGAATATAGTGGAGGTAAAATCTACATGAAAGGAAGTTGATTGCAAATGTGCAATTCTTATTATACAAAGTTACTAGATGGCAAGCTTATTTTGGCTTTCATTTGTTGTGTATTTTTGCATTTATAAATATTTGTATGTATATTTCCTGCATCTACATACTTTCCTATTACATAAACAATTATATTTACAAAAATAGCATCTAATTGATATAAAACATGTAAACAAATACAAACCATTTTATGCTCAATTTTAATCTTTTTCTAGTTTTTATGCATTGTGTCCATAAAAAGCATTTTGCTTGATTTTCATGAAAAATTCATAGTAAAGTGTCATGAAATTTATGAATTGTGCTATTTAAGTGGGAATAAATATACAATTTTACACATTAATCATGTCTCTTGGACCTTTGTGTTATTGCATTTTCTTCTTTATTGTGTATTAAAAAGATGTATCTTTCATGGAAAAAGTAATACTTATAGAGTATTGTAACCTTTGCTTGCAAAATAGCAACTTTTATGATTTCATACAAAATAACACAACTTTTGCATATGAAGTTGCATTTCCATCATTCAAAGTGTTATATCTCTTTGCAAATAACACAATATTTCATATAGACATGGGAAAGACCCTTGGTTATGATATAAAATCCACATGTATTATATATGTGTAAAATTAAATAGTAATTTTCAGATCATATTTATAGCAATCTATGAAAATACATTATTAAATTTAATTGTGATGATATTTTTAAGTACATCTACTTTTTTATATAATATTATGAATATATTCTTTAAAAAAGAGTATGCATGATACATGGCTTTAATTAGAGTTCAGAAAGAGCACACGCATGTATTTAACAAGTATTGCCATGACGTGTCTATAACGTTTGTATGAACCTTTGAGAAAACATCAGTAGGTGGTTTGATACTAACAATTGCATTATAAGGACTAATACCTTTTTTTTTCTTTTTCTTTTTTTTTTTTACCTTTTCCCATCCTTTTATAAACCTTATCTCCATTTATATCCTTTGCATTCACATATTGTCATAAATAATATAATATTTTATTCATCTTTCATACATATCTTTTAATCATTAAGCAAAAGCTTCCCATTTAACTCTACATCTTATACTTAACACAATATATTAATACAAAAATGTAGGTACCTAGATGGCCATAAAGTTACTAGAGAAAGTAATGGTAGCTTTAAAAAAAAAAAACTAATATTACATTATAACAATATTACGTTGGAATGAATTATTTAATCATTTTACATTCATGATTTGTGGTTTTAGTTCACTTATTTTACATAAACGCATCATAGGTGTGTCCATCTAGTTACTAAAAGTATTAGAAGATATATAGAATTATCTATATAAATTAACAGCTACAACAAAAAATCAATGGTAAGATAGTTTAATTGGCAAAGTATCAAGCTAAGAAAATTTCAATATTGCTTGTTCAATTTATGCCTAGTGCATTTGTAATAAATTTTCAAACTAAGATCCTAGTTCTCTTCTTTTGTAAAGCAGGCATGATCTAATAAACTTCCTTGGCATATATCACATTAGCAAAGAAAAAACCTAAAAAGAAAATTACATCATTTACAAGAAAGACACTATACATGAATTCCTTAGAATATTTTAGTTTGATTTCTCGCTTATTCTCATTTAATTATCAATGAAAGGTTCATTTTACCAAAACCATAAAAATATGGAAATAGCTTTTATTAACAAAATATACTTGCATCTTAGACTCTAACTAAGCTAATTAAAATTCAATTATAATATTAAAAGAACCCATTTATACATTCTTCAAAAATACCAGAAGATATAGGACATATGTGCGTTTTATCTATACACATTGCATTTTCAATAGGTTATTTATTTTTCAATTGTATATGGGGTATGTGAAAAGTTGCATTTAACAAGTTTTATAAGCATGATAGATACTTGTTTAGGGAAGGGAAATTGTATATGCCTAATCATTCATTAAGGGAACTGCTTGTGCATAAGTCTCGTGGGAGAGGACTAATGGGACATTTTGGATTAGACAACACCATAAATGTGTTGAAATGAAATATCATTATTGTTTTTTAGCTTTACATGAGAAGTGATGTAAAAAGAATTCATAGTCAATATAGTTTTTGTAGTAAGGTTAAATCTAATGTTTTACCATATAGGCTATATACATCTCTATGAATGCCAAGTAAACCTTGGGTTCATCTTAGTGGATATTGTTTAAGTTTTCCTAAGCCTAAATGAGTATATGCTTTAATTTTTGTTGTGGTAGATAAGTTTTCCAAGATGGCATTTTTATTCCTTGTAATAAGATGGATAATGGTACACATATTGTTGACATCCTCCCTTAGAAAATTGTTAAGTCTCATGGAATTTCTAAGTGCATTGTTGGTGATATAGACATTAAGTCTCATAGCTATTTTTAAAAAGCATTACAAGGAAAATCAGGAAATAAATTTTTATTTTCTATTACTTGATCCATAAACTAATGGTTAAACTAAGGTAGTCAAAATAACTTCGCTAACATTTTAGTGTAGTAATTCAAAAGAATTTGAAATAATCATTAGAGGATTTTCCTTTCATTCAATTTGCTTATAATTATAGCACTCATTCTTCTATTGGTTTTCCAGCACTTGAAATTGTGTATGGCTTTAACCTACTAACAACTATGGATTTACATCTTTTATCTATTAATAAGAATTCGAAGGTTAGATGTAGAATTATGTGTCAAATATGCCAAAGATGTTCCTATGTCTGTTTCTAAAATCATAGATGAAGTTGTTATACTATTGTAATGCCTATAACTTAACTAGGCATGAGTAATCCTCTATTAGGATGCTAATAGTGTATTCCTCACTAGAGGGCACGATAACCAAGAATTCCATCTTGAGTTTGTACTACGCTTGGAATATGCAAAGAATGTCTAGAGAGTATCCATGTAATACGTAATAAGTTTCCCATACATATCTAATCTTGCCATAATAACTACATTTGGTACAACTTGCTCTACATCCTCCTCTACTGCTACCACCTCTCCCTTTACCCTTATAGGACAAGTGAGTTAAACATTTAGATCATATCAACCAACCATTGGTTTAAAAGGTACTAAGTTAGTAAGGGTATGCACATTATTTGATAACTATCAAATAGTGAGGGAGCAACTTTTTCTTTAGAATTCAAGTCTTAACAGAATCAAACCCAACCTATATAATATACATAAACATAACAGTCAAATGTTTTTCAATGCCATCCTACATGACATGAACATCAAGGGTAATTTGAAAATTTTGAAATATATTGTAAACACTAGAAATCAACCGATATGTGTGGCCATAGCAAGAAAAAATAACGTTAGAAAAATACTCATTAGTTAAGGGTCAATTACATGCCAAAGAAGCACTAGGAGCTATGCATTAATCTTCTATCAAGTGACCATATTGTTTTTAATAGTCTCTTCACTTACCTAGTGAGATAATCCAATTCACTTTGACCTATAAATTAGATTTTGATAGCTATAGACCATCAAACATAAGTTTTTTCCATTTGACTTCTTGGTATTAATCAATATGGACCTAAGAGAGATAGTATAACTATGGTAGTAGAAGCCATGGAAGTGGCTAACATACTAGTAGAATCCAAAAGAAACATTAAGAATATTTCCAAATTCGTTGGAGAGAGTGGTTTAAACTAACTATGTCTAAAGCATGAACAAGAAAGCAATGGATGTCTCATATATCACTAGAAACAACAAAGGGAGGATATTGTTAAGGAAAACACAAACAAAGATACCTACTAGAAACAAAGTTAGAAAAGATGACAGTAAGGCTATAAGAACAAAGGTTTTACAAGTGGAAGGAACTATAAGAGCTTCGAGTAAGTTGGAAAGAGTCAGACATATGCCTAAACAAAAGGAGGTTGGAGCTCGATGTAAGCAAAACGGTAACTAAAATGAGTGACAAAGATGGAGAAAGAATAAGAGAATGAAGATGTGATGAAGCTAGAATAATAGAGGAAAAGTTGATGGTCAACACAAATTGAACATCGCCAGAAATGATGAAGAAAAAGTCACTACAAGAGAGAAATATAGGGCTAAGTTTTAACTTTTTGGGTGCTTTAATAGGGTTATAATAAAAAAAAACCAACAAAAAATATGAAATGGACTAAACTAAATTGTAAATTAAGTTCTAACCATTTTTTTAGGTAGAAAAAATTACATAGTGTTGCAAACCAATTTTTTAAGGTTCAAAAATATTATAGATTATGAGAAGTAGGAAAAAAAAAACTTATGGCTATACTATATTTATTTTGAAAGATTAATAATAGCACCTTTCTTTAAATAATATAAATTTCTTTTGCCATTTATTTGGGCTTCCACATATAAATAAGAATGTGATTCATTGGTATTGTAATAATCCAATCGGAGCTCCTCCCATTAAGGTATTATTCAACTTGACGTAGAACATCATACGGTTTTATCCCATAGAATAGTAGCTTATTAAAAGGTTACCCATCCTAACATTGACCTAGTCTAAGCATAATTAATTTTGGAGTTCTAATGTACTCCAAGTCGCTACACTATAAAGCATGTCAATTATTAGAGTTTTGTCACTTAGTATTTAAGGGGTATTACAATGCACCCCTCTTCTAAAACTGACATCCGTGTCTACACTAGTATGGGACTACCACCAAGTAGAGACTCCACCCTTCCGACTAATGGACTACTCTAATATTACTTGTCATCAAGATATTATGTGCTTTAGCATGGAATACCGCACAGCTTTGTTCCATGGTATAGCAGCTTCCTAAGAGGTCACCCACCCTAGAATTGACTTAGCCTAAGAATGCTTAATTTCAAAGTTCCAACATACACCAAATCACTACAATATAAGGCACCTTGATAATTAGAGTTTTGCAACCTAGTATTCATGGGGCATTACAAAGGTAGACCTAAATGTTTCACTTACATTTTGTAGATTTTGAAAATATGCAAAGAATGGTTCTTTTCTATTTTTCCAATATTGATTTAGATGCTATCTAACTTCTAAGGTAATAACTAAATCATAGTAGGGTTTAATAGCTATTTCCAATATCTAATACCCCGATAGATTGTGTAAGATGTAAAAAATGTAGCCTATGGGGAAAGCTTCAAGACCTTAGTCTTGGAATTATATTAAGGATACCTTTTTTCAAATAATGGTCAGGGGAACTTTTATTAAAAAGTGAGTATTTCTCTTAAATATTTTGATATTCTTAGTTAAAACCACAAACCAAGCTGGATCTCACCCTTTCATCTTCTAAGTTCGAGAAATTATAAAACAAACCATAAAATTACGTTTGGACTAGAAAAAGAACCAAATCGTAATGTTATGCTTGGATTATAAAAGGAATTGAACCATAATATTAGATTTGGTTCAGTTTGGAGGGATAAACCAGATCAAAATAAACCATGCACACAGTTAGCTCTGATACTATGTTAGCTTGAGATAAAAAGAAAAAAAAAAAATCCAATTATGGTAGAGCTCTCTGCCATTATGTATTATTTTACACATATTATACGTATACCGTTAAACTTTTTGTGTTTACATTATACATATCTAACGTAGACCACAACTGACTCTTTACCATGATCCATGTGGTACATTACTCACATAGGGTAACGTAACTGGCTCTTAAGCAAATATACCAAAAAAGTAAAAAAAAAAAAAAGACACACAATCTCCTTGTTTCGAGAACTTACAAGGGCTCAATTTTTATCCTCTTTTCTTTGTGCAATTCAATTCATCTTTGCCTATTTGTCATCTTAGAAGCTTGCTAATAATCATACCTTAACAACACCCCTCACCTCCTTTTGAACCTTTTCTCTAGATTGCATCGAACAAGATCACTAACTTTAACCTGCTTTCACTCTCATTGTACATTATTGATAAGGTGTTAATAATAGAGCTAATGGGTGTTTAATGCATTTTTTTAACCACTCATCATAAAAGAAACTAGTAAGTGTTGACTCGGTATTCTAAACGTTGCCTTTATAAACCACCACTAATCCTCTCATAAACCATGTGTGATGTGCTTAAGGGGTAAATGATAAAGCTAATAGATATTACTTACAATTAGTAGATCCCCCAACTGAAAAAATCAAGGATATTACTAATCAAGATTCAATTAACTCAAACTCACCATAATTTGAAGATTAATAAGAGTAATGTTTAAGGAGTAAAAACTCTCTTAAGGAAAATAATAATCAACTAATAATAAGTTTAAAGGCTTTACTAAGTATTTAAGCAATAGGTTTTAATGGCATATTTGTAAATATCACAAAAATTAATGAATAAAATGCAATGGAAATAATCAACCATTAAGCTGATTTAGATGAGGAACCAATTTGGTGCTTGAAAAATTAGACATTATAAGCTAAGAACAAATAGGTTAGTGGTTAGAAGAACCAATAAGCCTTTTCAAGAAATGACTACCACCAAGCTAGTTTAGATTAGCCTTTGCTTGCTTGTTTTTAGTAAACCGACTAGGTAGTGTGCAGTTGAACTAGTAAGTTAGTTTGAGCATCCTCTCCTTCAATCTGCACTTCGTCTTAATCATTAGCTACCTATCAAATCTCTTATCATCTTAGCTCCTACAACAAGCATCAAATTACATTGCTTGAAATCTAACCTTAGTTCCTTAAAATACATAATAACAAGCCAAACAACATTAGACAAATTGGCAAAAGTCAAACAACATTAGACAAACAAGCCAGCTAAGCTAAAACCAGGAATTATCTTCAATTCTGTGCCCTCCAAATCAAGCTCTATGATTCCTCTTGGAACTAAAAGTTCCTATAACATTTCTCCATCAAGGACTCTTTCTTGCTTGCAAGCTTGCTCAATTGTATATATTCTTAACAAGATGTAAACTCTATACAAGTAATCAAGCAACACTCCTTAAAACTCTAGCATCCCAAAATGCCTATAAGTTTACAGATGACTACCCTATGCAACTAACTTCTTTTGCACACTACTCCCAAAATCATGTATCGTATCATCCCAAAATAAACTTTCATCATGAAAGCACAAATCATCTACTGACATTCTACATGCACCCTTAGCCATAATGAAACAACAATCATTCTCTACAGCATTTGACCTCAATTTCAAAACAAAGTCAAGCACTCCCAATTTCAACATTAATAATAGCCACAAAATCCTTCCAATTGCTAGATAACTGGCATCATAATGTACGCATGAAGAGATAAATAAATAAATAATATGTATTGCCAACCTGTGTACTCTACTCCACAGAAATAGTATTATACTTATCCATCCTTCATCAATCATGGATAATTCACTTACCCTTTCAACCACAATAGAATGATAATGTTGATTGGTAACACATAACTCCAATAGAGAATCAAAATTAAACATCTTTGATTTCAATACATGTGTAGATAAACACTAGGAGTCATAAATTACACTTTATGTCCATACAACCGGCATCTACGTAATGACATATCCGATCATAGCAAACCGACGTAGAAATTCCTAATTCATACCATCATTGCAACATTTATCATCAAAAGGAACCCTCTCTTAGATAATCACATCATTTAATGCAGTTGGAATCCATATTACTCCACCATAAACACATGATCTACCAAGTAAGAGGCCCATGAGTACTCATAGATGAAACAATAGTAAAATTATCTATGGTCGACATAGAATGCATCAATCTCAAAGCATGCGTAAAGATAAATCTCAACAACAAACCTATCTAGCCTGTATCTACTAATTATTTGACCTGTAAAGGAGTAATCTCTAACCTAGCTACACTAAAGCTATTTACCCTTGCTTGACTAATCGGGGTCTTCCCACCATAAGCTATGAAGATAATAGGGTGAATCACTCCCATTGATAATCTCCTTAGGAATTCACTTAATGTACATAGCTCACCACTACAAGGAGAAAGTCAATCATATAGAGAGTGAGCATCTATTATAATATCATGCCAGCTAGGATAAAAAAAAATGCATAAAAGTCACTCCAATCCTTCTTCAACATCCTGATTCTTTCCACTTGTTGTAACTTTAATCAACCAAGCTCTCATTTTTGAATTTCTCTTTCCATTCATCTTGTAGAGGTCAACTATATTCAAGTAGCCCCAATAGCTACCGTTCATAAGAAATAGTACAATTGTAGGGTCATATACCATGTCATGAGCCTGTATAACCTAATCATGTAAATTTTCATATTGCCCTTCATCCTTAACCACTCTTAAATCTTCATGTTCTTCAAGGGTTAGTAGTGTATTCCTTATTACCTCATCAAAGGATTCCATGACTGCTTCTAATTCTGTCCTCACATTCTCCTCATTTGTAACAGTTAACTCCACTATTATTTCTTCAAGACTCAACATTTTATTCTTCCATTTATACATTTCAAACTCCTCTAATATAAGAGCAAACAACTAGTACAATACATTACCAGTGCAAAAATCCTCCATTACAACTTCAACAAACATCAACAACCACTCTATAACTCCTCATAAGCACAATACAATTATAGCTCCTATTAATGTTAGATAACCTCGCCAATTGATCCAAATATATTAGTCTAATAGAGGAAAGGAATATGTAGAGGTATTTAGGGTCATTAATAGTATCAAACATGAGAGGTAATGGAACCAATTTAGGAACACGAGAATGAAGCTATAATTCAACTAAGTCTTCCTTAGATGTCATAAAAGGTATAAAAATTTCTAAACTATCATTCTTTCTACTATCAAACTCATCATCTTCCTCTTTCTCTCCAACTTCCTCTTTTATGCCTTCCAAGACTTTCTTTTTGTCCATAGTAATCTCCTACCACACCACTTCATTGCTCAACATTTCAAGCCTAACAGCTATTGTATTTAATTAATCCACCATACTAGAAAGTATAGAATTAATGGTTTGAAAAGAGGATTCTATCTTTAAGGCTATTTAGATAGCTTCATTCAAGGATCCAATTCTAAATGAATTGATGTATTAAGCAATTCTTAGACTCAAACCCTTCACAAATTGGGATATGGTGCACAAAAGAAGCTCATACAAGTCACACTATCTCATAAGTGTCTTATAATCTGATGCATACTCCCTCACATTCAAATAATCTTGCCTCAAACACTTTATTTCCACCTATGTAATAATCTCAACATTCCCTCTTTCCATCCTTTATGCCATCATATTTCTCAACTAAATTGCTGCAAAGCCCTTCATTAGCTTACAAATCATTCTTCCCCTTTCAAGTTCAGTATAGAAATTGTTGATAGTGGATTTTCATCCCATTAGTTGGATGCTCAATGCTATGCTAACCTATTCTAAATGAGTTCAAAATTAGCTAAGGATAATACCTTTAGCTTAGTCTTGTTGTAGCTGACCATTCAGTCAATATGACTAGATTAGTAGTTTGGCTACGGACCTTTTGTTGGAGCTTCTACAACATATCACTCTTCCAAACAATATCACTTAAGGCCTAATATCTAAGGCTCAATCTAAGAAGGTTCAAATATTCAAATGTAGGGATGAACAGTTTAGTAATTATTCAAACAACAACTATCCAATCACCCACTTTTCTACATAATTCGCATATGGCTAAATTAAGGAGACGCCATGTGTCACTAATAGTTCAACAACCCACCATTGCAATTACTGTATAAGAGCCTATAAGTATAGGAAAACACCCTCTATCAATACGAACTATACGTACTCAATTCACTAAACATTACATTTTCTTTCCAAACACTCTTCTAAGTTAGGCATTGAAGTGGCTACAACAGACTAGCGCCTGTATCCCTCAAAGCCTCATCCTTGTTCATTTTACAGATTCTAAACTTGCATTCAAGATTCGACGACAACATTTTGGCAACTCTTATTTTCGAATCCAAACTGGGGTGGCCAAGACTCGATTGACTAAAAGTGTTGGTGGTACCACCACTTCCCACAACCACTTAGGGGGAGTAGGAAGAACTATTCAAGTGATAGATGACTTAGTAGCTTCGCACTGGCTTAGCAAAGGAAAATCAAGAATTAGCAAAGAAAAACGATGAGATTCTTAATTTTGTATGTGCAAGTAAGTTGTCGAACCAAAATTACGAACAAGATGCAAATAATGTGGAGAATTTAGATAATTCTATCCATTCTCTTGAGCAAAAAGTTAAGTAGGCCAGAGTTTAAGAAATTCATGCAATTGCTCTAAAAAAAGAAAAGAAAGTGAAAGCTTCACAACAAGCACTTCATGTAGGCCCATCGCATGTTAGCGCTCTTGCTTCTACAAGTAAATAGTTCATCTTGAAGAAGAGTCAATTTGTCCTAGAAATTTTAGAGGAAGTTATTCCCCGACATATCAAGCTCCCATAATTTGAGACATATGACGGGATGAAAAACCTAGAAAACCACTTAAATTATTATCAAACTTTAGCTAAGTTATGTGGCCTTAGTGATGCTGTTACTTATCAAGCCTTCCCATCAACACTAAGGAATGCCATAAGTACGTGGTTCAAACATCTAAAGCCCAACACTATTACATGTTTTGATAATCTCACAAAAGTGTTCTTATAGCACTTCCTTGCTAGTAAACTTTAGTAAAGGACTCTACTAGCCTTAATACAATCAAGTAAAAATCTAATGAGAGTATTAAGTAGTATTTGGCTCGGTTCATGGCTGAGATGGTACAAGTTTCAAATCTTAACATGAATGTCGCACGTAATACAATGATTAATGGAGATTTTTTTAAGTCCTTGGCAAAAGAATAAGCCTAAGGCATTTGTGGAGTTTAAAGCCAAGGCAACATCATACATCAGACAAGAAGATAATATCAAAACTTGGTGTGAGGCCGACCAAAACAGATCCAGCTTAAAGATGATAATAATCATCAAAGCATACAGCTAGGAAGCTAAGATGATCGTTTTGTAAGCGAATAAAGGAAGAGACCATGAATTTTGATATTCTCCACCACACTCCCCTTAACCGTCCAATATGAAACATTTTGATGGAAGTCTAAGACCAAAGAATCCTCCAATGGCTGGAGAGGATAAGAGGGAATCCCTCTAGGAGGGATTCGAATAAGTATTGCGACTTCCACCACGATAGAGTCCATAATACTAATAAGAGTATACAGTTGAAGAATATTATTGAAGATTCCATCCAAAGAGGTTACTTGAGGAAATTCTTAACCCATGACACAGAGAACATCAAGAGACTAACCTAAAGGAGGAGAATCGATCAGGATTGAGATGAATGGCCTTTGTAGACGATTGGGATGGTCAGCATAATGGTAACAGCAATAACAATAACAAGTTACCATATGGTGTTATCAACAACATAGTTGGCAGTCATTCTAATTTAGGCCGGTCTTGCTATTCAAACTTGACTAATGGCTTTAATCATGCCTATAATGTGTAGGGTAAAAAGCTAAGAGTTGAAAACTCAATTTCCTTCTCAAATATAGATTTTGAGGGTGTCTAAAAGTCCCATGAGTATGCTTTGGTCATCAAAACAAGAATTGCCAATTTTCAAGTTAAGATTTTGGTGGATATAGGGAGCTCGATAGACATAATTTTCAACACACGTATGTTCAAATGAAGTTGAAGATCAAAGTGCAGTTGAAGTCTTATGATTACAACCCATATGCCTTTAACAATCAGATTATAGACGTCTCAAGAGTGATCATTCTTCCCATTTAGATTAGGGATAATAATAATGTTAATGGAAGATAAAGTTGATTTCCTTGTAGTCAAATGTTGGTTGCCTTATAATATTATTATGGGCCAACCCAACCAAAACTTGTTCAGCATGGTTCCTTTAACATTACACTTAAAAGTGATGTTTCCTACTCTCACTAGAGTTAAAGTATGCCAAGGAGATCAGTAGCTTACGAGATCTCTGTATTTGAAAGTTCTCAAACGCAAGGAAGTCTTCCATATTAAGGTAAATCCAGATAAGAAATTTGGTGACCTAGAGAAGCCTGAAGAAGGAATTGAAGAGATACAACTCGAGGAGTTTATGTATGAGAACTTGGCATAGTTTCTTAGGGACAATGCCGATATGTTTTCTTAGTCCCCTTTAGATATGTCCAGCATACCCTAGGAGTTTATGATGCATAAGTTGAAGATAAATCCGAACGCAAAGGTGGTGCAACAGAAGAAAAGACATTTCATCCCTGAGTGGCAAGCAGTAATTAAGGAAGAAGTACAAAAACTTCTAAAGGCCAAATTCATAAAGGAAGAAACTTATCCAACCTAGTTGGCTAACCACATGTTACTCGAGAAGTCAAACGAAAAATGGAGGATGTACGTTGACTTCACATACCTAAATAAGGCTTGCCCAAAGGATTGCTTTCCCTTGTTGAAGATAGACTAGTGGTGGATTCAATTGTCGGGCATGTGCTTCTCAATTTCATGGATGCTTTTTCTAGCTACAATCAAATTAAGATGGAGGAAGAAGATGAAGTACACACTTCGTTTGTCACTAATTTCGATACATATTGCTACACTATTATGCCTTTTGGTTTGAAAAATTTTAGTATAACTTATCAAAGATTAGTGACAAAGATGTTTAAGCCTCAAATCCATCATAATGTTGAGGTCTATGTCAATAACATGATTGTGAAAAGTATCAAGAAAGGTCAGCATCTTGCTAACCTTTAGCAAACATTTGATTCATTAAGAAGATAGAGCATTAAGTTGAATCTACAAAAATGTATCTTTAGGGCTACTTCCGTTAAGTTCTTAGGCTACATGATGACTCAACGAAGAATTGAAGCTAATCTAGAGAAAATAGAAGCCATAATGAATATGAAGTCCCTAAGCACCTTAAAGGAAGTATAGGAGTTGGCAGGTCGGATTGCAACATTAAATTGGTTCATCTCGAAGAGTGCCAATAGATGTGCTAAGTTCTTCAATGTCTTGAAGAACCCTAAGGAGTTTGGGTGAACCAACAAATGTGAATCTACATTTCAAGAATGAAGTAGTTTTTATCATCTCTACCAATACTTTTAAAGCCCATTCTTAGAGAGGAGTCATTTCTCTATTTATTTATCAGCAACCGAGCTCTTTTCTCGATGTTAGTCCATATAGAGGGAAAGGAGCACCAATTAATCTATTACATGAATCACATTTTGCAAGGACTAGAATGAAGGTATACCCATATGGAGAAGTTTTTTCTCATCGTAGTGGTGGCGATAGCAAGGAAGTTGAAGCCATATTTCGAAGCCCATCAAGTAACTGTTCTTACATACCAACAATTACGACAAGTATTGTGGAAGCCTAACTCCTTGCATAGAATAATGAAACGTACGCCTAAGTTAAGTGCATATGGTGTTTAGTACTAACCTTGAACAACTCTAAAGGCACAAGTTTTAGCAAATTTTGTTGCAAAATTTACGGGTGATGAAGATAGTGTCAAGCTACATGAAAAACCTCACTAGATTCTATATGTAGATAGCTCTTCAACTAGAGAAGGATGTAAAGCAAGACTTGTGCTACAAGGACCACATAACTTAAGGTTCCATGCATACTTAAATTTGGACTCCTGACTAGTGATGATGAAACCAAGTACGAAGCATTGATTGCTAGCAAAAGAGGTAGATGTAGAAAGGTTTGATTTTGTTTTTTTTTTTTTTAATTCTTAACAAATAGTTCGACAGGTAAAGGGAGATTATGTGGAAAAATTGTGAGCCCCTAAAATCACTTTTAAGGGAACCGTACTTAAATTTAGGGCCTTTAAGAAAACCTATCCAATTAAGCTTAAATTTTATGATTAATTTAGAAAAGTTAGTTGAAGTAACGCAGTGAAGTTAGATTTTAAAATAATTGCCTAAACCCCCAATTTTAGCCCTATAAGTACAATTATTCCATATAACGTAAAACTCATCGAAACTCTTAAAACCGAGCCCAAAACACAACGAGGACTTAGAGAAAAGTTCTTTAAGCTATAAAAGGGAATAATATAGCATAACATACTATATGAATATATACATATATTATGAATATATTCGGTATATATAATAATTATACCCATAAATTAACTTGAAAACCTAAAAATATATATAATAAGCAATAAATTCATAAAATTAAATAGAAAATATATCATAACAATAAAATTCATGACATAAACATAAATCATATGCATATAATTAAACATTATGTCTACCAAATGTATAGGATATATACATGTATATTAGTAAATACACTAAATATTAATATAATATATATAATATTGAAAATTTAACTAAAAACCAATCAAAACTCATTTGAATTGCTAAGAAAAAACTAGAAACTTGCTGGACTCACCGTGGCATCAAATTGGAGCTAGAAATTTGCTGATTCAAAAAGCTAATCACTAAAATGAGCCACCTCCTACTAAAATAAAAATGAGAAAAAAAAACCCCAGAAAAATTACTTAATTGTGAAGCAAATTTCAACTGAACCCAATCCCTATAAATATGGAATCAAATTTCATACTTTAGATAGCTAAGGCACTTAAAGAAAACTCTAAAGAAACTAGTAGAAATTAGAAAGAAGAAGAAGAAAAAAAAAAAAAAAAAGAGGAAAAACAAAGGAACCTACTAACCTAAGTTAGTTCGTGGACCTAACCAAGACTTGACAACAAACCCTACCACCACCAAGCAAAGCCACTAGTGCCTAGCTCGACCAATAGCCCCTCACCGATAGAAGATCATTGAAGCTTTGGCGAACGATTGGTCTAAGTTTCTACCTTGTTTTCAATTAAATTCTAAAAATATTAGATTAATTAGAAAAATTATGAAAAAACTTATTCTTTGATTATTTTAGATGTACTTTCATGTGGTATAATTATTTTGATAAAATTTAAAATATTTTCTATACTTCCTTAAGAAATGCCCTATTCATTTGAATTTTTGAGTTAAGAATAAATATATCAAATGATGTTGTTTGAGGCTCAAAATTTTTTTGTAGGATCCCTATTATGTCTAGTTTGATGATATGTAGCCTAATTTTGATTTTATATATGTCTGGTATTTATTGTATTTTTAGCCCTAAAAATAGCTAAAATAGGCATTTTCTAAGATAAATTAGTTTTAATAAAAATAATTGATGAATTTGACATATAATGACTTCTGGAAACTTGTAATGACAATAAGATGGGTTGGAATTTATCTTGTATAAAAATAATATTATTTGCTTATTTAACCATAAATTTAGGGGCAAAAATGTAATTTCACCTTCTTAGGCGATAAACCCTATTGCATGAAACAAAATGCTAGTTAAATTCTATATATTTTTTTGGGCTTATATAAATTTTGGTAGAATTATTTGATAATTTTTGCTATTTATTAGGAATTTTCCTAGTTAAATAGTTTGAATTAATAACCAAGACATGTATTTAATAATGATAAGTTAAAATATGTTAATTATTTAATTAAATTACCATTAAACCTACTTTAACAAGATAGGATTGCCTATTGTTCTTGTTTCATTTCATAATATTATATGCATCAGGTTATAATATATACATACTAGGGATAGATAATATGTGATTTATCACATTTTATCTTAAAATTATGTCAAAAATATATTTCATTTATATACTATGATATTAATATGATATCACTTACCATATAACTTTATCTGTATACTAGGATTAGAAATACCCTTTAATAATTATCTTTTGAACAAAACATGTAATAAGTACCTCCGAGTTCATACAAAACTAATAACACTAACTTCATTAAAACTAGATTACTTTTGGTATTAAAACAAATATTTCCTGTGACATTACATAAAATATCATCTTACAATGACCTTTCCATAATTGAATGTAATTTAACTAATGAAAAGTATATTTCAATACAATTGAAACTATATACTATAAGTAATAGTAAAACCACGTATATTAAAAATTGAGTATAACCTATGTAATAGATTATAACACTTAAGTATAGATATATATATATATATATGCATATGTGTGTACCTATATTAATATATAAGTAATACACTTTGGAAGTATGTATGTATATATATAAATATATATATAAGCAACTCTATCAAATGACTATGTAAATAGTATTTCTGGCAAGTTATATAAGAATATGAAGAGCTAAATAAAACCTTAACATTTTCATAACTCTTATGAAAACTGAATTTGAATTTCAATATATATAAGACTTCCAAGTGAGCAAAACACTAGCGTTACAAACCTATTAAAGTGAGCTTCAGTATAAGTCAGTGAGATTTGTTGAGACTAAAGTATATGCTTGCTTATGGTTATAAGTAATTGGTAGCTGAGCTACATGTTTTGCTGTATTAATTAACCTTATTTAGTGTGTTACGAATTAGTTGATCAACTTGGTCAAACTAATTAAAACACAAACCAAAACTATAAATGGACACACATTGCATCCCACTAGGGGACGATTAGGTTTCTCCAACTAAATTTCGATGCCTTCGACAAGGTGTAATGAACTAGCCTTTCCCTACACTTGGTCAAACTAAGTGACAGGAGAAGAGGTCGCAGTGAAGTTAGGGGCGATGGGTTCAAAGGTAGTCGTAAGTGGAGTAGGAGTCTCCATTGCATAAGCCTAGAATTAGTTATGAGAGGGCTTTGTATCGGCATTGTAGCCATCAAATCGCAACTCCTTACAACAATTGGATAACATCGTAGAGATGATAGATTGCTTGTTCATGCATTGCACATAATAATTACTGGATAACTTGATTGTATTGCTCAACCTGTATATGCTTTTTACCTTTTACCTCTTATTGAGTTGTAGTTTGCTCACTCCCCTATAGATTTGCTTGTAGGTTTTGAGTAATCATGCCACATGATGATCACTTCTAAGTGGGCAAAAAAGGTGAATTTGGGCCTTAGTGAGGTAGAATTGCTGAGAACTATGTTTTTGGAACTTTTTGTTTTCTATAAAATCAATTAGATCATTTGGGCAATCTAGTTAGATTCCTACTTTTGAGTCATAACATATACTTATATACTTTTATAAATACTTTGTACTTAACCCTATTGTAAATGTAAGTTTTCCATAACTATAAATGTTAATATATCTATAGAAATATGAATGCTTCAAAGCGGTTTGTCGTATGAGCCTTATGTATGTTAGGGTTATGCTAGCAACTGAGTAAACAGTTTCATTCATAAAATTGATATACACAACGAACTGTTACAACTTAACAACATTTGGAGCATGACAAAAGCATGAAACAATTAGCAAGTACTTAATCATGGTACAAACACTTGCCAACAAATTTTTCGTCTTTTACCATTATTAAGGTACCAAGGGTACAAAATATAGCCGCCAACAATTTGTCCAAGTTGGCCTCTACCTCACTTCTGGATTTGAATGATCAGTTCTTTATTGAGTATTTTCCAAGCAAAAGCCTAGAGACATCTAAACAATGTTTAGAAGTACAACCCATACCAAAGGAAATGTCTTGGATAGATCCATAATTGATTATTTAAAGGACAAAGCATTGCCTGTTGACAAGAAAAAAGCTCAAAGGCTTATCTATTAGGTTGCCAACTATACAATGACCAATGACCAATTATACAAGCGCAACTTCAACTAACCCTATCTTCGTTGCCTTAAACCCAAAGAGGCATGATGAGTCCTAATATGCTACTGGGTACCAGATTAACCAATTACTTAGTTTCAGGCAATGTTGGCAACCTACTCATGCATTCTCTATCTACTGAAGACCTCTTAAAGAGCTCCTTATGCCTAAAGCTAACAAAGATAGACAAGTCAACTCAAATTAGATCAGGTTAGTATGTCAACACAATTAGGTCGGCCAAAGTTTTAGGTTAGCTTAAAATAAGTCTTCAGGGTCCCCAATAGCTCATCAACCTAGTTCAATAGCTCATCTCCTAAATATCTCATTTGACTACCTATATTACTTATGTTATTTGGACTTCTTATTTCTTATATTATTCCTAAATTACCATAATGTTTATTTTGTGTTTACAGGAATAGCACTAAAGCATCCTTTTAGTCATTTTATTTACAAGTTTGTCGCTATATATAAATAGCTCATGTATGTAGGGTTTTAGATAGATTTTGCAAATTGATGAAAAATCCTGTGATTCTTTTCTCTTAAAAAGCTCTTCTCTATCGACTCTTATCAATCCCTTTAACAAGGATTGTAGTGAGTGACCCATCTAACTTGGACTAGTACGTCGTATCTAACATGTTAGTTGGTCCATATGTGGTTCTATGGTGTGTCATATCCTTAGAGTTAGTGCACGGGTTTGCTAAACCATTAACTTTCATCTGTTGTTCAGACCATCTTATGGTCCAAACCTACCCCCTTGGTGATCGTGATATCAACATCATGTGTTCATCCATAAATTCCTATCAAGTCCTTTCTGAGCTTCATGCTAGGGTTAGCAGCAATCATGTGAAGTCTCAAGCTTTATAAGTTCAAGCATTGAGGCTTAACTATTATTAGCCAACCATGAAGGGGATGCAAGGATATAGTGTAGCATTGCTCGTAGTGTTAGAAACATGATGTAATAGGTTACATTCCTTCAATTGAATTGCAATACTTAATTAGTCCCCGACCTTTTGTTCAATGAGGCTTAGATATCTTTGGATCATTCCCATAGGCCATCAAGAAATTGTCAATTTATATTGGTTATGGTTGATTATTTCACGAAGTAGGTGGAGACTAAGGCAGTGGCAAAGATTTCAAAAAAAAAAAAAAGGTAAAGTCCTTTTTGTTCAATTTTATTTTATTAAGGTTTGGGATTCCCTACATGGTCATTATAAACACCAGTCCACAATTTGATAATTATAAGTTGCGTGATTTTTGCAATAAGCATGGCATTGAGTTGAATTACACTTCAATTGCACATCCTCAAACTAACAGACAGGTGGAAGTAGTGAATAAGACCATATTATATAGTTTGAAAAGAAGAGTGGACCAAGCAAAAGGAAAGTGAGTCGACAAGTTGCCGAATATTTTATGGAGGTATAGCACTACTCACAGAATGTTAATAGGTGAAAACCCCCTTTTGGTTAGCATTTGGATCAAAGGTCATCCTTCCTATAGAACTTGAACTTCTAAGTTTACACACGCAAAATTTTGATGTGATAACCAATTAAGTTAGCCTTATGGCCAATTTAGCCACATATAGAGGAAGTAAGAGACATTGCAAGAGCTAGGATCATAGCATATCAACATAGAGAGACATGGTATTATAACCAAAAGGTAAAGCACACAACTAGGAAATTTAGTGTACCACAAGATGGAAGCAATAGGTGTTTAAGATGGCAAAAGGAAGCTCACAACTGGATGGGAAGATCTAGTTTATATCGAAGAGGTCATGGGGAATGGTGCATATAGATTGGAGAGATTGGATGATGGAATGCTAAGAATCTTACTTGATTAGGTGCATTTGGCTTATGCTTAACACATGGTAATCATTGTTACAGGAGATGACCTTCAACAACAACAAAGATAACAAGGAAATTTCATTGACTTCTCTTAAAAAAGGATCACTCAAAATATAGATTGGAAAGATTGGATGGACAATTTATACCTAGGCATGGAATGCCGAGAATCTAAAACTATATTTTGAGTGATCCTTTTTTAAGATAAGTTAATGAAATTTCCTTACTATCTTTGTTGTTGTTGAAGGTCATCTCCTGTAACGATGATTATCGTACATTAAGCATCAACCAAGTGTACCTAGTCAAGTTGTAATATAGTTAAAATAGGTTGTGAGTTTGAGTGTCCATCCCATAAGGAACCATGCATGTGAGAACCCTAAGTTACTTGCAATTTGCCTAAATTACCAATTACCTAATGTGGACACAAACAATTAAGCACTTATCCAGACAACTATCCAACTACCTACCTTTCCCTACAATTCACACATGGTTAAATTCAAGAGACGCTAAATGTCACTAGTAGTTCAATTACCCACCATTGAGGTTATTAGATAAAAGCCTAATAATATGGGAACACCCCTTCTGTAAGAGATCTCTACCAATTCAGTTCACTTAACTTTACATTTTCTTTCCAAACACTCAAATACTCTTCTAACTTAGGCATTCGAGTGACTACATTGAACTAGCCCTGACATCCTCCAAAGCTTCATCCTTGATCATTTTGCAAATTCCAAACTTACATTCAAGATTCGATAACAACAAGAATAATTGTCAAAAATTATGGTAACTTGGAAATTCCTAATCCAAGCACTTACTAAGGGATCCATAACCATCAAACTCAATTAAATTTGCTTCAATTTCCTAAAATGTGGCATCCTCATATCCATGGCTATAACCTCTTGCACTTAACATTTCAACCTGATGGCTTAGTGTTTACGGGGAATATAGTAAGTGTTTAGGATCATAGTATGAGATGAATTGAATATTGGATTGTATTTTGGGAGCTAGTGTTTGGAGATGGAAAGTGTTTAAGGTTTGTGATTGGATGTGGGAAAGATATAAGGAAAGTGTTTGGGTATGCTATCTAAAGATGGGTAAAGAAGATATTCAAGGATGTGAAACACTATGTTTTGGTTTGTGTTTAGATGGTGTTTAAGGAGGAAAAATGTTTAAGAATGAGTGTTTAATGTGTAAGGGAACCTGGGGTAAGGGTTAAGAGTTAAAGATTAATTAGGGAATTTAATCAAAGAATTAGTGAGTAGGAGCTTAGGTGCTCTAACAATGATAAATTTTCTCAACTACACTCCTTAGTAACAACAGCAATAAGTTCTACTCTACACCAACCAATATAACCCTCAAACTACATAATCAAACTCAACAATATACCCAACACCCCATAATACTCTACACATTACATATGCCAATACTATCACAAATGCATAACCTCATTGACAAATGTATACTCGGATACCAAAATAATGATGTGCTTAGAGAGACAACCATCAGAACATCAAACAATCTCACTCAACATGTACTTATAAGCACCCCAAATTCAAGGAACTTAGGGTTTTAGAGAACCATTAGGTAAGAATAATGATAAAAGTAACATATATTATTTACTCTTAGTAAATCACTCAACTAACCAAATCATGGATATTACTCACCAAGATTTGATTAGCTAAAACTTGCTATAATCCAAAGATTAATAAGAGTAGCGCTTAAGGAGTAAAGATTCTCTCAAGGATAAGAATATTCAATTGATAATAAGTTTAAGGGCATTACAAGGTACTTGGGCCGTAGGTTTCAATGGAATATTTGTAAATAACATGAAAAATTTAGATAAATTGAAATGGAAATGATTAACCTTCAAGCTGGCTTGAAGGAGCACTGTTAAACCGGTTTGATACTTAAAAAATTGGATACTTTGAGCTAAGAAGCGACAAGTTAGTAGCCAGCAGAACCAATAGGTTGGTTCAAGAAATGATAGATCGACTGGTTGTTTTCCATGGAAGGACTAGCAAGACAAGTTAGATTGGCCTTAGTTCACTTATTTTTCTTAAACCATCTAGATGGTTTGTGATTAAATTGAGCAACTGGTTTGAGCATTTTCTCCTTCAATCTTCACTTCCTTTTAATCATTAGCCACCTATCACATCTTGTAACATTCCAACTCCTTTAACTTACACCTAAATTACATTACTTGGAACCCAAACTTAGTTCCTTATAATACATAATTACCATCCAAATTCGATTACAACTATGAATATAAATAAAATGATTAGCTTGGACTCCTTAGGGTCAAGAGGAATATAGGGATTCCTCTTCTCGACATCCATGAAGTCTATAGCTTGTGTTTTAATGTAAGGACTTAAAATTTGATTCCAGTGATGTGGGACTTTAATCTCATGCATCCCTTTCCCTAGCCATATCAATCGCTCCACACCCCCTACCCCCATACACCTCATGCATCTTCTCTCTCTCCCTCTCCTTTATAAGTTATAGCAATGAAAACATCACGTCTTTCCAAGAGAAGGAAGGTTGTGACACCTAATAGATAAAGTCCTACATAAATTGTAGAAGAGAATTAGTAGTGGTTTATAAAGTCGAGATATAAAAACTAAGTTACCACCGATAGAGAACTTTTGGTTTAAATGGGTCAACAAACCCACTAATCACATGTTAGTTTGACTATTTACTATTTCAAGAAACAATTGTAATAATAGGAGAATGAGAGAGACAATGTATTGGCATGGGTGAGTTAAAACCATTAAACAACAGTTCAATAAGTAAGATTATAATAAGGGAGTAGACAATGGTAAGTAGAAGGTGCTTTCCAATGCCTATATTATATGTTTCTCCAATAAAACCAGAGCCAGTCCTTTCTTGGATCATTATGGTTTAAGTTTATTGCTTTTGCATTTTCTCTTTCTCCACTCCTTTTCCTTTTTCTATAACTAAAATTAAACTTAGCTTATATTCACATGCAATGAAGTTGTACTAATTAAAACAATGACTTACATGTGAGCCCCTTAGTGAATGGCTCACTACTTCTTTGAAAATGTCTCATGTTGAATTGCAATCTAAGTCAATCAAATGTTCTCTAACCAAAGAGAAACTTACCATAAGGAGCATTCATCTCATTATGTCCACTATAAAGATGTGGTAGGTTGTAAGACACCTTAATTTATGGTTGATCACCCCCTCAACTTTAGGATTATCGGTCACGCCCTCCAAACGTTTGGTTTTTTCTCTTTTTACAGCATTTTTATCTTTCTTTTATTTTCTATATATTTTTTTTTTATCTTTTCTTATGTCATCTAATTAAATATATTCAATAGTATTATTTTATTTAATCAATTATTTAGACTAATTAGAGTATAATACCTATTTGCTTATTAGTAATAACAAAATAGAAGTAAACCATGAGTATGAAAAGAGTGAAAAACAAATAGCACAAATATATAGTTTCAAATGATGAAAACAGTATCAGTTGTAAATCAATCTTATCAAAGCGAGCGGTATCTGGAAATGGTCATATGCCAAGTGAGGATACTCCATATTAAGTTGTGCTATAGATGCAGTAATAAGGAAGTGCTTGTAGTGCTCTTACAAGTGAATGAAACAAATGAATGATCGTAATTAGGATAGGTACATGTATCAATTTAAACTGTTGAGATAATATATGATATAAAGGGTATGTGGATACAGTCACAGAAGCAAGAGTGATATGAAGATTTAGAGATTTTGATTGCCATTGTTTCTATGCCTTTCAATTAATATTTTAAGTGAATTAAAATGTTGTTCATAACTTATGAAATTCAATTGAGGCTATAATAGGTGATAGCATAGTGATTGTATTCTGAACTTCAAATTGGCATGCTTATAAAATATCGTTTGGATTATGAATTGGTTGTAATTATGGAAGCAACTATAAATTGAAGGGGACTTCTATGGTCCCATCTCAAAAATATACAGGATTGATCATGTATTGATTTTAACCCTTGACTTATCAAAAATAAATCTCAATCATTGATATGCTTTTATAGTAATTCACCTACAACAGGTTGCATAAGTAAACCAAATATCCAATGTTTTAGCTTATTTTAGGATGATTTCATTTCACTTTCATCTTACTCTCTCTCTTCTCCTTCTCCTCCATTTTGATCAACTTCTCTAAGACAGTGCATCATTGTCCCTCTGTCCCTCCATTCTCTCATTTTACAACTACTTTGGAGTATCGCATTTTTTAGTAAAATTGCATTACAATATTTATTTCGAGCATTCTTCTTGGACACCTAATAAAGTTGGTGAGATTGTCTTCATTGTATACCTTCAATAAGAAGTAAGATTTTCTGTTTATTCTATTTATTACAACATATCATATTGAAAGGTCAAATTAGCATGTTTGTTATTGAAAACCATAATTGATTATAGTGCACAATCAGTGTCTTAGGGTTTGTTTGTATCGTAAAGGTGGAATTTTTGTTGAGCAACTATGGAGGCCTTATGAATTTCCTTTGATTCGCCTACTAGTGCTAGCTGCATCATGGTTTTTTCTTCTTCTTTCTTATGTTAGTTTATAAATAGAAATAGAATTTCAAAGATGCGAAGTATTTTGAAAAAGTGGAGTAGTTTATTAATTTGTAAATAAATCCTCTATTCCATTGTTCATGATATTCACCAAGATCACAAAGAAAATAGTTTTTGTAGTTCTACTTGTCACATTATGTTGAATGCTTCTCTTTATTCTATCTTCTTATGGAAAAGCAATCAAAGATGGAGTTTCATTTTAATGTAGGCAATCATACTTATTAATGGACTTATTTTATGTTTATCATTATGGATATTGTATGCAAATTCAATAAATAGGATGACATAGCAATGAGGAACATTGATAAGAATTTAAGTTTGTACACTACACTACTTCAATGTCATGTGGAAGTGTTGTATGTAAAACTATCTATTTTCAAGATTTTTTATTTTATTTTATCTTTTCATAATTCCTAGTTGTCTTTGTCCATTGTAATATATGATATCATATGAAATTCACCTACTTCACAGATTAAGTTTAGTTTATGGCTACTGCTGGGGAGACATTATTTTACTTTTCAGATTCATTTGTGGTTGGTAGGTCTACTTTTGCTTAAATCTGTCATGGTAGCCATTATTCTATTATGACTTATGAGGGTGTCTTTCCCAAATATTGCTACATTAATTGAAATGTCTTTATGACGTTTCAATTATAGAATGTGGCCATCAAGGGTACATGCTAGGCAAGGGACATATTTTATCTAGTAGATTATTGAAATGCTATTATAATCTCATCTTTTTTTCAAGCTATGGTTTTGAATATTATTTTATGTATAACAAACCCATCCTACTTTATTTTAACTAACCATTAAATTAATCTTTCTTACATTCGATGGTTATGAGGTTTGACTTTTTATTGCCATGATCAAACCTAAATTCTGATAGTATAAGGTCATCTATTTACAAAGCTATAAAACCTCTTAGGCAGTCTAGTAGTTTCTTTTATGGATATTCCAACGCATGTTGGTCTATCTCCATCCTTATTAGAATGCTTATCAATAATAGCAAATCAACGAAATTCGTAATTCTTTTCTTGCATTTGAACTCTTCTACAGTGCTATAAGTTTGTGGTTTTTCTAGTTAGATGTTGCCATTTCAACATCTGCTTTTTTTTTTTTTTGTGCACATATCATTAGATCGGTGATGAAGTAAACCATCATCAACTATGACTTTGTTCGTGTATTTAGTATTACATGAAGGTGATTTGTTTTAAATATTAAGAAAAAAAAAAGGAAAAATTCGATTAAGTAAATTTACTTGAATGTTGTGATTAGTTATGCTATTTTTAGAAAATAGTTTGATGGTCCTCCTTCCATCTAACTAATGGATCAGTAATTCTAAGATAGCACGATTTCAAGAATGCTCCTTTCTATCGTATTTATTCATTCTAAGGTTTTACAAGAATGTGAATTAGAAATTTTTAAATTATAGGCTTAATGTTTTAATTGGGGATATATTTTGGATGCATTTCCTACTTAGCTGCATTTGATTCCTTTTTACATATTCTTATCGTTTACTTTAATTGGAAGATCTTCTAATAAATAGAATCAAAATGCCATTTAATAATATTTCATCACTTGAATACCCTAGCAGCAGATATCAAGCTGACATGGGACAATTTTGGCAAAGAGTCTTGGTTATGAGATATATATATATATATATAATAATTTCATTTTCTTATTTAAAATCAAGATTCTAAGGTTATTTGAACTTGAATATTCACTTAATTTTTATTATTCATCGATGAGGTAAACTTTTTACAATCGACAATCTATAATGACAAAAGTTGTAGTACTTAAACTTTACCTATTGGACAAAATGATCATTTATAAATGTAAAAAGTGGAATCAATGCAATCTTAATACCAATAAACAACTTTTTTTTTTCTTTATTTCCTCCATAATCAATAAAATTAAAATTGAGGAAGCGTTTTATGCATTCATTTGAATATAGCTAAATGTAAATTGACAATTCATTAAATAGACAATAGAAAATAATAAAGAAAAGGGACATGGTGCTTCTACTATGATAAGAATGTAATTGATAGTTTTGTGTTCAAAGTTTACTAGCTATAATAAATTAGACAAAAAAATAAATAATTATGATAAATTTGGCAGTAATAATATTTACAATTATATTATTATCACACTACATATCTAAGAAATGAAAAAATAATATTCATAAAACCAAGTGATGTATAATCTTACTCATATATTTAGGGAAACATAAATATATGAGTGTGTTAATATTGCATTGCACCTTAGAAAGGTGAATGTTTGATTATATTATTATAGCACTGCGTATTCAAGAAATGAAAAATTGATATTCATAAAATAAATTGATATGTGATTTTAATCATATATTATTACTATTGTGAAGCAAAACATGTGTCACACCCCAAATCAGAGAGTCGTAACAACCCATCGTATAAACTAACCTAAACTAGAGGCTAGCCACTTTAGCCACTAATAGAGGTATAGCTTACATAAGGCATTACCACTTCTTCGCTTTAAGCTATCCAATTCTGAGTCTAATAGATATCAACCTGTGATGTAACTTTTCAAAATAGCTTCGAAAAATAACTTATGGCTCAAATGATCAAGAAAATTGAGCTTGATAAATCATTTAGAGTACAAAACCTCAATTTCAACAAAAAGTTATAAAAAGTTAATCGATCTAAGAAAATAAAGTAATTAATAAAGGATTTATAAAAGTTGATAAGTTACAAAGCATTACAACAATACTCATAGTTGAAAACTATAGGGTCATCAGTAAAAACCCTATTAGTTCCCTACAAGATAGTAAAATCGATAAATAAATAAAAACTCAACCCATTAGTCTTGAATCTCACTCCCTGACCTTATTCTCTAGCCTTCTAGAATTTAGAGTAATACTGGTGAGTCTATTGAGAAACCTACAAAACAGCTGTAGAGGAATGAGTAACAACCTGCTTAATAAATAAGATTGAGACAATAGCACATATCTAACACTAAGCAACTAGGGTTTTTAAGCAAGTTTAGTGAAATGCTATGCATGTAAAAGTAAGTGCCATCGCACAACGTTATCCAGTTCATCGTAAGATTAGAGAAATTATGCCCACCATAAACTAGGTTAAGGATTTTAACGTCTCTCACTTCATGAATTGGAACCAAACTAGGGTTTGTGCAATGAAGAAACACACTCCACTTGAGACTTCACTTCAAACCACGGTCCCCAACCTTACCACAACCTCCTCTCCTGTTACTTAGTTCGACTAAGGATAGGGATGAGGACTATTTCAGCTATCTTCATCGAATGGTTCGTCTTTAGCCTGAGAATCCTAATTGTTTTCCCTAATGGGTTACGATGCATGTCCAGTTAAAAGTTAGATCAAGTTTGAGTTAGTTCACTTCTTAAGGTGATCAAGCAATTTTACTCAATTCAATTAAAGCAATACCATAAAGTAACCAATGCATAAAGTCCAACAATCCATAACAGCAATACAATATTCAAATACACTCGCTGCACACACACAGAGGCTACTAAGTTACAATCCCAAACAACACATAGTAAGGCCTCCAAGTATTCTTTAATAATACTTCAAAGTGCTGTGAAGCATTGATCTCACTTACTTGAAACTAATTCACTCATTAACTATGCTTGTTTACTTGTCTTTGTTGGTGATCCCTTGATATTTATCCCGATCTAGTACTTTATTCTATATGTAAATTATGAAATATTGCTAATTTACATGTCTATATGAGTATTAAGTTAGTTAGTTGCTAGTTTATTGTCTTATGCTTTAAATGTTGAAAGTTTAATATGGTATTACAAGTATAGTTTACCTTTATTACCTTTAGAGCTACGTCCTAAGTCAACGCAACTTTGGATTTTTCAACTAGAAAAGCCTTTAAGCTGCCCTCTAAACCACTTATGTATGGAATTTTACAGCAGATTCAACCTTTAAGTCAATCTTTGAGGTTAGTAAGTATCCTAGATTCTTCAATGAATACCCTTTAATATAACTTCTAAGTGTTCACATATCTATAATTATCCCAAAAATTACTCTAAGATACCTTTTGACTAAGTTGTTGAGTCAACTAAAGTTTAAATTTCTTATCAAAAAACCTTCTGAGCTATCATCTAAGTTTAGTCAACTTCATAATATCAAGAAATTCACCCTTTGAATTTTCCTCTAAGGCCAACAACTTTAGAGTTCTTAAGAATATTCCCTTTGACTTAACCTTTGAGATTCCCCTATTTCACCACTCACTCATAATCTAGCCTCTGATTTAGCCTTTAAGTAACTATATAGTAGAAAATTTGTCCTCAACTTCCTTTGAGTGATCATCTACCCTTAACCAATATCCCCTAATTAGTTAGCTTACTTACTTTTCTTCCAATTTTTCATTATAGAGTCAATTTGAAATAGCAAGTAGCACTTTAAACAACCTTCATCAAGTTCATTATTTCTCAAATCATTACACATTACTTCTTAGTTCATTAATTCATCAATTCCAACAAAATAACCAAATCACCAACTTCACCTTTAAAGACTAAATTGCAATTTCCTATAACTCCTTCCTACAAGACCCATTTCAAAAGCCCCAATATAAAATAACTAGTCCATTAATCACTCAAACTCAGAATCAAAGTATCCAAGTGAGGTCCTTAGAAATAATACATTAATTTTTACAAAAAAAAAAACACCATTTTAATCATAATTTAAGGCTAAAAAATTCATAAAAATTATAGAAAATAATTTGTAAAAAATCTTTTCAGAGCATTTCTATATTGGTTTATGATAGTTTATAGAAAAATTTTGAAGTGAAAACTACATCATTAGCCATATTTATTTCAATAAAAAAAATTCTCTAATTTCTTCAATTTCTTGAGGATGCATACGATAGCTACTAAATTTTTACAAAACAATATTTTTCTTAGATTCTACACATGAAAATATGGAGGAATAAATTTTTATATAATTTTTTGGATATTTTTTATATTTTTACTAATTTGTTGAAAAATCGAATGAAAAATAACCTCACCGGAACTAGTTGTTCTAGCCACCTCCTTGTCGGCAAAGCTAGTCGCAGCCTCCTATGTCTCCTGGTTGTGGCATCTAGTTTCTAGAAACTCCCCAAGTTCACAAACCTCTACATACTCATATCAAACACTGATTTTGTGATTTTTCCCTATTTTCCTTCTTTGATCCTTATAACCCACTTTAAATTTTTCCAAATCCTCACTTGCATAGATAAGATGTAAGGGAGTGTTTGTCAATTTTCCATAATGACTTTGATGATGAAATGATTTAATTCCTCTCTCTCTTCACACTTTAGAGTTTATATTCCAACTAATTTGCATGTTTAACCTCTCTTTATTCATTAACACCTATCCCACATCAATCCACACATCTAAACTAACTACATCCAGTTGCCCAAACTAACTACATCCGGTTGCCCAAACTTAATTGTGATTTTTATTAATTTTTTATGAATTTATTTAGCCTAATTTAGCTTAAAATGCTATTATTTAGGTATTTTCATGGATTCCAGGTATATATTCACACTTAATAATTACACGTAACACATTTATATATATTAAATGTTATTTTATGTCACATAATAGTTTTATTATTTATATAATTTATCTCTAAAAATTTACAAACAATTGGAGTCTATTTTACATGATTATAATAAATAATACGTAATATAATTAAATTATATTGTTTTAGCTATATCATTTTTATTTTATTATAATTCTAATATCTGAGTCTACGAGATATCCTTAACTAATGTTTTGAGTCTACTAATAAATTTTTAGGTCGTTCGAGTTAGCTTCACTAACACCCTAAATTACTCACTCAAACAACCTTATAAAATTACAGGGCTCACAACATGTTCCGACAAAACAAGCATTGAAATGGTGACATTAGCATTACCATTTTGAAATAAGTTTGAAATGGTGACTATCATAATGGTATGATGGCATAAGAATTACTTGAAAGAAATAAGCCTCTAATTAATCAACATGCGTCTACCATGGAAAATAAGCCTTATTTTGAAGTTATGAGCATTGAAATAGTGAAATCGATACTTCTATGGTGAAATGACCCATCTATTGGGGAAATTACCTTTAAAATGGTGAAAATGCATCTAATACAGTCTAATAGGCCTTGTTCCGAAGATTAGCAGAAAAACCTAGTGCCTTAAATCTAGTATCACTTTATCAAACAAACAAAATCTTCACCATTTAAGATTGATTTTTGAAAACATTACCTTGTTTTAGTGTTGTAATGTTGTTTTCACCATTTAAGGACCTAATTTCCCAAAATATGGCCAAAACCACCACACTATCACCCTTTTCGTCATAGGGAGGGATTTCACTAAATGAATCCTTAGTTCTTCAAATTGTAGCTCATTTTACCATTTCAATCCCATCATCACCATTCATAAGTTCATTTCCTTAACAAAAGCTTATTTCACCACAGAAACAGGAATTTTAAGCATATTCGTATGGTTTTTACCGTTTTGTAGCTCATTTCCTCGAACAAAGGTTTATCTCACCGCATTATCACAATTTTTACCTTTTGAAGACTTCTTTTCTTTATGCAAGACTTTCATTTCCTTAACAAAGCTTATTTCACTACAGAAATAGGAATTTTAAGCATATTAGTATGGTTTTTACCATTTTGTAGCTCATTTCCTTGAACAAAGGTTTATCTCACCGCATTATCACCATTTTTACCTTTTGAAGACTTCTTTTCTTTATGCAAGACTTGTTAGACAATAGAAACAATTTTTTTCACCATTTAATGACTTTCTTATGCCTTTTTCACCAAGAATACGCTTTGATTGTATTACCATTTCCTAGCCCATTTCCTTCAATTAAGGCCTATTAAACCATACCTACACAACTTTTCACCATTTCAATGCTCATTCTACAAAGAAAGCCTATTTTCACTGTAATAATACATTTTCACTATCTTGTAGCTTATTTCCTCAAAATAACACTCATTCCACCATACAAATATCCTTTTCACACTTCAAAGACTTATTTCCCCAAAACTTAGCTCATTAGGAAAAGAACCTCAATATGGGGAAAACTATATTATTGTAGTGAAATAAGCCTTTGAATGGTAACAAATAATTTAATATAGTGAAAATGCGTCTAATATGGTGAACCATGTTTCAAGGGAATGAGCATTCAAATGGTGAAAATGATGTTACTATTGTGAAATAAAACATCCATTGGGGAAATAAGCCTCACATGATGAAAATTGCAATGGTATGATAAGTAAAGCTTGCTTTAAAGAAATAAGCCTTTGAATGGTGAAAGTACGCCTATAATGGTAAAATTGGCCTTAAGTTAAGGAAATGAGGATTGATACAATGAAATCCACATTAGTTTGGTGAAATGAGCTTTCCATAGGGAAAATGAGCATTTAAGTGATGAAAAACGCATTATTTTAAAGAAATATTGCTTCTTTTAACAAATAAGGCTCCAAATGGTGAAAATGCAATTAGTATAGAGAAATTAGACTTCTTTTCAGCAAATAATGGTTCGAATGGTAAAATTGGTATTTATATGGAGAAATGAGTCTGTTATTGTGGAAACGAGTCTTCAAATGGTGAAAACTACTTTACTTTAGAGAAACAATACATATTTTGACAAAATAAGCCTCAAAATGGTGAAAAAGATGTAAGTATGGTGAAATGGGCTTTATTTTGAAGTAATTGCAATTAAAATGGTGAAATCAATGCTTCTTTGATGATATGAGCCATTAATTGGGAAAATGACCCTTAAATTGGTGAAAATCGACCTCTTAACAGTAAAAATGTATCTATTATGGTGAAATGATCCATTTTTTGAGGATCACTTCAAGACTTTTATCCTTGAATATACAATCGTTTAAAAAAAAACGTTGTTTTCACCATTCAAAGCTCATTTCCGCAAACTTTGCGTCGTTTCACCCTATTAATACCGTTTTTACCATTTGAATGCTTAATTCCCTAAAATATGGCCAAAATCACTGTAGCATCAACCTCATCACTATAGGGACAAATTTTACAATTTCACCATATCAAAGCCCAACTATTCAAAGTAAAGCTTATTTTACCATACTAATACCATTATCATCACATCTAAGCTCATTTCCTTTAAGCATAGCTTATTTCACTATGTTATTTCACTATAATAATTCCATTTTCACCATTTTAAGGTTTATAACCTCAAAGTAAGACCTATTTCACCACACTAATACCTATTTCACCACAACAATACTTCTTTCACCACAAGAACTACTTTTGCTATTTCAATACTCATTTACTTGAATTAACAATCATTTCACCAAATTAACATATTTTTCACTATTTTAAGACTTTTTTCCTCAAAGCATGGCTCATTTCATAATACCAATTCCTTTTTCATCATTTCAATGCTTCATTCCTCGAAATAAGCCTAATTTCACCAACCTATTACCCTTTTGCACCTTACATAGAGAGTTTATCGTTTCATCATATAAATGTTTCATTC
Source organism: Lumnitzera racemosa (assembly GCA_024138005.1). Lineage (NCBI taxonomy): Eukaryota > Viridiplantae > Streptophyta > Magnoliopsida > Myrtales > Combretaceae > Lumnitzera > Lumnitzera racemosa. The sequence goes on along the minus strand of JAMXBC010000004.1, from coordinate 23,085,480 downwards.
TTCGAACTAAGGCTCCTTTCACCATAATAATACCGTTATCTTTATTCTTAGCCTCATTTTGCTTAATCTAAAGTTTATCTTGCTATAAAAATACATTTTCTCACAACATAGTAGGGTTTGACTGTTTCACCATTCTAAAGCTCATTTCATTGATGCAAGGTTTATTTCACTACATAAACATGTCAATATAATTTTCACCATATTATAGCTCATTTCCTTCAATATAGGTATTGTTTATCCTATTATCACCATTTTTTTTTTTTACCATTTCAAGCCTTTTTTCATTGATACAAGACTTGTTACACCATACTAATAATTTATTTGATCATTTGATAACTCGTTCCTTTTATATAAGGCACATCACACAATTCTTATGCCTTTTTCACCACACCATTTTATTGTCCATTTCCTTCAGTTAAGGCCTACTAAACCCTACCAACACCATTTTTCACAATTTTAATGCTCATTCCTACAAAGAAATCTTATTTTACTGTAATAACATATTTTCACCATTTTATAGCTTATATCCTCAAAATAACACTCCTTTTATCGTACAAATATCATTCTCACAACTTGAAAATTTCTTTCAATAAGTGAGGTTTATTTGACCTTACAATCGTCATTTTCACCAAAAGGACTAATTTTACAATTTCATCATGTGAAGGCTCAATTCCTTCATGGAATGCTCATTTCAGCACATGAACATTGTTCCTATCATAGGGGTGGTTTTCACTTTTTAAACAATTTAAATCCCACTTCCTCTATACAAGGCTTGCTTCACTATGCTAACAACCTTGCTCACCTTCTCAAGATCTTTACTCTCTAAGTAAGACTAATTTCACCAAATCACTACCTTTTTAATAGTGGGGAGGGGTTACATAGTCCCACTATTTAATGGTACATTTCATTGACATAAAGCTTATGTCACTACACTCACACAATTTTCACCATTTCAAGGTTTCTTTACTTAAAGTAAGAATCATTTCACCATATCAGTACTTTTTTCACCATGAGAAGGGCTTTCACTATATCAAATATCACATCTTAGAATCAAGGATCACTTCACCAAATTAACACTATTTTCATCACTTCATGACTTATTTCCTCAAACCTTTGCATAATTCATAATATTATTTCCTTTTTCATCATTCCAAGGCTTATTTCCTTAAAATAAAGCCATAGATGAAGACTTTACTATTTCATCCTATAAATGAACCATGTTTCAATAATGTGATTAAATGGCTCATCAATTGGGGAAAACACCCTTAAAATGGTGAAAAATATATTACTGTGATGACATAACTTTCTAAATGATTCAAATGCACCCATTATGGTTAAATGAACTATGTTTCAAGGAAACAAGTGTTGAAACAGTTAAACTTACGTTATTGTTGAGAAATGAGCCATCCATTGGGAAAATAAATTTGAAATGATACAAATTATAATGGTGTAGTGAAATAAGGTTTGTTTTCAGGAACTAAGCCTGTGAATTGTGAAAATACGCTTATAACAATGAAATGAGCCTTAATTTAAGAAAATGAGCATTGATATGATAAAAACGGCATTAGCTTAGTGAATTGACCCTTCCATAAGGAAAAAGATCCTTCAATTAATGAAACCATATTAATTTGATGAAATAATGCATACTCACATTCAGATCACGATAACTCGATTACCATGGTAAAATTATGTTTGTTTTGATGAATTGAGGGTTAAAATGGTAAAAACGACATTTTTGTGGTGAAATGAACCTTCAAATGGTGAAAACCATATTAATTTAGTAAAATAAGGCTTACTTTAAAGAAACAAACCTCTAAATGGTCTAAATGTGACCACTCTAGTAAAAAAAAAAACATTTTTGTAAAGTAATGTACATTTTAACTGTAAAACCGATGTTTCTATAGTGAAATGAGCCATCCATTAGGGAAATAACACTTAAAAGGGTGATAACCACCCTCTTAATGATTAAAATATGTCTAATATGGTGAAATGAGCTAAGTTTTTAGAATCATTGCAAAACTTATTCTTTAAATCTAAGGTCATTCTACTAAACAAACATTGTTTTCACCATTCAAAGACTTATTTCACCATATTAATGCCCTTTTTAACCATTTGAAGGCCTATTTTTTCAAAATAAGGCAATAATTACTTCCCTATCACCCTCTTCATTATAGGCTCGTTTCATCATACAATGCTATTTTTACATTGTGAAGACTTTCTTTCAACGTTTAATGTTTTGCCGTACTACCAACCTTTTCACCATAAGGAGTGATTTTATAATTTCACCATATGAATGCTCAATTCCTCGATGGAATGCTCATTTCACTATATGAACAATATTTTTACCATTTGAGCGATTTTTACTATTTCAATAATTTATGGTCCATTTCCTTATTGCACGGTTTATTTCACCACATTGACAACCTTATTTACCTTTTAAAGACTCATTTCCTCTAAGTAAGACTCATTTGACTATACCAACAATTTTTTCACCGTATGGAGAGCTTTTATAGTTCCATTATTTCAAAACACATTTTATTGAAATAAGACTTATTTCACTACACTAATACCATTTTCACCATTTCAAGGTTCACATCCTTAAGTAAGGCTCATTTCCCATACTAATATCTATTTCACCATAAGAAGGTTTTCCACCATTTCAAAGCCCATTTCCTTAAATCAAGGATCATTTCACCAAATTAACACTGTTTTCACTATTTTAATACTTATTTTCTCAAAGCATAAGTCATTTTAATGTACTAATTCCTTTTTCCCAATTTGAAGGCTTGTTTCCTTGAAATAAAACTTATTTTACCAAACCATCACTCTTTTCACTATAGAGAGAGGGTTTGTTGTTTCATTATATAAATATTCAATTCTTTAAACTCAAGCTTATCTTACAAAAAAAAAAACAAAAAAGGCATATTTTCTCACCATAGTAAGGGATTTTATTATTTCACCATTCTATAGTTTATTTCATCGATAAAAGGTTCATTTGAATACATTAGCATCATTTCACTATTTTAAGACTCATTTCCACAAGCTAAAGTTCGTTTCTTCCATGAATCAAGGTTCATTTCTTTATATTAATATTATTTTCATTATTTTCAAATGAATCCCCAAAATACAACTACAGAGAAATAAGCATTAACACATTGAATAGCTCCATGGGGAATTTTATATGTATGATATATGAAACCCCTGAAAAAAAAAATAGATAATATATATATAAATATATATCTTCATCTTTCAAATTCAATACGTTATAAATCCCTTAAACTTTATGAAATGCTTAGTAATATTACTTTTTTCAATTTCTAAATGATATTTCTATAGCCTTTTAGACAAGTTTAATAATTATTATGACAAAATTTATAGAGTTAAAATTGAAATTTATCGACAAATTTTATATAAATGACTATAACTACGATTATTAATGATGTACAGGAGGTTGTCTTCTATAAATTATTGACTAAATGGATGATTAATTACATATGTATAATAACATTCATTTGGATGAGATTGTGTACGTACTTTATTTTGTACATTCATATTTTTATTTTTTTTTCCATGGTTATATATTTTTTTTTTACATCGAAAAAAATAAATTCTCTTTCAAGTTATAGCTCTAATAATTATTTTATGATTGTTCAATTATATTATGCATACCGATATAATTACATATAGATATAACTTTATTTTTAATATAATAAAGATACCATTTACTTTTTTCCGTCAATTTCAACAAAACATATATATATAAAAAATGTACCGTATCATTAAAACATGACGGAGGGGGGGGAAATTGAAGGAAAATTCTATTTGTGGATGTTTTCCTCAACTACCGGTAATTTCAAAATTTACCTACTGTAGCAGGTTAAAAAAAATACCCTACAAAAATCCCAAATTGAAAATCTTTAGGTAAGCCTTTACCCAGCCATTTATCTTTTTCTGGCTATAAGCACTAGATTATTAAGAGGTTTAAAAGTTTCCACCACTGGCTTTTGAGGTTAAATCCTCCTTTCGCTGCTCTGGTGCCATTATTATGAGAAATGTTGAATTGATAGGACACGTCACGTGTATATATACGTTGATGAGCGTCAATGAAGTTTATATATACATAGATGCGGTAATACAGTTTGTGAAAGCACGCTTACTCACTACTTATCATACATACACATAACAAGTTTTTTAAGGCCAAAGGAACATAAAAGAAGCTCGAGGAGCTATGTTTCATCCTCTGACTCCAATCCTCAAAGACCTAATTCATATGGCCTTTCCATTTTCTAATCCACACGACTCTGATCAACAAACTTTCCTTGGGTTCAACGAACATCTAATCTTTCCCTACTACGGGTTCTATGTTTCTCCCCAGAAATTTAGAAAGGAAAAAAAAAAAAAAAACACAGTTGATTTTAAATCAGATTCAACACGTTGGTTTTTCTTTTTTTTGGACTTCGAGATATCGAAAATTCCTTTATGTGCATATAAATCAGCAGTAAAATTACACGACATTTAATTTCAAGATATAACTTCACTTCTCGTAACTTTAGAAGACGTTATAATAGTCCTATCGGTACAGGTTTTTTCAATCGCTGAACGGATATTTCTCGTACCTAATCATGCAATCAACAAGCACTGAACGAGCTCCAGTCCTCATAGGACAATGGCCGAACATGGTGGTTTTGGCCGCACCAAGACAAGCCCCGCAGTCCGAGGATGTAATATTTCCATTGCAAGCTGCATGGCCATATGCAAACGCATTCGGATAAGGTGATATGTTGATATAATTATAACCCTTTCTTTTCGGCGTCTCGGCTTCTAAATCTGACAAGACATAAGCAAGACTAGCACCAAATGGGTCACCCTCTGAATATGCCACGGAGTTGCAGAGGACCTCACTGATCTTGGTGTTGGGGACGCTTTGGACGACGCCGTTTATGCATAAGGAAAAGAGAGTCATCAGTATTTTGAGTGTTGAAGCTTTTGGATGGGAACTCATTTTCTCATTCTCTTCTTCTTCTTCTTCTTCTTCTTCTTCTCTCTTTCCTTTTATTTATTTATTTTTTCCTCCTTGGAGATGTCTTCTAATTCTTCTGTTGAAATGTTACGTGATTTGGTGTTTGTCTCTTTCCGAGTGTTTGGACCCTCTCGGGCGGCTACAATAATTGATGTCTCGTAGGCATAGACGTGAATCCCACGATCTTTGTCCGAATTCCTAAGAATGGTTTTCGTTTTCGTTAACTCGTTCGCATGGACTATGCTGGCTGTGGTCCCGTTTGGAACCTGGAACTCCTGGACGGCAATGAAACGGGACCATCGATTTTAGCTTGATTTAAGGGAACCGGCCAGATGGAAGCCGAATGGATATCCCATGTGTGAACTGTGTAAGCCATTTTTTTCAAAGCCTCAATGTGAAAATGGGTAGTTCCGGCTGGAGGACCAGAATTAAAAAACCAGTTCCTATTATGATTACTTAGAACAAGGGAACATCGGTTGGAAACCAGCCTCCTTTCGTATGACTTACTGCTAGTTGTAATGCTCGATCTGATTATTAGCATAAGCCTGATTTTAAAGTCTTTTGCCAAATGTTTCAGATTACATCTGCTGTCAAAATTAATTATGAATTTTTTTCTTTTCCTTTCCCCCAACGACTTGTTTATATATATATATATATATATATATATACCATATAAAAGGTCATGTACTACAACCAATATTGTCGGATCCTAATTGATCCAATCCTGAAGTTGGTCCAAGTTATCCTCTCAACCAACAGTGTCTAGCAAAACCAAAAAATTCGGGTGACCCAATCGGTCTAACATGGTTTCTCTAAGACCTAATAGGGTTTTTTTGGTCGTAATTACTGCTTCTTCTTCTTTTTTAACTGTGTCAAAAATGCATGAACTCACCAAGAAGAAAACCTACACCTATGTGTCATTTACTAGAAGAATAGAGAAGGGATAAAATAATGGTTCCCCCCCAATTGTCTGTTACCTATTTAGAAAAATTGGAATGAAATTATAAATCCTAGGGCATTTCTATTCCCAAAATACCTAAGAAAAGACAGAACTTTTTATTCCCTTTACATGTGAAATAAAATTTTCAAATATTATAACTATTATACCCTCATTAAAATAACTAAATAAACTTCGGTTATTTTCCAAAACGACTAAATAAGGGCAAATTAGTAATTTTATTAATATTCCTAACTTAGTATTATAATTAATAAAATGAAGTAAACACTAGAATGAATATTTCTTAAAATAAATAATTATTCAAAGTAAAAATTGGAATACATATTTCTAACCTATTCATAATAATAATAATATTTCCCAATACACAACTTGTCTATTCTTTATCTATTCCGTTACTACCAAATAAACAGGCTACTAGGAAAAACAAATCCAAATGTAAAAGCTCTTTAGCTTTTAAATATAAGAAGGTAAATAATTTTTTATTTTATCAATAAAGTTGAATTTCTTGTTAATATTTTTATTAATCCCCGATTCAACCTTTGAAAGTTTTCATTCTTGAATATAACCTTTAGTCTGAACAAGAACCGACTAAAAAGGAATTGAATTATAACTCTCTCGAAAGGGTTGACAATGGATTAACTATAGACAAAAGCCCACTACTTGCTGATTTTTCAAGTAGATGCTAACTTGATGTACGAACCATTTTGAATGTATACCAATCAACACAATGCAACATCTGAAGCCCACGGTCATAATATGGTCGTCCGTTGGACATTCAGAAAAGACTACATGGGACAAACCGAGTGTTTGGCATCCGCGTACGCGCGGCTACAATTTGGTGGGCCAAGTCACCATAAAGATGCACAAACTGAGCCAACTAATAGCTTTACTACCATGAAGTGAGATGGAACTTTTATAGACTCATGGTACTTTTCCGTGACAAATTACCAATCCAATTCTCATTTCTTTCAGCAACCAAGTTTTTTATTATTATTTTTAAGGCGGCTTAAGAGAGAATGATGAATGACTTTCAAGATACATAGACAAGCACATGTTCAATCACATGGCAGGTTTCATACGGTTGCACGGCATCTACTCCCACCAGGTACTTAATTGCCGTCATAACCATATGTTTCTCAAAAAATAATATACGATCAGGGAAAAAAAAAAAAAAAATCATGTAATGAAAATTGCCTTGGCTAAAGGCACTTAAATCCCATGTAACAGTCTTCACAGTCTAAAGGAAATGAAACCAATAAAGGGGAATGTTTTTAAGTATGTCGTTTCTATGATAAACTGGTCAAAATTGGTATTAATGTAGTCTCTATTTACAGGAAAACATATCAAAATCATTGAGTGAATTGGTGTTTTTAAAAAAAAAAAAAAAAGAAATGCACCCCGGTCTAACAACGATGAACAGAGAATTTTACCTCAACAAAGCAAAAAGAAGAGGAAAAATAATCTACAAACGAAAAAAATATATATAAAAAAAAAGGAAAGAGAATGAAAATTGAAAATGGTACCAATTCCAAAAAATTTATCATAGACCATCATCTCTTTAATTCATCGTTCTGAGATCCCATGACCGAGCGGCTCTTATGCCTCCTTCCGTTCCCGCATACCATGGATGGACTTTTAAGATATTGGAAAATAAATAAATAAATAAAAATAAAAATAAAAAGAGCTTTGAAGCAAACTCCCAGTTATGAGTACAAAACTTCGTCCGCATTTCCATCAGCCATCCCTAGCAAGTCTTCCTGTGACAGAAGGGTCTTCCGACCATTTCCACCGGCCTTATCATAAGGTTGTGCCATCTTCCGAAGAAACTATACCCAAAGATATAAGGCAGTCTCACCACAAGCATTTATAGTGGAACTAACTTGTGCATCACAATGGTTAATTTCAGCATTGACCCATTTTTCCATTTGGAGATATTTATCACTCTCAACGTTCTTGAGACCTCATTTTCCATACTCAACAATTTCAGACTTCAAGATAACTTTTCTATGCAACCACTCCCCAGTTTGACCGGCAGCTTAATAAAATTCTACTAGAGAAAATTATAAGATGATTTTTGTATGACATATTTAACCACTAGAATTTTGTTTTCAATACCCTGAAGACTAATTCTCTAAAAAAAACAGTGACATTTTGCAAATGATTTCATCTCAATAGATGAAAGGAGTAGAGCGCATAAAAGAATCAGGAAGTACCTCACGAGCTATGTGCACAGCCATATCAGTGCTCAAGTTAAGATGTGCATCATGCAGATGTGACAATATCCAGCCAGGTAACTTTGAACGCTTATCATGACGGCTATACCTGCCAAAATTCAAATCAGCCCTTGAGCTGGCTTGCATTGAGGACTAGACAGAAAATTGTTTAACATTGTCAAGGGCAAACCAACTAAGATTTCTGCAACAAGTTAAATGCACATAGATCTTATGTAAATTCCTCTTAGAAGATATCAACTGCTTCAACCATGGATGCAACAAACAAAATCTAAGAGCAGAAATCAAGAACTACTATGGTCAACCAGCAAATTAGCTTCTCAATTGCTGCTCAACTAAGTGAAAATTGTAATTTTCACCCTTCAATCTCATTTCTGCTTGACTTATCTCCTTTTTTCCTTCTTATTTTAGCCTTACATGGAAAATTCAACAAAAGAAGTGAACTAAAAGTCAAAAAAATGCAAAAGGATTTTCTTTTCGTTTGGATGGGAAGGGAGAGGAAAAGAATGGATGGTGATTTTGTTAAAAATAAATACTTCAATAAATAACACCAAATGCATGTTTCTTTTAATAGTTAAAAAAGCATAATGCCAGTTTAACTCCTATGCTGTCCATCGTGGATTGTATAATTTACGTTCAAGTGCTAATATGTAAGAGTTTCAATGACACACTTTAACTCAAGAGTTGCACTGATACTTGAGGGTAAATTAAGGCAACCATACTGCAGTTTCAACTATATTTTATCTATGGGCCATCACCTATGTAGTTAACAAATTCCCTGATAAAATCAACGGTAGATCAAATTAAATCAATTTGGAGACATAAAAGATACATCAAAAAAAGTATAGCACAGAACACTCCATAATGCATGACAAACCTAAGGAGCAAAAGAAAAGTACTTGGGAGAACAATCACAGATATAAATTAAAAAGAATATATAAAAACCTTTTGTCAGCAAAAATCATCATTCCATAGTCTGCCTTTGACCGGATGACTCGACCTACGCATTGAGCAGCTTGCCTCTGCTTATATTAATTTTAAGTGTTATGCAGTTGACTTATAATGAAGGTAAATATATGATTTGGATGTTGTAAGGATAAAAAATCATACCAATGCATCAAAAGTTAAGAAATCTCCTTCTTTTATCTGAAATGTATCACGGAGGTATTCCAACCGTGCAAGCAAAATCCTGCAAAAATAGTACAAATTTATTCAACCATATTGAGGCATCACAATCATAGTTGTCAATGGAAACAACTTTTAGAATGAGTAAAGTATGTATTGATTTACTATTAGGGGGGTTTTAATGATTTTTGCCATTCAAAGTATGAGATGAAACTGACTTGCTAAGTGTGTATTGAAAAGGAACGCCAAACATGATTACTAATCTTCCATAATGTCGGTCAAAATCTATTCCTTCAGCTACCTTTCCCCTGCAAATGAAGATAGAGAAAAGATACATCTAGATCAGCTCCATACTACATAAATTGCTGCTGATATTCACAGTAGAAAAGCTTTAGTTTGGCAGCTTAAAATGGCCAAAATATAACGATGTTCAGTGGGAGGAAAAAAATATATGTTGAGGGGTCCACTCATCTCAAATTTTGTTTTAACCTAGGGTAAAAGATAATATAAGTCGCCAAAAAACAAAAGATAAAAAAATAAAAGATAATATAAGTCCTTATAAAAAATAAGATTGCTTCCTGTCATTACTGAATTGTATTTAAAGGCAGCAAAGAAAGAAATGCTCCTCTTGAATACAATATGGACATTAAAAGTCACACCATGTGAAATTTTTCTTATCCACAACAAAGCTTCGGTTAGTTACTAGTGAACACCATCACACCACAGTTCAATATCATGTCCTGAATTTATGAATATTAATATACCTGGAAAAGTTCCAAATCGATCTTAAACTTTGGTGATTTGTACACATAAGCCTACACCTTTTAAGATGTTCAAAGTGGCTTGAATTGCAAGCTTTTAATAAGATTTATGAATCAATTGAACATTTTAAAAAGCTTTAAGACCTTCCCCACCCTCTCTTTCAAGAGGAGGGAGAGGAAAACCTAGATGAATGGAAAGCACAATGAAACTGTTCTAGCATCTTGTTCACAAATTATGCCATACTAGGTGAACCATCATTTCTTGGAAATCATAATCCCTTTCATTGACACATTTTTTTACTTTATAGTGAAAGAAGTTCCAAGAAAAGAAATTTTGTACTAAAAAGGTAAAACATGGAACAAAAAAGTAATCTACTCCTTACAAGGTAGCCCGTGAGTCCCTCAAGACCTGTAATATCTTTTTCAATAGATTCACCATATGGGAGTATAACATTACCTGGCAACAGAAAAAAAGACAGCCCCTCTCCCACAATCACAAGCCCTACGATAGTTGTCTAGAGCCAAGGTTGTTTCTACAACATCTTGTGTTTCAATGAAAACAAGCTTATGTTGCATTATTTCCTGCAATTAAGATTTGACATTTATTTGACAGGCATTAAAATAAAGCACCACAGAAATAGAGAAAATTGGAGCCAGATACAAAACGTGAAAAGACAAAATGATCACCTTCAGAATTCCACTTTCATTCCAAGTATTGACTATTTCATCCATATAAGAGTAACTGACAAAGAAGCACACAATCCCATCAGGAACAATAGACACCATTTCAAGCAAGAGCCTGCCATAATTCCTTACAACACCAAGATCACTTCTCATGTCGAATTTGGTGCTAACTGGGAGTTGATCACTGGAAGGTAAAAAGAGAGATCAAAAACTGAAGCTAGAAAGCAATGAAAACTCTACCTGTCACAAGAAACATTTCAGACAGATGCAAAGCAAAAACTTTTATCATGGTCAATGTAACAAATGTATAAATGACCCAATGAAAAATTAAGAATTCAACAAACTCAATTACCTTCCACGAGTGAGAACCATAGGGCATATGCAATCTCTAGTCAAAGACATCGTAAAGCTGCGACTAACAACTGGATTAAAGTTGAGAAGGCGGGGATAAAGATCAATAGGACTTAGAGTTCCAGATGTTATAACAACTGTCTGGAATCGATCAAATACAGGCTTTATGGCGAGAGAAGCGTCATGACAGCTGAGCTGCAACTCCACAGGTATTGCAGAAAAAGAACCATATGAATAAGCATCGTATGGTTGGTACAAAAAAAAAAGAATAAACATTGTATGAGATAAAAATGCATAGAGATAGCGGCAGACAAAATGAATGCATATACAAATCAAGGAAACAAGAAAGACTTCAGTGATTCAGATGGCTTCGCAAAGTAAAATCGATATTGTACCCTCTTATGCTGAATCACCCTTGTATTATTCCAATTTAAAAAAATAATACTTTTTTTTTATTTGAAGGAAAAAGGACTGCAGGAGAGTCAAAACAAAAGGAAAAGGAATAACCTGCAAGACAGGGTCACGAATATCTGGCATCCTTTCGTCAAAAGGCTCAATTATAATAGAAAATCCACGAGCATATGTACCCACAAGGGTTGCAAAGTCACATATAGTTTGTATGTGTAGAAACTCATCAGTATCAGTAATTTCTAGTGTCAGCATCAGAGAATGAAGCCGGTCATAACAAAACTTCAGTGTTTTCTGGTCTATTCCAGCGTGATTAGAGATGGAAGCAACAAAAGCTACCGGGCTTTCCTTCTCAACATTATCAGTTTCCAAACGTCCCCTTAGATACTGAACTAGCCTGCGCAAAACACGCAGGAAAAAATCTGCTCGACGAATGTTTCCTGGCACAGCCTCCTTCAAAATATCATCAGGCAAGGCAGGGTTAGCAAGCCAGGTGTCATTCACTGCAGGAAAAAAGCGATAGATGTAACAGAAATTTGCCACCATCAAACAAGGAACTTTCAACGATTCATATACTGCTCTTACATACTTTGTAGGTCCCCTCTCTGTGCCAAACCCTCAACAAGCCGGTTATATTCAGCTTTCAACCTATTTGCATCAGTGGCCTTGAACCTTTCTACCATACCAAATGATTCGACGAAAACATCAACTTAAATTTCGATCCACATAAACCATATGAGAGAGCAAATTAAAGGGAGAGGGGCAGGGGAAAAAATATTAAAAAATCAAAAAGATAAAAACTGATATGAATACATTAACTACCTATTTATATTTAAAATTAAATTTAAAAAAAAAATGAAGAAGAAGAAGAAGAAGAAGAAGAAGAAGAGAGAGAGAGAGAGAGAGAATATCAAAAGGAGTACTAATGTAATTGTCTCAGGTTACATTATTAGCTCTGAATATGCCTTCCTAGAAAAGTTCTTTCCAGAAAATAACTTGTGGGGAGATATTTCCTTTCCAAAATGTTATTGAAGCTCATCTTAGCGGTGATTCTAACTAGTATCTAGTGATGATAGGTAATGGAAGAATGTAACAGTAGTCAGTGGTGGGCAAAAAATAAGCCCATGGTGGTCTTGATTATCATGGCATTTAGATAGTAACAAAAAGGATATCATTTAGTGTTCTATGATTTTTAAGGAAAACATTTCAGTTGAATGAAAATACCTTCCTCTAAACAAAAATATTTTCCGTTTGATTGAATGTTTTCTGCATTCCAGCTATTAAGATATCATGATATATGAAAAACCTTCCCATGAAACAAACTCTCCTGAGTTTGACATGAAGAGGCAAGGCAGGATGACGTATTTCATCCTAAAACTCATGAGGTGTAATTGTGAGACCACCTATTCACTGTGGAGTTCTTTACTGAGAATAGCAGGAAAAATCTGATGTCATGATTCCACTGAAACTCATCTGACAAAAAACTAAACAATTTCATAGGAGCACATATAGAGAATTTGATAGTCACGATGAACAGAAGTATATGAATTTCTTTTTCCCATTAACTCAAGTAGATGGTCATTATTTATTAGCTTGCACTATGAGCGAAAAAAGTTAAATTTCTTTCTTTCGTTTTTTTTATGTGGCTAAAAATTTAAATATCTCCCTTCCATTCATTCCTATGCAGGTGCATATTCTATATAAGAAATTTTTCCACCAAGTTGCTGGATCTTTGGGCATCAGCCAACAATTTTTTCCTTTTTGTTATCTGAGTCTTCCATGATTCAAGATCTTGACATAGTACTTACGGTCCCTAAAATCATATTTTAACAGCAACTTTAACAGGGGTCTTGCTTATGGCATTGATGGCCCTTATAACTCAAGCAAGAGATAAAACCCACAATTTGACGCATAAGATCCAGTCTACAAAGAATATAGAATTATCCCTAGGGCACATGTATGCACTCTAGTGATCATTTTACATGTAGGGAAATACAAACCTTTCAATCTCATGCTCCATCCTGTTCAGATTCCTTGTGGCCCCTTCAAGGGTTTGCCGCCTTACTGAAACACTGAGTGCTTCAATACACACGTTGTCAATATTGTGAGCCTCGTCAAACACAACCACAGATTCCTTCTGCATTTCCTTTGATATGATACCAGCCACCTTAGGATCAAGCAAATACTGATAACTGTAAACTACCACATTGGCAAATTGCACCATGTGCCGTGCCAAGAAGTATGGGCACCACCCTTTCTCCTTGCCAAATGCCCTCAAATCCTGTAAATTCAGAGACAGACAATTAAAGCTCAAATCACTTCACCGCACCATGATCAGTAAGCTAAAGTAGTATAAAAAATCCAACAATCAGCGCAACATGCCATGGTACTCAATTCTCATTATGCATCCAATCTCTACAATCGAACTTATCAAGATTGGATCTTTTTACCAACAACCCTATTATAAAGCAGAAAACATATAGATCATTCCCATTTCCCTGCAAAACCACAACAATATCCAACCCCGATTCATTATAAATCACTTCACAACTACCGGAAACAACCGAATTACATTACCCCAATACCTACCTGCAACGTATAAACACCAGGAGGCAACACCGCAGCCGACCCAGCCCTCTCGTACTCTTCAAAAAACTCACAAGTAGGCACGTTCGGATTCCTCATAGCCAGTTCCCTAATCCAACTAGCCGTCAACTTCCTACACCCAGCATCAACAGAATCCCGATTCTCCGTGGACAAAACTCTAGGATTAATGCACAAATTCTTCCTAGAGCTCAACCCAAGGGCGAGGATCTTTGCGGAAGGACCAAGACACTGGACTTGATAATCGTGGAGCTTCTTGAGCTCGGCTAGAGTTTTTTCCATCTCGTGAACGGTGCGGGTGCAGTAGAGGAGCTTCAGAGGGGATCTAGGGTTTGAAAGGACGTAGCTTGTGATGAGAGAGAGTAAGGCTATGGTTTTGCCCGTGCCCGTTGGCATCTCGAGAAGGCAGTGGCCTTTGGCGTCGAGAGCGCGTTTGAGTTCGACCATGTAGGAGTACTGTTCTGGGTAGATGTTATCGTAAGGGAAGTAGACGGTTATGTCGTCGATTTGGAACTTCATGGCTTAGGGTTCTGGGGGGTTGTTTGATTGAGAAGTGGGAGAGAAAATGGAAGGGTTTATGGGTTTAGGCTTTTGAATGTGCGAGATAAGAAAGAACGAGGGAGAGTGTCAAGAGTCAAAGAAGAGCTGATCTTTCACGTGTATCTCATTCTTCCTTCATATTTTCTTATATGCAGAAGAAGAATTTGAAGGGAAAATGGATGGTGAATTTGAAAGGAAAGAAATGTAGACTCTCAATGTAAATTTAAAAAAAAAATTTAAATATTGTTAATGTGGTATTTGGTATATAAATTTTACCAAATTATTCAATTTATTATCTTTAATTTTAAAATATTCAATTTATTATCTAGTTATATTTTTCATAATCATTTATACTATCCAATATTTTATTCTCGAATTTTTCAAATACAATATAACATCAATCTAAATTCAAATAAGAATTTTGTTTCAATTTCGGAGGAAGTCTTTTTTTCTTTTTAGTTATTTCTAGTTCTAAGACCGGTAGTTTTGAAGGTCAACTTATTTCTTTCGAATTATTTCTCATTATTAAGAAATGCTAACATAATATCAAATGTTGCGTAGCACGATTAAAAATTAATATATAGCATATTGATACGTGATATATTGATACATGATATCTCCTGACATAATATCAAAATGTGTCTTTATAAAACCACTTGTTTACGTGGCCAAAAGTGGATACGTGGCAACAACTCATGGCACCACATATCAATTAACATCATGTAAAAGCGACTTTTTTTTTAAGTGAAATTTTTTTTTTTATTTGAACTAAAGGAAGAGTCAAACAAAATACATGCTATGCACACGAGCAAAATTCTTCAAACGCTACTTAAGATAACTCATATATATATAAAACTCTTTTTATGCAAATATTCTATATGGGATTCATGAAAGAGAGATATGGGTCTTGAGATACAACTTACAATTTTTTGCAAGAGAAAGTATTGATTTTAACTCAATTTTTCTCACATGATTCGATTTTCAATTTAAAAAAAAATCTCAATCTTAATCTACTCCATGATTTCTTTTAAATCATATAAAAATTTTCAAAAAAAAAAACATTCTAAAACATGATTTAAATTTATGCTAAAGTTAGTGAATTAAGTGTGTGTTATATTTAAAAGGCCCACATTGATATGGATTTCAAGCACATTTTAAAAGTATTTTTATAAAAAATTTTATTCAATTCAAAAGTAATCATGGAGTAGGTTACAAATTGAGCATTGCCTTTTAAATTAAAAATTGAATCAAGTGAAAAAATTTTAGTAAAAGTTGACTCTTTTTCTTATGAAAAACTATAAGTTACACTTCATAAATCTTCTTTCCTCTTTCAAGAGTTCTACATGGAATTTCTCACAAAAAATGCTTTATATATATATGGGTTGTCTTAAGTTATTAATTGAATAAGTACTCGTGAGCTTGGTGTAATGTATGCTACATTTGAATTTATGATGAGTTTGTTTAACATAAAAAAAGTACATTTTTTCCCTCCTTAAAAAAAATTATGCCTTTATAAGTTGACATGTGATGATATGTTATTACGCCTCAAAATCGTAAAGTCAAAATAATCCCGTCACTGACCTCACAGTGTCTATCATAGATATGATTTACATAAGACATCGACGATTCATTGCTTTGAAATAAATAATTCATTTATAAAGTTAATTAAAATTTACAATAACGATTAAAATCTTAAGTCAATATATATATTTAAATGTACATTACCATAAAATTTCTAAGTGATTCTACATCATATCATAATAATTAGCTAATTTACATATGGTACATTAGTTCTTCATGCCAAAGATTCTAACAAGACTTGAAACAAAAACTTGATCATAGACTGGTTAATTCTCACTCTTTAAAGCTTCAAAAGTTTGGATAGTTGTAAATGGCATAATTAATCAGAAGTCAAAACCTATAAAAGAATCTATGCAAATATGAGCAACTATAGCTTAATAAGTTGAATTAGAAACTCATAAATATATATAAGCACAATCAAGGTTATCAAGCAATTATTTTCATGAAATGTAACAAACAAGTGTCATCACACAATATAGTCCGCTCCGTTGTGAAATTAAATTAATTTTACCAACTTTAATCCAGGTTGAGAAGTTTTCATGTTATATAACAACTCATAACCAAACTCAGGTATGTGAATAGAGATACTACTCCTCCTAAGACTATCATTCGAATCAATACCCTTATCCTCACCGCGACCTCCTCTCCTGTTATTTAGTTCGACTAAAAATGAGGAAAAGACTAATTTGCTATCTAACGCTATTTTTTTCAAAGATGTCGATGTTCAGTTAAATAATCCTAACGATCTCCTATAGGGTTGCAATGCATGTCTTTTTAAGGTATTTAAGTCAATTAGGATTATATTCAGTTTAGGGTGACCAAACAATTCCACACCACTCTAAACAATTCCACACCACTCCAATCACTACAGTCATCAAACATAACACAGATTTCAGCACGAAATCAAATATACAAGCCATGCATAAGACTACTTACAATTGCAATCATACACAAACCTAAGTCTCTGAATACTCTAAAATAGTACTCTGAAATACAATGAAGCATTAAACCTAACTTACTTAGAATTCTAAGTCGTTCAACCACTTACCGCAGGTTGATTTGTCTCTGTATCTCCTATAATATAAATATGCTCTTTTTAGTACTTATACTTAGATGATACATATTTTAAGTTAGGATTTAACCCAGTTCTCTTTATATACTTATCATTTACTAACGATTCATCTTATGTTAGTTCAGGGTTCGATTTCCGAATCCAATTGCAGCTCAGGTTCTAATTCGATTTCAACTACGAATAATCCTAAAATACGCTTCGAACCCTAATATGAAGTTAATTACATTAAGCTTGAGTATCCTAATATTATATTAGGTCTTAATTCAGTATTCTAATCCATTCAGCATACTCTAACCTTAGTTAGTATATTGGATTTACTCTCAATATGAGAAAATTTTACAATTTTGTATAATTACCTAAAATTAATTTTTGTACCAGATTTAATATGTACTGATATTATTATTATATTATCCAATTTAACATATTATTTCATATTTATTAAAATCCCAATTTCACATATTACCAAATTACCCAAATTTACTACATAATTCCTATATTAATTACAATCAATACTCCATATGTTAGGATTAGGTTTCACATCATAGATTAACATCCTTAAATATCTAATTACCTTATAAATTAAAAATTAGTCATTTAATTACTTAATTAATTCAAAATTACTCATTTTTCTCATCATTTTAGAGCTAAAAAATTACTTAAAATTTTTTAAATTTAATTTTAAAAAAATAGCTTTATAGCACTATTCTATATCACTTAAGTATTCTATAGAAAAATTTTGAACTCCAAACTACACTCCTAAGCCTATTTATTTCTAATTCTAAACATACTCGATTTTATCCAATTTCTTAAAAATCCTATATTTACAGAAATGATTAAATTTAGTCATTATTTTTTCCTAAATCTACATATAATAAAACATCAGAATAACAAAATTCATAATTTTCTAAGTAGAATTAATAATTTTAAGAAATTTTGCAAAATCGGATGAAATTTGGGACTTACCTGACTCTTCATTTCCAACCACCAACAATGGCCTAGGATGTATCAGTCGGTCCAAGGACTCGATTTGGAGTAGGGTAGTGGTAGTAGTTTAGTTCTAGGTGGCGATGACCCGTAGGTTCAACTTAATTGCACTAAATGCACAGTTTTGAATAACTTTTTTCTAAATCCTAATTTCTTCTCAAATTTCGGTTCTCTTAATTCTTTCCAACTCCCAATAGACCAAATGAGCTCAGAGAATTTTCTTGCTATTTATAGATCTATAAAGGAATTTTATGGTACTAATTAGATAAGATTTTTTGCTTATCCTCTTCTATTTTTGCCTTTTAAGTTTTTAGTTTTGATTGGTTCCATTTTTTCTTACTTCTCTTGCTACCATGACTTGATCTAGTTCTTTCCCCCTTTCCTTGATTTTTTTTTTCTGATTTTTCTTTTTTTGTTTATAATTTTCTTTAATTATTTAGCAAATTTCGAGCAATTTAGGTAATTTTATGTATTTTTACCTACACGTAAATACATGTGAGGTATAAGTAAACACTCCTAAATATTATTTAAGTTATTTTATAATTTTTAGTATATATATAATTTATCTCTAACAATTCATTAATTATCGAAATACATTTTACGTATTTCTGATAAATAACGAGTAATATACTTAAAATTTAAAAATTTTATATTCTCTTATTTATTACTTACTTTTTTAAATTCAAACTTATAGAGTCATTTTTACTAATATTTCTAGCTTTAATTTATAATTTAGGCTTAATTGGATCATTTAGCTGATCGCCCTAAATTTCATGTCCTAAGCCTAATCTTATGGTTACTTAGCTTATATTTAAGGTTTATATTTCCATCCCTCTTTAAGAAGTTTTGCCCTTAAAACTTCCGTTTATCTAAATTGCACTTAAATGACCAAAAGTATTAATCACATACTTTTACTAACCTGGAAGATAGAAAAACTATAGATACCACTTCATCATCGTTGCTTTTGGCTCCCGAGTCATCTCCAAGTCTAGACCTTCGTTCTATTGAACTTTCATTTACTCCATATCTCGATTTCTTAACTTTTAAACCTGATTATCCAGTATTTTTATGGGTTGCCTTATAAATTGAAAATTCTTCATTAACTCCACTAGTTCTATTTCCATTATCATATTCGAGTTCTTAACAAACTTTCTTAGCATGGAAACATAGAATACATTATGATAACCCAATAAACTTGGAGGTAATGCTACTCTATAGGATACATTACTGACCTTCTCCAATACTTCAAATAGAGTAATATATTGTAGGCTCAATTTTCCTTTTGAGCCAAACTGCTTAAGTCCTTTAAATGGGCTTATCTTAACATAAACATGATCACTAATTTTAAACTCCAATGGCCTTTTTTTAAAATCTACCCAACTCTTATAACGTTCATGAACTTCCTTCATTCGCTTTCGAACAATCTTAATCTTCTTACTTATTTGATTGATCATGTTTGGTTCAATTATGGCATACTCTTTGTAATCCCAATACAATAGTGATCTACATTTTCTCCAATATAATACTTCATAAGGTGCCATCTGTATAGTTGCATGATAACTATTATTGTAGGCAAATTCTATCAATGGCAAATATTTATCACAATCACCTCCAAAATCCAACACACAAGCTCACAACATATCCTCTAGGGTTTAAATTGTTCGCTTAGACTGCCCATTCATTTGTGGGTGATAAGCTGTACCAAATTGCAACTTTGTACCCAAAGTTCTACGTAAACTCTTCTAGAATTTGGATACAAATCAACTATCTCAATCAGAAACAATACTTTCGAACAAACCATGTAATCTTACTATCTCTCAAACATATAATCTAGCCATTTTTTCCATCGAATCACCGATCTGATAAGGTAGGAAATGTGCACTCTTTATTAATCAATCTACAATTATCCAAATGAAATCGTATTCAACTTGAGTTCTTAGTAATGCTACTACAAAATCTATAGTAATACGATCCCATTTCCAGCACTTCTAAAGGTTGTAATGGCCTACCCAGTCTCTGGTATTCTGCTTTAACTTGTTGGCACGTAATGTATTCTAATACATACTGTGTCACATCTCTCTTCATTCCATTCCACCAAAAAATGAGCTTCAAATCTTGGTACATCTTATTTCCTTTCGGGTGTACAATATAACCTGTATTATGTGCTTCATCCGAAATTTGCTTCCTTATGTCGAGATCTTGTGGTACACATATTTTTCTTCTAAACTTTATTATACCTCTTCCATCTACTTTAAAGTCAGAACCGTTTCCTTTACTTAATTTCTCTTTTCTCTCTATTAGATCCTTATCTTTCTCTTACTTTTGCTTTATTCTCTCTAATAAGGTAGGTTACAGCTCTAAATTCATCAATTGACTATCAGATTCACACTAGTCAAACCCAATCCACAACTTTTGAAATTCTTGCACCAATTTATATTAGGGTGTTAATAGTAATGCAACCTGTTCATATTTCTTTCAATTAAATGTATCCGCCACCAAATTAACCTTTCCTAAGTGGTAATTATATTCAGATCATAATCTTTGATTAATTCTAAGCATCTCCTCTACCTTAAATTCAACTCCTTATGAGTAAAAAAATACTTCAAACTCTTATGATCAGTGTATATCTTGCACTATTGTCCATATAGATAATGTCTCCAAATCTTTAAAGCAAACATTACGGTTGCTAACTCTAAATCATGGGTTGAATAGTTCTTCTCATATGGTCTCAATTGTCTTAATGCATATGCAACCACTTTTCTGTCCTACATCAATACACAACCCAATCCATTTTAAGGAGAATCGTTATACACACTATAAGGCTTATCTAGATTAGGTAATGTTAATACCGGTATTGTAACCAATCATTTTTTCAACTCTTGAAAACTCGATTCACAATCCTCATTCCATTCAAATTTTACATCTTTTTGGGTCAATCGAGTCAATGGCTCAGCAATTTTGGAAAAAATCCTTTATAAATCGCCAGTAGTATCTAGCCATACCTAAAAAACTTATAATCTTTGTAATAGTGGTTGGTTGCTTCCAATCCATTACTATATTCACCTTATCAAGGTCTATAAAGATTCTTTCACCAGATACAGTGTGACCTAAAAAAGAAATCCTATCCAATAAAAAATCACATTTACTTAACTAGGTATACAATTTATTCTCTCTCAAATTTTATAACACCAATTGTAAATGCTCTACATACTCCTCATTGGTTTTTGAATAAATCAAAATATCATTAATAAATACCATGAAATACTTATCCAAATATGGTTGATATATGCAATTCATCAGGTCTATCAATACAACCAGGGCATTTGTTAAATCAAATGGCATCATAAAAAATTCATAATGACCATATTAGGTTCTAAATGCAATCTTATGCACATTCTCCAACTTAACTCATAATTGATAATATCCTGATTTCTAGTTAATTCTAGAAAACACAGTTGCACCATGTAGTTGATCAAATAGGTCATCAATGCGAGGTAATTGATACCTATTCTTAATGGTAACCTTATTTAACTCCTGATAATCTATACACAATCCCATAGGACCATCCTTCTTCTTTACAAACAATACCAATGCTCCCCACAGTGAAACAATTGGATAAATAAACGTCTTATCCAATAGCTCCTAAAGCTACTTATTTAATTAATGAAGTTCCATAAGTAACATCCGATATGAAGCTTTAGAAATAGGCTCAGTTCTAAGAACTAACTCTACAATAATATCTAACTCTCAAGGTGGGGATAAACCTAGTAAATCCTCCAGAAATACATCTGAAAATTCACATACTACCCGTATATCTGCTACCTAGGGTGCCTTTTTCTTTACATCCATAGCAAACACTCAGTAAAATTTCCAATCATTTTCCTTTACCTTTGTTTTATATAGTTCATTACATATCTCCATCACAAATAAATTTAATTTACTTCTCTAGCCTTTCCTTGAAATACTATTTCTCCATCATTAAGATTGATAATTTTACTACTACACTATGCAATCGCTTTATTCCTAAACAACCAATCTATCTCCATTACTACACCATAACCTTATAAAGGTAATATTACAAGACTTATAGGGTACTCCTTCTCCTAAATCTTAATTCTACCATCAACTACTTTTTCTCGAGTTGTTACCTTCTCCCTAATCAGAGTTCTAACTTTATAAGTTGTATTAACGGTAACCACACTAATCTCTTGTTCATTTATAAATTTCTAACTTGCAAAGGAATGTGATACACTGGTATCAAATAGCACAAAAGTATATTGTCCATTTATCAACACATGTCTTGAAATGTACTAATACTATGATTATTAACTAAACTAGCATTCATAAATCTTAAAATGCAAACACTTCAATTTAATTCTCACTTAAAAATATCATCAAAGTAGATAGTTTGAGTATGTACCTATCACAAGTTCTTCATCATTTTCCTCTTTAACTCCTATAATCTCTTCAACATCATCATAGTAGTATTCCTCCATCTAATTTGAGAAATCCTTATTCTCCTCAATTCCCATATCCTCTAGGATTAAGACACGAGTAGGTGTGGTTATGTTATTAAAACCTTCCGTCATCTTAGCTCTTTGTCTAAACTGTGGTCAATATCTGAAGAAATGTCCCTTTCTACCACATTTGTTACAATTCACTAATTTCATCCTACGACATGCCTTCAGCATATGGTTCGAATCTCTACATATAAAACATTTTCCCTTAAGCTGAGCATAATTTCTCGGAAAATGATTTGCACCATACTTCAAACACTAGATATTACCATCCTTGTCATAAAAACTCAAACTAGGCACTTATTATGCTAGGCTATTAGCCAAATTTGTTGGTTTCCTTCTCTTTTATCCAGAACTACTAGCGACATCAAGATATAATCTCTTAAATGATAGACTAGGTTGATAACCTTTGTTGATCTTTTGACTCCATATTGCTTACATCCTTATAATATTATCTTCCAATTGCCTCACCTTATCTACTACTTCATTGTAAGTGGTGAAACCATAATCCAATAACTTGCAATACATTGTGGGGTCAAATCTAGTAAGAAACAAATCCTTTTTTAACTCAACATTATCTCGATATAAGCTAGGTACATATTGTAACTATCTATTAAACTTGGTTTCATACTAAGTTACACCCATACCTCCCTTCTTCGATTTAAATAGATCTCGCACCATCCTATTTTGAACACTATGAGGAAAATACTCTTTCTTAAATTTCTCCTTAAACCTTTACCATTCAATATTATTCCTCAATTGCCTTCCTCTCAAGTCTCACCATACACTAGTAGCTAACTTTAATATTAAAGTGTCATAAGATAACTTTTGAGATTTGGGGACTCTAAAGGCTTTAAAACTCCATTCAATTTGGGCTAGCCAATCATTAATTACATTTGACCTACCTATCTCCCCTTTAAAATAACAGTTGGCCTTTATAAACTCAAGAATTTTATTTATCTCTTAAGGTCGCTTCATTCTTTGTTCAGTCTCTTAGGGTCTCTTGTTTCCTGCATTACCACTAGTCATAAGATGTTGAATCAACACTCCTTACTGCCTCATTATTGTATGCATAATGTCAAGTCTTTATCCAATAGGTATATTCTCTTGTGGAGGCAATGGAAGTAAATCTTGTCTATTTTGTTCTCATAGGGGTAATGGTGCTCATGGTGAAGGGTTTTGATTTCCTTTAGTTTCTCCGTAACTATTCTCATTTCCAACTTCAACCATATTCGCTTAATAATTATAATTTATAACCCTGCATTCATGTCTATTTATGAGTTATCCCATGCCTTTGTTTTAGAGACTTTTTAAAAAATTAATAAACTCTTGCACTATGTGCTCATATAAAATAGCAATAATAGTATCATTGTAATCAAAATACATAGTAGGTCTAACTTGTACTATTAACTTCCTTCAACCTTTACATCGTTACAGCTAATTACAACTTCAGAAACAAAAAGTTACAACTCAATAACTTTTGAATACATACATAATATTTATAACTCGATTACATCATTGCTTACATAACCTAATATAGACTCGATATTTTACAACTGTATAATACAAAAGATTACATCAACTGGTTACATTAGACCTAGTTACAACATATATCTAGCTTGATCAAGAAGCTACAAAATACATCAAAAGTTAGAAAGATGCATCAAAAGTCAAAATGCATCAAAAAATCCTAAAATACATCAGTTTTCATCAAAATTGCTATTGGATCATATCTAAAGATCTAACTAAGCTAATTCTCTTTTGAATCCGTGGTAGCTACCCCATTAAAGGGATCATGACTCATATGACCTCCTACCAAGTGATTGTCATACTTGCTATCTGACTCAGAACTTATAGATATTATCTCTAGAGTTTCAGGAATCACAATCACCTCCTACATATCATCATCATTCGACTCAATTGCATTACCAGCCCCTACTCTAACTATCCCGTTGTCTACTATCACCTACATAACCAAAGTTGACACTTTTTCTTGCAAAAAATTGAAAGTTGCACCTCAAGACCCATATCCCTCTTTTATAAATCCCACATAGAATATTTGCATAGAAAGAGTCTTGTATATATATAAATTATCTTAAGTGGTTTTTGAAGAATTGTGCTCATGTGCATGGTATATACTTCTTTTGACTCTTTTTTTGGTTTAAATGAAAAAATAAATTTTCAGTTAAAAAAAAAAGTCGTTCCCACGTGGTAATTTGAAGTGGTGCTACGTGGCATTTGATACCATGTTAGCAGATGTTACGTATCAATATGCTATGTGTCTATTACATCCATGTCGGTAGACAGAAATTTACGGAGTTACGTTAGGTAGTATAAATGACTACTAAAAGTGTAATTAGGTAGTAAGTTAAACATTTTAAAGTTGACATAATAAATTGAATAGTTTGGTAAAGTTTAGGTACAAAATACGACATTAACCCTTTTAAAAACAAAAGATGAAAATTTTCTATGGCTATGCCATCTTAGCGTGGATAAAGAGTCAAATCTATATCAATTATTAAACTTAAGGTTGAAATTTAGATTCAACCTTCTACAATATATATTAAGTATAACACATGTTTAACGATTCTTTAAAAAGAAATGCATCAATATAAATCATATAATTTTTAATTACCTAAATATAAAAACGAAATCACAATTAAAAATATAATTTATTTAAAATAATATAAGTAGCATGTAGTAAATATGATGTTAAAATTTATGTACATTGTTAAATCACGCTTGATATATACAATTTTATTAAGTTTATTTATTATTTAATAAGAAATGAAAATGCTATAGTGGGTAAAAATGGGTGAAAATGTTCCCATTCCCTCCAAATTTGAAGAGAAGACAAAAGCAAGTAATAAAAAAGTTATAAAATTACAAAAATGCCCTTAACAATGGAAATGTGAATTACAAATAGTAATAAGAGAAATATTAACTTAATAGAGGTGAGCAAATATAGAATAGATAAAGTATGAGGTTATAACTGTATACTACCATGTAGATACAAGTTTCTAGATTTTGCTACTCGTATCATACCATATAGCATTTTAAAAGTACCTTATATCCCGTATCATATACAAATAGGGTAAAAGGTACCATATAGAACCTATAAATCTTTTTTTTTTCTTATAAATTTCAATATATTTAGGTTCTATTTATATTCCTTTCATTCTAATTTCTTTTATTTATTTTTCTTTTTAATCATTTTCTTCACTAATTATTATTATACCAATATATCAATTTTAGTGAAATGTTGATCTCAACTTTAAATACTAAATAAATAATTGTAAATTGAACTTGTTTGAAGTGCTAATTTGTTTTAACAATAAGAATATTCCTAAATTATAAATTATAATTTGACAAATTATAGTTAACTCCATAATGATGCTTTATAGATCACAATTACTAAATCATAATCTTTCGACTAATTTTTTTTTTTCAAATCATAAACCTTAATATTATACAAGAGAAAAAGGTACAAACATTAATCTGGAATCAAATATTCACTTTAACAATGTTATATAAATTTATTATAAGATATTTTTCAAACATAATACAAATAAATTATTACATCAAAAGAAAATAAGTTAATAACATACTTTATTTAGGTAGCTTTAAGTAGATTCTCTTTTTTTTTTAATAAAAAATAAAAAATTTCAATAGAGTTAAATATAGTGAATTAGGAAGATAGAGCAAAAAGAAAATGTAATAAAGAAAAAACTAAACAAGAAAAGAGTTAACATCAGATTTAGTTTAGGATTTTTCAAGGGTTGCATTTTGTAATATTTTTTTCAATTCATACAAATGAAATGGTATTCTTTTTTATTTATTAATTTTATTTAATTATTATTATAAGGTAGGTCTAAGATACCTTAAAACTTGTATCTCATATAGTTGATAATACAAGTTTCAAGATAGGTATAGGATACTCTAAACTTACATTCGTATCCTAATCTATTGGTATAGGTTTCGAAAAATTATTACTCAGAATTTATTCTACAATCTTAAATACTCACTCAAAACCGATCCGATCGAGTAGGGTTAAGATGGATACTTGTATAATAGGATTACTTATTCACTCTTATAACTTAATAAAATTATTGTATTATTTCCTTTTTTTTTATTTTCCTTATGTTGACCAAATAAAAAAATGTTTTCACTAATTTCATTTCATTTTCACTTTTTTATATGCATTCCCAATAAATTTTCACAATTTTTTTTTTGTCTACTTGATGGGATTTTTTCGTCTTCTTTTCATATACGTAGTGCTTGAGATAGGAAAATTTTCATCTGCTATTTTTAAAATTTTGCTTTTTGATTTTACTTCGAGAGTCTTCATTTCTTTTCTTTGAAATTTATCTTCCATTTTTCCTTCAAAATTTTCTCCTATTTTTAGTGTCATATTCCTTTTTTTTTTTATTACCAATTTTACTTTTGTGGTATTAATTTGCTTCTTTTGAATTTTCATAATCACCTTTCATTACTTGTAAGATTTTTCTCCTAGTTTATTATATTGGACAAAGAGCAAGTGTGTTTCGTTGAGTGATAAATGAACTCCTGAAAAAACTCGATAGATTACTACAATTGCTTTAAATCAACTGAAAGGTAAAAGAAATTAGAGAAGATGAGAAACTAGTTCATTATGTAATTATCACAATTTCATTCAATACTGGAAAACAAGGAAATTGATAAATAGGCTAACCTTTTGTTACGAACATGTGCCGACTGGATTGAAAATTGGCTAACCTTTTTGACTTCTTATTTGTCTTGCAATTATTTGACGAATAAAGCATGTGGCGATGTTAAATACAGTCATAATTTAATTTCACAATAGACCATCGTACCACCACAACTCGTAAAACAATAATGAACTACAGCATTGAATGTCCAAAAAGATAATGAAAAAAGCATACATTTTACGAGTAAAAGGAAGGTGCAACCGGATGTACCTAATTTTAGATACATCCTCCATTAACCTTTCAATATATAAATGTTTGGAATTTGTATATAGAAAAATGGAACATATTTCCTATATATCAAAAAGTTGAATGGAATATACATGTGTATATGTATTACATGGGAAGACTTTAACCATGCATTATAGTCTTGTCTTCCGGTAGAATTATATTTAGGCATACTTAAAACCTTTTCGTATTATGATATCCTGATCAACTGATTCACAAACTTTCACACTAACTTCACATGAGCCATGGCAGTTGGTTGAAAACTCTCGCACATAGGAACCCAAGCATCTTCCCATAACTTGTAGTTCCCTCTAAATATGCTATTCCAACATCATGAGACTGGAGTTCCTACATCCTTTGTTTGCTTGAGGTTGAAGGAAACTACAATTTAGAAGATAAAATTGTTTGAGCATTTTAACCTACGAAACTTCACACACATGAGAACATGCTAAGTGAATTTAGATGAATACTAATGCAGACCATTGAAGTCAAGTTCCTCCATGATTATTGAGAGGAATGTTATATACAGTTGATCTAAGATATCTTTCTCATAAATATTTAGCCTCAAAAGTATCGATGTACGAGGGCGTAAACTTTATATTGCAGAACTTCTTCGAAGGATTCAAACCAATGCATCTAATATAATTTGGGATTGCACTTACAGTGTTTTTTTTTATTTGTTTTTTTAATTTAATATGAGAAAATTAGACAGAAAAAATTGGTCATTGGCCTTTCAATTTCGTATTTACCTTGTTCTTCACCAAAAGATAAAGCTTCAATGTTGCCCTAAATGGTAGTCTGGTAACTTTTAAAATTATTGATAATTTCACGAGTACTACTCATAATGTGTATTGCTCAGATGCTGCAGATAGAAAGTTGAGAAAACATGAAGATCCAAACAGTAATGCCATCAACATTGAAATCGGGTTGCTCGGTGATGGTGGTATCCCTATCACTTTGAATAGCACACGAATTTGAGGAAAAGCCTTCTCCCAGTCGGGCAAAAACGATAGGAATTTGTCTAAAGATCATTGAGCTTGGGCCTATGACTGGAACTTAAGCTCGAGCTCCATAACTCTACGAATCAGTCACATTAGCACTAGATGGCAAGATGGAGGGCTCAAAACTTGAAGACGTTCAAAAAAGACTCGAAATGAAATCCAAATTGTGAATTCCATTTCCTTTTTCACGTTTAGAAATATTTTTCATTACACCGTCCTTTAACCCGATACCAGAACCAAGTTAGCTTATCAGAATAACTTTATTTGACTAAGCAACTCCCCACAATAGACAAATACAATTATGTCGGTTGTCTAAGATTAGGAGAATGAGGCAAGCCACCTACGTTAATGATGCTTTTATGTATATATCACAATTTCATTCATTCATATACTACAAAACAGCAATGAACTACAGGATCGTATGTTTAAAAGATAATGCAAAAGTGTGTATTTATGACTAGAAAGTAGGTGCAACCGATCATACTTAGTTTTAGATGCATTTTCTGTTAAGCTTAGAATAGATAGGTTTTGAAGCCTATACATGAAAAAATGGAACACATTGAAGGTATATGTACACATGCGGGCCCGTTCACACACATATATATTTATATATATACACGTCACCTGACCTACGTTTACCATGCATTATTGTCCAGTCTTCTTGTAGAAATGGTATCCTGATCTATTAATTTACAGACTTCCACACCAACAATTACACATGAATCCATGGCATTTGGTTTAAAATGTTTGCAAATAGGAACCGAGCATCTTCCCACAACTTGCCAAGAGATTTTTTCCTCATCTCCTCTATTCCTTCTAATATGCTATTCTAACATCATGAGACTAGAGTTCCTACAAGTCTTTTCTTGCTCGAAGGAAACTACAATTTAGAAGATAGATTCCCTTGAGCATTTCAACCTACAAAACTTCTTCACTCATGAGAATAGACGTAGGTGTTGGTTCGGCTCGGCTCAGAATCGACCCTGAATCGACAATTCATGGGCCAAGGTCATGTTGAACCGTAACCAGCCCGTGAGCTGACAGTTCAGGATCGGTTTATGTGGCCCACTAATTCAAGGGCCGAGTAGTTTTTTTTTTTATATATATATATATATTTTATTATATCTCCTCTCTTAAGCCTTTATATTATTTTTTTCCTTCTCACCTTACCGATCTTTTAATCATTTTTTTTCTTCAAACTATCCATAAAATATACATAAAAAACGGAAAGAAAATAAAAAATAAAAAAAAATCTTTTACAATATAAATACATAATGTCTTAATTTGATCAAATTAGAGGGAAAATATTTATTATTATATTTTATGGTCGCCCATAAGGTGCCTACGTATCCGTTAAGTCAAATTGCTGTAGTTCAGTTTGGATTTTTAGAAAAATTTTAATTTATTGATCAATTTTACGTTTTTAGAAAAGTCTCAAAGTGTATGTAACTATCTAAGTTAAATTTTTTGAATGAAAATAATTTCAATCAGTCATAATTTGGAAAAACCTAATGTTATATCAGTATTTTTGGGAAAACCATGTTATTTAGTTTTTTTGGATAATTAGAAGAAAAGATTTTTCTAAGTGATAAAACTTTTTCGTAAAGAATAAAAAGAAAACTTACTATGTATCGTCTTAAGATAACTATTCATGTTTGTGAGTAGAAGTGGAACTTACGGGTAAGCTTGAGCTTCCATTAGATTGGCCCCAGTCACTAAAGTAATCATCCTCTTCACTTGATGTCTCGTATGATTCTTATCGTTTATAGCTTGTCTTGTACCAATCTTCTATACAAGCATTTGCCTCAACATAGCAATAGATAGGGAAGCTTAGCGTTCGTCGACGATTAGGCCTGCTGTATTAAACACTTGCTCAATAGTAACCGTTGAAGCTCGAGTAGTGAGTACTTTACGGGCAATGCGAGATAGTAGTGGGTAGTCCTTTCTATGCCTTTGCCACCACTCTAAAATATCGAAGTCCTTGATGGAGATATTTTCCGAAAACTCAAAATTTGTATTGGTGTAGTGCTGCATTTTAAATATTAGACCACTAAACCGTTGCCTCTTCAATTTTTACGCCAGTAATTGCTTACTCATAAAAGAGTAATACTACTCTTTGGTGGGTGGAGAAGGAGAAACTGATGACTGGCTACTGTACTGACTTTGATAGCAGTTGAGCATCTTCTCTACGTCGGTTGTCACTACCGACACTTCTTACTGTGCTTCCAAGCTGTACGCGTATTTAAAATCTGTTAGATCTTGAATGTAATAATAATAAGTTTTCAAATACATTAGTAATAATTTGTTTTACAGCGAGGATTTAGAATAATTGCTACGAGATAAATACGAGAAATTTCTTTATAATAAATTAATCACTTCAACATCATATCGTATATACATGCGTGCAGATTTGGGTCCTCACGGCCTGAATTAGCATGCCAAATATACTGACGGTTGACATAATAAACCAGTGCACACTAGGCCTATTAATTTATAAAAAGTTTTAGTAGTATTATGAAAAACTTTCAAAACTTTAAGTAATTGGATGTAAATATCTTAGTTACTAAGGACAATGTCAACTCCCTATATGTTGTATATTACGAAGTTACATAGTAGTTCACTGTAAAGAACTGTGCTATGTAACAACTCGTAAGTCGAGTTTTTACAATGTTGCACATCTATCTTAAACTTTCGAGGTCTTTTTTTTCGCTCTATGCAGAAGTTCCTCTACTTTTTTTTTGAAGGAATGGCCTATCTGTTATTGTCTTAATGACGTTTTCAATCGGACTTATACTATCATACAAAATTGCAATGCCATCATTGACACACAAGTTAAGAATATGACATGCATAACGTATGTGGAAAAAAATCCTCCCCAACACTAGTTACCACTAATTTTGCAAATCAAATATTGATGCAATATTGATAGTTGTATTATCAAAACCAATGGAAAAAATTTTCCTCATTAATTCTTATTCATTTAGGATATCTTTAATAATTTTATAAATATTTTGCGTCGTGTGTCGATCGTTAAATACCCTAAAAGCCAATAGTCATTTATTAAGTTACCAATTATCGTTTACCCAGTGAACAGTAATACTCATATAAGAATTATTACGAAAAAGATCCGTTCATATGTTCGTACATATGGATACTTGCGTATCGAAGAAAGCAAACTTACCTGTAAACTTCCTCTTACTTTTGTAGTAGAGCTCTTACGTAGCTCAAGTTATCAGTTTACGGCTAAGTTGTTGCAAGCTGGGGTTGAACGTCTTTCGTTCGTATCGACTTTGCCACTTTGATGCACCCGCGTTGAATGAAGTATGCATATTCGTTAGGTACTATGTCAAGTTATATTTATGTCTTTCTTTATCATACCTTATTAGCATTTATCCGGATGAACCACCGTTTCGGATAATCTGTTGTTGCGTTTTATCTATTCCCACCTCCCTAGGATGCTTCGACCTTAAGTGCCTATTAAGGGTACCATATCCCTCTCCCATTTTCTACATATAACTCGCATTGTAATAGTTGTAGAATGCCTTCGAGTTCCCCCTTTTGTCTGTATCTTTATGGAAATGAGTAGTGAAAATATTAAACTTACTAGGTTTGGGAATAATAATTTCAATGTCATCCTCCTCATCCTCGAACATGCTTGCGAGGCAACCCATCTGTGGGGGTTCAAATCCTGCGGGTTGCATGGAGACGTTCATACAAGGAGGTTCGAATCTAACATGACGTTTAGGGACACTCATGCGTGGAAGTTCAAAATCGAAAGGTGGCGTGCCTCGGTAACTTATACATAAATGTTCAACTTCGAAGCCAAGAGATGGTATGCCCCAATTACTCGTACAATGAGGTTCTACGTCGAAGCCCGAAGGTGGTGTAAATTCTTCTTCCATGTTCTCAACTATCTCGTATGTCTTTTGCTTATTCAGGTTGTACTTGTTATCCGGATACGTCTGAATGACCTCAAACTGTAGTGGTGTAGATGATGCATTGGAAGTTCTAATACTTTTATCCTTACTTTTATCACTAGAAGGTGAACCGTGTTTTTTATTAGAAAAGGTACCGTGTAAAAATCTTTCTGTTGATACAAATATTTATGAGTGAAAGACAGAAATAATATATAAGAGAAAATATAGTTGAAATTATATAGTGAGTATGCGTATATTAGCATTATTTGCTAATGTAAATTTTTATGTGCAATGGATTGGATAGAAGTTTACGGTTAATAGAAGAAAATATTTCTAACAATATTTCGCAATTGAAAAAAATACGAAGGTAGAATGGTCAGAGTTGGAGAAATTTAAGTAATATGTAGAGTGAGTGTTTCTACTAAGCTTGAACCTACTATTTATAAGGACTAAGGAATGTGGGAATATATTGTTTGAATTTTGAAATTTAAAATTTTAAGTGATTCGACGCCACAAAAATTTTGAACTTGAAATTTAAAATTTGTGACATATATATGGTATTTTAAATTTGTATCTGCAAATTTAAATTTTTGGACCCATGCATCGAAAAATTTTTACATAGATTGACAGATTAAGAACAAGGGTTGGGGTCTAAGGGGGAGAGGAGTGCAAGGAATAAAAATAAAAGGATATGATTCACAGTTTGAAACCCACTCTTACCTAGATTTACATGAGAACATGCAAAGTGAATTTAGCCCACACTAGCACAGATCTTTGAAGCCAAGTTCCTCCGCGGTTTGGGAGGGGAAAGTTTACTCCAAATGATCTCTATGTATGTTCCTCTTACATATTTGCCCCCAAAAGCACTAAGATATGAGGAAGCATTAAGTTTATTTTAAGTGTAACGCTTCTTTGGAGAATTCAAAGCAACGCATCTAATATGAGGATTGCACTTAACAGTGTTTTCTATGAGAAAGCTGTCACTTACGTCAGACAGAAAAATTTGGTCTCTAACCTTTCGTCTCCTCCGAGTCGCACGGCGTTTTAACCGAAAGAACTTCTTGCGCAACTCATGCCTTTCTGTTTTTATGACCAGAAATTGTTTCTTGATTTCCATTTCAAATTGTTCTCTGGACTTTTTATCAATATGAGGTGATCGTAAGACAGTATATAATACTCGAATCTTCTGTGTGTAAGGCGGAAGCCCCCAAAAGTGGTTTTCAAAAAATGGGTGATATATGCCTTGTTTTCCAGAAAAGAGAGAGCTTCAATCTTGCCCCAAATAATAGCCCGGTAACTTCTAAATTTATTGATAATTTCAGAGACACTACTTATATTATGTATTGCTTAAATGTTGCAGATAGAAACCCAAGAGAAACACAAAGGTTCAAACCACAATGCCATCAAGATCGAAAACAAGTTGCTCAGTGATGATGGTATCTACCACTTTTGAATAGGATTCAGCATTTGAGGAAAAGCCTTCCCCAGCTGCGTAAGAACGATAGGAATTTGTCCAAGTTCATTGGGCCTATGACTTGAACCTAATCCCTAACTATATGAATTAGTCATATCAGAATTCAGCCGCAAGATGGAGGGCTCAAAACTTGGAGACATGGATTGCAATACCATTATATACTGGAGAGGTTGAACCATAAAAATGGCATCTTATAAGCTAGATTCTATGTGTAGTATTGAGGTTAAGATGTGACTGCCACATTATATACTACAGGGAGGACCAAACCTGCTATAATGTGGCACCAATTCCCTTCTA
The DNA here is from genome assembly GCA_024138005.1 of Lumnitzera racemosa. NCBI lineage: Eukaryota > Viridiplantae > Streptophyta > Magnoliopsida > Myrtales > Combretaceae > Lumnitzera > Lumnitzera racemosa. The sequence goes on along the minus strand of JAMXBC010000004.1, from coordinate 23,050,982 downwards.
GAGTCGATCATACATGTGGATTGTGGTGTCTAGCCTCTTCTGCATACATGAAGAGCCCGACAAAACTAGCCAAATTCTCTCCAAAATTATTTATCCCTTAGGTACAAGAACGATTTGCATCCACCAATTATAATTACTGTGCTAATGTTTTCCTAGAGCATATTAAGGATAAACCTAGTCATCTCATTTATGGTCTCTGCTACAATGAATAGTAGCCCCTCACATGTTCTTTCTCTATTAATCAATCAACTTTCAAGTATTTCTCTAGCTTTCAGTACATATGCAATGTTCTACTAAGTGGCATATAGGTTCTTATCTGCTTTTCGCTGGTGAAGCAATGGCTGTGATACAAAAATGACCTTTATCCAAGAATAGAAAAGTCATTTCCAACATTTTCTTTGTGCTTCCTCTGTTAGTTCCACCCTTAGACACCCTTCCTATCCATGATTCAATATACTTATCAATTATCACTACCTAACGTTTGCTGCTGGCCCATTTATCTAACTTGGCATCTTCCTTCTCCATAACCAAACCCTACAACACCATCTTCTACTTCACACAGTTCAAACTGGTCAATAATCCTTCTCTCCCCAGAATCAAATCACTCATGTCTCACACCATCCTAAATGCATATCTTAGTGAGCACATGTTCGGCTTCCGCTTTTTATTAGCAACGGGTATATCCACCTATTAGTTGTCAATAGAGATTTCCTACATGGTGGTTTGTTGGAAAGTAATAGGGAGATCTGCTTGATGCTGACTTAATATTGTTCACTACACTTAACTAGTCCTTGTATGGCTTAAGTAAGTCCCAACACAACTGGCGTTCAAACTAATGTTGTGTTTGCTAGGATTTGGTTTAAAGTGGTTGGAAGAATATCATTCCCTTTATGTGAAGCCTAATGGAATCATGTTATTAAGCTTGTTGTACATGTCAATGATAATATACTTTATAGGGATTGTATTTCAGAGATTGATGGTTCCAAAAATCTCTCAATTTATATTGAAAGTTGGGGATCTTGGTAAGTTTGAAGGTAGTAAGGTCAGAAAAAGGGAATGATTATCTGTCAACAAAAATATGCGTAAAGACAGTTTGGAAGAAATAAGGTTAAATGTAAACAAACATTGCAATTTCAATTAAATCATAAGTAGAACAAGTCAGAACATGGGTTGATTTCTAATCCAAAAATTCATGGACAGCTGATTTGGAAGTTAGTTTATCTTACCTTCACTGGATCTAAATATCACGTGCAATTCAAGTTCAATAGCAAAAATAATGGCCAAACCAACCAAAACACATCTAAATGCAACATATCAAGAGGTTTTATATTTGAAAATCTCCTACCGAGAAGTTTCTCAACATCTCGTCCAAAACAATCATGCCACCCTAGCAATCTGTGTTGGCAAACATGTCCGGACACAATACCATCGACTCCTTCAGTTTGCTTATTTGTTGGAAGTTCTATAATAAGTTAGCAGCCTAAGAAACACTGCAGAATGCATCAGCAACAAGGCCCGCATTACAAGATTTTATAGTTGTCATTTGTCAAACACCCTATTGAACTCCGTTTGACTCCATCCTTGGCTGTTGGCAAAGTTTCTTTATATATGTCTGCAGAGTCTCTCTCTCTTTTTTCCTTTTTCCTCCCTTGCCAAGTAAACATAACTGCATATATATTCCAGCATATTGAATTGTGATTGGTTATAAGTTGGTAATGATCCTCAACAATTCTAACTTAGACCAGACTACAGTTCACAATTTCCCATCTCTCCTTTGAGAAAGGTGATTTAGGGTTGCACAACCAAATTTCCACCACTTTGATGAACTAACAATGAACTCTATGCAACCAACTGTTTGTTGCTCAGACACTTAAAATATGAAATTTTACACAAACATCCAACTAAAGAAAAAGCTTTTAAATTTTCATTTATAATGATTTTGCAGGTCTCCAAGAACACCCAAGTTCAAGAAACATGCAGTATGAATAACACAACCTGAGAATCTAGAGACAATATATAGTGATAAACCAAGCTAGTAATAGGTTCATTGATGCAACTGAAAGAAGAAGAAAATCTAAAACCGGCATCTCGTATTAATCTAAAACCGGCATCTCGTATTACATTATCTCGAGCACCCATCTGAAATCATCTTGATATTTCTGCTATATATTTACAAGAATGCACAACATCTACCTACATGACTAAGGCTTATCAAGCTACACCACACAAAAGTTACTATCACTTGTTACCTTTCAGCTGGTTAGAATTCCTCTTCCAGCATCTTGCCAACCCTTGCTGCTACGAACTGATTCCACACCAAGTATCTCCAAAATACAGAAGTAGGAAGAAAGAATCATGGAGCAATGCCTTAGAAGTTACTCTTCTCACTGACATGACAACATCAGGATTTCTTGGTACAAGTCCATATGTCAATGATGATAGAAGAATTTGTGCAACCCTAAGCATTTTGATAATCAAACACTCAACATTGTCACCTTTTAAATCTCAAATCACTGCAGCACAGAGATCCCAATTACACAAGCAGGTTTATATGATAGACAAGAACCAGGGATTTAATTTAAATATTTGATCAGCAATATGACAAGAACATTGATTTGTCTAAGGTTAGAAGTCCTCAACTTGTACCTCATAACACACACTTGCGAACCTATATGTAGAATTAGATTTCTAGCCATTAATCACACTTACCTCAAACTGAAGACCACTTGCCTTTAACATGTCATACACCATATCTCTTGAGAACTTTACTTAAACTGGGCATCACATTATACGCTTGATAGGACCTTCTAAGCTCAATTATAGAACCCACCTAGAATGTTTAAGAAAAATTGAGATTACACAATTATATGAAGGTAGTTATGCAATGGCTATATTACACAAGTACTTTCCCCCAGGAAGACAAGATAAGAACCCCATCCTTCATATTAAGAATACAAGCTCTTGGCAATCCACAATTTAAACTTATTGCACTTTAGTGTTAGTTCTCCACAAGAGGTGTACTTACTATTATTAGGACTGAGGTAAATCCAATGGCGAAGCCCTCATTGATGCGGCGTAGGTAGTGATCTAGTATCGATGATGTGGTTGCTAAAATACTCAACAAAAGCCCTCCTGCAAAATTTTTCAATGACAAATGTAGATATAGTTAGTGAAGCAAATCCCAGGAAATATCATCACCATCACCATAAATGGTATCTTAAAATTAGAAGACGAATCAAAATATGAGAATACCCCAGAAGCGGGATGATGCCTGTATCTTCATAAGGTAATCTATAGTTGCCTTCCCAGGCTTGATATTTGGAATCCGAGCACCCATCTTATTTAGATAATCAGAAATTTCTTTGGGCAAGTTGGCCTGCATGCACTCTTGGTTAAAAATATCCACAGTGAAGCAAGTAAGAAGATATAAATTTCCAAAACCACCATAGGTATCATCAAAATTAGTTTTGACAGCACATCAAATAATATAGTAATTTGTACCTTTTTTTTAAAACATGGAAGATAGAGCTTGAGGTTAATATCTGAATTAGCATTTGATTTTCTCCCACTCGTTTTCCATTTAACCCAATCCCTTACTTAAAGAGATGCAATATATACTCTTACAGAAAAATGAATCAATAATGATGGAGGGAAAAGTTTTCCAGCACAGGAAAAGATCATACATTAAGTTTGAACTCCAATTTAATCTGCCTAATTCTCTCTCTTTTTCTTTTTCTTTTTTTGCATAATCATCAATTGTCTGATTTCTCAGAAGTAGCATTGTCATTTGTTATTTCTTATCCATTATTGTCATTGATTCTGAAGTTTTTTGACAGATATATTGAAGAAAATGAGTCTCAAAAAGAAATACTGTAAATTATATCAGTGTACTCCCCGTGGATTATTTTTATAAATGAAAGCCCTACAGATTGTTGTGCGGCATCAAGAGGTCTTCAACAAGAGGATTCACTCCCCCTTTGTTGTTCATAGTAGTGGACACACATTCATTAAAGCGGGTCTCATCTCCAAGTCCACCATTATGAATGATTAAATTAATCAACCATTTCATATACTCTTTGCAGGTGATGTTATCCCAGTTTTTAGGTCGTTCAGATTCAAATGTTAAATCTCAAGAGGAAATTCTCAAATATTCAAATTTTAAGAAGTTTTGGGGTAAACTAATTTCAGCAACGCGTTTGGTGCTTGAACTCATGAGCTCACCACAGCCCAAGGTTGAAAGATGGCAAGATCAAACAGGACTGATTTGAAAAAAAACTGTTGATGGAATATATTCCCTGAAATTATATCCATACAACAAGAAGGCCTGAAAACCATGTCCTTACGACAAAGAAAAGAACTTTAAAATACATAAAAAAAAAAAATGGGGAAAGGTTGACAAACTCCACAGAGGGAAAGTCTGTCCTTAACTAAGTTCAATGACTGTTATAAAATGGCAATGGAGACTGATAACCTAAAGTTCAATTTAAAGGCCCAAAATAATCTTAGTAAATTAAAGAACATGACTGTAGCACATCGATTAGATGAGTGGAATTCATATATCCACTGTTACAATTTGACATGGCTAGAGGGAACAGTAAATTGAGGCACAATTTGTGGTATGGCGAAGAAATCTTATACAAGACTGGACACTTCATACCATTACTAAACTGACATATGGAGATAATTTTACAATTTACAATGGGAAATAGAAACTTTCTGAAGCTTCTTTTTCCCTGAAAAAGATTTAAGATCTACACATGTATTTTGGAACGGCTTTGAGAGAATTACGGGATTCCACAATTTAACCATATTTTATGTCTCTTAATTTATCTAAATAGGAGAAACAGAAGATAATTTGGAGGTTCTTCTTGCTTTCAGTTAGTATGACATACAATTTTGCCAACCTAGAGTTGCATTTTCTGTGGAGGAGGCTGCATCAACAAAATATTAGCAAGAGAACCCTGACAAGAGTAGGCAATCATTGGATGTGTTTGTAAACAAAGAACTCTAATATCCGTATCTCATCATTCAATCTCTGAACAAATGCACCATGGAATATTAAGAGTCCAATGAGTATGTCATGCTGAGAAGGTGAGACAGTTTACTGTGAACTCGGGACATGGACTAATTAGTGAAGAATTTCAATAGGAACATTGCCCAATTAATCCCTCTTGTTAAAAGCATCGAGAGAAAACTTTGAAATTCAAAGGACAGTGATATGCTGATTTTGCAGCTGCATTAGATATTCTCATCTAATGCATGATTGCTAAAAAGGTGAACATGGTAAGAGTACAGTACTGCTACTATGAACCTATATTTTCATCACAAACAAATGTATGTGGCCAATGAAGTGTAAAAAGTGAACTTAAATACAGATCCCTTGTTGTTAAACGAACTCATTGACTAAATTAATATGAAGGAGATGGCGGAATGGGGAAAAGAAACACATCCTAAATTATGCATTCGTAATTGATGTTAGAAAAATTGATGCTATTGGGAGAATACAATGATACTTACAATGTCAAATATATTGAAGATGAACACAAAAAATGCATAGATTGAATAGTAAGCCCATGGTGCAGCACCAATAGAACTTTCAGGGTTCAAAATCTCCTTGACATGCTCCCAGAAGGGTGAACCAAGTATACTGCAGAAAGGTGACACATTAAGTGATTAAGAGCACCAACTCATTCATAGAGAACCCTATGGGTGGAAGTTAGAGATATTTCCTCCCAAATATATCTAATGAAGACAATATCATAATATCTGCAGGAAGACTCCCTGAATTCTTCCCCATATCTATCATTCTCCAATCATAAGAAGAGAAAACCAAATGGACAGACTTTTTTCCTAGATCAAGGAATTCACTACAATAGGCAAAAGAAAATAAAAAAGGAAAAGAAGACGTGTAGCCTTCCACCTTCTAGAGTTTCAAGTTTGAAACAAAATGATTGAAAGAAAAATAAACAAGATCATGCCTGTTTTACATGTAAAACGAGGGATATTAAAGTCACTGCCAAATTATTTTGTCTAGTGCACATACACCCCCTATACCTAAAAATGTGATTTCACCTCTCCATAACTTCTAAAAATATGCACTTATCTCACAAAGCCATGGGAAGAGACTTTAAATTGTCACTAAAAGGCATTAATAGTGATGATTTTGTAAGCTTTGAGGATGGTTGGAGAGGTAAGTGCATATTTCCAAAAATTATGGGGACTTAAAGTCATGTTTTGGGAGGTGAAAGGACATATCAGCATTGGATCATTTTGTAGCGGTGAATAAATGTAAATAAGAATGTGGCCAATTGATCTCCAACCTTGCGAGAATGCTTGGAAAGGCCAGGAGATATGAGGTGGTGAGCAGTGGCTGCATTCCAGTAGGATTGATGTTGAAAGGAATATAGGGCTCTACCTCAGTTATTGGGGAGTCATCTCTGCTTTAGATACAGAAGTGGGAAAAGATTAGTTATGTCATGTTATACATTGATAGAGATGCAGCAGGTAGGAACATATTGCAATTGATATGGCCTGCAGAATTTTTATCTAATTAGCCATATTAATCACTCAACCCAATTTTCATGCATTAGCTTTTTTCTTTTTTTCTTTCTTTTTCTTCCCTTTTGGCAATTCAATTAATTTGCACTGAGGATTGCCACATCTCTTCTAAAGCAAGGTTTGCACCCCCAAATCTGAAAGGAGTTTGGGATGTCCTAGTTTGACAATGCATTTTAGCGAACCAACCTCCATGCACTTAAAAAATTGTTAGGAAATGCAATGCCACTATTCCATCTTACAGCAATTACAACTACTAGTAAGCGTGATGTAGCTAAAAATCTACAAAATGGTCAACACATCCTTAATTCTAAAATTAAAATTATCTTCCCTGCACACCCAAATACTTCCCCCCCCCCCACCCCCCTCCCCCCCTCCTTTTTCATGTGGACTGCAAACATTGATTGATACAGCCACATCATACTTCAAACTTTTAACTTGCAATAATTCTGTAATATTCACTAATATGTAAAAAATTTTAAAAAAAAGAAAGAGTTTGTCTTTCAATTCTCAGATTTTTTGAAAAAGTCAATGAACACAGGTGCTTTCCATATAAATTGTAATATTCCTAAAACCATCTTTTTCATAACTTTAATGCTAGTACAACACACTCACATTCTTCATACCAGTAATTTACAAACTCATGACAGCATAAAAGGAGCACAGCAAGAGCATGAACAAACAAATGAATTCAATGTATGCTTATACTAGAAGATAAATCTCAATAAAAGAAGCATCTGAGATTTAGGAAATGAAAACCACATCACCTTGAAGAAGAGGCAAGCTTAAAACCATAATACTGTAACTTTATTTTCCTGCAACCCTCGGTTAAAATTACTGCCCACATGGTCACCATAGTAAAAATACCCAACACAACAAGCATATAAGGAAACCAGTTCATAAATCCTCCTGCGATAGGGGACAACGTTATTATTTCAAGGCCAAAATGGGGGAAAAAATGAATGCTATCATACAAACCTATTATGAAATTTAATAAACTATTTATTACAGAAAAGGGGAAAAAAAAGGTTCTGCTCCTATGTGATGCAGTCTGCATTTCTATAACTTGAGTCCCGTGAGAGGGCCCATGGACTGCAGATATAATCAATATTATCTTTCTTAGAAAAGAAAGGTCTAAAGCTTTTCTCCATATCATTATATGCAGATGAAAAAAAGAAGAAGAAGAAGAAGAAATGTAATTAGCAATACTTTTTTGTTAATGCAGAGATGGCATTGCTTGTATTTTGCTACTACACATACTCTTTGGCACTTAACAAACTTCTCTCAATGTTAGTTAATGGATGAAAAAAGTAATTTATATTGCCAATCCATTGAACTCATTTAATTTGAATAGGTATTTTCTCCATAATAATTGATAGGGGTGCAATCTCTGTTTGGATGTGGATTCCACATAAGAAAAAGACTTGTTTGCATTTTCTGCTTATTAGTAGTCATTCAACCAAAGTTTCTCTTCATACGGTTTGTGAAATTTTGCAGAAACCAAAATTCATGAAATCGCAAAATGTTGTTTCCCTGAAACAGGTATATATATCATCAATAACATCTTGTGGAGAAGGCACCCTTTCACTCAAACTTTTTGCTGTGACATTCTTCTGTCCTTAGTTTCACATTCCAATAAAAAAATTCAGTTCTATGCTTGTTTTATGAAAACAGAATGAGTGAAAAAGGACATAAAAGAAAGCCAATGCTTTAACAGAGAGGTATGGACATACCTGATAACTGAGACAACATCTTGTATAGTGTGTCAATATAACCAGTCAATATTCCCACACATATGATTAGAGAAGACCCTTGACCTGAAATTAGAACACAAACAACTTAGAAAGGACAAAAGTAGTAAAAACAGTGTCCCAAGTATAATAGCACTCTAGTCCACATTTCCTCAATATTAGGACCAGAAAGCTATTTTCAAATATCAGCTTTAATCAGGCAAAGAAGTAAATTAGCATTAAGTGCAAGTAATCCAAGAATAGCAGGATTTTTCCACAAACATGGCAATTAAGTCAATTAGTCTGTTTTAGTGTCATGCCCATCAGGCTCATATGTTGTCCTTTGCAAACAAGACAGATGCCTTTACACCAACTTGATATCTCTCACACATTTTCTTGGGCAGATAATTGAAGTTGGAAACTTATGGGTATGTTTATCTAGTAATATATCTGATTCTTCTTCATTTCCTTCTCCACATATCATCTTCCAAACAAGAAAAACTAATTCAACTTTTTTCTTTGTTCTTCATGCATCCAAACACAGTGAAAATGTCTCAATTTGATTTTGATGAGATTGACAGGAAAGTAAATACGCAAGCTGAAGCAAAGAATGACTCATGTAAAGATGTTAGGGGACATGACATGTGACATGGTGGGGTACTGATCAGCACAATGGCCATGACTACCAAGGTCATCTGAACATTGGAGGCTTCCAGAAGTTTTTAAAATAGTGAGACAGGTTTTGGGAGTAGTTATTGCCACAATGGTCAAGACAACAGCAATTTCAGTTTTAATTTTTTAAGCAATAGATCACTATTTCCCAATACCCTCTAGAAGCTGATAGCCTTTATTTTCCTTGCCATCAAGATCATGTGATTGCACAACCATCATGCTCACCAAAAGACGTCTTTTTTCTTTTTCTTTTTTTCATTTGTAATCAATAAGTATTGTTGATTACTAAGGGGAGGAAAGTATTTTACATACCAAATGCTACAAGTGCAACAGCACACAAAAATTAAAAAAAAAAAGAAAGAAAAAAAGGAGCCTATCAAGAAAACAATCAACTAATCGAGATAATAAATATGCTTAAGAAAAATGATTTTTCCTGATGAGTGAAAGAAACATGAACTTACCAAATCCTGATTCTGATATTGTATGGCATATCCATGTCATAGACATTGCTCCACAAACCAACAAAAGTGTTGTCAGCATTACATGCTTGACCCTGCCAAATGACAAACCAAAACTTTCCAAATTGATTGTCTTCCTACTCCTATCAAGTAGCTTCACTTAACTTAAGTAAAACAAAGACAACAAGATGAAAAAATTTGAGATGGCTCTATAGTAATCAGAATATCCAATCAAAGACTTGAACAATTATTTTGCAAATTACCTGTTACTTGCAGCATAGATAGAAAATGGAAGTGAATGACAAGAAACTATGAATGCCTCGAATATAGCAAACCCAAGTGAGATCCACCATCTGAAATATAAAAATATTCAGATCATGCTATTATCTAGATAGGCACTTCAAAAGTATATCTGTACAGAAAGCAACAAAGCAAGGAGTTTTCTCACTGCTAGAGAGGAATAACTAGACACACATATAACTCTTAATCTTCTCATGCCCCCCTAAACCTTCTTTCCGCAGCTTCACCAAGGATGGAATAACATGACATAGAACCTGCACATACAGTTAATTGTGCTTAGCATCTAGCCCTATATTCAACAATAACATATGCTCATGTTTGTTAATATACAACACATAGACACAAAACACCAAAATATGTATGCCAAAATTATCACCGGTAACAAGGTACAGAAAGAGCTAAAATGTATGCACTTCAAACCTGCATAATAATCGATGCAAATATCTGCGGACTGATTCCAAGCTGGAAAAATGACAGCTTCAGTTCTGCTGTAAAGTCACCCAGCTCATCTGCCAATAAACAACATTGACCCAAAAAAAATGAAGAAGAATTTTCTTTTTTGATTCAAAGAAGGAAAAAAAATCTCAATTTAGCATTTTGACTAAGCCAACCTACATCTGCTACCACCAGTTTAATCAAATATTCCGGTGATTATGACATTAAAGCTTCTTGTAATAGCCTGAATCTTGTATTTTACATCTGGTTCAGTGTCTGACCTTTTTCATTCTTTCAATGGTGATGGAGAGTGGCAAATTCACAGAGTTCCTTATTTTGGCTAATTAATTACATGGAATAACATCTAAGGGAAAGCATTAGACTGCCACTATGCAAAACCCGGTACCACAAACTTGAAACTTTAATGGCCACCAATGTAATATACAAACTTGAAGCTTTAACAGCGAACAATGTACTATACAACACGCCCAACAATGCAATATCACATTCACATAAGTCTCCTAAATACGTAGACACTGAAAATCACAAGTGAACGTAAAATATAAAGTCTATTCTATGCGCGCCACACGTTCGTTAAAATGCTCAAGCGAAAAAGCCTAGACATATAGATGTACAATATGCACTTTAACCTTACCAACTGAGCCGGAGACAAAGCTAAGATAATCTTGAGGAATCAACCTCCTATCAAAACCCGGTAACGGAATAAAGTAACCAACACGACTAAGTACAAGCAAAACCGCGGTAACAAACAACCTCCGGCGAATCTCGCTCTTGAAGAACGCCTCCGCGGCGTCATTCAACACCGAACTCCACCGCACCAAGTTCACAAACCTATTCCGATAAGCTTTTGGTTTGACGATGGTATCAGGTTTTGTTAAAAAAGCATCTTTCTCTTCTTCGAAGCCTGCACTTAGTGGTGTAGCTTCGGGATTGAGAAATGGAGCAGATGATGACGACGACGATTGAATTCGGAAATAAATACGACGAGAACCAAGTGAATGGCGAAAGTGTGAGTGGTTACACTTTGGGTGTGACAGAATAACGTAAGTGTTGTTTGTGCGGCGGAATGTGGTGAGAGGGAGGTGGCGGAAGAAAGGCTTGGAGTGAGGGTTAGGGCTTAACCTGCGCTGACGAGGTGGTGCAAGGGAAGAAAGCGGCGTGGAGAAGAGGAACAGTGAGGAAGCCATTTCAGTCAAGGATGCTGCTTTCGCATGTGTTATGCTTGCAAGTTGTAAGTAGCCAGTAGACAGGCTTTTCGTTTGAGGTTTTTACCGGTAACTTTTAAATAAGGAGACAACAAAGGGTCTGGAGTAGTTTAGGAGAAGCAGCGATGTAGAGCCCCACCAACAAGAAGTTAACAGGCTAAAATCATCGGACAGATGATAGCCTTAAGAGGATTTTTATTTTAAGAGTGTCATTCGGATTCTTAGATCCTAATATCAGCATTTTAATGGCCCTTATTATTTTTAACTTCAGTCTATGATAGGTCACCATACTCGATCAGGTAGATTTAAAAAAAATCTAAAACTATAGAATAAATTTCGAATATCAATTCTCTTGAACTCAGTGATATAAGTTAGGATACAAATATAATATTTTCATACATTATACTTATACCCAATATTAATGATTGAAAAAAGAACTTTGTATTTTTTTTATCAAGAAAATTAAAAAAATAAAAATAATATTATATTAATATTAAAAAGACGGCGCAAACCTAATATAAACCTTAAACCTAAAGAATTAAAACCGAAAAATAGAGTATTTAAACTTCGAAAGGTCATATTTGTTATTTCTAAAGAATCTTATATCTATTTTTCTTTTATGCATGCATCTCTATACCTTTTTCGTTCAATTATTTTACTAATAAAGAGTGTGATCTAACATTTAAGTTCATATAATGTTTGACGAGCAATTTTTTAATGTGGAATATAAAAAAAATAAATTGAATTTGTTAAAAAAATTACATAAAGTTTATGGGAAAATAGAAAAAACTACAATTCTTAAAGGTATCATGTTCCTTATAAGTTTTATAATACATGTTTTAAGGTAGTTTCAAGGTAGATTTTGATTTTAAAATTTGAAAACTTATATTTATATAGTAAGATATGGGTAAGATCTCACAACTTAGCCAACTTATATCCGCTCATCCCTAATACATGGTCTTAAATTATCTTTTTGTATTATTAAGCAAATATATATTGTATTAGAGTTGACACTCTTATAAAAATTAATTATTATCATTAAAATCCTTCCTTTGAGAATTGCTTTTTCAAACCATCCCATAATCTCACATTTTATGAAGAGAACCAAAACCATCGATATATCTTTCAAATTCAAATCTTACTTTATCTGCTCAAGGTTTTCTTATTGATGCGTTTCCAAAGTCGAATGCATGGAGTAGCATCACAATGAAATGAATAAAAAACAAATAGGGAAAAAAATTAGTAAAATCCAGTCAGCTACCAAATGGATATGACATACTGTTCGATCCTACTTGACCTATAATCTGCCAGAGATGACTCATTAGTCCGAATTAAAAGGTCACTTACTACTACTCCTTGCTAAAGGGAATAAATAAGAGTTAAATGATAACAAGAATACTAAGGTTGCTCAAGTGAATAATTTCATATTGATTAGTTGATTCTATATACAAGAAAGTAGGGGTTTATATATTTATTTACTAGAGTTACTTTATATGTATAAAAAAATAAATAATATTCAGTGTGAAAGTGAAGAATCCTTCTAGAAAGATTATGTCAAAAGACATGTGTTATGTGGTAGATGGGGGTTAGGACTATGATACAAAGTAAATGAAACAGAAAGTGCTGGCAGTAGTTAAGAGTTGACCTGATTTAGACCAAGTTGGGGATCAATTAGTTCTTTTGAAGAGAAGTCAGCTCGATTCGAGGTTAGATGCTTATGGTCGGATTAGGAGTTCGTTTCGGTATTCTTAGGCTATCTTTTGGGATAAAGCATCACCGTTGAATAGGTATGGATTTGACACAAGTAAAGATCTGATAGTTAGGTCAATAGGAGATTAGCTCGAGATAAAAATCCCCGTCTCGACCATGGCCAAAAGCTAGCATCCTCCGAGCGAGTCTTTGGAGTCCATTTGCCTGGGGATTGGAAATATTTGTCCTCAAATTTGGAGCTGTCTCTGCTCTTTCTTTTAGGGCACTTCTAAGGTCTTCTTCTGTTTGTTGGTAAGGAATCAGATCGGATATGTTGAAGGTGGAGGAAATACCATAGTTATAAGGCAACTCGATGTGGTAGGCATTATGATCAATCTTATTTGAGACCTTAAATAGGCCATTAACTTAAGATGATAGTTTGCTTTGTCTCAAGTGTGAGAATTGCTTTGGGTTGAGGTGAACCTATACTAAGTCTTTTAGGTGGAAGGAAACAGTTCGACCACTTTGGTTACTAATTTCATGTTATGTTTGATTGAATTTGGTGATCTTTTTAGTTACAGATTAGTATAATTCATGCGATTCTTGGGCTTGGTTAACTTTAGATCAACTTTCTTCGGTAACTGCTTGAGCACCGATCATACATAGGGGAATAGTAGGGTTAAGGTTATAGGCGACCTCGAATAGGGTCTTCCCAATAGTGTTATGGACAATTTAGTTGTATGTAAACTCTACAACTAGTAGGTACAGATCTTAATCCCTCAAATTCTTTCCCACGACAGCTCTAAGCAGATTGCTTAGCGTCTTATTTATCTCTTCAGTCTAAAGGTGACTATTAGAGCTGAATATAAGTTTAATTCCAAGTTTTCTTCAAAGAGTCTTCTAAAAATAGCCTAAAAATTTTATGTCCCAATCTGAGATAATAGTCTTCGGTATCCTATGTAGTCAGATAACCTCCTGCAAAAACAAATTAACAATATATAAAGCATCGTTAGTTCAATGGCACGAAATGAAGTATGCAATCTTACTAAAGTAGTCCATTATAATAAAGACAGAATATCAACCCCTAGATGTTTGGGGTAACCCTAGTACAAAGTCCATGCTGAGGTTAGCTTAAGGCAAGGTTAGTGTTGGCAATGACATATATTCTCCTTAGGATTCTCTCTTCCCCTTAGCTTGCTTGTACACTTTACAAATACCAACTACCTTATGGACATGCTTGGTTAAACCTGGCCAGTAAAACTTCTCCTTTAACAGATTGGCTATCTTAGTCTCCTTAAAATGACCGGATAATCATCCACTATGAGCTTTCCTGATCAATAGCTCATGCATATAGCAATTTGGAGTACATAGCCTACGGTCCTTGAACAGATAACCATGCTTAAGATAATATCCTGATACGGACTCGTGAATGAATACACAAACCCAATATCATGCATAACCAAAGAGGTTGAGTCCAAGCCGTAAGATGGCCTGAAAAGTAAACGATAGTCGAGAGAGAGTAGGGGTTCTCGTGTACCAACACTGGATATGACGCATCAATGCCTCACATAAGCTCAGGTCGTACTTGATATAACACACAAGTGTGGCCGGAGGTCACTCACCACTAGTCTACACTCGAATGGGCTAGATAAGAGTAGCTCAAGAGTAAGAGGACACTTAGCTCGAGAGAAGGTAAAAAGTCTAGTGTATTCTTCTGTATATATTATTGTAGTTGTTATATTATGTGACTATTTATAATACCTTATTAGGGCAAGTTCTATGTTACAGATAATTACAAAAATGAATTTCTATTTGCTAAATAAAAAAGGAAATTACTATAGAAGGAGACATGAGATCGTGTATAGTGAATGTTATTTGTCAGAAAAGACAGTATGGTTGTCAGTAAGGATAGCGCTTGCATGTTCTTACTGTGATTTTGATAGTATTGTGGTCTGAGTAGAGGTAGGCCTCTATTCAGCCTTGTTTGGTGTCAGAAGGGGCTAGATTGTGGTTGGTTCAGGGATGGCTCATCTTGGGTTGGCCTCGGAGAGTCGACTCCTAACAGTTTTGGTCGACTTCAGCACAATGGAGATTGTTGTACTTAGATTTGGCGCTTTGACTATGGTTTAGTAGAGGGTTCAGTTCGGCATGCTGGTCGATTACCTTGGAAACATCTTGGATAGCATAAAGAGCAAAGTAGCTCTATAGATTGGACTGGGGTAAGCATTGCTCTTCGGGGCTTAACTCACCTCGGATAACTTGGCGAACCACTTGAGAAAGCCTTAAGGCTTGGGAACGTGTAATAGGTGCTTGATCCCTATCATCCCCTCCGGGTTGTTTAAGATTTGGGGTCAAATCTAGTTTGGCTCTTAGTTGTTCGTCCTCGAGAGTATAAGGTTAGAGATTGGCAATGTTGAAGGAGTTCGAGGCTCTATATTCTTCAGGTAATTCAATCTATAAGCGTTATGATTGATCTTTTCAAGCACTCTGACATGTCCATTGGCTCTAGGAGACAACTTGCTCTTCCTTAAGTTTGGGAATCATTCCTTGCTAAGATGTACCTAGACCAAATCGCCTAGTCAAAATTCCCTTTTCCTCCATCCTTAGCTTCGTTTTTCAAGCTTAATAGCGGCTTAACCCAGTTGCTCTACAACCTTTTGGTGCATGGCTTTGATAGCTTCAACTCTCTCGGCGGCTAGTCGATCTTCATTAAGCATTGGTTGGGGTGCTTGGTCTTATGGCAATTCAAGGTTGAATCCATACGTGACCTCATTCGGAGACATGCTTGTTATGCTGGAAAGATGTACAACCTACAGCAGATAGGGTTGCTACACCGTTAGGGCTCGGATTAAAGAGTATAACTCCTTATCGTAAATGGAGTAATTAAGTGTGGCTCCTCGAAGTTTCTTACTGAAGTAAGCAATAGGTTAGCCTTCTTGCATCAACACAGCACCTATGCCTAATCCAAACGCATCACATTCTACTTTAAATATCTTGTTGAAGCTCGATAGACTTAAGATGGGGGCTGTAGTTAGCTTTTCTTTCACTTCCTCAAAATTCCTCCTCTCTTTCTCACCCCATCTAAATTTTACATTCTTCTTCTCTTCATCGACTTGAATGTCACCTCTGCTTACAAAAAATCCTAAGAAGATCACCTCGGAATGATAAAAGTCGCACTTCTTCAGATTGGCATAAAGGTGTTCAGCTCGGAGTTTTGTATGTATTTGTTAGAGATGTTCTCGATGAGTCTCTAGGTCGAGATTGTGCACTAGAATGTCATTAAAATAAACCATAATAAACCTTCCTTATAATTCTCAAAGTACATGATTCATAAGTTGTATGAATGTATTCGACGCATTAGATAGTCTAAATGGCATTACAAGCTACTCATATAAACCATGTTGTGTCTTAAATACGGTTTTCCACTCATCTCCTTCATGCATTCGAATAAGATGGTATCTATATTTGAGATTGATCTTGGAGAACACTCTTGCTCCGCTTAACTTATCTAGTATATCATCAAGCCTAGGTATAGGATACCTGTTCTTGATGGTGATTCAATTGATGGCTCAGCTATCCACACACATCCTTCAACAACCATCCTTTTTCGGTAGTAACAAGGCTAGCACAGCATAAGGGCTTAGGGACTCATGCACATACCCTTTTTTTCATGAGGTTGTCTATTTGCCTTCATAGTTCAGTAGCTTATTCAGGATTCAGCCTATAGGTGGGCTTATTCAGTAGTGCAGCTCCTGGCTATAGGTCAATTGCATGCTTAACACTTTGGATTGGGGGTAGACCCTTTGATAGCTCCTCTGGAAACAAGTTGGCAAAGTCCTTTAGTATGATTTTTACTTCGGTTAGCAACTCTTCCTCCTCAGGTCTCATCTCCAGAAGCCTCCTGACAAGTAGATAGGTCGGTCCCTTTAGCTCCATTTCTCTTTTTAGTTCGGCTCAGGCTAGTACCAAAGCCTCCTTCTTCAAGGTTCGGCTAAGCTGGAACTGTATGACTTTTACCTACTCGGCATTCATGGGACTTAATTTCAATTTTCTTCCTTCATGCTCCACAGAACATGTGTTCCTCTTGCTGTCATATATAATTACTCGGTCAAACATCCATGGTCATCTAAGTAGAAGGTACGATGCATTCATAGGCATCACATCACAAAACATTTTAATTCGATAACTATTTATACAAATCTATAGATACTTATTTATTCACTTGTAAGGCTCCCTTATTACTAAGCCAATGAAGCATGTAAGGTTTCGGGTAGGGCATGGTTGGCAATTTTAGTTGTTGGACCATAAATGCAAAGGCTGCATTAGAGCAGCTCCCACTGTCAACGATAAGTGCGCATAGTGATTAGTTCATCTTGTACCTAATATGAAAGAGATGTTCTCTTTGCTTGTCTTTAAGTACAAGACTGATACTCATTATCCTCTTCAACACTAGAGCGATTGACATGAAGTTGCCTTCTTTGCTGTAGATAACTTCCTCCTTGGATAGCTTAGTTTGTTCATCCTCCTTCGACTCTTCTACTTCTCTATTGGTACTATCAACCTCAATGGTTGACACCTCACCTCTAATCACCATTATTTGCCTGTTTTGGTACTAAGCAACCATGTGTCTAAATCCTTGGCATTTAAAACACTTGATCTCACTTGTCTTCCTCCCTGAACTTTGGCCTTTTTTGAACTTCCTCGGTAGTTCCTTCTCTTCTACTCAGGTAGTTTGAACAGGTCAGGTCTCAATGACCTTGCTCAGTTTTGTTCGTACGAGTTTACTTGGAACAGGTCAGCTATTGCCAGGACGGTTAATGGGTGGTTAGAGTCTTCCTATTCAATGCCTTTCTATCCTCTAGGCGGCTCAAATTGCATCATCGAGTGTTCTAACGTTTAGGGTTTCCAAGACATCCTCAATTTCATACTTCAATTCGCTAATGAATTGAGATACAGTTTAGTCTTCTAGCTCCACAACCTCGCACCGGATCATAACATTTGGAACTTCTTAACGTAAGCATCCACACTCTATTCTCCTTGTCTCAGTTCTTACAATCTCTTGAAGGCATCCTACAGATAATAGCTCGGTACAAACCCTCTCTACATAACTCTCTTCATGTCATCCCAACTCCTAATCTCTCATTCTCTTTCCCTTCTTTTGGTGGCTTGCAAGTTCTTCCACCATAAGGTGGCATAGCCGGTGAACTCCAATACAGCTAACCTAACCTTTGTATTTTCGGGTACTTCGTGGCATTCAAACTGCTTTTCAATCTGATCTACCTAATCTAGGTAGTCCTCAGCATCACCACTTCCAGAGAAACTCAAAATATGCATCCTTAATCCCTCAACTCTAAGGGCTTGTACATTCTTTTCCTTAGGTTTGTAGTACTTTCCTACCTCGTCACCCTCTTTTGCTTCCTCCTTAATCTCTTCAAGAGCTAGTCTTTATCTAGCGTCCCTACCAATTCCTTCAACTCGGAGTGGTCGAGCTTGGGTGTTATCTTGGCCAACTTGACCATTGCTTCGGCCTTGCTATTTATGTTCCCTTGTGGGGTTATTTCTAGCTTGCTATTTGTCTTCTTAGATGACAATCACTAGACTAGCTATCAAATCGGTAAGTCTATCTAAGCGGTTACCCATTGACTGAGGTGAGAAGCTTTCTTCCTGTCCTTAACCATGTTGAGTATCACTTTCTTGGTTTCCCAAAGTCTTTTGCACACTTGAATCCAACATTGATGTTTACTTTACAATGACAACTTCACAACAAACACAAAGTCAACCACACTTTATTTTGGCATAACAAAAACAGGGGGAAATAGAGGATAAAACACTTCTTACTATTAAACTTCAAAGCTAACAATAGAACCACTATCACACAAGAGCAGTAAGAAACCATTAAAAGAACATGGTAGCAGGATCCAGCTTCGAATGTAGCCAAGCTTTGATACTAAGATGATACGAACTCATGGATGAACATATGAACCAAATATCACGTGTAACCAAAGGGGGTAGGTCCAAGCTGTAAAATGGCCTAAAAAGTAAATGATAGTTGAGGGAGAGTAGGGGTTCCCGTGCACTGACGCTAGATATGATGCACCAACACCTCACATGAGCTCAGGTTGCACTTGATATGACGCACCAGTGTGGTTGGAGGTCATTTATCACTAGTTTGCACTCGAATAAGCTAGATAAGAGTAGCTCAAGAGTAAGAGGATATTTAGCTCGAGAAAAGGTAAAAAGTCCAGTATATTCTTTTACATATATCATTGCGGTTATTACATTATGTGACTATTTATAGTACCATGTTAAGGTAAGTTCTATGTTACAGATAATTACAAAAGTGAATTCCTATTTGCTAAATAAAAAAGGAAATTACTATACAGGGAGACACTAAATCATGCACAATGAACGTCTTTTGTCAGAAAGAACAGTACATACACATTTTTATTGTGATTCTCATAGTATTGTGGTTTGAGCAGGGGTGAGCCTCTATTTAAGCTTGTTCGGCGTCAGAAGGGGCTGGATTGTGGTTGGTTCAGGGATGGCTCATCCTGGGTTGCCCTTGTAGGGTCGGCTCTTGACAATTTTGGTCATCTTCGGTACAGTAGACATTGCTATACTCAGATTTGGCGCTTTGACTATGGTTTAGTAGAGGGCTCGGCTTGGCATGTTGGTTGATCACCTTGGCATGTTGGTTGATCACCTTGGCAACATCTTAGATAGCATGGAGAGCAAAGTAGCTCGGCAGATTAGATTGGGGTAAGCACTACTCCTCAACGCTTAACTCACTTCGGACAGCTCGACAAACCACTTGAGAGAGCCCTCAAGCTTGGGAGCGTGTAATCGGTCTTTGATCCTTATCTTATCCTCTAATAACTACCCCTTCTCGGTACTATTCAACAACGGGACCAAAGTGAAGGTCAGTGGCATATTATTCAATGATAAGTGAGAATCCCAGTAGTTTTGCCTGCAAAGTGGTCAGCAAAGTTTGTTACCATAATAAAGTGTCGGTGACCACATTTACACTTACCTTCTTGTGCCAAATGATGTACGAAAACCCTTCCATAAATTCTAATCACTTAGCTTGTCTCTTTGAGAGTTTGTTTTAACTCTTAAGATGCTTTAATGATTCGTAGTTAGTGCAAATAATAAACTATCGTGGTAATAGATAATGTTACCAAAAAGTAAGGGCTCGGAAAAGGGAGTGCAACTCCTTCTCATACATGAAATAGTTCAGGGCAGGACTACTAAGTTTCTCACTATGGTAGGTAATGGGTCGTCGCTCCTGCATTAAGATAACACTAATTCTAACTCCTCGATGCATTTCATTCTAATTTGAAGGGCTTGTCAAAATCTGGTATTAACAGAATAGGTGACAAGGTAAGTTTTTCCTTGACCTCTCTAAAGCTCTATTCAGTTCAATCGTTCCACCTGAATCCTTCACTTTTTTTTGTCAGCTCAGTCAATGGGACAGCTATTATATTGAAATCCTTAATAAATCACCTATAGAAATAAGCTGGGCTATGAAAACTTCGGACGTCAGTAACATTCTTCGGCGTTAACCATTCTAGAATAGTTCAGATCTTTTCGTCATTTGCTCAGATCCCTTCCCCCGACACAATAAACCCTAGGAAAACCACCTCATTATGGAAAAACGTAGACTTCTTCACATTCCCATACAACTTCTTAGTTCGCAAAATGTCAAATACGTCATAAAGATGTTAAACATGGCTATTCAGGTCGATACTATATACTAGTATGCCATCAAAATATACGACCACACACCTTCTAATTAGAGGGCACATCATATGGTTCATTGACCTCATGATTGTGCTTGGCGCATTAGTAAGTTTCAACAACATAACCAATCATTCATAGAGTTCGTGCCTAGTCTTGAAGGCAGTCTTTCACTTATCTCCTAGTCATATACGAATCTAGTGGTAACCACTTCGCAGATCAATATTTGAAAATATCGTCGCACCATGAAGCTCATCCAATATATCATCGAGTCTCGATATCGGATATCTATATTTGATAGTAATCCTGTTGATTGTTCGGCTTTTGATACACATACGCCATAAACCATCTTTCTTTAGAACGAGCAAAGCCAGTACCGCGTAAGGGCTCATGCTCCCCCTCACATATCTTCGACCTAGAAGCTTGTCTGCCTGTTTCTTTAGCTTAACAGCTTGCTCAAGGTTCATCCTATATGCAGGTCAGTTTGGTAGGATAATGCCTGGCTACAGATCAATACAGTGCTCTATTCTTCGGATTAGAGGTAGTCTTCCAAGCAGTTCTTCTAGAAATAGGTTGGAAAACTCATTTAACAAGCTTCAGATCTCTTTGGGAGCATCTTCTAATTCCCTCATCTCTAATAGTCTCTTAACCAATAGGAACATGGGTTCTTCAGCCCTTTCAGCAACTTGGAGCTCTCTTTAGCTCATTACTAAGGCTTTCTTTTTACTGGCTTGGGTGAGTTAGTTATGGATTTTGTTTACTTGGGACGGGGTCATAGGTTACAACATAATCTTCCTTTTATCCTTAACAAAGGCATAGGTGTTCTTATATCCATTGTAAGTAACATATTAGTTGAACAACCAAGGTTGTCTAAATAGTAGATGTGAAGCTCCTATAGGGACAACATCGCAAACTACTTCATCCTAGTACACATTCCTAACACTAATCGGTATGGTCACTTATTCGATTACGAGCAAAGCTCCCTTATCATGAAGCCAATACAACTTATAAGGACAAGGATGCTTTGAGGTCGGCATAGCCAACCTCTATACAAATGATTATACAATGACATTAGTACAACTTCCCCTATCCATAATGATTGTGTACAATTGGCCTTTGACGGCATACTTGGTATGGAATAGATTCTCCTTCTAATCCTCTTCGGAGTTCGGCAAGGAACTTAGTACTCATCTTAGGACTAGGGCTATTACTTATCCCTGATTAGCATAGACACAGGTCTCCTCTTCCTCTTTGACTTTGAGCTTTCCTGCTTCTTCTTCTTTCTTAGGCTCACTCTTGTTGGTGCTATCCATAACATCTCTTTGGAGTATTATGACATGTCGATTCAGATACTTAGCAACCTAAGTATTTAAAGCACTTCATCTAGTAAGTCTTTCGTCCGAAAGTTTGCCTTTTCTTATATATCCTCGGGGTCAACCTAACCTATGGTTGACTTGTTTAACTGGCTCAACCTTATTAGCTTGCTCGGCTATCATCAGATCGTTCATTCCTATCCTCAGGCTTATATGGCCTCTTCGGCTCGGCTTGAACAAGTTAGCGTGGAACTAGGGGTTAGGAGAATGTTGGCCTAGGTCAGTTCGAAGCACTTCTCCTTTGTTTTTTGACCTTCTACGCTATCTTTATTGCTTCTTTCAAGGTATGAAATCTCTGCACTTCTATGATGTTGTAAATCTCATACTTGAGCCTAGAAATGAATCTCGATATTGTATGAGCCTCAGGTTCTTCTATGTCAGCTCAAATCATTAGTATTTGGAACTCTCTGACATAGTCATTAATACATCGGCTTCCTTGGCGAAGCTCTTGCAACTTTGCAAACGTATTTTGTAGGTAGGTCTCGAGTACAAATATACCTCTCAACAACCTTTTCATCTCATCCTAGATGCTAATACCTCGTCCCCAATCTAGTACTCTGGCTACATTTAGATTCTTCCACCACGTAGTGGCATACCCAGTAAACTCTAATGCAATAAGTCGGACTTTGATAGCATTCGTATATCCATAACATTCAAACACTTTCTCGACCTTCTCTTCTCACTCTAAGTATTCATTTGCATCTCTACTTCCACTATAGGACAGGATTTGAACCTTGACATTATCTAGCCCTCGAGGAGCTCGGCATCCTCATCTATGTGCTTGGTAATAGTCAGCTTCTTCTTTTTCCTCCCCAAACTCTTTAACATCCAGATCTTCATCATCTTCCTTAATCTCCTCTAACTCAAGTCTTTATCTAGTAACCCTTCCAACTCGAGGGGGTCGAACCGGGCAATGGACTCGAGCACCTTAGCCATAACCCTTCTCTTGAATATTTTAAGTAGATTTTGCGGTGGCATACCTTAAGGTTATTGCTTATTAACTTGCATTACTGTGACTAAACTCTCAATAAGGTTTGTGAATCTATCAAGTTTGTCATCGATGGATCCGGGGTAGGGTATTACTACCATTATGACCACGACCGAGTTGAGTACTACTACTTTGGTCGCCAATAACACTCTAAACACTCGAATATAACATAGTATAATACTTCCCCAATAGATTAACAATTTACTAATAGCTTTAGTGCCCAATAGTTACTCAAACAGAATAGAAACAAACTTGCTTTGTTTTTTCAATGAAAAATAGAGTAAAAAAAGAGTAATAATGAAACTACACTTGCTATCACACAAATATACTGTAGTAGCTACGAAAGGAATACAATAGCTACTAATAGTAAAGCTAACCAAAACTTCACTGTAACTTCACATACTCCCCTTCAGAACCATGCTCTGATACTAGTGAAGCTGATGTGTCTCTAGAGTCGAACATACAGAGTGACAACATGATGAAGAGAATAAAAAACAAATAAGAAAAAAAGTTAGCAAAGTCCGAGCAACTACCAAATGGATATAACATACTATTCGATCCTACTCGGCCTACAATCCACCATATATGACTCATCGGTCCGAACTGAAGGGTCACTTGCCACTATTCCTTACTAAAGGGAATATATAAGAGTTAATTGATAACGAGAACACTAAGATTGCTCAAGTAAATAATTCCATATTGATTAATTGATCCTGTGTACAAGAAAGTGAAGGTTTATATACTCATCTACTAGAGTTATTTTACATGTATGAAAAGAAAAAAAAGGGTATTCTACAATTAGGTTACATGAAACTTACTAAAAGGGGGCAAAAGAGACAAAGACTATTCAATGCGAAAAGTGAAGAATCCTTTTGGAATGATTGTGCTAGAAGACATGTATCATGTGGTGGATGGGAGTTAGGACTATGACACAGAGTAGACGAAATAGAAAGTGCTGGCAGTAGTTAAGGGCTAGCTTGATTTAGACCAGGCCAAGGACCAATTAGTTCTTCTAAAGAGAAGTTAGCTTGATTCAAGGTCGAATGCTTGTGGTCGGATAGGGAGCTCACATCGGTTATTCTTGGGCCGTCTTTGGGGATAAAGCATTATCGCTGAACAGGGGTACGTCTGACACAAGTAAGGATATGATATTTAGGTCAGTAAGAGACTAGCTTGGGATGGGAATCCCCATCTCAACCATGGCCTAAAGCTAGTATCTTCTAAGCGAGTCATTAGGGTCCTCTAGCTTGACTAAGTATTTTTGGTTTGGGGGGTTGATTTCTATCACTTATTCTCTAGAAACCATAAATTTACAGTATTTATTTTGTGCATGTAATAAGCATTAAAAGAATTTGCCATAAACATTCCCAACAACATGCATAACAACTTGAATTATCTTTTTCTGTCAAATGTGTCAAAACTTTAAAGAAGTAGGAGCAAGAGGTAATTTTAAATTGCCCGTAAAAATAGTTTAAAATTAATTGCAAAAATCTAAATTACCCCTATATCTTCTCTTATATAACTAGCCACCTAACCCTAAGCCCTCTTATTTACAAAAATTTAAAGAGAATCGATAAGTTCTCTCCCCTCCCAAGCCCTAGTATTGCATACTCTTCCTATCTCGCAATCTATGGGGTAGGTTTGTTCATTGTCCTATTAAATTTCTCAGCTATTAATAAGTTAAATTAATAACTTCTGTTATATGATTGTTGTTGATGGCTCATTTGAGAAATAAGCCACCACATTTTCCCAAGACTAGCCCATTAGCACATCTATCCTCTTTGTGAAAGAAGACAAGAAAAGATAGGTGATGTATACAATAAGGAGTTGCATAGTCATCTGTCCCTACAAGGACTTGTCATTGGCTATACCAATTCTTAGAGGGCGATAACTAGCAAGAAGTAAGAGGATGCTAATCTTAGCCCCTTTATCCTCCTTACTTAAATCCTTGAGGATTTCTAGATAAGAGGAGGGAAAAAGGGACTTGAAAGATACTAAGCCTATTCTTATGGGTAGTTGATGCTACGTTCTTCCTTAACTAACTTGAAAGTCGGAGTCACAGCACTATAATAACCACCAATACCCCTTTTTAGCTCACTATATTATTTATGTAGTCCTATGGCCATTTAGCTCTATTAACGAAAGAATCTCCCTAAGATAAGACTAAGGACCCCTTAGTGAAAACTGACACCAACAATTGCATTATCTTTATTTACTTGTTAATCCAACAATAAATAAGTGTAATATAATCCCCCTTTTTGTTGCAAGGATTTGAATCATTGTAAAGATATATTAAGAGACTAAAAGAAAAAAGATATAAGAATAGTTTTGATAGGAATCAGTCTATTGGGCCTTTAACCCATAGCCGAGTCTGAGGACTAGAGGGAGTAACAAGGCAAATCCTCTTGCTTTAGTCGATTCTTTCCTAGGCTGAGTTATTCCTTGCTAATGATCAACTCTCTACGTTGTGCCAAATGATTGCCCATCTTTTGAAAATTATTTACCGAATAGAAGAATACCCTAACAATAGCCAAACCCTACGCATCAGCTTGGCCTCGTCCTTACTCGACCACTTACTCAACACCATGACTTCCGAGAGGCCGAAAGATCTATCTTGTACGAATCCTTAGCCACTCTTGCTCGGACGAGTCTATACTTGTGGTACCCTTACTCGACCACCCAACCTAACTGTACTATTTGTCTACATCTTCCAATGACATCACCAATGCTTCGTTGACATGTGTCTTGGACCATATGAAGAATCTGCTACACTAATAATTATTTTCCTTGAATATTCATTTTTACCCTTTGTATACTTTGTATATTAGTACTTTAGGACAATACCCCTTTTTATCTTTTCTACTTTTAGGTAAGTCGCCTTAAATTCTTGAGTATAAATACCTTTTGTACATGTAGCTGTAGAAAATCAAATTAACATAATACACTAGATATTTTCCTTTTGTAAACATTGTTTATGTACTTTCATCTTACTCTTATCTTAACCCTTAAGCAAATTTAAGTAGCAAGTAATATCACCGGACCAACTTGTGCATCGTATTAAGCTATGACATGAGTCCTCGGAAGTTTCATTGATACGTCATATCCTTTAGAGTTGTTTGTAGGTTTACTTACTTTGATTCATTTCTATTCTTTTACGCATTTCCTATTACCCTTTTTAAGCTTTATATAAGCTTAGACCCATCCCTATGATCGACTTTATTTGTTCTTGACTATGGTACAGACTAGATTAGTATTAGAGCGGAGGTTTCTCTAGGTAAGTTGTGTAGAGATTCGGTGGAAGTAATTGTTTAGTATTTACTTTATTTTGCCATGTTTTGAACATCCAAAAACAAAGCAAGTTCAATGTTAGTGAATTGTTCATTGGTGTTGATACTATGTTACAACATAGCTGACTGATAGTGTAGAGAGTATAATGTGTTGTCAGATTTGGAGAAAATAGTGTTAATTGCAACTCAGATTTGAAGACTAAAATTGAGTTTGTTGAGAAAAATGACTGACCCAAGTGTTAATGTTGGCATTGGGGAAGACAATAGTGGTATTATCCACTATGGCTAACAATCTCAAGGTATCCCTAGAAGTACGGATGAAACACTTGATGAGGTAGCTAACCTCCTAGTGGACTTGACCAGAGCAGTTCATGTGTTGGCTTATAAACTTACTAAAGCCACGCACGACACTACACGACTTTTTCGACCTGCTAGGGGTTAGAACCCAGCTTGACAAGTTCGAGATGGAGGAATAGGTAGACGGGTGAGAAGAATGATTGACTTACGAGATCTGGATAAAGAGGATGAAGAAGAGTATGAAGAAGAAGAACGAGCTTGAGTACCTCAGGCATCTGACTATGTGAAGTTTTAGATTTTAAGCTTCAATTGGTTTGGAAGTACGGATGATTACTTAGATTAAGAGGAGAAGGTGGGGCATGTTTTTTATTATTGCCGATATGAAGATTACGAGAAAGTGAGAACTGCTGCTGTTGAGTTCTCCGGATATGCTACCACGTGGTAGAAGAATTTTCAAGTTATGAGGAGATGAGAATAATACCAAGAGATTAATATTTAGCTTGAGATGAAGAGAATACTAAGAAATAGGTTTGTGCCAGATGCTTATCTATAAGACACTTTCGCTTGACTTTAAGAGTTGAGGCAAAAAGGCCAAATTGTTGACTAGTATGTTCAAGAGTTCTAGATGCTCATGATTCATTGTGAAGTAAAGGAGCCATCAACACGAATTGTTTCCAAGTTCTTAATTGGTTTGAGGAGTAATATACGAAACATTGTAAAACTCCAACAATTTACTACAATGGATGAAACTATACAGATAGCCTAGTGAATAAAGAGGCAGAGAAGAAGCAGAAAGCCAACCTAACCTCTAGTAAGTCAGATTGGTCATCTAAGTTGACCTAGTTATGGAAGTCATTGAGTTTAGTCAAGTACCAAGCCAACTAGGAAGGTAGGTATCTGAGCTAAGCAGAAGGGCAGACCTGATAATGACATTCCGATTTGGACATATGAGAAGGGATAAGGATTAGGAAGGAAGACAAGTCAGATCAAATGTTTCAAATGCCAAGGGTTTGGGCATATGGTTGCTTAGTGTTCGAACCAAAGGCCTATAGACATTAAGGGAAACACCTTGAAGCTTGAAGTAGATAGCATTGATGAGGAACCTAAAGAAGACGGTGTTCTTGAGAAAGAGGTTACATAGGAGAATGAATTGATTGAAGAGGATGCGTTTATCGAGGACTTCGACTAGTTGAGCCTGATTATTCAACGTGTTATGAGCTTGGAACCCTCACACAAAGAGGAGCAGAGGGAGAACTTGTTCCATATCACATGTAAGATAGATGACCAGTTATGTGCACTTATTGTAGATAGTGGTAGTTGCATCAATATAGCATCAGCAGATCTGATTATGAAGTCGAAGTTGCTAGCTATTGTACATTTGAAGCCGTACAAGTTGCATTGGCTGAGTGAGAAGGAAGCACTACATGTCACTTAGTAAGTACTACTACCGATCATAATTGGAAATTAATCTGATGAGATTCTTTGCGATGTGCTGTATATGTGCGCATCACACGTGTTGCTTGGCTAACCATGGCTTTTTAATCAAAAGGTTATACATGATATGTATAGGAACACTTACGTATTCAAGAAGGATGAAAGGAAGATTACGTTGAACCTGATGCTGTCGAGTCAAGTTAACAAATTGTATGCAAACCTTGCTCGAGGATCGAAGAAGACTCCGATGATGAGTAGAGCCAAGCTCCGAGAGGTTATTAAAGCCGACACGCCGACCTTCATGTTGGTTAGGTGACTATTAGAGTTGAGGGAGTAGGGTAAACTACCCCTAGAAGTAAAGGAGTTACTAAATGAATATGTCAACCTGTTTCCAAAATAGTTGTTGGAAGGATTGCCATTGTTTAGAGGCATTGAACACCGCATTGACTTAATACCCAACACTGTCTTGCTGAATAAACTAGCTTATCAGATGAACCCCGAACAAGTTGTTGAGCTCCCACGACAAGTCAATGAACTACTAGAAAGAGGGTACATAAGGGAGAGTCTCAGCCTTTATACTTTTCTAGTGCTCCTAGTGTAGAAAAAGGATGGTACCTAATAGATGTGTGTTGACAGCTAAGCCATAAACAAGATTACGATCAAATTCAGGTATCCTATCCATAAGTTAGATGACATACTAGATGAATTGAGTAGAGCTAAGATCTTTAGCAAGATTGATATGAAGTTTGGCTACCATCAAATTCACATGAAGTCAGGAGATGAGTGGAAGACTGCTTTTAAAACTTGACATCGACTCTATGAGTGGATGGTAATGCCATTTGGCCTATTGAATGCCCCAAACACCTTCATGCGAATGATGAATCATGTGCTAAGAAATCTAATAAGAAAGTGTGTCATGGTATACTTTGACGACATCCTGGTGTAAAGTGCCAACATGCCGAGTCATTGTGAGCATCTCTGTGTAGTACTGAATGTTCTCCGAGCCTAGAGATTATTCAGCAATCTTAAGAAATGTTACTTTTGTTAGGAGAAAGTGGTGTTCCTAGGCTATATAGTTAGTGGAAAAGGCTTACTAGCGGATGATGAGAAGATCTAAGCAATCATTGAATGGCTGACTCTAACCACTTATACTGAGGTGAGAAGTTTCCAGAGACTGGCATCTTTTTGTAGATGGTTTATAAGGAATTTTAGCACCTTAGTCACACCCTTTACTGAGTTGATGAAGAAGAACACTGAATTCAGATGGGAAGAAAAGGAGGAGAGAAGCCTTGCTTAGGTGAAGGAAAGATTGACCTCCTCACTTATACTAGCTTTACCTAACTTCGAGAAAATATTTGAGTTGGAATGTGACCTGTCAAGCATAAATATAGGTGTTGTCTTAATGTAGAAAGGCCAACCAATCACTTGCCATAGTGAAAAGCTTTAGGGACATCAACTGAACTACTTCGTATGTGACAAAGAACTCTTAGCTCTTGCCCGAGCTCCAAGTATGGTAGTATTATCTATTGCTGAAAGAGTTCATCATTTATACCGACCATGAGTCCTTAAAGTATCTCCGAAGCTAGTTAAAGTTGTCGAAGTGATAGGTGAGATGGGTTGAATTCTTTGAAAGATTCAGTTTTGTCATAAAATACAAACAAGGAAAGAGCAACATAGTTGCAGATACTCTTTCAAGAAGACATGTGCTCTTAACCAGACTATTTAGGTTTATAGGTATTAAAGAGCAATATTCTCAAGACCTACACTTCAAACCTATACTTAGGTATTGTGCTGATGGAAGAACAATGGACGAGTATCATATGGAAGATGGGTAGTTGTTCTGAAGTGGAAAAATTGTACGTGCTAACTTGTTCATTGAGAGAGGTACTCATCAAGGAAGCTTACAATGGAGGACTGTCCAAACATTTTGGGGAAAGGAGAACACATGAGTTGTTGAGTGGACGGTTTTTTTGGCCGAGGATGACGCATAACGTATACTAAATTGTTAAGAGTTATGCTGTATGTAAGAGAGCTAAATGCCAAGCTAAACAAAGGAAAGTAATGCTTTTGCCTATCCCAACGAGGCCATAGACTGAGTAGAGCATGGAATTTGTCTTCGGATTACTAAGGATAGCCCGGGGGAAAGGTTTCGTAATGGTCATCATGGATAGATTCAATAAGATGGCACACTTTGTGTCTTGTTGTAAAACTAACGATGCTTCGGCTATTACTTCTCTTTTTTTGTAAGAGATTGTTCGGTTACACAGCGTACTGAGAAGTATAGTATCAAATAGAGATCCAAAGTTCTTAAGCTGTTTTTGAAGAACTCTATGGTGTCAGATGGGGACCAAACTACTATTTTGTTCTTCCTGTTACCCTCAAACCAATGACCAAACAGAGGTAGTCAATTGTACTTTAGGGTTATTGTTTCGAGCTACAGTGGGTAAGAACTTGGCTGATTGGAACGTCTGTTTACCCGTAGTCAAATTCACTTACAATCGAACAATGCATGACACCACTAAGCTGACCCCCTTCAAAGTTGTCTATGGTTTTAATCTTGAGTTATCCCTCGATTACACCCCTATACCTATATCCAAACACCCTAATACGAAAGCTTGAGCATAATCCCTACGACATATCTATGACAAAGTTACTCAATAGATCGACCAAGCTGCCAGAAGGATGTAAGAGAAGGCTAAGGGTAAGACAACGAGATAGTTTAAGCCTGAAGACCTGGTATGGCTACACTTGAGTAAGGAAAGGTTTTCAAGTAAGAGGAGGAATAAGCTATCTACACGGGCTAAAGAACCCTTTAGAATCCTTTAGAAGGTTAATGATAATACCTACGGATTGGAGCTTCCCCAAGAATATGGGGTTTCAAATACCTTCAACATTGCTGACCTTAGTTCATATCACCCTGATAGAGAACTGAATGAAGAACAGTTGGATTTAATCCCAAATCTAAATTAACCTAGAGGGAATAATAGGAATCAAGCTACTAGGCCTTTAACTTGCAGTTGAGCCTAAGGACTAGAGACACTAATAAGGCGAATTCTCTTACTCCAATCGATTCCTACCAAAGTTGAGTTACTCCTTGCTACTGTTCAACTCTCTACGCTGTGCTGAATGACTACCTATCTTTTAGAAATTATTTGTCGAATGAAAGAATGCCTTGACAACAGCAAAACTTCGTGTACTTGCTTAATCCCATCCCTACCCGACTACTTACTTAGCAACATGACTACTAAGAGGCAGATATCTATCCTGCACGAATCCTTAGCCACTCCTGCTTGTATGAGTTCACACCTACTTGGCACCCTTACTCCGTCCCCTAACCTAACTATGCTATTTGTCCACATCTTCTAACGGCATCACTATTGCTTCACTGCCACGTGACTTGAACTACATGAAGAATCTATTATACTAATCATTATTTTCCTTGAATATTTGTTTTTACTATTTGTGTACTTTGTACATTACTACTTTTAGAAAATACACCTTTTTGTCTTTTCCACTTTTAAGCAAGTCGCCTTTAATTTTTAGGTATAAATACCCCTTCTATATGTAGCCATAGAAGATCATATTAACATTAATACACTGGATATTTTCCTTTCATAATCATTGTTTGTTTACTCTCATCGTACTCTTATCATTACATTTAAGTAAGGTTAAGTGGCTAGTAACCTCATTGGACTAACTCGTACGTCATATTGAGCTATGTCGTGAGTCCTCTGAAGTTCCACTGGTGTGTTATATCCTTTTAAGTTCCTTATGAGTTTGCTTACTTTCATTCATTTCAATTCTTTCACGCGTTTCCTATCATCCATTTTAAGCTTTCGGCAAACTTGGACCCATCCCTATAACCGATCTTATTTGTTCTTGGCTACGGTATGTACCGGGTTTCATAAATTATCTTTTGACATAAGATTGCATTTCTAACCATCCTATCACTAGATTGAAGTTAAATGCAATAGGAAGTCATTCCAAGTGTTGTTAGACAATGGATTCATAAAGTTCTCCAAATTGATAAAGGTACTTTTTTGAACCATTATCATTTCAAAAACA
The DNA here is from genome assembly GCA_024138005.1 of Lumnitzera racemosa. Lineage (NCBI taxonomy): Eukaryota > Viridiplantae > Streptophyta > Magnoliopsida > Myrtales > Combretaceae > Lumnitzera > Lumnitzera racemosa. Next base: position 23,018,736 of record JAMXBC010000004.1, on the reverse strand, counting down.
TAGGAACTTTGATAAGTTAAAATTCAAAACCTCTTAGAGAATTGATTTTGATAGTAGATCAGGAGATTGATTAGTATGGATTGGGGAAAAAAAAAAAACAATAAGTTCATCTTTTGATAAGTGTAGTCTTTACTACTAAATCTTGGTAATTCAATTTATAATGGATTTTAGGTGAATATGTTTAGATTTTTACACGAGAAAACGTAACTTATGACCTAAGATTAGGGAGGGTAACCAAAGTATAAGCCCATTCAATCTAGATTAATTTTGGAAGTTCATAGAGGACTAACTACCAAGCTAATTGATCAACTAGATAGCCATACGATCAAATAGCCTCTAGAGTATCCCTTTTTGTCATTAAGTTTATTTTCAAGCTAAAAGTTTAGGAGCTAAACTTAAGAGAGAAAATTGTTTATTTACCATCAAAATTAAAAAAAAAATTATATAAAAAATATTATCAAAATACCAATACTATATATGGCATCTTGTATACAAATGCTAATATCATATCTTTAGGATGAGGCATGACATTAATATTTTAGTAATATTTTTTGTATAATTTGTAACTATATAATTATTTTAAATGTCGATTGATTTAAGACATTTAAACTATGACATATGAATAATTACTTAATGTTATATTATGGAATAGAAACTTATTCGAGATCTTATCAAGAGTTTAAGCATAGTCTAAGTATGAAGTTTACTACTCGTTTGTGTTTATATGCCTAGGATTAGAATTTTTTTAATATAAATATTTTGTGGATTGTGATTGTTGCTTATCTGGATTCGAAGTGGCTGATGGTGAATTATAAGATCTTAAAGCTGTTTCCTTTATTCGATTGTGAAATCAAGGTTTTGGAATATTCAAATCTAATGTTATATATAAAAATGATCAACCCATTAACCTATTGAAATAAATAATTTTCAATAAATGAATATAATGGGTAATTAAATGTTTCATTTTTACTAAACAATTAATAAAAACAAAGTATCTTTATTATTAATTTTAGGATGATTAGAAAAATATGGATTAATGTATTTAAAGGGTTTAATCAATTAATTAGAATGATATAAGGGTTGGGTCATTCTTCCTATGAAAACTAAGGATCAATGGATTACTTAGATCGGCTTTCTTTAATCTGTAATTTGTATAGGCCAGCTCACTAGACGCTCTTTATTAACAGCTTAAAAGAATTAATCCTAATAATCTATTTATATGTTAAACAAGCCGACGTTGGGCAAATCAACTAGATTTTGTAGATCACATAAATGCAACGAATTTTTGAAACATTTATAAAATATATCCTGGATCCATGTGTAACATATAAAATAAAATTATATCAATGAAAGATTATCAAAAAGGTACCTTTTCTTATTATGAATAATCATCTCAACTTGAGAATGAAGTTGAAAGTACAATCTAATTTTGCTTTGCTCCTTGTTGATTGTGCTTATCGCAAGAATTACAAATGTAGTCCCTCCAACGGCATCCACTTACACATATATTGCAAAAAACTAATCTTCACTAAAGGAAATAGCCAATATGGTTTCTAAAGTTTAATCCAATTAGAACATCGGTCAATCAGTGATATTAAAGGAAAGGAATAATATGGTTATCAACGTTTCGGCTAAAAGCAAAAAGCCACTTTAATGTCTATTAAACTTCATGCATAATGAAAAATGATGGTATTAAGTACATACGTGAAAATATATTTCAATACTTTAACGACTAAGACAAAATGGCCTAATGAATTATTTCATTATCGACGATTCATTCACATTAAGCACTATATAACCACTTCTATAAATAAACTACTTCCAATTTGAAATAAAACAATCCTTCCACTATTTCGAGATAAACTAATTCAAATCTTCGAAAAATATTGACCTAATTTTGCTATCCATTAAAATTTATAATCACTTATCAACTTGTTCTTATTAACCATATTATTGTGTGCGACCTTCTAAGTTCATATATACGATACTAATATCTATCTAGACACAAACCAAGATAATCGTCTCACAATAATTATTAACCACCAACATTATAGAAAGATTGTGAATGAAAAATCACTATGAATAAAATATTATGTAATTAAATCTTTTCATCAAATAATATATTGATTAAACTATTAAATATCATATCATCCATATTTAATCATTTTACTTGGTTTTCAAGATAAATTGGGTATAATAAAACTTGTCTGACCATAGGTTTATGAGTTACTATTACCTCAATTAGCAACCTCAGATATTGACTTCCTAACCTATTTATGTCCCATATCGATATTTTTCGTACTCAAACTTATTTAAATCATGTTCGAGTCTAACGAGTAAGGTCCCAAATTGCTGGTCTAAATCTAAGAGAGTAATGAATTTTACCTTAACTTATTACTATTTTTTCTATATTACATATCATAACTAGTAATTTAGAATCTAAATGAAGATCGTATTTAACAACATTAAAGCATAGTATTCTATATATAAGATATACGAAGGTTTCAAGTTTATGAATTATTTACGCTTGTTCATACATAATATGTGGTATCTTTTATTAGTAAATCATGTCCAATGTACTCATATAACTTTGGACACTTATTTGTATAACTTGAATATCTTTCATTTGGTTTAATGAGAATGACTTTAACTATATCGTGTTGATCTAAATATCTATGTCCCCTCTGGATATTTACCTAACCAATGATAACTTTTAGTTAATATGGTGTCACGAAATCTTACTAATAATACACGATTATTATAATTCTATACATATTCTAATTATGGGACTTTATTGTAGAATATATATATATATATACAATAAAAATACAAATATACAATAAATACTTGCTTTTTATTAATAATATTCATAAATACATGAAAAAGTGTCTTAACACATTAGGCATAATTTACAACACTCCCACTTATACTATTGCTAAACACTACAAACTTTAAGTCTTAGTCTCTTCACATGAGTCTTATGTTTTAGCTAAAGAAGGCCTTTGTGAATGGATCTACAATATTTTCATTTGTTGCTACTCTATAAACTAACGTATCACTCTTTTGAACTATCTCTCTAAATATCTGAAACTTCCTAAGCACATGTTCGGTTTTTTTGATTGAGCTATAGTTGCACTGTCATCACAAATAATGTAATAGGGCCAACAACACTTGGAACCACTCTTAACTTAGAGATGAAATTTCTAATTGAAACGGCTTCTTTAGTTGGTTGATGAGTGTAAAGTATACATGTTTATGATTGAGTTCATAATGCTTTCATAAAATTTTCTAGCTGTTTATATCAAATTTGGTATTTAACTTTTTTATATTTTGATTTCAAACTTTATTTGAAGACTTTGAAATTTTTGATCAAGTTTTGGACTATATGGAAAAGATTTGAACAAGTTTTGAAACCTTAAAAAGGTTTACACCCATGAATGGAGGCCACATATTGAAATCAAGACACATGAGTAAGGAAATAAGGAAGAATTTAGCTATGAAGAAGATTACGTACATGATCTCTGAGTGTGATTCTTCTATTTCTTAGGGCATGAACATGCTATTCCTTGTGAATTTCCTTATTTTTGGAAAGATCTCAAGCCTTCAAAGATGTTATGATTCCATATATCTTTGAAGCTTGATTTGGAAAGAAAAAATATTGAAGAAATCTATTGAAAATACATTGGAAGATATATTTTTAAGATTCCTTGTACCATAGATAGGATATAAGCGTTATAAATTAAACACACATCATATACAATTAATTTTGAGAAAAGAGAATTATCTCCTAACCCTCTCTCTCTTTGTTATGTTTCTTTTTAATTAATTTGTAATGTATTAATCTATTTCTTTTTAGTATTTAGATATTGAATCTTATAATCTATGTACAATTATTTATTTTGTTTAATTCAATTTATGATTCTTTTGCTATTGAGGTCTAATTACATTGTGTTTTGATGCTTTGAATTAATGTTTAACTAATTTGTTAATTTAATGTCTAAATTTACTATAGAGTTCACAAGATCCTATAATAAATGGAATGATGTAATTAGAAATAATTAAATAGACTAAAACATTTATCTATTTGATTTCTCCAAATTAGATTACCCTAATAGTATTGTGTAAGGATGAGATATTTTGTTATAGAATTGATTTAAGTAGAATATACTTAAAGTTAGAAGTTAATTAAGATATGCGAGTCCAGTTAACTCAATTTAAGAACTCTTACAGTCTAGTGGCCTAGATGAGATTGAATGTATCATAGATTCTATAGGGAAATTCAATATCTAAATATTAAAGTTCATACGTCCTCAATAATTTTGTTTGTATTCTCTTTCATTCTCAAGTTTTAATAGTTCTTTTTATTTTATTGTTCCTTTGATTTAGATTTAATAATTTGATGTTTTGTGCTTAATTTTTAGGTTAAATAATAGGAACATTAAAGGGAAACACTAGAATTTTAATAGTTAGTGCTTGAGGGATCGATACTAAGACTTACATTTGCTATACAATTAAATTGATAGGTACATTTGCCTCCCACTAAGTTTTTGGTGCTATTGTCCAGGGCTATAGTTTGGATACTAGGAAAACCCTTTGACTTATTATTCTAACCATTGTTCTTTGTTTTTTTATTCCTTCCTTACCTTTTACTCGAATCATTTTTGCTGTCAGAGTTTTCTTTTGCAGGTCATGACTAAGAGTAGCACATGGCTTTCTGGAATTTATGGAAAAGATGGATAGATGAAATCAATAATTAAAATTAGTAATCGGTTAAGCTAATGTTAGAAAGACCCTTGGAAGTGCCAGACAGCACAAAAACGTATCCTAAACTTATGGGATCAGGGTAACCTTGAAAGTGAGGGAAGGATCATATCTCTTATTTTGTTTAGGCTTTTAGATTTTCTTTTTTTTTTTCATAAAAAAATAAAAAATTTCTCTACCTGCATTATTTTTTTCTAATTTAGTAGCCTGAATTAAACACTCCTATTTAAGATTTAGAACAAGTTTTTGTAGGACATAAGGGAGATTTTATAAGGAGCTTTGTGTACGTAAAAGTGGCTAAGAAAAGCACATATAAGACTCATTCTAGTGTTTTACTGCATGTTTACTTCATTGAATGTAATAAAGGGGAATATAATTGGGATTCATAGAGAATGGAATAAGGATGTAATGCATATTACGGTATATTAGAATTCATATTACTTTGTTTACTTCACATATTTGTTACATGAATAAGATCAAAATAGTTAATTAAAATACCAAAATTACCCCGACATAAAAGCTAATTAAAATAAACATATAAACTTGTTGAAGGAAAAAAAAGAAGAAGAAGAAGAGTACACACGAGATTGGAAGAATTCTCATCTTCTCATTGCTACTCCAAGAAAGTTTTCTTCAATTTCTCATGTTGCTTAAACCATTGTTGAGTTCCTAAGTGTGACACCAAACAAAAGCAAATACTAGATAACAAGAGGAGAGATTTTAAGAGTCAACATCTTTTAAAATAGCATAAAATTGTGGAACTCAATATGAAACCCTAACCCTAATCTCAGAATTTCTCATTGTAAGACAACATAAAATATTGGATAAACACAGATTCCTCATCATCATAAAACCTCAGCCTTAATCTCCTAACACCTCCCCATTGAAACCTTAACCTTTATCTTGAAAGAAATCATGGAACTCAACATGAAGATAACCAAGATTAACGTCTCTTGAAGGAATTAGAGAAGGAACTTGAAGAATCAATACAACGACGTACTTGGGAAGTATCTCACAAAAATCGTCTTGCCTAAACTAGTAACAACCAGCAATGAGTGTGTGGTGAGAAGATGGTTACAAGAGGCTAAGGTAGTAAAAGGGACAAAAGGGGAAGGAAAGCAATGAGGATAGGTTTAAGGTTTTCCTCTCGTTTCGATCAATGGATTTGAGTTGAGGTAAGTCAAACGCGATGGAGGTTGTAGATGTAATTGGGTAGGTTAATTTTACATCTCAGAATTTTAGATGAGTTTAGGGACAATTTTTTTATTTTCAAAATTTGTTTGTGGATAAGGTTGGAAAACAGCTTGATCTTTTAGGTGGGAATCACAATGCATGAATTGCACAACAGAATTGGAATTTAGTGATTGAAGTAAATCGGCATTCAGTCGATTTTTAATTACTGAGAGGAAATCCAAAGTGAACAAGGTAATTAAAGAGGCATAAGTAATAAGGGGGAATGGCATTTCCATTCCCTCCAACCAAACATGCTGTTAGGGCATGATCTTTATTGGATGCTGGATAAGAAGAATGATCAAGAGAGGCATGGGTAAGGAGTATGCACATGATTCTCCTTATATAAACTAGGTTTTTAGCCATATAATTGTTTTTCATTTTTCAAGGATCAGGTATGTTTTCTCACTTTTTCTCTCTTATTTGTCTCTTTCTCATATCTATTCTTCCATGTATGTGTGCTTTATTGTTATTTTACCCTCCTTTTACTTTTGTTTAGGGTTTATAATAGAGAAGATAGATTTAGTTTTTGGTATATTTTGGATGTGTCCTCTTTGTTTTGATTTGTTATTGTCATACATATACACATTTTGTCAATTTTTTTCTTGGACATGGTTTGATGATGCTTAATACTTCGTATAACATTTGGTTTTGCATTTTCATAGTCTTAAAATCTTACATTCTTTGAGTGCTCTTTCATGACTTTCTTCCATATGAGATTACTAATTTATTAATTCACTAATTTAATAATTACTAATTTACTAACTTATTAATTGACTAATTTACAAATTGAATGTTATTTTGACATTAAGACTATGAAATTAGAGACAAATGGATTATCAATTTTTATTCTTTACTTCAATGAATTTGGTTGGTTTCTAATTGTGCATTAGTTGGTGTTATATCTGTAAGTTTTGTTTCATTCTTCATACTTTTGCATTATTTTGTTCATCGTTATAAATGAAGTATAGAGGAGATGTCCTTAAGAAATATGTACTTGCATCTTCCCCCCACTCTTCTACCCTACCTTAAACCCTACCATTTTTAAGGAAACATGACATGAGAGATAAGAGACAGGAAGAGAATCAACAAGATGTACTTTAATGATTTATTTGCTAACTTAAGATTTATTTTCTTTTCATATATTTATAATTACTTAGATATTATTCCTATGAGTTTATGCTGCTTTTATATGGACTTCTTATTGGTTAGTAGTAGCTTTAGTTTTAGATTTTATTTTTTAGTTCAATTACTTTTATTTTTCTCTTATTTTATGTTTTTCTTTTATTTTGTTGGAATTGTATGAATTTGATTTCAAAGAAGGAATGTCGTAGCTTGGCATGGTAACTTTAGAATTCAATATCAAAGCTTAAATTGGGGAAGTTTTAGTTCCTTTATCTTTTTCTTTTATTTCTCCCTATTGATTAGGTGCTTTTGTTTTATATTTTGTACATTGAGGTTAATATATAAGATGAGTATGAGGGAGGAATAGAGAGTAATATGATATTGAAAAAGTTCTTATAAAAGCATGCGAGCTGGATTGATTATATTCCTACACTTAAGATTTTCGTAAATAATTTTTTTTTTAGATGTAGAATCAATTTATTTGATATTCCACATCTATTCACCATTATTTTTCATCTAAAAAGAAGAAGCAACTTGTTGGAATAAATATTTTCTATTTTTCCATAGATTTGCTTAATCACTATGATCTTTCTATACAATACTAGAATTGAATAATGAAATCCGTGTAAAGTGTAGAGTTTCCCATTATTTAAGTTTAGATTTAGACTTGGAATTGGGATGAACATTGTTAAATAGGAATTAGCTATCTATGTTTTACATTAGTGTATACTCACTCCTTAGAAACGTTAAGAGCTCTATAATTTCTAACAAATGAACAAATGATGTCTATTTCTTGAAAAATTCTTGAAAAATTAAAGTTCTTAGAGGATAAACAAATAAAATAAATTGAAAGAAAAAGAGTTCAAAAGTTGAGCTTAAAATGAAAAAGTGAATGAAATGAAAAGTGCTAAGACACTAAAGAATCTAGTTGTAAGCCTCGTTGACTCAAAAAAGTAAGCTTGCAGGGTGTATCCTTCATCTAGAAAAGTGCTTATCAACTTAGGTGACGAGTTTGAGATTGTTAGTAGAAAACTCACTGTAAGGGTTAAGAGAAAAGTTCATGTGAAGACTAGAATTCGCAAAAAAGTGAAAAGTTCCAAATTAAGTGGAGTTTGTAGATGGTTTAATGGGGAATTTAATGCTTAGTAGTCTAAGGTAATTTGGCTTGTGACTTACATAGTTTTACTACTCAATTTAAATTGAAAAATAATGAAAAAAAAAACTCCAACAAGAAATTGAAAGATGGACAATCAGAAGACTAGTTGATTGAGCATGCATTTGTTTTTAATTAGTGTTTAAAGAGGTAAAAGAGGGGGTGTATGCCCTTTCTTTATTAAACTATAGATAACTCTTTTTTAATTAAGTTTATATTTATTTTGATTTTTAGTTTAATCTTTATTTGAATGATGCGGTTTAACTCTAATTTACATAAATTAATTTTTGAATTTTAGTTGGTTTTTAATAGCCAATACATATATTTTGTAGTTGTGTTTTAAGGACACGTAGATATGATTAAGTATAATTTTACAGAATGAAAATTGCTAGAGTTTTAAATTTGATGATGAATTTTAATGGAACAGTATGCACTCTTGTTTCTAAATAAATTATATGTAATATTGAAATTGATTCTATAATTTGAGCATTTATTGAAGTTTTGTCCTTAAGAGTTTTGATTGATTTATTTATTTTTCTTGAGGATAAGAAAAGAATTAAGTGTAGGGAATTTGATGAGCATATAAATATACTTGTTTTATGATTGAATTTATAATGCTTTCATAAGATTTTCTAGGTGTTTATATTGAATTCTTAATTTGTTTATATTTTGATTTCAAACTTCATTTGAAGAGTTTGAAGAAAAATTGGACAAGTTTTGAAACCTTGGAAATATTCATTGAAATTACGAGCAAAAGATTCACAGGCGTGATCTTTGGGTGTGATTCTCCTATTTCATTAATTTATAATTTTTTAGTAGAGAGAGATCGCGAGTAGGAATCACAGCTGTGATCTTAGGAGATGAACATACTATTCCTTGTGAATCTCCTTATGTTTTTGAAGCCTTAAAAGATGTTATGCTTCCATAAATCTTTGCAGCTAGATTTGAAAAGAAGAAATATAGAAGTGATATGTTGAAGAACCATTTAAAGATATATTTTCAAGATTTCTTATACTATAAATAGAATATAATACTTATAAATCAAACACACATCATATACAATCAATTTTGAGGAAAAAGGGTTGTCTCTTAAACTTCTCTCTCTTTAATGCTTCTTTTTAATTTCTTTTACAACATATTAATCTATTTCTTTTTAGTATTTAGATATTGAATCCTAGAATCTATATAGAATTATTCATTTTGTTTTAATTCAATGTATGATTCTTTGTTATTGAGGTCTAATTGCATTGTGCTTTGATGCTTTGAACTTATATTTAATCGGCTTATTAATTTAATGTCTAAGTTTGCTATAAAGTTTGAAAGATGCTATAGTAGATGGATCGATGTAATTAGAAGTAATTAAATAGACTAAAATGTTTCACTATTTGATTTCTCTAGATTAGAGTAACTTAATAATATTGTTGAAGGACTTAATGCAATTTTGAGATATTTTATGGTAGAAGTGATTTGAATAGAATATATTTAAGGTTAAGAGTTAATTCAGAGATGTAAGCCCGATTAACATAATTTAGGAACTCTTACGGTCTAATAGCAAGGATGAGATTGAATGTATAATAGATTCAAGGGGTAATTCAAAATTTAAATACTAAAGTTCATGCGCTTTTAATAATTTTATTTGTGTTCTCTTTTATTTTTATCTTTTAGTAGTTCGTTTATTTTATTGTTCCTTCAGTTTAGATTAGATTACTTTAATTTATATTTAATTATTTGATGTTTCACGCTTAATTGTCAGGTTTGATAACAGGAACATTAAGGGGAAATACTAGTATTTCACTAATTAGTCCCCAAGGGATCGTACTCGAATTTACATTCGCTACACTATAAAATTGATAAGTGCACTTATCTCCAATCACTACTTTAGAAGCCACAATGTAGTCGGACTCTTCTGTAGAATTTGTTACTATCTCTTGTTTGGAACTCTTCCAACAAACAACTCCATCATTTAGACAAAACACAACCTTGCTACGATTTCAAATCATCTTGATTTTTCTTGAAGCTATAATCAATATTTCCTTTGATTACTAGCTCCTCGTCTCCTCCATAGACTAAGAACAAATCATTTGTTCTTAGATACTTAAGAATGGTCTTTATAATAACCCAGTGACTCTCACCTAGGTAAACCTGATGTCTACTTGCCTTGCTTACTGCATAAGCAATGTTTGGCTGCATACATACCATAGCATACATTAGGGACCCAATTACTGAAGCATATGGTACTCTATCCATTTTATCCTAGTTCACTTATGCTTTTGGACACATTGCCTTGGAAAGATGTAGACCATGTGACATAAGCAAAAACCTTATCTTAGAATTTTGCATATTGAATCTATTTAATACATTATCAATGTATATGCTGTGACTTAGTCCAAGCAACCTCCTAAACTTATCTCTATATATCTTATTTCCTAAGATATAGGCTATTTCTCCTAAGTCTTTCATGGAGAAGCACTTATGTAACTAATCCTTAGTAGACTCTAAGATAGGTATATCATTTTCAATTAGAAAGATATCATCAACATATAGGAATATAATTGTGCTCCTACTCACCTTCTTATAAAGATAAGGTTCTTCTAGATTCTTAAGATAACCAAATTCCTTGACTATCTCATTGTATCTCAGATTCTAGCTTCTAGAAACTTGGTTGAGTCCATAAATGGACCTCTTTAGCTTATAAATTTTATTAGCATTCTCTATTACTACAAAACTAGTAGGTTATACTATGTAGACTTTCTCCTTTAATTTTTCATTTACAAAAGCTGTTTTAACATTCATTTGCCAAATCTCATAATCCTTATAAGCTGCTATCGCATGCAAAATCCGCATGGACTCAAGCATTGCTACTAGTGAAAAAGTTTTATCATAGTCAATTCCATGATGTTGAGTAAAACCTTTCAATACTAGTTTAGTTGTATAGGTACTTACATTCTAATCTATGTTAGTCTTCTTCTTAAAGACCCACTTGCACCTTATAGGTTTTACCTCAACTGGTGCATAGACTAAATCCTATATTGGTGTACATGGCGTCCATCTTTGATTTCATGGCTTTTAGCCATTTCTTAAAGTCTAGTGAAGTAATTGCTTCTTCATATGTCACTAGTTCGCTAATCTTGATGAGTAGTACGTCTACCTCATGTGTCATGAGTAGATTTAACCTTTTAGATTCTTGACGTACTCTTGCTGACCTACATGATTCTTACGTTTCACAAGCAATCTTTAGTTGTGATACCGTGGTACTTGTGATGTTTGTTCCACTTCCAATTGCTTATGTTCCAACCCATTTGTGGAGTCTTGAATTTCTTGAAGATTTACTTTACTTTAACTACATTCATTGAAGATAAACTTTCTCTCTAAGAATGTAGAATATCGAATAATAAACACTTTGTGCTTACTTGGAAGATAAAAGTAATATCCCTTAGTTTCTTTTGAATATCTAATAAATGTCTAATTAATAGAATTTGATGCAAACTTACTAAAGTTTCTACTCTTTACGTAAGTGTCATAGTCCCAATCTTTAATATAAGACAAACTAGGGTTTCTTCTTAAGCCATAACTCATATAGTGTCTTATCTACTACCTTAGTTGGAGTACGATTGAGTGTATATGTTGTTGTTTCCAATACATAACCCTAAAAGGTTAAAGGAAGACTTAGATAACTTGTTATTAACCTAACCTTATCCATTAAGGTATGGTTCCTCCTTTTTGAAACACCATTCCACTTTGGTGTTCCAAAAGGTGTGCATTGTGAAATTATTCCATATTTCTTTAGCTAGTCAAAGCATTTTTGTCTTCTTGCTATGTTGATTTTCTACTTCTCTTTTAAATTCTTTGAATTTCTCAAAATTTTATGACGTATGCTTCATCAATTAAATATATCTATATCTAGTCTAATCATTAGTAAAAGTCATGAAGTAAGAAAATATACCTTTAGCTTGATTGCTTAAGTTGATTGTGGCCAACACATATCCCTGTGCATGAGTTCTAATAACTCATTTTCCCCTTTACCTTTCTTTGTAAAAGGTTTGTTAATCATAATACCTTATAAACATACTTCGCAAGTATCTATAGATTCAAAATCAAATGAGTCATAGTACCCTTCAGAATGATATTTAGCCATGCACTTCTTGTTTATATAGCCAAGTCTATAATGCCATAGATAGGTTAAATTTAAATCATGGGTATTTTGTTTTTTAGTCTCAATGCAATGAATAAGTTTACTAATATTATGAATATAAAGTCTATTAACTAATATTCCATCACCATAAAATATTCCATTTATATAAAATGAACAACTTTTGTTTTTAAACTCCAAAACAAATCCCTAGGCATCTAAATATGAAGCTAGAAACATAATAACAATTCTTTAATTCTAATACAAGTCCATTAGGCAAAGAAATTGTATAAGTTCCTATAACTGGAGCATTAACTCTTGCTTCGTTAGCTACTTATGGATCTACTTGTCCCTTGGACAACTTCTTGCTCTCATTTAGACCATGCAAGTCAACACATATATGAGAACCACATCCTATCTCTATGACCAATGTAGAAGAAATAGAAAGATTTCATTCAATCATAAAGATACCTAAGGTATTACCTTCACTTAACATCTTGAAGTGAATGCAATTTCTCTTCCAATGGCACTTCTTGCCACAATGAAAATAGATTGCATCCTTCTCATTATAATTGAGCTTTTGTTGCCCTTTCTTATACTTAGGCTGCTCACCTTTCTTTACTTGCTTAGCTTTGGAATTCTTCGTTTTGTTAGCCTTTTTTTTATTGGACTTACCAATCATGAGAGCTTCTTAAGATACATTTGACATATATTTCAAGTCCTTTTTAGTTGTCCTCAACATAGCTAGTAAATCTGTGAGAGACCTCTCCATATTGTTTATGTTATAGTTCATAACAAACTGAAAGAAGAAATCAAAGTAGAGAAGCTACTATTAGATCAATGGCTAGGTTATTATTTAATTTAGAGCCTAATTTCTTGAGCCTTTCTATCTACCTTATTATCTTGAGTAAAAGGGCCCAACTTAGCTACCTTCATTCATCTTAGTTAAATAAGGCCTAAGATGTACTATACCACTTAACCCTAGCACCTTCCTAGAATTAGCGATGGACGTAGTTTGGTTCGGTATGATTAACCCTTCTTACTAAATTGAACTTAATATAACGGTTTGGTATTTTTTTTCTAAGTCGAATCTAATCATACAGTTTGGTTTATAAATTTTTCGAACTTAATTAAAACCAGTTTAGTTCAGTTTGGTTCGATTCACAATTCGAATCGTTTGTGTCAAAGTTTCACTAAACATTTTTATCTTCAATAAATATGAAATTTTAAATAGAATTTACTCAACTTAATCTTAATAATGGATATAAAATTATGATAAAGAATAACAACATATAAACAAATTGATGGAAAAAAATATAAAAAATTGCAAAATAATTGCATAATTTTTTTTATTTAACTAAATGATTTGGTTTGGTTCAAAATGGTATAGTTTGGTTTGCTTCCTCGAATCGAACTGCAAACCGTTTGTACATAACCAAATCGAACTGTAAACTAAATGGTTTGTAAAAAAACCGATTTTTCAGTTTAGTTCGGTATGGTTCATGGTTTGATTTGTAGTTTATGATTTTTTTGTCCAACCTTACCTTGAATATAGGGATGGGGCCCTAGGGAAGCTTGTGAAATTGGCTTATAAAAGCAATGTTGAATTGCACTAGACAATAATTGACAAGCCCATGGCCCACAAATGTTTGATAAGCTAACTTATAGGAAATGCTTTAGTCCATTCCATTTTCTCTTCAACTTAAATTCAACCATCATTATTCATTGCATATTCAACTGTTATTGGAATATGGAATTCAAATTTAAGTTTCTATATTTCCTTATTGACAAGTACAGGTTTGGCAAGTTGCTAACTTAACGCTGCTAGAATTTTTCTTTTTCCAAATTTATTATCTCTCTCTTTTTATCCATATTATAATTTATTGCTTTAATAAGCCAAAATAAATCTTTTGCTAAGATTTGAACTTAATTTTATAATGCAAATCGTAACTTTATCAATAAAAATAAATACTCTTACATTTGAATTTATTCAAATCTTAAAAGTTATAACTTGATATATTTATATTTCAGTTTAAAGATATCACTAATCAACCTAATCAGTTGACAAAAAAAAAAAGAAGAAATAAAAATAACTTCATTAATTAACATATCACACAAATGCATATTGCAATGAGTTTTTTTTTTCTTTTGTCTTTTCTTTATCTTATTTTATTTATGAAAGTTTTTCTTAGTATAGTTTTTGTGATTCCATTCATGTATTATTTCATGTAAACACATACCAATTATTAGAAACACTAAATGATAAATTTGTAATTTACATAAACAAATATCGATAAACTTATACAAAATACCACATGAAGATCAATTATGTCATATATGATTTAATCTATATAGTAAATTATATTATAAATTATAGATAAAGTTTTACATATATATATAAAATATATTATTCGTAATATATTTGACCTTGAGCATATAATTGATAATATGTATTAGTCATAACATTTGTTGTACATTGCATTATCTATAACATAATATGTGCTATGCATTGACTAATATATCATATTTAATGCACTTAGTAAATAAAAACATCATACAATTTTAATGCATTTATCTAATTAAATATATATATATATATTGTGTTATGGAAAAAGTAGTTATAACTTATTAGTGAAAATAATGTTGATGATATTGTGTTGATGATGCAACCTTCCCCCACCAAGCCCCCCACCGTCCCCCATCCCCCCCCCTCCCTCCCTTTCTAATCCTGCATTTGTCCCTATTGGAATAACTCTTGTAAGTGAACATATATCCCTATTGTAGATGAATTCTCATATTGCTTCTATAATTTAGATGACATTAAAGATAGTATGAGACATTAGATATCAATAGAGTCCTCTAAGTATTTTTGATATTACTTATATTCTTCTATGGTGGCATTCTCACTTGAATCTTTAATTTCATCATTTTCTATGACATATAATTTCCTTTCATGCTTAAGGAAAATTTTCAATTTTCTTAGCCAGTCAAGAAAATTTAGTCTAATAAGGATACTGTCTTTGTCAACAATAGATCACAGTAAAAGTTTATCATTATTATTTGCCACTTTAGATCTATATAAAATAAATGCAAATTTTACTATTTATAATAATTTATTTCATAAAAGAGCTTTTAAATAACTCCCACTGTTTTATTCAAATTCATTAACCCCTCCAATTAGATTTGGAGAACCCCGTTAGAAGGGTTTCAAGTATATCCAAAATCTTTAGTAAAATTAATATGCACACAGTTGAGTTGTGCCTACATATTATATTATTTTAGATAACCCTTGGTTAACTCGTTAACCATAAATTTGTACAACTTTTGGATTTCTTGTTAGGCTAACAATCTCTTTTAAATAAGTCCATATTTTAAAACCCAACACTTGTTAATTAAATTGTCAACCTTAGCTACACTTACCACTCAATAATTTTAATTTAAGTCAATCCATCTAGAAACGATAAAAATTATAGTTATTTAATGTTAGCCCATATATGAGCTGTACCTACTCACATTTGGAGGGAAATATTATTAATTTTAACTTAATATATTTAGGAGATTTTATTTTACATCTCACTTAACATGTGTAATATTATCAATTAACATTAACACTACTTAGCATACATAAATAATAAAATAACAATAAAATAATAATACAATAATCGTAGGTAGACTAAAAGAGTATAGACCAAGCTCAGGCCCATATTTGAGGGTCATGAGACCAAATATACATTTACTTAGATTGTAGCTTTCTTTGGGCCTTTTAGACTTCTTTGTGTATTAAATAAATATGATCTCCTGTTTTCCATTTCTTGTACCAAAAAATTAATTTTCTAAAAAACTTATTTAGAAATAAAGTACAAATGGAAGTTCATTTTGGGCTGATAGACCCATATGGATTAAATTTTTATTTTATCTATGGGTACAATGGATCCAAATAAAATTTAAAATTACAAAAGATTTTTGAACTCAATAGGTTCAAAGGACGTGCAGACCCTTTCTAATAAAGCTATAATCATTCACATAAAGTCCATTAATACCTATGAGACTCAATCTTTGACCTACTATTCGAGACCCAAAGTGGTGGACCACCATTACTACATGTAGGACCTAAGAAGTATAGTCAATGGAAGTAATAAGATAAAGTCATTAACAGAAGCTCAAGAAATAAGTTAAGTTGAATGATCATACTCGAACTATTCGATACTGATGCGAATTAGGATGTTTGGAATGATTTAGGGTCTTCAGAACGATTTTTTCCAAATTGGACCAAATTTTAATATAAATTTATAAGAGTTAGATGAATAACCTTAGTAATATCAGTTTCTCAAAATAAAGTAATTATAATATTTAATCTCAATAAAATGTATTTTTACTCGGTACAATTGGTAATTATTAGAAACTTGAAGTTAGAGTTTTGAATGATTACAAAACCTTAGAGATAAATTATATATATAATAAAAATATTTCATGATATAAAATAATATATAGAATATATGTGTAATTATTATGCGTATTTATGTATCCAAAACTAATTAAAATATCTAATAAATTACATTTTAAGTCAAAATAGGCTTAGAAAATTATATAAAAAAATTAATTAAAATTATGAGAAACACTTAAGAGTAGTTGGGAATTCTTAGTTTAGGTGTGGAAGTGTCTTGGATAGCTGTTGGAGTTAGAATAGGCTTGAACATGCAATATATAAGGTTGGAATTTGCAAGAGAGAGAAAGAAAAAAAATTCATTTTCACCATCTTTGAGCTTAGAAAATTTATGCAGATTGAAGTTTGGAAAAAATATAAGGGAGCTGAAGTGATTAAGGACCTAAAATTAGGTAAAATAACAAAATCAATGTACAGTATGAGGAGATAGAAGGAGCATTGATGTGGAGGAAATTTAGGAGCCAACCGCCGCTACTAATTGACAAAGCACCCAGCGGATAAGCTGGTGGACAAGGTGGTGGTCATCAATGATGATTGAAGTGGCTAAATCTGGTGAGGGTCCTTTTTGATTTGATTTTGAGTAATATTTTAAAAATATAAAAAGTACCTAGAAAATTATGAAAAAAAAATTATTCCTATATACATCCTTATGAAATAAAAAAAATTGAGCAATTTTCGATACTAAATAAATAAGGCTATTAACGTAGTTTCGCCTTCAAAATTTTTACGTAAACTACCTTATATTAATATTGAATTATAATGAAGAGATTTCTCACAAAACTATTTTCTAAATTTTTATGTGATTTTGAGCCCTAAATTAGCAATTAAATGGTGATTTTAGTGACAAATAACCTATTTTCTTAATAACCTCACTTGGATATTGAGTTTGATTCAATGTTGAAGTATGATTATTGTTCTGTAGTGGTTAGGTTAATTGATAAAGTGAGAAGTTATGAAAAATGGTGAATTGGCGTTAATTACTAAAGTTAGTATTTGACTAATTTAGTGAACTTGAAACAATTGATGAATTGTGATGTAATGAATAAAGAGTTAAGAAGTAATGAAACTGAGGAAGGTTGGCTTGGACTGTTATTTAATGCTTAAATTTGATTTCACAATTGTAACTTGAAAGGAAGTTGGTAATTTAGCTACCTATAGGACATTAATCAAAGGCAAAGGATGATTGAGAGGATTCTAGTCAAGAAATTTTCACTACATTGATACTCAAAGGGTAGGTTAGAAGCATGAATGACGAGTAAAATGAAAAACAGGGGACCCTGAAGCTTGGTTAGAGGTTGTTTTTATTAAAAACCTTAAAAATAATAGAGTTAGAGGGTAGCTTAGAGGATAATTTAATAAAGGCCTTAAACTCGAGAAACTCAGAAGCTGTGTCAAAGGGTAAAATTGATATTACGAATGATCCTAGTGTAGCTCAAATCGTAACTTAGAGGATTTTCGACTAGAGAAAATTATTATAGGATTACTTGAAACCTGACTTAAAGGATTTGGCTGTTTCAGGTAACTTATAAAAATCATTGATTAGTCAAGAAATTATGATATGTGAAAGAGGATAGTGTAATAAGAAGCTATTTTAGAAGCTAACTCAAAATTAAACTAAGAGACTAAATTAAAACCAACTTATAACAAGCTAATTACCAAAAAGTGAGAATTTAACTAGTATATGTATATCTATATATGCTTATGACCTGTAATTAATTTCTAGGTGATTTTATGAAAGAAGAAGTTTATGTGAACGAGTAAGGTTGGGAATGTACCACTAACTAGGTAAGTAGATATTTGTATATGCTTCGAGTAGACTTATGTTTACTCCTACTTTTGTGTGTTATGTAATGTTTTGACTTGGCTGAATATTAGTTACAAGTTGATATGTTATTCGATGGCTTGGCTAAAATTAGCTACAAATTGATGTATCACTTGGTGAGTTATGTTACTTGTTATAATTGTTACTGATTGAATGTTGACATGACATTAAACTTGATTGTTATATTGGTGCTGATGAATGCATATGTAACATTTGCTGGGATCTGTATTATCTTGGAAAGAAATCTAGGGACTAACTTTATCTCCTAAGGTGTTCAACTAAGTGAACCCAATACCAAGATCTTAGAATTGATGAAACTACAAAGTAAAGGATAGGTAATAAGTAATGAATAAGATTGCTTAGATTTGCTCGGTTTTGCTTAGTGTGTAATCAAATGCATTCTTGGCATGGCACGAAAAGGACCTATGGATCAAGTTTTCTAAAAACCGAGATATTGCTAGGTCAGTTTCAATATGTTAAGTTAGGTTTATCAAGTGAATTACTTTATTTGTAAAAGTTGGGTTTTTGAGCATATAGAGACTACATTGTATCTGTTGGGCCATTTATATGCTGGATTTTCCAACTACTTTATGTGGTTATTGCTAGGTTCCTAGATATGTTATCCAGATGCCCGGTTTAAGTCTATTAAACCGGATGAGTTACTATATTGGGCTAGGATGTCAGTACTGATACATGCCACATTCGTGAGCATGGTATACTCTTATCGCATTTGTATTGTTTGGCCAGGAAACTATAAGATAACGTAATTAGACTAGCTACTTAATTGTTATGCTTGTTCTGTTATACTTATTGTTGTATATTTGTCTACTCTCATTTAGCTCATAGTAGTTGAGGGGATAAGTTTATCTTATCTTCATATTACAAATGAATAGACAAAAGGTATCTGAGTGATATGGAGACTTCAAAACTCTAGTTAAAGATGAACTCTTAAGATAAGTTGTTGATCATAGGATTTGGTAGAAATGTGCAAATAGGCTTTAGCTTGCGGGTTGGCCCATTTAAGCCACTTTTTAAACGAGTTTGGGCTGAGATTTTTTGGCCTATTTAAAAGCAGGCTAAATGAGCCTAACTTGCAGGCCAAAGTAGGTCAGTTTTGGTTTGCCCGTTTAATATATTTACCCGTTTGGCCCACGGGCTAGCTCATTTAATTTGCTTTTCAAATGGGTTAAGGCCGAGGTTTTTTAGCCTATTTAAAAGCGAGCTAAATGAGCCTGGCCAGTTTAACCTACTAGCTAAAGTGGGTCGAGCCTGGTTGGCTCATTTAAGCAATTTGCATACCTTTATGATTTGGCTTGAGTACATGGGGAAAGCTATTCACGAAGGTAGTAGGTGTTATTTCACCAAAGGTTTAGTATAGTTGTGGTAGTCTAAAAATATGTATTTGTAAAAGAGTTGCTATGTTGTATAAGAAGTGTGTAATTGTGATACTCTAAGTACGACTCACTAATGTGAAAGCTTATGCTATTGTTTATCATATTGAATGAGAAATGATTTGAAAGTAATTGTTAATAGAACGAGAGAGTAGGTTGAATACATGTTCTGTCTTATCCTTAACTCATGGATGGAAATGACGAACCATTTTCAGGTACAAAGAGTTTGAGAAATTTTTTTAAGTAGATGCTTAGAAGGCGGGGTGTTAAAAAACCTAAGCCCATGATCATGCATAATGCAAAATAATTCTATTTACATTAATAATATTAACTAAGTAATTGCAAAATAATTATTATAATTTTGATATATATACTTGGAGTAACTACTGTTTGACCAAATCTTCATAAAACTTACAAAATTTTCTTAACCTATTGAAATAAAAGCTTATAACACAACATATTCGTACTCCAAAGCTAATGCACATAAGTTGAAGCCAGATTTCTATAGATGGATTAACAAAAGACGCATAGAATTTTTCCATAACATTTTCTACATAATAAACATACCCCTCCCCTTGTCTTTTTTTTTTTTTTTTTGCGCCAACTACACTACAACTAGAGGAGGGGGTGTTTGAACTTATTCCATCTCACTTGAAAGACCAATATTGAGCAATCGGGTTACAATGGCCTTAGCTTTCTACTTGATAGCCTTAATAACATTCTTGCCATTAATAAAATATTAAAGCCAAAAGATTTAATAGTACATTACAGTCAACTCAACCATAACAATTGAAAAATCATTTCAATTTTCATCTCAATATCTAAAAGGTCGAAAACAAAATTTGGAAATTTAACCTCAAAGGCATATAAAAATCACCATATATAAGCTTTAGATTCTACAAAAATTAACAATGTTTTAAAGTAAGTCCATCCAATAAAACATGTTAAAGTAATCCCATAATATACCTAGATAATAAATAAAATTTCCTTGAATTAATTCTAAGCTAATATTGACACATTTTACACGATAAGAGGTTCTGATACCACTATTAGATTTGGTAGATTACACATTTTACATGACAAGAGGTTTTGATACCACTATTAGATTTGGTAGATTAGATAAATGCAACGAATTTTTTAAATTTCTACATAATCTATCTTAAGATTCATTTGTAACATATAAAATAAAATTATATCAACAAAAGATTATGAGAAAAAGTATCCTTTTTATAGCAAACAACTGTCTCCTCTTAGGGATGGAGTTCATGTGCAATTTGATTTTGCTTTGCCCTTTGTTGAATGTGTTCATCAGAACAACTACAAGTATAGTCCCTCTAACAGTATCTATATGCCTTTGTTGAATGTGTTCATCATAAGAACTATAAGTGTAATCCCTCTAATGGAATCCATATACATAGATAAAGGAATAAAAAAGCAATCTCTTTATTGCTAGATAATGTAGATTAGTTTTTAAAAAGCTTTTAGAAGGATATACCCCTCTCTCCCTTTGCACGTTTTCTTTTTTACTAAAGGAAATAGCAAATATAAACATTTTGGCTAAAAGAAAAGGACACTTTAATGCCCATTAAATTTTAATATTGACTTCCTTTCATGCATAATGAAAAATAATGGTATTATGTGAAAATATATTTCAATACTTTAATGCATAGGAGGAAGTAAGCAACTCTATCGTACAGGGTATCTACCTAGAACCTACTCCATTGGATAGGTTTCGAATGAGTAATGAGGATCATATGGTAGGTATTCGGATAATAATTTTTTAGAACTTGCTTCCACATGATAGGATATGGGTATGAAGTCAGGGTACCACGTCTTACCTTGGAACCTATACTTTCAAGTATCTATGATACAAGTTTTATGGCACCCTATAGTTATCTTATAATGACAATTAAATAACACAAATAGATAAAAAGATTAATATTATTGCTTTTTTTGTTTCAATCTTGAAGAAAATAACAATAAAAGCTCATCCTATAATAAAACCTAAGACTATAAGTTGCTTTTGTTTGGTATTTGATACTTCTCTCTTTTCTTTCTTTCTTTCTTTTTCTTTTTTTTAAAAAGCCTTTCTCTTCTTTATTATCTTAATCTTTTTTTTGGCCTCATCTATCCTCTTTTATTAACTCTACTCTAGTAAAGTTTTAAAAATATCACAATTCTTAATTTATCATCCATTATATTATATTAGAATTACTTACACAATTTTGGTATTTTGCATATGAAAATCTTTCGGTTTGATGAAAAAATTTATATTAATGATTTGAATAGAAAAAACAAAAGAAATTTAAGTATGACCCAACTAAGGGTTTGAATATTTCTAGCAGTAGAAATCTTCTCTATTTTACCTATTAAAGTTTTATATTATTTTTATTTAAAAAACATTGTAATTCAGATAAATTATTAATGGAGGGTTTAGTGATATTACAGTTATAATTTTCATAGTAATTATGCATCCAACGTCAAGTTTTGAAGGATCATGAAAAAAAAAATATAAGTTTCACAAAGTATTTTATACCCTATATAATTTGTAGGGTATAAGATACATAATGGTTTCAAGATACCATATGATAAGTTCTAGGTACAAAAATTTGGAAACATGTATCTAAAGAGTAAGGTATGGGTAAGACCTCATACTATACCCATCCTGTACCGATTCATCCTTATTAATGGGTAAGACCAAATGTTGTAGATTATTTTATTATTTATGATTCATTTATGTTGAGTACTATATAACCACTTTTGAATAAGCTACTTCCAATTTGAAATAAAACAATCCTTCTACTATTTTAAGATAAACTAATTCTAATCGCCAAAAAATATTTGATGTAATTATAGTATCCACTAAAATTTATAGTTAATTATTAACTTGTCCCTATTAAATATTTTATTACGTATGGCCTTCTAGGTTTCCATACATTACGGCAATATCTATTTAAAGATAGACTAAGATAATCGTTTAGCAATAATTATTGGCCACTTAACATAATAGAAAGGTTGTGAACAAGAAACCACTATGAACCAAGTACTACGTTATTAAATCTTTTCATTAAATAATATTTTAATTAAACCATTGCATTTCATGTATTCAATTTTAATCATTTTACTTTATTTCCAAGATAAATTAGACATAATAAAGCCTATTATAGCCACAGGCTTATGAGTCACCATTAGCTTAACTAAGTGACCTTGAATATTAACTTTCTAATCTGTGATGAATTCTATTTTGACTCATAAGTATTCTCTTTATATTTCGTATCATACTCAATAATTGCATTATTTACAATCTAAGTTAAGACTGTATCTAATAGAAATAAAGTAAAGCAATTTATATATAAGATATATAAATGTCTTAAGTCTAACGATTATTTATGCTTGTTTATATAAAATGGAGACGAATGACATTAAACATGTGGTATCTTCTATTAGTAGGTTGAGTTCAATGCACTCACTTAACTTTAGGAACCTACGTACATAACTTGGATATATATTTTTTAGTCTATTGAGAATAACCTTAGTTAGACAACATATTAGTCTAAGTATTTATGTCCCCTTTGGATTTTATTTGACCAAGGATAATTTTTAGATAATACGATATCATAGAATCCAATTGATAATACATCTTTAGTATAATTTTATATATACTCTAATTATATATAGAACTTTATTGTTAAATATATATATATATATATAATGAATACTTGTCTTTTATTAATAATATTCATATACACATCAAAAAGTGACTTAACACATTGTGCACAACTTACAACAAATTCTATATATAAACAAATGTTTTTGAGAAGTTGTAGAAAATAGTGTTTTATGAAATTGTTATGTAAAGCTCAAATCTTTATGGCTTTAATCTAACAATTGGGTATTAACACAAGCATAATGAAGTAACAACAATTTGATAATCGTGGTTGATGTTCATGATGAAGAATACTTAACCTATTCACTAATTCAGTTGACCAAATTTACCTCACAATAGTTGTTGTTTTCCTTCTTTTAATTTTCTATTTTAAATTGTTACATATTTTTTACTCTCTTATATTGTGGCTTATATTTTGTTGGCTCAATCCCTACTTTATTTAGTATCTAAATAAGTATTTAGGGGGATTATTTTCAAATTAGCTTAATATCATTACGTCTAGTGTCCTAAGCTTAGCCTTAGAGGGTCTTACGTTTATCTTCTATGGTATGATTCATTAAGTGAGTTCTATGAGCCTTGTACTCGGCAAATAGGAATTGAACGAGTAAATTTAAGGTGTTAGTGAAACTAACCTAATTAATCTAAAAACTTACTAATAGGCTTGAGACATTAGTTGATGAGACTCTATGTACCTAAATTTTAAAAATGTAACAAAATAATAATAATATAGCTAAAATAGTATAATTTAACTATATTACTTATCATTTACCATAATTATGTAAAATAGGCTCAATAGTTCGTAAATTTTTAGAGATAAATTATATATATAATAAAATTATTATGGGATGGAATATATTCATATGTGTTGTGTGTAATCTTTAAGTATATACTTATACTCATGATTAGCTAAAATATCCTAATATTCATATTTTGGACAAAACTAACATAAGAAAATCAATAAAAATTATAAGAAACAAAATAGAACAGCTGGGAACTTACCAAGAGGGTATGGCTACGCATGGGTAGATGTTTGGAAAATAAATCAAGTTTTCATGCAAGGATTAGGCTTTGTATTTAAGGGAAACATGCATGAGGAGAGAGAAAGAAATTCAATTCATCACTTAACTAGCTTGAAAAATTTAGCAAACCCTCTCTAACATATTATACATGCAAAGTAGGATCTGGGAAAATTAAGTGTGGATTTGGAGATTCAAGAAAGAAATTAAGGAAAATATATAAAAGTAGGATGTAATCTAAGCACTTGAGAGTACGGAATCTTAAGAGATTGCTGGAGCTCAACCACCATCACCACTAAAAGCTACATCCATTGTTTGGAGTTGCCAATAAGGTGGGAGCCATTGTGGGTGTCCAAAGCTTCGTTTTTTGGTAAGGTTCCATTTTTGTTTGATTTCAATTAATTTTGTAAAAATATAAAATGTGCCTAGAAAATTATGAAAAAAATTATTCCTACATATTTTCATGTATAAATTTTAGAAAAAAATATAATTTTGTATAAATTTAATACTTATCATATATGTCTTTAAGAAATCGAAAAAATCAGACAATTTTCGATATTGAAATAAATAGGACCAATGACGTAGGTTTCACTTCAAAATTTTTCTATAAACTATCATAAGTTAAGATTAAATTGCTATGTGAAAATCATAAGTTAAGATTAAAATGCTATGAGTAAGTTTTTTGCAAAACTATTTTCTATATTTTTATTTGATTTTTGAGACTTAAATTATGCCTAAAATAGTGTTTTTAGTGAAGAATAATGTATTTCTTTTAAAAATCTCACTTAGAGATCGAGCTTGATTCAATATTGGAGTATTTATACTATTTTAGGATGATTGGATTAAGTTTTAAAGTAAGGAGTTGTAGAAAATTGCAAATTGGTCTTTAAAAGTGAAGTTGATAATTGATTATTTGTTGAATTTGGAAAAAATGATGAACTACGATGTAATGTGAAGAGTTGGGAAGTAAGGAAACTGAGGAATGTTGTTTGAAGTGATACTTAATGTTTTAAATCAAATTAATAATTGTAACTAGGAAGAAAAATAAGTAAATTAGCTAATTATAAGACATTGATTAAAGGTAGAAGATGATTTACATGTTTTATAAAAGAATATTTACACTAGAATGATACTTAGAGAGTGAGTCAAAAGTAAAATTTATGAGTTAATGTAAAAATAAGGGAATCAGAACCTTGGTTAGAGGTTAATTTTCTAAAAAATTATAGAGATAATAGAGTTAAAGGGTAGATTAAAAGGTTGTTAAATAGTGAGTTTAACTTGGAGAAGTTTAGAGGCTATCTTAGAGGATAAAACTAGTGTAATAAATAACCCCTGTATGGCTTAGAGAGTAATTCAGAAGATTTCTGACTAAAAAAAACTACCATAAAACTGCTTAGAACCTAACTTAAAGGATGTGGCAATTTTAGGTAACTTGTAAAAATTAGTGTTTGGTCAAGAAATTGTGATTTTTAAGTATAAATAACTTATAAAATTTAAAATAAAATAACCTAAAAACATATAAAAAAATTAACGGTAAATGGATCAAAGCTTGAAAATTAATCTATTGTGTATTTTTAGGGACAATTGAAGAGTAAGGGCGAAGGAGGTAACGGTCAAGAGTAGTTACCGGTGGGTATAGGTAAGTTAGGATCGATGGTTCATGGCATATTAAAGTATTATATCAGGATACTTGGAGAAATAAGAGTGCTTGTTTATGGTTGTAGCTAAATTATTTGTGTGCGCGCTATGTGTGTACCTGTGATACTGATTAATGATTAGGAGTTGAACTTCGGGTGTTGTTTTCTACTTATATATCACTCTTAACGTGTATGACTAAACTTAAGTTGACTAAGATTTAACTCGATATTTATGATAACCTATTAAGGGTAATGATTAGGTCATTAGACTAAATATCAACACTTTGATGAGGATAATAGAAATGGTCCTTTTGCTACCCTTAGTCGAATTAAGTGATAGGAGAGGAGGTTACAGTAAGGTTGCGAACCATGGTTCGAATATTGTTTATGGAGGAGGGTGTTTTTTATTGTACAAGCCTGGATTTAGTCTGATAGTCTCTCATTAAAACTCCTCAAAATCTAAGTTAGAGTGGACGGAATTTCTCTACCTTTATAATAGACTAGTTAAACATTATGGGATGATTTATCATTTATTTGATACATTTGCATTTAACTAATGATTGAACAACCATGTTTGTTAATGTACTCTTATAACTCCGTCCCTTCTTATTGAGCTAGTGAGTTCGCATCTTAATAGATTGTTTTGTATGTATGGAGTAGTACCTGAAGATGCCTTATTATAATTATCTATAGGTTAGTTTCGATAGGTTGGGAAGTGATGTGTTGAAGTTTAATGAATGCATCAAAGCCCATGTTACTTTTATTTTTCTTTTGTGGAAAGATTATAAGGTCTTCCTAGGAGAACTTATAATTTTTTTTGACTCGCTGATATATTTATAATATGTAATATTATCCTTTTGTGGAGATATACAGTTATTTTTGAAAACTCTAGAACTTTTAATGTATATGAAGTTATGTAGAAGAACTAAACTATCTATATATATGGGACAATGTATTTTGTAAAGTATTACTCTACAGGTCTTATATATTACGAGTGCTCATTTGACTGCTTTAAAGATAGTTGAGTCATCGTTTACCTTGTGTATACTATACTTATGTTAGCAGCTAAGGATGGTAGCTTCTAACTTGGGTTGGTTTATACGAGGTTGTTATGACTTCTCATGTTTGGGGTGTGACAAGTTCTATTTCAATCTTTACTCTTTATGAGTGAATTAGAGTACTTTGTAGCAAGTTTCATGTCAATCTCTTGTGTATTATCTTTTATGCTTAACAGTAGATTACCATTCTTATTTCACTTGTAGTTTTTGCCCTTATTTTTGGTAATTTACATAAAACACGATATTTGTCTCTTCAATTTAAAGCTAGTTTGTAGGCTTTATGATCACTTACTCAATATAACAAAGTATTATTAAAGCCAAATGTTGCACACTTAAATGTTGTAACACAAGGTATCATCCATTAAAGGTTTTATAAGAGTTTTGTAACATGTCCAGTAATGGAATAAATTCTTTAGGAATAAGAACAAATTTTTGTATTAACAAGACAACCATAACACGTTTGATGGTTTAAGTGCACATGAATATTATTTTGGTGTCTATAGGAAGGTGTTTTCAAGAAGGCGGTTGGTATGTTTAGCCATAAAATGTGTGGAGCAATTTCAAATGAAATTGGATCTAAGGTAAAAATTGTATGTATGTGACTCAAATTCTTTGTGATTTTTTTTTTTTATCAAAACAATAGAAATTCATTCATATGACAATATTACAACACAAGAAATTTCTAACAACTAAATAAACAAACGGGGGTTTGAAGACTGGATCCACAATGGATATATCTTTTACAGGTAGGGTCTTAAACATCCCTTTAAGAAAACAAATTTTTAATAAGAGTAAAAGCTCAACACTTTGACTAAAGAAAATCTACAAAGTAGATAGAATACAAACAAACTAGGTAAAGAAAATCAAAAGTAAAACCTTAGAGATTGGATCTTTTTATTCTAGTTTCCTTCCTTTCCTTTCAGTTGCTACACTTTGTTTTCAATATGTTAATTAAAGCAATAAGTAGAGATTAGGAGAAACAATAGTCTAATATAGAAAGAGTAGGAGATCTATAAATCCCCTAAAGGGATTTTAGAATAAAAAGAAGAAAAGGGGATTTGAGATAGGGATATGATATGATGGAAGACATTGGTAAAACTCTTTTTTAAAACAAAAAGGAATTTCATGTGTTTTTTTATTAAAAGAGGAACAAGAGATCATGCTTAGGGTTTCTTATTAAGAACAACTACCAAATTTTCTTGAACAGTTGACCATTTCACTAGTTTCGTTAATTGAACTTGTCTCTACCTAAAGAACCTTATGGTTATATCTTGTAGTATTATTTATTAAGTGAATTTGCTCTCATTATAGTAAGCAAGATAATAGTATTTAGGTAGTGAATTTATATATTACTATCTTTTATGTTTAATTGTGGGTTGTTGCTACTCTTTCGTCCATGATTGTTTTATTAAGTATTAATGACCAATTCAAATATTTTTCTATATGTTTATGAATTCTTTTATATTTATCTTGTTTTTGTCTTGATAAAAGGTTTTGATGTTACTTGCTTTTTTCCTTCTAATTTTCTTAATCCATTAAGAATCTTAGAGGAGGAAAAAAAAAAAGAACACTAAAGGATTGTGTTATGAGCATGGTTGGACTGGAAATTGGAAAAGATCCTTGAAACTACACAACATAGCACCTCATTTGCTAATTGCTGTCAATCCCTTTACATGGAATGAATTGTTGTAGAAACTAAGAAGCCACATATGATCTCTTCATTTTTGATGTAGTTATACATTATTCTCTTTTGATCTTGCATCTTTATCATCTTAAATAAAAAAAAGGAATAAGGGAAATGGGTAGCAACAGACATAAGAACTAAAGACAAATTGATATAATCATCACCAGAAGGAAAGGATAGCAAAAGACATAAGAACTAAAGAAATTGATATAGTCATCATCATTGAAATAGATAATTTTACATTAATATATTTACAAAGTCAAAAAGTTATCAAAAACTTAGTATTAGATATAATAAGTTTTTGGATAATTATATATATGACTCCATCTCTTTGTAACTTTCAAAAGTAAGCAAATAATTCTCAAACTTGCTATTAAAATCCTATAAATCATTGAAATCTAAATGTAGTTTAGAGTCTATATATGCATTTTTTATGGTTATGGGAACAAAGTCAAAGTTTAGAGGTTTATCTATGTCTAAATAGTAGTTTAGGGAGAACATTTACAATTTACCTTAAGAGATATGTAATAAATAAATATATACCATACAGTGGAGCATACATCTCGAGGACATGGGTTAACTCAAAATAATGATTTCTATGTGATCAATTTCTTTAAGACAAGAGAAACATAAATAAAAATATGAGAACTTAGAAAAACACATACATACATAAAGACACACATAGAATATAAAATAGTTGTATCAATTAAGATGGAAAAGAGGAAAATATTAAAGTAATGAAGATTTCACATGTGCTCACCAAGATTCAAAAGATTGATTTGCTTGTTAATGTTTATAAAAGCCCTTAAAATTATTTAAAGCTAAATATAAAAAGGATGCCTAAGGCTCTTCTAATAATAAGATGCTAGCCCTTTTTTCTCTTCTACAAAACCTTAAAGTAATTACTCTCTAATCCCCCCGTCCATCTTTTTATGTTATGCCTACCTTTCCTCGTTGCCACCTTACCCATCTTCCTTCCTTTTCCTTCTTCTTATCTTGCACCTAGTGTATGCATAGAAATCTACACAAGGTAAGAATACCTTTTGATCTCTTTATCTATCTTATTTTCCCTTATCAATTGGGAATAGATGAGTTTAATAAGGATTCTTCCTTAAGGTACAAGAAATATCCATTGTATGAGAAAAAGGGATTAAAAGTGTAGAAGCTTATTGTAGACGAAGGGATTTGGTTGTAGTGGTCACGTGCATACAGCGTAAGTTTCGTATTATACGTGACCTCAGAAGAGTGACATGGAATGATACGTAAGGGATGACTTGGAGATGAAGAGGCAGGGAAGAGGAGGAGTAGGCAATCTTGGGGAGCATCAAATGCACACGTGATAGGTGGAAGAGCTATAAAGTATTAACTCCACTATTTTAGATGAGAGGCAGTATGTTCTTTACTTTAAGCTTCGTTTGAACTTCCACAATAGTAGCGTGATAGCACGATGTTGTTTTCCTCAATAATTGAATTGTATCAAATGAAGAGGACCTTTAGACTATTTATAGAGTTAAGCTATTGACAACTTCCATCTGATCACAATGATAATCGATGACTAAGATGACCCCTCTCGTTGATGGATTGTTTCATGAGCTTTTGTTGAGTCCAAGCCCATAGCAATCCTTTGTATGTGCATGGGTTTCATAAGAAAGGTTGAGAATAGACTTACTAATTCAATGGTTCCTACTTGAAGCCGCAATGTCACATCTCCCTAAATCATCTTGAATTTATATTGGACTATCTAGGCCTTATTACTTGGCCCAAGGAGTTAAGCTCAAATAAATAATGAGCATAACCCAATAATTAACATGACAATTTTCAACCCT
This sequence comes from Lumnitzera racemosa, assembly GCA_024138005.1. Taxonomy (NCBI): domain Eukaryota; kingdom Viridiplantae; phylum Streptophyta; class Magnoliopsida; order Myrtales; family Combretaceae; genus Lumnitzera; species Lumnitzera racemosa. Next base: position 22,987,793 of record JAMXBC010000004.1, on the reverse strand, counting down.
CTTCATTTTGCCTTCCGACCAAAATTCTTGGATGGAGTTTAAGTATTTAGGGCATCAATTATTTACTTTAAATAGTCAGGTTGCTACTTAGCATACATGCATTATAAAGAGTTACACCTCTATTAAGTGCACTTACATATTTGAAGACTTCATCTAAGTGCTAGCGCTGCAACTTTATTTATTATATTCCTCAGTTTACAAGCTTGTGGTATTGTTTAATTGTATGCATTGCTTTTGGCATGCTGAAGTAGTAATACCACTCTTTACATTATATGGGCTTCATTTGTGTGAGCTAATTCCACTTCACTATTTGAATTGTTCATCTCATTGAGGATAATTTCCTTGAACTAATATTGCCATAACCTTCTTCCATTTTACTTCACATGTAAGAGAATTGTTAAATCTTCTTATATATTTATATATAATTGTTCAATGTTTTAAATTATTACAACCCATTAGACTTTAAATTCTACCCAACAATTTTTAATTTTCCTTTTTTTTAGTAACTTGATCGAAAAACATAAACATGATACCATTGATATGACATATCTTTGATAATTAAACATTAATCTACGCATGCAAATGTCTAGATGTCCATCATCTAAAGTCTACTTTCACATGGATGAAATAAAGAGATACATATGCTCCTTTAACCTTGATGGATTGCCGACCTTTGAACTTATCACTCATGCCCACCTTTAGGGCCTCTAATCTCTCACCAAGAGGATTATCTCTTTTTAACCTACTAAGGATGAGCTCCAATACATGGAAGAGTTGTAGAAGAACTCCTTCAGGTCCCAGGTTCGACACATTCTACTCTATCCAAACTCTTACCTAGTCACCGACTTCTTGAGTGCCATATCTATAGTCCCTATATGTAGAGCTCTACTCTTTTAGCCTACCAAACTATAGCCTCACTTAATTGCCTTGGTAGCCTTAAGCACAACTCAGCAACAGTAACCCCAACATCAGCTTAGCTTAGCTATAGTGCCCTAAGATCCCAAAACGTAAACCCATTGATAGGCCACCACCTGTCTCTTACTTTTCTAACACTTATACTATTTTCCTTTTTGTCCTTTGTCATATTTACCCTTTTTCAAACATACTAGGAATCTTTTTCTTACGTTATCTTTTATGTAATTTTCCCTTATTGTATTTTTGTCCTAAAAGACTTACTATATGTAGTCTTTTTCACTATAGTTGCAAACATCTTATACATTACGGTTAATGAATATTCTTGTTCTTATGAGATAATCTTCTCTAAGTACATTTCCTTTCTCACACTCTTATCTAATCTTACTGAGTAGCTTGAGATTAGTAGTGAGTGGATCTTAGTATTAGCTTATGCATCATATTAGGCAAAATACTAAGTCATGTTGTGTTTAGTGATGCATTGCATCCTACGAGTAGCTTCACAAAAGCTACTGTGTTTGTCAACTTATCCATTCCTTCATTCTTCGATTCCTTGAAGGACCTACCTGGTTACTACTTCCTATAATAAGCCCTAGTGATGAACTCAGCTCCTAGGTACATCATATAATCCTAATATTAGAGCTTGAGGTTATGACTAAAAGCTAAGTATTGTAGTAGTTGCTTCTTATTATAGTGTGTATTCTGTTATACTTTGTTTTTTAGTGAAAAAACTGAGCAAGTACTTAAGTTACTATACGATATCATATTATTAAAGTTGTGTGTAATTTTCTATTAAAGTAGTAGATTTCCTAAAGTTTTGTATTGAGAATGTCAAATCCTAGTGTTCAAGGAGAGATTAATGATACAGATAGTGATGCTCATGGTTATGAGTGTGTTACCCAACAGACCTTGCTACTATTGTAGCTAACCTGGTTATTTTTGTATAGAAGGTGGTAGAGACTAGACCTCAAGAGAGAGTTGATGAATGGGGCCAAGAAGTAAGAGATAGGCTGAGAAGATAGGTAGGTAAATATTGAGCCTTTGAAGCTATTAATGTGAACCTAGCTCTACCCCTACATGTTGAAAGGGTTGCGAGGAGGAGACTTGAGTTAGATGAAGTTGAGGAGTATGGGGAGGAGTAGGAGTAGTATGATGGATTTGAAGAACATAAGCTTACGCTCCTAAAGGAGCCAAGCATCTCAAAGTGCAGATTTTGAATTTTAATATGTTTAGTAGCAATAATGAATATTTAGATTAAGAGGAGAAGATAAAATAGATATTTGACTTCTATGATGACAAGGACCCAATGCATATTCTGGTAGCTGCTTTAGAATTTTCTAAGTATATAGTAATGTGGTGAAAGAAATAGCAGGATGTATGCTAGTGAGACCAACGTGAGATTCGAACATGGAATGAGATGAAGAGAGTTTTGGGTAGTAGATTTATACATAAATATTATGAGCAAGACAATTTTTGACATCTCCAAGAACTTAGACAAGGTAGTTGATTAGTCCATGAGTATGTCCGAGAAATCTAGCTGTTGATGATCCACCGTGATGTAGATGAACTGGAAGTACAAACAATAGCTAAGTTCATTTCTAGACTGAGATTTGAGATTAGTAATATAGTGGAGGTGTAAAGGCTTAGAAGTTTAGATGAGACTATCCAAGTAGCATAAAGAGTTAAAAGGCAAAGGCAAATTAGCTTAGCTGAGCACTAGGTAATTGACTTGGCTTACCAACCAAAATTGGTATGTTGAGTTGACCTGGATATGACTGAGCTCAGTATAGTTCCAAGGTGGTCCACCAAAGTCATATGCCAAGTAAACCTGATGATGGTCAAGAAAAGACTACGGTCAAGGAACTTGAGGTCTGAAAGGATTAAGGCAAGAGCTCTAGTAAGAAGACTCGAGAGATAAAGTGTTTCAAATGCTTAGGTTTCGGACACATGGTAAGTAAATGTCCGAACTGATGTGTTATGACCATTAAAGGAGAGAATCCCCAGTTCGAAGTAGAGAGCGCCAGTAAAGGAGAAGTAAAAGAGAATGCCAAGCTGTGCTTTGACAAGTACTTTGAAGATCTTGAGGTCCTTACCCAACCTGAGCTTGGAGAGCAATATCTTAATTTAGTTGTTCACACAATTCTCAGTACCAGTGTTACAAGGGAAGATGAGCGGAGAGAGAATCTCTTCCATATGAATTGTTGAGTGAATGGAAATCTATGTGCTTTGATCATAGATGGAGGAAGTTGCACCAACGTTGTAGCACATGGAGTGGTGAAGGCTCTAAGATTGTCAACCTTTCCTTGTCCTAAGCCCTACAAAATTCACCAGCTTAATAATAAGGGAAGACTGCTTATTGTTGAACAACTTCGAGTAGCAATCACTGTTGGTGATTGATACATGGATGAAGTGTTATGCAATGTCCTACCTATGTGTACTGCATATATACTGTTAGGTTGACCATGGCTCTTTGATCGTAAGGTACTCTATGATAGGTATAGGAATACTTATATGTCCTAAGAGGATGGGATGAAGGTTATACGCACTCCAATGAGCCCTAAAGAAGTTTAGGAGTCTTAAGAGAACATTTCCAGATTGCTACGGAGAAAGTTCTTAGTGATTTCTTGAGCCTAATTTTCTAAAATGTATACTTTTATTGGTTAGAAGACTTTTAAAGCTAAAGGAAGTCGAAGCCTTACTTACTGAAGTGTAGGCATTGCTTCAAGAGTATGTGGATGTGTTTCTTATCGAGAGTTTTAACCCCCTTTTAGAGGTATATAGCATTGCATTTCCTTCTAGCTTAGAGCTACTTTACCTAATTGATAGACTTATAGACTCAATCCTGAGTGAGCAGCCAAGCTGAAGAAACAAGTTGATAAGCTGATTAAGTGCAGATATGTTTGATAGAGCATAAGCCCCCATACCGTGCCAATTGTCTTAATGCCGAAGAAGGATAACTCATGGAGAATGTGCATTGATAGTTGAGCAATCAATAAAATTATTGTCAAATACTAATATCTGATCCCACAATTAGATGATATGTTTAATGAGTTGCATGATGCATGACTATTTTTAAGGATTAACCTGAAAATGGATACCACCAAATTCGAATGAGGCCTAAAGATGAGTGGAATACTGCTTTAAAAAAGAAGGACTACCTATTTGAGTAAATGGTAATGCCGTTTGGTCTTACTAACACACTAAGCACCTTTATTCGACCCATGATCATGTTTTAAGATCTTTTGTTGGCAAATGTGTTGCTGTTTACTTTGATGATGTTTTAGTATATAGTGTCAACCTTATTTCTCACATCATGCACTTGAGATTTGTATTCGATATCCTTCATGCCAAGCAATTATTTGGTAATCTAAAGAAACATGTTTTATGGTAGAGCAAGGTAGTATTCCTCAGATTTTTTGTCTCTAGAGGAGGAAGTAGATGATGAAAAGAGTCGAGCTATTCTCAAATGGCCAACGCTAACTAGTGTTGCAGAAGTTAGGAGTCTTCATGGTCTAGCTTCATTTTATTAAAGATTCATTCGGAATTTTAGTTCCTTAATTACCTAACCGATCGAGCTGACTAGGAAAAACTCTGAATTCAAATGGGTCGAGAAATCTCAAAGGAGTTTTGAAGAGATTAAATCTAAGTTAACCTCTGCCCCATTGTTACTACTGCTTGACTTTGATAAGGTTTTGAGATAGAATGTGATGCATCTGGAGTTGGCATTAGAGCTGTTCATGTGCAGGAGTGCCGACTAGTTGCATATTTTAGTGAGAAACTCAGAGGTACCACATTGAATTACTTGGCATATGATAAGGAGATCTATACCCTTATTTGAGCACTTCAAACTTGGCAATAGTACTTATTATCGAGAGAGTTCATTATCTACATAGACCATGAATCTCTCAAGCATCTCAGAGGACAACAAAAGTCTCTTGACACCATGCCAAGTAGGTCAAGTACTTAGAAACCTTTTGTTACTTCATTAAGTATAAGAAAGGAAGTTATAACATGGTGGTCAATACCCTTTCGTGTTAGCATGTTCTTACCAAGCAGTAGTAATGGATCATCATGTTCTTTTGCATACGTATAATTTGTACTAAGGAGATGAATCTCGAACTTTGTAGCAATAGAATAAAAGGAAGAAATAAGGAGAGAAGTAATTAATGGGGATAAGCTCATACGAGGTGAGCTGCAAATTTCATTTTTTTAATTGCAATATGTCATGCCATTATAATGAAATTTCTTGATATATTGGAAGTTTATAAGAGCAGTGATGGCATTTGCTTTTAGATTCTAAAGTTTGCAATAACCGGTATCATGGACTTCTTTAATAATGAAAGGTCCTTTGCACTTTAGTGTAATCTTTTGTCGGAATACCTCTTCAAACATGGTTTGTTACATGAAGGACTATGTCACCTTATCGGAAAGATTACTTTCGTATTAGCCAGTCATAAGCAATGCTCAAACGTCTTTGATAGTTAGTGAGATTTCACTTTACTGTACCTCAACACTCATCTAATGATTCTAGGTCAATCATGCTTAAAGTATCTAGCTTTAGTTTCGCATTGATAGTTAATCGTACAAAGGGAACCAAGACTTCTATCGATATTGTTGCTTTAGACCCATAGAGTAAAGAGAAAGGTATAGCTTGTGTTGATCCTCACTTTGAAGTTCCATGAGCCTAAAGTGCCAATGGTAACTTATTGTGCCATTCTTTGTAGTTGTCATATGCCATACGACTAAGTACTTTTAGTAGACTTTCATTTATAGCTTTTGCTAAGTCGTTGCCTTCAGGATAGTAAGGCATATACTTAAAATGGTCAAAGCCATAGGAAGCTAACAGTTGTCTTACATGTGAATTGATAAAAGGAGTTCCATTGTCAGATAGGGTGCACTTGGAATACCGAATTTGCATATGATGTATTCCTTAATAAAATTTGTTACTACCGGTCCTGTTGCGAACCGTGATTAGGAACAGACAAGGTCGGTTGTTAGATGGGTCTAAGCTTGCAGAAAGCTTGAAAAGGGGGTAATGGGGAAAGTGCGAAAAGGGAAAAAATGACAAATGAGACAGTAAGCAAAACCTACGAGAAAAACAATTATTGGTGCAATGGATTCTGTACATGATATTGTATATGTGGCGATGTTACATTGGCAAGGTCGTTAGAAGATGTGGACAAAAAGTATGAATAGATGGCTAGTCTAAGCAGGGATGACTTAGTTAGTCCGAAGTTTCTCTTTCTCAACTTATCGGTAAGGAAGTACTTGGCCTCAGCAGGGGTTGGTTAGAACAGAAGGATTTGTTGTGCCAGTCTCTCTAGTCTTTTGGCTTGGCTGTGGGTTAGAGGTTCGGTAGCCTAATTCCCATAAGGTCCTATGGCCTTTTGCAAAGGAATATCCTCCACTCACTAGGTGAAACACTTGGTTCTAACCAAGATCCATATGCATCCTTTGGATGGCGGGTATATAGGGTCGATCAAATCAAATGACCATGCATGAAAAGGCCATAGAGTGGTTATGATAGGAATTAGGCTATTAGGCCTCAAACTCGTAACTGAGCCCAAGGACTAGAGGACTTGGGATGGTGAATCTTCTTACTCTAGCCGACTCCTATTGAAGTTAAGTATTTCTTTGCTGAGCCACTTTACATGCCAAGCCAAACGACTGCCCATCTCTTGGAGATTGTGTGCCAAATAACAAAATGTTAAGACATTTACCAATCCTTACGTACTTACTCACTTATGCCCAGGCTGACCACTTCCTTGGCATCACTCTTGTTGAGAGGTCGAGAGAACGACATCGGACTAATCCTCAATCAACCCTATTTAGAGAAGCAATTTGCTCGTATTCTTTTATTTGCATCCTCCAACAGCATCGCTAATGTGTCTCTACTACATGTACAGGACCAAGTGTAGAATATGTTATACTGATCATTGCTTTTCTTGAATATTCATTTTTACCCTTTTATATTCTTGTATACTATATCTTTAAGACAATACCCTTTTTGTCTTTTTCCTTTTTAGGTAAGTTGCCCTAACTTATTGGATATAAATACCCCTAGTACTTGTGGCTATAATAATTAGATTACCATTAATACACTGATTATTCTTCCTCTTGTAAACACACTAATTCTTTACTTTCATTTCACTCTTATCCTAACAGCTAAGTAAGGCTAGGTGGCGAGTAACTTCATCAGCTAAATTCATGCATCATATCAAGTTATGCGTTATATCCTTTGGAGCTGTTAGGGTTTTTTGATTATTTTTCATTCACATCTTCATTCTTAAACGCATTCCCCATCATCTCTTCAAGCTTTCAAAAAGCTTGGATCTATCCCTACTGCGGGCCTTATCTATTCTTAGTTGTGGTATACATCATCTTGGTATCAGAACTAATGCTTCATTTGGATTGCAGAAGTTTGTTTCAAAGTTCTATCTATACTCTGCTTTAGGTATATGAAATAGAGTAAGTTTCTGTGTTAGTCTAGTTGTCGTGTTTGCTGGTTGATGAGATTTGGTTTGTGGAAGTGTTCCCTATAATGCTTAATTGAAGAATTTTATAACTAAAATCTATTAGAGAAAATGTCAAACTCGAGTATTAATGCTGGTGCTAGAGATGGCAACAATAGAGTTGTCCATCATGGCCGATAGTCTCAGGGTGCCCTTAGGAGCACTAACGAGAGACTTGATGAGGTGGCTAACCTTTAGTAGATTTAACCTGAGCTATTTATGCATTGGCTTACTGACCTGTTGAAGTTGCGCATAATACACCATAAGCTGCCCGATTTGTGAGAGGTTAGAACCTAGCTCGACAAGTTAGAGGTAGAATAGTAGGCATATGAGTAAGGAGAAGGATTTACTTGGGAGATCTGGGAGAAGAGGATGAAGAAGAGTATTATGAAGAAGAAGAGTGAGTTCAAGCACCTAGTGCCTTTGACCATGTGAAGCTTCAGATTCCAAGCTTCAATGGGTCTGAAAATGCGAATGAATATTTAGAGTGGGAAAGGAAGGTGGAGTGTGTGTTTGACTATTACCAATACGAGGATTATGAGAAAGTGAGAACTACTGCTGTTGAATTCTTCGGAAATGCCACCATATGGTGAAAGAATTTCCAGGTTATGAAGAGATGAGAATGATATAAAGAGATTAATACTTGGCTTGAGATGAAAAGAATACTCAGAAATAGATTTATGTTGGATACTTATCTACAGTTAGGAATTGAGACAAGGAGGCTGAACTATTGATGAGTATGTCCAAGAATTTCAAATGCTAACGATCCGTTGTGAAGTGGAGGAACCACCAGCTCTAATGATCTCTAGGTTCCTCATTGGATTGAGAAATGACATTCGAGACATTGTAGAACTCCAATGATTCACCATAATGGATGAAGCCATTTGAATAGCTCAACGAGTAAAGAGGTAGAAAAGAAGTCGAGTATCGACTAGTCTACCAACATAGGGAAGTCACCAAGCTCCTTTAAGTACTGAGTCAAATTGAAAGGTAGATGTCCAAGTCAAACAGAAGGGCCAACTTGATAGTGATGTGCCGATCCAAACATATGAGAAAGGGTAAGGATTTGGCAGGAAGATAAGCCAGATCAAGGCTTCAAGTGCTAAGGGTTTGGACATATGGCTGCACAGTACCCAAACCGAAGAACTATGGTCATCAAGGGAGATGTCTTGAAGTTGGAAGTGAAGAGTACTGATGAGGAACCTGAGGAGGAGAGCCCTGTCAAGAAAGAAGTTTCTCATGACAATGAATTGATTGAGGATGACATGTTTGCCAGGGACTTAGATAAGTTGATCTTGGTTATCTAATGCGTAATGAACTTAGAACCTTCACGTGAGGAGGAGTAGAGGGAAAACTTGTTTCATATCACCTGTAGGGTGAATGGTTAGGTGAGTACACTAATTGTTGATAGTGGAAGTTGCACCAATGTGGCATCAACCAATCTAATCATAAGATTAAAGTTGTTGACCATTGCACACCCACATTTGTATAAGTCACATTGGCTGAGTGAGAAGGGAGCACTACATGTTACTTGGCAAATACTACTACTGATTATAATTGGAAATTACTTCGATGAGATTCTTTGCGATGTGCTGCTCATGTGCGCCTCATACGTATTGCTTGGTTAACCATGACTGTTCGATATAAGAGTTATCTATGACGGATACAGGAACATGTATGTATTCAAGAAGGACGGTAAAAAAAATTACTCTATACCCAATGTCATCGAGTGAAGTTAATAAACTACAGGCTAAACTTGCTCTTAGATCGAAGAAGAATCTGTTAATGAGTAGAGCTGAGCTTTGAGAGGCCATCAATGCCAACAAACCAACCCTCATGTTGGTTAGGCATCTGTTACAATTGAAGGAGCGGGGTGAACTACCCTTGGAAGTGAGAGCGTTGCTGGATGAATATGCTAATCTGTTCTCAAAACAGTTACCCAAGGGGTTGCCCCCAATCCGAGGCATAGAACATTGCATTGACTTAATACCCAATGTTGCCCTATTGAATAAACCAGCCTATCGGATGAGCCCTAAACAGGCTTCTAAGCTCCAGCAACAAGTTAATGAACTATCGGAGAAAAGGTTATTTTAGGGAAAGTCTCAGCCTTTGTGCTGTTCCGGCGCTTTTACTACTAAAAAAGGATGGAACCTCGTAAATGTGTGTTAATAGCTAAGCCGTACTCTAGGATGAATGTGGACGACATGTTGGATGAATTAAGTGGAGTTAAGATCTTCAGCAAGATTGATATGAAGTCTGGCTATCATCAAATTTGGATGAAGTCGAGAGATGAGTGGAAAATTGTGTTCAAAACTCAGCATAGACTCTATGAGTGGATGGTCATACCATTTGGCTTGTTGAATGCCTCGAGAACTTTTATGCAACTAATGAACAATGTACTAAGAAATCTAATGGGGAAGTGTATCGTGGTTTACTTTGATGACATCTTAGTATATAGTACTGATATTTTGAGTCACTATGAACAGCTCCATACCGTATTGAATGTCCTCTGTATGGAGAGATTATTCGGTAACCTTAAGAAATGTTGCTTTGGCCAGGAAGAAGTGGTATTCTTAAGCTATATAGTAAGTATAGGAGGCTTATGAGTAGATGACAAGAAGATCCATGCAATCATCAAGTGGTCAACTCCAACTACTTATGATGAGGTGAGAAGTTTCCATGGATTGGCTTCATTTTACAAAAGATTCATAAGGAATTTCAGCACCCTTGCTGCACCACTTATTGAGCTACCAAAGAAGAACACCGACTTTTGATGGGGAGAAAAGTAGGAGAGAAGCTTTGTCGAAGTGAAAGAAAAGTTAACTTCCACACCTGTGCTAACTTTACCTGATTTCAAGAAGGTATTTGAGTTGGAATGTGATGCGTCAGGCATTGAAATAGGCATTGTCTTAATGTAGGAAGGATGACCAATTGCCTACTATAGTGGGAAGCTCAAAGGTCCTCAACTAAACTACTATGTGTATGAGAAAGAATTCTTGGCGCTGATCCGAGTACTACAAGTATGGCAGCATTATCTACTGTCGAGGGAATTTGTCATCTATACTGAACATGAATCTTTGAGGTACCTCTAAAGTTAGAAAAATTTGTCGAAGCGGCAGGCGAGATAGGTTAAATTCCTTGAAAGATTTAATGTCGTAATAAAATACAAACAAGGAAAGAGCAACATAGTTATAGATGTTCTTTCAAGAAGACATGTGCTCCTTACTGAATTGTAGACAAGATTGTTTAGTTTTGTGAGCATTAAGGAATAGTACTCTAGGGATCCATGCTTCAGACCCATACCTACGCGTTATGTCAATGAAAGAACAGTGGATAAGTATCGCAAGGAGAATGCATACTTGTTTTGAAGAGGGAAATTATGCGTGTTAAATTGTTCACTACGAAAGTTGCTTATCAAGGAAGCCTACAGTGGAGGACTCTCTAAGCATTTTGGGGGGAGAAGGGCTTATAAACTGTTGAATGGTCATTTCTTCTAGCCGAGAATGAGACAAGATGTACATTAAGTTATAGAAGGTTGTGCCATGTGCAAGAGGGCTAAATGTCAAGCCAAGAAAGGGAAAGCAATGCCTTTACCTGTTTCGATGAAACCATGCATTGAGTTGAGCATGGACTTTGTTCTCTGATTACCATGAATTGCTCGAGGCAAAGATTTTGTAATGGTCGTCATGGATAGGTTTAGTAAGATGGCATACTTTGTGCCTTGTTCTAAGACTAACGATGCTTCGACTATTACTTCTCTTTTCTTAATGGAAATTGTTTGGCTATACAGCATATCGAGAAGTGTAGTGTCAAATAGAGACCCAAAGTTCTTGAGCCATTTTGGAGAACTCTATGGTGACGGATGGGAACCAAACTACTATTCAGCACTTTTTGTCACCCTTAAACTGATGGCCAAACAGGGGTAGTCAATCGTACCTTGAGAGTATTGGTCCGAGCTATAGTAGGGAAGAACTTGGTTGATTGGGATGTCTACTTGCTAGTAGTGGAATTTACTTAACTGGACAGTACATGACACCACCAAACAAACCCCCTTTGAAGTTGTCTATGGTTTTAATCCTGAGTTGCCATTCGATCACACCCCTGTCCTTGTATATGAGCAAGAAGACCTTGATGAGAGAGCCCAAGTATAATCCCTTCAACACATCTACAACAAAGTCATTTGGCAGATCGACCAAGTTACTAGAAGAATACAAGAGAAGGCCAATGGTAAGACAGCTAAACAATTCTAGCCAGGAGACTTGGTGTGGTTGCACCTCAGTAAGGAAGGTTTTCAAGAAAGAGAAGGAACAAACTATTTGCAAGAGCTGAAAGACCTTTCTGAATCCTCTAGAAGATCAATGACAATGCCTATAGGTCGGAGTTGCCCAAAGGCTATGGAGTTTCTTACACCTTTATTGCTATCCTTAGTCCATATCACCCTAATGAAGAACTGATAGAAGACCATTTGGATTTGATCCTAAATCCAAATCAACCAGAAGGGAACGATAGGAATTAGGCTACTAGACCTTTGACTTGTGACTGAGCTCGAGAACTAAAGGTGTTGTGAACCGTGACCAAGGACAGATAAGACCGATCGCTGGGAGGATCTAAGCTTACATAAAGCTCAAAAAGAAATGATGGGGAATATTGCAAGAAAAGGCGAATGTGAATGAAAGGTAAGTAAAAACCTACGAACAACTCCAATAGATGTGATGCACCAAGAGAACTTCTGAGGACTTACGACGCAACTTGATATGACAAGCGAATTAGTTCGGTGAGGTTATTCACTACCTAGTCTTACTCAAGGGTTAGGATAAGAGTGATGCTAAGAGTAAATAAGTAGCGTTTACATAAGGAAGAGAGAAGAGAGAATACTTAAAAGTGTATATTAATGATGATGTTCTAGCTACATTTATAAGGGTATTTATACCCATAAGTTAGGGCAACTTGCTAAAAAAGGAAAAGACAAAAAGGGTATCACCCTAAAGTAATGTACAAGAATACAAAAGGGTAAAAATGAATATTCAAGAAAAACAATGATTATTGTAATGGATTCTACATATGGTTCTGTATATATGGTGATGCTTAATTGGTGAGGCTATTGAAAGATACGAACCAAAAGTACGGTTAGCTGGCTTGTCCAAGCAGGGGTAGTCTTGTTAGTCTGGAGCATTTGTAAACCCCTAAATTTTAGGACCTAACGTCTGAAGTAAACTTAAGTGTGTTAGATATTTCTAGGAGTTGACAAGGTTAGTGAAAGTGAAAACCCTAAAATAATTAATCAATTGCGTATAAAACTTTTCTACCCTAAACATATATAAACACTAAAGATTTCATCTGAACGTGATAAAAAAACCCTAAAATTATAATTTTAAGGATATAAAGCTCTAATTCACCATAATTTACCCTCAAATCCTAATTGATAATATAACCTTAGTATTATACCAAATCATTAGTAAAAGATTAAAGATAACATTCAATCATTTATAAATATATATAATATTAAAGTAATCCTTTAAGAACTACGATATTGCATCATAGATCACATTTATCTTCTAAGTATATAAATAGGTTAGTTTTATATACAGTTAAGAGTTTAGTTGATGCTTATGTTACATATAGTAAGTATTAATACCTTAAATGACACTTTTCATAATAATTACATTAAGTAGCTTACCAAATAATTTATATGGGATATAAATACCTAAAGGAAGATCTCATTACTTATCCTTACTAATCATTTCACTAAAACTCGTGTTTCTTCTCATTTCCTTAATTTTCTTCCTAATTTCTCTTAATTATTTCATTATGTACACTTAGATTACATGTAAATTTGAAATGTTGACCAAGTCGACACATCTTGACTAAAGTCAACATATTAAAAAGTCAACAAAATGTCATTTTCATCAAGAGAATTCTTTCCTTTCTCTTTAGCTTTTTACTCATTTTTCTTTTCCAATTTCACCCCTCCTTTTTGCCATCCACTCCCCTCCTCACTTAGACCCCACTCGTCTTCATCTTTTCAAACACAAAACAAAGTCCTTTTCTCTACTTCCAAACCGTGATTCCCCTTGCTCCCATAATTCCAAACACTTTCCCGCTTCATTTTCACAATTTCTACTAACATAAATTAAGGAGAAAGATGTATGTTATCATATGATTTTCTATTTTATGTAGTAGTTAGTTGTATAAGTTAGGTTAGTGTAGAGATTTGGTACAATATGTGAATATGTGTTGTTGGAAGTGAAAGCTCCATATCCATGTATAGAAGAGTAGGAATCCTTAGATAATTAGAAGAACACTTGTACATATACTTAAGTATGTGTATATAAGAGTAGACTTGATAAATACAGGTATAAAGAACCTATATATAAGTACCCATTATGTAAATAACCTAAAATAAAGCGTATACTGACTATACATACATATACTATGCTAAATACGCCCTTAAAGTACAAAAATATGAAATTTGTGAAGCTTTCTTAAAAGGGAACTTTAGGCATACGAAAATACGTATAAAAATACGTATGTCACCATATGTGTTTATGGGTATGTGTATTAGTATACATATAAGTACACAAGTGTACATACTAGTATGTTAGAAGTATAAGTATAAATATAACATATGTACAAAGTGTATGAATACGTATGGATAAGATTAATTATGTAATAGATGATGATGTAAGCAATGACATAATTAAATAATGATGTAAGCAATGATGTAATCAAATGATGACATAAGCCATGACATAAGCGATAACATAAGCCTCTAAAATGATAAACCATAAAATCATTTAAGTATAAGAATTAATGGCTAATGAAACTACTAACTACTAAAATAAAACATAAAACTAGCCAATAGGAATAATTAAGCTCCAATAGTTAGAGTTTCAATAAATTTAGTCTATATTGTAAAACACTGGTTTTAACGTCCAAAACAGACATCATTGTGTGAATGTACGTCCGAAAACGATGAAAAATGATTATAAATTCGTAAATATAAAAAATAGAATGAAAAAGTTACATATGATTAATGATAAAGTCTAATCAGATAAAAAAAATTTGATAGCAATCTAAGTATAATTAGGTAAATAGATATCTAGAATTATTAGTTAATTCAATTGCTTACTATCGTTATTATATCGTAATGATCAAGTAATCCCGAAACGGGTAAGGATCTCCCAATTGATTATTACGACTAGAACGAGTCGTCATGGCCAAGTAAGTATTTACCCTATGATTCCATGCTTGTATGTGATTGTAAATAGTGGACTTAAATGATATTGTTAATTGATTGTTGTGTGGGGTCGGGAAATGCCTATGTATGTTATTATGTGTTGAGTTGTGAACTTACCTTAAGTACAAATAATACTTTGTTGTTACATGGTAGTATTAATAATGATTGTGTGTACTATTGGATGGTCACATCATAAATGGACTTAACTATACTCGGCTCATAAGAAGAAATTGGTACATGCATCAATATGCATTGTATAGACATAATTTTGGACGTCACATCATACGGAAGTAGAGAGAGGTCATTCGAGGGCTAATATTATAAATTTATTGGTTCTGTATGGTGCACTCATATAAAATGACATTACCCTGGCCCGTGAGAATACTAGGCGTTGGAGGCTCTAACCCCTTGGCTAAAGGTTGAGTTTAGAGGCCTCCGTTTAGGGGTGAGTGTAGATTGCGAGGGCCCACTCATGATTATACTAGAACTTGGTTTTTATTAAAATAAAGGACTTGTTTGATTTAAGTACGGAACATGGAGTTCCGTAGTAAAGTAAGTTCTAGTATATATATACTCCAACTCTAACTTCGGAGGGTGTTAAATTTGAGTTACATATATAAACTAGTTAACTATACTTATTATTTGGCATTCTATTGTTCATTCATTCATATGCATGAATATAATGTATTTGTAAGTTACTTGTGGTGTGGCTAAGGGTTTTGCTCACTAAGTTTAGGCTTACATCTTTTTAGACTTTTCTTGTAGGATGGCTTATTCGTTAAGGTTAGTTGAGGGATGCCATAGGTTAGCTTGGGGACTTGGGTAAGAGTGAGCCATCCAGTGTGTTGAGAGAATTGCTTGTGTAGACTTTTACTTGTAGACTTTTGTTTTATCAGTAATATAGCCCTAGATGTACCAAATTAATGCTTACTGTAAACTTTGTAGTTTAAATTTTATATAAATATGTTTGTGTGATGATTTCCTATGGATTTGTATGTTCTTGGGAAACTAATGGTTATGGAGCCTTGTTTATTGTGTGAAGAGTTCATGATTAGAAGGGTAACCAATCAGGGGTTCCTAATATAGTATACGGCATTTGCTACGACTAGACTGTCCTTAGTTTGTAATAGTGTCTCTCTCATCATATCGGTAATGATGATACCGAGTAAGCATTTGGTTAGGTATGAGTGAGGGTTGGCTATTGTCTCGGCCTTTTGCTTCTCGGCACTCTATTTGTGAGAAATAGGGAGTCATTTTCTGTGGTATGCAAAATAGGTCGATAAGGAGATGCTTGTCCTCGGCAGGAGTTGATTGGAATAATAGAATTTGCCATGCCAAACCTTCCAATCCTCGGGCTCAGCTTCGGGTCAAAGGTCTAGTAGCTCGATTCCCATCATTCCTTTTGGGTTGATTTGGCTTTGGAATCAAATTTGAATGATCTCCAGTCAGCTCTTCGTCGGGGTGATATGGACTTAGATTGGTAATATTGAAGGTGTCAGAAGCCTTATAGTCCTTTGGCAGCTCCAATCTGTAGGCATTATCATTGATCTTCTAGAAGATTTTGAAAGGTCTTTTAGCCTTTAGGGATAGTTTGTTCCTTCTCTTACCCAAAAACCATTCTATGCTGAGGTGTAGCTAAACTAGGTCTCCTTATTGGAATTGTATAGTTGTCCTACCCTTAGTCTTCTTTCGTATCCTCCTGGCAGCTTGGTCGATGTATCGAGTAACTTTGTCATAGATTTGCTGTAAGGATTGTACTCTAGCCAAGGTGTTAGGGTCCTCTTGCATGGGTACAAGTATAGGGATGTGATCTAAGGGCAACTAAGGATTGAATCCATAGACCACTTCAAAGGGAGTTTGCTTAGTGGTATCATGTACTGTTCGGTTATAAGCGAACTCAACCATTGGTAAGCAAACATCTAAGTCAACTAAGTTTTTGCCTACTATAGCTCAAAGTAGTGATCCTAAAATGTGATTAACCACTTTTGTTTGGCCATCAGTTTGAGGGTGACAGGAAGTACTGAACAGTAGTTTGATCCCCATTCGACGCCATAAGGTCCTTCAAAAATGGCTAAGGAACTTCGAGTCTCTATCGGAGACTATACTTCTCAGTACGCTGTGTATCCACATAATATCCTGCAAGAAAAGAGAAGCAATAGCCTAAGCATTGTTAGTTTTGGAGTAAGGCACAAAGTTTGCCATTTTGCTTAACCGATTCACGACGACCATTATGGAGTCTTTGCCTTAAATAGTTCATGGTAGTCTGAGAACAAAGTCTATGCTCAATTTAGTTCACAGTTTTATTGGGACAAGTGCAGGCATTACTTTCCCTTGCTCGGCTTGACACTTGGCATTCTTTCATATGGTACAGCTTTTGACAACTCGGTACACATCTCTCCTCATTCTCAGCTAAAAGAATCTACCATTCAACAGCTCATAGGTCTTTCTTTCGCTAAAATGTCCAGAGAGTCCTTTACTGTGAGCTTCCCTGATCAACAACTACCTCAGGGAACAAGTCAGTACACATAATTTTCCTCCTTAGAACAAGTAGCTATCCTCTATATGATACTCGTCTACTGTCCTTCCATCGACGCATTGTGAAATTATGGGTCCGAAATGTGGATCTTTATAGTACTGTTCTTTGATACTTGTAAACCTAAACAGTCTGGTCTGCAATTTAGATAAAAGTGCATGTCTTCTTGAAAGAGCATTTGTAACAACATTGCTCTTTCCTTGCTTATATTTTATTACAAAATTGAATCCCTCAAAGAATTCAACCCATCCCACCTACTACTTTGTTAACTTGGTATGACTTCAGAGGTACTTCAATGACTTATGGTTAGTATATATAACAAATTCTCTCAGTAATATATAGTATTGCTATACTTGTAGTGCTTGGATCAATGCTAAGAGTTCTTTATCATGTATGAAGTAGTTCAACTATGGTCTTCTAAGCTTCTTGTTATGGAAGGCAATCAATCGGCCCTCCTACATCAAGATAGCACCTATTCCAACACTTAATGCGTCATACTCTAACTTAAATACTTTCTTGAAGTCAAGCAGAACTAACACTAGGGTAAGGTTAATTTTTCTTTTATCTCAACAAAGCTCCTTTCTTCCCTTTCTCCCTATCGGAAGTCGGTGTTTTTCTTCATTAGCTTAGTAAGTAATGCAGCGAGGGTATTGAAATTCTTAATGAATCGCTTATAAAATGAAGCCAGTCCATGGAAACTTCTTATGTTGGTACAAGTAATAGGAGTCGGCTACTTAACAATTGCTTGGATCTTCTCATCATCCACTTATAAGCCTCTTCTACTGACTACATGACCCAAGAATACCACTTCCTCTTAGCAAAAGCAACATTTCTTTAGATTGCTGAATAGTCTCTTAACACGAAAGATATCCAAAATAGCATGTAAGTGTTCATAGTGACTTGGAATGTCAACACTATAAACCAAGATATCATCAAAGTACACCATAACACACTTTCCTATGAGATGTCTTAGTACATGGTTCATTGGTCTCATGAAAGTGCTTGGGGCATTCAATAAGCCAAAAGGTATGACCATTCATTTGTACAATCCATGTCGAGTCTTGAATGCCATTTTCCACTCATCGCCTAACTTCATGTGGATCTGACAGTAGCTAGATTTAAGATCAATCTTGTTGAAAATCTTGGCTCCATTCAATTTATCCAATATGTCCTCTAGCCTCGAGATTGGATACATGTATTTGATCTTGATCTTGTTCACGGCTTGGTTGTTTACACACATTCGCTAGATTCTATCCTTTTTTGGTACTAGAAGCGCTGGTACAGTATAGGGGTTGAGACTTTCCTTTACATATCCCTTCTCTATCAACTCATTGACTTGTCGTTGGAGCTTAGTAGCCTACTTGAGATTCATTCGATAGGCTAGCTTATTCAGCAACGCAGCGCTGGGTATTAAGTCAATGCAATGCTTTATGCCTTGAGTAGGAGGCAGCCCTTTGGGTAACTGTTCTGGGAACAAGTCGACATATTCATCTACCAACTCCTTCACCTCTTGGGGTAGTTCACTTCACTCCTTTAATTCCTACAGTCGCCTGACCAGCATGAGGGTCGGTGAATCAGCTTTAAAGGTCTCTCGGAGCTCGACTTTACTCATCATCAAAGGCTTCTTCAACCCATAAGTAAGTTTTGTTTGCAATTTATTAACTTCTCTCAGCACGATTGGGTTCAGTGTGATCTTCTGGTCATCCTTCTCAAACATGTATGTATTCTTGTAGTAATCATAGATAACTATTCTACCAAATAGCCACACTTTACCTAGTAACATATGGAAAGCATACATGGGCAATATGTTGCAGAGAATCCGGTCAGAGTAATTCCCTATAGTGATCGATAGTAGCATTTGCTGAGTAATATGTAATGCTCCTTTCTCACTTCACCAGTGCAATTTGTACAATCTTAGATAAGCAACAGTTGGCAACTTCAGTTTTGAAATAAGATCGGCCGATGCTACGTTGGTGCAACTTCTACTATCAATGATGAGGGCACATACTTGATCATTCACCTTATAAGTGGTATGAAACAAATTCTCTCTTTGCTCCTCCTCTCGTGAGGGTTCCATGTTCATAGCATGTTAGACAACCATAAGTACTTGGTCCAGGTCTTCAGTAAACATGTCATCCTCAATCAGTTCTTTCTTGGCATTTTCTTTTTCTGCAGGGACTTTCTCTTCTTCAGGTTCCTCATCAATGCTGTCTACTTCTAGCTTTGAGATGTCTCCCTTGATGACCATTGTCCGTTGGTTCAAGTACTAAGCAGCCATTTGTTCGAACCCTTGGCACTTGAAGCACTTGATATGGCTATTCTTCTTACCAAACCCTTACCCCTTCTCATAAGTTCGGGTCAGCCTCTCTACTCAGCACAAACATTTATCTTCCTGCTCAGCTCGGTGTTTGACTAAGCTTAGTAACTTACCTATCCAGGTCGACTAGTCGGCATTCTGGTCGATACTTGGCTCCTTCTTTGCCTCTCTACTCGCTAGGCTATTCTGATAGCCTCATCCATTGTGGTAAATCTTTAGAGTTGCATAATGTTTCGAATGTCACTTCTCAACTCAGTAATAAATCTTAAAACTATTCGAGTTGGTGGTTCCTCCATTTCGCAACAAATCATAAGCATTTGAAATTCTTGAACATACTCGTTAATAGTCCGTCCTCCTTATCTTAGCTCTTAAAGCTAAGTGAATGTGTCTTGAAGGTAAATTTTTGGTACGAACTTGTTTCTAAGTATTCTCTTCATCTCTGGCTACATATTAATCTTTCGGTAGCCTTCTTATCTCTTCATCATCTGAAAATTATTCTACTACATGGCAACATATCTGGAGAACTCAATAGCAACAATTCTCACTCTTTCGTAATCCTTACACTGATAATAATCAAACACATGTTCCACCTTCTCTTCCCACTCCAGGTATTCATCAACATTCTTAGATCCATTGAAACTCAAAATCTAAAGCTTCACATGCTTGGATGCTCTAGGGACTCGTACATACTCTTCTTCAAAATACTTCTATTCTTCCTCATCTCCCATATCTGCCAAATCAATCCTTCTTCCTACTCGTTCGCTTACTCCTTTACCTCGAACAGGTTGAGTTGGGCTCTGACTTTTAATAGGTTGAGCAACTAGTTGAGTGTTTTGCGCGGCCTCAATGGGTTGGCAAGACAGCATATGAACAGCTCGAGTCAAATCCACCAAGAGATTAGCTACCTCATCAAGTCTCTCGTCAGTGCTTTTGGGGGTCCCTTGAGATTGTCGTCCATGGTAGACAACCCTATTATCATCTTCAGTACCAACGTTTACACTTTGGTTAGTCATTTTCTTCGATGATTCAAGGCCCAAACAAGCACTTCCATAAACCAGAAAAATCAACTGCAAGCAAACATAGCAATTAATATGAACAAAGTAACTTGCTTTGTCCCACACACGCAAAATAGAGGACGATGGAATTTCAAAAACCAACTACAGTTCACACAAAACCTTCGTTCTGATACCAAGATGTTGTGAATCATAACCAAGGACAGAAAAGGCTGGTCGCTAAGTGAGTCCGAGCTTGCAAAAAACTCTAAAAGGAATAATGGGGAATGCCGTAAGAAAGGGCGAATGCGAATGAAGGGTAAGCAAAAACCTACAAACAGCTTCAATGGATATGATGTACTAAGGGAACTTCCGAGGACTCACGGCACAACTTGATATGATGTACAAATCGATCCAGTGAGGTTACTCGCTATCTAGTCTTGCTCAAGGGTTAGGATAAGAGTGATATCGAAAGTAAACAAGTAACGTTTATGCAAGGAAGGGAGAATACTCAAATGTATATATTAGTAGTGATGATGTAACCATATTTATAAGAGTATTTATACCCATAAGTTAAGGTAACTTGCTAAAAAAAGGAAAAGACAAAAAAGGTATCACTCTAAAGTAATATATAAGAATACAAAAGGGTAAAAATGAATATTCAAGAAAAACAATGATTAGTGTAATGGATTCTACACATAGTTTTGTACACGTGGCGATGCTTAATTGGTGAGGCCATCAGAAGATACGAAAAAAAAGTATGGTTAGCTAACTTATCCGAGTAGGGGTAGTCTTATCAGTTCGGAGCATCTCTCTCGTCATATCGGTAATGATGATGTAAAGTAAGTATTTAGTCAGGTATGAGTGAGGGCTGGCTATTGTCTTAGTCTTCTGCTTCTCGTTACTCTATCTACGAGAAATAGAGAGTCATTCGACACGGCATGCAAAATAGGTTGATAAAGAGATATTCGGCCTAGGTAAGAGTCAGTTGGAACAAGAGAACCTGTTGTGCCAAACCTTCCAGTTCTCAAGCTCAGCTTTGGGTCAATGTCCTAATAGCTCGATTCCTATCAAGAGGGGCTGGTAAAGCGAATCCTCTTACTCCAACCTACTATTGCTGAAGCCAAGTATCTCTTTGTTGAGCCACTCTGCATGCCGAGTTGAGCGATTACCTATCTCTTGGAGATTATGTGCTAAAAAAAGAATGCCGAGACATCTGCCAAACCTCATGCACTTACTTACTCATGCCTGAGTCGACCACTTGCTCGGCATCACTCTTGCTAAGAGCTCAAGAGAATGACACTTGCTTAATCCTCAGTCACTCTTGCTTGGATAAGTAATTTGCTCATATTTGTCTACATCCTTTAACGGTATTGCTAATGTATCTTTACTACGTATACAGGACCACGTATAGAATCTGCTACACTAATAATTGCTTTTCTTAAATATTCATTTTTACCCTTTTGTATTCTTATACGTTATTTCTTTAAGACAATACCTTTCTTGTCTTTATCCTTTTAGGCAAGTTGTCCTAACTTATTGGATATAAATACCCCTTGAAATTATAGCCATAATAATTAGATTACCATTAATATACTGAATATTCTTCCTCTCATAAACACTAATTATTTACTTTCATTTCACTCTTATCCTAACTCTTAAGCAAGGTTAGGTAAGGTTAGGTGGCGAGCAACCTCACTGGACTAATTCGTGTGTTATATCAAGTTGTGTCGTGAGTTCTCGGAAGCTCCATTGGTGCGTCATATCCTTTGAAGATGTTTGAAGGTTTTTTCTTACTTTTCATTTACATCTTCGTTCTTTCATGCATTCCTCATCATCTCTTCAAGCTTTCGACAAGCTTAGACCCATCCTTACTGCCGGCCTTGTCTATTCTTGGTTGCGGTGCACATCAGGTTAAGCTATAGAGCGTTATAGCAAGGGCGTGAATTGCATCACCATGTTATTGACAAACAACACACTTCTTAGTAAAATCGAAAGCATCGTTTTCCATAGTTGGCCAATAATACCCCATGTCAAGTAGGTGATAGTATAATTTTCTTCCTCCTTAATACTCCCCATAACCTCTGGCATGTGCTTCAAACAATATTTTCTTTGTCTTAGGAGGTGCCATGCACTTAAGGGGTTTACCTATGAAGGAAACCCGATATAATTCATCCTTATTTAAAAGGTACTTCCTTTTCACGAGTCTGGCGTTCGTATTATTAGTAGGTAACATGTTGTTCTTTAGGTAATCGAGGTATGGTAGTCAATAGTCCTTCTCACTTGTCACAAAATTGCATTTGTTCGCATTGATTAGTTTAAAACACTTAGGGTAATGCATTTGTACTTGAGACGCATTTGTAGACATTGATGGCCAATAGTACCCTGTGTGCTTGATGTGGTCATATAAGGGTAGCCTTCCTTCTCCACACCATATTTTATGATACTTGTCCAACTTCAAGTGAACTTGCTTTACACTAAAACAGCGGGATAGTACACCTTTAAGGCCTTTGTAGTACAATACTCCATTGATGCTAATGAAATTTTTTAATGTAGCGACAGAAGCAGCAGTGGGTGTGCTAACTATTTTGCAATTGGTGTGTACTAATCACTAGGTGTTTCCTCTTCCTCATCAATGAGTTACAATGTTGTACATACGATGGATTTCTTAACCACTTGGATGTTTAGATTTCTAACTTTGTCCTGAATTGAAACTTTAGATGCTAGTGTAGCCAGTACGTCTACATATCTATTGATGGACTGAGTTATATGCTTATACCGTATTGATTGATATTTTCTAACTAGAGCTTGTACTGCAACCTTTTAAGGTGCTAGTGCAGCTTCTTTAAGGCTACATTCACCATAAGCTTGTTTGATTATTAAGTTCGAATCACCTCATATGCATAGGTAATTTGCTCCAGCTTCATTTGTGAATATTAATCTAAGTAATAGTGCTTCATACTCGACTTCATTATTCGTGCACATAAAATCAAGCTTGAAAGCCAAAGTTATCTCATGGTCTCCTAGGGAGGTTGAGACAACCCTTACTCCCCATCTATTGTTACTTGTAGAGCCATCAAATTGGATTGGCCATTCCCAATCTACATCTGTCATTAAAGAGTCCTTATGGAACTCTGCTAGGATAGCATCTGTGATCAAGTTTTTGTCCACTGTCGAAAATTGTGCCAATAAATCAGCTAATGTTTGAGATTTGATAAATCTTGGAGATGCAATTGTGATGTCGAATTCACTTAGGAGAAGTAACCACTTTGCAATTTGTCCACATAATGCTGGACATGATAACAAGTATTTGATAGGATTTGATTGAGTTATGAGGATGATCTTATATAGTAAGAAGTAATGGCATAACTTCTATGTAACGAATACTAACGTAAGACAATGTTTCTTGCAAGCTGGGTAGTTGACCTCACTTCCCTGGAGGGTTCGACTTAGGTAATAAACAGGTCGCTCTTGTCCATTTACTTCGTGTGCAAGTAAAGCCCCCATGGACTTATCTATAAAAGTAAGATACAGCACCATAGGCAATCCTTTAATAGGCATTGTCATGGGTTAAGGGGAAGTCAAGATCTCCTTAATTTTTTGGACCACGTCCTCATGTGATTGCCCTTATTCAAATGGAACTCCCTTCCTCATGAGTTGTTGTAGGGGGTATGAAATTTTTGTTAGTACAGGCATGAACCTC
This sequence comes from Lumnitzera racemosa, assembly GCA_024138005.1. Classification (NCBI taxonomy): domain Eukaryota; kingdom Viridiplantae; phylum Streptophyta; class Magnoliopsida; order Myrtales; family Combretaceae; genus Lumnitzera; species Lumnitzera racemosa. The sequence goes on along the minus strand of JAMXBC010000004.1, from coordinate 22,963,587 downwards.
CTTATGTAAGAGACCTTAACCATGAAACTCTTCAATTCTTTCTACTTACTTAGTGAAGGCATTGATTGAATTGCTTGTACCTTCACCTAATCGATATCAATTCCCATGCAATGAACTACGAAATCGAGGAATTTCTTGGAAGCTACTCTAAACATACACTTAAGGGGGATCATTCGGAGTTTGTAAGCTTGAAATTGCTTAAATACACGCTTTAGGTAGATTATGTGATCTGGTGGCCATTTTAACTTGATGAATGTGTCATCTATTTACGTAATCATCCATGAAGTCATGCATCATATCATAAAATATTAAAGTCATAGCTCCTAGTAAGTAGCTCCAACATTCTTTAATTCAAAAGGCATGATGGTGTAATAGAAATTTCCTAGGGGTATTCGGAAGGTAGTGTGATTAGCACTCCTATAGCCATCTTAATTTGGTTATATCCACTAAAGCCATTCATGAATGAAAACAATTCATGTCCTGCTATTCTGTCAACCAACGTGTCAATGTTTGAAAGTGGGAAATCGTCTTTCTAATAAGGCCTTATCGAGATCTTGAAAGTCTATGCATATGTGTATTTGGCTGTTTTTCTTCCTTATTAGGACTACATTTGCGAGCTAAGTAAGGTGCTCAATCGGGTTGATAAAACCGACTCTAAGTAGCTTTTTAATTTCTTCTTTAATTTTCACTTCCACCTTAAGGCGGAAGACTCATTGTCCTTGTTTTGTTGGTTTAGCCCTTAGTGTGATGTTTAATATAAATACCTTAAGGCTGGGATCTAATCCTAGCATCTTGTCATATGTATAAGCAAATACGTTTCTATACTCCTTTAACTGTGTAACAAGTCGGATATTTATCTCTTATAGGAGACTTCTACTCACAAAGATTAGTTACGGTAACTCCTGGTCGTGTTAGATCCAATTCTTCAACTTCTTCCGTCTAAGGTTTCATTTGATCTTGCATTTATAGGGCCTAAGGTTCTTGAATTAGTTTGGGTTTTGAAGAAGATGAGCAAACTTCCTTATACCCTTGAGACCATCATAAGTAGTATACTTTTTGCCCATCTATCCTGATAAAACTTTATATTTCCTTAGCTTGTTTTCTCTTCTTCTTACCCCTACAAGAGCCATACATCCTTCTCTTCTTATATTGACTCTCTTGGACTTCCTCCTAGGTTGGTAGCGGAGTACCGAAGGGTTTCGTAATGGTTGTCTCTCCATCCTCCGTGTATTTGTCAAAGTGAGCTAACTTAGCAAAGTTCGATTCATTATACTCGAAGGGGTTTTTAGCAGCCAGAATGAATACATCCTTTCCCTTCCAATGACCTTTGATGCATTGGTGCCACGTTGAGGATATTAAATTGTGATCGTGTAGCCATGTCTTACCAAGAAGCAGCTGGTAGGGCACATACACATCAATCACATGAAAATTAGTAGAGGCTTGAATAGGTCCAGTCTTCAAGTCCACGTTGACATATCCTATTGTATTTATGGATGAGTTGCTAAAACCATTTATTGACATAGACTACTTTGCCAAATGTCGAATATCAATCTTAACAGCTTTAAATGTAAACATAGGCATAATGTTCAAAGAAGTGCCATTGTCTATAAGTGTCCTTTTGATTCAATAGCCATTGATTACACATTCTATGTAAAAGGGCGATTATGGTTTGGATTCTTTATGCACATATCAGTGTTAGTAAACAAAATTGCATTCTCATGTGCGGTTGCCATCCTCTTCATGGCTACGCTATGTTGCACTCTACATACCGACCTTCGAAGATCTATGTGAGTGCAGTTGCTGTTGTTAGTTGTGCGTTCTCATCAAACCCTAGTAGGTCAAAGAAGTTTCAAAAATCAGAAATCTTTAAAAAGGTTACAACTACAGGTGGACATTCATCTTGTTCAACTTTAGTTGACTCCCTTTATCTTGTTGTACTCCAGTAGGTCACATATTAATTTCCTCTGTTGCCACAGGATCATGACTAATAATGTTCACCATATCATGTTGGTTATTATGAGTAGGTAGTGGATTGTTTTTTACATCATTATTTTCAATAAAAGCTCCTCGTTCTTGACCCTTTCATTGGACATTCTCTTCAGGGTCTAACACATGGTTCTATGGAATCCACAAAATTTGGGTTAATCTTTTCCTAAGTAGTAGGTAATCATTTGACTCTTGGGAGCTTTATATTCCTGTCCCGTAATCACTAGTCGAGTATAGTGTATATTTTTCCCATCGAGTATAGGAATGACAATGATGATTCAGAGCGTTTCTCATTCCTTGGTTTCTTGCTCTGGTTAGAATTCTCACCATAAGCCAAGCTTAGAGATAATGTCCTCTTATTAAATTTCCCATTCTCTCCTTTCTATTGTGTGACAGAGTTATTAGTTCTTCGTGCTTTTTTTACCAAAGTAGCAAACAAGACTAAGGAGAGGTTTTCTAGATGTACAGCATACTTACTGAACATCCTTTGAATGTAGATCTTCACCAACTCTTTCTCATTACAAATGTCTTAAATGTCTAAGGGGTATTGTCTAAAACACTCAATATACTCCATTAAGTCCTTTTGGGGTTTTTATTGAACTTACCCCATATTGGTCAAATTGACCTTCTCTTTGATGGAGAAATTTTTCTAAAAATATCTTATACATGCTCCCCCATTAATCGATTGATCTAGGAGGAAGATTGATATACCATCTATAGGCTTTCTTTGTGAAAGACTTTGAAAATTCCTTTAGTTTCAAATCATCATCCAGTTTGTAGATAGTCAGAGTCTCAATAAACTTCATCAAATGCTCTTTGGCATTTCCTTTCTTATCGTTAGACAGAGAAAACTTAAGACTTATGTAGTCCTTAGGATATCGCTTGTCAGTAATATGCCAATTGTATGGGAGCTTGAGATCAAACACTCCTACAATTGACTTGGTATGTATCTCCTTCATGAACACATCCAAGTTTTCCTTAGTTGCAAATGAACCTCTTATGATGGATATGGTAGCTTTGACCTGTGTAGTTAGGGTGGGATGAAAGTGATTGGCTGACCTGTATTGTATAAAATTCGGGATAGCACATGAGGACAAAGAGCCTTCAAGTTAGACCCCTACTTCTCTTACCTCATACGATAGGTTTTGCATAGGCGTAGGGTTTAGTGTAGGGGTTTGCTCATCACTTCCATGAGTGGAATCTTCAATAACAATAGGAATATTGGATGGTTGTACTGCTTGGGTAGTGTGTTGCTGCGTAGCATTAATGGGATTCGATGGAATCACACCCTGTTACGCTGTAGCTATAGCAACTAACTAGGTGCACATTGAGCAAAAATCATCATAAATTGATTCAATGTTTGCATAACTTCTTAGAGCTTGTGCATCATTTAAGTGTTCTTGGGTGCATCTTCTTATGTGTTGTTGTCTTGATTGGTTTCCTTTGGTGGCAATATGACTTGCTCTAGAACTTCATGATTTTTTTTGTTGATCTTAAGTAGCAGTATTAGTGGAGTCAATTGTCCTCTTCTTACCAGGTGCCATTGTCAACGTCCTTTGTTCCAAAGTAAAGTTGCCAAAATGCAGTTGAAGGGATCCAATTGCAGGGGTCATGTGCATGTAACATTAGTTTTATGCTATACGAAGCCTCAGAAGAGTGACATAGAATGATGCGTAAGAGATGACTTGGAGAGGAAGAGGTAGAGAGGGGGAGTAGGCAGTCTCAAGGAGTTTCGAATGCACGTGTGATAGGTGAAGGAGTTATAAAGCGTCAACTACACTATTTTAGATAAGAGGCAACTATATACTTTAAGTAGAGTATAAATACTCAAAATCAAAGCTTTTTCTTATTATTTTCTAGTTATTTATTTGAATATTTTGTCAAATAGACTGATAGGAAAAATAAGAATCCCTACTTAAGAATGATAAAATATGAGCTCTATTTGATCTTCTATGATAGCAGTGTGACAGCACGATGCTGTTTCCCTTAATACTTAAATTGTATCAAATGAAGAGGAGCTCTAAAGTATTTATAGAGTTAAGCCATCAACGATGTTTGTCAGATTGCAAGGATAATCGATAACTGAGATGACCCCTCTCATTAATGGATTTTTCATGAGCTTTTGTTGAGTCTAAGCCTATGGTAAGCATTTGTACATGCATGAGTTTCCCTAAGAAAGGTTGAGCATGTACGAGTCGATTTAACGGTCTTTACTTTAAGCTTACCATATCACATCTCCCTAAGTCATCCTAAATTTAGACTAAACTCCCTAGACCTTGCCACTAAGACTAAGAATTCAAGCCCAAATAAATAATGAGATTAGCCTAATAAATAACGAGACTAGCCTAATAAATAACATAGCAATTTTTAGCCCTTTACACTTATTAAGTAGATGAAAATTTTGTAATTATTATACAACAGCTTTATTCTAATGTGTAAGAAATATTAAAGGAGAAGTTATAACTTTCAACCTGATGTGATAGTATAGTAAGGAAGATAGGCCATTATAGTCGTTGTAAAATCTTGTGCACATATGAGGTGTGTTTCTTTGTCTTTATACTAGAGTATTCAGTTTTAGATTCACCTTTTTGAAACCATAGTCCTCTTAGGCAATAATCATATTTTAGAGGTAGATTATAACATAGGCTTCAATTGCAACTACATATATGGAGGATTAACCTATAAATCATGAATTTTTGTAAAAGCATGGAATTGGTATTTATAAAATAGGTTAAAGTTGTAAAAATCAAATAAGAGACTTAACTTAGCTAGCTAAGTAATCAAGTAGGTCAACTAAGTAGCAAATTAGGTGGACTAGGTTACAAACTAAGTTAACTAAGTTGGATCATAGAGGACATGGTTGACTTATCCTAAGCCTTGATTAATCATTTAAGTCAAAATATTCTAGTTTTAGTATTAAGAATTGTAATTCTTTAACATAATTAGGTTGTTACTTAAATTATATGATATGTGTTATAAAAACTGAATCTAATCAAATGTATTTTCAAGTTTCAAGTAAAAGCCAAGTATACATGAATTTTCAATGTATGTTGGATAAATGTGCTAGGTTACTTAATTAATTGATAAATTTTGGATCTTAGTTTAACATATAATTTTTATTGGCTATGATGAAGATTGACCCTTGTTTGTGGTTAGGTAAAAACTTATTTTAATTTTGAATGAGACCTATGCTTTCAAAGATGACTAAGGATTCATTTCCACTTTTTAAAAATAACCCTAGGATCTGCTTAAACTTTCAAAATCGACTCGAGGGAACAAAGGGATCAATTCTTTCAAAAATGACCATAGGAATTTAGGAGTTTGATTTACACTTAGTTAAATTTAGGAAGCTAAAAGGTCCATATCTTCAAATGACTTTAAGGCTTTAATTCCTTATGTTTTTCTTAAAAATTTATAATAATAAGAAATTAACTGAGTGTTTTGATTGATATTTGTTGTTGTATACAAAAATTTGAAGTAGTGTGTAGTTTAGTATTCATTTGTGATTGGATGCAACAGTTCTATATTAGATTTTGTCACCTACCCATTTAAGAATTTATGTTTTATGTGTTAACATTGTTGAGAGTTATGCTTGTTATTACTTAGTGTACTTTAGTGGTGTGAATGGTGATAGCTCCTTTTCCCCTGTGGCAATGAATAGAAAATTTAAAATCTATCACACATTATAGTATTTACTTACAATCATTTTCTTTTGGACAATCTAGTTTGGTAAATCTAGATTAAGGATTATTCCAATTATGAAAAGTTATCAATATGATAAGTACGCTTTACATGTGAAAATTAAAAGAATAGATGGCTAAGTTGGTTTCATAAGAATTTAGATGAGGCCTAATAGTAATTTAGGTTTGAGTCTTAGGCTAGTGATAAGGTATGGAGAGTTAAGTTCATGTTTTAGAATGAATTAGGGGAATTTGACTCTTAAGCTAGTGATAATGTTTGGAAAGTCAAGTTCATGTTTTGGAATGAATTAAGGGAATTTGATGTGATTGACCTAAAACAAGGACATTGGCAATGATCCTTTTACTCCCAAATTTTCTATTTAGGCTTATGCACTCAACAAGACTCTCCATGGACTTAGACTTAAGAAAAGCCTACAGAAAGATTCACGAAAAAAGAGAGCTTGTCTCATCTGTCGACTTCTAAGGCAATTTAATGGATAGCATTAAGTTCCAAACTCTATAATGCTAAGCTATTCTTCTTCCATTTAAAATAACTGAGAGATTATAAAAAACAATTTTTTGTTGTTGGAGCTTTACTTTCATAGATCAAAAAACTATTTTGATGAAGAACGAGTTCAATTGTTGAACGAATGTTGGGACAAGGCCTTAAGCTCTCTGATTTGTCATTTGCGCATTCAAAACCTTAAGATGTTATATTCGTAGTTTTTTTTTTTTTTCTCTAAGTCATCTCTCCATGTGTCATCTCTCCATGTGACATGAAATCACATAAAATATGGAGCATACACTACATACATGTGATGACATCAACTAGATTCCCATGTCTATAGAAGGTTGATCAAATAGTATTTATTATGGAAATAGATTTGGTTCATGAGCCTTACATGTTCATATTGCAAGTGGAGTACGTGATGGAAAGGTGACACCCTTCAATTTGGGTTGTGACAATTTAGTTAGACTGTTGAAGTAGCTTATAAACACATTATACCGTCGAGATGATAGTAAAACCACTTGTATCATGCTTATTGTATATTGCCTTATTTCATAAATCATCAATCCAAATATTCTTTTAGTAAATTACATTACATCCCATAGAACATATTGAATTTATAGACACAAAAATTTCTATAATGGTCTACTTATAACTTTAGATAAATTTTGACATAGCAAAATTTCTTCTTCAATACAATTTCAAGTCAATCTTATTTATTAAAATATAATTGTACTTTTTTTTTTAACAATTGAAATACCTAACCAGTTAAAAAAAAAGAAAAAAAGAAAAAAGAACCTCAGCTTAGCTGATGAACTATCTCAAAAAATCATTATTAGCACACTGCATTTGAAGAGAAATACTTATCTAATGTCAATATTTTTCGAGGCATATAAGTTCGCTACTTCAAAATTTTAGGATATCTCTATAATTTTTCTAATTTTGAGGAATATCGCTATGATTTATCATTTTGCTTTTCATACTTGTACATTTATTGGTAAGGACACCGAACATAAACAAGGGATAAATGGAATGTAGAGAAATCCCATCAAAAAGACATCAAATATGATTTCTACCATTTAAAGAATGCTAATCACATCTACATTGAATGCTGACTTTATTTGTAATTAACAATGTCATACATGAATTATCGACAACAAAATAATTGAAGGAAGGGTGGGTTTCCTTCCTTTATGACTTCTATATGGAGGAATTCTGAGAAAGCTACATTAATATATGTCCACCATAGTGGAAATACTTTCCCACCCTTCATGTAATGTAAGAACTTTGGTATTTCTACATTAATATGTCCACTCCTTTGGAAGAAATATGTCCGGCGAGGAGCTTCGGTCTTGTGAAATAACACCCAATTGTGAGGCAACATTGCCTTCAACATTTTTCAATAGGTTACATTCACCTTGTTTGGATTTATCAACAGATTCTGAAACCAAAGAGACAGAAAAGATAAAAGAATAAAAGAATGTCCTTGTTAGAAAGGTATAACTAGTGAAAAGAAATAAGATTTGGGGTATGTGAAGGTGCTTTTAAGTTTTAAGACACTTGTTAAGGGTTTTAAGAAATAATATTTTACACTTTCCAACGTTGGTTATATATTTTATAGGTAAGCAAGTGCATGGTGATGTTAAATTTCATTAATTTGCATGCTAACAAATGCCCCAGGAATACCCATTAACATTTCCATGTTATAGTAATCAAGATGGGGTAGAAATATTTTGAGAATATCAGAAAATGAGTGTCACCTTGTCTAGGAGGAATTTGTACGCCAAGAGCATGGACGTTGAGGTTAAGTGCTTGAACCACTCGCGAAGGAAGGAGAACAGGTGCACAAGCTGCATGGATGTTAAAATGGAGATTAGCTTTGTATTTGTAAGCGATAAATCAACCTATTACGTTAATTAGGCTCGTATCAAGTGTATAAGCTCAATTGAAGCACAACCATTGATCTGACCAAGTCTAAAGTCGGATAGAAGTAGTAGTAGAGCGTTGAGGACATGGCCATGAAATCCGGCATATGCATGAATCAAAATGAAATTTAATTCTAGAGCAACTTTATCTCAAAATGAAATTTAATTCTAGAGCAACTTTATCTCAAAAAAAAAAATTTAATAATACTAATATATTACGTAAATCGATAAATAATATATAAGTATCAATAAAAATTTAATACGTGATAATGAAAGAATATATTTTTTTAAAAAATATTAATTATATTTTTATGTATCAAAATTTATTAATATTTATATATCGCTCGTCAACATGTAAAGTATATTAAAACTATTAAAACCTTTATTTATCTTTTAAGTCCTATACACAAGAACCTTGGTTAAAGTATTAACACAAAACAATAATCAACTTTCATTGCTTTTATAGCTAAACAACCTGCACTGCTTTTCAACATGATTTTATTATCTTTATCCTTCATTGAAATTTAACGGTTAGATCAAAAGTTTCTGTTCGTATATTTTATATCTTATTTTAATAAACGCAGATAAAACGAGGGAAAAAAAAAAAAAAAAGCACACGCGCGCACCGTAGCAGAGGAAAAATGAAATGAGTGAAAATTTACCTGGCTTTTTTGTTGGTAGGAAGTTAGCACCATTTCTTCGTGGAAGATACACGCCCGTTCCACCCGATTCCCGACCCGAATCCAAAAATATAGCTTGCATCCCTGATGTACCTCCCGAATACCACCGATTTGATGCTTTTTTTCTATTATTTTGAGGAGTTAATGTGGGCTTTATTTGCTGTAAAAAGAAAAAGAAAAAAGAAAAAGAAAAAAGAAAAATTGAATTTCTCTGTGGATGAAGTTACATATATATTATAAATTTGAATTTGGATCCTCTTAATTTATTTTCATTCAATTTTCCTTGGTTTATAAATAAATTATCTAAATTTTTAGAATATATTGTGATGTCATATGATATTGTCATTATTGTTATAATATCAATCACGTATTACACAATAGTATGTTAAGGGAGTTAATAGAAGAAAATAAATAAATAAATCGAAAGGGTGAATTTTCTATAAATTTATATCTAGAAGTGAATACATATAATATTGTATACTCATTCCGAATATTTTCAAAAACTTAACAAAATTGTACTCCAATTCACGACTCGGAAGTCATCAAAAAGACTAAATAATAAAAGCGCAATAAAGATTTCAAAACAGTGGATGACGATATTGCATACATATACATACACATGTTACATGTTTTGCTTCACACACGACGTAGTTCAACCAATCCATCTAAACCCTAACAATTTAATAGATTAGAAAAGATAAAAGAAAAGCTTTACCGTACCGGGTCGGGTCGTAACTTGAGACGATGATGGTGCTGGGTTGGTTCATGCATCACATAACCCTTGAACGAAATAAATAAAAATGATTACAATAACATGACAAGACCAATATTATTGCATTATTTCATTTCAAACACACATAAGTGAATATTCGATAATTCATCACATAAAAGTACGTAACAAAAGACGAAATCACATAATTTATTCATTCAATAGAAAAATAAGCGTCCGAGTATCAATATTGTGTTTCTTTTTTCCTAATTATAGTTATACCTTGGTTTGGGCTGCTGCTTCGTGAAGAACATGTGATGGTAACAAATGAATTCCTTCCTCGAAACCCACTTCTCCAGTTCCAGCCATGAGGGAGAGAGAGATTGTTGTGGAATGAAACAGTTTTGAATTTCAATGGAGCAAGAAAAGGGTACTTATAAGCTCCAACTTCTAACCTGTAACTTAACTAAATTATTACGTGGAGATAAGGGATTTATATACAGACTGTAAAGTGGCCAAAGATATGTTTTTTATGTCACCACGCAACCTACTTCAGCATCTAGAGCATGCAACTAATTCTCAATTATATTAATAAGTTTGCTTTTATTAAACATAAGCAAAGGACATAAAGGTAGTTCTTTCCCAACTAATTTTCTATATTTTTTTATAATTAAAATCTTATGATTATTAAATATTATTGCACCAATCTTAAAGGTTATGATTGTTTATAGTTTTTAACCACAACTGATGATAGACAAAAGTCGCAGCTAATAGCCAATGATGATAGTTTAGAATCGTGAAAATATTACCGAAAATGGATGAACATGATTTTTCAATTTATAAAAGAAAATATTTATTTTGCTCATTTTACATTAGTATAATTGGCCATTGTTATCACCTTTTATTATCACTTATTGCCGGCTGTTAATAGTTTTAATCTCTTCATATTAGAAAAATAATATTTGATAACCAGAAAAACAATTTTAACATATCCCCTAAACGTACTTCTAACACTTGTTCCACTTTTGGAAGTTCCTGGATTATATCACAAGATCTCGATTTTTCATAAATAAACGTAACTAATATATCTCATTCGTAAAAGAGTTCTCTACAATGACCATGAACAGGTGCTCCTAAAGTAGCCAAATAGGGCTTATCCAATCTTATTATTACATAATCAACTTGAACAATCAAAGCTTGACCCAATTTTAGGCGTGGTCCATATTTGGTTATATGCATATTTTCACAAATAAATTGTTCAAAACTAATTATTGTAGAACTTTCTTCCCAATTATTATAATAATTATTATTTTAGAGAAAATACCAATTCAAATTGAATGAATTTAAAAAGATATTACTGCTTAGATCGAGATTATAAATCCCCCCACTTTCATCCATTAAATAATATTTAATTATTTGAAATTTTTATTTTTAAATTTTCAAGTTGCAAATATTTAGTTATCAAGATCGAATTATGAGTTATTAAATAGTAAAATGAATAAAAATTCAAAATTAGAAGGCCTATTCCTAAAGGGCCAATCAAATTCTTAATTTGCATTATCGAATTTTTTTAATTGATTCTTTTATCACACTGTTATATTTGACATTGAATGGACCCATTCGAAAAAAATTAGATGATGACAAAATTCTCAAAAAGGGACATTTCGTATTGGAATTTAACAATGTGCGAATAGTTCCTTGATTTTGACTAAGTGATTTTTGAATCTTTGTCTTGGAATAAAAGGAATAAAAGGGATTAATATTGGTGTGATCCGACATATTATCAAAGCTCAATCTTGAAGATGACAAATCATTTCTTTTTTTTGAGATATGAAATATAGGATTTTACTAAGTTGATTTTGAGAAAATCTCAAATTAGGTTATTTGTACTTACTTCAACAAAGGAAGTGTGGGCCTCTTTGATATAAGAACTTTTTTTTTTTGTCTTGGTCCACACAAACTATATATATATATATATATATATATATATAAATAAGAAAAAAATTATTGCCTCTTATGTCACATTTGTATGCAAGAATTGACTAGAATAAAATCAAGATTTCGTATTTCACTTCCTCTTCCTATATATGGAAGTACATTTTAAAGGTGAAATCACTATTAATTCCATAGAATTGGCGATTCCAGCTTCATAGAGGAATTCGATTCCACATTTGAGAATGTGAAACTCGACAAAATAGAAGAAGAATAAAAGAAAATAATTATATTGAGTAAAGGTATGAGTTGGTATTATTAAAAAGAAGTAAGGGCAATTTAGGCATAATGAAAGTTCCTAAAACCCTGAGTATAAAAGCTATCTCATGCTTTCAGAAACCCTTTTTTGCATTTGCTCCTCATGTATAGCTCTTATGGATTGGGGTTCCCATGTAAGATTTGAAAAGGGTTACAACATGTTCTAGCAAGATGGGGATAGAAGAGACTAAGGTAAGATGTGGAATCACCTTTTTATTAAAGAATTCTAGCAAATTTCAATTAAAATTTTGTTTTTCTCCATGGGGCAGTGAGTAAAACGAATTTAGGGTGGTATTTCGAAGGTTCCACAGTAGGTTCTTGGTAGTAAAAGTGCAAATTTTGGATTTTGAAGGAAAGTCCCTGATGTTTATACTTTATGTGCATTGCTTTATTAAGAGTGTTGATTGAATCATAAAGGGATGAATCAAGATTTGGTTGTAAAATGATGTTTGTAGGATGTTTTGAGGGGTATAGGGTTGAGTTGGTGTTTAGGAAACACTTAAGAAAGGTAGTCTTTGACAATAAGCGAAAGGGGGTTGAAGTGTAGGGGGAGAAACATCGTTGCAGTCTGCAGGCTAACGTTTGGATGTCACCACCCTTAGCATCCAGATGTTAGGGGAGAAAACTCTCTTAGATCCTTGGCATCTACATACTACGCAAAGGAGTATCTAGACACTAATTTCCTTGGTATGTGTAGCGATGTTTCTCCTTATTTGTTTGTGTTTTCTAAGCATGTCTTTCCATTTATAAACCCTTCTAAACATTTTCTAAACATGAATCATCACTCAAAATACTTTACAAACTAATCTATTATCATAGTGATCTTATGTTCCTTATGTTATACGTGTTGCTAGTGTATGAATTGAGTTGTTAAGCTTAAGGGCAAGGTTAGATAAGCTTAGAGACTAAGTAAGGTGTTTATTTTCATGTGAACATGTTGTGAGGGAACAGTTTCAGAATTCGAGCAATCCATTGAGTTAGGTATGTGGTATTGTGTGTTGTTTGTGTTTGTAGGCCTAGTTCTTAGTTAAATGGACTTAATAACTAATTAACTTAAATTTAAAGTATGGTACCTATGCCTGGCTGGGTTTAAGAGATCAAGAGGACTAGTGACCTTAAGGTGGCACCTTAATGATCTTATTGCAAGGCTATCTTGAAATGATCTAGATAGATTTACGTGTTCTTAAGGCATTACGGAAGACCTAATACTAATACCTATATGTATTTATATATTTGTGTATCAAAGTCATGAGTTACTCCAAGTTCTAGGATATTAGAACTATGTTGGTTGATGGACTTAATTAAAAATAAGAAATGGTTGTTGTTGCATGTAGCAATTAGGTATGAATGTATGTATTTGGTTGTGTATATGTTGTATGATCATGCACATGTGCTTGGCTACCTTGTATTAGGCTTTGCTCACCTCTTAGGATTTTTCTATTTTTAGTTGCAAGAGTTTAATATGGAGATTATGAGGATAGTATTTATTGTGACTATGATTATTATGATGATGTAGCTAGTTTTTATGATTATTACTATAATGATGGGAGCAATTCTATTTAGTTTCAGTTTAAACTTTTCATTTTGGCCAAGTAGTGGAATAAGACCATGTACTTGTTTTTATTTTGTTTCTTAGGTCATAAGAAGTCACTTGAGACTTCTCTTATTAAAGTATTTGGTTTATTATTATTGTTTGGTTACAATGTGTATGAGATTCTAGAGCTTTGTTACTTTGTTTTCCTTAAGATAGCCATTACTTAATAAGAAAATTGTATTTCAATTTCATTGAGTAAGATTTTTGAGAAATTGATCATTTTGTAATTATTTATGGATTATGGATGTTAGATACATCGATGAATTTTGATTTGGAGATTTTATAAGTTATTAATGAATGTTACTTATGTAAAGAAGCTAACAGGTTGGTTTAAGATGCTTGACGTGCCAATAGGTTATAGGAACATATAACAGGTTGTAATTTCCTAGGTTTTAGGTTGTTACAACTTTTGTGGTATCAATGTCATAGGTTATAAATCCTAGACAACTTAGGTATGAACTTCAATGGGAATAAGTTGTAGATCAACGTATGATAATATGATTATATGTATAGGACTCATAGTAGGTAAAGTTATGTCGAGACTGTTTGATTGGAGTTGTTTTTACTGCTTGATGTTCTTAGCAATGCCTTTTTATCAAATTATTCATTTTATACCTTATGATGTTTAGACCTTTCCTATAAGCTTAAAGTTATACCTATATAACTTTGCTCCTGATGGGAATTAGGCTATTGGACTTCTGACATCCAGTTGAGCCTAAGGACTAGAGGGACTAGCATGACGAATCCTTTTATTCCAGCTAACCCCTATCGAGGTTGAGTACTTTCTTGTCGAGTCACTTTTCATGCCAAGTCGTATGACTGCCCATCTTTCTATAGTATGCCGAATTAAAGATTACTCACTTGCACTTAAGTCAACTAATTACTCGGTATCTTTCTTGCCGAGAAGCTGAAAAAGAGAAAGTCTGGACTGACTAAGCCATCCTTGCTTGGACAAGCCTGCTGTCTGTACTTTTTGTCCATATCTCCTAATGACCTTGCCAATGTAGCATCGCTACATGTATACTATCATGTGTAAAATCCATTGTACCAATTATTGTTTTTCTTGTATATTTATTTTTACCCTTTTGTATCTTATCCTTTATTTCCTTAAGAAATGCCCTTTTATCATGCCCTTTTTATCTTTTCCTTTTTAGGTAAGTTGCCCTAACTTATAGGTATAAATACCCTTGCACTTGTAGCTGTAGGAATCAAATTATCCCCAAATGCACTTAAGTAATTTTCTTCCTTGCGTAAACACCCTGTTTACTCTCAGTGTTACTCTTATCCTTGCCCTTAAGCAAGGCTAAGTGTAGAGTAACCTCATTAGACCGATTTGTGCGTCATATTGAATTGTATCATGAGTCTTTAAAAGTTCCATTGGTGCGTCATATTCTCTGAAGCTGTTCGTGGGTTGCTTACCTTTCGTTTGTTATTCATTCCTTTCGTACTTTCTTCCATTAGTTTTTTCGAGCTTTTTACAAGTTTGGATCCATCCAATAATTGGCCTTATCTATTCTTGGTCATAATTCACAACATCTTAGTATTAGAGAGGAGGTTTTTTGTTTGAGTTGACGTGTATTTTTGAAGTTATGTTATGCTCTATTTTGCGTATGTGAAACAAAGTAAGTTATTGTATTCATTTGAGTGCTGTGTTTTAATTGTTAATTTCTTGAAGTGTTTGTTTGAGTTTTGAATTTGTGAGGAAAATGATTGATCTAAGTATAAATGTTGGTACTGGCGATGATAGTGGAGTTGTCTACCATGGACGACAGTCCTAGGAAACTCCCAAAAGCACCGATAAGAGACTTAATGAGGTAACTAACCTTTTAGTAGATTTAATATAAGCTGTATATGTGTTATCTTGCCGACCCACTGAGGCCACATAAAATACCCTACAAGTTGCTTAGCCTATTCAAGGCTAGAACCCAACTTGACTCGTTCAAGGTGGAGGAATAGGCAGACAAATTAGGAGAAGGATTGATTTGGCAGACGAGGAAGAAGAGTATTTTGAAGAAGAACGTGTACGAATCCCTAGGGCATCCAACCATGTGAAGCTTTGGATTTCGAGTTACAATGGATTTAGGAATGTTGATGAATATCTAAATTGGGAAGAGAAGGTAGAGCATGTGTTTGAATATCATCGGTACAAGGATTGGGAGAAAGTAAGAACTGCTATTGTTGAGTTCTCCGGATATGCCGCTATGTTGTGGAAAAATTTTCAGGCCATGAGGAGACAAGAGAGATACCGAGAGATTAATATTTAGCCCAAGATGAAGAGAATACTCAGAAATAGATTCGTGCTAGAAACTTATCTTCAAGATACTTCCACTCGGCTTTAGGAGTTGAGACAAGGAGGCTAAGTTATTGACGAGTATATTCAAGATTTTCAAATACTCATGATCCGTTGTGAGGTGGAGGAACCACCAGCTCGAACTGTATTAAAATTTACTACTAGACTAGGGGGTGATATTCGAGATATTGTAAAGCTTCAATCATTCGCCACAATGGATGAAGCTGTTAGGATCGCCCAACGAGTGGAGAGGCAGAGAAAAGGCTGAGTGCTGACTAGAATGCCAACTAGTTGACCCAGATAGGGAAGTCATCGAACTCTGCTGAGTAGAAAGGTTGATGTTCGAGATGAACAGAAAGGGTGATTCGATAATGAAGCGCAGACCCAAACTTATGAGAAGGGGCAAAGGTTTGGAAAGAAGATGAGCTAGATCAAATGTTTCAAGTACCAAAGGTTCGGACATATGGCTGCTTAGTACCTGAATCGAAGAACGATGGTCATCAAGGGAGAAGTCTTAAAGCCAGAAGTAGAAAGTACGGATGGAGAACTCAAGGAGGAGGAGGTTCCAGTCGAGAAAGAAAATGCTGATAAAGAGCTGAATGAGAAGAACATGTTTACTAAAGACTTGGACATGTTACTCATGGTTGTTTGATGCACTATAAACGTAGAACCTTCATGAGAGGAGGAGTAGAGAGAGAATTTGTTCCATACCACCTGTAAGGTGAATAACTAGGTATGTACCCTCATCATGGATAGTGGAAGCTATACTAATGTGGCATCAACTAATCTTGTTTCAAAATTGAAGTTGCTAACTGTTGCACATCTGAGACCATACAAGTTGCACTGGTTGAGTAAGAAAGGAGCATTACATGTTACTTAGCAAATACTATTGCCGATCACTATAGGGAACTACTTTGAGCAAATCCTTTGCAACGTACTGCCTATGTGTACTTCCCACGTATTGCTGGCTAGGTCGTGGTTGTTTGATAGGAAAGTTATATATGATAGCTACAGGAATACGTATATGTTCGAGAAGGATGATCGGAAGATCACACTGAATTCGATGTTGTCGAGAGAAGTTAATAAGTTGTAGACCAAACTTGCTCACGGATCGAAGAAGGCTTTGCTGATGAGTAGAGTGGAGCTCCGAGAGGTGATCAATGCTGATGAGCCGACTCTCTTATTGGTCAAGTGACTATTAGAAATGAAGGAATAGGGTGAGCTACCCTAAGAAATCAAAGAGTTACTAGATAAATATGTCAACTTGTTCCTAGAACAGTTACCTGAGGGGTTGCCTCCAACTTGAGGCATAGAGCACAGTATTAACTTAGTACTTGACACTACACTACCGAATAAGCCAACTTATCGAATGAATCCCGAGCAAGCTTCTGAGCTCCAACGTCAAGTTAATGAGTTGCTAAAGAAAGGCTATGTAAGAGAGAGTCTTAGCCCTTATATTGTGCCTATGCTTCTAATGTAAAAGAAGGATGGAGCCTGGTAAATGTATGTAGACAACTGAGCTGTAAACAAGATCATGATCAAATATAGGTATCCGATCTTAAGGTTAGAAGACATGTTAGATGAGCTGAGTGGAGCCAAGATTTTCAGCAAGATTGTTCTTAAATCTAGCTACCATCAAATCTGAATGAAACCAGGCGATGAGTAGAACTGTGTTCAAGACTTAACATAGACTTTACTAGTGGATGGTCATGCCCTTTAGCTTGTCAAATGTCCCGAGCACTTTCGTGAGACTAATGAACCATGTGTTGAGACATCTCATAAGGAAGTGTGTCATGGTGTACTTTGACAACATCTTGGTCTTGAGTGCCAACATATCGAGTCACTATGAACATCTCAGAGTAGTCTTGGATATTCTCTACGCCGAGAGACTATTCAGCAATCTGAAGAAGTGTTGTTTTTGCTAGGAGGATGTGGTATTCTTGGGCTTTGTAGTCAGTAGAGGAAGCTTGTGAGTTGATGATGAGAAGATCCAAGCAATTATCGCGTGGCCGACTCCTACTACTTGTACTAACGTGAGAAATTTCCATAAACTAGCTTTGTTTTATAGAAGATTCATCGAGAATTTCAATACCTTCGCTGTACCACTTACCGAACTAACAAAAAAGAGCACCAACTTATGACTGGGAGAAAGGAAGGAGAGGAGTTTTATCGAGATAAAAGAAAGATTGACCTCCGCCCCAATATTAATGCTACCTGACTTTAACAAAATTTCTGGGCTGGATTACAATGTGTTGAGCATTGGAATAGGCGTTGTCCTAATGCAAAAAGGTCAACCAATTACCTTCTATAGTAAGAAGCTCTGAGGACCCCAGTTGAATTACTCTATGTATGACAAAGAAATTTTAGCATGATTCGAGCATTGTAAGTATGGCAGTATTATTTACTATTGAGAGAATTCTTCATATATATTGATCATGAATTACTCAGGTACCTTTGAAGTCAGACTAAGTTGTTAAAGTATCAGGCGAGGTTGGTTGAATTCCTTGGAGGATTCAATTTTGTAACAAAATACAAGTAAGGAAAGAGCAAAATAGTTGTAGATGCTCTTTCAAGAAGGCATGTGCTTTTATAAAAAATATAGACTAGATTGTTTGGGTTTACAAGTATCAAAGAATAGTACTCTGAGGATCCATACTTCGGACCCATAATTTCGTAATGTGTTAAGGGAAGATAGTAGACGAGTATCATGTAGATGATGACTACTTGTTTTGAAGTGGAAAATTATGCATGTTGAATTGCTCATGAAGGGAGCTACTAATCAAGGAAGCCTACAGTGGAGGACTTTTTGAACACTTTGGAGAAAGGAGAACCTGTAAACTATTGAATGACCATCTCTTTTGGTAGAGGATGAGAAGAAATGCGTACTGAGTTGTTGAAAGTTGTGTCATGTGTAAGAAGGCCAAGAATGGAGCTGAGTAAGGAAGAGCAATGCCCCTACTTGTTTTAACGAGGCCATGGATTGAATTGAGCATGGACTTTATTCTCGGACTGCTGCAAACTGCCCGAGGCAAAGATTCTATAATGGTCGTTGTGGATAGGTTTAGTAAGATCGCACACTTCGTGCCTAACACCAAGACTAAAAACGCTTCGGCTATTGCTTTTCTTTTCTCGTAAGAAATTGTACGGATACACGGTATGTCGAGAAGTATAGTCTCTGATAGGGACCCAAAGTTCTTGAGCCATTTCTGAAGAACCTTGTGGCGTTGGCTGGGGACCAAATTACTCTTCAATAACTCATGTCACCCCCAAACTAATGGCTAAACAAAGGTGATTAATTGTACTTTGGGATCATTTATCCGAGTTGCAGTAGGCAGAAACTTGGTTGATTAGGACATCTGCTTGCCAGTGATCGATTTTGCTTACAATTGAACAGTATATAACACCACTAAGCAGACTTCTTTTGAGGTTGTCTATGGATTTGATCTCAAGTTGACCCTCGACCATGCCCCTGTACCAGTACCCATGCAAGAGGACCCTGACGCCTAAGCCAGAGCATAATCCCTTTAACACATCTATAACAAGGTTACTTAGCACATTGACCAAGCTGCTAGAAGAATGCAAGAAAAGACTAAGGGTAGGATGGCTAAACAATTTCAACTAGGAGACTTGGTATGGTTGTACCTCAGCAAGGAACGGTTCCTGAACAAGAGAAAGAATAAATTATCTACAAGAGCGGAAGAACCTTTCAAAATCCTCTAAAAGATCAATGATAATGCCTATAGATTGGAATTTCCTGAGGGTTATGGGGTTTTCGATGCCTTCAACATTACCAACCTTAGTCCGTATCACCCTGATAGAGAACTGAGCGAAGACCATTAGAATTTGATCCTAAATCTAAAACAACCTGGAGGGAATATAGGAATCAGGCTACCAAACCTATGACCTGTAGCTGAGCCTAAAGATTAGAGGGATCAATATGACGAATCCTTTTATTCCAGCTAACCCTTACCGAGGTCGAGTACTTCTTTACTAGGTCACCCTTCATGTTGAGCTATATGATTGCCTATCTTTTTGTAGTACGTCGAATTAAAGATTACTCACTCATGCCTGAGCTGACCAATTACTTAGGATCTTCCTTGCTGAGAAGTTGAGAAAGCGAGAGTCTAAAATGACTAAGCCATCCTTGCTCAAATAAGACAGTTGTTCGTACTTTTTGTCCATATCTCCTAACAACCTCGCCAATGTAGCATCGCCATGTGTACAGTATCATGTGTAGAATTCGTTGCACTAATGATTGTTTTTCTTATATATTTATTTTTCCCCCTTTGTATCTTGTTCTTTACTTCCTTAGGAAATGCCCTTTTTATCTTTTCCTTTTCCTTTTTAGGCAAGTTGCCTTAACTTATGAGTATAAATACCCTTGTACTTGTAGCTGTGAGAATCAAATTATCCCTAAAAACACATAAGTATTTTTCTTCCTTATGTAAACACCTTGTTTACCCTTGGCATCACTCTTATCTTAACTCTTGAGTAAGGTTAGGTGGTAAGTAACCTCACCGGACTGATTTATGCGTCATATTAAATTATGCCGTGAGTCCTTGAAAGTTTCATTAGTACGTCATATCCTCTAGAGCTGTTCGTGAGTCTTGCTTACCTTTCATTTGTCATTCATTCATTTCGCACTTTCTTCCATTAGTTCTTTTGAGCTTTCTGCAAGCTTGGATTCATCCAGTAACTAGCCTTATCTGCTCTTGGTCATGGTTCGCAATAATTCCAGTGTTCCTTCTTATAGCATGCTTAGATATAGCACTCTATCCAGCTCCTCCCCTCATTCTTAGGATGATAAAGGCACTAATCCTAACCTCATCCCTCTACCAAACCAAGCTAAGACAAGCTTCCCACAATAAGAGCAAAGACAGCCAACATGAGCTCAGGGCTCACTCATTCCTAACAGAACTTAAGCCCAATAGAACTAGGGCTAAGAGCAAACTTATCCTCTTTGGGGTATGCCCATCCTTTAGCAAACTCAGCTTCATAATGACTATGGTCAAGGGTTAGATATAGTAACAGTTGCACAAATTCTAAACTCAATGATTGCTATGATTGGAGTGTTGGTGTAACAATGGCAACAAATTCAAAGAGATATTCATTGGATTCAAGCCAATGTCGAGATATGGGGGTAGGAGAGGTAGGTCGCTATGGATGCTAGAATAGGTGGTCATACCAACGAAAACACTTTTGATACATTTGTTAAGATAACCTATGAATTGCACCCTAAACCTAATGATTTGGTTGGAGCTGAAGATTAGATTATTGAGGTTAAGAAGTCATTTGCTATGATAGATGTGCTAGTTAACAAAAAGGTAACTTATGTTACCTTCTTCTTGAAAGGTTATACAACCCAGTGGTGGGAGAATGCTTCCCGGACTAACAAAGAAGCAGTTGGTCCTATCACTTAGCAAAAGGTTTAAACAAATCTTCTTTGACAAATTCTTCCCTAATAGTGTTAAGGAACAAAAGGAGCTTGCTTACCAGACCTTATAGTAGGGTAAGAGGTTAATATTAGAGTATGAAGCAAAACTAAATTACTTAGCCCCTTTTTCGCTAGAACTAATAAGAAGGGATGAGAGATCTCATGCTATGAGGTTTACTTTTAGGTTAGAGCCTAAGTTACAAGAAAAAATGGCAGGATTCAGGGGCATTACTTATGCCGAAAGAGTAGAAATGGATAGAAGCCTAGAATAGGAAAAAAGATTTAATGGTACTAACACGTGACGTAGATTGATGAATGGCATGCAAGTTTCAATGATCCTTAAACACTTAAAAATGAAGTACTGCACTTTTAAAAAAAGCACCAATTATATATTCACATGTTAAAATTTTATTCACATGTTAAAATTTTGTTGGTACTTGCATGTCACTCATTAATTTGCATAGTAGATTAGTGCCATTGAATCCTTTCTCCTAGAATAGGGAATGAAGAGAATAGAAGAGTTAGTAGCTCGTAGAGAGAAGAAGACTCTAGATTAGAGACCTATGCCTAGTTATGCTCCATTGGAAAGGTTTAAGAGACTAGTCGAAGGTATCATGATTAAAGAGGACAAGAGACTACCTTATACACCACCCGGGTAGGCTATGTAGCCAACTCGAGAACCCGTTGGTGTACTTATACTAATGCTAGCTTAATGTACTCACCACATGATATATTAGATTGCAAATGGACTTTGAATGCATGTTTTCTATGTGGTAAAACTAAGCATGTCAGTAAGGATCGTAAGTAGTTAACTCTAATGCATCAAGGCTTATGCTTTAAGTGTAACTAAAGAGGCCATTAAGTAATAAACTGTAGAGATTTGAGGAAACATACATTTTAAACTACTTAGATAGCTACTTCTCAAAACATCACTCGTGCTACTCAACCATAGCTAAGACTTTGCTAAAGAGCTCCGACTTGATTCTTTACCCTTCAACATTAGAACCATAGTCAAGAGGCTACAGATGTGGACACTTTGGTAAGTACGCTCATTGTTTTTAATTTGAGTGCTTATGTACTTTTTGATACTAGAGATTCATGTTCCTGCATTACTGAATCCTTTATGTATGTTTATGATATATGCGTTATTTCCCTAGATACTCCCTTATTTGTTAATACGCCTTTGGGGAGTGAAACAATTTTGAGTAAAATATGTCAAGATGTTGAGATTGTGGTATAAGGGAGAATCTTACTAACAGATTTATTAATATTAAACATGTTAGATTTTGACATAATTCTGGGAATAGATTGGTTGTTAAGGCACCATGCAACTATTGGTTGCTACAACATGGTGATTACCTTTAAGCCTTTAAGAGAAGTATTGTTTCAGTATTAGTTAGAGAATCAAAGACCTATAAAGAGTGTTACCTATGAGTTGTAGGAGAAGCC
This sequence comes from Lumnitzera racemosa, assembly GCA_024138005.1. Classification (NCBI taxonomy): domain Eukaryota; kingdom Viridiplantae; phylum Streptophyta; class Magnoliopsida; order Myrtales; family Combretaceae; genus Lumnitzera; species Lumnitzera racemosa. The sequence goes on along the minus strand of JAMXBC010000004.1, from coordinate 22,941,082 downwards.
TACCCTAGCAGCTTTGGGTATGAAGATCGATGAAACAAGGAAGTTAGAATAGGTGCCAGTAGTGCAAAAATTCCTAAATGTCTTCCTAGATGATCTACTTAGCTTATTACTAGATAGAGAAGTAAAACTCAGATTAGATCTAGTACTAAACACAAAACCTATTTCAAAACCAGCACATAGGATGGCACCTACTAAGCTTGTTGAATCGAAGAGGCAACAATAAGAGTTGCAAGATAAGGTTTTTATAAGACTAAGTTTGTCTTCCTAGGGAACCTCGGTGCTTTTTATAAAGAAAAAAGATGGGAGCATGAGGATGTGTATAGACTATGGAGAGTTGAATCAAGTGACAGTTAAGAACAAATGTCTATTTCCTAGAATAGACAATTTACTCAACCAGCTACAAGGAGTGTAGGTATTTTCGAAAATAGATTTGAGATTAGGCTACTACCAGTTTAAGGTAAAAGTAGAGGATGAGGAGAAAATGGCTTTTTGAACCAGATATGGACTTTATGAATTTTTGGTTATGCCTTTTGACCTCACTAACCCATCTACAGCATTTCTAAACCTTATGAATTGAGTGTTTAGAGAGTATTTGATAAGTTTGTAGTGGTCTTCATTGATACAATCCTTGTTTACTCTAAAAAGAGAGATGAGCACAAACAACGTTTGAGGTTTGTGCTTAGTAAACTGAGATTGGAAGTTGTATGCCAAATTTATTAAGTGTGAATTCTTGTTGGATCAGGTAGCCTTCCTAGGTCACATTGTAAATAGTGAGGGTATACTAATGGATCCAAAGAAAATAAAAGCTATGGTAGAGTGGCCAAGACCTAAGATAGTAACCGATTTATAGGGTTAGCAAGTTATTACAAAAAGTTTATGGAAGGAACCTTTAAGCTAGTAGTTTCTTTGATATGGTTGACCTAAAAAGGGGTTAAATTCGATTGAGATGAGAAGTGTAAGTAGAACCTTCAACAATTAAGGGAAAGACTTGTAACTGCTTAGTATTGTCTTTACCTCACAGCGGAGAAGAGCTTATGATTTACAATGATGCTTTAATTCAAGGAATAAAGTGTATATTGAAGCAGAATGGCAAGGTGATAATGTATGCTAAGAAGAACTACCTAGTACATAACTTAGAGTTAGTAACAATGGTCGATGCCTTAAAACTTTGGAGGCATTATTTAGTTGGGGAAAGGTGTGAGGTGTACACAAACCACAAGAGCCTAAGGTATATTTTTATTTAGTAGGATTTGAATATAAGGCAAAGAAGGTTTCTAAAGCTAATAAAAGACTATGATTTGGACATCTAGTATTACCATGGAAAGCTAACACAGTGGCGGATGCTTTGAGTAGTTGTGATAAGAACCTAACCAATTTAAAAACGACATAGAGGCCCTTGTTAGAAGATATGAGAAGATTGGATTTGGGGTTTTGACCAAAGAAGAAGGCATCGGGTTGGCAAGTACATGAATCTAGCTTACCTTAGTAGATAGAGTTTAGATGACTCAAGTTGAAGATGAAGGTATATAGGAGATAAAAAGGAAGATGAAACAAGAAAGGCAGTAGAATTCGCGACGGATGTTGAAGGAGTACTCAAGTATAAAGGAAGATTATTTGATATGGTTTGTTAGGATGGATCAACATATGGAAACCATTATCACATCAACCAAAGTGGGTGTGGACCTTAAGACGGTTCAAAAGCTAATGGGAGTTGAAGATTGAGCAAGGGTTTTCGTGCATTGACGGTGGATATGACATACCAATGTCTCACATGAACTCGAATTATACTTGATATGAAGCACAAATATAATACGAGGTTGCTCGCCACTAGTCCATGCTCAATGGTCTAGGTAAGAGCTCTCTAAGGTCTCGGTTTTTTGTTAAGAAAACACAAACTCAAGAAGGAAGTAAAGGGGGAGTTCCTTAAAATTCAATGTTATTGATGATGTAGTTATTACATATTACAAGTATTTATATGGCTCATTTAAGGCAAGTCCTAGGTTTACGTAAACTACAATAAAGATTTCTATTAGAAAAGGAAAGGTAAATAGTTTATAGGGGTAAATTTATAAAACAGACAAGAGAATATTCAGGTACAAAAAAGGATAGTATGGATGTCAGAGAATAGATGCGTATCAATTGCTCTTTCTATGGTCCCAAATGGAGAGGGGGTCGAAAAAATTTGACTTACTTGGTGTCAGTTTGGTAGTTAGGCATCTCGGAAGCTTGGTTAATGTATACCTGGAGAATAGGAGCTTAGCAGTTTGGGCTTGGCAACTTGGCCTTGGCAGGTTGGTTCGTTGGTAGCTTGGCTTTGTCAGAGGCACTTGAATCTAAGATGAGAGAAAATGAAAATGAAATGAATGGTCTAGGCAGGTTAAGTTAGACAAGGAGTAGCTCCTTAAGGGTCAACTCCCCTTATGTAACTCGATAAGCTAGGTTTAATCCTCGAGCTCCTGAGCGAGTAATCTACCCTTGATTCCTATCATCCCCTCCAGGTTATTTAAGATTTAGGATCAAATCTTACTTGGGTTTTGATAGCTCTTCCTTGGGGACAAAGGGTCAGAGGTTCACAATATTAAACGAGTCCAAGACTCCATATTCTTTGGTAACTCGATTCAATAAGCATTTGAATCGATCCTTTCTAGTACTTAGGAAAGGTTTATCAGCTTAGGGAGACAACTTGCTTCTCCTTAAAGTTGGGAATCAGTCTTTATTGAGATGGAACCAGACAAAATTACTAGGCTAAGATTGCCTATCCCATCTCTCTAATCCTTCTCCATCATTCTTTTCTTTTGTTCCAATAATCTCTTCCTATTCACATGAAGTATTAGATGCATGCTGTGCGTACATGATACTAATAACAAACCCATACATCTACATTTTGGTGACTTTACTAAGAAAGGGATGATTGCATGAATGATGTTTCCATGAAATGACTTCATTATTGAGGGGTTAAACATCTTATAAGGTATTGAGTTTCTTTTGAATGTTGATATCAACATGTATGTAATCTCTTTATTAATACTACAAATTGATTATTATATATTGATTCTTATTTTAATGTAAACTATTGGGGCTATGATTACATATATAAGTTGTATATATGTGTATATATTTTTCGATACCATCCATGGTTTGTTATAGCGAACCATTCCCTTCAAGAGTGTAGGAATTTGAAGAAAATATTTAGGGATAGAGTAAGACTTGGGAAGCTTATTTTTGAAGATGGCGATGTCTACATCAATTCCTCAATACATGATGCTTGACATGGTGGCATGTATACTGAATCAATAAAGGCATAAGACAGTTCATGGCCAACACTCCAGGAGCGAATTAGTGTTCAATTACATTTTTTCCCCTTATTTTCAAAAGGAGACATCAAAGCTATAATGCAACTCTATGTCCATAAGTTTAAATTTCTTCTAACGTGTTTCTGTTAAGGCTAAAGTACTAGCCTGAAATCACATGTTCTTCTTTTAAGACCAAGATACTCTCTTGGCATCATGTATCATTCTTTAAGATAAGGGTGTTCTCCTAACACTACATATTTTTTGAGACCATAGCATTCCCTTAGAATCACATGCTTTGTTGAGACTAAGCAAACCCTTCTAGCACCGTATACTTCTTTTAAAACCAAGTTACTCCCTTGGTACTTTATGCTCTATTTATAGACTAAGGTACTCCCCTAGCGTTGTATGTTCCTTTAAGACCAAGGCACTCCATTAGCATTATATGCTTCTTTAAGGTTAGGTCACTCCCCTAACTTGATGTGTTCTTCTTTAAGATAGGGTACTCCTCTACCGTTGTATGTTCCTTCACGACCAAGTTAGTCTCTTAGTACTATACATTCTTTAAGACCAGCATATACCCTTAGCATGTTAACTTCTTTGCCTTAGGCCTAAGTAATGCTTGGCATATAAATTAGGAGGCTTAAGTGCATATATACTCCTGATACAATGTTTTTATTCTTATAGTCCAGGTAATGCCTTGACATTACATTGTTGTTGCTCTTAAGTGCACAACGCTATTGAAAGTAAGAGCAAAGCCTCCTTGCTTTGATAAAGCTCGTCATGAAGTGATTTCTTTACTTGAATGGCTACAATTAGCATATTGGATCATAGTTAAGTTGGCAAGCTACATCCATATTGTTTTAATGATTGGGGGCTTAATGAAAGAAAGTGCTCCTCTTATACTGCTTCCACAGTAAGAGTTGTTGTCATGTCTCATTGTGATATAATAACAACCCCATCTATGACCTTCAATCAACTTCACTTGTATAGCCCCTTCTTAATTCTACATGCACACTAATCACAGCCCCTTCATATTTTCACTCATACAGCCCCTTCCCAATTCCATGCATACACCAATCACAGCCCTTCACAATTCCACTCGCATAATCCAACACCTATGCGCACAATCCAACACCTACGTGCATAGTCTAAATCACAGTCCAATACTCATACATAGGTCAAATCATACGATCCTCTTTACACATGAATAACAATTCTATGCAACACAGAACAACAACACAACCCATGTAAGTTTTCTCTTTGATTCGACTGTCTAAGTAATTGAGTTATTTATTTATTTAGTTGAATTATTTAGTTAATTATGTTATTTTACTAACTTTATTTTGTCTTTTAGTATAGGTTTTTAGTTTAGTTTTCTTTAATAAAGTAATTCCTACATAAATTACATTTATGTCATACTTTTATTAAATCACTTTTTTTTTAGCTAAATTGCATATTTTTCTAAGATTCATATCTTGAATAAAGATATATATCTAAATTACATTTTTTACAAAATTATATTTTATGATATGGTTGTATATTTTTTCTAAGATTCATATCTTTGATAAAGATATATATCTAAATTACATTATTTACAAAATTGCATTTTTAGATATAGTTGCATATATTTTCCAAGATTTGTATCATTAAAGATATGCATCTAAAATTGCATATCTCCATAGATTCGCATAAATCTTGCATTCAAGGTTTAGAAATATAAAATTTTAGCATGTAGTGTTTTTTTTTTAAATAATAAAATTCTTAATTAAAGTCTTTAAAAGATTTAGTTAGTTAGATTTTTTTTTTAAAATAAATTCAAGAGGTTAGATCTTCATTTTTTTAAAATATTAATAATAATAAATCATTAAATAACGTAAATCTGGCTTAATTTTCAAATTTAAAATAATCAACTTATTAAATCTTTTTCTAAAAAAACAAAATTTATTGATTTAATCCCGATTAGTAGGTATAAAGGTACCTCTAAAGCAACCATAAAAAATATAATTTTTTTTTGTTATTTTGAAAATTCGAAATAAAATTATTAAAATATTCATTTTAATTGCAATTTATACTTTTTTTTTGCATATTTTGGCTTTTTAGAAAAATTATAAAAACAAAGGCCCATTAACTAGTTTCTTTTAACTTTTAACTTTTATTTTAATAGATTAGCCCTTAAGCTCATTTCTTTAGTTAAATTTTCTAAAAAAAAAATTATTTTTTTAGAAAATTCATAGATTAATAGCTAAATTAGGATATTTCCATCCGAAAATCCTAATTTGATTTTTTTACCAATTTAACTGGTTACCAATTTAAGCGGGTTGTGTTTAATATAGGTTAGATTAAGAAAAACCAAAATAGGGCTTGACAATTAACAAGTGCCATCATGTTTTCTTTATCATATAAGTTCATCTTACCTTTTAAATCTATTACTCAATACCTTCATTAAACAAGTAATTAATAAGACTAATAAGACATGGTAATATCATGGAGCTTAAATATCATTTTGAAAGCATGAAATAACTTAATAGAATATTGATATGAATTTATGTTGTAGAAGGAATTTCCAGTTCATACATAATCGTATGTACAACAGGCAATCTCTTCTATAAAAAGGTAATTACGATTAGCTTCTTGTAAGCTAATGATGGCCATTTAACTTAAAAAAATAAAATAAAATAAAATTCTTTCATAATGATGTCGATGTGTATACATGTATATAATGCATATGTCTAGGGAGCAAAGCTATGTTATTAACTTGTTTAACTCCATATGATATTAAAATTTGAGTAAACTTGCAAATATTTTGTTTTTATGAATAGTTTGTATATGGGTTAAATCCATAGGCAACTCTAATTAGGGACTTGCTTGTGATGCTATGTACAATCTTATTGTAGGCCAACTCTATTATGGGTAAGCACACATCCTAATAAGTTGGGTTCTGACCAATAATGACTCTGAATAGGGTTCCTAATATTCTATAGACAACTTCAATTTGTAGATTTGTTTGAGGGTAGCAAGACATGTTGAATAGTAGCTTCATACTTAGTCACTTTTACAAGGTTCTCCAGAAGTGGCTCATAAATTTTGGATAGGCACTCCATGGAGCTTGATGAGCTCCTATAAGAAAAGAAAAGAGATATCAAAAGCATCGTTAATTTTGGAAAATGACACAAAGTGTGCCATTTCGCTAAAATGATCCACAACCACCATGATGGAGTTTTTCCCTCGGGATGCCCTTGGAAACCCCAACATGAAATCCATACTCAACTTGGTTTATGGTTTGGTCGGGATTGGCAAGGGTAAATATCACCCTTGCTCTACCTAACTCTTAGCCTTTCTACAAGTAGTACACCTCTCTAGAATAGCATGGATATTTTTCATTATTCGTGGGCAAAAGAATCTAGAAGCTAGTACCTCATGAGTTCTGTGTTTGCGAAAATGTCCAGACAAGCTTCCTCCATGCACCTCATATACAAGTAGCTCCCACATCGAACGGGTTACAATACATAATCTCTTCTTCTTAACCAAGTATCCGTTTTCCTTATGATAATTATTAATAGTTCGACCATCTTCACATCTGGCATAGTTGGCCTAAAATGTGGATCCCTAGCATAGAGATTCTTAATCATAGAAAATCTAAGAAGTCTAGTCTAAAGTTCTATCAGGAGGGAATGTTGTCTTGATAAGGCATCGGTTACTATGTTGTTCTTGCCATTCTTGTATTTGACGACATAGGGAAATCCTTCCATGAATTCTACCACTTTACTTCTCTCCTAGACAACTTAAGCTAGCTCTTCATGTATCAGAATGATTCGTGGGCGGTATAGATTACAAATTCTCTTGGCAATAAATAATGTTGCTAAACTGTTAAAGCTTAGATCAAGGAGTAGAACTCTTTATCATATACAAAATAGTTAAGTATGGCTCCTTTGAGCATTTCACTAAAATAGGCAATAGATCGACTTTCTTGCATTAGCACGGCTCTTATGTCTAATCTTGATGCATCACGCTCCACTTTGAATATTTTTTCAAAGCTTAAGAGAGCTAAGATAGGGACAGTAGTTAGTTTCTCTTTCACCTCCTCAAAACTCCTCTACTTTTTCTCTCCCTACTTGAACTCAATATTTTTCTTTAATAGTTCAATGAGTGAGGCTACAATAGTACTAAAATTTCTTATAAATCGATGATAGAATGATGACAGCCATGTAAGCTTCGCACATCAGTAGACTAAGCCAGTACAAGCCATTCGGTAATTGCCTTCACCTTTTCATCATTAACTCTATGTTAACACCACTCACAACTAATCCTAAAAAGATTACTTTAGGTCGAAAAAAGTCTCATTTTTTATAGATTGGCATAAAGCTTTTTAGCTCGAAGTTTTGAGAAAACAAGTTGAAGATGCTCATAGTGAGTCTCTAGGTCAAGACTATGGACAAGAATATCATCAAAATACACAACAACAAACTTTCTAATGAGTTCTTTGAGCACATGGTTCATCAGTCTCATGAATATGCTCGGCGCATTCAATAACCTAAATGGCATCACAAGCCATTCATATAATCTATGGCATATTCTAAATGTAGTCTTCCACTTGTCTCCTTCCTACATTATGATTTGATGGTATCTAGACTTAAGATTGATCTTTAAAAAGATTCTTGCTCCATGCAACTCGTTGATTAAGTCATCAAACCTAGGTATGGGGTACTTGTACTTGATGGTGACTTGATTAATAGCTCAGCTGTCTATGCATATCCTCTACATGCCATCTTTCTTCGGCACTAATGGAGTTGGTATAGTACATGGGCTTAAGAATCCTTGAACATATCCTCTCTTTACCAAGTCATCTACCTACCTCTATGGCTTTACAACTTATTTTGGATTTAGTTTATAAGTAGGTTTGCTCGGTATTGTAGCTCTTGGCAACAAGTCTATGGCATGTTCAATGCCTCGAGTTTGAAGCAGACCTTTAGGGAACAGGTCGGCAAACTTATCTAGTAAAGCCTTTACCTCAGCAAGTAGTTTAACCTTTAGTTCCCTCATTTCAAGTAGCCTTCTAATCAATAGATAAGTTGGCCCTTCAAGCTTCATCTCCTTCTTTAACTCAACTCAAGTCATCACCAACGCCTCCTTCTTCAAGTTGTGACTTAACTGGAGCTACATGCTTTTAACTTGCTTCGCAATCATTCGGCTAAGCTCGACCTTCCTTCCCTCATGCTCTAATGTATACGTGTTCTTCCTTCTATTGTATATCACATTTTGATCAAGCATCTACAGTCATCCAAGAAGAATATGAGATGTACTCATTGGTAACATATTACAGAGTACTTTATCTCAATAGTTTCCAATATAGATCAGCACAAACATTACATATTTACTTATAGGACTCCTTTATCACTAAGCTGGTGTAGCTTATAAGGCTTGAGGTAGGGTTTGGTCAACAACTTTAATTACTGGACCATGAACGTAGATGCCACATTAGTGGAACTGCTACTATCAACTATAAAGTGCTCATAAGGACCCATTGACCTTACAACCAATGTGGAATAGGTTCTCGCATTACTCATTCTTTGGTATAGGACTCACACTCATGACTCTTCTCAGTACCATGGTTACAAGCATAAAGTTTCCCTCTTCACCAAAGATGATCTCCTCCTCTTCAGACTATTCAATGTGTTTAAATTCTTTCAACTCTTCAATCACATCATCGGTATTTTCAACCTTAATGGTTAGCATCTCTCCCTTGATCACCATTACTCGTTTGTTCGGACAGTGTACTGTCATGTGTCAAATTCCTTAGCATTTGAAGCATTTGATCACATTAGTCTTCTAACTAGAGCTTTGTCCCTTCTCAAATCTCCTCAAAGCCTCTTTCTCCTTTGCTTGGGCAATTGGAGTAGGTCAGATATCACTTGTTTAGCTTGGTTCTGATTGCATAGGTTTGTTGGAATAAGATGGCTAATAGGTGCTAAGAATCGATTCGTCTAACATCGTTCGATCCTTTGAGCAGCTTGAATTGCTTCATCCAATAAACCAATATCCATAGTCTCTATAACATCTCCAATCTCATACTTCAATCTACTAATGAATTAGGATACGGTTCATTCTTCGGGTTCAACAACTTTACAACAAATCATTAACATCTAGAATTCCTTCACATACACATCAACACTTGATCCTCCTTACCTCAACTCTTGCAATCTCTTGAAAGCATCCTACAGGTAGTAGCTTGGAACGAATCTCCTTCTCATTACTCTCTTCATTTCATCTTAATCTCTAATCTTGCTCTCCTTCTTTACAGATGGCTTGCAAATTTTACCACTACAGTGCAGCATAGCCAGTAAACTTCAGTATAGTAAGTCTAACCTTAGCATCTATAGACACTTCATGACACTCAGACTACTTCTCAATCCTATTTAACCAATTCAGGTAGTCCTCGGCATCACCGCTTCCAATAAAATAAGGAATTTGCATCTTTAATCCTTCCACTTTAGAAGCTTGAATATTCCTTTCCTCAAGTCAATAATATTCTTCTTCTTTGCTTATCTCTTCACCTCTTCTTCAATTTCTTCCAATGTGAGTTGGTGTTGAGTAGCTCTATCCACCTTTTTAGCTTAAGGCAGTTGTACTGGGAAATTAACTTAACCTTATCAGCCATTGCCTCCCTTAGGTAGCTCATTAGCTCAACCTCTATATGAGTCATTTCTAGCTTGTTGCCTGTCCTCTTTTATAACAATTACCAGGCTAGTCACCAGGTCAATAAGCCTATCCAGTCGCTCATCTTCAAATTGGGGTGTGAAACTCCCCTATTGTCCTTAGCCATTACATGCACCACTCTCTTGGTTACCTAAGGTTCTATGAACACTACAATCGGACATTGTTGTTTTACTTCAATATGTTAACAACTGAAACACACTTTGAAATTCCTCCTTTAAACATTGATGGACAGCACTAACACACCAACAATTACTACAACAATAGCAATATTATGCTGTTCAGCAACGAAACATAGTCACTCATACTTTGTTTTTATGAACAAGAAATAGGGAAAATAGAGCACTGAACTTCCTTAACTTTGTACACTACTCCAACACTTAATATAACCACACATAACCCCTTCAACGCATTGTTGGTCTTAGCTTGCTAGTTACATACACAATACACTATAGGAATTACTCATAAACACAAATAACAAGAAGTTTACTCGAACTTAGCCAGGCTCTAATACTAAGATGCTATGTGTCGAGCCCTATTTTGGTTTCCTTAATTTAACTTATATTAAGCTCAACCTGCTTAATATAAATTAATCGACATTAAATTAAAGAAATATTTTTGTTAAAAAACTTAAAAATTGGAGTTACCAACCAATTCAACTAATAAAAATTAAAATTATGTTTTTTTTTGTGGGAAAACCCTCATTTGACCACTGATCTACGGATTTTCTAAGAAAACGATTTTTAGAAAATTAAACCAGGAAAAACTAAGTTCGAGGGCTAACCTATTAATATTAAGTCACCATGTAAAAACTAAAGAAAAATTGATGGGCTTTATTTTTATAATTTTCTAAAAAATATATACAAATAAGCAAAAGATAACTAAAGTGATTTTTTTATTACAAATTTTTAAGAAAAAGGAATTTTTTTTATACAGTTGCCCCGAAGTGCTAACATACCCACTAATTGAAACTAACCGATCGTAGTTCTCTTTTTATAAAATATTTAATGGGTAGTTATTTTGATTTTGAAAATCTAGCTAGGTTTATATTTATTTATCAATTTATTATTTTTCAATAAAATCTAAGAAATCTAATTTTTCTAAATTTAAGAAAACCTTAACTAACTAAATTTTTTTGAAAAATTCGATTAAGATTTATTTATTTTTAAAACCACTAGGTATCAAAATATATCCTTTTTTAATCCTAACTATAAGATACGTTCAAAATATAGTTAGATACGTATCTTTTCTGAATCTTAACCACTAGATATGTATTTCGATACGTATCTTTTCTAAATCCTAATTATAAGATACATATCTCAACCACATGATACATGTCTTTTCTAAATCTTAACTACTAATGTATCTCAATTCGTATCTTTTCTAAATCATAACCGTAAGATATATATCTCAATCGTATGATACATATCTCAACCATAAGATATGTATCTCAACTATATGATACGTATATTTAAAAAAAAAACACACACAATTTTTCTAAAAGACGCAATTTAATTAACTTTTATTAAAAATTAAAATTATTTAAAAATATATGCAATATAGAAAAAAAAAACCTGCACTTAAACAAAATAATAAATTAGTAAAATAATTGAACTAAAAAAATAAATAAAACAAATAAAATAAAATAATTTTATCTATGCCTTGAGTATGATCGTGCGTTGTGATTGTTTGGATGTTGGGAAATTGGATTTCATTGGCATTTGAACTTATGGAATTCGGAATTAGAGCGTCAGGAAATTGGATTTCATAATTGGATTGGAGCATCAGGGAATTCATCCAGACTTGGACGTTGGTTTGGATCGGCTTCATCAAGGAATTCATCTTAGAATTGGAATTGTGGAATTGGATTGGCTTTGTTAGGGAATTCGACTTGGAATTGGATTTGGAGTTAGATTTCCGTTGTGCTTCGAATTGGCTTTGGATTGCGGATGGTGGAAATTGAAGTCGTCGGGGGAGTTGGATGTTGATTGTGGGAATAAATAAAACATTCTTAACTCTACCATTAAATTCTTATTTATAAACTAATAATTGAATCTTTTCTATCGAAGATATAAAAGATTTGATAATGATTTTTTTAAAGATTTGGCATAACTTTTAGAAACCTTACTTAATTTAGGTTTTCAATTTTTTAAGGCTCAATTTGATCTAATTAGATATAGCCTAATAACCACTTAATAAATTATAAATCTAATCTAGCCCAATATAATTTAGATAAAAAATCTATTTTATATTGGACTAGACTAAAATTACTTTAATAAAGCCCAATTCTCCAATGACTTAAAATTTATTAAATTAATCATATACCTTTATCAAATTTAATTTTAAACAATCTGATGCAACTTAACTCGACATAACTTGACTCGATACAATTCGACTCGATACAACTGGACACGACTCGACACGATACATGACTCAATATGATATGACATGACTCGATTTAACTCGACACGATACGACATTACGTTCTCTCTTTTTTTATTAATTTTATTTATTTATTTATTATTTATTTGTTATTTTCTTTTATTTATTTATTTATTTATTAACTTGGCTCAACTAATGAAAAAAAACAAAAAAAAACAAAAATGAGGTGCTATACTATGGATCATCGAGAAAGGTCGATACACGACAACTGTTATAATATGAACCAAGGTAGGTCTGGACCTTAGGACGGTCTGAAAACTAGATGGTAATCTAAGGTTAAGTAGGGGTTTCGTATACCGATAATTGATATGAAGCACAAATGTCTCACATGAACTTGAACTATACTTGATATAACACATAAGTATAATACGAGGTTGCTCACCACTAAGCCATGGTCAATGGTCTAGATAAGAGCTCTCCAAGGTCTTGGTTTTTGGCTAAGGAAACACAAGCTCAAGAACGAAGTAAAAGGGGAGTGTTTGAAAATTCAATGTTATTGATGATGCGGCTATTACATGTTACAGGCATTTATATGGCCCATTTAAGATAAGTCCTAGGTTTACGTAAATTACAAAAATGATTCCTACTAGAAAAGGAAAGGTATATAATTTATAAGGGTAAATTTGTAAAAAATACAAGAGAATATTCAGGTGTAGAAGAGGATAGTAAGGATGTCAGAGAATGGATGCGTGTTGACTGCTCATTCTATGGTCCTAAATGGAGAGGGTGTTGAGTAGATCTGACTTATCCAGTGTTAGCTTAGCAGTTAGGCATCTAGGAAGCTTGGTTAGTGTACGCTTAGAGAATAGGAACTTGATAGTTTAGGTTTGGTAGCTTAGCCTCTATAGCTTGGTTTATCAATAGGTCGGCTTTGTTAAAGGCACTTGAATTTGAGATGATAGAAAATGAAAATAGAGTGAATGGTTTGGGAAAGTCAAGTTGACAAGGGGCTACTCTTCAAGTGCCAACTCCCCTTAGGCAACTTGACAAGCTAAGTCAGATAATCCTCAAGCTCGTGAACAGGTAGTCAGCCCTTGATTCCTATAATCAATTATGTATACCTACTATGCTAGAATTGAGAAGTGAACTATTGAAAGATGCACATTACTTAGGATATATAATACAATGGGGTAGCACAAAAATGTATCGAGATTTAAAAGTGCATTATTAGTGAAATAATATGAAGAGGGAGATCACAGAGTATGTCTTATGGTACCAAACTTATCAACATATAAGAATTGAGCATCGAAGGTAGGCTGGTGAGTTGCAGCCATTATTAATTCCAAAGTAAAAGTGGGTATAGGTGATGGAGTGCCGACTTCTAGACCCCTCATCTTGTGAAAAGGGTTTTGAATGCTTAGCTTAGCCAAGACGAACTCATATATAAGGAAAGTTAGATGGTGAATACTCTAAGTGCTCTGCTCGTTCACACACTTACTTGCTTAGTCTGTTGCTTAGATGCCAAGCACTCAAATGATGGTCTATTAGATGCTAAGAACTCCAATGTTGCCTTGCAGAGTGTTAAGACCAAGGTCGTTATCTTAGATTTTCGCGCTTTCTTCTCCTACTTTGCTAAGCTACTACCTTACTCAATCACCTTGGCAACTATTTGTATAGTTTAGAAACAATACTCCAGTACCTTGCACTAACCAATATGACTACAATAACAACGTACCACTTGTCATTCTCTTTTTCTAACATTATACTATATTACTTTTCTTTAATTGTCGCATATACCCTTTTGGGTAGTATTATGTTACTTATTTTTAGCATTGCCCATTTCTATAATTTCTTTATTTCCCTTTGTCGCCTTAAGGACTTATTATAAATAGTCCTTCTTCTTGTAAGCTGTAATAAACTCTTACCTCACTATTAATGAATGTTCCTCGTGTCCTTATGAGACACAACTCTCTAAATACATACTCCCCACTCTTATCTAATATTGGTCATAACTCAAGATTAGTGGCGAGTGAACCTTAAGATTTACTTATGTGTCATATTGAGTAAAGCTAGAGTCATGTCATTTTCATTGGTGCATAACATCTAAGGAACAGCCCCACGAATGTTACTGTGTTTTTAACCATTTCTTCTTCTTCGATATCTTGAAGGACCTTATAATCATCTTCCCTATAGTAGCCTTAGTGATTAACTCAGCTCTTAGGTACATCAACAAGTCACTACAGATTTTGTTACAACTTTGCCAAAGATTTTGAGTAAATACGATGTAGTTTAGGTGATCGTGGATAGATTAACAAAGTTAGCCTACTTCATCCTTATTAACATCAATTACTCCTTGGAAAAGTTAGCTAAGTTGTACCTTAGGGAAGTGGTAAGGTTGCATGGTGTACCGATGAAGATTGCATCAGATAGGGACATTCGTATCATTAGCAAGTTTTGGAGGAGTTTATACAAGGCTTTAGGTATGAAGCTTCAATTTACTATTACCTTTTACCCTCAAACCAACAAACAATCTAAGAGAACTATTCAAATCCTTAAATTATTAAGAGCACTTATACTTGATTTTACAGCAATCGAGATGAACACTTACCTATGGTTGAGTTCGCCTATGATAACAGCTATCAAGCAACAATTCAAATGGCCTCATATGAAGCCTTATATGGTTGAAAGCACAGATTGCCCACTCATTGGGATGGGTAAGTTTTGGGTCTAAAGTTAGTATAAGAAGTAGTAGACATGGTGAGACTAATTAGATAGAGAATGAAAATTACGTAACGCCATTAGAAGAGCTATGCTAACAAGTGACGATGCTCGTTAGAGTTTCAAGTAGGAGGTAAGGTTTTATTGAAAGTGTCTCCTAGTAAAAGAATTATTAGGATTGGGTTAGGAGGAAAACTGACTCTGAGATATATTAAACCCTTCAAAGTTATTGAGATAATTGGAAATGTAGCATATAGATTGGAGGTTCCTCTTACAATAGAAGGAGTCCACCATATCTTACATGTATCCATGTTGAGGAAATTCAATCCCAATCAAGAGCAAGAGGTAAAGTAACAAAGGATACAAGTAGTAGAGTTAGAACTCTTAAAGTTACAGTCAGACTTGTCTGCTATTGAGCAGCCTATAAAGATTGCGAACACTAAAGTCTAAAAACTAAAAAGAAGGCGAATAGCCTATTAATGTACAATGGTCAAATCATTTGGAAAAGGGAAGCAACTTGGGAGTTAGAAGAAGAAATTTGGAAGAAGTATCTAGAGTTTTTATAAGAGAGAGGGGGTGGGGTAGTATGGAGGATTGTAAAACCCAACAAAAAAGAAGCAAGGGCAGTTTCAACATAGTGAAAGTTCTTAAACCCTAAGTGGTGTAAACCGTGACCAATAACAAACAAGGCTGGTCGCTAAATGGGTCCAAGGTTGTAAAAAGCTTGAAAAAACGCTAATGGGGAAAGGTATGAAAGGAGGGACAAAGGCGAATGGAGTGATAAGGGCGAATGGAGTGACAAGGGTGAATGGAGTGACAAGGGCGAATGGAGTAGTAAGAAAACACCCACGAATAGTTCCAGAGGATATGACACACCAAATGAACTTCCGAGAACTCAAGGTACAATTCGATGTGACGTACGAATTGGTCCAATGAGGTTACTCACCACCTAACCTTGCTTAAGGGAAAGGATAAGAGTGATGCCGAGAGTAAATAAGCAGTGTTTACACAAGGAAAAAAGTACTCAAGTGTATTGAAGGTAATATGATTATCTCGCAACTGTAAGTACAAGGATATTTATGCCCATAAATTAGGGCAACTTGCCTAAAAGGGAAAAGACGAAAAAGACATTTCCTAAAAGGGTAATATATATGTTACAAAGGAGAAAAAATGAATATATAAGGAAAATAATCATTAGTGTTACAAAGTCTACATGTGATATTGTACACATAGCAATGCGGCATTAGTAGGGTTGTTAGGAGATGCGAACAAAAAGTACAGACAGATGGGCTTGTCTAAGCAGAGATGACTTAATCAATCCCGATTCTCTCTCTTGGCTTCTCGACAAGGATGATGTCGAGTGATTGGGCGGCTTAGCAATAGAAAGTTATATTCAATTAGGCATGCCACAAAATAAAGGGCGATCATACGACACGACATTAGAGGTGATTTGGGAATGAAGTATTTAGCCTTAACAGGGGTTAGGTGGAACATGAGGATTCGTCGTACCAACCCTTGTAGTCCTCAGGCTCGACTGTGAGTTAGGGGTCCCGTAGCTTGATTCCCACCACTAAGTATAAAAGTTGTCTTATGCTTTCAGAAACCCTTTTTTGCATTTGCTCCTCAAATAGCTCTTGTAGATTAGAGTTCCCATATGGAACTTGAATTAAGAAAGCGTTACAATACGTTTTAATAAGATTGGGATAGAAGGGAATAAGTTAAGATGTAGAACCATCTTTTTATTAAATAATTCTAGCAAATTTCAATTAAAATTTCATTTTTCTCTATAGGGTAGTAAGTATAACGAATTTGGGGTGGTGTTTAGAGGGTTCCGCAGTGGGTTCTTAGACGCAAAAGTGTGAATTTTGAATCCTAAAGGTTAGTATCTAACATTTACACTTTATGTGCATTGTTTTGTTGTAGAATGATGTTTGGAGGATGTTTTGAGGGGTATAAGGTTAAGTTGGTGTTTAGGAAACATTCGAGAAGGGTGGTTTTCAAAACTAAGCCTAAGGGGGTTGAAGTATAGGGGGTGAAACACTGTTGTAGTCTATAGAAATTTGCAAATTGTAAGTCAGCGTATGGACACCACTAAATGGAAAATTGACCTTCGGACCCCTCACTCAAGTACAGCTTAAGGGTTTACAAGATCTTATGAAAAGGGTTTTGAATGCTTAGCTCAACAAGATAAGCTCATTTATGAGGAAGGCTAGATGGTGAACACTCCGACTGCTTTGCTCAGGCATATACTGGTCTGCTTAGTCTCTCACTTAGATATAGAGCACTTAAATGATGGTCTATTAGATATCGAGAACTCCAATGTTGCCCTATCGAGTATCGAGGCCAAGGTCCCTATCTTTAACTATCATGCTCTCTTCTCATACTTTACTAAGCTATTGCCTCACTTAATCACTTCGGCAACACTCTAGCACCTTGCACTGGCCAGCACAACCACAATAACAACAAACTACCTATCATTCTCTCTCTTTTTTTTTTTTGACATTGTATTGTATTACTTTTCTTTAATTGTTGCATATAACCTTTTAGGTAATACTATGTTACTTATTTTTAGCATTGCCTATTTCTATAATTTCTTTATTTCCTTTTGTTGCCACAAGAACTTATTATAAATAGTCCTTCTTCTTGTAAGTCGTAATCAACTCTTAACTCATTATTAATAAATATTCCTCTTATCCTTACGAGACACCACTCTCCAAGTATATACTCCCTACTCTTATCTAATCTTGTCTGTAGCTTAAGATAGTGGTGAGTGAACTTTAAGGTTTACTTGTGCATCATATCAAGTAAAGCCTGAGTCATGTCATGTTTGTTGGTACATAATATATGATGAGTAGCTCCATGAAAGCTATTGTGTTTGCCCAACTATTTTTTCTTCTTCGATATCTCGAAGGACCCAATGGTTACCTTCCCCATGGTAAGCCCTAATGATTAACTTAGCTCTTAAGTACACTACTAACCTTACTAGTGTTTGGATACTAGGGGAGAAAACTTTCCTTGATCCTTAGTGTCTGGATGTTATACGAAGTAGCATTTAGATGCCAAGTTCCTTAACACATGTAGCGACATTTTCCCTTGATGTTTTCCAAGAATGTCTTTCCATTCATAAACCTTCTAAACATTTTCTAAACATAAATCATCACTCAAAATGCTTTACAAACCAATTTATCATGATAGTGATCCTAGATTTCTTAAGTGACATAAGTTATAAGTGTGTAAGGGTTGAGTTATTAAGTTTAAGGGCAAGGTTAGATAAACCTAGAGACTAAGTAAGGTGTTTATTTTTGTGTGAATAGGTTGTAAGGCGATAGTTTCAGAATCCAAGTAATCTATTGAGTCAGGTATTGTATGTTGTTTATGTTTGTAGCTGTAGTTCTTGTTCAATTGACTCAATAACTACTTGACTTAAATTTAAAGTATGTTGCATATGCTTAGCTAGGTCTAAGGGACCAAGAGGACCGATGAACTTGGGGTAGTACCCTAATGATCTTAGTGTGATGTTTTCTTGATTGGAATCTTACTTTGAAATAATCTAGGTAGATTTAGGTGATCCTTAGTTCCTAGTATATCAGGGATGCCCTAATACCAATAACTATACGTAAGTATATATTTATATGTAAGAGTAATAAGTTACTCTAAGTTCTAAGACACTAGAACAATGTTGGTTAGTAGACTTAATTGAAGATAAGAAATGGTCATTGTTGCATATAGTGATTAGGTATGAATGTATGTATGTATATGGTTGTGTGTATACTATATGATCATATGCATACGGTTACCTTGTATTGAGCTTTGCTCACCCTCGGGGTTTTTCTATCTTTAGTTATAGAAGCAAGTTATGAAGATTATGAGGATTGTATTTACGGTGACTACGATTATTATGATTGTCGAGCCTGTTTTTTCGGTTTCTTATTTAAAAATTAATTTCTCATTTCCTGATTAATGCTAAACCCTAATCTATTTAATATTAATCTTCGACTAAACAAATTGAGAAATTCCGGTTTTTTATTGAAAATAATTTTTAGAATCACCACCCGACTGAAATCGAGAAAAGAAAAGAAACTGTAACCAATTAAGTGAATTGATTACGATTTGACTACCAGTCTTTGAATTTAATTTGAATGAAGAATTAGAGGGTTCCAAATTGGGGGGTTAACCTATTAAACCCTAATGGGTACCACTATCTATTTATCAAAATTAGGATTATTCTTCTAATTATAATATTTAAAAATAAATAAATCAAAAAAATCAAAAGAAAAAAGAACCTAAGTTTAATAGATTTTATCGTTGCTCCGAATGTGCCTATATACTTGTTAGCCGAAATAAGAAAATCGTAGTTCTTTCAAAAAATCTTTAGTGTATTGATTGATTTAATTTTGAAAACTACTCGAGTTTACGTTTTTAATTTATTCGGTTTATTTAAAAAAATCTAAAAGATCCTAAATTCCTGAGTGTTATTGTTTTATAAAAAAATGTTCTAACAATTCTGTGTCTTTTTTTTTTAAAAAAAAAAAGTTTTTATGTTATTAATTTTGATTTTAAAAATGATTTTCTATGTGAAAACTGCTAAAAAAAAATTTAATCGTAAAAGAAGTCCTAATACTATATTTCAACTATCAAAATAAATAAAATACGACTTACTCTATATACATATAGATACACTAATACTAAAGGACTCCACTAGGCTAATATATACATAACTACTTATATATTATGTTATTAACATCCGCAAATAAGGATCTGATCAAATAATAATAACAATAATGATATAATAATAACAATAATAATAAAAAAATATTAAAGAAACATACCTGAGTTGTTGTCCACTGCATTTAAGAAAGCACTGTTTGATATTATGGAGTTATCGTTAGTCGTTATTCAGGTTTGGTAAATAGCTTGCATCTATTTGGCTGTTGGCATAAACTATGTGTGAGGATGGTGATCAGCGGAGCGTGGCCATAAGCAGCAATGGGATGATTGGAGTTGTAGTCAATGCTGTTAGTCGTACTGTGCCGTGGCAACGTATGTACTGCAAACTGTGAGTGAACATGACGTGCTAAGGTGCTGTCTTCAAGCGGAGAAGTGTTAGACAGCAATGTTGGTGTTTGGCGTTCGTAGATGTGTAACAAGATCGGCGAAGCAGTGTGTCGATGAATACAGTGGGTGAACGTGCTGATCGTAGAGTGCTGATGCGAATGTAGTATGCTGCTGGATGTTAGTTCTTGGTGACTGGAGTCTGTTGAACATGAGTTGCGCGCTGGACAATGATTTCGCTGTTAGCGTGGATGAGGGAATTTCGGTGTGTGCGAATGGATAGAGTTAACGTCTGCTGTTCATGGGACCGTGCAGGCGTGTGTTTTGTCGAAGAGAGAGAGGTGTGGTTATTAGAGAGAATCAGATGAGATGGGGTTGCTGACTGGGCGTTGGTTCGTTTGGGTGATACTGCTGTCGTGCTGCTGTTGTGTATTGGAATGGGTTCACGGCACAGAGGATGAGGGTTCGAAGTTTTGCTGTAGTTGGGATGTAGGAAGTAATCTTGTATGTATGCTATGGACATAGTTTAGACGAGGGACAATAGATGAAAAAATAATGGATTTTTTCGTTTTACGAGTATGTCTATTTATATAATCCAAACCAAATCATATATTATATCTATTGTATCTGATTTGATAATAATTAAATTAGATCTAAATTAATTCAAATCCGATTTAATAAAGTCAAATTATATTCAAATGATTTTAATTAGATATGAATCATATTTATTTCTCTCGTTTTTGTAAAAAATAGAAAAATAAAAGACATAAGTATTTAGTAAAACTCGAATTCACGACCTTAAATTAAATCCAATCCAATAGTTCAATACTTATCTATTAAATTATACACCTTAACATTTAATACAATTAAATTGTAGTTAAACCACGTGACTCTCTAAAATGATTACTTTTTGAACTAAACTAAACTAAAACGATTGACTCTAAAATAATTTACTTTCTAAAAAATCTTTAAAAATATCTTTTTTAATTTTTTTTCTTTTTCTAATTTTTTTTTTATTTTCATCATTTGTCAATTTTTATTATTTTTATCTTTTATTAATTTTTTTTGTTATTATTATTTTTATTTTTGAATTAGGACCCCTAAAAAAATAAAATAAAATAAAATAATTAGAATTACTAAGGAACAAAAATTAAGCATCTACAATGATGATGTAGCTGGTTTTTATGATTATTACTATGACAATGGGAGCGGTTCTATTTAGTTTAAGTTTTGACTTTTCGTTTTAACTAAATTATGAAATAAGACTATATACCCTTTTTTTTTTTTGTTTCTTAGTTCATGAGAAGTCACCTGAAACGTCTCTTATGAGAGTATCTAGTTTATTATCATTGTTTGGTTACAATGAATACGAGATTCTAGAGCTTTGTTACTTTGTTTTCCTTAAGACAATTGTCACTAAATAAGAAAATTGTATTTCAATTTTTTTAAGTAAGATTTTTGAGAGATTGACTATTTTGTAATTTTTTGTGGATTATGGATGTTAGATACATTCATAAATTTTGATTTGAAGAGTTTACAAGTTATTGATGAATGTTATTTATGTGGAAAAGTTAGCAGATTGGTTTAAAATGCTTAACGTATCAATAAGTTATGGGGACACATAAAAGGGTACAATTTCCTAGGTTCCAGGATATTATAGAGAAGGTAAAATCGCAATTCCATTCATCCCTCATTTATTATTATTAATTAAAATTAGTTATTTAAGCCTTAACTTAATTATGACGTTTAATAATTAAAAATACTTTTGATAAATACCATTATAAACACATTTCATTCCTTGGATACATTCAAATATAGGATTTAATTTATATTTCCACTCTATTCTATTTCATTATATCACATTTTATTCATTTCATTTCAGACTATTTCCTTGAACTATATGTAACCTTAAAGTTAGTAAAACATAAAATCACCAATGTGATTCCTTGACTATATGGGCCGAATCATCTCTACATATATATATATATATATAGTCAAAATACATTTAAATTCCGTGTCATTAGTATGATTGTTTTTTTAGGAAAAGAAAAGGATTAATATGTTATCTACTACTCAACTTGGACCTAAGCACAAGTCTACATCGACCAGACCCTATTTATGCCTGTCGATGTTTAGGTCCCAAGAATAGGCCTTGGATGGCACGTCGACGGGTTAGTTTTTGGAGCTGTCGATTTACATCTTGGACTTATGAATAATAACACCCCCAATTTTTTAAAAAAATTAAATTTAAAATTAAAATAAATAAAAATTTTGAAACTAAAATGTTTGAATCCAAGAGCTACATGTGTATAGCCTTTAGCCAATTTCGTGAAGTAGTATTAAATATGTGCACTTATTTATACGAAATTATATTCAACTTGAATTGTAATGTATATATATTACTAATGTGGAAAAAAAGATTTAAAGTTAGAAGGAAGACCAAAAAATAAAAAGTAGTCCCACGTTGTTAAGGAATGATATGTTTTTTTGGATCAAACTTCATATATACTAAATCAAATATGCTATTAAGATACATTTATTGCTTGTATTGTTAATAGTAATATATTAAATGTGGTGAATGAAAAATAATTTTTTTATATTCACGTGGAGTTAGTTTAAGTTTTCAATAGTATTCAATTTTCAATTAATATATTTTCTTATTTTTCTTGGTTAACACTTTGTGTGTTTTTTTTTTTTTTAAATAATTTCAGGGGTCTTGAACACGCTGGGTTGGACGGGTCCTTTCCTTCAACCGGCCAAGAACCCATCTATCTGCCGGTCCATATATGGGTCCAACCTGTGGAGTCCGGTCCGCATCTGAACTTACTGAGTCGGTTTTGTTGCGGAACCCGGATTTGCACTCGCACCATAACTAGGTATCAACTAAATATTGTGTATAAAAATGGATAAAGCAAAGGTCCGCATTAATTGATATTTAGTGGTTATGTAATTCAGTATATACCGCATACAATTTATATGGAAACCAATATGTTGATGTAGGCATGAGAAAAAGTTTTCCATAATTAGATTTGTGGGAATGGGACGTGTCCACTGTCCATGGACTTCGTTCTGCAAATCCAAATCCACTTGCGATAACTTTTGGGAGCACAGTTTCTTCGATTTTTTTTTTTTTTCCTCGCTAATGGCATACTACCGAGAGGACTAAACCTATTCCGCCTTATGTTTGGAAAAGTTTTCCTAAACCTCATAAAAAAACTTTTGGGGAAAAAGACGAAGGAATCTGGGGAATTTTCTACAAAGACATGCACGTCGTTATTACTTTTTATTTTTTATGAATATATTGGTAAATTTACACTGTACCTTATTTTGATTTTATTAATAATTAAGATTTCTTTTCATTTTCTTTTCGTTATTTCAATTGTTAATAAAACATGCTGATGTGATACTGAAACATGACAGTTGAATAATAAGTGGGTCAACATCATTTAATAGAAGAAAAATGCATTAGATAGACCCATATCTACTAGTATCATCTATTTTATTTACAAATATCTTACATGTTACGATTGTTTTAGAGTAATATCTAAAAGTAAGATTATACCAATTCTTGATCATCAAAATTTATTAAAATACACATTCTTGTAATTACATTTACTCTTGAATGTTGGGAATAGCCTTTCCCATCAAGTACGATGGACGGCTAATTTAATTCTTCTAATGTAGCATGTTGGAAAAAGCACTTTTCAATTGTTTTCTAGAATATAAAATGTACATGAAAATCCTATGTTATTTTAAAACTCATGTCCGATAAAAAGTATCTAGTCCTCTTGTCAGCGCAGAAACCTCTTGACCACAAGCAGCTGAAACCCATCTGAAGAATATGATTCAAGAGTAGCATTTCACTGAACTAAACAGTGAAATTGCGACTTTGAAGTTTGGTAACTTCATTGAAGATTGGAAGTTTTTAGAGTGTTTATTGCAGCCTTAGAAAATGTTTCGGGAGGGAAAATCACAATGTCAGTTTATGGTATCTATTTGTACTCGATCAATAACTTAAGCGGATATATTTGAAATTATCGCAAG
This sequence comes from Lumnitzera racemosa, assembly GCA_024138005.1. Lineage (NCBI taxonomy): Eukaryota > Viridiplantae > Streptophyta > Magnoliopsida > Myrtales > Combretaceae > Lumnitzera > Lumnitzera racemosa. The sequence continues at coordinate 22,916,882 of JAMXBC010000004.1, read as the reverse complement.
ATATATTATATATTACACATTTTATATGACCATTTATAATCTTTCTATATTTTTACCGAATTGTATGTCATTTAGAATATGTTAGTAATCCTCAAGTAGCGGAAACGCAACATCATGTAAAAGGAGTTTGTATCATTTTAAATTAAGCTAGACTAACGTTGCAACTCCTCTATAACAATTATTTCTTAATTGAAGGATATGTCTATGCCAAAACATAATTAGAAGAAAAGGAATTATTAATGGCTAAAAGCTATTAATAATGAAAACGTACAAGATAAACAAAAGGAAAAATTTATAATAAGAATGTATGGAAGTATATATGATTAAAAATTATAAATGATAAAATTTTTTGAAGCTATATATATATATATATATATATATATATATATGAAAGAATTGAGTCGCATTTTAAAACTAATTAACAAAATGAAGTTTAACCGAAGAGCATCTTGGACCAAGAAATCAATGTAATGTTAGAAGCTAAGACCCAACCGATTTTACTTCAAAAGTTTGGGCTTATGTAATGAATCTAGATCGGATGGTGAGTGAACTACGTTTTGAAGAATCTGAATGTATAGGCTACTACTCTTGTGCAGTAAGAATAAATCAATGGCGGATATTGCATAAAAAATGCGGGAACAGTTGGGAGTTGGAGGGTGCTTATTGGGTTACTTGGCAAGAAAATCACTTGCGTTTTGTTTAACCATAAGTTAGAAGATATATAATCCGAGACGGCTTGACTCGATTTGATTCATAAAGAACTGGTAAGTCATAGGTCTCCTGAATGTGCCGATTTCGAGGTAGATTTTATAGATTCGTTGGTTCCAAAATGAAACTCTGTTTTCTATTAATTCTCGTTCTTTTCCTTCATTTTCTAAAAATAGAAAGGGTCACCTAAACTAATCATATTAGTAATCTGGATAAAAAACTAAGGGATATCAATCATCTAGCTCGACACTCACAAGGAAGGAAGACAGCTATCTTTTGATTACATATCAGGCTAAAACTAATGACTTGCTTAATTTTTGTGTTATTAATAGCACCACATCAGAAGTTGCAAATGGGAAAGATTTATTTAATTCATAAAGAAATAATTTAAAAGGTTAATTACACTTTAAATACCTATATTTTTACACTTTTTTTTTGGGTACTTGTATTTTTATCTTTTCTACTTAAATGACTTATGTCTTGAAAAATTAAAAAAACCCAACTCCATTTGCATTTTTTAACTCTGAAAAAAATACCAAGAAAATGTAAAACTCATTGAAGAAAAGAAAAATAACAATTGAATTATTCGTTGATCTTTGAGTGCTCTTGATGCTCATTGCTACTTGTGAGTTCCACAACTCCCTGCTTGCATTGGTGTACGTTTTTTCTTTTAAAGAGGATGAGTTTATTGATAATTTATAGCACCATGTAATTTGAAACAAAATTGGATTGGTGAATGCAAAAAGATTGAACAAATCATTGTAGTCACACGTGATAATACATGTTTTGGTTATTAGCATAGGCATTTCACAAATTTGGGCAAAATCAATTGTACATTTGATTTATATTCATCATAGATTACTAAATATGGGAGATTTACACAAGATTTGTTAACCTCTACTCAAGAAGAATAATAATAATTAGCGATAGTGTTTATCACTAAGAAGATTCTCCGATGGTTTTTTGATGGTCTAGCAGCCATGAGCAACGGTAATCCTGCAATAAAGTCCCTTGTGGTATCGCCAGTAAGAACTTCTTGTTGCTAAAGCTAGCAAGGAGAGTATTTGAGGATAGAAAAAGAGAATTTTATATGTGAAAGGAGTGCTCAAGAGAGGATCTTTTTACTTGAAGCTTCATGCCCTATTTGTGTGGTATAAAGCTTACCTATTGGAGCCATGTGTTAGACAAAGATTGGCTTGTACATATTCTGGGTATGGAAGCATGATTAGTATGAGAAAGGATAGTTGCATTTTGCCAATTGGTGGATCTTGGGAAGAGGGTCTGTTACATTAACATGGGCAACAACCACAGCCTAGACTACTAGCCCCTTAAGCTGTACAATGGGTTGTCACATAACATTTAATGAGGAGAGAGAATGGAATTGAGCAAGGCTACCTTAGAGATCATGTTCTTTAGCATAGATGTGAAGCACTTGGTACATGCTTGGGGTCTTAAGGTTGGAGTAGAGTTGCTAAACCACGAACTTAGCTGTCTAAAGGACCTTAGGTCCTTGGGGCTCGAGGCTTAGGAGTCAAGGAATCAAGCATATCGAGGACTTCACTTAAGGCTTTTGGCTTCTTCTCTTAGTTAAGGTCGAAGGTGCGCTTGGGGTTATCCCTAGCACCTTGTATGGATGCTTAGCACATCAATTGTCTACTTACATTTGGGCATGGGCTGGCCCATTCTTTAGGGCCCAATCTAGTTGGCTTATTGAAAGGAGAACTATGGCTTCGACCTGAGAGGTGTTCGAAGGGTCTTGAGCAGGCTTGATCACTAAGGCCTGGGCTTCTAGAGTTGGGGTTAAAAAGGTCTATCAACAATTTTAAAAAAGGAAAAATAAAAAAGAAGGAATAAAGAAAAAAATAGGACACGAAAAATGATAAGAAAAATATTACACTTTTCTTTTCCCCTAGCTTCAATAGGAATCATGTATTGTGTGGGTCTTTTTTATTGAGGTGCTTAAAACTTATATGGATAAGCTTTTGAGATGAAAAAGAAAAACCAATAGAATTCAATTGATGTTTTTCATTTGATTTGTTTTAGCTTTTTTTTTTATTTATTTGTTTGTTTGTTTAGGTTTGTAAATGCTAACTCAAACACTTTGGGATTTTTTTAATTTTTATAAACATAAATCACTTAAGTGTAAAAGGTAAATATATATATATATATATATATATATATCCAAAATGAAAAGTACAAAAACCAGGCGCTCAAAGTGTAATTTACTCTAATTTAAATTTTCATGATAATTCAATTTCATAGTTTATTTTTTCAATACTTTAACTTTTTTTTTTTTCAATTTCATGTCAGTAATACCAATGATGGACCTAATGGATCCATGGATGTTGAAGCGTAACCCGTGCCCCACCCGTCGGGTCCATCCACAAGTATCTGCCCCTCTATAGGTCAATTCAGGCCCGGGACCACGGCTCATGGTTACATAGATGGCTTTTCGGATATTTTTTACTGATGCTATTTGCATGTAGTTGGCAAGAGAACGTGGTAGAGATTGTCCAACATTTCTTCTTGTTGGGCAATCCTCCTTCCTCTCTAAATCCTACACAGATTTTTTCATCGCAGGGATAGCTTCTACCTAAGAGGTAGTTACTTTTGGCCAATTAGCATGTGCAATTTCATCTTTAAAATCATTTGATGAGTATTAGTTAATAAGCTAAAACCGAGTAATAGAAAAAAAACCCCATAACGGCATACATGATTAATAAAAATTGGAATTCTAATTTATTTTTAATCGATGTTGGAATTGGAGTATTAATTTACTTTCAGTCGATGTTAAACTTATAGTATCAAGGCCATTAACTTTGATCATAAGATTATCTATAATCATCGAATGTTAGTAGTGTATGCAACTAAGTTATTATAATTATAGATAAATAAAAAAATTTATATGTTCCTCCAAAAGCCCATAAGGTATAAGTTTTAAGTTTTATTTGAATACATATTTCACGATGGTTATATCCGGTTAAATAAATTTCGAAACTTGCATGCACAAATTATGATGGTAAATATTATATCTTTTCATGGAGGATTGAGCACCCTTATTGGGAATACTAAATTCAAAAAGGCCGTGGAGAAGAGATGTGGACGTGGGTTAGATTGGTTTAGGTTGGGCAACAACCCCCTCTTCCATCTTTTGTGGTTTAAGTCACTTTTCACTCTCACACTTAGCTGCCCCGATTACCTAATTCATTGTTAGTTTGTGGGGATTTGGTGATCAGATGAAAGTTATGTATTCTAAAACACTACAAATAATTGGGGGATGACACAAACACCATCGTATTTATCCGTTTCAAAACACGTATGAACATACGTAAAATGGTGTTGGTTAATATAGCCCTAGTTCTTAACTACTTCACCCAACATATTTGAAAACAATTTAGGTTTAGGAAAAAAAGTCGGTGTGTCAAATCTTACGTTTGTCAGGGCTAGGAATAATCCATCTTTTACTCATTTATCTAAATGTCCATTTGGATCAATTTTGTCTATTTTTCAATTCTAAATTTGCATTGTTTACATTTTAGAGATGAATGATGATTCATGTTGGTTGGAAGGGGATCACTCACCTTACCAAATGGGTTCTTCATATTTCATTTGTTATTTGAAAATATTAATTGCATGATTGATTGACATTATAAAAGTTTATTAGAATAGCATATTTGGAAATATTAATTGTATTTTTAGTTGACTTTATAAAAGTAAATTAGAATAGCTATTCTTTCACTAGTAAACTTATTTTGCATTTGATTATTGGAATAGCTATTTGGTAGGGTTTCTATTATTATAAAATAAGGAATTGTAATTTCTTTATAAGACTAAAAAAATAATTATTTTTTATTTTTAATTTTAGCATATTTAAATATCTATGTATAAAACCTTAGAAGAGTTGTAAGAAATATATATTACTTTCTATTCTATTTCAACAAGTTAAAGATATTAATGGCTATTTATTAAGATATCAAATAAAAAATTCAGATTTTTATGAAATTATTTTTTAAAAATAAAATAATTACTATTGGAAATTGTACAATGCATTTTTTAAACTCGATGGAGTACTAATAATAAAACCAATGCAAAGTACTTGCCTTGACGTCAATGTCAAATTCGAAATGTATGTCGTGAGCTGGGTATTACTCATGCAAGTATTAAACCCGCAGAATCCAGAATCTTCCTAGAGTAACTCAAAAGTAAATCCAATTGAATACTTCACTAAGGAGCCTAAATACCCTTAAGGCTGGACGATAAGTGTTTGTCTTAAAATTGGGATGTCAGAGTAGCCTTCAGTTTTGTCCCATTTTAGTTGATCGACATCAAACGAATGAGAAAATTCGTTAAAGGGAGGGAAGAAAGAAAAGCATAAGAGAGACGAAACAAGGTTGTTTAACTTTGCCAAACGTATAATCTAAGTTGCGTTTCACCATGTTTACGTTTGTGTACTGTTAAAAAGGGACAAGCGATATATATCGGCTTATAAAATATAAATTGGCCTAATTCCGTTAGAACATCCGTACAAGAGCCTTGGCAATTAAAATCATTCTAACCATTTAATCTTTTCACTTCTTTTTTCATATTTGCTGCTTTCTTAGAGTGTGTTTCATTGGGAATGATATGACATGTAAACTTTCCATGTGATAGGCTACACCCAACTCATTACTGCTAGAAGCAAACTCCCTTATCTTTTGAATTTGAAAATTGTAGATAAAAACTAAGACTGCTATTTTCTAATTTTAAAAATCAAAAGCAAGATTCCTTACTATTGAATAGGTAAATTCTCTTACTTTTCCCTCATTTTCTACTTTCTAATCCCTTTGCCATGGCTAATCCTTTGTCTCTCCTCCTTCGCGCTACTTGGCTATTTCTCTACCTCTTCCACCATTGAGACTCAACTCTTTTCATCTTCATGGTAGTTATCCTCACTAGTTTTTAATATGTTATAGTATCATCTCTTTTTGGAGGAACATCTGTGATTTGCATGTACGCTGTGTTTAGGCCGTCAGAGGATCTTTTCTTAGATTAGCAAGAGCTTATAGCCACTAGAATCTTGTTGCTCCTTCGGAAACGCCACACCAAGTGCCATTGTTGCGTTTGGTTATTACCTTCATGTGATCGTGAGGTGCTTGACACAACATGATGTTACTACAAATAATGGATTGATATCTTTTGGTTAACTGATCTTTTTTCTTTTTTCTTTTTCTTTTTTTTTGGTTGATATCTTAGATGAAAGAATTATAAAAAAAAATTAATAAAATAATTGCAGTTTATGATAACCATTCATTGAACATAGATATTTACAACTCGTTCATTTCACTAAATAAAATAAGGAATGAATATAATTGAAATTCTTAAGAAATATAATAAGGGTGTAATACATGTTATTTTATTTAGTTGGATTAATAAATAACTTAAAAATAGATACGTAATAAAACTTTAATGACTAAAATATCCTTAATTTTTTCTCAAGTAATTTTAAAATAATAGGTGATGGTAATGAAAATCAACTATAGGGTGGAAGCGATGGTAATGGCTAATGGCGATTACGAGTAGCGATGGCAGATAGCGGTAGCGATGGTGGTGGCAATGACTAGGGTAGTAGCTTAGAGGGAAGGTAGGGTAGTTTCAACGATGGTGACAATAGTAATGGTGGTAATGGTGGTAATGGTGATAATGATAACGGTGGTCAAAGGTGGTGGTAGCGGTAGTGGTAGTGGTGGTACCAGTAATGGTGATAGCAGTAGCGACGGCGACGACAATAGTAGTGACAACAGAGTAATAGTGGTGACAATAATGTAATGGTAACGGTATTAGTGGCAATGACGGTGGTGGTGGTTGGTGGTTGGTAGTGATGGTGGCGGTGGCGGTGGTTGTAGCGGAGATGACAATAGTAACAGTGGTGACGGTGGTGTTGGTGGTAATGGTGGCGATAGTGATACCCATGGTAGCGGTGGCGATGGCGATAGCAATGGCGGTGGCGACAGCGATGGCGGTGGCGACAGCGATGGCGACAATGGTGGTGACAACAGAGTGATGATAGTAATGGTGGCGGTAGCGGTGACAGTATCGGTGATGGTAGGTGGTGGTTGCAGCGATGACGACGGCGACTGTGGTATTGATGGTAGTGGCGGTAGTAATGGTTGGTAGTAGCAGTGGCAGTAGTAATGGTAGTGGTAATGGTAATGGTAGTGGTAGTTATTATTAAATTGATATGAGGTTACTTTTAGAAAAAATATGAAATTTTGTAAGAAATCGTGATTCTTTAGTCGAGTTAAGGAATTCCTATTATTTGATTTCACGTAATAGGGATTCCTAAGAAATTGTAATTCGGAGACAAAAAAACCAAGTAAACACTATAATAAAGAATAAGAGGGGAATCGAATTCCAATTCTTTTCAAGTGAATGAAGCATTAGTACTTTTACTTCATCACCTTTCCTTATAAATGTGCATTTTATTTCCATTTTTATAATGGGTTTTCTATTAGCTAGATTATAATAAAAATGATAAAGTCGCTCTTTAAGAATCTTTTGCTTTTTTTATTTTCCTCATTGAAAAGGAAAAAACAAATCCTTTTGTCTCAACTCTTCAAATCCATATCTAATTGTTACGGATGGTACCTTCAACAAATGCAAATAATTTCAAATGTTATGGGTATATGATTATTTTTTATTTTCTTTAATTTTCTTTTAGTTTCTATTACTAAATCTTAAGGATGTAAATACATATTTATGTATGTGCTGTTTTCGTTGATGTAGACAAAACTAATGGTATTAGAAATGGTGGATAATCTTGTTTGAAGGATGTTTCTTAGTTACTTAGACTCCATATTTGGAAACAACTCCCAAAAACAATATTATTCTTATAATGCAAAGAATAAAGACAATTGATAATCATAGCTATGGGACTTCAAACTATTTAAATGGATGTACTTCATTATAAGGACTTTTTATGTCATTCTTTAGGTGCTATACGACTTGGAACTCATCTACTCATACGAAGGCTTTATGAGATCAACACCTTTGCACAAGGATGGAAGTTATAAGTTTTGCTAGCTTTAGATTAACTACAATAAGTTAAAAAAAATTGCTTATAATATCTTTAGAGATGCAGACAATGACCTAGTCTAGCATTCTTTTTTTTTTTATATATTAAGCTGCCTTATAATTTATAAAGGGCAACTTGTGTTTGTGGACATTACTTTATAATTTATATGACAAATTCTATTAAATTAATTAGATGTCTAAAAAGTCTATTTATATTTATCTATTTCATACTCGTAAATTTCCTTATTGTAACTTTTGATGAAGTAACGTAGCAACGATGCTGAACACATCTTAGGTATCACAAAGTTATTGTACTATTTTTATTTGCTATGTAATTACACTTAGAACAAGTATGACAATCACTTGTTTCTATGTGCTATTGATTTCCTTCTCTTCTTTATGGTGATATGGTATATATAAATTAACGTGAATAATTAAAAAAGTTGATGGCTATATATCCTTGAAGAAATGTGGATCTTCAATACTAAATTATGTTAGATAATTTTAGCACAATGTCAAAAGATTATGTCTATGTTCATGTTAATATTGATATTAACAGCCTATGTTAATATTGATAATGGAAAGTCAAACATGCAGATTTGAATCAAATTAATGGTATTAGGTATAATGAAAATTTATTTCTTGTTTGCAAATTATATCTCTATGGGTAGCATATTTGCGGACAAACATTGTAAAAAAATTTTAATGAAAAACTTAGAAGTTGACAAATTGGTTTCAACCCTACAAAATTGTTACCCAAATATTAAGCCGCAAAATCAATATAGAATTTCTTGTTATTTACCATGACCAATTTGGAATGGAGTGGATATAATATTTAAACATAAGTAAGATGGAATTTCCATTTATCATAACTAGAATTGAGTAGGTAATAATATTGAAATTAGGTATTAAAACAACTATATTTGGAATAGTGAATATATTTGCAACATTGTATCGGTATATATCTATGATATCGCATAAAGAAATCAACTATGCTTCTTTTTTTTACAAAGTAGGAATCTAGTCATGATTATAAAAACTTCACATATATCATCAATCATAGTTTAAAAATGCAAAACCTGTAATTAGGGAAGATAAAATCAAAATAAGCATATTCTTGATACAATTGTTCAAAATCAAATATGAAGACCCTTATGAGAAAACTTCATTTATGTGATCATGTATCCATGCAATTCATTCACACAACTTCATAGCCAAGAAAACAAAACTCTTCTTTTTGTCTAAAAATTATTCTAATATCAAATAGGCATCTAAAATATCAAGTTTAAAATTCTGCATGACTCAATAAACCATGAACAACTGTTCCTTATGTCTTCTTTCCCATCCATGACTTCATTCAAATCCATAGCCACTTCTTGTGATTATGAAATTTTTATCTACCTTCAATTCTACCCATATTAAATGAAATCATTAGCTTTTCCAAAGAATACAAAATATAACATCCAGAAGAAAAAGAATTTTCACTTCACTCAACCTTTAACTTAAAAAATTGATAATTCTTAACAACTCAAGAATTGCATTTAATGCCAGCTTCTCCCATTAATGTTGCTTACTAAAGCCTATAAAAATAAAAATAAAATATTATGTAAATATGAGACATTTTCCCTCAAACTATTCTATGATATAGCTTTTATCTTGTGTTTACACAAGGAAGATTGCAATAAGAAATTTACTTGATAGAGGAGCATATTATATGACATATTGTTATTTTCACCATAAACTCAAGATTGAGAATAAGAACCTTGCAAAATACATAAAAAAAAAAATTACAAAGTTGTTATAAAAGAATAATAATAAGTATCAATAAGTAATATACTCACTGAATTTTGGTAATATGCATTTATTAGATACCTTCCAATTATAGAAGAATTGATATTTGTTAAACCAGTTTGAATCGAGAAGATTTGGTCGAAACTAACTTTCAAGATGTTACGAAGGTGCTTTATTTACACTAACTCTTTTTCTTTGCACTTTACTGGAACTCTTTCACCTTTTATTTGAAATACCCCTAGGCTTCCTTTAAAGTAAATTAAGCACTTGCTTTTCATTATTAGAATTTAAAATGTCTAAATTATTAGCTAATCCTAAAGCATTGACATCATTAACTTTCCTACCATTTAATTTAAAGGTTTTAACTTTAGCTTTAAGCTCATCTAAGGCTTTACTCGCCATTGCTTCTATTTCATCATTATCTACACTCAAACTTAGAATTTTAACGGCTTTGCACATTATGTTCTTTAAACAAAGTATCATTGACTTCTTCATATGTTGAGAGCTTAAACCAATTTCATAAAAAATAACCCCTTCCTTTGCAATTTTTTTCCAGTACCTCAAAATATATTGTATTGGAATAGAAGTAAAATGATAAACACTATTTAATATGCATAAAGCATGACGACAAAACCATCATTTCATCTCAAATAATTTACGACTACATGTCAAGCTAAAATCGTTCTGATTATAAAGCACAATATGTTCACTTTGACTATTTTTAGCTTTCAAGACCTAAGCGTGCAATGAGCCATTATTGCTAACCTCAACTATATACTATGAAGTGATATGTAGAAACTCAGCTTAAAACATCTAGAAGATGGCATGTATATATACATTAGATACATGTTTCAAAATTTCATAATTTTGAACACGTAGTTTCACCTTACCTTAAGCATTTTCAAAATTATCTACAACTTCAACTTCACACATTTCCTCATCTTCTTTGTCAAAGTGAAATACAAACTCTGTGAGAGTTATGGTTTTATATGACAAAATATTAAAAACATTAGCTGTACTCTTAATTCGCTATATTAATCTCATACCTACAAAAAGTATATTAAGACCAAACGCTGGACACTATTTATGGAAAATTTCATGTAAGTTATTTAGCCATTTATTTTTTGCTAAATTCCACCCATATATTTGCTTCCATATCTCTTCTATTTTAGATTTTGATTAACAATCATGCAAAATCCTATAGAAATACTTATTCTCAAATTTAGATTTTGAAAAAAGGTAAGGAATATGAATATGCCAAACACATAAATGATAGCTAGCTTAAGGAAACGCTATACTAATGGCATTGCCATTACTTTGTTTTGGTCTATGAAAATAGTCTTTGGTGCTATATTACCTATAGCTTTAAGAAAAGTTTGAAACACCCGAACAAAAGATTATATCATCTCATCTACTAAAAATGCACAACCAAATAGAACATTTTTCTAGTGATGATTTATCCCTACAAATGAGACACTTATCATATTGTATTTATTAGTTCTATAAGTAGTGTTAAAAGTGATTACATCACGAAAATAAGCATATTTTGCCCTTGATAAACCATCACACCAGAAAAGGTTTGTCATTTTTTTTTTCACTATCAACATGAAATGAGTAGAATAGGTTGCTACCATTTAATTATAAGCAATGTAAATTATTCAATAAACTTTAACAATCCCTAGTATTAAACATGTCCATTCTTTTAATTTGCAATCATTATATATAAAACCAATATTTTGTGCTCCCCTTACTTCACTTTTTAAGACTGAACATGCCTTGGTTGCTTTGATCCCAATATCATGTATAGTCGAAAAAATTCCTTTACGTATTTCAATTATCTTTCTATTGAATCTAATTAGATGCTTTTAATTATCAGGAATAACTGGATGGTTATGGGTGCAATTAAATCCAATAAGTTCCTACACACCTCCTTCTATCTTAAAGTTGAAATAAGCATTACATCCATATCTTTTCATTATCCATTCAATTCGTCTTTTCTCATAAGACAAAATATCTAGACTAAATCCCTTGCAACAACATAGAAATTTAGATTTACATAATTCATTCTCGCGGTTATAATACTTTTAGCCTTTACGCACCTCGAAACCTAAAATTATGCATATGCATTATAAGTACCAAAAACATCTTTTTCATTAGAAAATACCATACCAATTTTAAAGTTGAAATCTGATTCTCAGTGATACACAACTCCTTCATCTGTATCTATTGCTTTTTTGTGGAGTTAGTTCTTCAACGTTTATACATATATTAAACCATACTTCATGAATAATATAAGAGAAAAATTTTGAAACTTCTATTGATAGTTAATGTCATATCATTCTATATGTTTTTTTAAATAATTTTTATGTGAAGGTTTTAGGTCTTATATATTAATATATCAATTAATATAGAACAACCAATTCAACTACTTTCTTTGTCGCATGATCACATCAAACACTTTTATCTTTTAAGATAAAAAGAACACTTTTGTTCATAGGGTGACCTTGGAAGGGTCTACATCAGAATTATTATGAGACATAACAAACAAAGTTTATTTTTGTAATTCAAATAAAAAGTAAATTACTAATTAAATTATAGAAAAAAATTATATAGGTACTTTTTTAAATGCATATTTGAAGCAATTCCATCCATTAGATTGTGATATAGAGAAAATGGTCCCATAATATCCCTTGAAATAAAAATTACCAACATAGGATCCAATACTAGTAACATTAAACTTCTACCATTGATAAAATGTCATTATAGATCTAGATGAAAATTGGTAAGCAAGCTTCTTACTTGTGTTGGGTAGAAGATGATCTTCACATTTTGAAACCATCTTATTATTTCTCTTTTGTTAATGTTAATCTTATTTTCACTTGAATTTTTTCTTTGAACAATGACCTCAAAGAAAAAGTAGTGATGTCTATGTTCATGTATGCTTGATAATAAGCAATCAAAATTTAACATGAACCTATGACTACAGCCATGTATGACAGTTTACTTGTTTTTTTTTTTTTTTTTTCAGTTAAACACAGTTCAATGATGTTTAACTAAAACGTATTGATCGTATTTTCATCCTAAAAAAATTATGAAAAAGAAAAACATAAATGGGTGAACATCAATAGTAACAATAAAAAATAACAACATAAACTTCAATGTGCACACTATTACCCTGTTGATTGAAGGTCTAATGAGATGATGTGGGATTTAAAAAAAAAATAGAAAAAACTATTCAAAAATATATAAAATTATAGACTAAAATATTACTTTTTGATTATTGAATAGATAAAAGTTAAAACTCCTACCAATAGTTGTGCTCCGAGTGCACAAAGTAGCGATGAATTTTCTCAAGTGTGAAGAACTGAAAGCTGTTGAAGATGTAAAAAATTGACTGTTCGATTTTCCATGAGCGGGGGAAGAAACATTGTTGGATAAATGGAAAAAAAGTAAGGGTTCGCTTTTAACCGTAACAAAGTTATGTTGGGAGTTGACAAAAATTAATATATTATGTATACCAATTAACATTTTATTTATTGACATGATATTTTAATTAACTATTTGAATAGCAATAATTAATTGAGAGTTACCACATGGAAAATCTATGTACTTAATTTTCTCGATTATATGCCAAGCACCCCATATTTGCTTATAATTAACAAGTACGGGCTGGTGTTTAAAAGTACTCGAATGCCTAGCATGACATGGGTACATTTATGACAAATAGTTAGATGTGAGTGGGAGGCCAAATTAATGGCTATAGCCTTTAGCCTTTTCTAGCTTCCATCATTTTTTTTTTCCTTTTTCTTTTTTAAATTAAATAAATAAATATTTTTATAATAATATATTATAATAGGATAATTATTCACATTAATTTTTAAATACTATTTTATGTATTAATTTTAAAAAATAATAATAATATGAGACGCACAAAAACTTGAAAATATAGTTAAGCAACCTTAATTAAGCATTCATTCAGTGAAAAAATACTTTAAAAAACCAGTTATTTAGAATGCTAAGATGATCAATTAAATATCTCTTTTAAGCAATCCTTTATAAACATATCCTTACCCTTCTTAAGAAAAACTTATAAACATATTCTTATCCTTCTTAAGCTCCTTTTTTTTTCTGTTTCCAGCTTCTCTTTTGCAATAATCTTTCCTAGATCTGCTGGTGCGTTTTGTTTGCCGTGGTTTCGGTGTTGATTAGGGTTTCTATGCCTTTCTGATTAACGACCTTTTCAATCTAACTTAAGGTTTACGACTAAGGAGAAATTAAGCCCCGCTCCAGCTCCAACTAATCTATACTCCTAATGAGAATGGCTAAAAGAAGAGAAAAGAACACGATAAAACTGAGGAAGAAGTTTATCATATAGGGTACAATGGTATCTTAGGGATCTGAAAGCATATTTTTAAAGTGATCTAGTTAATTTTCTCAATTTCAAAAATAATTGTCTGAATACATATGGAGCAAATATAATGAATGCATTTGTAATTTAATCTAAACATCTTACCACCACCTCAAAAAAAAAAAAAAAAATCAACCAAGAGAGCAAATCTTCTGCACTCCGAAGCCATGCACAATGGTGCCTCCTTATTTGTTAAACTCAAGCTACATGAAGTGCTCCTCTTGATCTGACCCGTTTCAGGCTCAGCAGAAGAAGAAACTATCTCACAGAAATATCAGTATCCGCTTCAAAGAATGAATATAATGATCAGCAAGAACAATGCCGGTTGGGTATACACAAAAATCTTAATTTCGTTAATAACCAAATAATATCAAACAAGATCAATTGCAAATGAAATTGCTATGAATCTTGTAGATGCACTAACCAGTTTGAATGACTGCAGATGGATAGCTTGTAGATAGTTGTCAAATTGTGCTTCTAGAAATATATGTTTGAATTACGTCATCAATGCTTAAGCATCTTCCAGATATAATGCAAGATAACCTCTGTTCATGAGTCAAGTTTCAGAAATTTGAAACCGAAAGTACAGATTGATTCTAATTGCATTCCTCCACATTAAAAGAAATCCCAATGCATCCACCATGAGTGGTCTAGTTGCATCCTGATGATATCCATACTTTTGAAAGTCTATGAGAATCTGCAAGAAACTTCACTCATGCGCATTCTGCTAGTTTTCTCTATAAGCTCCTGGGTTTCTTTATCTGCACAGACATCATCTTTTTTCATCCGCTCTTCAATAGCAAGTGGCATTTCACCAGCTTTGGCATAAGTTCTAAGAAGTGAGTTATATAGCCAGGTATTCACATGACCAACCTTGCGAAGAATGACCAGTAATTTCTCTGCACCTTCAATATTCCCTTCTTCCTCTAGTGTCTCAAATATTTTTCCAACCAACTTCCTGTTAAGCGTCCACTTCTGAACACTATCGATTGCTTTGTCCAGATAATTCAAGACTTTGTCCATCATTTTCATGCTCAAATAGCCCCAAGTGAGAAGCTCCCACGTAGTGTAACTAGGAGCAATTCCTCTTTCCACAATGCGGTTGTAAAAATTCTCTGCTAGATCCATCTGATTATTATTGATGTAAGCAGCAAGAAGTATATTCGAAACCCTAGGGTCATTGGTACCAGAAACTGAATCCCACTCTGCATAGAGCTTCTCAGCTTCGTCCACATCCCTGAGTTTCACGAGAGAAGATATCATGCAATGATACTCTGCATCATTCATTTTGCGGAGACGGGACTTCATTTGCTCCCAAATTCGACAAATCCCATCTTTATCTCCAATGTTGGTATACAAACTAAGGAGGGAAGAATAGGCAGCTCGATTTTTGTGTGAAGCCCTCTTCTCCATCTCCTTTAGAGTCATTGCTGCTTTATTTGCATACCCATTTTTTGTATATAAATTAGTCAGAATACTGTAGGTTACCCAGTCTGGATCTATTTTTGCCTTCTTTAGCTCAAGGAAAACCTTCTCAGCAGTTTCAACATTGTTCTGTGAGTTGCACAGAGTTAACCACAGATTGTAAGTGATAATATCTGGCGAAGTATGCTTTTTCAAGTCTTCGATAATTCCAGGAACCTTCTCAAGTTGCTCATCAGCAATATACATAGAGAGCATGTGGTTGAAAGGAAGAGGATTCTTCAGAAAATCAAACTCACGCATTTTCTCCACCAAGGCCTCAGCTTTGCTAGAATCCTTGTTCTGGACATAAGTGTGGAGGAGTGCTGTACAGACAGGCTGACCTCTCATCTGAGCAGGAAGGTCTTCAAAGAACTTCTCTGCACTGTTCAGCCCACGCACTTTTGCAATTAAGTCCAGATGGACAGCATAATCACCAGGTAACAACTTAATATCTTGCTGCAATGTCATCCATTCACATATCTGCAAAAGCAAATTGTCATAAAATGCAGTGACTTGTAGGAAGCTAAAATGCAAGTTTCTTTGCTCATGAAATCTCAAATTATAAAATATCATTAAATAAGCTTTCATGGGACTAAGAGATATTAATTGGCCTTAAGGAGATCGTAACAAGGTGATGTTAAGTAAGACTGAATCTAATGATGTTTCAACAAATAGTCAAAATGACATCGATATGGTTCTTGAAGTACAATCACCTAATCTCTCAAATTATGTTAAGAGTCATAAAGAGAAGGAAAATCTTGCAGGAGAAGGTAGAGTACTAGTCTACTAGAGTTGTTCAAGGGACGTGTTAAAGCAAGCATAAATTCTTTTACCTATGAATATACAGTATATATGATCATTCATTTCTCCACATTACAACTAGATCTAGAAGGCAAGTTTTTCCAAATGGAAAGAATAATGCACATGCATTGCTATGTTTTCACTGTTTTAGGTACAATTTCTTTCATCCAAGAGAAACTTTAAATGTAGTTTTTCTTTTACATAATTAATTTACTGAACTGACATTGTTGAGACCATGAGCTAGAAGTTAGTCTCAAATTGAATAGAAGAAGACCATTTATCTAATAAACATGTTTATATATAATAGCCTTACTGGCAAATGTACAGCTCGTGCCCGGCTCGCATTCATATAGATAGGACAGCCATTTCTTTTTCCCCTTTCTTCAACAGGGGAATCATGGATAGGGTAGCCTTATAAGGCTTTAAGGCTTATTTGCTTTATATTATATATATCTTCTCTAATAGTTATAGTTGAGTTCTTTGGTATGGTGATTTTTTCACTATGTCAGAAGTTGAAATTATTTTCCTCAAATTTGTAACACTTGATATCAATGCAGGAATCTGCCATGGTCACAATATTTGTGTCCTCCTACTGTTGGTTACCACCATAATGTCCATCAACCACAACTACTAAATCCCACTAAAACATGGGGTTACAATCAAATAAAACAGAGGGTGCATTAATTTTGCAGAAAACATTATCCATGTCTTTTCTGAGACTAGATATAATCAAAACTTGACAGTTGTCAAACTTTATTATAATACTCTCAAGAGGTTATAGATACTAATAGTTTTTTAGCAGTACGTGGCAGTTGCTGACCACCTGCAATGATGGAGATGAAAATCAGTTTCTTAATTTTCCATGATGGTTAACCCATCCATCGATTGCACCTTCATTTTCCACCATCGGTTGCCACTACAATAAACTAGAAAACCGCAACATTCATATATCAATACAGTAACAATGACAATTCTAAAACTTCAATCGTAACAAATATTGAAAAGCATCCGGAAGCATTTTCCACTACACGAAACACCCTTCAAAAAGTCATAGCTTCCTGGTTTGCACGAATCCTGTACCCCTAGACCAATGGCAGAAACAGGGGCTGGTCGCTACGGCCTAACCCAATGCCCTGAACTTCAAAAATTTTTCGAAAATAATAAATCTTGAAGTTCTTATCAACGTATTGCGGAATTTTATGGTTTCGCCTTCCCTAACTCTGCTTTTATTTTCTCGTTGAAAGAAAAAAACGTTCATCCACCACTGCCCTAGCCAAATTCTAAAGCTTTAAAATACGGATCACATGCCAACAAATCCACCATAACAAATATCAAAAGAACAAACTAATCCCTAATTGCACACGATAACAAGAGATAACAACAAGGTGAACATGATCAAGAACTCACCTCAAGTGCGTGTTTATAACGTTTAGACTTGCGAAGCTCCCTAACAATACGATTGAGCTCATACTTGCGAACGGTGTGACCTTCTTCTTTCCATTTGTGAATCGTCACAACGGCACTCCGTTTTGGGTATACCAAGCTTAAGAGTCTCCTGCACAGCGTGTCTTTGCCTTTGTTGCTCTTCGTACTTCCAGCGGTGGCGGTGGCGGTGGTCGTGGTGGTAATGTGGGGCTTCACGGGCTTTGCTTCCGCCACTACCTCCGACGAGAACTGGCGCGTCACGGAGGAGATGGACGCCCAGAAGGAGCGTCGTAGCAGCATTCTGATAGGAGGGTTTAAGACGATATCCGAACTCCCGCGAGGGTTTATGGTTTGGCTCAATTTCTCGTACGCGTCACCACTCACGATGGTCTTATCTTCTGGGCTTAGGATCCGTCACTTGGGCCAGTGTAATTTCAGCCCAATTGGAATTCCCACCTTTTAGCCGGCGAGTAAAGTAACATACAATTTTTTACATGAATCACTAAATGGATTAAATAAAACTCAAACTGATTCTTACTTTCAATTCATCCTCTTTTCCATCATCCCCGTCAACTTGTTACTAAAAACTAAGCATGCCAACAAGCGATTTTGGGACAAGGTTTGTAGAACTCAAACCTCATAACATGTTATTGATCTTATCCAAATTCTAAAAGATATTTTAAGATGTGACCAAACTTATCTCTATAATTATAGAATATGTGATACTAAATGAATTACTTTCACCTTCTTTTTCATCATCGCACTGTTTCTTGTATTGCCCATCAACTTTTAACTAAAAAGTAAGCATGCCATCAAGCAATTTTAGGACAAAATTTGTAAAACTCAAACCTAGTAACATGTTATATGTCTCAAGACCTCATCTAAACTCTAAAGGATATCTTAACATGCACTCGAAACTTGTCTAAATAATTATAGAATATGTGATATTGTACAGGAGAAGATAAGGATAGATGTAGAAACAAGCAGTCAAGAGGATTCGGATTTGAAAACATCATGTTAAGATTTACTTTATAAAATCAATAATGTATATTCCTCGTATATATTTTTTCTGAGCCTCGAAAGGGAAAGAAGAACTAACACAATATAAGTTGTTTTATATTATTTTTTTGTGAGTTAAGTATAACATTATATTGCTTGTACTGTATGATGTTTGTTTTGTACAAATGCCGCACTACAATTGTAATTTCGATAGTTATACGATATATGTTGTCCTATATTTATTCTTCCATATCTTCTCACACCACCACTATTAGACCATTGTTGCTATTACTATAGCTAGCACTGCCACAGTTGAGCCATAACACCACCATCACCTCTGCATTACTACAACCATCATTGACTCCTCGTATGATGGGAATTATGGTCCTAGATATCGTGTGAAGCTTTCCAGAGTAAATAAGGTGCCTTCAGGACTAGGATGGCGTAATAAGATCAAGAGGAACATGTTCGGAAATTGCAATTAGTGTCATCTATAGACCATCGCCTGAACAGGGACAAACACCATCCATACAGTTGCATGTGAAGGAAGCACCGCCTGAGTGGGCGACAAATACCATTTGGATGGGAGAGTGCACAAAATTCATACAACTGAGTCTCTCTCCTACCATTCAATCAGTACCCATCCTCCGCGAGTCGATAATTCATGCCAGACTTCCCTCTAGCTAGCTATTCCATCTACCGATGACCTATAAAACAATAATGAATATTATATTATGATAACGTCCTTTGACTTACTTTATGCATATTTTCATTTACCATTTTGCTACTAGCTTAATCAAGTTATATGATGAGATCTTTCATCAATATTATGCATCAAAGATTATATCTTTAATCTTTCATTAGATCAGTTACATTATCTTTTTCCCTTATATATAAATGCCATTACATTTATAAAATTTTAGTTAAAAAAATAATATTCATTTTCATAAGTTTATTTTTTAATATTAAATTTTTGCATTAAAGAAAAGAATGTTAAATACATCATAAGTTAAATGTCATGAACTGATGAACCTGCCAAACTAACCTATTAGTGAGGCTATTTGAGCCTAAAATTCTAACTTATTAAGCATATGTTGCAACAAGCTAGCCTATTTAACCTTTAAGCAAAAGGAATAGAGGTTAGTTGGCATGTTTAAATCATTTGCACAACTTTACATCTAGGTGTCTACTTAGCTTAATTCTGTTTTATGGAAGATGTGTAACTTGTCCTATACTTAATTGATAATTATGAAAAATAGATAACAAATATAAAAATGCAACGCTAACATTAAGCACTTTGAATGATTTCATGACATGCAAGACACTTAAGTTAGATTTTTATTTTTCACTTGTGGAATCTCATTCTACGTTAATTAGATAATGTTAGCGTGGTACCTTCTACTTTTTCAATTAATTTTCCACACTAAGAATGGAAGAAAAGTGCATTTGTAGCTCATAGTTAAGGTGAGAATAAAGCTATAAAAGAGTCGAATTGAGTTAAGATATGATAGTATTAAGTTCAGATTTGAAATCGATTCAAAATTTTAAAACATGATCTCAACTTAAATTCAACTGAATATAAAATCTTGAGTTCAAACTTGACTTAAGATAGCACTAAATAAGCTCAAGTTTAACTCAATTAAATTTATTTAAACTCGATTCATCTAACAATATTTTTTTTCTTCTTATTAAAATAACATTAATATTCAAATTCAATTAGAAGTTAACTAAGAATTATCTTCGACTTGAGATCGCAAGCTAATCGAGTTAGCTCAATTCAATAAGCTATTTAAGTAGCTTAAACTTAAGTAAATATGAAGTTAGATCAAGTAGATTCACATCCTTAGATGAGAACAAGTATATGCTATATAATATATATATATATATATATATATGAAAATTATTTAATGTTGCAACTCTTCTTAAGAGCTATATTCGTTTGCATTAAGTTGTATCTTTTGCATAACATAGTTTCAATTTTACCAATATGTATAGGAGATAAAGTCTCTTTTATTATCTAAAAGCTATAGCTTCTTTTAAGTCTATGCAAGTAGGGTAACTCTAGGGTTTACCTATTAAATCAAAAAAATGAAAGAGGTTAGGGTTGACTTTTTCAACTTGCTTAATAAGCGATTTTATTGCCTAATCCATTTAATTTATGAGTTTGAGCAAGCTAGTCCATCATGGGCTAGGTTGATACATTTAACCCATTAGCACATATTTTTTTGACAGGTTAAAGTAGGTCAATCAGTAGGTTAACCCACTTAACCTACTAGATGAGCTAAAATAAGCCAATCCATGAGTTGACTTACTTAACCTACTAAATCATTTAATACTACTAATCATTATTTCTCTAAATCATCCTTAATCTAGTATAGAATAGTTATGTAGTTGCTTACTTTCTAAAAATATTATTTAAATAATGTATTATGTCAAATTAATTGACATCATAAAAGATAAAAAGGATGAAGCGTACCAATATACGCATACTCAAATTCCTATTAAAGTAGTTAGGATCATTGTAATATAATGATATGGATATTGATCCCTCAATGAAATAAATTAAGTTTGAATACCTTCCCCCTTCTCCTTTCCCTCAAATTGTAATATGGTTGGTCAAAGAAAAAAAGAAAAAGGATTTTATTAAGACATAATAGAGACACTAAAAGTTGGCACCTTTGACTATGAACATATCTCATGTTTATTTATAAAAGATGCTCGAATCTAATTTAAACCTTAGACCCTTATTTAATAGGTTCAGATTTTTGGTTGAGTTCTAATGGAATACCTACCTTCAAACTCTTCATCTGAGCTCATCTCGAAGGCATGTAGGGTCTTGCAAAGAGGATTCTATCTACTTAGCTCGGTTAAGATGAGCTCAATACCAGGAAGGTCTAAAGATGAACTCCTTGAGTGCTCTACTTGGACATACTATGATATGATCTCCTCTTATCCAAGTACCAAGAACTTCGACGTTGCTTAGCTTAATGCCGAGAACCTAAGTGTTGACTTGCCATATGCCAAGGACTTAAATTGTAATATGTGTAAATGAATAATAGATAAAAAAATGGTATATTTAAGTTAATTTTATAATTTAGGCTTAGTTAGGTATAAATTTTGATTTATGATATAATTAGACATCTTGATATGTTATAAGATGATGAAGGATGATAATTGTAGTATTATAAATGTTAGATAAGTGTTTAAGGGTAGATTATGTAATAATACATAATATTTCTATATAGGAAATTAAATAAGTAAGAAATACTAGATTTAAATTTATAATATTATAAATATTATATAAATCTAATTTGGATTATGAATTTACGTAATTGTATGAAAAATATAGGTTATTCTCATATTGGGAGAAAATTTAATGGTTAATTTAGGAATATGTTGTATCGTATTGACTAAAATATTGGTTAGGGGCAATATAAGAGATTTTGGATACTTAAGTGTAATATGATTAATTTCATATATTGGTTTGGAAGGAGGTCCTAGAGTTTATATATAAAACTCATAACCAGAAACTGAATTAGTTCCTAAATTGGAAACAGATTCAAAAATTAAATTAGAAACTAACCTATAATGAATCGGTAATAAGTAATATATATATATATATATATATAAAACTTGGATAATTGGGTAAAAACTATGATTTAAAAGCTCATATATAATAAAGATATAAATACTAAAAGTATATTTATATTATAAGGACAAGCAAAGACAAGTTAACCTTTCAACGAGTTGAGTGAACAAGTTAAAGATCTTAAATAAGTTTAGGATCAATATATAACTATATTTTAGAGTATCGTTTCATAGTACTTGGAAGCTTATAATTATACTTATTTGTGTTTATAGATAGTTGATTGTACGCATGCCTATGTGTACGTATTCTTGAATGTGTTGTATACTACTAGCTTGTTGTACTAGTTTGTAATTGTTTTGTATTGCATGATATGGACTGGCCACCTTAACTAGACTTAATAATATATGGCTTGTAAAATTAACCGGTCAAGCATTTCAACTACTTAAGGGACACGTTTAAGGTATTCTGGCCAAATACCAACCCTTTTAGAAGGAATAGTGTTGGATAAAATAATGTTCTCTCCATCATCTTCAGTCAAACTAAGTGATAAGAGATGAGATCGTGACAAGGATGAAGGTAGTGGTTTCAAGGTAGTCACTAGAGGAGCGGTATCTTCATTGCATAAGTTTGTGTTTAGTCGTAAGCTGTTAAAATGTTTTTCAAACTCCTTAACTTGGATTAGAGTAGATGTAATAATTTCTTTAATCTTATGACGGACCGAGTAACATCGTATGATGGTATTTCTTGTCGTGTTGTATTAAAATAATTAGTTGATAATCTTATTTGTATTTGATATAAAGTTTTAAGTATTCGTCACAACTTACTAAGCAATTAGTTGTTCACATCCCTATAGATGCTATTGTAAGTGCTAATTAGAAAGTGACAACGTAACTATTTCGAAGCTACCTATTTTATTGTTGGATTCTGAGGAGTGAGGAAATGAAATTGATAATTAGATACATTCTGAAGGTTTAGCTTTTATTTTTGAATCTTCTAATAGTCAATCGTGTATAACTTAAGTAAGGATAGATTAGTAAATTACTTGGAATATTAGAATCCTAATATATGTTTTTATACTTCCACATGCAAATAGCACATTTAATTTGTAAATTATTTTTTTCAAAACGGGTTAGTCGTGGATATCTTGTGTAAATAAGCTACAAGATAGCGATTGAAAGATTAGCTTCTATTCTAGAATGGTTTACACAACAGGACTGTTACAACACTATTGCTTTGAAACATAATAATTTATTTTTGATGTTATAACATTTTGTAATGATAATATTGATCTCATAGTTTTGTGTACCATATATACAAGAATAATCCAATAAATTAACATTTGTTCTTCTTTCATATATAAATGTTTGTATGTTACATTTGTTACCTATAAATTGGTCAAGTAAAGTAATAATTCAAAATTACATTATAGATTCGAACCAAGAATTTAAATTTTCTCTTTATAATGCGTATCAATCTTTAGGTAATAAAAAAAAAAGGTCATCATTCATAAATTTGTGTAAAAAGCATATATAATTTAGAAGTGAAGATAATAATATTTTAGAAAGTAAAAGAGAATAAAATGAGGAAAAAAAAGTGCCATGTTTCATGGGTCTATGACTTAGAAACATGAATAGTGTATCCTTAGATCTAATCTAGACTTAGTCTACTCCAGCTAGTCTTGATTTTACCATATAAGGAACTGGGAAATAATAAGATCGAATTGCTTGTAGAATGGATCTAATTTGTTGATAGGGCTATTTAGACATAAGCCTCTCAAGCCTAAATGAATCCAACACGTCTCATTACTTAAGATTTCCCCTTGTGGGCTTAAGTCTTAGACCTGGATTGACCAAGCCTAATAAGTTCTGCAATGACTAGAATATACAAGGTAAGGATTAGATAGAGTTAAACAGCTACGTTCGGAATAAGTGAGATATGTTGGACATTACGACCTTATTCTTCCATACTTGCAGGATAAGATCTTTTGCCACTAACTAACCTCCAATTACCAGTACCACTTCATTATAAATACTAGTCTACTACCTAGTAGTAAGGCTCTCTAAACTCTGTACACCAAGCTTGCTCATTATTTCAAAGTATTTTCTACTTTCAAAAGTCCTATTGTTAACTTAAGCATTAGCCATGCCGGACAACCCTTCGGTATTCTCTTATAGTATATTATTTTATAGGCCTTCTACATATAGAGCTCCATATCTACTGGCAAATACTTAGAGACAACATAATGTGTGCCGGAAGAAAGATTCAATTGTATTAATACACTGTATAAATCGATAAGTAGTGTTTAAATACCAATAATATTTAAATACCTAATAATGAAAAAATGTATTTTTTGAAAAAGTATCTACAGAGAGTCATTTCGATAATTGAGTCTTTAACTCAATTTAATGTCATGGACCGATATTTTGAGCTAATGACAAAGCTTGGAAAATCGGCTCGTTTAAGGATGTTTTAGGGATATTTAGTTTGGTAGGCTCAAAAAGGAGATCGTTGGACTAGATATTCCACTTTAATCTTACTTAGTTATCTTGCGTGCAAAAAATAGACTCGGAAATGGTTATTTTGAGCCTATTTGGGCTTCATTTGGTTTTATTAAGCCTTAAGGAGACTCAGTTGGTCTTTAAACCAAATAATAATGATAATGGGTACTTTTTAGCTAAGAAAAGCCTGAAACATACTTAGGCCCATAGCCAACACCGTAAAGGGTAAATAAAATGATAAGCTTTAATAATAAGGTTTTAACTGTCTATCTTGAAGTCATCTAACAGATATTATTAACTTTTGAACTCTATAAATGAGATGCTCCTTCTCTTATTTGATAGGTTCAAAATATCGACAAGTTTAAGATAAATACCAGAACTTTACTAAAATCACTTTAGAAATGATAAAAAAAAAAAACAATTTATCAAGAACATCGAGTTTGATTCACTATTACATACATGCATTCGAGATATTGAATTTGTCCTTTCTTTCTCCTACACCTCTTCTTAATAATGTCTCTCTATGTAGCATTAGCTCAAGACGTCTTCTAGGTTGATCGGCACACTCGTTACATGTGATCTACCAACTACACCAATCCAATCATACAAAATTAAAATTTTATTAATATTTGTATATTACTTATCAATCTAAATAACATATTGGTACAATTTAAACTTTTGCTACGATGTCTTTATATATTCTTAGTATATTACTAAGTTAAAAACAGAAACAAAGAGGTGAGTGCCTTCATCTAGAGACTTCATTTTTAGCGGATGATCAGACATAGACATAGCCCTGTATTCTTTTAGGCTTTTGATCGATACAATTAATTGAAGAAAAAGAAAAAAGAAAGAAAAAAAAAAACTTTCGAAATCGTAAAAGATAAAGGACGATCCGTACCAACACCCGCGCTCGAATTCATCTTAAGACACTATAGAGACGGTGCTTGAAGGTCTATTGGAATCTATGACTGAGAACATATCTGATGTTTAGTAATGAAGGATGCTCAAATCTGGTCCAAACCCCAGACCCTTTTCATCTCGTCAAAGAAAATGCAGTCCGCGAACTGTTACACCCCACTTCAATTCATCCGAAGTATAAAAGAAAACCCTAGACCCCGCGTTTACTTAACTTGCCAATGAGCATCAAGGAATCATTCTTCCTGCGACTTGGTTATTCCAAAACAAGCCCCCTCATGATGTACAAGGTTCTTCAACGGTCGACACGTCGCTGGTTGTCTTTCCTTGTATTGAGGTCTGATCTTGCGTAGATGGGATGGCCACTTTAATGACCAACTGTCACAACTCTTTTGCCAGTTTGATAACTGGAAAAGAGGAGAATGAAATCACGGCAAGGTCCAAATCGAATTTCACATCAAAACCGTAAAGATAATCATTTCTGCGTGGAAGTCCCCGTAGAGTTCTTAGCTAGAGGACAAATGTGGCACAGCAAATTAGGGGCGAAGCTTTTGTGTTTTGGAAGACGTGTCGACTCTCCAATCTCCATATCGAATAGGATCGTTACTTTGCTACCGTTCGTGGTGTGGTGTACTCTTCACTCCAAATTCACGCGTTTTGTACTACAATCGCCCCAACATGTATAATAAGGGATGATATTGCAGCTATTACCTAAAGTTTGCTTATATTTTTCAATATTACATTCATAATTTGAAATTATTAAATATTATATCTAATTAAGGTTTTACTTATTAAATTTTATATATGATAAATATTATGCCTAATTGAACTTCTATATATCAAATTTACTACTTTTATAAGATAGCGTTATAAATATTTATTAGTTAAAGAATACAAGTTAGAAGTAAGGTAGTAAATTTGCATGACAAAGTTTAGTTAGATATGACATTTAACAATTTAAAATTTTATTGTGAAATTAAATATATTTCCAAAGGTTAAGTTGTGGTTTTAACATTATCCTTATAAAATATTATTATATTAGAAGTTCTACATCTTTATAATCAAAATCCAAAAAGATTATATGAGTTTTATGTATTGTAAATATATTATAAATGTTACATCAACTCAATCTACTCGAGCACTTATGCATGGCATGTTAATACATGATCCAATTGATCACATTAGGGCTTCATGCATAAACATTAATGAAACCTTGACATAATTTTTTGGTATCATGTGATATGTGGCCTTTCACATTGGAAATTTTTAGTAGTATCACTTGTGTTATATAGCTTATTTCAATTACTTGGTATAATATTTATGACCTTTTGACACTAATTAAAACCTATATAATCTTTTCTTACTTTGCCTAGAAAAGTATGACCTCTATTGTCATTTATCCATCAAACTATACTCAAATCTACCACAACATTTTCATAAATGTGAATATAAAAGTGGAGAGCCAAGACTATAATAAGAAAGTGGTATGAACACTAATTTCTTAATAGAATGGATCGAGTTTGAATCCTCTTTCTCGAAGTTAAAATATAGTTGGCAAAAAAGGGAAAAAAGAAAAAGGAATATAAAAGTGGATTATCTTTTAGTAGAGTGGATGGGTTACGAATGTTAATCTTGTACATATAAATGAAATTAGTCATAAGCACATGGTTCTAACCCATAATAGGGTAACAATCCAAGTCCACTCAAGAAATAGTTGGATTTAATTATGTGCATGATTTCTTTGGATATAGCCCTATCAGTTTTATTCCATGTATGATAGTTGGCTTTAACTTTAAGCAGTTTATACTGCAAAATGGTTTGAATTTAATGGCATCATTTTTAGGTGTATTGCTTTGCCAATGTGAATGTAGTAATTAAAAGTTTAGTGAGAGAATTGAGTAAATTGCTAATAATATGCTTCAATGAACTTCACTTATCAATTGTACTAACAATTTGGGTTCAGTGGGAGGATTCTAGTAATTAAGCCTACATTATGGGATGATGGAAGGAGATTTAGATTAGTAGGCTTAGAGTAGAGATGATATGAGATAAGTGCACCTATCAGTTTTAATATAGCGGATGTGAGTCCGAATCGATCCCTCAGAGACTTCGAATACTAATATTAACCTTAGCTTTATTATCTAACCGGAAAATTATGAAAGTTTGAATTAATTAAAAATACTAAAATTAATAAACTACTTTAATTAAAAGACTTAATTAAGCAATTGAAAAAGCGATAAAATCAAGAATGACTTCAAGAAAGTAATAACGTATTTAGGAATTATTTCCCCTAGAGTTAATCATGTGATCGCTTAAAATATATTCAATTCGGTTTCTATTATTCTTGATCGGAGGGATTCACAACTAAAGTTAATACCTTTCTTAAGCATATTAACCCTAATTCTAAATTATTCACTAGAATCTCTTTACTTATTAATATAATTTAGAATTGCATTAATGTATTATGAATTCCCATACAAATAATTAACTTTCTGGAAGAAACATGTATCTTATCTCTAAGAATACATGTAATCCTCTTCAATTATGTAAAGATCTAATTATACATGTAATTTCTCAATCAACATGCATAATATCATATATTGATATTATAGAAATATCAATCAATAATTAAACGATATAATCGAATCAAGTAAAAATAGAAACTTTATTGAAATTTTTAAATCAATCCAAGAATCACATGAAACCCTAGGTTCCATAATCCTAAATACTCGAATTCTAAGCTATCATAATGAATCTAAAAACGAGTTTCATCAATAATATAAAATAAAACATAGAAACCCCTTTTGATTGATGAACAATCTCTCTAATCTTGAAGTTGATGTTGTTCCGCCTCTATCTTGATGTTGTTCCTTAAGTCTTTTTCTCTTCTCTTGTGTCTCTTTATTTCTGTAATGTCTCTTATCTTTTGAAACCCTAAGATATCCTTTTATATATGTATTACAAAGATTCTGTTTTTGTCACTAGACACGGTCGTGTCCCCAGGTCGTGTAACTTTCTGCACTTAGGCAAATTTTTTACATAACTTCAAAACTTCATAACTTCTTCGTTTGAACTCGGAATTGAGTGAAACTTGATTCCTTTTCTTCTTTTTCGAGCCTAGAACGCGTTTAAACCCTAAAATCAACATTTTACTCAATTAAGTATCAATTTCTTTAAAGAAAACAAAAAATGTAAGGGAAATACACCATATAAAATATGTTTAAAATCAGAGTTATCAAGAGACCATCCAGATTTGTTAGACTACATGTGATCTTTCTTAGTAAGCTTATGCACTTAGTAGAATGAGTGTCAAGCCCAAATGCTAAGAGGCCCATGAAAGAGGTAACT
Source organism: Lumnitzera racemosa (assembly GCA_024138005.1). NCBI lineage: Eukaryota > Viridiplantae > Streptophyta > Magnoliopsida > Myrtales > Combretaceae > Lumnitzera > Lumnitzera racemosa. Next base: position 22,887,883 of record JAMXBC010000004.1, on the reverse strand, counting down.
CTTGTCATCCATTAATCATTGAAGTAATGTGACTATGGTCATCTAGAGTCAAGCTATATAAATATTTAACTTTTCCTCATTTGACACAATGTAGAGATTAAATAGATGAGATCGTGTAATCAAACCTTTGTTCTTAAAAATAAACAAGTGTTCAAATGATGATCAAGTGACTTGCACTCAAGAAGAGTGAAGATCTCAAAAATAGTGAAATAACTGTTTTAGAACTCCTTTGCCTATTATAAGTGTATTCATTTACTGAAACTTTCTACTCCTCCTCTCAAAATCCTCTGCAAGTCATCCCAACTTACAGTTGTCATTCTCTACACCATTATTCTAAGGCCATATGAAGCATAAGATTCATACTGCAAGCATGTGCTAATATTTACTAGATTCTTATATCTACATTTTTGGTGAATCCACTAAAGACAAATTAAAGTGACAACATAATGATAGGACTTGGAGAAAGAGGACAACCACCAACTAATAACAACTCCCAAGAACAAGAAGCCAATATTGAGATCATTGAGTGTAACATGTTGTTGCTAAAGAGCACCAACTAAGACAACCTTATAAAAGAAGGCCCTTATGAAGTTGCATAGATGATGAGGACAATGCAAGAGAACATTGGGGCTCTTAATTAGTTCTTGGCAATGTTAATTCAACTTATCTTAGGATAGCTACCATTGCTGTTGCATAACTAGGTGTGGCTTTACGAAGCCATATTGTTGTTAGACGGCAAGGCGTTACTCACTTGGTTTAGCTAACTAATCCTTCCTATTTCTATAAGCATGCCCTTCAAAGCAAGGAAGAACAAGTTTCTATACTAACTATGATTCTATAACTATCTACATCATTATGAGTCTGTCTATACTTTTAATTTTAGTAATTTAGTATTTAAAACTTTTGTCTTTTATAATTTAGTATTTGACTTTTGATTTAGTTGCAACTTAGTGTTGGTACTTTTATTTTGGTTAGCAATTTAGACTAATCTAGTCTCTAAGCTTTCACTAAATTATAAGAAATCAAAAGTATAGATACCAAATAGTAAAAAGATAAAATTAGAGACCAAGTTATAAAATATTTAAAATATAAGCACTTGCAATACATTTATCTTAACATCATCATCAATTGAATTCATATCCTTGCTTTTCATTTATCTTTTGGGTATTACTCTTTCCAAAAGTTCATTTTAAAGTATGCATCAATTTGAATATTTGGCTTATAACACAATGAGCAAACCCATATATAATTATTTGAGCATTAAGTGCAATGATTTTAGGATCAATACAAGTGTTTATTAAAAGTTAAGGGAAGAAATTTTTTTGTAGGAGGACGGGATACAAAGTTTGACCCTGTGTTTGGATGGATAGAAAGGTGTAGAAATCAAAGGAAATTGGTGAAAATGAAAGGAAAATTTGTTATTGGCGAATTCACCGATAGAGTTGTAAATGAACTAAGTCGAACATTTAAGTGCTTAGACCCAGCTTCTTTAAAAATCATTAGGCTTGAACTAAGTGAACTTTTACCAAACATGGAAACTATAGCTCATGTTCGAGCTCGAGTTTGAATTAAGCTCAATATTAATTCAAAAATTTAAAAATATACCTTGTTTTTATAATATTTAATTATAGTATTTTTTATTCTTACATTCTTATGTTATATTTTTAATGTTATGTGATTTTTAATATAATTTATTGACTCTTAGCTTGTTCACAAGCTTGGTAGGAAACTTACTCATTGACAATATAAATTAGCCTACTCAAGAGCTGACGCATGAGCCTAAACATGAGATGGAGCTTGGCTTATTTATATAAATAAGTTTTATTTTAAACTTAAGCTCTACTTGTTTATAAATCAAGCTCAAGCTTAGCTGAGCATAAAGCGAGTCAAACTTAAGCAATTTGCGAGCAGCTTAACTCATTTATAATCTTATTTATTAGGGTTGGAAAAGGGATAAATAGCATTATTGTCAAACCCAAGCTGACATTTTTGGTCCAACTTGATTAGATCTGATCTCTTCATGAAACTAGTTTAAGTCATCCGTTTAACCCTCATTAATAGTAACCTTAGTTTGATTAGTTGACCTAACTGATTTAACCCGATTCCTATAAGAACCCATCGAGATTTCCCATATTAATATATATATATTTTTTATTTTTTAGAAAATACACCAATTTACTAAAAAAGTTATAAATAAAAAAAAAGAAAAAATATACTTTGAAAAGCTCTAGACTTTTGATTCTCAAGGAAATAGATAATTTTTATTACTTTATAACTAAATAAGAATTATATTATAATTTTTTGTTGATCTTGGTTCAATTTTAGTTTAACTTCGGTTGAATCTCTTGACCTTTAACCCCTTCTCACTCCCTAGTTAACCTCCTGGTTTAAGTTTGATAACATTGATAAATTAAGTACAAGGTAGAAATGTTTCCATCCAAGTACCATTTTCTTTTCTCTCTAAATTTGGAAAGAAATTAAGGGAAAAGAGTTGGAATATTGAAAGTTACAAAAAATGCCTAAGATGGAAATGTTGGTTATGAGAAGGGGTAACTTTGTAAAGTTATTGTATTATTTCTCTTCATTTAATTCCCTCTATGTTAACAAAACATAAGAAAAAGGATGACTGATGAGTATTTGTTAGGATTTCCTACTAAGGATGACTAAGATGGTAAATTGAGTAAGTAAAATAATAAATAATTGTATTATTTAGAAACTTTATATTTTATGAAAATGCTTTGAGACATGAGAGTTCAATTGAATATGACATTTAACAACTTTAAACAATTATTTTCGCAATATGTTAGATATTTGAAGGTGGTCCTCGACTGAAAATGAAATAGAAATTGTGGATGGATGAGAAATGTCTAAGAGTGACATTGCATTCATGTGGAGAACATCAAATTGGAACACGTTCGAATGGATAACCACAAAAAACAATCATTGGATTGGTTGGATGACTTGTAAATGTGCATCGAAAATCCATGTCTAGCGTTGGCTATACACAAATTACCCAGGTGTGAATGGTTACCCTTAATTGGCAACATTAGAGGATAGTGGTTCATTTCAACATATGTAGTCTTTAGTATGTGTCCCCACTATCCCTGGTGTTCGACGCCATCGAGAAGGTGATTATCACCTTATCTTAGCTGCTTTTTTTATTTATTTTTATTTTTTTGCTCTAGCAAATGGAGAATACATCTCTTAAGTTATTGATCAAGTGTAGATAGATGATTTCCTCTCTTTATAAGTTTTGAAAATGCATATGTAAACCTTAAATTATTGGTAGTCTCAAAACTGTATTACTTATGATCATTTCAATGACAACTTCAGGATTCTAGTGATTGATTTGAAGGTTATTTGTACATTTTTAAAAGTGGTAGGGAGATAGAGTTATATTTTGGTAGTTTAAAGGATTTATTAAACCTTAACTAATAATTCAAAGGTATATATCTTATATTGATATGATTGTTTAAGAGATGCTATTGGAAGTTTAATTTCATTAGTGCATCCTAAAACTCTTTTTTCTTTTAAAAAAAAAAATCTATTGAAATGAACACTTTCCATAATCTTCTAAATTGATTGCATAATTAAGGAAAATGATTACATGGAAAGGTAAAGAATTTCTCTTTCTAATTTTTTATTGTTGATCATGATTAGACCAACTATGATATGTTGACTCGGATTCAGTTCAATTTTGATAGGCTTGGGTTTTACCTCTTACTTCTTAATACCTAGAAAATGTCCCTTATAAGTAAAGCCATGGGAGCCCTTCGATACTCAAGTTAGTAAGGAGGACCAAGGAAAGAGAAGATGAGTACTTAGGACTTAGCGAATCATGTTGGCCTAGTGTGTGTATTGAGGGTTGAACTTCTACTCTCTTAAGAGATGGAAAAGAAGAGGTCCAAGGGAATGTGTGAGAGGGAAAGAGAGTAAGAGTCTTTTTCTTACTTGTTGGCACCTGGTACTTTTTATGCAGGTTACCTAAATATGTGGTGACTAAGGATTCTCTTGTATTGACTGTCAATAGCAGTTTGCTTCACGGTAGAGGCTAAGCTTTATTGCAGGTAGCATGTCATAGTTAACTAAGCCACCAGATCTACAACTTAATGATTTAGAAGGGGTAGAGATGTTGGGCGCGTTGGCTATACTATGGATGTCAAATGCTATTAATGAGTTGCAGTGGGTTGTAGGCACTAAAGACAAAAGTTGGGCTAAGGTGCTAAGAAGGGAGTTGGTTAATGCTCGATTGGGGTAAGTTGAGGCCCAAGCTTATGTTAAACAGTTAACGAATGATAGCTCGATGGTCTACGGGTGTGGAGCGGGTGGTGACCTGCTCGAATAGTCATCATTTGGCTCGTTAGGCAGGTCATGTAGGACAAGCTTGACATCGACTTGTATCTTCACTGGTGCGAGCTCATGGCCTCGCAAGAGGGTCGTAGCACGACATGTGAGCTCATTGCTCCTTGTAATGGGCTTCACCCGTGGGCCTTGGCTTAGACCTATTAGGCCTTAGTTTAGGCAAGATTCAAGTATCAATACTTACCAAGCTACTTTAAGGGTATCAAGATTTTGTTTTTCTTTTTATTGGTAAAGATAAATTTTATTCAACAACAAAAAGAAAATTATATCAATCAAATTGATTGATATAAAAGGATTAACAAACAAAGAGTTGGAATATGAAAATCTAATTAGGTAAAGAGTAACATCTCTTTAAGAGTCATTGCAACCCAAATAAGAGATATCATTAATCCTCCAAAAATAATAACACCTATCCTATTGGCTAATGCAATAAATCTGACAAAAGAGATAGCATAATCTTGTATAAGAGACAAAAATTAAATGAAAAAAATTAATAAAAACATAAAAACCACCTATTTCAAAATTTACCAACAAATTAATATTAGTTTAGTTGCTACAATTTTCAAATTAACTAGATCTGTAGAAATCAACATATGGTGGTGGAAATGTAATGGATCGGTGATACTAGGAATGGTAGGAAAAATAATAGATATGAGGTTAGTAGTAATGAATTTGTAGATACTAAGATCGGCATATTTAGATTTATGGATTTAAGGTAGTGAAGGAAGGAAAGGGATTTAGAAATGAGGAATAGATAAAGGTTTGTGAAAGAGTAGTGGGAGAAAGTAAGAGAGCCCATTAACATTTCGCTTAAGAAATAAATAATTCATTATTTTTTTTGGGTAAAAAGGATATTTCATTCGTAAGGAGATTTCAAGAAAACAATGAAACTAAGCATTTAGCCATGTTCTGAGATATATAATCCCTTACATGATTTAGTAAAATCAAAACTAAAACCCCCACATGCGAGGCTTGATAAAAGACAATATTTTTATTATCTAGAAACCTTATTTTAGCTAAACTATCTGTAAAGGAGTTGTTGCCTTGCTTTGTCCACTTGGCCTCCATAGTATTAAATCTGGATATTTTATCCTTGCATAGCAAAACAACATTGTCAGTATGTGAACCGGTTAAATCCTAAGTTCGCAATAAATTGGAAACCTATAAGTAGTCAATTATGATCATAATGTTGCTATAAGACAGCGAAGATGCAAGCCTTAAGCTATGCTCCATAACTCAGCTTCCAAAGGAGAAGCAAGCACAATTTGTTTTGAATAACCAGTAAGGCAGCATCTGTCATAATTTAAGATAACACCTCTTATCAAGGAAGAAATAGATAATTAAATCTTAATGTGTTTTGCTTTAACTAGGTATGTTGTTTTAAAAAATAACTGAATAAAGAAAAATTAATAAATAGTAAAATATTTAAAGAGATTTTGAAGAAAGTTAAAAGGAAAATTAGAGAAGCCATAATTGATTTTCTCTTTAGGTAATATATCCAACAACTAAAATAGAAATTAAAAGAAAAGTGGAAATATCCAAATTTAGTCTTTAATATTTCATTATTTTTCTATTTTAGATTTGGACCTTTTATCTTTTGGTAGTCAAGTTCTCAATGTAATCTAAATTGCAATAAACAAGTGTAATGTTAGAACACCTTAAAATAATTAATAAAAATCTTAACTGATTGGGCAAACATGATTTGTAGTAGAATAAACTTTTCACAATTTGCAAAGGCTAGTCTTCCTCTTTGCTCTTCCCTTGCTATGACGACTCTTAATGGATTCAGTAGATGGAACTGAAGAGAGGATTTAGCCATATATTTATAAGAAAGCTCTAAGAGAACTCTCTATTAAGGTTCTTATTGGGTTGGGTTTATATAGTTGTCTTACTACATTGGTCTATGAGACGTGCATAACTCATATCACATTTATTTTGGGCTTATCGTGTACGATTCTATATTGAGACTAAATAATCAACCTGTTTTATTTAATGAAAAATTCTCCAATTAATATTAGCCTACTATAGGGAAAATTCCAACATTCTCTCACTTGGGCAGTATTAATTAGGTTGTTTTAGTTTTCAAAAACATATTTTAGAAATGACTTTAGGTTGATAAACTATTCTTAATGTGTCCACAATTTTGAAAAACCATTTAGTCCTAGAAATAACATCTGCACGATCTTGTTTGGTATAGCTATCTAATATTGAATCATAGTAGTCTTTGTATTACGTAACGATACAGGGCCAATCTATGGTCACAAATACCAGTGCCCATACCAACAATGGATCTCAGTATGGTTGTATAGCAAGAAAATAATATTTTTTCATTATCAATGTGCTATTTTCATTGTCAGTCCTTTATTGATTTCTCCTAAACCTTATGAGAAATTTGTATGACATCAAAAAGCCCATATGTTCTGTACTTACCCATAAGATCAACTTATTGTATTACTTAATGGTATCAAGACGTATTACATGACATAAATGTCACAACTGTATATGTATAGTTGTAAACATAATGTAACAATAGAAATCAAATATAGACAAACTGATGAACATTGATATTATAAAACAAACATCTTCAAAAGTAGATATCTCAAAATAACAATTATAAGCAAAACATAAAATGAGAGTTCAAGTACATTGTAAACTCCCATTAAAAAATAGATCAAAAGACTCCACAATGCCCATGTTCTTAACATGTATACTAAATAACATAGGTCTTAACCCCTTAGTCAAAGGATTAACAAGCATATTATCAATGTCAATATGCTCAATAACAATACTGTAATTTTCCACCATATCCTTAACTGTGAGATACTTAATCTTTATGTGCTTAAACCTACTACCAGTCTTCTTATTCTTAATAAACAATATAGTAGACCTATTACACAATAGATCTTTAGCGGTTTAGAGATGGAATCTATAATGCTAAGACTTGAAATGAGGCTCTTAAGCCACATGGCCTACATAGCAACTCCATAACGAGCAATAAATTTAGCTTACATGGTAAAAGAAGTCAAAAGCGTTTGTATGAAATTTTTTCAAGATATAGCTCCTCTAGTTAACATGTAAATGTACCCTATAGTAGACTTCAAACTATCCTGATAACCAACAAAGTTCGAATCTATACACCCAACAATCTCAAGATGGTCCACTTTCTTGTACACTAATATGTAACTTTTAGTCTTCTACAAATACCTCATCACTTTCTTAGCAACAACCCAATGATCCATTCTAAGATTTGATAAGTATCTACTAAGAACACCAACTGCAAAAGTAATGTCTAGTCTAATACATGCTTGTGCATACATAAGACTATCAACTACACTAGAATAAGGTATTGTCTTTATAGATTCTTTCTCTAAGTTATTCTTAAGGTACTGATTGGGATTAAATTTATTACCTTTAGCAATAGGTGCATTCCTACCTTTATAATTCTGCATATTAAACCTACCAACCACATGCTCGACATATGCTTTTTGAGAAAGCCCTAAGAGTTTTCAAGATTTATCCCTGTGAATCTCAATTACAAGAACAAAAGATGCATCCCTAAGGTCCTTCATATCAAAAGTCTTGGATAATAGTTGTTTAGTCTCATGCAATAATCCAATATCATTACATGTTAATAGAATATCATCAACATATAATACTAGAAATATATACCTGCTCTTACTGATCTTACAGTATATACACTGATCAACTTTGTTCTCTTCAAAGCCTAGGGAAGTGATTACCTTATCAAATTTTAGGTACCATTACCTAAATGCTTGCTTAAGACCATAAATAGATTTCTTAAGTCAACACACCAAGTGCTATTTTCTAATTTCTTGAAAACCCTTAAGTTACATCATGTAAACCTCTTCTTCAAGATCACCATTCAAGAAATCTACCATTATGTGCCATGGAACCTATCTCATCTTTCATTGTTTCCATCTACTTAGATTAAGGGCAATTAATAGCATCATGGAAGGTTACTAGATCCACTATATGACTAATGTCATAGTCACCCTTGTTTAGTAGAGGTGTACAAGTGGGCTTTACCTCACAGATAGGCTCGTTTAAATTGCTTTCTAAATAGGTTTGGCCAAGGTTTTTTGGCTTGCTTAAAAAGTGAACCAAATGAGCCCATCATATTTAACTCATGGGTTAAAGTGGGACAATTTAGGTTGGCCCGTTTAATACATTTACATCTTTACCTTACTTGTCGACCTATTTAACCTGCTTTTTGAACCAGTTAGGGCTAAAGTTTTTTGGCCCATTTAAAAAGTAGGCTAAATGAGCTCAATCCATTTAACTCACAAGCTAAAGTGGGCTGGATCAGGTTGTCCCGTTTAACTCACTTGCATACCTTTATCGCTTAGATAGACAGCATAATCATGAGAAATAGTAGATTTCCTTTACTTAGAGGATCTTCTTAAGGGCACCTTAATGTTTTCTCCCTACCCTTGAGGATTCTCTACATAATTAGGAATAGGATCTATAAGTTTTGTATTCTGCTCTTCATGCTCCACTTTATCAACAATTGTAGGAATAGGATCATTATGCAGGATGGGCAAAGGAATAGAAACATGTCTTCCAAGCTCTGCTAAGTCATCAATAGAATCATTCACAACCTTATTAGCAACATCTAACTTAAGGAACTTAGCAAACTATGATTCCACAATTTTGGGTTCCATGTGTTGGGCAAAAGAACCTATATGCCTTAGAATGGGCTGGATATCTTATGAAGTAGCAATGAGTAGTCCTAGGTTTAGTTTTCCTCTTTAAAGGGTTATAAATTTTAACCTCAATAGGACAACCCCAAACTCGAAAGTAGTTTAAGCTTCGTTTCCTACTAGTCCACAATTTAAATGGTGTTTTGGGAATAGACTTACTAGGTACTTTGTTAAGGATGTATAAAGTTGTTTTAATGGCCTCACCTTAGAGAAACTCAAGAAGGTTAGTCCTACTCATCATGCTCCTCATCATATCTTTAAGGGTATGATTTCTCTTTTCGGCAACACTTTTTTGTTCAGGACTACTAGGCATAGTGTATTGTGCAATAATTTTGCACTCTAGCAAGTATTTGGCAAATGACCTTATGTGCTGCCTAGTTACACCATGTTCGCCATAATATTCACCAACTCTATCAAACCTAACAATTTTTATAGTCTTCCCTAATTGTTTCATTACTTCGATTTTAAAAATTTTAAACTTATCAAGAGCATTAGATTTTTCTTCAATCAACTTGAGGTAACCAAAATAGAAAAAATCATCAATGAACATAATAAAATAGGTCTCACCATACTAGGTAGATGTAAGAGGTCTACTAATATTTGTATGTACAATCTTTAAAAGTTTAGTGCTTCGTGTTGCCCCTTTACTTTTGGTTTTAGTCATTCTACCTTTAATTCAATCGACATAAGTATCCAAATCTACAAAATAAAGAGTAGGTAAAATTACATCTTTTATCAATCTATTAACTCTCTCATTAGAGATGTGACCTAATCTTTTATGTCATAACAAGAAAAATTTTTCCTTAATATGACACCACCTACAAATATTGTTCTCAATATTCATGCAACTTTCCTTGTCATTAGGAGCCAAAGAGAAAATATATAAATTATCAACAAGCTTAAAGTTACCAATCAATTGAGAGTTTAAAAATAAGTTGACCCTTTTGTTACCTTTAACAAAATTGTAACCAATCTTATCTAAAATAGAAATTGAAATCAAATTCTGCCTGAAAGATGGTACATAGAAAACATTTTCCAAAATAAGATCAAATCCTAACTTTAAAAATAACCTAATAGAACCTATAAGGTCAACTCTTACTTTAGCATCATTTCCTACTTCAAGCTTAAACTCCCTCTCATTTGGTTTCTGTCTATTTATGAACCCTTGCAATGTAATAACTACATGAATAGTTGCATCAGTATTAAGCTACCACGAGTTAGGTTAGCAACTAACAAAACAAGATTCAAAACAAAGGCAAGTGAAGTACCTTCTTGATTAGTGCATTTCTCTAAGTTTGACTTGAACTTATGGCAATCGTGTTTCATTTAACCACTTGTCTTGCAATAATAGCACTTAATTTCTTTCTTAAAGGTAGCTTTGGAAGTTGTTACCTCTTTGGTCTTATCATTACGCTGTCCCTTATGGTCTTGAATCTTCTTTAAATAAGCAATTAACAAAAGATTTTCACCCCGTTCTTTCTTGAGTTGTTCTTCTTTAGACGTACGTTTAGAGATATGGTCATTGACAGACCAAACCTCACTAAAAGCATTATAGATAGATTTGATTTTGGAAAACTCAACATGTAAGGTACTTAAGATATGGCGAACAATATAGTTATCAGAAAGATTAATATTGTGAGATTTCAACTTATTTTAAATGTGGACCATTCTTACAATGAAGTCTTTAACTCTCCTAAAATTATCATACCTTATACTCGATAGCTCACTCATAAGGTTTCTAGCGTTAAACTTACTAGATTGTTGGTATCTTTTCCCCATAGCATCATAAAGGGCCTTAGCATCATCGATTTTTGTAAGACCACTCAAAAGATGTTCAAAAACAGTCCTTTTAATGACATGCAAGCACGTTCGATTTGCTTTAGTCCATTTTTCAAAGATGATTTTCTGATCATTAGTACTCTCATTAATAAGAGTAGTAGGCTTAACTCACACAATGACATGTTTATCTCAACCACGACAAAAGTAAAATCCACATCTTCACTCTACATCTTAAAATTAGACCTATGGAAAATTTCAATGGTAGCCTATGCTTCGTTAACGGTAATGGTAATTGTCCAAAACAAAATGCAACAATTAATCAATGGGCAATAAGAGTAGTAATAAAATTTCACGTGCTAATAAATAACCAAGGAATCCAGGAAGATCACCACAAGCTCTCCTTTGGGTAGAGATTGCAACATGCATTGGGAAATCTTACAATACAAAATTCTAAGAGTATCACCACAAATTCTTTTTGGCAAAGAATGTAGTCTAGCACAAAGAGTCTAGGAGCATCACTATAAACTCCCTTTTGGGCAAAGAATGTAGCATGTATTAGTGACTCTTCACATAAAGTGATAGTGAGATATCCCAAATTTCTACAAATTTATCCCCTTTGGGCAGATAAACATTTTAGACCGATATACCCTAACTTAATGTTTTATTTCAAATATTAGATTATCTCATGCTATAGCTGCTTTTGAGCAAGCAATTATGTTAGGCAAGCATTTATCTTAATTAATTAAAAATTTTACTCATTCTAGAATCATTAAACTTGTCCATTTCTATATCCTGCACACATACCTGGATGCGTGCAATGGACCATCCTAATGAGATATAAATCATTGGTGCATCTCTTAAGGTCCTTGGACAATAAATGTTCCATTTTACGTTGGGGTCTCAAATAAATTAACAAGAAGATTTCAATTTCATTACAATAAACCGACGAAAGTCGACTTGATTACAAATACAAAGCCGGATTCAGAAATTGCCAAAACATGAGGATGAGGAAAAATCCAAGATTACATCTTCATCGGTTGCCTTTAGGAGGAGAAATCATAGCATAAATAGTACAATCTTAGCAAACTGGCATGTGAATTCACAACATTGACTTACCAGAAAACAATGGAAAAGCAATAAGAGATTATGTCATCGGACTAACAATAAATATAATTTTGATCAGGATTGTTTAGTAGATGGTCAAGATTCTTCAAACCTCTGAAACGATGAGGAAAAGGACAAAAGCAGTGACTGGGATTATTTATTCGAAATTTCCAATGCCGTAACAATGAACTAATTCTTTTATTTATTTATTTATCAATTTCCACAGGTTCCTCGTTTGATCCTTAGAGATAATATTTGAAAGTCATCCAAGAAAGCATAGTTGGATGTAATTTAGTTACGTTGTCGTCGGAAAAAGAAAGCGAAGGATAAACTAAGAAAAGCATTATTGAATTGCCAATTACCTTTGTTTTCTACTATCGTGGTAGAATTTGAGGCAAACAAAAAATCGAGAAGGAAAAGACGAGAAAAATACTATTACGTCCTTAAAAAAAAAAAAAATTAAGATATTGAATTAAATCAATCAATTAGGTTCTAATATTACAAGCAACTGTAACTCTCATACCACTTGTAATTAAAATTGCAATAAACACGTGTAATATTAGAACACCTTAAAATAATTAATAGAAATCTTGATTGGGTAAACATGCCTTATAGTGGAAGGAACTTTTTATAATTACAAAATCTAGTCTTTTACTTCACTTTTCCCTTACTATGGTAACTCTCGACGGATAGATTCACTAAGAGACTTACATAGCGTTTGATTGTATAATTTTTATAGTATTGTACTAGATAAATTTTTTTATCCTATTTTGGTTTATAAATTTGTTTGGTGATTGGATAAAAATTAGGTTGATGAATTAAACAAAATGCTTAAATTTTGTCTCATCTATATCATGATACAAAAAATGAAATTTATTAGACAAAAACAAAAAATATTTTATATTCCTAAAAATACTCCTCCATGTTGTAATATTAAGTTAATGAATATTATTTTTATTAAATATTACAAAAAATTATTTATTTTATGATATAAATAATTCATTTTTTAATGGAAATTTTATTTCTAGTATTGTACAAACCAAACATGGTACAATAAGTTTATACTATCCAATCCTCTTCATATTTGTCTTGGCTAATTCTCTTTGTCCTGCCTAGCCCTTACAAATAAATACTACCTTAGCCACATATTTATAAGAAAAACTTAATAGAACTCTTCTATAAAGGTTCTTATTGGGTTATGCCTATACGACCATCTTATCACACAGGCCCATGAGATGTGCATAACCCAATCACATGACTTGTAGCAGAAGGAACTTTTCACAATTGCGAAGGCTAGTCTTTCTCTTCACTTTTCTTTTGCTATGGAAACTCTTAATGGGTAGATTTAATATATGTAAGTGAATAGGAGACTTAGCTACATATGTATAAGAAAACCCTAATAGAACTATCCTATTAAGGTTTTTATTGGGTTAGGCCGATACAGTCATCTTATTACAGTAGCCCATGAGATGTGCATTAGCTCATATCACATGATCACATTTATTTTGAGTTTATCATTTACGTTTTTATATCAAGATTAAATAATCATCTTGTTTTATTAAACCAAAAATTCTCCAATAAATATTAAGCTACAGTAGGGACTTGTTTGTAGATGTTTGTTAGCATTAGGTATTGAAATTTTCCCTTTAGTGGGCCAATATTAATCAGAGAATTTTTGGTTTAATAAAATAGGGTGATTATTTAATCTTGATATAGAATTATGTATGATAAACCCAAAATAAATGTGACCATATGATATGAGTTATACACATCTTTTGGGCTAGTGTGGTAAGGTGGTTGTATAGACTCGACCCAATATGAACCTTGATTTTGGGTGGAGGCTTTATTAGAGTTTATATATATATATATATATATATATATATATAAATATGTGGCTAAGTCCCCTCTTCACTTTTATCTGGTGGATCTACCCATTGAGAGCTACCATAACAAAGGAAGAGTGAAAAGGAAGACTAACCTTTGCAATTGTAAAAAGTTTGTTCCATTACAAGTTATGTCTACCTAATCAAGTAAGATTTTTATTAATTATTTTAAGGTGTTCTAACATTACACATGTGCTTATTGCAATTTGGATCACATGTAGTATCAGAGCTAGGGTTTCGTATGATATTAAAACCTAATTGATTGATTTAATTCAATATCTTGAATATTTTTTTAAATATGTATAAGTATTTTTCCCTTCTTTTCCTTGTTGATTTTCTATTTGACTCAAATTCTACCATGATTGTAAAAAACAAAAGGTAATTAACAATTCAATAATGCTCTTCTTAGTTTATTCTTCTTTTCCTTTTTTCAACAACAATATAATTGAAGACATTTCATTTTTGCCTCCTATAATTTTAAAGTTTTTTTTAGGCAAAAGGGGTCCTAAATTATAAAAATACAAAAAAAGAAGAAAATTTAGAAAAACACAAAAAATAGAAAATTTAAAAATAAAAAATTAGAAAATTTCATAATACAAAAAAGTAAAAAGTAAAAAAGATTAAACAATAAAAAATAGATTTTTTTTTATAGAAAAATAGAGTTTTTAGGAAAAATAGACTTTTTATTAGTAGTTTTTAAGAAAAATAAGATTTTAAAGTTATATTGGGTCATTGAGCAGATTAATTTAATTTAGTGGTTTTTTATTTTATAGAATAGCTCAGACTGTTTAGGTTATAGACAATTTAGTTGCAATAGATTATAGGATATGAGCTAACAGTCTATCAAGTAATGAACTTGGTCTTGGATATTAGAATGAGTAAGAGGTTAAGAGTTCAAATTTCAATAGATACACGTAGCTTGTTTTTTCCATTTCCCACCAAGATTTATGGCAGAGGTCCAGTGAACCATGTGTCATCCTATGTGACGCATGGTGCCATGTTATCAATCCTTTTCCTCCTCTTTCCCATCCTTTCCCTTTGCTTCTTGTATTTACTATGATCTTTGAATTCAATGTGTTTGGATGTTTTCCATGTTGGTTTAAGCTTCAAGAACTATAAAAAGGGTTCTAAGAATTTGTTTTGGGCATCGAACAATTACTCAAACACTCTTAATTGTACCCTACACATACTTTCTCTCACTAGAATCTTAACTCGTGAGCTCTCATTATCTCTCTCTCTAATTTTGACTCTTATAGCAATTAACGAAAACAAATCACCACCATGGGAGTATTCCCCATTAAGTAAGCTTTTGAACCCATTACTCTTGTGCACGACTATGCCCCATAATAAGAGAAACCAACTGCCACCCATTCAAACCCTTGACACTACTATTGAAACCACCTACCACAACCACTTAGGTGAAACCCACTATTACGACTGCATGTGAGAGCTACTTCAACATTAGATCGACGACCCTCTGCACTTTAATGACCACCCTAAGCATTGTACGAACTTCTTCTCTCTCTAGCATCAACTGTGCTATCCTCCACCACCCTTAAACGTCTACCATTCATGGCGACGCTTGTCTTAACCCCCTAATCCTCAATGGGAGACTCATGAAAATATGTTTTCCTGCTTCAAAAAACACCTAAAACTACCTAGAAACAACTACACCATGCTCTCCCCTATTGGCTGCTGCATAATCTTCTTCCCTTTGACTCGGATTGCCAACCTAACCTAAGCTCTAAAGTTCAACCTGAGTTCACCTAATCAACCCGCGTGTACTACTCTAGTCCAACCCTTTTTGTCTATTGTGTGTTTTGTAATTTTTAATTAATTAATTAATTTAATTTTATTCTATTGTAATAAGAACTTGTAATTTCAAGAAAAAAAAAAGATTCCTTTTCTATATTTTCATAACGTATGTTTAGGAAAATTATAAATGAATTAGTAAATAAATGAGTTTTATAACTTAGAAAAATCAATTTCCAATGTAAAAATATTTAATAAACCCTTTGAAAATTAGGGCTTCTTTAGAATTTTCTAGAAAATAAAATAGTAAAAACTTAGGACCATTTTAGAAACTTTTCTCAAATAAAACTAAATGGATAAGAAATGTAAAGACAACTAGTTTTTAAAAGTTAAAAGAAATCTACAAACTAAAGTTTTGCTAAAAGAACTACAGGAAGTCTAATCTCTACTAGATCATACATAGGTATTTACGAGACAACTTAAATTAAGGAAATTTTTCTTTTTCCTTTTATGAATAAATTATATTTCTTCTTGTTTTTGTGGGATTTTATTTATTTATAAATTTAGGATCCTTCTTTTGTTCTAGAAATGGTAGTTTAAAAGAAAAAAATTAAATTCAAAAAGTTAAAAAGTAATACTTGATTAAGGTTTAGTAAGATAGGCCTCGAATCCAAAACTTTTGGTTTTCAGAAATAATTTTAAAATTTGGTTTTTCTAGTAGACAAGTGGATAGGTTAAAATGAATCTACCCAATCGATTTAACCTAATCCATTTTTTTTTTTTACTCTGATCAGGTGGTGACTCTAACTTTTCAAAATAGAAGAAAACCAAGTTTTTCTTAACTTTAAGTCAATGGATAGTATTAGATAGGTTATGGTTTAATACTAATTGAGTTAAGAAAAATAATAAAAACTAGGAAAAATTCATGCAAAACAACTTAATGATTCCACTAAGGACATCAAGAGGGCTAGTTACTTAAAAACTTTCCAAAATTAAATTTGTCTCCCAAAATATCTAGGTTATTTATTTATTTATTTTATTTGTTTCATGTAAATAAATTTTATTTTAAATTGCTATATTTACTTTTTACATACATCAGACTTGGGATATTAGGGGTAATGGTTGCATCAAGGATATATGGTAGATACAGTTCAACCCAAGCCATCTTAAGGCCTTACAATCATCGATCGTTCATATAACATATAAGGCTATTACAACCACTAGCTTCCCAAGAGCAAACAAATACATTTATATTTACATAAAGTTTTCAATAAAACAACTATATTAAACAAAAGATACAATAATATAAACTATTAGTAAAGTAACTACGGTAAATTCATAATAAAAGAGAACATAAGATTCTGTTTGAGAGTCTACATATATCTTCTCAACTCTCATGTCTGCATAGCATCCTATGGCCAGCATTCACAAAAAGGAAATCTTGTATCAAAATTCTACCAGAGCATAAGCTACAAAGCTTGGTGAGTTATCTCTCAATTACACTGGTAAGCAAGTTATACAAACATTATTTTTAAACATATGAATGCATAAGCAAATAGTATGCCAAACAAATACATACAATTAACAGGTATTGTATGTAATTTAGATTTAATGCCTTTTAAAGTCAAGGTTGGAGTATACATGGCATCAGTTAGATCTGAGTATTATACCTAAACTTATTTCACTACAAAACTCCATATTTTGTATTCAAATAAAAATAGTTAATTTGTTTTAATAAAAAACCAAGTTCCAAGTATAATTGTGAGTTGGCACCTGCAGTCTATAGTTACCTTTAAATGGAAGCCTCTAGACTTAACCCTTAGCTAGGCGGTTAGTGTCTCCAATACTTAGTAATGTTGTAGACCAAGATAAGGTAATCTTATATGAATGCACTGTACTAAAACATTAATAACAAATAAATAAACTCCCACATGGCCTTTTGCTACTTCTATATGATGTGACGGCTAAATTGGTTAGATGTAATATATGGACTAGTTTATTTAAATAAGTCAAATATAATTTAGTTTATTTATTATATGACTAGTCAGTATCACAAATAGTATAATTTCTACCAAATATATTATGCAACAAACAATTCTTTATCATAATATAAAGTAATTTCACGTTTCAGTAAACAATAGCATTCACATACATAACTCGACCCTATACATCATTCAATTAATAGTGTTAATTAAATTCACTAACTATAAACACAAATAAGCATGTAATCATAGGGAGTACTCACTTAGTCATGACGTAATTTAAGGATCGTAATAGTCCATAAGAAAGTTTAAACCCTTGTCGAGATCACTTAGTTATTATAGAATAGAAAATATAATAAATAACTAAGTAAACTAACTAATCTATGTAATTATCTATCTAAGTTTTCTACAAATTTTCTTGGTTCGAGTTTTTTTTATTAATTTTATATAATTTTTTTTGTTTTAATTATGATATTTATGATCTTATAGTTGATTTCTATTGCTTTTGGACATATGTTCACGTAGCGGGTTCCATTTTGGACGTTATAATCTACATTTTTCAATTAGTTTTAAATTGTTGCGAATTTGATTATTTTGACCATGATTTTGTTATTTATCAATTTTGAGCTTTTCTTTATTATTTTATGATTTAATTCATTTCTAAATTTCATATTTTTATAAAATTATTTTTAAATCCAATTTATGTAGATTTCACTATTTCTCCATTTTAAGCTTAATTTATTGTTTATTGTAATTTTGTTATTATTGTAAATTTTCTTAATTAATTAATTATTATTATTTTCTAATTAATTTGAAATTTTTGTTTCATTGACATAATTGGATTAAAATGCTATTGTAGCATAATTCCATTAATTTGCATAGCAATTTGATGGATTTCTTGATTTTTATATTTCTTAAATTTTATATTATTATTTCATATATTTATATGATATTGTAATTAATTAATTATTATTTATATGGGCCTTGTTTAGCTTTATGGGTTTTAACCTATATATATGTATACATATATGTATTTATTTCCTTTATATTATTTTAGACAAAATATTATAAATATTTAAGTATACATATTGTATACATTTACTTATGTATCTTATATATATATATATATCCATATCTATACATATATACTCTTAGCATACTAGTATATGTAATTGTACATATACTTGTACATATATTATTATCATACGTATACCTATACACTTATACATATACATATTTATACTTGTATTATATTACTATTATACGTATTTATATACATGTACACATATTTATACTTAATTCTATACGTACTTTTATACACGTATATTTCTATTTATTTTTATATTTTTTTAGTGTATTTTTAAGGAAAATTTTCAATATATTGTATATATATATATACGTGCATATGTAGTTTCGATTTTGTACATACATGTATAAATACCTAGTATTTCTTATTTACATTTTTATGTACATATTATAATATATGTTTATAAGGCATATATGTGTATATTTTTATATACTCCTTATCCTTTTCTCTTATTTACTCCTTTATATGCATATGTATATTATGTATTCACATATATATACATAAATTGTACATATACTTTTATATATGTACATATGTTTACTAACTCTACAACATATTCATATATATATATATATATATATATAAGCATGTATCTATATGTATAATATCATATATACACATATAGACTTAATTTCTAAAAGAAATAAGATATACACAAAATTATATTATATATACACGAAACTTCTAATATAATTCACTAAAAATTCATACCAAATATATATTATTACAGCAAATATGTAAGTATACAAAAATACACAAAGAACTATGTAAAATATAATTTACATAAAAGAACTAATACTAACAATATACAAGGGAATATATTTACTTGTCCTTGAGTATGTTTGTAGAAAAACCCTTCCTTTCCTTCTTCTGTTGGTGTTGTTAATATATGGGATGGTAATTAACATGTGAGTGGAATAGTAGGTGAAAGAAAGTGAAGGAAAGTGAGAGAAAACAAGTGTAATAGATGGGAAAATGGGGGCTTTTATTTTTCAATTCAAAAGGGGAAAGGGAAATTGTAATTTTCATGCATTTATTTAAGATATTTCAAGAAGCTTGACGGTGGTTCTAGAGCCAACAAGTGGCTCATAGCAATGAGGGAGAGGGGAGAGGAAAAAGAAAAAAGAAAAAGGAAAAGAAAAGGACATAAAATACATTGAAAATAACATTTTGACTTTTAACCAAAATTAAAATATTAATATAATAATTATATTATATACATGTAATAATTTGTAATTTAGAAAGGAAAAAGTAGATAAAAAGGAAAATTAATGAAGTAGAGTAAAATAAGGAAATAATTAAATACAATAAAAATTTGAATTTCCTCTAAATATTTCTAATACTATGAATAATACTTATAATAATATATATTATAATTATAAAGAAAATTATAAGATATATAATTTATATTAATTATATATAACTCTTAAACAACAAAATAATACTAAAATTAGATTTAAATAATTAAATTCATATAATACTAATTTATATATATAATTTTTAATAATTACATAATAATATTATCAAATTTATAAATTAATTTAGTATTCTTACACTTATTAGCATTTGTAAGTTATCTCTATTTGTTATTTAGTGATTTTACGCTATTTAACATATAAATTGATTATTGTACCCAATTAAGATTTTATCGTTATTATACTAAATTAGTATATTTATAAGCTTAAAGTTTGAGTCTTAGGGTCTTTTTTTTTTATTATATTTGGGTATAATCTTTAGTATTTATATACATATAAAATTTAAGGTTTTCATAAGTGATTAAGGTTTCGATTATTATATTAGGGTTTTTTTTATTTAGAATAATTTAGGGTTTATAATTTAAATAAAGTTGTTAGTTTATCTAGCCTTATTGACTCATAGAGTTATCTAAAATATCTAAATTCGGTTTAAAATTCTGACTAGGAATTTATCGGGTTTATTGGCTACCTCACTTAAACTTTGATATTACTAAGGAACCGTTTTTTCAAGAATGTGTGAGGTCCATAGTGTAAGGACCTTTAGAACCCACTCAAATTGTATACACTTAAAACCATGAGTTAATACACTACTCTTAGAAGTCACAACCCTACTGATGTTTGAGTGCCTTTGAAATATGATCAATTTTTGTACCTATTCTTTTATAAACATCGAATCAAATGGTAAGGTTATAACTTAAGGGATAATGTATTAACCTAAATAGTTTTAGCATTTGCAGGTTTCCATGAGCATTCTTTTGTTTCATTGATAAATGATTCTTTCCTATGAATTGATTTGGCCTATAGATAATGGTAGGTGAGCAAGAGAACAATTAGAGAACTAATAGGCTATAGGACATCCTTAAGATTCATGAGTAATTATTAGAGGTTAAGTGCCTATTTGAAAGAGAAGCTTGAATGCTTTGAAGCTCACAATTAGGCTTAAAAAGCCCTTCTTAGACAAGTCATTAGGGAAACCCATGAAATGTTGGAAAACCTTAGAGCTCATTTGCAAGACTTAATTTAGAATTTTTCTAGTTTATTGCTAAGGGGTTTAGAATAAATGTCAAGTTTCATTAAATGTTAGGCCCTCTTCATTTATTTTATGTACTTTAATTTTCTAAAATAATATTCATCTAACCATTGTTCCCTCTCACTTAGGGAAATGTAAATAAATTACATAGGCTTGTAAATAGAACTCTAAAATCATCATCCTTATTTGTTATTAGATTTCTTAGTTTATGTAAAATAAAGCCCTATCTTTCTCTCTCACAATACAAAAAATAAAAAAAAAAAATAAAAAAGTTGCTAACTGTTATAGATTCTTATGGGATATTAACAAAGCAAAGCCTTTGGTTTGTTAAGACAGTTAACCTAAATCAACCCTTAGAGGCAACCACCTAAACAACCTTTAGCTCATTAAGGCAACCAACCCAAAACAAAAACCTTTAGCTTGTTGAAGCAGTTGACCCAAAACCCTTAGTCGATAGCCAACCTAAAATCCTTGGCCTGTTAAGGTGGCTAATCCAAACACAATCCTTGACCCATTGAGTTAACCAACGAAAACCCTCGAGTTGTTAAGATAGCTAACCCAAACACAAGCCCCTTGGCCCATTTAGGCAGCCATTCTAAACATTAACCCTTGGCCCATCAAGGCAGTTGACCTAAACATAAACCATAGCCCATCAAAGCAGCTAAACCAAACACAAACCTTAGCCTATCAAGGTAGTTGGACTAAGCTAAAACCCCTAGTCCATTGAGAAAACCATGCCCAATCATGAACCAAGCATACGAAGTCAAACACAACCTCCGTCTCAAACTCAAATTGAATGAATATTATCATTTCACATTATGGCATATTTTGAGAAACTTAGAGGTAAAGTCAACAATTACCTTGGGGAAAATCAATATAGAATCCTTCTTACAGAATTGGTAACTCACTTCTAAAAGGTTTAGAATGAAAACAGGTAAACTATATCCCATACATTGACCCTTAAATACTTTAAGAGTTGAGTGATGTCAGGGTAAGGATACTTTAGACTCATTCTTTAAAAGAGGTTCATTTTGAATTTGATATGTAGATTAAAATGAAGTAAGGCATTTATTTTCAAATCCCAGATACAATTATCCTTTGTTAGCTTCGTTGGACCAATTTGGAGAATCGTTAAATTTAAACCTTATCAATAACCACCCCCTAATGGGGTAATTTGAAGGTTAAGGTTATTGATTAGGAGCGAAGGATAAAATTGGTTTATGCTTGCTTCAATAACATTAATTCAAAGACAACTTTTATTTCTGATAAGTTATTTTCTTTGAAATGTAAATGAGTCAATTTCTTTTCAAACACCTCAAGCTCACACATAACTCGCCCAAGCTCATACACTAAGAATTCATGGATTTAAGGCCTTGAATCTCTTAAAGATAAAAACTCAACAATAGAGATAATCACCCTAGGGGCCAAAGAAAAGAGAGAAGAGTAAAAAATAATGGGGAAAAGTAATAAATAAAAAAGAAGAAGACAAGTAAAAAAAAAAGAAGAAGAAAAGCTTGAAAATCATACTTATATGTAAGAGAAAAGCCCCAATAAAAGAAGGCCTAAAAAACGCAAGGCCCTAAATCACATTTCCAGCCTAAAAACATGAAACTTCCATATCTACTCCAAATCATACTTCAAAATCACAAACAAAAAAACTTCTTACCCATCTTGAATAGTACAAAGCCTTTTTACCCTCAATACCTCCTACAATGCTGAACTGAAAAAGACCTAATTGATTGATCAAAGCATATTACTTATAAACCGGATTATAATTTTTGGAACAGTAGTCAAGAGTGAAATTTAGATCGAAAGTGCACAAGGAAGTCCTCTTTGACTGGAGTAATCATGAGTTACTTTTTCCTTAGGAAAGGAATGTTTAAAATTAGAAGGTTCCACCAGGAAGCTTAGCATTAAGGTTAGAAGACAATGAGATACCTTACATGGTTACCAAGGAAGGGGATGGTCATAACATTTGCTCCTTAAATAAGAATTTATACTCGTTAGCAAACTTTTAGAAAAAAAAAGAGACAAAAAGAAAAAGACAAAAGAAGAAAGAAAAAAAGAAAGAGAAAGAGAAAGTAAATGCTTGTTATAAGTTTTTTTTATCTATTTTCAAGTATATGTCGGCTTAAGTGGCTGAGCTTTTAACCCATGTTAGCTACTTCCTTTTTAATGTGGTCACACTTTTTAAGTCGACCATATTGGTTTAAGTCATTTTTCTTGAGGTAATTTTTTAAGTCCATTTACTCTTTTTCAAATCAAGGGACTCTATCCCTATTGCTTTTTTTTTTTCTTTGCTTCATGAGTGGTTTTCACAATATTCCTTAGTTGTGAATTTTTCAAGTCAAGAGGAGTTTCAAATTGGTCATATTCCTTCCTTTACTTCTTCAATCCTTCATCAATCTCACTTTAGTATTTTAACGTGCTTATAGGGCACTTTCCTTTATCAATTTCTCTTAGGGTTTTAGCAAGCTCAAATGATGCTTCCCTTTCTCAATTTCTCTTTAGGTTTCAAAAAGACGATACGGTGTTTTCCTTTCTCAATCTCTCTTTAGTGTTTTAGTGAGCCCATAGGGCACTTCCTGTCTCACTTCTTTCTAGGGTTTAGCTAACATAAGGAGCTCTATCCCTCTTCACATCTTTCTTTAGGGTTCTAGCTAGCTTGGGGAGCACTTGCCCATCTTGATTCTTTTTAATGTTATAGCGAGCTCAAGGAGCGTTGTTTTGTCTCTTTCTTTTCTAGGTCTTAGTTAGCTCAATGAGTGTTTCACCCATTTGCTTAGGTTAGTCAGCTTAAAGGGGCATGACTAAGTTTTCGTTTATGGTCTTAGCTAGCTCAAGGAATGCTTCACCCATTTGCCTAGGTTAGTTAGTTTAGAGGAGCATGACTGGGTTCTCTTTTATGGTCTTTGCTAGCTCAAGGAGCACTTCGCACATTCGCTTAGGTTAGTTAGTTTAGAGGAGTATGGCTAGGTTCTTCTTTAGGGTTCTAACCATGATACGGACTTGTGGATAAACACATAAACCCAATATCACGTATAACCAAAGGGGTAGGTCCAAGCTGTAAGATGGCTTGAAAAGTAAATGATAGTTGATGTTGAGCAGGGGTTCTCGTGCACTGATGATGGATATGACACACTATCACCTCACACGAGATCAGGTCACACTTGATATGATGTACAAGTTGTACAAGTATGGTAGAGGCTACTTGCTACTAGTTTATACTTAGATGGGTTAGATAAGAGTAGCTCAAAGTAAACAAGAGGACACTTAGCTCAAGAGAGGGTAAAAAGTTCAGTGTATTCTTCTGTATATTCTATTATGGTTATTACATTATGTGATTATTTATAGTACCATGTTAGGGTAAGTTTTACGTTATAGAAAATTACAAAAATGGATCCTTATTTGCTAAAAAGAAGGAAAATAATTTATAAGGAAAATACAAAATCGTACGTAGTGAACGTCCTTTGTCAAAAAGGACAGTATAGTTGTCAGAAAACATAATGTGCATGAGTTTTACTCTGCAATTCTGACAGTATAGTAAGTCGATCAAGGGTGGGCCTCTGTTCAGGTATGTTTGGCATCGAAAGTTTGGCACCTTAATTGTTGGGGTATGATTAGGGTTAGATTAGGAGTGGCTCACATTCGGTTTGGCTTTGGATGGTTGGCTCTTGATAGTTATCAGCTTAGTTTTGCACCTTGATTGTTGGGGTATGATTGGGGTTAGATTAGGAGTGGCTCACATTCGGTTTGGCTTTGGATGGTTGGCTCTTGATAGTTATCAGCTTAGTTTTGGTACCATAGAGATTGCTGAATTCAGATTTAGTTCTTGGACTAGTACATAGTAGAGGGTTCAGTTTGGCGTATTGGTTGGTTACCTCAACAACACCTTAGATGGCATGGAGAGCGAGGTAGCTTGGCAAATCAAACTGAGGCAAGCATTTCTCCTCGGCGCTTAACTTACTTCGGATAGCTTGGCGAACCACTTGAGAGAACCCTCAGGCTCAAGAGTGTGTAACCGATCTTTGATCCCTATCATCCTCTTTGGGTTGTTTGAGATTTAGGATCAAATTCGGCTCAGCTTCATGTTGCTCGTCTTCGAGAGTGTTAGGTTTAAGGTCGGTAATGTTGAAGGAGTCTAAGACTCCATATCCTTTAGGCAGCTTAATCCTATAGGCATTAGGGTTAATCTTTTCAAGCACATTGAAAGGTTCGTTGGCTTTAGGAGATAACTTACTCTTCCTTAAGTTTGGGAATCGCACCTTGTTGAGGTATAGTTAAACCAAATCACTTAGTTGAAATTCCTTGTTCCTTTACCCTCGACTTCACTTCTCAAGCTTAATATTAACTCAACCTAGTGGCTCTGCAACCTTTCGGTGCATGGCTTTGATGGCTTCGACTTTCTTGTTGGCTGGCCGGTCATCATCAAGCGTTGGTTGGGGCGCTTGGTCCAATGGAAACTTGGGGCTAAACCCATAGGGGACCTCGAATGGAGACATGCTTGTTACATTATGGGTGGTCTTGTTGTATGTGAACTCAATGATTGGTAGGTATAGATCCCAGTTAGTCGTGTTTCATCTGATAGCAACCTACAACAAAGATCCCACAGTTTTGTTAACAACGTCGGTTTGTCCATCGGTTTATAGGTGGCAAGATGTGCTATATAGTAGCTTAGTTCCCATTCACCTCCATAACGTCCTCCAAAAGTGGCTCATGAACTTGGGGTCACGGTCTGAAATAATGGTCCTGGGAATTCCATACAGCTTGATTACTTCTTGCAAGAAAAGAAAAGAGATAGCCAAAGCATTGTTAGTTTTGGAATAGGGCACGAAATGTGCCATATTGCTAAATTGATCCACAACTACCATGATGGAGTCTTTCCCTTGGGACATCCTCAATAATATTATCATGAAGTCCATACTTAGCTCGAACCATGGTTTGGTCAGGATTGTCAAGGGTTGGTAGTGCGCCTGTTCGGCTCGACTCTTCGCTTTTTAGCAAGTCGCACATTTTTCTAGCATGGATGGGACATCTCTCTTCATCCTTGGCTAAAAGAATTTGGAGAATAACACCTCATAAGTTCGGTACTGGCCAAAGTATCTTATCAATCCCCTTTTATGCACCTTGCGGACTAGAAGTTCTTCCGTGGAACAGGTCGGGATACACAACCTCTTCTTCCTAAATAAGTATCTGTCTTCCCTATGATAATTGTCCAGAGTTCATTCTTCCTCACAACGGATGTAGATAGGACTAAAGTATGCGTCTTCAACATATAAATTCTTGATGGTTGAAAAACTAAGTAGCCTCGTCTTCAGTCTAGTTAAGAGGGTATGTCGTCTTGATAGGGCGTCAACCACTACGTTGTTCTTTCCGTTATATTTTACGACATAAAAAACACCCTCCACAAACTCAACCCACTTGGCTTATCTCTAGAACAACTTTGGTTGGCTCTTTAAATGTCTCAAGGATTCATGATCGGTGTAGATCACAAATTCCTTAGGCAATAGATAGTATTGCCATACCGTTAGTGGTATGCCTAGGAGCTCAGTTATCATTAGGACTTACCGGGGCAGAATTGAACTGAAATGGGTCCTTTGAGATATTAAAGAAAATTAGAGGGAAATGGTCTACAATCGAACAAGAGTAGTTGACGTGAAGCTGCTCGGAAGATATGACTCACCAACGAACACAACATGACTTGATACCTCACTTGATATGATGTATAAGTTAATGTCAAGGTCTACCCACCACTAATCCTGAGCTATTCGGCAAGATTAGATAAGAGTGTAAGGGGTATAAACTTGGAGATGATTGTCTCACAAGATTAGAGTATTAAGTATTAAGATGTAATTTACCTCTAGCTTACAAGAGAAAAGGACTATTTATAGTAACTCCCTAGGACAGCATTACAAATAAAGAAATTACAAGAAAGTATTTATAGAAAGGGGATTCTTAGTACATACGAAAAGGGTAAAAAAGACAACAAATAAAAAATGGAAAGGTAGTTAAATGACAGACGAGGTGGAAAGCTAGCAGTGCAGAATTGGTCCTGTACAAATATTCTCTGAGTACAGTAGGCTGGAAGGGTCAAAATGTTGCGGTACTAAAGGGGTCGGGACGAGAGAGATACTGACATGCCGAGAGAAAACTACTCGACTGTTTAAGTAAGTCTCTCATCACTTGGCAAGAGATTCTCAGTAGCAGTTGGTCGGAGTACTTAATACAGGGTCCTCCATAAGGGAATGGTTGGTATCATTACTACTGAGTATACAGATCAACGTATGACAATGTGGGGAGCTCAGGGAATTTAACCACCTTTCTTCAATGTACAGTCTCTTATCATTAGCAGGTTGTCGAGAGAGAATTCTTTGGGAGAGGGATTGGAGGCCTCAGAGGCGCGTGTGAGTAATGGGACTGCTAGCTTGTAGTGCATCAATTTCCCGAGGTTATTGAAGATTTTCCCTCAAATCTTAGCCTTCATTATCATCGGGTACATATAGAGTTAAGTCGGCCATGTTGAATGTGGTAGATAGGCCGAAACCTTCGAGTAGCTTAATCTTGTAAGCATTATCATTAAGGTGCCTTAGAATCCTATAGTGTCTATCCACTTTGGGTAATAGTTTGTTCGTCCTCTTGCTAGGGAAGCGTTCTTTGCTAAGATGGATCCAGGCAAGGTCTCCAGGAGCATAAATGATTCATTTCCTTTCACGGCTTCCCATTTCCTTCTGTCGAGCCACAGTTTTGGTCAATTGCTCGGCAATTCTTTGGTGTAACTTATGAAATTTCTTGGCACGTTGTGAGCTGGATTGACTTTCCCCTTATGTAGATGAATTGTTAACTAAGTCGAAGGGTAGGTTCAGGTTAAGTCCATAAATAACCTCAAATGGTGATGTTTTAGTAGAGTTGTGAGTTGAGCTATTGTAGGCAAATTCAATGATGGGTAGGCATAAATCCCAGTCACGAGAGTTCTTTCCAATAGTGGCACACAGGAGACTACTGACGGTTCTATTAACTACTTCAGTTTAGCTGTCTATCTAAGGGTGGCAAGAGGTACTGAACAGGAGCTTAGTGCTGAGTTTCCTCCATAGGGTTTTCCAAAAGAAGCTCATGAATTTTGAATCGCGCTTAGACACAATACTTTTCGATACTCCATGTAGTTGTACAATTTCCTATAGAAGAGGTTAGCAATGAATAAAGCATTATTAGTCTTATGGTAGGGAATGAAGTGACCCATCTTGTTGAACCGATCGACTACTACTATGATCGAATTATGTCTTCTCGATGTATGGGGAAAGTTGAGCATGAAATCCATGCTTATATCGATCCATGGCCACTCGGGAATTGGTAGGGGCATGTATTCTCCATAAGGCTCTCTCCTTCCTTTAGCATACTTACACAACTTGTACCCTTTAAGTATTCGGTGTACATCCCTCATCATCCCAAGCTAGTAAAAATGCTCCTTTAATATCTCAATCATTCTCTTTTCCCCAAAATGGCCACCCAGACCCCCGGCATGAGCTTCTCGAACCAGTAGCTCCCTTACAAAACTACTTAGCACGTACATCTGCTTGCCCTTCATCAAGAACCCCTCACTCAAGTAGAATTCGTCTACAGCTCCTCTATCACTGCACTTGGCTACTAAAGACCCAAAATGTGGGTCATGCTCATATCGATCAGGTAAAGTGCCAAATCTAAGCACTTTAGCTTATAACGTCATGATGAGGGTATGATGACAAGAAAGTACATTAACCACTGTATTGGTGCTTCCCTTCTTATACCTGATGACATAATAAAAGGTTTCTAGAAAGTCGACCCACATGACGTGATGCCAAGAAAGCTTCTGTTGCTCATGAAGATGCTTGAGAGATTCATGATCAGAATAGATGATGAATTCTCTCGGCAATAGGTAATGCTGCCAGTTTCTGAGTGTATAGACAAGGGCATAGAACTCCTTATATTAGGCTGAGTAATCCAAAGTAGCACCTCGAAGTTTTTCACTAAAGTAGGCAATGGGTTGGCGCTCTTGCATAAGTACAACACCAATGCCGACACCAAATACATCACATTCAACCTCAAAAACCTTCTCGAAATTTGGTAGGGTAAGTACTGGAGTAGATGTCAGCTTACAATTCACATCTTCAAAACTCTTCAAAGCCTTTTCTGTCCATTTAAAGTTAACGTTCTTCTTAGTCAATTCAATCAACGGCGTAGTTATGGAGCTGATGTTCTGGATAAATCTTCGATAGAATGAGGCTAGGCCATGGAAGCTCTTAACTTCGATTACACTTGTTAGTGTAGGCCACTCATTAATAGCCTTAACCTTTTCCTCATCAATGCAAACTCTACTCCTTGAAATGACATATCCGAAGAATATAACCTTGCTCTGATAGAATACGCATTTCTTCAGGTTACTGAATAATTTCTTGGCATGGAGTATGTTAAACACCAATCTCAAATGTTCGATATGAACAAGAAGGTTGGCACTATAGACTAGAATATCGTTAAAATAAACCACAATGCCTTTGCCTATTAATGCTCGGAGCATATGATTCATGAGTCGCATGAATGTATTTGGCATGTTAGTTAAACCAAATGGCATAACCATCCACTCAAATAGACCATCCCGAGTCTTTAAGGCTGTTTTCCATTCATCTCCTAGTCTTATTTATATTTGATGATAGCCACTCTTTAGATCTATTTTCAAAAAGATGCATGCACCAATCGCAGGATCAGGTATCAGTACTTAATAGTAATCTTGTTGATGGCACGGCTCTCATTGCACATCCTCTATGATCCATCATTCTTTGGTACTATCACAGTTGGGACGATACATAGCTCATGCTCTCATGGGCATATCCACGATCCACCAACTCATCAACTTGCTTTTTTAGTTTGGCTGCCCATTCAGGATTGAGTCTATAGGCAAGTCGATTTGGTAAGGCTGCTCTAGGTTGAAGATCAATGTAGTGCTCAATTCCTCTTAAGGGAGGTAATCCTTTTGGCATCTTAGATGGAAATGGCTCAGCAAATTCCTGAAGTAGTTGCAGCACTTTGACAGGCAAGTTCTTGGCCCCTCTAACCTCTAGGAGTCTCCTAACCAAGAGGAGTACATAGTCCCCAGGTTTGACCTCTTATGCAAATTACGCTCGAGAAATCACTAAGGACTTCCGCTGTAGAGATCGCGCAACCTTTTCCTAGGCTTCTTGCACTTCCCTAGGACTCATTAGCTTTAATATAACTTTCTTCCTATCCTTTTGAAACATGTAGGTATTTCTATACCCATCGTGTAACACCCTTAAGTCAAATAACCACAGTCGGTCAAATAATATGTAGGATGCATACATGGGCAGGATGTTACACAGCACCTTGTCCCTATACCTATCACCAATAGTAATTGATACTCTGACTTACTCAGAAACGTATAATCCTCTTCTCTCATTCAACCAATGAATCTTGTACGGCTTAGGGTATGGACTAGTTGGCAATTTCATGGCCTTAATTACCTCTTGCGCGATGACGTTGGTACAGCTCCCTTCGTTAATGATCACAGTGCATAGCTTGCCATTCACCTGGCAATTTATATGAAAGAGGTTCTCTCTCTGCTCGTTCTCATTAGCCACAAAAGTACTGAGAGATCACTGAACAACAAAGTAATACTTAGCACTACCCTTAGGGGGTATCTTAGCTCTCAAATCTTCCTCAAATTCTTCCAGCATTTGATTGATTGCCACTTCTTCCTCTCCTTCACTCGCACTTTCTACTTCAAACTGAGGCTTGTCTCCCTTGATGGTTATGACTTAGTGATTCGGACATTGACTAGCCATGTATCCATAGCCAAACACTTAAAACAATTGATTTCTCGTATTTTCTATCTTGAGTTCTGACCTTGGTCTCTTTAGATCTCAGGTTCCTTGGTCTTGCTCTTACCTTAGCATTTGTCTGGTCGGCTCTACATGTGACCTCAGCATTCAACCTTGGATCTGTTTGATGCCCTATCACTCCTTGCTCTACTCGGTAGGCCATTCCTACTTGGCATCATTGTTTTGTTACTCGGCATTTAGCTAGCTTGGTTCCCCCGTTGCCTTTCAACTCTCTAGGCTACATGGATGGTTTCATCCATAGTTGTGAGGTTCTGTAGTTCCACGATGTGACCAATCTCAGCTCAGAGTCCTGAGATGAATCGTACTATAGTTTAGGTCTTAGGCTTGTCAACATCACATCGTATCATGAGAAACCGAAACTCTTGGACATATTTGTCTACCGATTTGTTACCTGCCTCAAGTCTTAGAGTCATTGGAAAGTGTCTTGTCAGGAATGAACCTACTTCTTAGAACTCTCTTCATCTCGTTCCATGTAAGGACTTCGTATCGGGCCTTCAGATGAACATTCTGTAGCTTCTTCCACCACATTGCCGCATACCTAGAAAATTCTAACATGGTCACCTTAATGCAGACAGCATCTTCATAATCGTAAAAGTCGGATATCTTTTCGATCTTCTCTTCCTAGTTGAGGTAGTCATCATCACTACCAGACCCGTTGAAGCTTGAAATTTATACTTTAAGATGCTCGGTACCTTTTAGCGCTCTAAACTGACACTCATCCATCCCATCATACTGGTCTTCTTCCTCTTCGTAATCTTCCACTTTGCCCAACTTTAACCTTCTTCTTGCGACTCTATCGACATGTCACGGTGGTGCTTGGTTCATAGGAAAAGCTTCTAGAGCTCGTTTGTTCATCTGCCTCTTTGTCCTATCTCTCATTTCTTGGCCCTGCTCAGTAACTCTTTTACGTGGTTTAGCCTTTAAGACATGTTTATTGAGACAGCTAAGTTGGCCACAATAGCAGCAAGATCTTGTATTTGCTCATCAGTAGTATGTGGTGTTTGTTAGCTAACTTGACCATGACCTTGAGCATCACTCTTGATATTGTGAAGCTCTCCTTGTACACTAAGGTTTGGCATTCTCAATACAAGCTTCAGCAAGGATGCCTCACTTAAATGCTTTCTACACACAAATATCTTAAACAGTAGACAAATACTACAGAGCTCTTGGTCTCAACCTTAAGCTCTGGTACCAAGAATATATGGTATGCCTAGCAGCTCAGTTATCACTAGGACTTACTAAGGTAGAATTGATTCCTTTGAGATATTGAAGAAAATTAGAGGGAAATGATCCACAATCGAACAAGAATAGCTGACGTGAAGTTGCTCGAAGGATATGACTCACCAACAAACACAACATGACTTGACACCTTACTTGATATGATGTACAAGTTGATGTCAAGGTCCACTTGCTATTAATCTTGAGCTACTCGGTAAGATTAAATAAGAATGTAAAGGGTATGGACTTGGAGATGATTTCTCATAAGAATAGAGTATTTAGTATTTAAATGTAAGTTACCTCCGGCTTACAAGAGAAAAGGAGTATTTATAGTAAGTTCCTAGGACAGCATTACAAATAAAGAAATTTCAAGAAAGTATTTACAAAATGGGGATTCTTAATACATACGAAAAGGGTAAAAAGGACAATAAATAAAAAATGGAAAGGTAGTTAAATGACAGACGAGGTGGAAAGCTAGCAGTGCAACATTGGTCCCATACAAATATTCTTTGAGTACAATAGGCGGGAAGGGTTAAAATGTTGCGGTACTAAAGGGGCTGGGATGAGAGAAATGGTAGTATGTCGAGAGAAAACTATTTAGCCATTTAAGTGAGTCTCTCGTCACTTGTCAAGAGATTCTTGGCACAAGGTCCTCCATAAGGGAATGGTTGGCATCATCACTACCGAGTGTATAGATCAATGTATAACAATGTAGGGAGCTTAGGGAGTTCAACCACCTTTCTTCGATGTACAATCTCTCGTCATTAGTAGGTTGATGAGAGAGAATTCTTCGAGAGAGGGATTGGAGGCCTCATAAGCGTATACGAGTAATGGGATTGCTGGTTGGCGGTACATCAGTTAGGGCTCGAAATAAGGAGTAGAACTCCTTGTCATAGATGAAATAGTTGAGTGTGGTTGAAGTTTCTTACTGAAATAAGTAATAGGTCAGCCTTCTTGCATCAGCATAGCACCTATGCCTAGTCCGAACGCATCACGCTCTACTTCAAATACCTTATTGAAGCTCGATAGAGCTAAGACGAGAGCTGTAGTTAGCTTTTCCTTCACATCCTCAAAACGCCTCCTCTCTTTCTTACCCCATTTGAATTCAAAATTCTTCTATGAGAGTTCAATGAGTGGAGACACAATCTTATTGAAGTTCTTAATGAATCGACGATAGAACGACGCTAGGCTGTGAAAACTTCTCACATCAACAAAACAGGATGGCTCAAGCCATTTTATGATTGCTTTTTTCTTTTCTTCATCAACTCGGATACCACCACCACCCATGACAAAACCAAAGAAGATTACCTTGGAATGGCAAAAGTTGCACTTCTTCAAGTTGGCATAGAGCTGTTTAGCTCGAAGTTTCATAAGGACTTGTCGAAGATGCTTTCAATGAGTCTCCAGGTTGGGGCTATATACTAGAATGTCGTCAAAATAAACCATGACAAACTTTCCCAGTAATTGTCGGAGCTTATGATTCATAAGTTGCATGAATGTGCTCGGCGCATTGGACAGTCCAAATGGCATTACATGCTATTCATATAAACCATGTCATGTCTTGAATGTAGTCTTCCATTCATCGCCTTTACGTATTCGAATTTGATGGTACCCAGTTTTAAGGTCAATCTTGGAGAATAATCTTGCTCCACTTAATTCGTCGAGCATGTCATCGAGCTCTAGGTATGTGATACTTGTACTTGATGGTTATTCGATTGATCTCTTAGCTATCCACATACATCCTCCAAGACTTATCTTTCTTCGATATTGATAAGGCTAGTATAGCGTAGGGGCTCAAGGACTCATGCACATACCCTTTCTTCATCAACTCATTTACTTGCCTTTACAGCTTGGCAGCTTGTTCGAGGTTCAGCCTATAGGTAGGCTTATTTGGTAGTACGACTCTTGGCTGTAGGTCGATTGCATGCTTGACACCTCGACTTGGGGGGTAGACTGTTTGATAGCTTTTCCGAAAATAGGTCGGAAAATTCCTCTAGCAAGGTTTTTACCTCGGTCGGTAGCTCTTCCTCCTAAAGTCTTATCTCAAAAAGCCTCCTAACAAGCAAATAGGTCGGCCCCTCCAACTCTATTTCTCTTTTCAGTTCGGCTTGGTAAATACCAAAGCCTCCTTCTTCAGGGTTCGGCTAAGCTGAGATTGCATGACTTTTACTTACTCAACAGTCATGGGACTCAATTTCAACTTTCTCCCTTCATGTTCCATAGAACACGTGTTCCTCCTATCGTCATATATAACTGCTTAGTCAAACATCCATGGTCGTCCAAGTAGAAGGTAGGACATATATGGGTAGCACATCATAAAGCACTTCATCTTTATACTTGCCAATATAGATTGGCACAGACACCTGTTTGTTCACTTATAGGGCTCCCTTCTCACTGAGCTAATGAAGCTTATAAGGTCTCGAGTAAGGCATGGTTGGCAATTTCAACTGTTGGACTATAAATGCAAAGGCTGCACTGGTGTAACTTCTACTGTCAATGATCAATACGCATAATGATTTGTTCACCTTGTACCTAATATGAAAGAGATTTTCTCTTTACTCGTCTTCAGGTACAAGACTGACATTCATTGTCCTCCTTAACACTAGAGTGGTCGGCATTAAGTTTCCCTCCTCATTGTACATGACTTCCTCATTGGACAGCTCAGTTTGTTTGTCCTCTTTCAGCTCGTCTATTTCTTCATCAGTATTGTCAACCTCACCTCGAATCACCATTGTTTGCCTATTCGGGCACTGAATGGCCATGTGTTTAAATCCTTAACATTTGAAACACTTGATCTTGCTTATCTTCCTCCCTGAACTCTGGCCCTTCTTAAACTTCCTTGGAGGTTCCTTCTCCTTGACTCGGGTGGTTGAAATGGATTGGGTCTCAACAATCTTACTTGGTTCCATTTGCGTTGGTAGGCTTAGAAAATTTCGGCTACTTCCTGGTCGACCAACAAGGGGTTGGAATCTTCCTGTTCAGTGCCTTTCTATCCTTTAGGCGGCTTAGATTGTGTCATCAAGTGTTTTAACATCCTAGGTTTTTAGGACATCTCCAATCTCATACTTTAATCCCCCAATGAATCGAGACATAGTTCGGTCTTTGAGCTTTATGACTTTGCATCGGATCATTAGCATCTGGAATTCCTTAACGTAACTGTCCATACTCGATCTTCCTTGTCTTCGTTCTTATGGTCTCTTGAAGGTATCTTGCAGATAGTAGCTCGATACAAACCTTCTCTACATAACTCTCTTCATATCATCCTAACTCCTAATCTCTCGTTCTCCTTCCCTTCTTCTAGTGGCTTACAAGTTGCATTATCAGGCACTTCGTAGCATTTAAACTGCTTTTCAATTTTATCTACCCAATCTTAGTAGTCCTCATCATCACCACTTCCAAAGAAACTTAGAATACACATCCTTAATCCTTTAACTCTAGCAGCCTGTGCATTTCTTTCCTCAGGCTTGTAGTACTCCTTTGCCTTATCATCCCCTTTTACTTCCTCCTCAATCTCTTCAAGTGCTAGCCTTTGTTTAGCATCCTTGTCAATTCCTTCAGCTCAAGGTAAGTGAGTTAGGGCATTAACTCGACTAACTTGACTATTGCCACACTGCTATTGCTCACATTCTCTAGTGGGGCTATTTCTAGCTTATTGTCTGTTTTCTTGTATAATAGTCACCAAACTAGCTACCAAATTAATAAACCTATCCAATCAATCATCCACTGACTGATGCATGAAGCTCCCTTCTTACCTTTGGCCATGTTGAGTACCACTTTCTTGGATTCCCAAAGTTCCTTGAACACTTGAGTTTGACATTGATGGTTACTTTACAACGACAATCAAATAAATAGTCAACCACACTCTATTTTGCATATCGAAAATAGGGGAAAAACATAGTATAAAACATTACTTAGCTACCAAACTCCAATGTGAACAATAAAACCTTAGTCACACGAAAGCAGTGACAAACTTTCAAAAGAACATAGTAGCAAAATCAAGCTTTAAATTTAGTCAAGCTCTGATACCAAGATGATATGGACTTGTAGATGAACATACGAACTAAATATCATACGTAACCAAAGGGGTGGGTCTAAGCCACAAGATGGCTTGAAAAGCAAATGATAGTCAAGGGTAAGCAGGAGTTCTCGTGTACCGATGATGGATACGATGCAAGAACGCCTTACACGAGATTACACTTGATATGACAAACAAATATAGCCGGAGGTCACTCACCACTAGGCTACGCTCGGATGGGCTAAATGAGAGTAGCTCAAGAGTAAGCAAGAGGACACTTAGTTTAAGAGAGGGTAAAAAGTTTAGTGTATTCTTCTGTATATTCTATTGTGGCTATTATATTATGTGATTATTTATAGTACCCTTCTAAGGTAAGTTCAACGTTACAGAAAATTACAAAAATAGATCCTTATTTGCTAAGAAGAAGGAAAATAATTTACAGGAAAAATACGAAATCGTGTACAGCGAACATCCTCTATAAAAAAGGATAGTACGGTTGTCAAAAAAGACAACGTGCACGCATTTTACTCTGTAATTCTTACAGTATAGTAAGCTAAGTAGGGATAGGCCTCTGTTCAGGTAAGTTCGACACCTTGATTGCTAGGGTAAGACTGGGGTTAGCTTAAGAAAGACTCAAATTCGGGTTGGCCTCGGATGGTCGACTCTTGACAGTTGTTAACTTAACCTTGGTACTGTAGAGATTGCTGTATTCAAATTTAGGGCTTGGACTAGTGCATAGTAGAGGGTTCGGTTTGGCACATCAGCTAGTCACCTCGGCAATACCTTGGATGGCATAGAGAGAGTGGTAGCTCGGCAAATGGGATTGGGGCAAGCATTGCTCTTCGGCGCTTAACTCACCTCGGATAACTCAACGAAGCACCTAAGAGAGCCTTCAGGCTCAAGACCGTGTAATTGGTCCTTGATCCCTATTAAGCCAGCTCAAGGAGCACTAAGTTGTGTCATCTCTTTAAGATTCTAGTTAGCTTAAGGAGCGTTGTCCCGTCTCTTTCTCTTCAAGGAATTAGCTAGCTTAAGGAGCACTTTACCTATTCACCTAAGTTAGTCAGCTTAGAGGAGCATAACTAGGTTTCAATTTAGGTTTTAGCCAATTTAAGGAGCACTTTACCTATTTGCCTAGGTTAGTTAGCTCATAGCAGTACGACTAGGTTCTCATTTAAGGTTTTAGCCATCAAGGAGTGCTTTGCATATTTACTTAGGTTAGTTGGCTCAGAGGAGCATGACTAGGTTGTCATTTAAGGTTTAGCTAGCTTAACGAGCACTTTGCTCATTCACTTAGATTAGTTAGTATCGAGTATGATTTTTCCAGGTTTTTTTTTTAAATTTTCCTTAAACCGATTAATACTAAACCATACTCATTTAATATTGGTCCTTAACTAAGGTTTAAAGAAAACTAACCTTTTAAAACAATTTTGTAAATTGTTGGAGTCACCACCTAACTAGAGTTAGGAAATGGTTTAGGTCAAAACCAAATGGGACACTAATTTGCATGGAAAAATTGATTTTATAAAAGGGTTTTGAAAAACCAGAAATACGAGTCTAAGGATTAAGTTTTTTAAACTCTTATGGGTATCGTAAACTTTCCTAATTTAGATTTAATTTCTTGAAATCACCTTTCAAAACTACCCTATAAAATGAAATTCACTCACTAGTTAATAAGTTAGACTAAATGGAATAATTTAAACTAAAATGGAAAAAAAATAAGTTTTTTCCATTTTTACGTTACTCCAGAGATATCTACGTACTTGCTATTCAGGATCAGATTTTTTTTTTTTTTAAAAAAACCTTTAATGTGTGGGATTCCTTTTAATAAAATAAAAAACATCGAGTTTATTTTTGAAAAGTTCTAAAATGTCTTAATTTTTGAAAATGGGTTGACTTATCTTTGTTTATTTGGAATATTAACCTTTCTAATGCAAATAAACTAAACTTCACTTATTTCTTTTTTTTTTATTTTCTCTTTTTTCTTTTCCTCATTTTCAGATTCTTTCTTCTTCTTTTTTGGATTTTTTTTATTTACAACAAATTATAAAAATAAAATAAAAAATACAAAAAACCGAAATCAAAACAAGGCTAGACCAAAGGAGGACTTGCGTATGAGTCGTGGAGTAGGTTTCGAGTCGGGCCTAGAGGTTTGACAGATTGGATCTAAGTTGCAATGAAGAGGAGGAAATTGATGGTTTTTAAGGCTCCTTAGGGGTAGTTTCTAGCTAAGTTTTTTTTTTGTTATGAGGGTGTTTCTATGTGAATTTAATTGGAGTTAAGGGGTATAAGGACAAGTCCTCGGCTTAGAGTGGTACTTGCTGCAGTGCGAAATGGGAGTTGGTCAAGGGATTAGAAGGATGGAGAGTCTTGTAGTAGGGTTAGTTTAGCTCTGGAAGGTATGGTGGTGGTCATTCCAAAGTATATTAAGCGTGGTGGGTGGTGGCATACGAGCAACAAGTTATGACGGTGGAGTTATTGCTATCGCGGTGTTCGTATAGGTGTTTGAATAAGAGGGTAATGGATGGACGGTGTTGGGTCGAGAAATTTAGGGGGTTGACAGTGGTTGATGATGGGTGTGAATGTATTTGGCTGCATATAGATGTCACGCTTGGGGTTGTTGTAGTAAGTCAAGGATTGATGAAGTTTGGTATAAGTGTGAAGGGGTTGTAGTGTCGTGGGTGGTTAAGTGCTTGGGCTGCTGCAAATGGCACTATATTGTATGCAACAGTAGCTGGGAGTGTGAGTAGAAGGTTGGAGATGCGAAGCATGACTAAGAACAAATAAGGCCAGTCGCTGAATGGGTTCGAGCTTGCAAAAAGCTCGAAAAGAGTCAATGAGGAAAGGTACGAAAGGGTGAAAACAAATGATGAAAACAGTCAGCAAAACCCACAAATAGTTCTAGAGGATATGACGCACCAATGAAACTTTCAAGGACTCACAGCAAAATTTAATGTGATTCACCAATTGGTCTAATGAGGTTACTTGCCACCTAACCTTGCTTAAGGGAAATGATAAGAGTGATGTCGAGAGTAAACAACAGTGTTTACACAGGGAAGAAGGCACTCCAAAAAGTGTATTGAAGATTACCTAATCTCTTACAACTATAAGTACAAGATTATTTATACCCTCAAACTAAGGTAACTTGCTTAAAAGGGAAAAGACAAGAACGGCATTTCCTAAGGAGGGTAATGTACATGTTACAAAGGGGAAAAAATGAATATACAAGGAAAATAATAATTGGTGCTACAGATTCTATATATGATACTGTATACGTGGTGATGCAGCATTGGTGAGGTCGTTAGGAGTGAGCGCAAAAGGTACGGACGTATGGGTTTATTTGAGCAGGGATGGCCTAATCAGTCCGGCTTTCTCTCTCAACTTCTTGGCAAGGAAAAGGCTGAGTAATTGGTCGATTCCGTAACAGATAGTAATCGTTAACTTGGCATACCACACAACAATGGGCGATCATATGGTACGGCATTAGAGGTGACTCAACAAAGAGGTACTTGGCCTCGGCAGGGGTTAGTTAGAACATCAGGATTCGTCTTGCTAGCCCCTCTGGTCCTTAAGCCAGGTAGTGGGTTAAGGGCTCCATAGCTTGATTCCTATCATTCCCTTCGGGCTGTTTTAGATTTAGGATCAAATCCAGATGGTGTTCGCTTAATTCTCCATCAGGGTGATATGGATTGAGGTCGGTGATGTTGAAGGCATCAAAGACCCATAGTCCTCAAGTAGTTACAACTTGTAGGCATTATCCATGATTTTCTGGAGGATTTTGAATGGTCCTTCCGCTCTTGTAGATAATTTGTTTCTCCTTTTGTTCAAGAACCGTTCCTTACTGGGGTATAGCCATACCAAGTCTCCTGATTGAAATTGTTTTGCCGATCGACCCTTGGTCTTTTTACGCATTCTTCTAGCAGTTTGGTCTATGTGCCAAGTGACTTTATTATAGATGTGTTGAAGGGATTGTTCCCTGGTTGAGGCGTCAGGGTCCTTTTATACGGGTGTGGGTATAGGGGCATGGTCGAAGGGAAACTCGGGAGTGAATCCATATACCACCTCAAAGGGGGTCTGCTTAGTGGTGTTATGTACGGTTCGATTGTAAGCAAACTCGACTACTGGTAGGTAGACGTTCCAATCGACCAAGTTCTTGCCGACTGCAACTTGGAGCAGTGAACCCAAGGTACAATTAACTACCTCTGTTTGGCCATTAGTTTCGGGGTGATAGGAGGTATTAAAGAGTAATTTGGTTCCCAACCGATGCCATAGAGTTCTCCAGAAATGACTTAAGAACTTCGAGTTTCTGTCGGAGACTACACTCCTCGATACACTGTGTATCTGCGCAATCTCTTATAAGAAAAGAGAAGCAATAGCTGAAGCGTCGTTAGTTTTGGTGTAGGGCACCAAGTGTGCCATCTTACTGAATCGATCCACAATGACCATCACAGAATCTTTTCCTTGGGTAGTTTTC
The DNA here is from genome assembly GCA_024138005.1 of Lumnitzera racemosa. NCBI lineage: Eukaryota > Viridiplantae > Streptophyta > Magnoliopsida > Myrtales > Combretaceae > Lumnitzera > Lumnitzera racemosa. The sequence goes on along the minus strand of JAMXBC010000004.1, from coordinate 22,847,117 downwards.
GACAGTCTAAGAACAAAGTTTATGCTTAGTTCAGTTTACAACCTCATTAGAATAGGTAGGGGCATCGCCTTCCCTTGTTCAGCTCGGCACTTAGCCTTTTTGCACATAGCATAGCTTTCGACCACTCAATGCACATCTCTTCACATTCTCTACCAAAAGAATCAGCCATTCACTAGTTTACAGGTCCGTTTTCTCTCCGAAATGTCTAGAGATTCCTTCACTGTGGGCTTCCCTAATTAATAATTCTTGTAGGGAACAAGTTGATACGTACAGTTTTCCTCCTAAGAACAAATAGCCATCTTGCACATAATACTCATCCACTATTCTTCCATCCAAGCATCTTGAAATTATTGGTCAAGAGTATGGATCCTTGGGGTACTGTTCTTTGACACTTGTAAAACCAAATAGTCTGGTTTGTAGTTCTGATAAGAGCACATGCTTCCTCGATAGAGCATCTGCAACTACATTTCTCTTTCCTTGCTTGTCTCCTTTAAGGAATTCAATCCATCTTGCCTACTGCTTGGTCTGACTCTGGAGGTAACGTAGTGACTCATGGTCAGTATATATGATAAATTCTCTCAGAAATAGATATTTCTACCATACTTGTAGTGTACAGATTAGTGCCGAGAGCTCTTTGTCATACATGGAGTAATTTAGCTGAGGTCTTCAGAACTTTTCACTGTGGAAGGCAATTAATTGGCCTTCCTACATCAAGACAATGCCTATTCCAATGCCTGACGCGTCACACTTTAGCTAAAAAATTCTATCGAAGTTAAGTAGCACTAACACCGGGGTGGAGGTCAATCTCTTCTTAATCTCAATAAAACTTCTCTCCTCCTTTTCTCCTTATTAAAAGTCGGTATTTTTCTTCGTTAATTTAGTTAGTAGCGTGGTGAGGGTGTTGAAGTTCCTGATGAACCTTTAGTAAAACGAAACCAGTCTATGGAAACTTCTCACATCAGCATAAATAGTAGGGGTCAGCCATTCAACAATTGCTTGGATCTTCTCATCATCGACCCGCAAGCCTCATCTACTGACTACATAGCCCAAAAATATCACTTCCTCTTAGCAGAATCAACATTTCTTCAAATTGCTGAATAATCTCTTGGTACGAAGGATATCCAAGACTGTTCTAATGTATTCACAGTGACTCGGCATGTTGGCACTATAGATCAGGATGTCATCGAAGTACATCACGACACACTTTCCGATGAGATGTCTTAGTACATGGTTGATAAGTCTTATGAAGGTGCTCGGGATATTCGATAAGCCAAAGGGCATGACTATCCACTCGTATAGTCCATGTTGAGTCTTGAACATAGTCTTCCACTCATCTCCTAGCCTTATGTGGATTTGATGGTAGCCAGATTTGAGATCAATCTTGCTAAAAATTTTAGCTCCACTCAGTTCATCCAACATGTCTTTTAGCCTAGGGATTGGATATTTGTATTTGATTGTAATTTTTTTCATAGCTCGGCTGTGAATACACATCCACCAGGTTCCATCCTTCTTCGGCACTAAAAGTGCAGGTACAGCACAAGGGCCGAGACTCTCTCTCACGTATCCTCTTTCTAGTAACTCATTGACTTGATGTTAAAGTTCAGAAGCCTACTTGGGATTCATGCGATAAGCCGGCTTATTCGGCAGTGCAATACTGGGTATCAAGTCAATGCAGTGTTCTATGCTTCGGGTCGAGGGCAACCCTACTAGGAATTGTTTTGGGAATCGGTTAGTATATTCATCCAACAGTTCCTTCACCTCTTGGGGTAAATCATTCTGCTCTTTCATTTCTAGTACTCGCCTACCCAACAGGAGGGTCGGCTCATTGGCGTTAATGGCCTCTCGGAGTTTAGCTCTACTCATTACTAGAGCCTTCTTCGATCCGTGAGCAAGTTTTCTTTGTAACTTGGGAACCTCTCTCGGCGGCATATGATTTAGCGTGATCTTTCAATCATCCTTCTTGAACATGTAGGTATTCCTATAATCGTCATAGATGACTTTCTTATTAAACAGCTACAGCCTTCCTAGTAATACGTGAGAAGTACACATGGGTAGTATATCGTAGAGAATCTAGTCAGAGTAATTACCGATAGTGAACGGTAGTAGTAATTGCCGAATGACGTGTAATGCTCCCTTATCACTTAACCATTGCAACTTGTGCGGCTTCAGATGTTCAATAGTTGGTAACCTCAGTTTTTAGACTAGGTTGGCTGATGCCACATTGGTGCAGCTCCCACTATCCACAACGAGGGGATACGTTTGGTCATTCACCTTGCAGGTGATATGAAATAAGTTCTCTCCTTGCTCTTCCTCTCGTAAGGGTTCCACGCTCATAGTGCATCAAACAACCATGAGTAGTTAGTCCAAGTCCTCAATATACACGTCTTCTTTGATAAACTCTTTCTCGATAATAACCTCCTCCTCTTCGGGTTCCTTATCCATACTCTCTACATCTAACTTCGGGGGTGTTTCCTTCAATGACCATTGTCCTTCGGTTCGAGCATTGAGTAGCCATATGTCCGAACCCCTGGCACTTGAAGCATTTGATTTAGCTAGTCTTTCTACCAGACCCTTACCCTTTCTCATACGTTTGGGTTGGCACTACATCTTCGGGCTGGCTTTTCTGCTCGGCTCTAACATCTATCCTACTTCTCGACTTAGTACTCGACAGTAATCGGTTATTTGCCTGTCTTGGTCGGCTAATCGACACTCTGGTCGCTACTCGACTTCTTCTTTGCCTCTCTACCCATTGGGCAATCCTAACAGCTTTATCCATTGTGTTAAATCGTTGGAGTTCCACAATATCTCGGATTTCTCCTCTTAACCCAATGACAAACCTTGAAATTGTTTGGGTAGGTGGTTCCTCTCCTTCGCACCTTATCATAAGCATTTGGAATTCTTGAACATATTCATTGACAGTTCGGCCTACTTGTCTTAGCTCTTGAAGCTGTATGACAGTTCGGCCTACTCTCTTCATTTCAGGCCAAGTATTAATCTCTTGGTACCCCTCTCTTCTTCTCATGGCTTGAAAATTCTTCAATCACATGGCGGCATATCTAGAAAATTCAACAACAGCAGTCCTCACTTTCTCGTAATCCTCATACTGGTAATAATCAAATACACGCTCCACCTTCTTTTCCCAATCAAAATACTCGTTAACATTCTCAGACCCATTAAAGCTCGGAATTTGAAGTTTCACATGGTCGGATGCTCTAGGGACTTGTACATGCTCCTCTTCAAAATACTCTTCTTCCTCATCATCTAGCTCTCTCAAGTCTATCCTTCGCCTTACTCATTTGCCAACTCCTCTACCTCGAAACGGTCGAGCTGGGTTCTAACCTCTAATAGATTGAGTAGCTTGTAAAGTGTTTTGTGTGGCCTTAGTGGGTCGATAAGACAGTACATCAACAACTCGGGTCAGATCTATTAGAAGGTTAACTACTCATCAAGTCTCTCATCAGTGCTTCTAGGAGTTCCTTGAGACTAACGCCTATGGTGAGCAACTCTACTATCATCACTGGTACCAACATTCATATTTGGGTCTATAATTTTTTCTCATAGATTCAAAATTTAAACAAACACTTTAGAAAGTGAATAACTAATAATATCGCAGTCAAGTGAACTCAATGACTGACTCTATTTCAAATAGGTAAAAATAGAGTATAATAGAAATCCAAGAAGAGTTAACTATAGTTTATACAAAACCTCTGCTCTGATACCAAGATGATGTGAACCGTGACCAAGAACAAACAAGATTGGTCACTGAATGGGTCTGAGCTTGCAAAAAGCTTGAAAATAGTCAACGGGGAAAGGTACGAAAGGGTGAAAACAAAGGATGAAAATAGTAAGCAAAACTTACAAATAGCTCCAAAGGATATGATGAACCAATGGAACTTCGGAGGACTCACGACACAATTCGATGTGACGTACGAATTGGTTTAATGAGGTTACTCGCCACCTAACCTTGCTTAAGGGAAAGGATAAGAGTGATGCCGAGAGTAAATAACAGTATTTACACAGGGAAGAAGGTACTCCAAAAAGTGAATTGAAGATTATCTAATCTCTTACAACTATAAGTACAAGGGAAAAGACAAAAACGAAATTTCCTAAGGAGTTAAGCTAAGCTTTGTTGTGATTGGAAGGTCTAGAAACATAATTAATTCACATTAAAAGTGCTTGAATCATGTGAGAGGAAAGGGAAAAAAAATATGGATTTGCAAATTTTTCGTTATTTTCAACTTGCCTTTTGACCCTTTAAATGCTTATATCTAAATGCATTCTTAGGTATGATTTGAAGTAGGCCGTGTTGACTTCATAATTGCCTTGCTAATTCAGTGAAATCATAAAGGAAAATGGTCCAACATGAGCTTGAAAAGTAGACTGTCCATTAAGGAAATAGAGAGAAAATTTAGGGTAAGAAAAGGAAAGGGGAGGTAAGTGGGGGAGAGCTGTTGACATGGGGTCATATCAACCATAGGGTCAAATGGCATCATGTCACGTGTCTTGAAAGGACACATAGTTAATGACGTGGTAGTGTTAGATGGTGTATCGTGTGTTACGTGGGGGTGCTGACGTAGTGCTACATGGTGCCAAGTCGGTTCTTGGGTCCATTTAGGTTGTGCTACATGTTAGTAATGGATACTTGGCTTAGTAACATGCTGATACGCGGTGGCTATAAACCTCACAAATTTCCTAGAACAAGGGTTAGAAGTTAATAGATTCTTTCGAAAGATATCGTTAGTATTGTTAAGATAACTAATTCTAAACCTAAGAGGCTACGTATGAGACTCGTATTAGCGCAACTAAGTTTGGTAGCCAATTTAGGATGTTCGGGAAAGTAACTTGTTGAAGGTAAAAACTTATAAGGGGCTTTGTGATATTAGTTGAGGAATTTTCATAGGTTTGGAATTTAAAAATATAATAAAATATTAAAAATATAATAAAAATCGTATAAGTTTACTATATTATTATATTATTGATAACACCTAAAAACCTTAATACGTTGGAAACCTCAAAATGATTGAAAAATATCAATAAACTGAGTAAAATCTTAATTGGAAGTCTAAGACCCTAATTCAACTAATAAACCTTAGTATATCCCTAAGCTATTCGCTAACCATAAATAATTTCTCCAATAGCTTAAAACCCCTAAATCACTAGCCTTGTATGTGGTCCGAAAACCTTAATCAATCCTAAATAATAAAAGGACTCTAAATGAACTTAATTAAAGTGATAAAATATGGTAAGACCCTAATTACACCTTAATTAGGCCTAAATTGCTTAATTAAGTACAATTGCAATTAATTAGCTTAATTACTCTTTAATTCATCTACTAACTCTAATTTTATCTTAATTTGTAGCAAGTCAAACTCAATTAAGAACAAAAGACAAAGGAGTAATTGATAATTAAAGGACATTTGTCCTTAAGGAGACAAAATCTCTCCTCATTTGGCAAAAAGTAAACAAGATACAATAGTACCAAGAAAGGACCATGTACCCTTATCCCAAAGTAGCTACCTCTTGTCTCCCTTAATCTACATTCAATATCTTCCATTTCATCCCTCCAAAACTCTCATTTGATGCCATTCTTCATGCATAGAAAACCCTAGGAAACATTCCCAAGAAACCTAAACAAAAACCAAAGGAGAAAGGGGAGAAAACAAAAGGAGTTGTTGGATCCCCCCTATGCACCTCAACTCCTTTTGGCCTTATTGTCATTATACTCCACCAAAGCCCTTAAAGGAGTAAGTTTTGACTCCATTTTTGAGTGTAAAAGTTGGAACTCATGTAGGTCAGCATAAGGTAAAACTTACCTAACTTGACTTTTTTGTTCGCATAAATTGTACCTATGATATCTTGAGAGTTTAAGATTAAAAATACTATATAAATATCTTATAATCATGTACACATCATTTTAGAGCCTTATAATTATACATTCATTCATGTACTTAGTTAGTTTGTTATTTGTATTTTAGACGTGTAGGAGATAGTTTTATGTAGATAACTTAAAAAGATGTTGATTAAACTCCATGAAACCTTAAGTAACATCCATGCCTCCTCCTCCTTAATATATATCTATCTTGCTTTCACCATGTTAGGTGGTGTTATTAGCTTAAAATGAGTAGAAATGTGATTAAACCAAGGAAACACACCAGAATAAGTGTTGGACGGAAGAAGTTGAAGGAAAGCCCTGAAGAACCTTACTTGGCCACTACTTTCATGAAAGTTTCAAATTTGTAAGTTTTGATTTATTACCTTAATAATATGATTTTTTAGTGTTAAGTATGATTTATGATATAATTAACCAAGTCAAGTAGGGTAATGATGAGTTAATAGCCTAAACTAGTTAAATTGGTTATTAAGGCCTTAGGAATAGTGTTAGAAACCCCACTAATGAAATGAATAAGATCTGAAACACTTAGTAAAATGGGTTATTTAGTGGACCCATTAGGATATTTGACCCATTGGAATAAGTTAGAATCAAGTTTAGGGTCTTAGAATGCAAATTAGGCCTAAACTAGCTTAGCGGTTATTAAAGCCTTATAAATATGATTAGGAGCCCAATAAATGAAAAGAACCAAAATTGAATCCTTATAGGAAGTGGACTTATCTTAAGGCTTTTAGTGGGTTTAAGCCCAAAACCATAAGTGGAGTTGGGTTAAAGGCTGTAAAATGCAAGATAAGCCTAAAAACCTTTAAAAGAACCAAGAATAGTGTGTAATAACTTAGTGACCAGATTTGAACTCTAAATTTAAAGGCTCATAAAATAAAACATAAAGGTCTATTAAGTCTAATAGCATATTAAAGCCATCCTTTATAGGTTCCTTAGTAAGAAAGGGACTTAAACTAGTAAAAATGGCCCATTTAGGCCCACAAGAGTAGCACCAAGGACCAAGGTAAAAATTTGAAGTATTAGGTAGAAAAGCCCACTTAAAATACTTAAAAGGAAGCCCAAAATATTAAGTGCAAGGTCCGAGATCAAAAGCTAAGCCTAAAGCATAAGGCCCAAAACTATGCTTAAACCCTAAAGTAACCAAACTCACCCTATGGGCCCATAAACTTGTAAGGCCTAAACCAAAACCTTGCTAATCCAAAATCCAAAAAATAACCTCACCAAATAAAAGAATATTAAAAAACAATGAAAATTAACTATAAGAACGCGAAATTCCAACTTAAAACGAGAAAGTTATGACCAAGATATGAAATTAGCGAAAATAAGGAAATTATAGTGAAGCTAGTGAATAGATTACGTTTAAGATGAGTCTTATTTTTTTTAGTACCTTACTCAAGTGATTTTGAGATATCGAGTTTGAGAATATTGAGGACTATTGGGAATACTTGACTTTAAGGCTGAGTAAGTATATGTCCCCTTATTTTACTTTGTTTTGTGCTTATAATTAGTGCACTATCTAATTATATATGATAATTAAACTTGATGCATGTCAGGGCATATGGGAACTTGTGTGTGCCTATTTTGGTTGAACTATGCTTACAAAATATCTTAAGATATTTCAAACACCTTTGTTTGCTGCATTAGAACATAGGGCATTAGAGTATTTGGAATATACTTGCTTAACCACCCCATGAATTTAGAATTAATAAACATTTGATCTCTAATTAAACTGGATATGCATTACATCTTACAACATGAGTTAAAGGGCATTAGCACCATGCAGTAGAGCGGGAGATCATGGTTGGATGGATCCATATTGATATTATGTATTGTGATTTTTATCATATGACGTATTTCGTGCGACATGTTCTTGCCTTGATCTTTGAAAACTACTCGACTCTAAGGAGTGTCACTTTTTGCTTGAGGTTGAGTCGTGTCTACTATTGAAGGTGGTTATATTGTTAAGAGATTTCGTATTGGACATAGCTACTTGGGTTCTAACGTACCTGTAAACCCCGCAAATTTAGCTATTTAAGAGTAGAATTGAGCCCTAATACTATAGATGACTTGAAGAGTCATTAAAGTTGAGTAAGATAAAAATGTGATAAATCATATTTTTAAATATATTATAAGTAGTAAAAACCTTAGAAATTGATCACAACCCTAAATTACATATTAAAACCCTAAAAACTGACTTACACCTTATTAACCAAAATTGAACTTCAATTTGTTTGAAACACTAAAATTATAAAATAAACCTATAAAATAATTAAATATTACTCAATAGTGATAAAATTAGAGTCAATTGCAGTTTTCGACTAAAACGCCTATTTGCGTGAAATTATAACGAAATCGCTATAATAACTTGTAAAAATTATAATTGTAATAGATACTAATTAAATTGATAAAATTTCACAAAAATTTAAAAATTAATTTACGATGAGATTTGTTATAATTTTTATGTTTCAAAAAATTACATATATTTATTATTAATTTTTATTTTCCTTCTCATTTTTTTTCAATTTATCTCTTTTCTTCCTTTCCTTTCTTTATCCAATTTCCACATTTTGGAGAATATCAAACAAGCAACCCATGTGCTTTAAAACAAATTGCTTAGTGTTGAACTTAAACAAAAGAAAAAGATTACATATGATTAACTTTGTCCTATGCTCATAAATGGATAGATTAGGATAAGATATTTTTTCTTATTTTTCCCTTTTAACTTGCTAATCATGTGAACAAAAAGGAAGACATAAAATCTGGAAACCAAATCCTACAAACAAAACCGAAAGTAAGAAAAATTTTGGGAAACAAACGTGAAAAAGAAAGAAGGAAAAGAAGAAGAAGAAGAAGAAGGAAGAAAAGGAGAAGAAAACAAAAAGAAAGAATTAAAATAAATAAGTAAGTAATTTATTTATTTTTTATAGATGTATGTTTTATAGTATATGGATGTATAAATATAGTATTTGTATAGTATTTTCTTATAAATATAACATTACTAATGCATGTATATGTACATATATACATAAATTGAATAATATATGTATGTATAAGGCTATGTATGTATACATGTATATATATAGGTATATTATACGGAAGAGCATGTATTATGTATTTTTTTAAGAATACATATAATTAGTATTATGTATTTTATTAAATAACTATAGTATATATGTATATATATATTTTTGTACCGTAACTATATATATATATGTATCCATGTATAATTATTTTAGTATATATATGTATATATAATCATATAGTATATATATATATAGTAGTATACTTCCATGAATGGTAATATATGACATATAAATATATATATAATATAGAGTATATGCTTTATGGTATACGGCATATACCATATAATACATATATAATATTTAATATGCATAATTTACAACAAATATTATATAAATTTGTATATACTGAATATATATGTATGTATTTCTATTAATGTACACATGTAAGACTTATATGTATAAATACAAATACATGAATATATGAATATGTATATAAGAGTATATTTATTTTCAATAAATACATATACATATATAAGGCATATAATGTATAGTATATATATAAGTAGTATACCGAATATGTATTAGCATATATGATATATAATATTTATTAAATTCATGAATATGTAAGGTGTAGATATATATGTATATTACCGTAATTAAGGATTTTTCAATAAAATAATAATTTATAAAATATATTATAAGTATATGAATATATATATATATATGTATAATCGTGAAGTACATAAAAAAAATAATAAGAAGAAAAGGAGAAGTAATAAAAATAAGAAAGGTCATAATAATAATAATGATCATAATAAAGCTAATAATCTCAAAAATAGGAAAGTATGCTCAAAATAATAAAAATATCAATTATATGATTTAAATAATTATTAAATCATAAATATATTAAGAAAAAGCTAAAATTGGTATTTTATAATTTTTAAACTAAAATAATAAATTTTGTGATATTTTTATGTCACAATTTAAACTGCGAGTCACAATGTTCAAAATGGATCTTGTTATGAGAAAATATGTTCAAAAACAATCAAAATGGATTAGAAGTTTATGACGATCTGAGCTAAAATGAAAAAGTTATACTCGATTCAATAAAATGATCGAATCGATGATTTCACGTAATTAATAACTGATTCAACTAAACAGTACGATTCAGCATGCGGTTTTAGTTATTTAAATCCCCAAACTTATTACTTTCCATATTCGCCTAATGTTAGGTGATCTTGAGATCGAAACCAAATTACCCTTAGACTATTACAATCTTTGACATCATTTATGACCAAGTGAGTACTCCCAATGACTTTATACTTGTTTTGTACTTGTAGTTAGTGCATATGAATTAAATATTAATAACTTGATGCATGGGGTTTTAGGTTATACATGTGACTGATATTGATTGATTTTTGTGTAAAATATTGTTAAATGTGATATAATTGATTGTTGCATTATTTGAATGATTTGTTGATAATGTTTGACCACCTCATAAATTGACTTAATCATATTTAACCCAACCAAAATTAAATGGTTCATGCATAAAGCCCGAACATTGCATATAATGTTCTGGCTGTCACCTTACACGGTTGGTAATGAAGGGCCTTGGAGGGATGGATTTCCACATGATTTGATTAGTACAATGCAAGAGCATTGGTACAACAAGACCCTACCCTTAGCTCACGGGTTCTATTGGCGCCAGAGATGCTAACCGTAGGTGGTTGGGGGTCGCGTCTAGAGACCACCACTATAGGGTGTAAGCGTGGACTGTAGGAGCCTGTTTACCGTTAGACTTGGATATTTGTATACTATTGACTGATGGAAGTATAAACCTGTTCTATGATATAGGGAATTCCTATATAATGATATAAGGTTAAAAACCTAGGTGCCAGAGCCCGGTTGTGATTGGTGCCGATGTATCTCTAATCCTTACTTCGGAGGGCGTTAAATTTGATCTTATATGCAGTACTGGTTAACTGCATATATACTGTTTAGCATATTACTTGTTCATGTATTCATATTTTTAGTAATAAACTGTTTGATAACTTGATTGCTGGTATAGTATGAGGGTTAACTCACTAAGCTTAGCTTACTCCCCGATAGTTTTCTCTTGCAGGTTGCTAGATGATCGGTTATGGGTTAAGAACTGAGAGTTGAGTGCCAACGTCGAGATGCATAGAAGTTAGACTCTAAGGACAGACTATATGATTCATTGGAATTATTGTGTATTATATTCAAATTATGACTTTAGTAAGTTTGAGTTTTAGAACTTTACTACCTAATCTTATTGTTTGGGAGGGGATACCGATTCTCTGTGGTTCTGTTAGACTATAGCTTATCGGATATCTATAATAACATATATGTCGTCGTAAGTTAATTAAACAAAAACTTTAATGACTAATTGTTTAGGATCTTGCAATCTCTGACTTGCAAGATGATTTTCAAATCATGGGTGTACACATGATATGAAAATTTTAGTTAATTCTAGTAGGCTTCCTTTAGGGTCATGACAGTACCTAAATACTTCCCAGCCCAAGCAACGGTGGGTGTTAAAACAGTGACGTATATAATTACCAACAAACTATATGTACTGTTTGCATTGCATATTCTTGTACATGCATTTATATGTTTGATAAATAACTTGCTTATCATTATCTTTTGGTAACAGAAGAGGGTTACTCACTAAGATGGATGTAGCTTACCCCGCTACAGTTTCTTTTGTAAGTCTTATAAATTTAGGGCTAAGCTAGGGTTTAAGTGTAGAGTACTCTATCGGGCTAAGTAAGTAGAATATAAGTTTAGGAATGCAAGTGGTATAGACGAATTAAACTTTTATGGTATTTAGTAGCATCATGATTATCTAGATATAGATACTCTTTCTTATTATTTGGTAAGTGATTTTGACTCTCTACGGTTCTAGTGATTGTAGATTGTTGAATCACTTGTAGATATATATATATATATATATATAGTTAAGGAAAATGTATGTAAATTGAATGAGCACCCTTAGAACTAGTTAGAGCCTTGCAACCTCTTACTTACAAGATAGTCTTTATATCATGAATGTACATGTGATATAAAGATTTTAGGTAAAACTATCAAGCCCCCTTCTGGGGTATTACAGTAGCTATGGTTTAACACTTTGTTAAGATTTGAACCCAAGTCTCCTTTGTGCATGCATGTGTCTTTTTCTATCGGGTCATTAGTTTGTGCCTTGTCTATATATGCAATTAAATTGCATATATTAACTAGGTTGTCTTAGGCTAAATTTAAATCTAAGTCTAGGCCAAAAATTCCTCTTCTCTCTTTTTTATTATTTTAGACCCTAAAAAAACTAAGGCTAAATTAAAATTTCCTATTTTAGTTTAAACTATCTTTTCTTCTTCTTCTTCTTCTTCTTCTTTTTAATTTCTTCTTTTCTTTCCTTTAATTTTTTTTTTCTATTTTTTGTATTTTCTAAATTAGGATCGTTTACCCTTATTCCAATCTTTTGGGGGGGGGGAGGTTGCAAAAAATGTGGTGTCCATAGTTAACTTAGAGGAGCATAACTAGGTTTTCATTTAAGGTTTTACCTAAATGAAGGAGTGTTTTGCCTATTTACCCAGGTTAGTTAGCTTAAAGAAGCATGATCCAGTGTTTATTTGGGTTCTTAATAGCCTATAGGAGCACTACTCTTCATTTTATAATCATTTTAGGGTTTTTGCTAGCTCTTAATGCACTACCTTTCACTTAATGTCACTTTTAGTATCTTGCCAACTTTAAAAGCACTTCTCTTTCTCTAGGTCATTGCTAGCTCATAAGGTGCTATACCTTTATAAAAAACTTATGTTTTGACAAGCTCTTGGAGTGTCACCCTTCTTTTCAAAATATCTATCACCATTCACCAAATCCTTAGTGGATTAAACCTAGGTTAACAAGCTAATTGTAATGTTGCTTAAGGCAAATTCATCCTTAGAGCAAGAATGTTGTCTCTTTTTTGTCTTTATGGTAAAGTTTTATTCAAACTTCATTAAAAAAAGAGGTAGCTGTAGATACCTCATTTTTGCCTTCTGTAATTTTAGAGTTTTTTTTTTCTTTTGTAAAAGGGATCCTAATTTAGAAAATACAAAAAAAAAAAAGGTTTATAAAACACAAAAAAATAGAAAATTTTATAAATACAAAACAAAAAAGTGAAAAATTCAAAAGGATGAAAAAGTACATTTTCTTTTTTAGGAAAATAGAGTTTTTAGGAATAGTAGACTTTTTTAGTAGTTGTTTTTAAGAAAAATAATATTTTAAAGTTATATTGGGTCATTAGGCAGATTAATTTAATTTAATGGTTTTTTATTTTATTGAATAGCTTAGACTGTTTAAATTATACACAATTTAGTTACAATAGATTACAAGGTATGGACTAATAGCTCATCTAGTAATGAACTTAGTCTTGGATATTAGAATGAGTTAGAGGTCAAGAGTTCAAATCTCACTAGGCAAATGTGTGCTTTTTGTTTTTTCTATTTCCTACCAAGACACATGGTATGGTGACCCTACATTGGTCTACGTGGCTGATGTGGCGCTACGTTAGCAATCCTTTTCCTCCTCTTTCCCATCCTTTTCTTTATGTTTCTTACATAAATATAGCTTAGGGTCCTCACTTTGAATCCATTTTTGGCCTTTTTTCCTTCACGATCTCACCAAATTAGTGGTAAAATTGCAAAATACACATGTGATACTTTGGATTGGCACAAGAATATTGCCCAAATACAATCATTTAAAGTATCAAATAAGCATAGGAAAATCGAAAAAACCTTAATGTGCAAATTGTATGTTCCTCTCGATTCTTTCCTTTAATTGATCTTTGAAGCTTCCAAATCTTTTGTTTAGGCAAGAACGAACCTTTAACAATGCATTTTGACTAATAATCATGATTCTTTTTCATTAAATTTGAGAAACATCACTCTAGACCCATTTACTATGATTTTCAAATTCAATATGTTTTTTATGTTTACCATGTTGGTTTAAGCTTCAGGAACTGTACAAGGGGTTATGGGAATTTGTTTTAGGTATTGAACAATCATTCAAACACTCTTAATCAAGCCCCATACACGCTTTCTCTCTCTAAAACCTTAATTTTTGAGCTCTTATTCTCTCTCTCTACTTTTGACTCCTATAGCAATTCAATAAATAAATCACTACCATAGGAATACTTCACACTAAGTAAGCTTTAGAACCCTACTACCCTTGCGTTCGGCCGTGCCCCATAACACAAGAAACCAATTGCAACCCATTTAGACCCTCAACACCACTATTGAAACCACCTACCACCGCCACTTAGGTGAAATCCACTATTACAGCCATGTACAAGAGCTACTCTAATGTTAGGCTGATGACCCTTTACACTCTAATGACTACCCTAAGCACTGCATAAACTTCTTTTCACTTTAGACACCACCGTGCCATCCTCCATCACCCTTAAATGACCACCGTTTACAATGATGCTTGTCTTAATCCCCTAATCCTTAATGGAAAACACATGAAAACGTATTTTCCTACTTCAAAAACCACGTTAAAACAACCCCTTCGTCGGCTGCTACATCTTCTTCTTCCCTTCGACCTGGATTGCCGACCCAACCCAACCTAAGCTTTGAAGTTCAACTGAAGTCCACCCAACTGACCCATGTATACTGCTTTAATCTAGCCTTTTTTTTTCTATCATGTGTTTTTCATATATTTTTTTTAAATTTATTTATTTATTATATTCTATTGTAATAAGAACTTGTAATTTTAAAAAATCTGAAAATAAATAAAAAAAGAAAGAAAAAAAAGAGAGTAAAAAGAAAAAGATTCCTTTTCTATCTTTTCAATATGCACAATAAATGAATTAGTAAGTAAATGATTTTTATAACTTAGAAAAATCAATTTCTAAAGTAAAAATATTTAGTAAACCCTTTTCAAAATTAGGGCTTCTTTAGAATTTTCTAGAAAATAAAATAGTAAAAAATTAAGACCATTTTAGAAACTTTTCTCAAACAAAACTAAATAGATAAGAAATGTAAAGACAACTGATTTTCAAAAGTTAAAAGAAATCCATAAACTAAAGTTTTACTGAACAAACTACAAGCAGTCCGATCCCTACTAAAGGATACGTAGGTACCCATAGGGTGACTTAAAATAGGGAAATTTTTTATTTTTTCCTTTTATGAGTGAATTTTATTTTTTCTTATTTTTGTGGAAATAGGATTTTATTTATTTATAAATTTAGGATCCTTCTTTTGTTTTAGAAATGGTATTTTAAAAGATAAAATTTAAACTCAGAAGTTAAAAAGTAGTACCCGATTAAGGTTAAATAGGATAGCCTTTGAATCTAAAATCTCTGGTTTTCAAAAACCGTTTTAAAATTTAGTTTTTCTAGTAAACTAATGGTTAGGTTAAAATCGATCCACCTAATCAATTTGACCTAATCCATTTTTTTTTCTTTTGACCCTGGTTGGGTGATGACTCAAACTTTTCAAAATAAAAAAGAACCAAATTTTTCTTAACTTTAAGTTGAGAGTTAATATTAAATGGATTAGGGTTTAATACTAATTGAGTTAAGAAAAATAATAACAACTAGAAATAATTCAAGCTCGATAGTAACTAAATTAGATCCAAGAATGCTTTCTTGGGTGACTTTCAATTATTATTTCTAAGGATTGATGGATTGGATTGCTTCATTCATTTGGGTTGGTGGATCACCATCCATCATGAGTGAAATAGATAAAAATAAAATTTTACATTAGTCATGAGGCTCGACCTTAATTATTCAAGTTTTCTCTCTCTAACCTAAGAAATGTGGGCATCCATAACTTACATTTTTAATGATACTATTATTGGTTGGTTGTGCCAATACAACCTTAATTTTGTTGCTCTCATTAATTACCTATTGTTCACTCATCATAAGGACCATAAACACTTATCTAGTTAAGCTCCTATCTTAGCTTAAACTCAAGTGTTTTCTTACTGGTTATCATATCCCTTCAACCAACTACAAGCTCATTCCTATGCTAATTAAAGTAACTGAGCTGCAAATTATAACTAACACAATTAAGAGGGTCATGCTGCAAACTCAACACTGAAGGCTCTTTATCTGCCACAAACCTAAATAGGGGGCTTTTTAAGCCATAAACTTGAGAGAGAAGTAATAAGGACTTGATATAATAAAGTGAATTAATGTTAGTAATCATATCTTCTTAGTCAATTGTGATTTTTAGGTCATCTATTGCTCATACCCTAGGATTGATGCATATTTCTCATGTATATATATATGTAGCATAACTTACTCATGCCATAACATGCTTGTAATATATAATTCATAAACTGGGTTTAGCTTTGCAAACTTGCACATATATTCATAGCATACTAAGGGGTCTTGTGACTAGGTTTCTAGCATACTTTCGCACAACATAACTTTACAACCAATAGTTCATCATTCAATAAGCATAATACTACATCATGTCATCTAATTCCCAATAGGAAAACCCAAAAGGATACTTAAAATAATTTGTGAACTATCATACACTATTGCAATCACTACACTATAGATAATACTAGTCAAGGGAATGGCTAACTTAGGCTTAACATATATGCTTAGGATAGATATCTTATTTTTGTCTTTTATACTTTTTTAAGCATTTCTTTTAGAATAAAAGATCAGCATCCTAATTCAAATGTACAAAAAATTAGAAAATTTAGAAAAGTAAAAAAAAAAAAATTCGAAAAATTAAAGGGAACTACAAAAAGAAATAAATTTAGGAATAGTTTTTTCTTTTTTTTTTCTTTTTAAGTAGTCTATTAAGAGTTTGTTTTGTCCAATAACAATTTGCTTCTTTTTATTTAGGCCTAGGATGTTTATTTTAACTAAACTTTATTTACACAATAAAACATGACATGGATCAACAACCCATTTGGTAAAGCATAATACATGAAATCAAGTAGTCTTAGGTTTGATCCTAGCATTAGGTGCTTAGTGTCTTTTTCTTTTATTTTTCAATATCTTACCACATGTCAGCCTAGCATTGGTTGACACTCTCATTTTCCATCGCTTTCCTTCCTTTTCCCATAGATTCTTGTACAACCCCGATTTAGACCCCCCTTTCCTTGTCCATTTTTCATTGATCTTTCCTCATGATTCTATCACATTAATGATAAAGGTACAAATTATACGTATAGTACTTACCATATACACCCATATCTCATTCAATTTCACTCATCTTGTGGGTTAAATATGGATTCAAAATTTGTGAAAATCTTAAATGCACAAATATTGACCTAGGATGATTTAAGCTCTTTCTTTGAAAATTGAAACTTCTGTATGTTTATTTTGGCAAGAAAAGGTTTTACTGGACTCATTTGGACCATTAACAACACAAAAATTAGATAAAAAAATTCATTAAATTCAAAATTACATCCAATCAAGACCCATTCACCAAGATTTTGAATTTAACGAATTAATGGAGTTTCCATGTCAATTTGAGGATTGATTAGCATAAATAAGGGATCAAGGGATGATTTAATCAAAAATCATCAATTAAAAACACATAAAATCACTCAAATCCTAGTTTTCTGTCTCTAGAAACCCTAACCCATAACCTTTCTCTCTTTCTCTCTCTACAATTGTAATCTCCATAGTGACTTTCGAGACATACTGAAGCTACTAAGAGCATCCCTAAGTCAAGTACTCTCGATCCTACCCATTCTTACTCAATGCCATGAGCTCTAGCTAGTTCAGCTACCTCAAGCAATCCCAAACCATTGACCATCTTGTGAAACACCATCTTACACCTCTCTTTAGCTAAAACTGATGCTGTGGCTAAACTTGTGGCATCCAAAATACCTTAGCCCGACCACCTTCTCATCTCTAACAAACACCCATATGTAGCCATCACCATCATTGTTAACAGCCATTTCCAACCACCACCCATATGACCATCATTAGCTGAGGCACCAATTCTATACCCATATTCCTTAATGAGACATTTATGAATCTACCTTTTTTCTATTCATTTTAGAGTCTAAAACCACTTAAATCACTCCCTAGTGGCTATTGCTTCTTCCTTCTTCTTGCACTACACACCCCTTCCCCCCATCTCTCTCCTCCAAGCCTATGCATTTGTGGGTCACATGACCTAATCTGACTTGAACCTGACCATTCGACCCCTACTTAACTCATACACTGATCCTTGGTTCACCTTTTTCTTGTATTTTTTTTTGTTTATATATAATAGATAAAAAAAAACTAAAAAAAGAAGAAAAAAGAAAGAAAGAAAGAAAGAAAAATTTTTATACATATGTCCTCTCCTTTTAGTATTATTATTTTTTCAAAAGCATTTCGTTTTAGAAAAAAAATTATGATTTGGTAAAAAATAATTTAAAAAATGTCTTATCGCTTAGAAAAAATTTCAAAAATAAAAACAAATAAACCCTTTTTGCAAAGTTAAAACTTATTTAAGAGGGGTATTTTGAAAAATGAAACTAAATTCGAAAGGTTAAAAGTAGTATCTATTTAGGATGTAATAGGATAGGCTCTGAATTCAAAATCTCTAGTTTTCAAAATCCTTTTTTAAAAACGATTTTCTTTTTTTTTTCTGTAGATTGGTAGCTAGGTTGAAATCAATCGACTTAATTGATTTTAACCTAACCTTTTTTCTTAATCCCAATAGGATAATGACTTCATTTAAAAAAAAATTATAAAAAAATTAGATTGTCCTTAATTCTTAATCAATGGTCTATATTGAATAGGCATATGGTTCAATATTGATTGAGTTAATGAAAATAATGAAAGCCGAAAAATTCAGACTCCACAGCTTAGCGACTCCATTAGAGATATAAGAGAGCTAGCGACTTAAACCATCAGAAAATAAATTTATTATTCAAAATACCTATGGTAATTTATTCTTTTATTGTAAATAATTTTTTTTCATTGTTATACTAATTCTTGTGTGCAATGCATTGTGATATGGAGATATCATGGATATAGGGTAAATATGATTAGATCTAGGTTGTCTTAGAACCTTAGGATTAGGGCTATTGTGTAGGCTCCTGGTGTAGTAGTGTAGCCATCGCTTGGGGTTGATTAAGCCACCCTACTTATGCTTCGATGTGAAAAATGAACCATTTCTCTAAAAAACGTATGAGATCACAAAGCTTAAGGACCTTTAGAACCTACATACACAAACTTTTGAACAAATGACTAAATAGTATTGGGGCGTACTACTAATAAAAGTTTGAATCTCTATTAGAATTACACTGTACCATAAAATTGTTATAATACACTTTCCTTGTACTACTAATTGTAATTTAGTTCTTTGTATAAGATTTTTTCATTGTAAATTTCCTCGTATTTTGTATTTTTGTTTATAAACCTTTTTGTAGATATAGAAATTCCTTATAATTTCAAATTTATTGTAATAATGAAATTCTAGTAAGGTCCCAACCTTAAACCGTAAACCTTTTTATTACTACACTATCATTTACTCATTGGTCCTTTGCATCTGCATCCACATGCCCTTATCTTTTCTTGTCTTTATTTATATGTAAATATTTGTGCTTGTTTACTCATTCTTATAATCTTATCCACTACCTTTACTATCTTTATAAAAATTGCATTGTTTTTTAAATCAAAAGGTTTCCTTATATATTGTAAAATTTGCTTGTAGATTATTTTAACTAGCCTTTATAAAATCCAACCTTATAAATAGTCTTTATCACTTTAAGATGAAAAAAATTGGACTTAGTTCATAAGCTTTTTCCCTCTTTGTAAAATTTTAGAATTCACTACTCTATAGATTGTAATAGGTTCTTATAGATTCCCTCAGCCTTTAAATTCGTAAATCCTTAGTAATTTGTCTATATCTCCTTCCCTTCTCAAGTTCATAAATCTTAAGAAAAAAAAAATTCATTTGTATAGAGTCTTGCAACCGAAAAATATTTGTCTTCTTAAGACTTCATAGATCTCCTCACCAATTTTTCCCTTTCCACTAGATTTTTCTTCTCATGTCATTAGTTCTCATTTATCCATTATTCTCAATATCTAGATTTTCCAATTATAAATTATCTGTAAATATCAAGTACCTCATAAAATTTTCCTTTGTAAAATAATTCTTTTCTTTTAATTGCACTTCTAATAAGTATTATAGGTGATCGTTTTAATACCTATAAGTGTAAATATTTTTTCTTTAGTTGATCGTAAAATTTTGGAATGTTTCCTACTATAAGTTTTTATGGGTTTATAAAGGGGTTATAAAGAGTCTATCAATTAAGTCTATAAACCTAGGATTTTCTCATGTAAATATGTCTCACTTGTATATTTTTGGTATGATTCTTCTTCTCTTTTGTATTGTCCCTCATAAAATGATTTGTAGTTTTTTTTTTTTTTTGGGTTCCCTTCTTTTGTAAAAATTCTTCTCATGACTCTAAGGGTAGCCTAGTATGATTGTTTAAAATTTTCATATCATTTGCACACCCATGATATAAAAACCACCTTATAAGTAAGAGATTATAAAACTCTAGATAATTAATTTATAAAGTTTTTGATTTTTAATTTGTTAACTTATTATAAAATATAAATAACTATAGATATCTGATATTTCACAGTCTCTCAAAACCGTAGATAATTGGCATCTCTTACTAAATAAAAAGATAAGGTAAGATAACTTTATAAATTATAAGAAATGCTAAATTATATAAAACCTTAACATATAAATGCTTCTACAAGGAATGTTTTCATATTAGCTATATAGTTCTCAACTAACTCTAACATGATCATACATATATTCAATTTACCCTATCCACTCGAGATTTATCCCAACTTAGCTTAAATGAACCTGCAAAAGGAACTATGGGGAAATGAACATGTTATAGCTTAGTGAGTTTGTTCCTCACTACTACCTTTTAAGCAAGTCATCAAACATTATTAACACACATGCAAATTATCTACATACAAAATGAATGCATGTGCGATAAATATAAGTAATACATCCACAAGAGTCCAGAACTATGGAAGGTATAGATTTACGTCATCTATACATCCATTATCCCCTATACTTACTCACATGGGGTACCTTACCTTACTTACATGGGATTTCCTATAGGCATCATCCATCCAGACGACATTCAACTATTACCCTAGCAAGGAAAGAAATACCAATCCAAATATGTGGATCCCAACTAAGGTCATCCACCATATCCAAGGCCCCTTGGGCACAATAAAGCGAGTCCTTCTACTATCAGAATATATCCAAGGTCCCTTAGGCATAAACATATGAGTCTTCTCACAATCAAAATATATCTAAGGCCCTACGAACACAAATATGCGAGTCTTCTCCGAATCTATTTAACATACTATGCTGCCTTTACATCAACGATAAAAATATTATTTATGAGCACTACAAGCCTTTACAAAAATCATGCAAAAATTTGTTTGAAATTAAGAAAACGTTTTCTAAAATACTTTTATAAAAAATTTGCAAAGTTAGTACTCTTCATCACTATCTAGTTAAGTTACAGGCATGTGACAAATATAACCAGTTATTTTGATTAGATATTTATATTTACTGGTTTAAGAAGGTGATTACAAAGATGATAGCATACAAGCAAAATAGTCATTCAACAAATAATCAGTATCAACTAACAAACAACATACAAACATCAAACAACAAGTAGATTATTAAAAATCCCTCACCTGAGTTAATGCTCATTCTCTAAGCCTCTAGGATTTTTAGAACTCGACAATTGAGTACCTAAAAAGATAATAAGACTTATTAGTATTTGGAAAAGCTAAGTTCCTCAGTTAACTAAATGTCTATTGAAGTCAGCCTAACTTCCCACTATAATCAAGAATGGCATGAACACGGTTTAACTTACTTATTAGGGTAAATAGGAAATATAATTGTGTGTTCATATTTAATTATATCTTATGTACTTATTTATTTATCTTAAAGGTTTATCCTTATTATTAGTTTATAGGGTTAATTAATTTAGTTATTTTATTAATCTTTCTTGGTTTAGCTTAAATTATTAGTCATATATAACTTTCTTATTCCTACATTGATATTTATGAACTTATAGTCGATTTTTTTCATTTTCGGATGTACGTTTACGTAGTGAGGTCTATTTTGGATGTTAAAACTCGCATTTTTCAATATGGGCTTAAATTATTACGAATTTTGTTATTTTAACTAGAATAATTTTATTTATTAATTTTAAACTTTTCTTTAGTATTTTATGAATTAGTTAATTTCTAAATTTCATGTTTTCTTATTATTTTATTTTTAAGTCTAATTTACATAAATTTCAATGTTTCTTCACATTTAAGCTTAATTTATTATTTATGTTAATTTTATTATCATTGTAATTTTTACTAATTAATTATTATTATTATTTTCTAATTATTTTGTAATTTTTGTTTTAATTACATAATTTAGTTAAATTACTGACGTGATACATTCCCATTTGTCCACGTAGCAATTTGTTGATTTTTTTATTTATACATTTCCTAAATTTTATTATTATTATTATTATTATTATTATTATTATTATTATTATTATTATTAATTAATTAATAAATATATATGCTTTTTATTTATTTATGGGTTTCGGTCCATTGTGCAAGTGTACATATATATATCTATATATATCTATTTTATTAAGTTATTAGATAAGTATATTTTAAATATGTATGTACTTATATATATATATCTATATATATAAACTCTTATGTGTCCTTAAGACTATATGTATACTTAGGATATTAGTATATGTACTTGTACATATACTTGTATACATACTCATACTATACTATTATCATACATATACCTATACATGTATATATATACATATATATGTATTTATACTTCTAATATACTATTATTATATGTATTCATATATATGTACATGTATTTATACTCAACTTTATACGTGCTTTTATTTATACACCTATATATACATATATTTATATTTTCTTAGTATATTTTGAAGGAATTTCAATATATAACATATATAAATATATATATATATATTTTCGGTTTTGCATATATATATGTATAAATACCTATTATATCTTATATGTAGGTTTATGTACATATATAATATATGTGTATAGGGTGTATATGTATGTATCTATATATATTCTGTATCATATCTTCTTATTTACTCCCATATATGGATATGTATATTATGCATTCATATATACATATATATATGTACATATATCTACTAATTTTATACTATATTCATATATATATATATGTATGTATCTATATGTATAATAGCATGCATACACATACAAACATGATTTCTAAAAGAAATAAATTCACATATATATAATCTAACACATGTACATAACATTTCCATTACAAAATACTCAAGAAAATACCTAAAACTTAATTTATATAATACAATAAATATAACCAAAATACAAGGAAAATACAAGAAATGTATTTACTTGGTTTACAAATGTTTTGGTATAGAAATCCTTTTCTTCCTCTCTTTAAATATTAGTAAGAAAGTGGGGTGTATAGTGTAAGTGTAAGTGGAATGCTTGTTGGAGAAAATAAGAGAAAAAGGAAAATAAAGAAGATGGGAAGAGAGAGAGAGAAATTGTCGGTTTGGAAGGAGAGAGAAGATAGATGAGTTTTATGTGTGTAATTGAGATCATTCAAGTAATTTAAAGATGTTTCTAGATAGTCAAAGTGGCCTTATGGTAATGGAGGGAAAAGGGGAGAAAAAGAAAAAAAGAAAGAGAAAAGAAAAGATGATTAATTGCATGAAAAGGAAAATTATTAGATATAAAAATAATATGAACTATATGATACGTAAATAGCAATTAATTAATAATACTGGATTTAAATAATTAAATTAATATAATATTAATTTATTTATATAATTATTAATAATTATGAAATAATATTATCAATTTTATACATTAATATAGCACTTTCACATTTATTAACATTTAGAAGTTATCTTTAATTATTCGTTAGCGATTTTATGCAATTAAACATATCAATTGATAATTATACTCAATTAGGGTTTTATTATCATAAAAATAAATTTATACGTTTATAAGTTTAAAGTTTTAGTTTTTAGGTTTTTATCATATTCAGGTTAAATTTCTAATATCTACACATATATTGGGTTTAGGGTTTTTATACGTGATTAGGGTTTTGACTAATATTTTAAAGTTTTTCCTATTTGTTTTAGGTTTCGTAATTAAAATTTTAATCAGTTTTAAATTTATCAACTCTGTTGACTTAGGGAAATTATTTATAGTATTCAAGTTCGACTATATACTAAAATGGCTAAATTTACAGGGTTTATAATTCTCCTTATAAGAAGTTAAGTTAGTCCTTTTTCTCTTTCAAAAAAAAAAAGAAAAGAAAAGAAAAAGAGAGAGAGAGAGAATGGTTGCTAATAAGTAAGGATTCTTCCAATTAGGTTAAAGTATGTCAAATGGCCCTACAATTGCAAATCTTATTTCCCATAATCACCACTCTCCAAGTGTCTCAAGATTTAAGCCTGGATAAGAGACTTTCAAATTTAGAAGAAAAAGTACCAACACTATAGAAGAGCATTGCAAACTTAGAAATGGTAATGGGCCTTGTACTGAGAAGATTTCAACATTCAATATCCAATACTGATTGAATGTTGGTAAGCTCAAAAAATGAAAGTAGCATTAAAGGAAAAGAGCTAAGGATGAGTGAGAAAAAATGAGCCCAAGGAGCTTAGAGGAGACAATTCAATTGACTAAGGATCTTAATGACTCAACTTTTTCATCATTTAAAGGAGGCAAAGATCTTAGCCTGCGAAGCCCCTAATCCAAATTACAAACCATATAGTTTTAACCCAGAAGTGCAATGAGACTATAATATAGGTTAGAAGGGGCACTCTATTGAAAAATGCTGGAGGTTGAGGAACAAGATTCAAGACTTGATTGATGCTAAGGTTATTCAGCTAGAGCTTCGAGAAGTTAGTCCTTCTTCAAGTTATGAGGAGACTTCAACTGAATCACCTATAGCTACAAATCTTATGAGTTTACCAATACCTTTTAACAAGCTCACATGTCATCTGAAATAGTTGGGTACTCAAATGGAGCAAGTTAAAGCAAGGGTTAAGAAGAATCAATTTTTTTTTAATAATGTTTGTAATAGACCTAAGTTTTGCATGACTTTGTAACTTAGAATAATATTATATTCTTGGTTACCTCTTACTAGGGCATCATAAAGCAAATTGGAAACTTTTGAATCCATTGAAATTTACCAAAAGAGAATCTCACTAATAGAAAAAGTTTAGAATGATAAGAGGCAAACCACATCTTAAACACCAACCCTAAAACATGCTTTAAGAGTTGAGTGACATTATAGTGAGGCTATTGAACTTATTCCTGAAAGGAGGTCTATTTTGAATTTGATATGTAAATCAAAATGACTTTAGACATTCATTTTTCAATATCTTAAACACAAAATCCCTTATCAACCTTATTGAGCCTTTAAATAGAGTATTTTCAAAATTCAACCCTATAAAGAACCATCCCACAATAGGGTAATTTAGAGGCTAAGGTTATTAAAAAAAAAGGAAAAATGGTTAAAGCTAATTTGTGCTTGCTCTATTTGCCTCAGTTCAACTATAAATTATTACTTTTGATTACTTATTTCCTTTAAGATGAAAAAGGGCTTCCATCTTAAGTACTATCCGCAAGCTACAAGAAGGGATGATCACCTTGGTCTTAAGGCACATTGAAAAGAAAAAAAAGGGAAAAAAGGAAAAATGAGAAAATTTGAAAAAAAAAATGAAAAATCTACCCAAAAAGAAATCTACAAAAATAAGGTGATCAAATCCAAAGACCTAAAACTTGAAAATGATTAGGCTCATGTACCTCAAAAAGTCTATTTTAAAGTAAGGCCTATCCCTAGAAATAAAAACCCCTATATCTAAAAGAGCAAAGGTAAAAAACTAAAATTCTCAAAAATCACTCCTCTTATAAACTAAAGCCTGCCCACAATTCCATCCCTTCTAAAGGCCCTTTTGATTAAAGGAAGTAACTTATCTTTGATAAAAGTTACATTTCCAATTGGAGTAAGCATAATTTAGTTATACTCATAAGGTTCTTGACTTGGAAATCTAGGATGAATAAATAAACTCTTTTTAAAAAGGCCTATGCATTATTATCCATTTTGAAATCTAGGACCAAAAGGTTATTTTATATTAAAACCCAAAAAAGTCTTAACAGATTGATTGAAGTTTATCACTTGTAAGACAAGTCATAATTTTTGAAATTATAGTCAAGAGTGAGAAATTGAATCGAAAGAAGGCAAGGAAGTCCTTTTAGACTAAAATGATCAATTATGAGATATCATTTCTGTGATTGAAGGAAATTTGAAAGGTCTTCAAGAAGAGTTACTACCCTTATGATTACCCTAGGTAACATCAAATGATCACTCACCCTAAGATTGAAAGTTAAGGCCTTGAAAAATAAAGTAGAACGACCAAAGACAAGAGGATCCCTTGAAGATAAGATTATTAGGCGATTTAAGCAAAATCAAGAAAAGAGCAAGTTGTCAAAATCCCATGCTCATGTGGTGGTATTAGGACTTATAAAGAACCTAAATCTGTTAGCAAATCTTCTAGAAAAAAAGAGGGAAAAGGGAAAAAAAAAGGAAAGAAAAAAGGAGAAAAGGACAAGCTTTCTTTAAGTCTATTTTAAACGGGTTTTTCTTTGCTGTATACAGCCTTAGTGCCTAGTTTTGTTTCTTTCAAGAGTTTTTTTCTTTTAAGATTCTTGTCCTAGCATGAGTCCTACCCCTGTTTGTAAATTTCTTCCCCTCTCTTGGTCTTAGTGACTATTTTTATTAGTTTTATGGTATTAATCCAAATTCAAATAAAGAGACCCAGTCCCTTATGTTTAATCCAAGATTTCTTTTTGTCAATTTGGGGAGTCCCAGCCCCCAGCAACTAGATCAAGTAACTATGGTGACTCAATTTCTTTCTTAAACTGTCCCTTAAGGTCAATTTTGTTAAATTCCAAGAAATTGAACAGTTAAGAAAACTTTTAAGAAACTTGATTCACTTAAAAACCCAACAATCAAAGATGGCGATAAGATTTAAAAGCCCATCAATCTAAGATAATGTTAAAGCTTTCAAACCCACTAATCTAAGGTAGTACTAAACCCATTGATCTAAGATGGTGTTTAAGTTTCAAGCCCATCAATCTAAGGTAATGCTAAACCCATTGATCTAAGATGGTGTTTAAGTTTTTGCCAAAGCGCATTGGTATTAACGCTTTCAAGACCATCAATCTAAGGTAGCACTAAACACATTAATCTAATATGGTGTTTAAGTTTTCAAGCCCATCAATCTAAGATAGTGTTTAAGTTTTTGGTAACGCCCATAAATCTAAGATGGTGCTATACCCATCAATCTAAGATGCTATTCAAGTTTTTGTTTAATCTATCACTCTAATATGGTGATAAATTTTTCGATATCCATCAATCCAAGATGGTATCAATCTTTTAAGATCCAACAATCTAAGATAGTATGCCTGAAACCCATTAATCTAAGATGGTGCTACATTGGTGTTAAATTAAAAAACCATCCATCTAAGATGGCCATTTAAGATTTACTTTATTTTTACTAAAACAACCATATTTTACCGTCTATCCAAGATAGTATCTTTAAGGTTCTGGTCAGCTCATAGAGCACTATCCCTTCTTACTTTCCCTTCAAGGTTATAGTTAGCTTGTAAGGCACTATACCATTCAAAAAACCTACTCTTGTGTTTTAGCCAGTTTTTAGAGTACCCTTTTTCTCTTTTAACTTATCTTTCTCTTTTACTGTTCACCTAAATCCTTAATGAGTTGAACTAAGTATAGCTAGCTAGTTGTAGCGCTTCTTAAGATAAATTCATCATTGAGCAAAATTGGTGTCTACTTTGTCTTTATGGTAAAGTTTTACCTAAACTTCATTATAAAGAAGAGCAGCTATAGATACTCTATTTTTGCCTCCTCCCTGTAATTGTAGGAATTGATTTATTTAAAGGTCCTAATACTATTAAATTAGATTTTGTTTGAAAACCAAATTAATTTGTATGTATGTAACTTTTTAAAGTCCAGTGATTATGAGACAATTTTAGGTTTAGCGTATTATTTTTTTTAATCTATTAATTTTATTTGTTTATTTATTTTTATTTTATTTTAAAAAAAGGTATAAGATTAGACTAGGTATAAGACTTAGTCTATGCAATTCAAGGATTAAGGTTGAATACTTGACAATTTTTGTATGCCTACAACATGCAGGCGCATAAGCCCCTAGCTTATTTTTTGGCTTATGCGTGTGAAATCCACATTCTGATTGGGCGCGTATCTCACCTACAAGGCATGTGACGTATTCGATTTCGTTCTTTTTCCTACTGATTCCCTCAATTTCCTAACTCTTTGCCTGTAAAAACCAACTAAGAGTCCTTACTTTGAGACCTTTTTTTACTTACTTTTCTTCATGATTTTACTTAGCTAATGGTGAAATGATGAAGAATACTTAGGATACTATGAATTTGTATAAGTTTCGAGTCTAAATACCAACTTTAAGTAGGTTGAAATCACACTTGAAAATCAATGAAAATTTAAGTCACACTAGTTTAGCCCCTTTAATATCTATCGAATCCGGACTAATTAGGTAAGAATCAAAGCTTCTATTGCATTCTTTAGGCAATATTGAACACTATAATATCACTTTGACCAAGAAAGTTCTTCCATTTCGAATCAAATCCTAAGATTTTAGCCCAGTCTTTAATTTTTGAATCCATGGAGATTGGGGTTTTTCCATTTTTAATTCTCAAAAAGTATGAATAGATGCCTAGGGGTTCATTTCCATCAACACTCCCATCAGTACTCATCCTCAATTCTCATTCAATAAACGTCTACATCCTCTTTCTCTCTCTAGGTCATGGTTTTCTCTCTCTCTACGAAGTTGGCCAAGCTTGAATCTCGTCAAGTGTAACCAATTGTATAGGGAGCTTTCCTAAGCCTTAAGCTTCCAAAGGCTACCACTCTTGTAGTTCGTTGTGCCTTCTACTACTTTCCACCACCAAACCCTAGGCTCTACCAAAGCTGCAGCTACCTTTTGAAACCATTAGCTCTGCTCATTTTGACACCAAATCAATACCATAGTTAGGCTTGTGGAAGTTGAAAACCCTTAATCCAGCCACCCTTTCATCCACCGCTACTACCACATACCTTTAAACAGCCACCAAAGGTGATGGCACTTATCTTAACCCCCTATGTGCAATCTAAAACACATAGTCATGGGTTACCAACTACTGGTCTAATCACTCACATACACCTCAAAGGCTTATATCCTTCACCTGAAGAATTCTCTCTTGCTAACCTGCCAATGATGAGAAACAATATATAGAAGGAGGATGGTTGAATTCCTTGAGAGCCTCAGATGGTTATACTATGTTATGTTTGTTCTCGTGTGCCAATTTTGACTATCCTCTAGCTAAGGGCTCTGTGTTGAGTGATCTAGCATTCAACTACCAAGAGTCTCTTGTAGAGTAGTGAAAGCTAGCCTCCTAGCCAAGTAATTATCTTTCGGTCTCCTTCCAACTCTCACAGCATCCCTTTCCGTCATGGCCTCTTTGTCGTCGCAACATCTTGATTCCTCTCGCTTACTGTACCTAAAGAATCTTTATATGGAACTAATGTTGCACTTCCACCTATCCATTTCATCTAACATTGTATTACTTTTCCTTTTTTATCTTTTGTTATTTTTATCCTTTTTCATATGTACTAAGAATTCCCTTTTTATATATGCTTTTTTATAATTTATTTATTTATAATGTTGCCTTATGGACTTACTATAAATAGTCCCTTCTCCTTATAAGCGGAAATCATCTTACTTTACAGGTAGACATTAAATATACCGTTTTTGCGAGATACCCCTCTCTAAGTCCATTTTCATATACTCTTATTTAATCCTGCCGAGTAGCTTAAGGTTAGCAGCTTCATGTCAGCCACTCTAGTTAGTTTGTTGGCCCATTTATTTTATGTTTCTTTGATATTTCGAAAGACCTATTGGTTATAATTTGCTATGGTAAGTTCTAGTGATAATTGAGCTCTTAGACACATCACATGGAAAAGCGATTTCCCATAAAAAATTCATAGTATAAACACCTAAAATGAGTTCCAAAACTCCCTACGGCCGCTCCTTCACCTCTTCATCTAGTCATGAATGTAACATATGTGTCCTGACTTGGTTTAAGAGCTGACTTGACCCAGTCGCTCATGGTCCAGCTCGCATGAGTTCTTTGGTCCAGTTCCCTTATTTATTTATTTTTATTACTTCAATATTTTATTCAATTGTAGAAAAGAAAAGAAAAAAAGAATTCATAAAAATGAAAAAAGAAAACAAAAGGAAAAAAAGAAAAAGAAAAAAAAAGAGATGAAAAGCTTTGTTAATTATTTATTTATTTTTTTATATCGTTTGGGCAAAATTAAAAAAATGTAAATAAAAAATAATGATAACAATAACAAAAAATAAAAATAAATAATAAAAAATTGTATTACTTAGAAAAATTATTTTTAAAAAAGGAGATTTAATTAATCCTTTTAAAAATTAAGACTTCTCTTAGAATTTTCTAAAAAATAAGAACACTAATTTAGGACCCTTTTTTAGGCATTTTTCTTAAAATAAAATCAAATGGTTAAAAACTTAAACCTAGCCATTTTCCTAAATTAAAATCAATCAACAAATTAAAGTTTTATGAAACTAACTATAAAAGTCTAATCCTAAATAATGGTAAGTAGGCACTTATAAGAAACTACGTGGCGACTTAAAAGATGTAAAAGTTTATTTTTCCCACTTTTATAAATTTTAATTCAATTTCTTATTTTTGGAAAGTAGATGTAATTTTATTCATTTATTTATATGCGTACAAATATTATTATTTGAAGGTATTTTTGAAAGATAAACTTAATTTCAAAAAGTTTAAGTGGTACCTATTGGGGTTTAGTGGGTTAGCTTTTGGATTCAAAAAATCTAATTTTTAAAAACTGTATTTTAAAATTGATTTTTTCAGTAGACTAATGGCTAAATTATAACTAATCTATCTATTAGTTATGATTTAACCCTTTTCTTAACATTAGTCAAGTGGTGACTCCAAAAATTTTTTTAAACTCATAAACATAGTTTTTTTAGTCCTTAGTCAAGGATCTATATTGAATGAGTATAAGGTTTAATATAGATTGGGTTAAAAAAAAAAAATAGAAAATTGAAAGCTTCAGGCTTAAAACCTAGGCTACTTGTCTAATTGTAACTAGTTGGCTAATAATGTATATTTACAAACCAAATCCTATTTTTTTAGAAATATCCAAATAATAGGTGTCTATAATTTAACTAACTATTAGCATCTTATCCTAAGAATTACATATAATATGTTGTCAAATTTGTATTACAAAGTCATTTTCACTTGTATACTTAAAAATAAGATTCAAGATATAAGATAAAAGTACAACACTACCCCTAAACTTTGTCTTGTTTATGAAGAATTGCAGGTGCACTCTAAGTTTTGTGAAATTGGCTGCATTATACTCATTAAATCTAAGGTTTAATTCTTAAAATACTATTTTGCTATATTAGCCCATACTGTTTAAAATTACATAATTAATGATAGAGTTCCATTTAATTTGAAAATTAACAATGATAGCATGAAAAATTGCAAACTTGGTATGTAAATTTACAGGATATCATAAACAACAATTTTAGAAAGTTTCATTAATTTATAAAATTAGTTGATATTTGGAAACTTAATCTCAATAAGTTAGTAAGTTATCAAAATTACATCAAAATAGTGTCAATACTTAAAAAATATTAATTGTTATATCTAATCAAAAGGTTTTGATCATATTGCTCGTTAGGTTCATGTGTCTCTAATATTTGGATTTTAACCTCTAAACTTCTAAAAATTGTAAACATGGATCAAGCAAACAAAGTTTTTTGAATGAAATTTATAACACTTCATATGAAATCCAAAAAAACCATTATAATAGATTAAATTCATAAATTATAATAGTTCATAATTATTCAATCATTGATTGGAAATTCATTTAAAGTTACATGTGAAAATTTGAAAAATTTATTTTTTATGAAATTGAACTTACAAATATGAATAAGGCATTAGAAAAGCTATACATAAATTTTGGAGTTAAAATAAGTCTATTAAGACAATTTAATATGGTGACCCAATTGGCACCTAAAAATTGGATTTTTATCATTTCTATTGATGGTAGAATCTTGATTAGGATGCTTACAGTTGAAAATAACTTGCACAAGTAACAAACATAAGTTGAGAATAAGTAATGGAGGTAACTTCGATGTGGCTAATTCGATACTTAAGTAATAAAGGTGTTTAGAAAGAGAAAATGTATACTGTGTGAGTGAGAAAGTTCCTGATTCCTTTATCTATAGATTTACTTGATATTTATAGGTGTGTAAAATGTGCTATGTAAGGAAGATGGATCATGTTCCAAATTTTGTTTTAGATTCACTAGTGAGAATTTCAAGATCTTTCTTTACTACTGGAGAGCTCATACAAGCTTAACAAGGGGTTGATTGAACTTTAGGACCTCAAACCGACCTAGAAGGGAGATTCTCCATAGGTACTTAAGGAGGTTGACTAAGCTCTACAGAGCTTGATTTCGGCTCATATAGGGTTGGTTAGAGCTTATGGAGCTCGGCTTGTGGCTTAGATGGTTAACTTAAGCTCGAGGGCCTATGTTTGATATAACTTATCAATATTTACCTACCACTCTCATTGGAGACAAGTCAATAAGGAGAGTAAGCATCTGGTAGGTTTTGTAAGATCCTAAGTCGAGTTACTGTATGCCTGAAGTTAAGGGATAAGCTAATTGATGTGCCGATGACACAACACTTGGTTTAGGTTAATTGGATGATAAACTTAAAGTACTCTAGCTAAGTGGGCTAGCAATCTAGGCCAGTTCCAAACTTATGACATAAATGAGGGAGATACCTCATGGGGTCTTTAGTTAGCTGGTCTACTTTAGAATATTAGTTGGTGGCCTTTTTGACCTACTATAGGTTTTTACTCCCTAAATCCTTCAAGTTGAAATAAAATACTTGCCAAGAGATGGTTTCTAACCTGTTTTGACTTCATGGGAGTCAATTTGAGCTATGATAGCATTAATTGTTATATTTGGCTATGTAGAGAGTTTTGCACTTGCTTTAAGGTATTAAATCCAAAAATTTTTACTTCTTAGAGAAGCTTTAATTGAACTTCTCCTTCGCACATAAATTTTGGTGCATTTTATGTTAGCAACAAGTGTCAACAAGTTACTGAAAGAGTCTGCATCGTGACAATCATTGCTAGTTTATTTAGGTTGTTTGTCTCCTTAATAACACATGTGGCAAGATCTAGGCATCACAGGTCCAATCAATCCTTTCTCCAATAATCATCACCCCATCTTCAACATACATGATTATTAATAGGTTATTTTTTAGTTAAAAAAAAAAAACACTTTTGGCATTTCTATACATCCTTATAGAGTTACCATTGCACTTGTTCTCCTTCAAACTAAAAATATTTCCCTTCTATTCATAATAAGCTTCTCCAACATATCCATGGAAGGTATAAATGAATCTTCATCCTCTACATCTCATACCCTACTGACGATCGTATCAAAGAACATTATGCTCAAAGGGTTACTTCCCTAAGTGGTGATGATTGGCAAGTCCCTTAGGGTGGTCACTTGACTTAGCAGTGACTAGTAGTGGCTAGTTCTTACTGTCATATGGAGATGTCTTTCTTAATAATGGTAAGGAACAAAAGCCATCTTCCCTTCTATGGAGAGATCTACACGTTAAATTGTCATCAAATAGAGTAAAAAGTTAGTTGAGTGACTCAAACGTGTAACCATAGTTGGGTGTTGCATTCTTCTAGATGGCTAGTTGATAGAGAGGCCTCAAGCTAATGATAAGCTTATGTTGACTAATGAAAACCAATTCTTCATTTCCTTCAAACATTTTAAGTTTGGTTTGTGCCTTCCATTTACTGACTTTTAGAAGGATTTCTTTATGTACCATTAGGTAAACTGAGTTAGTTAGTTCCTAATGCTTTCTATCTCTCAATTGCACTTGAGCACATTTTCTCCAAATTGAAGAAGAGGCCAACCTCACAATTGTTAAATTACTTTTACACCATATAGAAGAATGGGTTGGCACATGGATAGTACTTAACAAATCAGAAAGGGAGGAAATTGTTTAAGGGGTTGAAATCATCTGCTCGTGGCTAGAAAGACTAGTTTGTGAATATCAAGTTAGAATTGGTTTTGACTTTTGGACTGGATGGGTAAAACCTATCAAGGTTTGCCCATAATTCTACAAGCTAATAACGCTGAGGCGACAACTGCCCACGAAAAGGCATTTTGGAAGTAGGGTCCATCTGAAGCTGAGGAGGTAGTGTTAGAGCAATTTGGGTTGATAAAGTTTCCATTAAGGACATAGTGGAATAGGGTAATGAAGGTACTTCCTTGTACTATCACCATGTCGAGTGGGTTAATCACGTAAGAGTTGTTCATCTACTTAGCGTAGGGGAAAGAGATCCCCTAAAGGCACATGCTTGGTTCGGTGCCATTTTCATTATTATGTAGTTGTACTTATCTAATTTAATTATTCTTGTACATGAATGAAGAGAGTTGATAAGTCCGTTCTTAAGGATGTAGCTATGAAGAAAGGGAAAGAAGTTGTTATAGGGAAGAAAGTAATCTCTTAGGTGAAAAGTGATAAGATGCCTGTAGGCCAGATCCTTATTGTAAAGCCAATAAAAAATATGAAAATGATGGCAATTAAATTGAATAAAACAAACAATCTTAAGAAGAAGACATCATAGGGGAAGCAAAACTGGTGGACAAGGCTCAAAGTGGTTATGGATGGGGAAATGCTATGGGGAATTGAGTCTTCCATATAGTTGTCAACATCAAAGCATGTTGAAGAAAAGGAAGGAATGAGGTACCTATTCCTTCTAGGAGCTCCTCCTTACAAGCTACATCCACTACTTTCAGAGATCATGGGTCGATATTTGGTCCTAACTAGGATGTTTACACATAGTATAAGGCACTTGTAACGATTTGCTCAGAACTCCTCCCATCGAGGTATTATCCACTTTGGTGTAGAATGTTGTATGATTTTGTACCATAATACAGTAACTTCCCAGGTGGTCACCTATTCTAAGATTACTTTAGCCCAAGCACGCTTAACTTAGAAGTATTAACATGCTCTAAGTTGCTACATTAAAAAGCATCTTGATGATTAGAGTTTTTTCTCCTAACATGTAAGGGGTATCACGATCCACCCCCCCCCCCCCCCCCTTATAGAACTAACCTCCTCATCAGTTTTGTTACATAGGTCCAAGACCACTATTAAGTAAGGACTTACCCTTTCGATTGGATATTACCTTGTAATGA